>OX369253.1:1353518-2707037 GCA_947284805.1 Coleophora flavipennella
TCGGCCACAGATGACATCAATATGGTCGGACCACGACAGGCCAGAATCAATTGTAAGCCCAAGTATTTAGTTTTTTAGACTTGCGGTACATTTTAGCCCTTAGAATATCAAATCTAAAGATACTGTTGGCTTCACTGGTTTAGATTTTCTCAAAAAAAGTAAAATTTCTAAAATAAATAATTCAAAAAAATATGAGACTGACGACAAGGCGGTATGTGGGCGGTATAGCCATGGACTCTTAGTCTGCTTTTACAAGGGCTGAAAAATAATAATAAATCAAAACAAACTGTGCCGCTGTTTTTTTTTTGGCGGGATTTGTGGCAGACGCATTCGTAGTGTTATTTTGTTGTTTTTTCATTGTTTTCTGCTAGGATTTTGTTCAAGAAGTGGTGCATTTTGGAGAAAATCGTCTAGTGCACGTGAGCAATGTGGGGAACAGGAAAATAAAACGAAAGAGGACGTGAGAACCCAGTTTTATAGACGCCCTACAGCAACTGGGTGTTCCACCTCAGAATGCAGCTGCTGCAAATGCTGTCAAGAACTTCAGAGAAGATTTGTAATGCACCGGCACTAGCATTACAAATCAAAAAACTAAAGGAAGCTTAAATACGTCAGACCTGGCTGTATGGTCTTAGTCACCTTTGCCTTCTCCGCGCTTTTGAAAGCCGGAGAGAAGAAACGAAGAACTGTGCCGCTGTGCCGTGTTGTTTGTTGTGAATTTTTTTGGTCATGGAAACGAGTCCTTTAACCGAATTCGTAAATCATTTTCACTTTCTTCATTTGTTTTTGGATTTGTAATGCTAATGCCGGTGCATTACAAATCTCTCTGAAGTTCTTGACAGCATTTGCAGCAGCCTAATTCTGATTTACCGCGGTTAAGTGTAACCAGATTTAGTAGAATTCTACAATTTTAGCGGAATTCTGCAATTTTAGCAGAATTTGACTCCCGTTTTAGGGCTTAGCATAATATTATGTCGGAGATTAGAAAAAGATGGCAGTTTTTAGCACAATCTAATGACACTTTAATAGAAATTTAGCAGAATTTTGACCTCCAATTTAGGGCTAGCAACCCTTAAGTAAATTTCAGCCTTCAAGGGCATTGCTGAAAATGTATATTTTCTTTTGAGTGAGTTATTTCACTTATTTGCACTGGGTGCAGTTTTATAGACGCCCTACTGCAACCGGGTGTTTTACCTCAGAATTAGGCTGCTGCAAATGCTGTCAAGAACTTCAGAGAGATTTGTAATGCACCGGCACTAGCATTATAAATCAAAAAAAAATGTGTGAGTTATTATAACTCACTCAAAAGAAAATGTACATTTTCGGGAATGCCTCTGAAGGCTGAAATTTACTTAAGGGTTGCTAGCCCTAAATTGGGGGTCAAAATTCTGCTAAAATTGCAGATTCTGCTAAATTTATATATGTAATAAACATTTCCTGCGTAGTGTATAAAATAAAATAATTTGACCAAAGCTATCGTTCTGAGTGATAGAAGGATCCAATGTTTTCCTCTTGGCTATCAAGATCCAAAGAGAACACCAATGCCACTTTTTGTAAAGCATGTAATGTCAAATTAAAACTAAAGATCATATAAATGAACAATGAAACGCAAAAAAATAATCATTGGATATTCTAGACAGTCATCGGTAAGTGATTCTACCTATATTTTCTGAAAAAACTTCTTTTTATCACGCTTTTATTAGCTTCACCTGTATGTTTATATGTATGTAACCGACTCCTTTGGACTCGATTTTGACCCACTTCAAACGGACAGATTTAATTTAAACTTTTTAGACTTATCAAGAATCAGCGACAATTTCATAAGTTTGAACTGTTTAAAAAACTAAAAAGACACGCTTTTGAAGTACATCAGACTAAAAAGTAAAAAAAATATTCTATTATTGTGAAAAAGCGTGGGTCGCTCTGTGCCATATTTTTCGTCTATCGAGCAACCCACGCTTTTTCACAATAATACTATTAATTTGTTAATTATTATTTTCAACTTATATTAAGATTTTTTTTTACTTTTTAGTCTGATGTACTTCAAAAGCGTGTTTTTTAGTTTTTTAAAACTCTATTTATTTTTAGGGTTCCGTTCCGTACCTCAAAAGGAAAAAAACGGAACCCTTATAGGATTACTGGCGTCTGTCCGTTTGTCACAGCCAATTTGCTCCAAAACTACTAGATTGATTGAGTTAATATTTGGTACACATATATGTGAGTCAGTGAACCAAAGACGGATGTTAACGTAAATAAATGAACTTTAGTTACACCAATAGGTACTTACGATCAAAAAGTGGCCCCCATAGTGGTCAACAAATATTTATAATAATCATCTTTACTTTTTTAAATTAATATATTGGTAGAATTTTTGCATTTTTAACAAAAAATTTAGCAGCCTTTAGCAGAATTTTGCCAATCAGCTGGCATAATGTTCAATTGAAATCTGGTCACACCCGCGGTTTGTAAACAACGTGTAAACAACAGTTTGGATTTTAAAACTAATCTTAAAGTAGTTTCTTTTCTGAATATATGCTCTTTGATTTCTTTTCTATTGAGCTTCCCGTGCTAATGTGCCATTAAAGTGTTTTGTGTAGCCTAGTTATTCTAAAAAGTGCATAAATAGCTTCGAAAAGGTAAAGGTTGCCTGGGGAATAATGTCGGAGAGTTCGGAGTCTGAGCTAAAAAGTGAACCTCCATCGCCCGAACTCATTTACATTAACCTGGAAGACGATAATTTTTCTTTTGAGGGCACAACAATCCAAGTGAAAACAAAGGGCCCGGTTAAGTAAGTAATTCTTCAATTCAATCAATCAATCAATCAATCTTTTACCATCACACATCAGTACATGGGCACTGGGCAGGCCTCCCACACGATGTACCGACGACTTGGTAAAGGCTGGATGCGGTCAGCCCAGGACCAGTCATCGTGGAAATTCTTGGGGGAGGCCTTTGTACAACTGTAAACGTCTTTTGGCTAATGTATGATGATGAAGTAATTTTTTTAGCATTAACTGTTTCGTAAATTGTACTGAAATCGTAAGTAACAACTCCTGGAGAACAAAAAAAGGCCAATGGTTTAATAGACAGAGGCATAAGAGTGTACCACAACTGGCGTTCTGGTTGAAGTGCACTTAAAACTCCTCATTTCTTTTAATGATTGTTTTATTATTTTTGAGATTATGTCAGGTTTTGTAAATCCCAGCAGTCCTTCGTAGCAGTCACCAATGTAAGAACAGTGTGTTACTACTTGGCGAGAGCAAAGGGAGATAGATATGGTATGCGACATGGTCTTCTGGGGTCCGGCCGTGGACCAACAGTGGGTGGTTGGCACCTGTATACACGCTTAGTAGTAAATAAATGTTAATAGCGCATTCTAGATATTGATACATAATTTGTGTTTTTCCTTTACATATAATTTATGTTAGTGTGTTGTTGGTGCCATCTGTCAAGGTGTAGATGAATCATTTTCTGTGATGGTTGCAACTGCAGGTGTTGCCACAAAAGCATTGCACCATTCAGATCTATGTTTGGGCTCCATTTTCTTTTATAGAAAACTGAATTGATGCAACAATTTTTTGGCATCAGATAAAACCCCAAACTCAGAAAGTTTCGGCATACTCAACATACACTAATTAATTAATTATCCTTCTCAACCCTGTGATGAAGACCAAAATAGATAATGAAAAGAGAATTGTTTATTTTTTAACCCACTTGTTGCTATCGTACTTTTAAAAGAACACCGGACAAATAAAATTATTACAAACAATGGGGGTATTCAGATAAAAAATATTAATGTTCATTCGACACGTCAAATGTTTACAGAGCGGATGCTAAATACGTTGTGTCTCAATCAAAAAGTGTTTTATATTCTTTAGTGACTTGATTAAACTGTTTTAACTATGGAGAAATCGAGATATGTGTATATTATTACATAGTGTTGTAATTTTTTCAATAGGCACGATAATAAGTAAAACGGTTCGCCATTTATCAAGTACTGTTATTACTAGTTTTTATTTCTGACTATATATAGGCATTTGATATAGGTTTCTATGCCGTTCTTTTAAACGACCAATAGCAAAATGTACTACTATAACGTGTATTATGCATTTTAGGAAGCGAAAGCGTTGGTCTCGGTCCTTGACGTTGAATGAAATTATTGGGGAACTTGAGGAAGATGAAGAAGTGCTGTGATAATACAAATCTGAAGTCTGATGATAAGTTTGCCAAGTTGTGAGAGCTATTTGATATGCTAAATGAGAAGTTTGCTGCTAATGCACCGTTTGAAGAGCATTACAGCATTGATGAAGCGATGGTGCCTTATTATGGAAGCCACCCGTGTAAGCAGTTTATCCGAGGATAAGGTGGGGATATAAGTTTTGGGTTGGAGCAACTCACTTAGGTCACATAGTTTGATTTGATCCGTACCAAGGACAGTCAGTTGCTACTTCAAACAAATATAAACAGCTCTAGGACTAGGTGCCAATGTAGTATTGCAGTATGTAGATTTTTGCAACAAATAAATAGTTAGGCTCCGTTTCATCTGTTCTTTGATATTTTTTTACATCTATTCATCTGATTGATGAATTGCGAGTGTGAGGAAAAAAAGCCACTGGAACTGTTTGTGAGAATCGTGTGGCCAAATGCCTTTTGCCTAGCAACAAAGAACTTCAGAAGACACCACGAGGAACATTCAAGCACCAGTCCACCAGGGCCGAACAAATTCTATTGTGCAAATAGAATGATAACAGCACTGTCACTATTGCATCAAACGCTGAACAGGTTCAGCCTGTAGCAAAAGTGAAAAGAGTTTCCCAGAAAATAAAAAATACGTGCAAGTGGATCAGCCGGCTGTAGTAAAAAAAATATAATGAAAATATGGGAGGAGACGACAGATCCGATCAAAATATCAGACTATACAGAACGTCGATACGGGGAAAGAAATGGTACTTTTCCTTGATTTGTCATGGACTGGATATGGCTCTTCATAATTCTTGGCAGCTATACAAGAATAATGGAGGGAAATTTGATTTTCTTCAGTTCCGTAGAAGTGTCGCAACAGCGATTCTGGAAACATAAAAAAGACGGAGAACGCAAATCACCTCGCGTCTCCCAAAATTTCCATGAAAGTCCGCGATTTGACGGAAAAGATCACATAATAAAATATAGAGTCAATCAGCTTCGGTGTTTCGAGTGTCACAAAAAGGCAAATTTTTAGTCCTAAATGTAACGTTACTTTACATCCCAAATTATGTTTTGAAAACTTTCATACCCCTAAATAAAACTGAGTAAAATGCATTGTTTTGTTTTATTTCTGTCTTGACTATCATAGTAGTACATATTGCTAGCGTCCTCTTAAAAGGACACCATTTTCCGAGTTTTCCAGAGAAATATATATTTTTTTATTATTTTTCCCGCACAGTATATAACATTATTAACACAATATGTAAAATTCATAAAAATATTCGACACTAAGTAGGTTTAGGAACAAGTGGGTTAATTAGCTGTGCCTGCAATTCGTCTGCTTGGAGGTTTTGCGTTTTCCCACAGGTACTCATGAATTTTTCGGGATAAAGTATCTTATATGTTAACCCGGGCTATAAGGAACCACCATACAAAATTTCATCAAAATGGGCCTGGTAGTTTTTGCATGATGTGCAAACATACAGACAGACAGACTGACAAAAATTCCAAAAGTTGTTGTTTTGGCCTCTATATCGTTAGTATAGTAATGTCCACCACAGTTATTATTTTCCAAAAATATTTAATGTATAGAAACAGCCCCGTTACAGTTTTATTCAAGAAACCTCTGTGTCACAGGAACAATTTGTACATCATAATATATTCTTCTTCTTTCACACATGAACCAGTTTATTTCGACGGGGATGCAAATACAGACCGAAAACATTTGGATCTTCAAAGGGAAGAATAGCACGCACTCTCCATACAAAAAGAGAAAATGTTTTGCCACCTCTGAATATTAACGGATCATAATGATTTTTAAATATGTTATTGACACAATAATTATAGGTTTCGTTTTTTAATTATTGAGTCTTCATATCAGCTCGAGGGGCCTAAACCTAGTTTTATTATTGTGTCAATAACATATTTGGAAATCATTATGATCGGATAAAAATCAGAGGTGGAAAAACATTTTCTCTTTTTGTACGGAGAGTGAGTGCTATACTTCCCTCCTAAGCATCATGCTACCAAGATATGAGTTCAGATTTTTAAAAAAGAAATAAATTATCTTATCAACTAAACAAAAAAACATGACTGCGTAAAAAAACATTACTCCTCTTTTTTTGGCAGTGGGAAAAATATATCCTATTTCAATGTCACTCACGGGATCAAGATAAATCCAATGACAACTCGCACTCTAAAATACATCAAGCTGCTTAGACTACAGGCTTGGCCAAAGAAACAGATATAGATACATACTATAAAGTAACATAGGTAACGTGGGTGAAGCCATGGGGCACAGTTAGATTGATAAGCTAAGCTAGCTTCTACAAAAATTTTTTAAGGTCTCAGTTGACTACAGCAGTGTATGCGCGTATTGCGTGACAATCGTTTCAATCGACTTCAAAATCGGAGGAGATTCTCAATTATTGTTTTTTTACTTTTTGCTTTGTTGATCCAATTTTATTGATTTTTTTTCAAGTCGATAGGCTATGCTTCCAGAGTGGTGTTATATAAATGTTATCAATATTGTTTAAACACTTGTTTAGAAAATTAACAGAAATTAAAAAATATTTTCAAAAATTGTACTAGGTTATTGTGACTGAAATTGTTTTTTTAACGTTTACAACATGCTTATTGTGTATATATTTAAGAGTAAAATGTATAGGGCGACCAGATATTCGTCGTTTTCCTTTTAAGGGGAGACACTATTTTTCAATAAAAGAAGTCATATAATCTAGGGGTCAAAACTGAAGCGTTTTGGAGTCATGGTCTTTTTTTAATGAATTTTTCTAACTTTCCAAGAAAATAATTTTTTTTTACTTTATTTGAAAGCTAGAGAACTAGCAGTTTGTTTAAAATTATTACATCATACATCGTATCCATAACTTTTAACAAGCAAGCCACAACTTAATGTCAGTACAAAAACTAACTACTTCGGGAGTGCCGACAGAAGTAAATACAGTTTATAAGTTTTGAACCTTCGAGTGTTCCTGGTTACGGTAACGTTAAAAGGTAATAGGTAAGGATAACAGTGTACTGAGTTCAATGGTTTTTTCCCATCTCAAATACAGTTTTATAAGTTTTGACTCTCCAAGTGTTCCTGGAGTCCAACGCTTACGAAGTAACTAGTATCTCATCTGTGCCCACACCCCTAAAGAAGTTTTCACTTCAAAACTAAATTGTTGTTTAATATTATTTATGATGAGATGATGATAAATTTTTCTGTAAATCTGTAAAAAAAATATGTAAGTATGAAATTTTGCGCAAAAAGTATTTTAACTACTTCTATGAATTTTTTAATGTTTGTTTGATGAAAAGTCAATGATTTCATCAAACTACAAACGTTTAAAAAATTCAAAGGCAGTCCGCAAAAAAACGAGATAACTGCAGACCAAAGAGTGCGCTTCTGGAGACTGGCTGCCTTAATAATAACTGATAAGATGTAATTGATTTTGTTTATGTAGGTATAGTATTATAATTGTACTTTTTTTTGCTTATATGAACATGCCAGTGTATAAGTTCTAT
Source organism: Coleophora flavipennella (assembly GCA_947284805.1). NCBI lineage: Eukaryota > Metazoa > Arthropoda > Insecta > Lepidoptera > Coleophoridae > Coleophora > Coleophora flavipennella. Next base: position 1,361,229 of record OX369253.1, read on the forward strand.
TTCTGTTTTGTGTTAGAGCACCGGGTGCAGGCCGCGAAAGGGGGGTGAGGAGGACGTGCGGAAGAGGGGTGCCATCTAATGGGATGTAAGTAGCTTTCTTGTTTGAACTTTGCAAATTTCAATGTGGTTGGTTTTTATTAACATGCATGTGTTTATTTATGTTGCGTTTCTATTTTGTAAGTGAACGAGGGGTAAGCCGTGGAAGAGGTATGGGAACCCTGTAAAATTTTGTAGTATCTAATGGAAATCTCTGAAATCCAGCACAATTTGATGATATCCCTATAGAATGTGGTGGAATTCGATGGAATCCTGCAGTAACCAATTGAATTTAATGAAATCTCGGTAATTTTTGGTGAAGTTTAATGGGAACCCTGTAGAATCTAGTGGAATCCAATAGTAACCTGCGGTATCCAGTGAAATTCGAAGATTTTCCGGTATAATCTGGTGGAATATGACAGGAACGCTGTAGAATGAAAACCAGTGGTATCCAGTAGAATTCGTTGAGATCTCGGCATTTGTTAGTGAATTTTGATAAAAACCCAACCTGTAGAAATCTAGCGGTAATCTATACGACCCAGTGAAATTAGATGATATCCCGGGACATTCTGATGAAATTTCATGGAAAATCTTATAGAATCCAGTGGATTCTAATGAAAGCTTCAGTATCCAATTTAGTTTTATGAGATGTTGATAGTTTTCAGTGAAATTGGATGGAAACTTTTTAGAATCCTGTAGAATCCATTGGAAATCACTGGATTCTACAGAGAATTTGATAATATCCCGATACAATCTGGTAAAGTTTCATAGAAAGGGGCCGTTCAAGAATTACGTAAGGCACTATAGGGGCGCGGGGGGGTCTTTGCTTTGCCTATTTTTGATGACATGGGGGGTGGGAGGGTTTAGATGGTGATTACGTCAGCAGTAGTTATTTACTTTTTTACACATACATATGGCAATCCACACATTGTCTAAGGGGCTATTCATAAATTACGTCATTTCAAATTAGGGCGGGGGGGTCTGGACATCGGATTATGGTAGCATGACGTAGGAGGAAACGGGGCCATTCGAAGCATGATTTTTGGATGATTTTGGGGGGGGGGGGGGGGGCTCAAAAATCGTCAAATATCGATGACGTAATTTATGGACAGCCCCTAAGCTTGAAAACGAAACGCATTTTCTGGGATTTCCACAAATAATGAACACGTTTAGGTACTCGCTTATAACCGCGCTATTCACTTGTCTAAATTTTTAGGATTCTAGGAGTCGGGTGCCATGGGCTGAATAATGTTAATTGGAATTAATATGTTTACCAAAAATTTAAAAGAAGTTTGTTTTGTTCGTCATATTACTTAAAATTGTAATATTTGTACCTTACTCTATGTTGAATACCGTGTCAATAAAGTTTGTTTAAATGAATATTATGTGCTTAAAGTCCTCTATCCTAAGCCTATTTTCTTATTTTTAGAATTATATCTGCTGCTCATGAATCAATTCACAAAAATATAATACATTAGAAGAAAAATGCTTATAGGTACCAATGTTTACGTAAGCATGGGGGGGGGGAGCTTTGATTACTTTTGCTGACAAGGGGGAAGGGAGGTAAATAATTGTAGAAAATCTGCTTACGTAATACTTGAACGGCCCCAAACCCTGTAGAATCCAGTAGATTCTAATCGGAACCTTCAGCGTCCAGTTGAGTTTGATAAGATCTTGGTAGGTTTCAGTGAAATTGGATGGAAACTTTTTAGAATCCTGTAGAATCCATTGGGAATCACTGGATTCTACGGAGAATTTGATATCTTGGTAGTTTTCGGTGAAATTGGATGGAAACTTTTTAGAATCCAGTATAATCCATTTTAAATCACTGGATTCTACAGAGAATTTGATAATAACCCAGTTCAATCTGGTGAAATTTCATTATCAATACGCGATTCCACCGAGTCCCGTGATCTTACTGGGTTCCACATGGTCCTTACCTACCGTGTTCAACATGTTTCTACTTAAATCCCAAGAAGTTCCCTATATCTGGGATTCTACCTCCCTGATGAGAAGCTGGTTCCAAAAATCTGAAGGTTTTCCTTAACTCATTGGTACTTATCCTCCAAACCTACCATACAACATTTTTACCCTCCATAGCTTCTTTTAGGAGAACAATTATAAATCGACGATTTTGTGTAGGTTTTGAAGCTCTGGAACTTTCTTAATACTAACTAGTACATAAAATACAACTTACAATCTTTCTTCTTTACACAACAATACTAACGTAAAAAAATATGCGTCGAACATTTTATGCGCATGGTGACCAGAGCACTGTACATTTTTAAATTAAGTTTCTGTAAAGTTTTTTGGTATGCAATAAAGAATATTTTTTATTATTATTATTTATTAGCTATGGACTCAGAGTAATCATTTGTAGGTATAGAGCGCGTCTACCGCATCGGTCGCTTATAACTCGCTTATAACACATCGTAGGCAAGTGAGCTATAGTAAACTGTATAGATGTATACGTGACTAATAGGGATGGGCTGCAGGGCACTATCGCCTTAGTGGATTATCGATAACCAAGGATAAACAGCAGCATAATATAGTACGTAATTTTAATAATTTATGTTTGTTTTATGGATTATATAATGTTTATTTCCTAATACATACAAAAATAAAACATCTGTACATACAAGTATATACTCACACCCACATGTAGGTACTGTTTGGGGTAGGTAAGACAATTAACAATAAAACCAATTTCAGTATAATATACAGGGTGTAACATAAAGGTGTAATGATACTTTAAGGTGGGCTTGTTTGTACTGATTAATCTGAATAACTTTTTTTTCTACAACTTTGCTAAAATCGCGATTTTTTAAAAGTTTTTTCAAACAAAACCGGCCAAGCTGACCAATTTGTAGAAAAATATAAAAAAATCGCGATTTCAGCAAATTTGTTCAGTTTGATGAGTTTAAACCCACCTTAAAGTGTCACTGCACCTTTATTAACATTCCCTGTATAGAGAAATGAAAAATCACTACATATTCACTTAATGTAAATTTTTATTACGCCACTTCAAAGAATGAGGTTATCAATTCGACACGTTTGTGTGTAATATTATTAGAACTGCAATATATTAACAAAAAATCGATTAGTAGGGCTTTAAAACAAAATACAGATAAAAGATACAGATATATATTTGTATGTAAGTGTTAAAACTATTAATCTGATCTGCGAATAAGTTATGTAACTGTGACGGCCCGACTTATTTATACGAGCTAATAGGTGTAAAAACTTACATACCTACAGTTTTAGCACAAAAAAATCATCTACCTATATATTACAAACAAATATTCCATTTTATACTTAAAAATGAAAATTACGAAATAAATGAGTAATTAGAAATTTATAAATTGACTTCAAAAAGAAATGAACTCAAAATTATGAGATGATATTTATTTATACACCAAATTAACCAATAAAAACGAAACAAAAGCAGGTACGAATAATTAGGGGCTACAATTTTTTTGAGGTTGGTGCCAGCACTTAAGAAATACTTACTACATACAGGTAGGTAGTCATGCACGTGAGCACGTATTATACTAATGTTATACAAGTACGATTATAACTTATATCTAAAAAGGAAACAAATGAAAAAACAGCCAAGTGTGAGTCGGATTTGCGAAATATTCTTTTTAGGTATTTATAACAAGGGAGCGAGCTATGCTCGAAATTTCATTAAGCGATCGAATCGGAAATGAGGAGATCCGTAGAAGAACCAAAGTAACCGACAAAGCTCACAGAATCGCTAAACTGAAGTGGCAGTGGACAAGGCACATGCTCGACGAATAGATGGCCATTTGGGTAGTAAAGTTCTCGAGTGGCCATCGCGCACCGGAAGACGTAGCGTAGGCAAGCCTTCCACTAGGTGGACCGACGACCTGGTGAAGGTCGCGGGAAGCCGCTAGATGGAGGCAGCGCAGGACCGGTCGTCATGGAAATCTTTGAGGGGGGCCTTTGTCCAGCAGTGGACGTCTTTCGACTGATATGATAAGGTATTCCAAAGTAATAATTTAAAAACCTTCCTCGTGAACCAGTCCGCCCACTGGTGAAAACCGTATGAAAATCCGTTAGGTAGGTTGAATGTACCTACCCTACCCTACCTAACAGCAATTTAGTACGACAATCATTTCAATTTATGACTTTCAGTTAAATGACTACGACAAACTCTATCATGTGTTAAAATAACAAACAGGGTGCAAGGTATAGATTTTCATAAACTGATACGGTGGTACCGATGCATGCCAGTTTTTAGGGTTAGAATAAGTTTGGAAATAATTTTATGTGCCGTTCATCTTAGAATAATAATATATCAAATAACGGGTTTATTTCTGAGATGAACGGCACATAAAATTATTTCCTTTTTAATATTCAGTTTGGAGAAAGCTGTTCTTTTACAGCATATTTGGATATCACGTTTCGATTTTATAATAAACCTATTGGAAAATTGTTTAAATAACAAAATATAAATAAAACTCAATATTTGAATCAATATCTTCATTAAAAGTTATTTGTTGAAAGAGATTAAACTTTCATAATAAATATCGAAAGTATGTATACTATTCCCGAACGCGCCACATCACTAATTAGACATTAAGGCCGAGGCGGCGGTGCGGGGTAGTGCGCGCGGAACACCTAGCTCCCGCCCCACACGTCTCCTTCACCCCCGCAATGCGTGATTAATTTTTAGCTTAAAAGAATAAAAAAATGGCTAACCGGTGAAATGTGATACTCGATTTATGTTTCGTGTGTTTTCGAGTATCGTTTTTACATGATTTCACTGCACATTTGACCATTTTGGTAGGTAAATTTCTCGAAAATACTGCTAGGGATATCCCACGCACGCACTCCGCTAGCAGTCGATTATGACAGATAGCGCTTGCGCGTGGAACGTCGCTTTGTTCCCATCCGTGCCTACTGTTCCCATTATGAAGGACGTGCTCTTTACCTAATGTATACTCAAAGGCTATGGAGATAAACAGAGCGGCCGAGCCGCTCAATATCCTTCAATCTATTGAAACACGTTGAAAGTCGCGACAGGGCGGCCCGGCCGCCGTTTTGAGCGGACGCATATAACTGGAGCCTTAATGCGTACACAGGGTTTCCTCCTTCGCCTGCCTTGTTTTTTTTAATATATTGATATTATATATTATATTATATTATATTGATTTCATACATATTAGGTTAAGTATAAAGATGCATATTTTATTTTGTCTCAGATTCGTTGAGTGTGATGATACCGGCGGCACGGGGACGCCAGCACAAGATAGTATTATGGGGACTGAAGCGTTTTCTCCCTCGCCTGTCTTGTGAGTTATTTTTAAATATTATCAATATTTCATATTAGGTTAAGTAACACTGGGATGGTGGTATAAAGATGCTTATTTTATTTGTCTCAGATTCGTTGAGTGTAATAATACAAGAGGCACGTGGACGCCAGTGGAAAATAATACGGGGACGCCGCAGGTGGTCCGTGGAAGAGGGACGCCGCTGATGTCCAGAAAATTGCCACCTCCGCGTCGAAGCTTTCGCGATCAAGAGATTGAGGTTACGCTTGGTAAGTGCATTTTAAAAACTATAATTTATTTTTTACGTGTCACACAAGCACACAAACTTGAAATTAATGCGTGTCGAAGGAAGAAAGTAGGCGTAGGCGAGTTCTGTAGGAAATTAATTTTGATGTCTCTTTCAAACAGGAAGTGAATCTGATTCCGAAGACGATGACATGGACAGCATTGCGCACCGGGAAGTGCCAGTATTATCAAGGGTGTGTAGAGCAGCTTTAGATACTCCCTTGGATAAATGGATATCAGCAGATACTATAGAGTCGGCTGATACATCTGTGGATGAAGTGGTGTCGACCAGTGAAGCCGTAATGCAACCTCATAATTTTTTTGATTTCCGATGGAAATCGTTTCCGGATCCCCCGATTTCACCTGAAATAAGGAGAGAAATCTTCAATGAAATCAATGTGGGCCCAACTACTCTATTTAAGAACCCATATGAGGTATTCGCTGCCATATGGGATCCCCAAATTATGGAGCACATCGCTCAAGAAACCAATAGGTATGCGCAACAGTTAGCTCAACGTAAAATCGATAATAATGAACTGTATCCTAAAAGCCGTATTGGCGATTGGCGAGACATAACTGATGATGATGTTTGGGTTTATTTTGCTTTGGTGTTGGCGATGGGTATCGTTGTGAAGAGCCGTATAGAAGAGTATTGGAACACTGATGCAGACATATTTGTAACACCGGGGTTTCGTGTGCACATGAGTCTCCGTAAATTTCAGGCAATCAGCGCATGTTTACATTTTAACAACAACGAGGATATGTGCGCATTGAACCTCAGTGCATCTCAAGCAAAACTTTTTAAAGTACAACCCATTTTGGACCACTTGAACAAAAAGTTCCAGTTGTTGTATACTCTCCGACAAAATATCGCGCTGGACGAGTCCCTTCTGATGTGGAAAGGACGGTTAGACATCAATCAAATTATTCCAAACAAATCCGCCTCAATAGGCATTAAAACTTATGAAATTTGTGAATCCCATAGCGGCTACTTGTGGCGATTCGAGGTTCATGCTCACAAATCTACAAACTTGCCTCAGCAAGGTAATAATCCATTGGAAGCATCTACGCCGGCAACTGTTTTAAGACTGATACATGGTCTCGAAAACAAGGGCTACACATTATGGATGGATAATTTCTATAATTCACCGGCACTTGCGCGTAAGCTGAAAACCTTAGGGTTTGACTGCGTCGGCACACTGCGCACGGATCGTCAGTTTGTGCCCCAAGAGCTCACCAATTTGACGAAGGCGGAAATGCGTCCAGGCCAAATATCTGGGTGTACTTCTGGTGATGTCGATCTGTTAGTATGGAGGGATAAGAACCGTGTTGCGTCGATCTCAACGTATCATGGAAACGCTGTCACCCTCGTCAATGAGGAAGTTAAGCCAATTTTAATCGCTGATTACAACGTGATGATGGGCGGCGTTGACAAGAAGGACCAGTTGCTGTCAATGTATCCCATCGAACGTAAAAGAACAAGGATATGGTACAAGAAGTTTTTCCGCCGACTTCTTAATGTATCCGCCCTGAATGCCTATATAATACTTAAGCAGTCTCCTCTTAGGGCTTCTTCTTTCTCAGTGCAGCGCGTTTTCAGGGCCACTCTAGTAAAGTCAATTCTAGAAAAGCACAGTTCTGCCTGCATTTCAGTCCCCCTAACCTTACAAAACAAGTTGGAAATCAAAAGTCACCATTTAGTCGAATATGACTTTCTACCTGGGCGCACCGCCCGGAAACGGCGCCGATGCATGGTTTGCAAAAAAAGGGTCCAATTGTTCTGTGAGGGTTGCCAGAAACCTTTGTGTATGAATCCCTGCTTTGTATCTTATCATAATTTAATGTAGTTTATTCCATTTAATATGTTTTTCTTGTACATTTTTATATGTATTTACTATGTATATTAAATTCCTTCTACCTGTTGATGTACATATAGGACCGGAGGATTTCTGTTCAGCAGTGGATTGCAATTAAAGATAAGGTTCTCCATCCATGATGTGATGAGCGTAGTATACATTATGCGGCTGATTTTCTTAAAACGTAACTGTTGTCCCACATGAAGTTGGCTTCGATTTTGTTTGACCTATTAAATTTATTAATTAGTTAATTTCCTGCCTAAAGGTTTCCTGGAAGAAATTGCTAGGTACCTAGCAATAACGCCGCCTATTGTTTGTTTATTTCTTGGTTTTCCTACTTGTTCAAAATTTCCAAGAAATAAAGAATATTGAATTAAATTGAACCAGTTTTGATGAAACTTTAACTTTGTGTTTTGGAGGTCCAGAATTGTTTTTTTGCGAATTGCCCATTGGTTTCTTGGGGAAGTTGTTCAGTTTCACGAGTACAAGCCGCAGTAAAAATCTAGTCAAAATTTTCTTGTCAGTCTGTTTTGAAAGTTACTGAACCGATTTTGATGAAGCTTTTACTGTTGCCTAAGTTCAAAAATCTGATTTCTGGTCTTCAGAAATCCGTGAATGTCTCTATACAGGGTGTTAAAAAAGTACGCTTGCAATTTCAGGAGGTTACTCGGGATCAAGTATAGGATACAGACAAAATTAAAAAAAAACGAGAAAAGGTTATTCTCAATTACTATGGAAAAGTGAAAAAAATAAAGATGGATTTTATTTTTATTTTTCCTATATTCTATATCCGAGTAACCTCCTAAAATTTTAAATGTACTTTTTTAACACCACGTGTGTGTATTGTATATAATATATCTATCAGAAAGAGTGTAATCTGTACCTATTTTGAATAAATATTTTGAATCTTGAGACCGCTAGCGCAGCCGACTAGTGAGGCTGAGGCGCAAGAGTGCGTGAGGTGCACTCGTTTCCCGCTACGCTGTTGCTGACGTCTCAGAGACGCGAGGTCGGTACTAACGTGCCTAACCTGCTGCAATCAGATGTGCAATGATTGCAAGTAGGAAGTTCCTAAGACTTTCTTCTAAGTATAATGTTATGAATCTCATTGCAGACTGATAACGCTAAGTAATAGAATAGCTGCTTAGAAAATAGAATTTTGTCATATTAAAGAAATTGTACTTATATATTTTGTTACCAAAGCGGTCACTGACCTTTGTAATTTTTCCAAAGGTATGTGATAAGTTGTTAATTATATAAATAAAACAGTAACATTAGAGCGTCGTTAACATGAAAAATTACTACGTTTAAATGTTTATTTATAGTGATTTAATAAAAACTTCTATTAATTGTTATTTATGATACAAGGGTTGTAAAAAGGTCAATAACAAACGAGTGACATTAGTGAGCCCGAACCGCAGGCGAGGGTTTACCATTGTCACGAGTTTGTTATTTCCTTTTACACCCATGTATCATACGAAGTTTTTCAATACAGTTGTGAGAAAATTGTTTAAATAAAAAAACCACCGTGACAGAAAAACAAAATACATGGGTAGGTACATACCAGGGGTGTTTCACTTCGAATAATTTCGCCTCCATACTAGTTTGATCGGGCAGATTAGTACGTACATAGCTAAGTAGATGGCAGCATAATCGGATTCTTGACAGTAAGAAAATGTTTTTATGCAATGAAAATTGGAGAATATTACAATTCTCGTGTGTTTTTACACTGTGGATTAACGTAAGTAAATTTTTTTACACAATATTTTAGTTTTTTTTACTTAATCTTCTTAAACTCCTTTTTAATTAATTGTTGAACGAAATATCCGCCATGTCTGCCTTTTGATAATTCTTGACGAGTCAGGTTGGTGTTGCCAGAACGTGATAAAATTTACGAATATAGTTCAAATAAACAAAAGTATTTGGCTAGAGACGAACTGACTCGTAGAATGATCTCACAGGGGGATTTTCGTTCTGTGGCCGAGGATTTACCCTTCAAGTGGCAGGGCGCCCGCTGCGGGCCGATAGTAAAAATGGCAGATGTGACAAACCGTTCAACTATCGAAACCATAACTTGCTACTTTCTATTGCACACGCGAATGTATATTAGTCGTATTTTTACTTATTGAAAAAAAAACTGGTAATGTTTAGTTTACCTTATTCTGATTTCAGATAAGAGTTTGCTGTTTATAAAAAATCTCGAAAATGTCTAACTTTTGCATAATGTACTAAGCGATTAAATTACAAACAAATAAATAACCAGACAAGACCACAAGAATAACCAAAGAGAGGCTATTTGTTTTTCTAAATCGGTATTGGAGGCTTCACTTTGGTTATTCGTGTGGCCTTGTCTGGTTATTTACTACTCTGTGGGTTAAATCAATTAGTTTTTTTTTGAACTCTACTATCACCTCCCAGAATTACTATATAGTCTTTGATGTTTTTTCTCTTATGAAAGGGGTTGCACTTACCCTATAAATAGTATTTTTTGGTGTTATGAACTGTGTCAGTTAACAATAACAATTAATAACTCATCTACAATTTTTGCTGAATATCGATGTCATTTGTAACAGTAACATCGCATCGCTTAAACCAGATACAAATGCATGACTGTAATAATAAGATATTTTTTTGTTACGAGCAAACACATTCATTTGAACTTTTTTTTGTTGATTGCTGGCAACACTGCTCTTGTTGTTTTCGGTGGGTTTTACGTTGCATGGTAATTTTCGGTTTCTGGTGTTGTGATCTATTTTTTTCCTGGATTTGCTCTGCTTCTGGAGCCTGATTATATCTTCCTTCAACATTTTGACCCCGGCATTCGTATTGGACCTCGATTTCTAAGCATTTCGACGACCCGGCTTTTGAAACTGCGGTCCCTGATTTTGCACTCGAAAGGACTTTGTTATGGCTTCAGAAAGGAAATGTTGTGTTCGTGTGTACGTTTTTTTATTTGTAATTGGTGATTGGTGTCGGGACGTGAATAAAATACCAATGTTGGGGTTCGTGTCCTCGTATAGGTCGAGGTAATTCCAATAAATCGTATATTTGTGATTTTAAACGTATATTAAATAATTAAAATGATATAACAGGTCTGTTGTCACAAATTTAGCTACTTTTACTTCTGTGATTGCCGAGTCACTTGATAAAGGGAGTCAGTTACATGCAGTATACACAGACTATGCAAAATGTTTTGACAGGTTGGATCACAGCGTCCTTTTGAGTAAGTTACAAGCCGTAGGTATACACGGAGATCTCTTCCGATGGATGAAGTCTTATTTAGATAATCGCAGCCAAGCAGTTAGGCTCGGTCCATACTGCTCTCAGTTTAAAGACATCCCTTCGGGTGTTCCTCAAGGATCACATTTGGGTCCATTACTTTTTAATATTTATGTTTTTGATATAGGAGTTTGTTTTCGGAATTCACTTTACTTGATGTATGCAGATGACATGAAGATATTTTTACCCGTGACTGACATTCATGATTGTATTCAGTTGCAGGAAGATCTGGACAGATTGAGTTCATATTGTGATACCAATATGTTAGATCTAAATGTATCAAAATGCCAAAGCATAATATTTTCACGGAAAAAAGTCGTGGTGAATTTCGACTATGTTCTGAAGGGCTCGTCACTTGAAAGAGTAACCTCGATTAGGGATTTAGGAGTGATACTTGACGATAAGTTAACTTATTTAGATCATTATAATTACATTGTACAAAAGTCGTACAAAATGCTGGGCTTTATAATAAGAATAACGAAACCTTTCACTCAGATTGCTCCACTAAAGGCTTTATATTGCGCCTATGTCAGAAGCATCTTAGAATTTGCTTCACAGGTGTGGTCTCCTCAATACCAAGTTCACCGAGATAAAATAGAGCAAATTCAAAGAAATTTTTTGAAATTGCTGGTGAGCCGTGGTTTGATACAGCGTTCTGACCTTGATAACAAAGCTAAACTTCATAACTTATTACCTCTAGAAGACAGGCGCTTAACAGCTGATGTAAGATTACTGCAGCAGATAATATCTGGTGAGATTGATTGTCCTGAACTATTACAACGAATTCATCTTCGTGCAGTTCCACAACGCCTCCGAAGTCGTCCGATATTTAATATTCCATTCTCAAGAACAAAGCATGCTGACCAATCGATCATTGTTAGATGTCTTTCAGAATACAATATGTATTTCTCAAGTATTGACATATTTTACGAAAAGCGCAACCAATTCAGAAAATCAGTTTTTGACGTTATTAAATCCAAATAATTAAAATAAACATACATTCACACACGCATACACACCCTCATACACTCTCACACACACACACTAACACTAACAAACAACACATCTGATGTAATCGATTGCACGCGGATAGATAGATTAGAATAATTATGTTAATTTTAAGAACTTGAAATTTATTGGCATATGCATTTTCTAAAGTTTGATTACTATAGATTTAAAGCTGTAATTTCAATAAATATATATAAAATAAAATAAAAATAATGCCGGTTGTATGCGCAGAGATCGAGTCGAAGTCTAGGATTCTTTCACAGGCCTCTTTCATGTTTGTCTCCGCCCGTGGAGAGATGGCGCTAGCGTCAACATACCGCCCGCCTTGGAAGTTTCAACTTCCTAAGAATTTCGACGGTCTTCGTGCTGCACTGGTAGTGGCCAAATTTTGGAAAATGCGCGTCGAATCACTCCTGTCGCAGTACGAATTTCTGCTACCCTAGATACATTATCCTTGCCTGGGAACACACGTAGAATTCTACCCAAACGCCATCTTAGAGGGGGTAAATTTTCTTCCTTTACAAGGACGAGAGTGTTAGGTGTAAGGTCTTCCTTAAGGGTTTTCCACTTTGTCCTGCGCTGAAGCTCGGAAACGTACTCCATAGACCAGCGCTTCCAAAAATCTTGTCGTAGCTTCTCCACTCTATCATAGCGACTGAGACGATGATTTGGGACCAACAATAGCTACGACAAGGAAGATCAGTTCCAGTGTTTGGCTATGCAATATGCAAAGAAAAGAAGGAAAAAGTAATCGTTTGTGTTATATTGTATGCGAAACTATTTTGCAACTAGTTTACCACTTTTCCCAGGCCTTGGTCTGGAAAAAGTGGTAAACTATTATTAGAATTTAAAACCCCTGCCTACAGGAGCAACATAACCTAGTTATGCGTATATAGATAAATGAGATTAGTTATTACATTGCTATGTAGATGTCGCTGTTGTAGAGACGTGACTGACAACTCTATCTCTGGTATATATAAAGTACTTTGTGGTACATACCTATCGAGGTTTCAGCAACCAAAGTTCATTTTACACGACTTGTGGCTTATTTTAAATTTCCGGTGAGTAATCTCACTTTGTTTTTTCTTTAATAAAAAATAAAAAATAATTACATATACAGGGTGTTGTTTTGGTCGACAAGGGAGGGCTTCTACTCATGAAACTGAACAACTTTCCCCAAAGAACACATAGTCAATTCTCAAAAAAATTTACCTCCATACAAAATTGGTCAACCAGTCAAAATTGCGATTTCAGCAAAGTTGTAGAATAAAAGTTGTTCAGTTTCATAAGTAGAAGCCCTACTGGAAAGGGCGTTGTCGACCAAAACAACATCCTGTATATCAACTTCTCTTAATTTTATTAGTTTTCACAATAAAAACATCTCAATTCAGTTTTACGAAAATTGCGCCATATTTTAGCTAGCACACGTACGCATGCGTAAGTTTTTATTATTATTTATGTCGACCCAAACAACATCCTGTATATCAACTATTCTTAATTTTATTAGTTTTCACAATAAAAACATCTCAATTCAGTTTTACGAAAATTGCGCCATATTTTAGCTAGCACACGTACGCATGCGTAAGTTTTTATTATTATTTATGTCGACCCAAACAACATCCTGTATATCAACTATTCTTAATTTTATTAGTTTTCACAATAAAAACATCTCAATTCAGTTTTACGAAAATTGCGCCATATTTTAGCTAGCACACGTACGCATGCGTAAGTTTTTATTATTATCATAAATAGACTACAATACGGCTTGGGATACTTAAACTCTTTGGTAAAGATGACCTATTCCTTGATGTAACCGGTTCCACTTCATTCATATTTTTTTTTCTTTTCTTCATAAAGATATAACCCAAAGAGAATCTAAACAACTTGCGTTATGTACTAACCTCGGAGGAACTACCTATCTCTTTTAAAATTCTCCTTTCAAAAGTCTTAAAGAAGATTCTGTATCTTAGGTTATTTTTTTTGCTAGAAATGTCTTGTTCCTCCGAGCTAGAAAATAAAAAAAAGTGGTAAAGTAAAAGCACGTGTGCGGTAAAATCAATTTTGCGCACACTTAACTGGCATATAAAGGATCACTTTTCAAGCAACTGTATTAAAAAAAATTGCTACCACTCAGTGTAAAAGGTTTATTTATGCTCTAAGGTTTCATTACGTAATAAATAAAAGTTATGTAAAATATTTTTATTTGTTTCATTCAACAACATCATAACAAATAACTCTTACAATAAAAAAATAATACGAAGTAAGTATTTCTTTACAGACGATCATTTAAATATCACGTCTGTCAGACGCCACCACGTTGTTAATGCGACTTATTCACCACCACGGTACTTAGGTATAAAATAAAAAGATTTTTATTTTATTGTTGTATTTCACATTTTTTTAGGTTCAAGTGCAATAACTACTAACCCTATCTTTAGCTTAGACTGTTGATTTTTTTTTCCACAAAGTTTCATACACAAATATTTTAGTCAGGTAGCTCAGTTTATGATGATTTCACCGATATTTATAAGTTTTATATATAGTTCCCATACAAAAAGATTGAGAAATAATAATTGTTTTTCTAACCATTGACAATAATGGCGACTACCCACGAGGGGGCCTCGCCAGCTGAGGGAAATGGCGCTTCTGACGGCGCCAGTTGATTCTTCCCTCGCGCGGCCGCGTCAGTTGAGAGGATAACAATAGTGCAGGTAGATAACGGAACTATGAAGGAGACTTAGAGCACAACCTGGACACTTCAAACAACGGGCCAGAAATGACATTTCAGAAAAGGAATGACGGAACAAACAAAATGGCAGCGAAAACCTATACGTTCTGTTAGACGAGGTTTCACGGAGCTTGTTTTAAAAAAAACTTTATTGTTCAAAAACTAGATTTTAATTATAAAAATTCACAAATAAATCGATTTTTACAAAATGTGTGAGGAAGGACTGAATTGCGCGGCGGTCGGGGCAGGACTGGCTAGGAAAGAAGGTTTCGTCATACAGGCTTATGGAAAATGATGATTAGGCAAATGGAAGATGCATCTATGCGAATATATATACAAAGGAAAGATATAACAGCCCCCCGCGGAGGACTAAACTTACGCCTTTAAAAGCGAAGTTTATGGATAGGATGTTCATGGAGAATAAGACAGGAGAACCTTAGGACATTCGGATCCTGGGAGCTGGTACAGGATTTTCGCGCTCTGCGAGTTCAATGTCTGTCTCATTAACTTTGTTTCGTTTAAAACACTTCTTGACAGAGCCACCTTTAGTAATCAGTAAATACAGTATTACACAGGCTATAATAAAATTAAATATTATCATTGAAATGGGATATCCAGAGTGGTATCTCAATAGAAATGGTTCGGGTTCTCTTTCGATTTTGTCCAAATTGTCAAAAATAATATTTGATGTTTTACTAAATTCTTTAAGTTTGTCCAAATTTACATTAGAAATATTAACTGGTTTTATAAGGGGAGAAAACGTCCTAAATTTAGATAAATTGCAACACGAGTCATTTATGAGATTGAACTCTGAATGTACTAAATTAAGGCTTAAACTAGGTTCATATTTGGCAACTAACATAATATCCTTATAATATGCTACACAATGATTTTTTAATTCTAAAATACCAGTACCTAACAATTTTATTTCCTTTAAATCGTCTTTGTTACAGTCTATTGCTATTTTGGATTGGTCAGATTGAACAAAAATCCATCTATTTCCTTTAAGCTTCTGCCAAATATCAATTTTACCATACAAAAATTTTGTATTACATAACTTGGGTAATGAGGTGACGACCTTGGCAATGATCTCGGTCTCACAGCTAGGGTTATTTGCAGTAGAGTACATGTTCTGATTATTACATATGAACAGCTGATTAGCGATTTGTTTACAAGAGCTCAAGTCTGTTATGGTATAATAAGTGGCCTTATCTTTACTTATGGCTATAAAGTTACTAGATGGGACAATCATCACAAATGAGTTGGGGTTTGCTAAATCTAATGGAATCGGTACTGGAATATTTTTATATAAATTATATTCCATGTGATGAACTAGTGGAATTTTGACAACAAATACAATTTTTCCATCTGAATAATAACAAATTATCTCCGACATAGAGATTAAGGGATGTATATTTTCTAAATCTATTGTTATAGGGAACTCCTTATAAGTAGGTAGGTATCTTACATTACTAACTAACTCTTCATAGAGCTGCCTCGGAGATATTATTGAAGGATGCAAGGTATGACTTTTAGTAAACAATATAGCGTTAACTAAGTCTTCGACCTTAAATGACAAAGTAAGTAAGTTAGATTCTAAGATATTTAACATTTGATTAATACTAGTTCTAACACTAATTTCATTTGTTATCACACTAAGATTCTTAAGATTTAAAGACAATTGATCAACGGCGCTATTCAATCGTGCCTCATTTACATTAATTATATTTATAGTTTCATTAAAGTTTGCTATTGCCGAGTTTGCTAGTAAAATATTTTGTTTTAATAAAGAGGCTAGATTTTTATTATTCTTATCTAGTATTTGAAGAGCGCTGTTGTATTTGATAGCATCATCCTCGTCCATGGTTCCAAATATGTGTTTAAAAATTGTACCTATGCCAGAGAACCACGCGGCTCTTCTAGTACGAGATGAGATTAGATGAGATAGGGTGTCATATTCTTTAATAATGTCATTAAATCGCGCCACAAGTGGTTCTAAGACGTTATGGCATTCAGAGTCAGGAATAACAGTGTTCTGCTGACACAGGAACCGAGATGTGCCGATTACACTTTTTATGTTATCTATATGGGGCTTAATATAAGATATATCTACAGGGATAACTACACTAAAATAATCATTAACTAGCTTAGTATGTCCTACGGGGTCAAAGTAGATACCGGGGCTACTTTGAATCGGTGTGACGTACTGCCCATTGGTTTGCGTTACTACTATGGTGCAGCTGAAAAGAGAAAGTTAATATTATAATGATATTAAGAGGCGGGTTTGACTTCATCGAAATGATGTTTAACGTGTCTCCTGTTTATAAGTAGTGTTAGGGTGTTGTTAGGGTGAACCTTTACTATCTTAAATGGTCCTTTCCATACAGGAGACAGTGCTTTTCTTAGACGGAGATGATTTTTAATATAGACGAGGTCACCGACCTTGTATTTGACAGGTCGTGTCCGTTGATCATAATATTGTTTAGACCTTTCTTTCGACTTGTTTATGTTTTCAATCGCCTTGTCTCGAGATAGCTTAAGGCGATGATGAAGCATTTTTACGTACTCGGGATAAGTGAGGTCTGGGCGTAGTTCATAGACTGAGTCGGGTATGAATGGTTTATGCCCGAAAATAAGTTCGTAAGGGGTAAACTGTGTTGTTGTGTGGATAGTGCTATTATAGGCAAGCATGGCGGTGTAGACATATTTATGCCAGTCGGTTTGGTTTTCATTTACATAGGACTTGAGATACTCTTTTAGAGTAGAGTGACTACGTTCTAATGCGCCTTGTGATTGTGGATGGTAGGGTGTTGACCAAATATTTTTTATTTTTAGGAATTCACAGACCTTTTTGAATAGGTCTGCTGTGAAATTGGTGCCTTGGTCGGAATTGATGTATTTGGGTATACCAAATACGGTGATAAAGTGGACTAGACACTCACATGTTTCCTCAGCTGTTGCATTGGATATTGGGTAGGCATGTGAGAATTTGGTCAGGTCGTCTTGAAGAGTGAGGATGAACTTAAGTTTAGCGGTGCCGGCTTCTGGTAGTGGACCCACTATATCAAGACTGATACGCTCAAAGGGGCGTGTCGAAGTGGAAGTTATTTGCATAGGAGCTTTATTTATTTGACGAAACGCTTTGTTAGTTTGGCAAAGAGAGCATTCTTTAACAAATCTCTCGAT
This sequence comes from Coleophora flavipennella, assembly GCA_947284805.1. Taxonomy (NCBI): domain Eukaryota; kingdom Metazoa; phylum Arthropoda; class Insecta; order Lepidoptera; family Coleophoridae; genus Coleophora; species Coleophora flavipennella. Next base: position 1,378,904 of record OX369253.1, read on the forward strand.
ATCTGAACGCATGTTTTTCCAATAATATTTTTCTTTTATCCTGTTGTACATGCGTGTAGACCCTAGATGTCCAGCTATTGGGATATCATGGTTTTCCTTCATGATTTTGATTGTCTCGCTTAGGGTAGGATATACAATAGTGTTGTGATATATATTTATTCTTATACCAGTATTGTTGAAAAGGTATAGCAGTATATTGTAGATTTTCAGGAATGTTGGATTTTCGAATGAGTTTTTGAAGTCAGATATCGCTATTTCTTCGATATCGGCTGTAACTATAAGTTCATTCCTTAAGTTTTTCAGGGACTGAAAAATATCTTGATATGTGCATTGGTCGAAGTAGTGTACCTTTGTGAAAAGGAAGTAGTATTTCCTTTCACCTGTGTTTAGGAGTTTGAAGGAGTGAAGGTTTCGCTCTTCGTCCAGAAGGTCTTGGATGTCACTGCTATTACTGAGAATAGTTTCTACATACGGATTGGATTCGTCAAGGTCAATTGATGTGGGGATTATTACAATTTTTGAGTTAGTCTTATGGATGTCTTCATTAAATTGCTGAATGTTTACATTTGATTGGAATTTCTTATCACATATGGATTTCAGGCATTGACTATAGGTTTCGTTATCGTTAACGCATTGTAGAGGATCTATTTGAGTAGGATTACGATTTGGACTTGGTGTAGGGTTTTGATTGGAGTTAGGATCATGACCTTGTGATGGTGAAGGGTTCACGACGTGACGAGAGATTATGTTAGGAATCGGATCAGGATTCGTCATGGGAATGTCAGGGATAGTACTTGGCCCTGGGGTTGGATCTTTGTAAGGATCTGGGTTAAGATCTGCAGTTAAATCGAATCCGCTTAAGGGGTCACTTTCATCTTCGAGATCACAAGCGAGAGGGTTTAGGTCAGGGAAAAGATCTTCATTGATAGTAATTTCTTCGGGATTTTGGGTTATACCTTGAGACTCATCCTCAGGCGTAATGGATATTGGGTTGACAGGATATCTAGAGAGTGCGTCGGCAGCACAGTTTAATTTGCCCTTGCGATAGACTATTTCGTAGTCGTATTCTTCGAGATCACAACGCCAACGTTGGAGTTTTGAGCTTGGATCTGTATGATTCATAAGGTACTTGAGTGGCCTATGGTCGGTTACAATTTGAAACTTTTTACCAAAGAGATATGGTCTGAAAGTTTTGCAACCGAAGACAATAGCTAACAGTTCTTTTTCTGTCGTACTATAATTACATTGAGACTTGTTTAGTGTAGTTGATGCATAGGCAATAGGATGCTCATTTTTTTGAGAACCTTGAGAGAGAATTGCAGAGATAGCGTAGTTAGATGCATCACATGTGAGAATGAAAGGTTGTGTATAATCCGGGTATGCCAAGACCGGGGCAGAGATTAGTTTCTGCTTTAATGTTTCAAATGCGAGCTGCTGCTCATTGTCCCAGATATACGGCGCATCTTTCTTTAGAAGATTTGATAAGGGTTTGGATATCTTTGAGCAATCTGGGATAAAACGGCGATAGTAGTTTACAAGACCTAGAAAAGCCCTAATGGCTTTGGTAGAAGTTGGGACTGGGAAGTCATGGACAGCCTTGACCTTGTCAGGGTTCGGTTTTACTCCTTCATTACTGATTTTATGTCCCAAGTATGAGACTTCCTTACAAAAGAACTCGCACTTGTCGGGTTGAAGTTTGAGGTTATAACCTCGAAGTCTATCGAACACATCATTGAGGTCTTTAATGTGCCTTTTAAGATCATAGGAATAGATAACAATGTCGTCAAGATAGACAAAGCATTTAATGCCGGTTAGGCCAGAGAGACAGGTGTTCATAAGTCTTTGAAAGGTAGCCGGGGCGTTCTTGAGTCCAAATGGCATACGATTGAATTGGAAATGGCCTTGAGGCACAGAGAAGGCTGTTTTCTCAGCATCTTCTTTAGAAACTAAAACCTGATGGAAGCCAGAGGCTAAATCTAACGTAGAGAAATACTTGCTTTTCCCTAACTGGTCGAGGATTTCTGATATTTGAGGAATGGGGTATGTTTCCCCGATAGTGACATCATTTAATTTGCGGTAGTCTATCACTACACGCCATTTACGCTCACCGGATGCGTCTAGTTTTTTGGGAACCACCCAGATTGGCGATGACCAGGGAGACACAGATGGAACAATGATCTTTTGTTCAAGCATTTTGTTAATTTGTTTTTCCACTTCTGGTTTGTGGCATTCTGGGAATCGGTAGGTTTTCGTATGAATTGGAGTATCACTTGAGGTTCTTATCTTGTGTTGGATTTTAGAAGTATAAGTCAGTGGTTCACCTGGTAAGTGAAATATGTCTGCATATTTAGAGCAGAGTTCGATAAGGGCATCTGCTTCTTCCTTGTTCAGGTTAGATGTCCTTAGTTGACGCAAGACTTCATTTGTCCTATCAGTAGCATTTGCGCAGCAATAGGGTTCTTTACTCAAGGGAATAGCATTAGAACTAAGAGGTTCCAGTTGGAGCCTTAGGTCTGAATTAACAGAGATAGGTTTATCGGATGTGTTTACTAGTGTTATATTTACTCGGTTATTAGGTTTTACCTTGGCAATACAATTTGCCACTAGAAGTTCTTCAGAAATATGTTGGTCAGTTATTATACCTTCTTTAAGCTCAGGATTGGTAACTGTACATTCTATTACTGTTTCAGTTCGAGGAGGGATGGTATAGACTGGCTCACTGTGTTTCATTTTGATTACAACATTGCGGATTTGCAAGCTATTGCGATTATAGTCAATTTTGCAGTCTAGGTCATTCAGGAGGTCGCTCCCTATAATACCGTCATAAAAAAGGTTGATTTCTTTTACAACATGGAATTTGTACGAGATATCGGGCTCGGAATTTGGAAATAGGTTAAGTCTAAATTGACCTTGAGTGGAGACAGTACTACCATCTGTACTAATGCCCTTTAGTTGAATTTTTTCCTTTCCTAGTTTGGGCATATGTTTAATGGATTCTTCTTTCAGAAGGCTCACGCATGAACCAGTGTCAACTAATAGACTCAGGGGTCTGTCAGAGACGTTGGTTTTCAACTGTACGTGGGGTAAGTATCTTTTGTTAGAATTAGAGGATATCTCATAGATTTTGATGTCTATTGCATTTGAGGGATTTATAGATTTAGAAGTCTCACGTTTAGTCTGGGTCTTTGATTTGGTAGACATACTTTCTTTTTGGGACTGGTTACCCTGTTGGTAAGTATGTGTGGATTCAGAGGACAGACTATCAGTTTGGGGCTGGCTACCCTGTTGGCAAGTCTGTATGGAAACAGAGGAAAGACCGTCGGTTTGGGGCTGGTTACCCTGTCGGTTGGCCTTATTGGATTTAGAAGGAAGACCGTCAGTTTGGGGCTGGTTACCCTGTCGGTTGGCCTTGTTGGATTTAGAAGGAAGACCGTCAGTTCGGGGCTGGTTACCCTGTCGGTTGGTCTTATTGGATTCAGAGGAAGGGCCGTCGGTTTGGGGCTGGATACCCTGTTGGTTGGCCTTTTTGGATTTACTGACGCCGGCTTGTGCTAATGGATGCCTCGGGCGGCGTCTGATCGAGACATTTGGTAGTTTAAATTACTCTGAGAGGGCTCATCATCACAGGATTCGACTTGGTATGGGGTTTCGTTATCAATTTCCTCAACATGATGCATGGACCTAGGTTTTGAGAAGTTAGGACGATTGTTTTGCCTCGGTGCAAAGTTTTGTTGTCTCTGTCTGTTATTGTATTCGCGTTTTCGACAATTCTCAATAGTATGTCCAAAGATTTTACAGTACCTACATGAAATTGTATTTCCACTGCTATTAGGATTCACGGGGTTAGTGATCGCGAGTTGTTGAGATGTGTGGATAGAGGGTTTGTATGTGTGGTCCCTAGGACGAGGGCGATCACTACCACTAGGAGTAGACCTATGGTAAGCATTTTGATTTAGCTTGTCTTCAGAGACAGCAAAGTTGATGGCTTCATTAAGAGTTTCTGGGTCTCTGCACCTTACAATAGTAGACAGTTTAGAATGGAGGCCCATTACAAATGTATGCAGGGCTAGGTCCTGCATAGCGGCGACCCTGCCAGCCAATTCGCCTTTCTTTTTAGTAGGTATTGAAACATTGATTTCTGTTAAAAGTTTACTTAGACAAGACTCGACACGTAATGCGAATTGGTTGACGGGCTCATGGCTACCTTGTTTACATTCTTGCAATTCTGTTAAAAGATAAGTGTAGTGCTTCTTTTCTCCGAAATGATCTTTCAGAAATTCTTCTAATTGTGCCCAATTTTCAAAATCTTTTATAGAGCAAGCAGCTTCTGCTCTGCCTTCAAGTTGACTTAGAATGTATTTAAATAATATGCCCTGCTGTGAAGCAGAGGATAGGTTGATTGCATTTTTACAGTTATTCAGAAAAGAGTTAAGCTTATCTCGGCTGCCATCGAATTTGTTAATAAATTTTACTAAAATATTTAAATCTATTGGTTCAATGTTCATATTTGTAGTTTCGTCCTTTGGCATTTTACAATCTTAGAAGCTCAGTTAGATAGAATAAACAGAATGTAGACGGCGGAGTGACACTTGATACGTCTTCACTTGAATACAGCGCTGCGGGCGGGCTTATCGCGCAGGTGTTTAGTTAACGCGCACTGTTCGAGATAACGGTTCGGAGTAATGCACTGCTTAACACTGTGTTAGGCGGAGTTGAGAGTTATGAGTTCACTTAATTTCTTCCTTTTATAAGTTGAGATTGACTTACAAAATTGCAAGGAGTTTCGGTCCCATGGTAGAAGTAGAAGAAGGTGACTGACCACACCTTGGAGACAGGATTTGACGGAGATTTGAATGAGTCCTGGATTTTGAAGATCTTGAGATTGGATTATGGAATTAGCCGCACTTTTTATTTTGATTTATGCACTTTTTATTTTGATTTATGCACTTTTTATTTCACTTCACACACTGAGGCGATCCGAGGACCTGTTAGATCCCTTTACGCTAGCCACCAAATGTTAGACGAGGTTTCACGGAGCTTGTTTTAAAAAAAACTTTATTGTTCAAAAACTAGATTTTAATTATAAAAATTCACAAATAAATCGATTTTTACAAAATGTGTGAGGAAGGACTGAATTGCGCGGCGGTCGGGGCAGGACTGGCTAGGAAAGAAGGTTTCGTCATACAGGCTTATGGAAAATGATGATTAGGCAAATGGAAGATGCATCTATGCGAATATATATACAAAGGAAAGATATAACAGTTCGACATCCAAACTGTAACCAATCCGTATCAATCTGGGTGACGAGGGGGTGAATCGCAATCTAGAGAGCGGCAGGGAATGTCCATACTGTATGTTAGTACTTATATATATACTTTGCTTAGAGCCTGTACGTACATGTATCAGACGGAGAGGCTCGCAGATTGAGAAAGATTTGTATTTTTTTAATTTTACGGGTACATTACGGTAATAAAGAGTTATAATTTTACGGGTACATTACGGTAATAGAGTTATAATTTTACGGGTACTTTACGGTAATAAAGAGTTATAATTTTACGGGTACATTACCGTAATAAAGAGTTATAATTTTACGGGTACATTACCGTAATAAAGAGTTATAAGGTTTAAAGTACGTGGTAAGTATGTAGTAAATTTTTAATCATTGCATTTACTTATTTCGTAAATTTACCAAGAATAATCTGCCAAAAATGGGGAAATTTCCCTATTCAGTTTTTATTTTTGTTACTAGCTTTTGCCCGCGGCTTCGCTCGCGTGGACATAGTTTTTATGACTGTCTTTGAGGGCGAGTAGTGCTTAATAATAATAATTCCTATTGGTGAGTAGGTGATTGGGTTTAACGTTGTTAAATAGATAGCATTATCACTAAAAATAAAAGTTAAAAAAAACTTAAAACCGACTTCAAAATGAAATTCACTCAAAAGTATGAAATAATATTATTATACTTAAATACACAACATTAACCAACAATAACGAAATATAAATATAAATATTCGAAGTCTAAAATTGTTTAGGTGCAATATTTAACTATTTAATTCAATTTAGTGTTAACAATCTTAGTTACGCCGATGATATGGTGCTGCTGAGTCCTTCGATTGCAGCCCTGAGACAGCTACATATATATATACACCACAGTTATGGTCCAGTTTTACTCGGGAGGATTATAGGAGGCTGAAGGTCCAGTATAACGACGCATATAGGGTATTGTTTAGGTTGCCTCGTTGGTGTAGTGCTTCGGAAATGTTCTCGGAGGCACGCCCGGCGCCTGGCGGGACTTGACGCACTGATCCGGCACAGGGTGGCCAGGTTCAGGGACAGACTGTTCGCATCCAGCAACCTACTAATTATGACGATTAATTTTGTCATTTCATTACACGAACCTGTAGTGTAGAATGTACCCAAAAAGCTGTAAAAGTAACTGGAATTGTAGAAAAGTACATAATTTTCGTTAATTTTGCATATTTTCTTTGAAATTTCATTTATTTATGTAATTTTAGTGTGTAACTAAAATTTGTGTAATTACAAAAATATTTTACACATGGATTGGGGTTTTTACGGGGGCGACACATAAAATAAATAACATGTTCGCTCGGAAAAGGTGTGGGTACTTACTTGTTCGAACAAGTAACTGTTAGAATGTGAATTTTCAAAAACAGGTCCGATAAGGTAACTTAATTTAATTTTAATTTAAGTTTTTTAAAGGATTTTTTAAATGTATTTTAGCATCAGTAGCGTCGTCGCGGCGTGTAATCGTGTGTCAGGCGTTCGTAACCACACTCTCAAATAGTTCTAAGTATCTAGTCATATATTTTTTCGGTACCTACATTTTTAGTAATACTTAGGTTCAAATTCAAATAACTCTTTATTGTACATCAAAATAAATACATTGCAAAATTTAAATAAAAAACTAAAAGACGTACAATTTAGGCGGTCTCATGTTCATTCGAACAACACAAATAAAAGGACGGATTTGTAGTTTTTCAAACATAAAATTATGTTCTATTTGATTACACTTTTTCATTATTACATATTTTGATTTATACTTATATTAAAAAAATCTCATATTTTTCTCAATTCCAAATCTCTACAAAAATCTCTATGTTAAAAAATGTGACTAACTTAAAAAAAACATCAAACCTACCTAGGTGAGTTTTTTACCTGCTTAACTCGTATACTTAATTCATACTAAAATAAAGATATCTGAAAAACAAATAAAAGCACCTAATCAACCTAAGCTTCTATTCTTGCAACTGAACAATTTAACCCAAGAAACCTTTGGGCTTTTCCCCCATACAAAGTATAATATTAGTATTTGTATGAGGAGTTTCCAGAAACCGACCGATGAAGGTCGACTGGTGAAGGTCGCGGGAAGCCGCTGGATGCGGGCAGCGCAGAACCGGTCGTCATGGAAATCCTTGGGGAGGCCTATGTCCAGCAGTGGACGTCCGTCGGCTGATATTATGGTGATGATGTATGAGGAGTTACTTTTTTGCAATTTAACCGGAAAATTGCAAAAAAGTAACATGAGAAGAATCACCACTTCAATTTTGGTCCAGACAGAGAATGACATCTAGAGAATGTTATCGCTATTATTATGACACAACCTCGATTTTTAGAGCCTTTCAAAGGAGATGGGCGATTACCAAAAAAATCATTCGAATTATTCGAACGATTCGTTGGCCAGTATTCGAAAGATTATTTCATCATTCGATTTTTTTCAATTGCGCTCACCGAATAGTATCGTATTTAATGTTCTGCCGCAGATGAGATACTGTTACTTCGTAAGTTCTGCTCAGTTTCTATTATTTTATCCATATTACTTTATGTAAGAAATTCTTGTATTTTTAATATATATAATTGGTTTCTCTGAAACGGCTCCAACGATTTAGTTGAATTATTGATCAAGATAGATCTTGTCTCTGGTAAAACGCGTATTCTCGAGTTTTCATGCACATTGTCTTTTCAGTACAATAAGTATCATATTTTAACGTATCGTTTCAGAGGCGAGCCAGCTCATCGGTTACGAGTCTAGCCCCCTATTCGATAAGACCTGGGTTCGAAACTCGGTGAAATTTCTGATAGGTTTTTTTCATATTATGGATTATTTTTACTAATTTATTCTGAAAATCCGTTTTCACAAAAAAATACTTTTAGTTCACATGCCTAGGACTGTCTCCTGGTCTGGACCTCCAGGTACTTCAATCTTAACAGCGTAAACATTACTTATTCTAACTATCCCAGCACAACACAGAGTAGAACTTTCAGAAATAGGTATCCCAAGTACATGATGACAGCTAAAGTTGCCATCTTCAAGAGTTGGTGCATGTAGAAGAGTCTGAAACAAAAAATCTTATGTCAGTTTATTACTTTCTCCAGCCTTTAGGGCCTAGGACATAATTAAGGATGCATCCGATACCGATACCGATATATCGGCGATACTTCGGGTTTGCCGATTAATCGGTATCGGCGATATTTTTATGGCAGATTCAACGATACTTTTCAAATTTCGCGCTTTAAAAATGTAATGTAAACGCGCGTGTTGTCCCATCTATTTCGTTGCAAACGAGGCATCTGTCGCATCTGAGAGACTATTTTCCAACGCAGGTCTTATTCAAACAGACTTGCAAAATCGCCTTTGAATGCTTTGTTTTTTAAATAAAAATCTTATAAATGTTAATTTTGATTACTAAAACTATTAATTAATTGTGTTTTATTTATTCTACCTTCCTTTTTGAATTTAATAATATCATTATCGCCGATATTTTTATAAGAGTATCGGTATCGGTATCGTATCGGCAAAAAGGCGTATCGAGGCATCCCTAGACATAACAACGAGAAACTATGAGTTTTTATGTGCAGTGGCCAAATATGAATGTAAAGTAAATGCTTGATTATAAATAAAAAAAAAACGGCCAAGTGCGAGTTGAACTTTTTGAAATCTTTAAAAAAAATATAAGTTAATTTTAAAAACAAAATTATATTTACAGTTTTTTATGGAAAATCTATGAACTTTTGACAAATCCAACTTCACATCTTAAGTTGGTAGACTATTACTCACTCCTAAACTAAGAAAACCTACGTAGCCAAGATAGTTTTCCTTTTAAATTGATTGTATGTCCTTCTATTAAATTTTTTTTCAGATGTCCTGAAATAGCAGTTTAGCTTTTGTGAGGTGGGGGGACTCGAACAAAAATGTTCACTTGAAAGCTTAATATTTCGCGAACCGATTCCTGAATCAAAAAATGGTTTTAGCAAACCTTCAGTAGTTTGGAAAGACCTATTTAACGGTACCCCACACGATAGGGTACGTTAGCAAAAAAAATCACCCTCTCTTTATACATTTTTTTTAATTTTTATTTTATTTACAATTGGTAAGCCCTTGGCAGCATCTCACCTGATGGTAAGTGACGATGTTGCCGAAGATGGAAGCGGGCTTACCAAGATTCCCCAACGCAATGGGGAACTGGCTATCTTATCTTCATGCCGGAACACACCAATGATATCAACATTGATATTTGGCGGCAAGACTTAGATAAGATGGTGGTAGCTAGCCAGGCGGGCTTAGAAAATGCCCTACCACCAACCAAACCGAGTCTTACAATTGAGTCTTACAGCTTGGGGAGGTACCATAAAAAAATTTCACATTTTATTATACAACTTTGTCGGCGTGATTAACATATATAGCCATGCCAAATTACAGCTTTCTGGTAATAATATATCTGAGCTAAGCCGCGGACAGACGAACAGACCGACAGACATGGCGAAGCTACAAGGTCAACAGACTTCGGCGGAACCCTAAAAAGGCGAAATGAGTTAGGCACGTCATTTCCTACGATTCTATTAACACTTTACGATCCTGGAACCTTGGATTAAATCCACCTGGAAAGTTCATCATCAGATCAGGTTTAATATATCAAAATGTTCTATTGTCACCGCTCAATCGGACCCCTATAGAAGTTGCTCTAATATCCTTAAACCTGACAGATACGTTGGGAAGTAGAATATTATGCAAATAGTGCTTGTACAATATGGAGTTAAGATAGCCAGTTCCCCATTGCGTTGGGGAATCTTGGTAAGCCCTCTTTTTTGTTCGGCATCATCGTCATTTACCCTCAGGTGAGATGTAATTTAAAAAAAAAGGAAGGAGACATTATGAGAAAAGTACGTTTTACTAATGAGACTTTAACCTCTTGCCAGGGGATATTTTGCGAAGGAGACAAAATGATATTCATGAAGTGAAGTGAACTGACCTGTTCCACTTTTTCCTCGCCTCAGGCAAAGTGGAGAGGTCATCTTTGACCAGGTACACTCGGACACCTGCAACGAATAATGTATATAACTTCATCAAATCCTTACTAATATTATAAATGCGAAAGTTTGTATGTATGGCTGTTTGTTGCTCTTTGACGCCACAACAGATAAACGGATCTGGATGAAATTTGGCAGGTACACAGATAGGACCTAGATTAACATATAGACTACTTTTTTCCACGCTCGCGAGCCACTTGCGGCTCGCGCACTGCGCACCCTCGAAGACAGTTATACAGGATGTAACAAAATTGGTGTACGACCCGTTAACTGGGGGTTCTTCTCATCATACTGAACAACTTTTCCCACGAAACGTATAGTCTATTCTCAAAAATAAAATCGGACCCTCCATACTAAAATACACAAAATTGGTAGATCAGCTGATCGATTTGTATGAAGAGTAAAATTTTTTTTTGAGATTTCAGCAAAGACGTAGAACAAAAGTTGTTCAGTATGATGAGTAGAAGCCCCAGTTAACGGGACCTACACCAATTTTGTTACAGCCTGTATAAACTATGCTCAGGCGAGCGAAACCGCTGGCAAGAGCTAGTTATAAATATTTAAACTGATCTATGGGTAGGTAGATGCTCTCTATACAATTTTCCAAAATATTTATATTTACACATCGTGTACCCACCCACACATTCTACTTCATACGTAAATACACACCCAAATTCACACACGTACACACATCATCATCATCATCACATCATCGGCGGCTGTGTACCCGGCTGTAGATTTTGGAACACCACACTACGTTAGTACTAATATATATACTGTGACCACACTTTGATCGTGGCTATGTATACTTATATACATCAGGGTACTGTAAAGGTCAGACGAACGGACGGACACCGTAGTCTTAGTAATAGCAAAGTATATATATTAGGACTAACATACAGTATGGACACTCCCTGCCGCTCTCTAGATTGCGACCTCACCTCCTCGTCACAGTTTGGTTGCCGAACGTATGGGATTTCGCCGCCATTTTGTTTGTTCCGTAATTGGTTTTTCATGAAATGTCATTTCCGGCCAGTTGTATTAAGTGTCCAAGGTGTACAATAAATCGAAGTTCCTTTGACAATTATTTAATAAGCTTTATTGTAATATGACATTGATAATCTATATATATAAAAATCAATTGCTGTTCGTTAGTCTCGCTAAAACTCGAGAACGGCTGGACCGATTTGGCTAATTTTGGTATTGAATTATTTGTGGAAGTCCAGAGAAGGTTTAAAAGGTGAATAAATATGAAAATGCTCGGAATTTAATTAAAAAAATCAAAAAATAAAATATCAGTCAAAAAATAATTGGTTTTAGGGTAGGGTAGTGTAGTGTAGGTGTAGTGTAGTTAGGGTAGGGTAGGGTAGTATAGTATAGGGTAGGGTAGTGTAGGGTAGGGTAGGGTAGTGTAGGGTAGGGTAGGGTAGTGTAGGGTAGGGTATTGTAGTGTAGGTTAGGGTAGTGAAGTGTAGTGTAAGGTGAAACGAAGTTCGCCGGGACAGCTAGTATGAAATAAATAAATATAATCATCTAGGACCCGTTAATCGGGGCTTCTTACCATACTGAGAAACTTTCCCCATGGAACACATTGTCGATTCTCAAATCATCCGCACAAAATGCACAGAACTGTTAAATCAGCTGACATATTTGTATGTAGATCCATGTATGTAGATACAGTAAGAGTGTCGGTGGCGTAAAGGTTAGGGCCGCTACCTTCTGTCCGGGAGGTCGTGAGTCGAATCCTACCACGTACAAATGTGTTTTCGAACTTCGATTTCATATGTACGTTTATCCGACACTCTTACGGTGAAGGAAAACATCGTGAGGAAACCTGCACACGCCTGCGGAGAAACTCGAAGGTTGTGTGTGTGGAGTCGACCAACCCGCACTGGGCCCGCGTGGTCGACTAAGGCCCGATCGCCCTCATTCAGGGAAGGCTCGAGCCCCTCCGTGGGGACGTATATGAGCTGATATGATGATAACAGTATGTATACGCAATTTATTGTACACCAGGACAAGGACAAGGAATAAATACTTACATCAAGTTATTATCGGACTAAGTAGGTATATAAAGGCGGTTTTATCGCTACAAGCGATCTCTCCAGACAGCTTTTGGTAGACGAGATGTATATGTCGCAGTGAACTGGTTAAATTAGCCATTCAATTAACTCTCTAGCCGGATCATTAAATAGCGGCATTCAGCTAACTGGCTGACTGATAATACATTTAATGACTTGGCTGGCCGATGCTTAGGCCATTCTTTAAACGATCGAAGCGAATACAGAAGTAGAAGCTCCGAAGGGGCTCTGTCGACTGAGAAATGGAACAATCGAAACTACTTATACAGGGTGTACAAAAATTGGTGTAGGACCAGTAAACTAGGGCTTCTACTCATCATACTGAACAACTTTCCCCAAGAAACCCATAGTCAATTCGCAAAAAAAAATTCGACGCTCCATACAAAAATGCACAAAATTGGTCAATCAGCTGATAGTTTTTCATGAGGAGTTCAATTTTTTTGCGATTTCAGCAAACTTGTAGAACAAACGTTGTTTATTTTGATGAGTAGGAGCCCCAGGTAAAGGGACCTACACCAATTTTGTTACAGCCAATATAGAGCGGGAGCGAGCGAAGCGAGCTCGGAATTTCGGAGAACGGCCGACTCATTTGGTTAGGTTTGGAGTCGTAGTGTTAGTTTGAACATGAAAATATAGAAATAGGAGCTCCAAAGGGGCTCCGTCGACTGAGAAATGTTTCCTTTTTCCTCCCACCTCCCCCTGTGGTGCGAATTTAAAATACTTGGCTAGCCGAAGTTGAAAGTTATCAATCCAAGCCATTTGCATAGGCGTTAAATTGAATGATTGAATAATCATTCAGGCAGTTATTTAAACGGCGCCGTTTAGTAAAAAGTCTAGGCAGTTAATTGAATGGCTAATTAAGCTAGATGGCTGCGACATATATACAAGATTTCTATGGAGGCATTTCTTGCGAAGAAACTCGAAGGTTGTGTGTGAAGTCGACCAACCCGCACTGGGCTGATGATGGGTCTCTTGAACAAGTTTCCCAGTATGATGAGTAGAAGATCCAGTAGATACACCAATTTTGTGTCGTGTGTAGATCCTACCGACATACGCTAGCGGTCGCTAGCAAGGCCCACATGGCCCTCACGCCGCGGTCGCTAAACCGCCAGTGTTACGTCGATAAGTACATCAGATATCACAGTTATTGTGAGCAAACTAACCAAGCAGGAAGGTCTCGAGCATGTATTCCCAGCTCATGTCGGCGACGTTGAAGGGGAACACGACGCGGTCTGCGGGCGCTAGCGAGGCCCACATGGCCCTCACGCCGCGGTCGTTAAACCGCCAGTGTTACGTCGATAAGTACATCAGCTATCACAGTTATTGTGAGCAAACTAACCAAGCAGGAAGGTCTCGAGCATGTATTCCCAGCTCATGTCGGCGACGTTGAAGGGGAACACGACGCGGTCTGCGGGCGCTAGCGAGGCCCACATGGCCCTCACGCCGCGGTCGCTAAACCGCCAGTGTTACGTCGATAAGTACATCAGCTATCACAGTTATTGTGAGCAAACTAACCAAGCAGGAAGGTCTCGAGCATGTATTCCCAGCTCATGTCGGCGACGTTGAAGGGGAACACGACGCAGTCTGCGGGCGCTAGCGAGGCCCACATGGCCCTCACGCCGCGGTCGCTAAACCGCCAGTGTTACGTCGATAAGTACATCAGCTATCACAGTTATTGTGAGCAAACTAACCAAGCAGGAAGGTCTCGAGCATGTATTCCCAGCTCATGTCGGCGACGTTGAAGGGGAACACGACGCAGTCTGCGGGCGCTAGCGAGGCCCACATGGCCCTCACGCCGCGGTCGCTAAACCGCCAGTGTTACGTCGATAAGTACATCAGCTATCACAGTTATTGTGAGCAAACTAACCAAGCAGGAAGGTCTCGAGCATGTATTCCCAGCTCATGTCGGCGACGTTGAAGGGGAACACGACGCGGTCTGCGGGCGCTAGCGAGGCCCACATGGCCCTCACGCCGCGATCGCTAAACCGCCAGTCTTGCGTCGAGAAGTAGAAGAGAATGTTGGCGAGCTTCATCACTTTATCGTATATCTTCAGCATTCTGGAAAGAGATGTCATCATTAGTAGATTGCATTTATACTAAACAGATAATATTTTTTTATTGTTTTTATAAATATTTTATTATGTTGCATTTTAATTCAGCTCTAAGCTATGTAGTTTCAATTCTAGTGAATTGATTGCAATTTTTTTACTGAACAGGCGAGTATGTATAAGTAAGTAATTATTTTTTTATAAATTTTATTATAACTTTTTAAATATCATTAAATAATATTGAACTGTCATCCAAGAATGAGCTGCGTTTAAAGTTTCAAGTCTCTAGATCATTATCATTAGTGAAGTTATTTGGAAGTCGATTACTCAATTGGTACCAAACAAAAGAAGGCCTTTGTCCAGCAGTGGGTGGACGTTTTTCGGCGGATATGATGATGGTTATGAAAGAAGAAGAAAGCGAGCAAATAAAAATGTGTTAAAATAACCTAACCAATTTATTTAAAAACCTGCCTGCATTAAAACTTTACCGTTTTTTGGGTAATCGGGTGAAAATGTATCCCATGTCACTCACGGGATCAAGACGAGTCCAACGACACCTCGCACTCCCAAATCCATCAAGCCGTTCAGGCTACAGGCTCAGTCAAAGAAACAGACATACACACATACTGAGCGGCGTAATGGCAGGGGCCACTACCTCCTGTCCGGGAGGTCGTGGTTCGAATCCTGCCACGTACCAATGTGTTTTCGAATTTCGATTTCACATGTACGTGTATCCGACGCTCTTGGTGACGGAAAACATCGTGAGAAAACCTGCACACGTCTGCAAAAAAAAACCTCGAAGGTTGTATGTGAAGTCGACCAACCCGCACTGGGCCCGCGTGGTGGACTAAGGCCCGCTCGCCCTATTCAGGGTAGGCTCGAGCCCCTCGGTGGGGACGTGCATGAGCTGATACGATGACATACACTAACATAACGCTCCATTTTGGCAGTTCGGGTAAAAAGATTAAAATTACAATGTACCCACGTTTGCGGTTTGCCAGTAAGCGCGCAGTAGGCGTCCGCGAAGAGAGCTGGCAGGTAGTGCAGGAAGAAGTTGTAGAAGAGGAACAGATGGTAGTTGTTCGTTGGGTTCAGGCCGTAGTACCTGGAACGAAATTATTGTTTTTTTTTATATATTTTTTTATTTACAATAGGGATGAAGAACACTTTTTAGCATCTGTCAAAAACGACATTTTGTTCTTAATGAAGTCGGTTAAAATACCAAAACCTTCTCCTAAGTGTAACAAATACTTTTCTGAAAACCGCATCAAAATCGGTTCAGCCAAACGCGAGATAATCGCGGACAAACATATGTACATACAGGTGAAACTGAGAAAGTCCTTTTTTTGAAGTCGTTTAAAAACTCCTTTTTTTGAAGTCGTTTAAAAATGTTTTCAAATACCTAAGCGTGACGTCATAGTTTTGCAGCGTCATCTATGTACTCATTTTGTGATTATGGTGAATTAAAAATCGGAGACTTGATGGAAAACAAAACAAATAAGGTTTTTCGAAGTTTAAGTAGAAGGGCAATTTAGTGATCAAGAGATTCATAATTTATTTCTGATGCTGTCGTCATCCCTGTTGGTAAGCCCTTGGCACATAGTGTATTATATTCTCTTTGCCCTTGGCATATCTCACCTGATGGTAAGTGACGATGATGCCGAAGATGGAAGCGGGGTTACCAATATTCCCCAACGCAATGGAAAACTGGCTATCTTATCTTTAAGCCGAACAAATCGATGGTGTTATACATACTGACGTCTGGCGGTAAGACTTATATAAGATGGTGGTAGCTAGCCAGGCGGGCTAAGAAAACGCCCTACCACCAACCAAACCGAGTCTTACAAGTTGACGCCACCGGCAATCGAACCCGCGACCTTCTGGTGTGAAGCGAATGGACTTACCAAACCGCTTTCATGGTGGGGCAGGTGAGCCCGTAGCGTCGGTTCACGTCGATGAAGCGGCCCCACGTGATGGGATTCTGGGCCCCCGATACGAAGTTGTAGATCGGTATATCCGACGTTTGGCTGCAAGGAGTTAATCAGATATTTAGTGAAATTAAAAACCACGGACCAAATTTCAGCTAAATCAGAGCAACTTCACATTCGTTGGCCATTCCTTATTCCGCTATTTTGCTTTTATTATTGCACCTAAAACCTACCTAGGGAGTACATTATGTAAGTTAAAGAATCAACTCTCTTTGTCTTACCGTTTGGGTGGGCAATTGACCATCTTCTAAAACGGCTTAATGGATTTACAATACAATACAATATGCTTTAATAAGAGCGTCGGTGGCGTAACGGCTAGGGCCGCTGCCTCCTGTCCGAGAGGTCGTGGTTCGAACCTGCCACGTACCAATGTGATTTCGAATTTAGATTTTATATGTACGTTTATCCGACGTTCTTACGGTGAAGGAAAACATCGTGAGGAAACCTGCACACATCTGCGAAGAAATTCGAAGGTTAAGTGTGAAGTCGACCAACCCGCACTGGGTCCGCGTGGTCGACTAAGGCCCGATCGCCCTAATTCATGGTAGGCTCGAGCCCCTCGGTGGGGACGTATACATGAGCTGATTTGATGTGATGAGACATAGAAATAACAAATAGGAGCCTCGAAGGGGCTCCGATGACTACTTTACTTGCTTTCACATGTAAAAGTTGTTTTACATTTTGTCATTTCACTGATACAGTTTAGGCTTATTTGAATAAGTTGTTTTAACATTTTGTCATTTCACTGATATAGTTTAGGTATTTGAATAAGTTTTTTTAACATTTTGTCATTTCACTGATACAGTTTAGGTATTTGAATAAGTTGTTTTAACATTTTGTCATTTCACTGATACAGTTTAGGTATTTGAATAAGTTGTTTTAACATTTTGTCATTTCACTGATATAGTTTAGGTATTTGAATAAGTTTTTTTAACATTTTGTCATTTCACTGATACAGTTTAGGTATTTGAATAAGTTTTTTTTAACATTTTGTCATTTCACTGATACAGTTTAGGTATTTGAATAAGTTGTTTTAACATTTTGTCATTTCACTGATACAGTTTAGGTATTTGAATAAGTTGTTTTAACATTTTGTCATTTCACTGATATAGTTTAGGTATTTGAATAAGTTTTTTTTAACATTTTGTCATTTCACTGATACAGTTTAGGTATTTGAATAAGTTGTTTTAACATTTTGTCATTTCACTGATACAGTTTAGGTATTTAAATAAGTTTTTTTAACATTTTGTCATTTCACTGATACAGTTTGGGTATTTGAATACGTTGTTTTAACATTTTGTCATTTCACTGATATAGTTTAGGTATTTGAATAAGTTGTTTTAACATTTTGTCATTTCACTGATACAGTTTAGGTATTTGAATAAGTTGTTTTAACATTTTGTCATTTCACTGATACAGTTTAGGTATTTCAATAAATTGTTTTAACATTTGATCATTTCACTACTACAGTTTAGTTAATTAAATAAGTTGGTTTAACATTTTGTCATAATTGGATCACTCTCTACATTTGTTCGAGTAAATGACAATTTTTTTGTTATCAAATTAAATGATCCAAGGTATTTCAAGTGGAAACTTTCTTTGTTAGCCAGTGTATTATATTGCTTGTATGACTTTATGATGCATTCAAGCTGTTTGTTGCAAAACAAACTCCGGCTAAGTGCAAGTTAAACTAGACAGCAAAGTATATAATATATTAGTACTAACATACAGTTTGAACACTCCCTGCCGCTCTCTAGATTGCGACCTCACCCCCTCGTCGCCCAGATTGGTTACAGTTTGGTTGTCGAAAGTATAGGATTTCGCCGCCATTTTGTTTGTTCCGTCATTCCTTTTTTGAAATGTAATTTCTGGCCCGTTGTATGAAGTGTTAGGGGGTGTGGTAATAGTGTCCCGCTGGTACCCGAACCCTAAAATGAGTTTTTAATTCCGGATTTTTTCATGTCCTTGTGACATTACCCCATATTACATTATCATAGATATAATTTGTGATTATATCCGATCCAAGATTGTACATTGCCGCTTTTGTGTGATCATATTTTACAGTAAGCTGTCAAAAATGATCAATGGTCTACATTTAGGATCATGTTATTATTATGATAGAGTAATAGCCCGCATGAAGGTATACGGGTGCATATGATGCGAAAGGAAGGAACTTACTTCTCCTTGAAGTTGGTGGCGGTGTGCCAGGTGGAGGCGAGGATGGCGTTCGCACACAGGTCTACTGGCACCATATCCGCTACCTTGTCTACCTGGTAACAATAAGTATAGGGTAAGAAACCTAAATCTTGTCACTCGCCCCAGTTATGTCTCATCCTTCTAAAACCAGGAATCATAGGGTTGTCTGATCTATTTCGTTCTTTCTTTAGATTTTCAAAAAAGTTTATAATTTACGATTTTAGAGGGGGGTGACATAAAAGGGGCAAGTGACAAGAATGGATTGTCTTGAAATATAATTGAAAACGCTAAACACGTTAAAAAACCGGCTTCCATCGCAACAACTTCGTACATTTTTGCATTATTATTTTTGGTTTTTGTTAATTTTCTAATAAAGTAATACACCGATTTTGATAAAATTTATATGGGACCACACGGAAAGCACTAGCTTTCAAATAAAAAAAATCATCAAAATCAGTTCACCCAGTCAAAAGTTATGAGGTAACACACATAAAAAAAAACATACAGTCGAATTGAGAATAACCTCCTCCTTTTTGGAAGTCAGTTGAAAATGGATATGTGCATTGTGTAAATTTTTTGCTCAGGGTTCAGGTTTCAATACCTACTACCTTGAGTGTTCCGAAAACTCAAGTCTCTGATTTTCTCACTGCACCCGATGGGAGTAGTACTACTAAAAATCTGTGATTTGCCGACCTTTGAAGCCTAAGATCCTCAAATGCAGGCGACGATACAGGACTTTGTTCAGTGGTTGGATTTTGTCCCGATCGATTTCTGATTTTGTACAGTTTTGTGCGCCTTAGTTCATTTTTCAATTAAATTGGGTTAGGTGAGGTTATTATATGGTCTTATACGGTAAAGGAAAACATCACGAGGAAACCTGCATACGCCTGCGAAGAAACTCGAAGGTTGTGTGTGAAGTCGACCAGCCCGCACTGGGCCCGCATGGTCGACTAAGGCCCGATCGCTCTAATGCAGGGTACGCTCGAGCCCCTCGGTGGGGACGTATATGAGCTGATGTGATGATTATATGCAATGTGCAATTATAATGCTAGCTTCAAGTGATCAATAAATTCAATAGTGTTCTGGTGGTTATTTTCGTATTTCATGCAAGGACCTGGCCCTTTCCGCTTAAAACCCTGAACACTACTTCCTCCTAACTTGACCTCGGCGTGTGGAAGAGGAAGCACAGCCGACGTTTCACTACGTACAATAGTGTGTGTATGGTGCGCAGTACTCCAGTGCCGATGCCGATGATGATGCCGGTGGGTCCGTACACGCTGTCCGTCCAGCTTCGTACTGGCTCCTCGCACGTCGATATCACTGTCAATGTGTTGGTGTGTGTATGGTGTGCATGCGAAAGCGTGTGTTCACCTCCATGTACATGGTGCGCAGTACTCCAGTGCCGATGCCGATGATGATGCCGGTGGGTCCGTACACGCTGTCCGTCCAGCTTCGTACTGGCTCCACGTACGTCGATATCACTGTCAATGTGTTGGTGTGTGTATGGTGTGCATGCGAAAGCGTGTGTTCACCTCCATGTACATGGTGCGCAGTACTCCAGTGCCGATGCCGATGATGATGCCGGTGGGTCCGTACACGCTGTCCGTCCAGCTTCGTACTGGCTCCACGTACGTCGATATCACTGTCAATGTGTTGGTGTGTGTATGGTGTGCATGCGAAAGCGTGTGTTCACCTCCATGTACATGGTGCGCAGTACTCCAGTGCCGATGCCGATGATGATGCCGGTGGGTCCGTACACGCTGTCCGTCCAGCTTCGTACTGGCTCCACGTACGTCGATATCACTGTCAATGTGTTGGTGTGTGTATGGTGTGCATGCGAAAGCGTGTGTTCACCTCCATGTACATGGTGTGCAGTACTCCAGTGCCGATGCCGATGATGATGCCGGTGGGTCCGTACACGCTGTCCGTCCAGCTTCGTACTGGCTCCACGCACGTCGATATCACTGTCAATGTGTTGGTGTGTGTATGGTGTGCATGCGAAAGCGTGTGTTCACCTCCATGTACATGGTGCGCAGTACTCCAGTGCCGATGCCGATGATGATGCCGGTGGGTCCGTACACGCTGTCCGTCCAGCTTCGTACTGGCTCCTCATACGTCGATATCACTGTCAATGTCAATAAACAACATTAATGCAGGTAAATATCACTGTATCAGCTAACATAATCCTATTTACTAAGCCTACTCTGTCCGACTGTCTGTCTGTCCGACTTTTAAAAGGTTGTATCTTGTGAACCGTAATAGGTATCTGGCTGAATATCCACAGAATATGTTTTGTATTTAAGGGAATTTCACAACAAATAATAAAAAAACGTGTGGCACTCGGGGACTGCCTCGGTAAAGCTATTGCATAGCGTTTTTATCAACTTATGCAATTATAATTATTTATTTATTTTTTATTTATGCAGTATTTACCATTACCATATAGTCCTTGGGGCGCGGGATGTTTATGTAATAAATTAACACTAAGAAAGTTACACCAGTAAAATTGACTAAGTCCTTTTAGTACCGCAAATCGCTAATAGATGGCACTGTAAGTTTTTTAGAACTCGGCCGGGCGTGGGGTGTTAGGTTTTATTTTCGTTACGGAATTTCTTGATTCGGTCGCCGCGCTCAAAGCCCGCGATAAAAGCTATGCAATAGCTTAAAAATAATTAAGGGGTCCCCAACTCCCCATACAAGACACGCCTGTGAGGGGTAGCTTGCTGATTATTTCAAAGAATATGTGTTGTATTTAAGGGAATTTTACATCAAATAATTTTAAAATAAATAACCATACAAGAAACGGGTTAATGTTATTACTATAAAAACGGTTAAAAAATACAAACGTGAAATTTGGTGTGGTGACCCAGGTTTTAAATTTATATAAATTCTAAATGAATTAAAAAAAAGATAGCCGGTTCCCAATTATTCGTCCTTGGGATTAGGGTTGCCAGATTTGCTGGCGTCGCATCCGGGACAACGAATCAAAAACAATTTTCAAGAATTTTTTTTTATTTATATTTTTACTTTTTTTGCAGCATCTATAATTTTTAGGCTATAGGGTCCCCTTAGCATTTAAAAAAAATCTGTGCAAGAGAGACTACAATTTATTCTTGCTGGAGTTGCGCCTTTACCATATCCATGGTTTCGTTCTTTTGTCCATAAGTTACCTATTAAACTAAAAATTCTTTCACAAAATGTATTACTAATGAGATGAGAGTGGACAAAATAAACTAACTCCGCCTGCGGAGGTTAGGACAATGCCCTTTTTTCAAGAACTCTGCCCATATTTCGTTATTCATTATTATTATTATTATTTATTCAGGCCCTCGCCGTACTTACCAATAGATGGTCTGACGATGCATATAGGCAGGCCCTCGCCGTACTTACCAATAGATGGTCTGACGATGCATATAGGCAGGCCCTCGCCGTACTTACCAATAGATGGTCTGACAATGAAAAAAGGCAGAACCTCGCCGTACTTACCAATATATGGTCTGACGATGCATATAGGCAGGCCCTCGCCGTACTTACCAATAGATGGTCTGACGATGCATATAGACAGGCCCTCGCCGTACTTACCAATAGATGGTCTGACAATGAAAAAAGGCAGAACCTCGCCGTACTTACCAATATATTGTCTGACGATGCATATAGGCAGGCCCTCGCCGTACTTACCAATAGATGGTCTGACGATACATATAGACAGGCCCTCACCGTACTTACCGATAGATGGTCTGACAATGAAAAAAGGCAGACCTTCGCCGTACTTACCAATATATGGTCTGACGATGCATATAGGCAGGCCCTCGCCGTACTTACCAATAGATGGTCTGACGATGCATATAGACAGGCCCTCGCCGTACTTACCAATAGATGGTCTGACAATGAAAAAAGGCAGAACCTCGCCGTACTTACCAATATATGGTCTGACGATGCATATAGGCAGGCCCTCGCCGTACTTACCAATAGATGGTCTGACGATGCATATAGGCAGGCCCTCGCCGTACTTACCAATAGATGGTCTGACGATGCATATAGATAGGCCCTCGCCGTACTTACCAATAGATGGTCTGACAATGAAAAAAGGCAGAACCTCGCCGTACTTACCAATAGATGGTCTGACGATGCATATAGGCAGGCCCTCGCCGTACTTACCAATAGATGGTCTGACGGTGCATATAGACAGGCCCTCGCCGTACTTACCAATAGATGGTCTGACAATGAAATAAGGCAGAACCTCGCCGTACTTACCAATATATGGTCTGACGATGCATATAGGCAGGCCCTCGCCGTACTTACCAATAGATGGTCTGACGATGCATATAGACAGGCCCTCGCCGTACTTACCAATAGATGGTCTGACAATGAAAAAAGGCAGAACCTCGCCGTACTTACCAATATATGGTCTGACGATGCATATAGGCAGGCCCTCGCCGTACTTACCAATAGATGGTCTGACAATGAAAAAAGGCAGAACCTCGCCGTACTTACCAATATATGGTCTGACGATGCATATAGGCAGGCCCTCGCCGTACTTACCAATAGATGGTCTGACGATGCATATAGACAGGCCCTCGCCGTACTTACCAATAGATGGTCTGACAATGAAAAAAGGCAGAACCTCGCCGTACTTACCAATAGATGTTCTGACGATGCATATAGGCAGGCCCCCGCCATACTTATCAATAGATGGTCTGACGATGCATATAGGCGGGCCCTCGCCGTACTTACCAATAGATGGTCTGACGATGCATATAGGCGGGCCCTCGCCGTACTTACCAATAGATGGTCTGACGATGCATATAGGCAGGCCCTCGCCGTACTTACCAATAGATGGTCTGACGACGCATATAGGCAGGCCCTCGCCGTACTTACCAATAGATGGTCTGACGATGCATATAGACAGGCCCTCGCCGTACTTACCAATAGATGGTCTGACGATGCATATAGGCAGGCCCTCACCGTACTTACCAATAGATGGTCTGACGATGCATATAGGCAGGCCCTCGCCGTACTTACCAATATATGGTCTGACGATGTATATAGGCAGGACCTTGCGGGACTTACCAATAGATGGTCTGACGATGCATATAGGCAGGCCCTCGCCGTACTTTCGGACAGCCTCCTCAGCTATCGCCTTCGTGAAGCAATATGTGTTGGGGCGTTTGCCTAGCAATCTGGAAATGTTAGAAAAAATATTATAGGCCTGCCTGTTCATACACAAGCGATCTTAGCTCAGTGCGCCTTGCGTGGTTGGGTCGATCACGCAGGTTAACTGGCCAGGGCCATTACCTGTTACTGTTAGATGTTAGTGTCATTTTTTTGTCCACCTCAAAATATGACCTCCGCCAACCCGGAGACTTGGCTCTCGTATGTGGAGTATAGGTATGGCCCACCGTTCCCAAGTTTGAGAAGTGACAAGTGCCTCAGGAAGGGGATAATACGCGTTGTAAATGTTGCATCCACGAAACTGAACTACTTTCCTCAAGGTCCTTATCAATCATGGCCCTTAAAATGGTCATGGTCTACTTTTTTTTGAGGGGTTTTATAATAAATAAAATCATTTATTTTCAGACCAAAGATCCAAATTTTTTTTTAGTATGAACACAACTTAACCTATATTAGTAACAGCTAAAGCAATTATACAATTTTGAGTGAAACGGATCAGAAAGTTAGTTTCTGATGCAGACATACGGACTGCGAAGGAGGCCCACCCAGTGTTTCAGGATAGGCCCCTCACACCTATCAGCAATCATCTTCAGAATCCCGTTGGTGCTACCCCGCAATCTTACCATCAAGGAGTTTACTTTTTTACGCATAATCGCATAAAAATCATCAGTGCGGGCGTCAGCAAACATCCCTGAGGCACTGCAGAAGCGGGGCAGCCCCAACAGAACCCTGAATATGTTGTTGTATTGTATACGTAGGGCATTGTAGGCACTCTTGGTGTATGAAGTCCACATGCTGCTCGTGTAAAAAGATTGACAGTACGCCTTAAAAAGGGTGATTTTAACTTCTTTAGTGCAACGAGCAAACCTGCGAGCCAGCATATTACCACATACCGTCAACGCCCTACGCTCCCTTTCAATGTCGCAATAATCATTAAGATGTTCATCTAAATAATGTCCCAAGTACTTAAATTCAGTAACTCTAGTAAGGGAAACTCCGTTCAGTTCAATGGGAGGAACGTAACTAGGACTCTTAACATTAGCCTTGAAAACCATAAAAACACTTTTTGTTTTATTGTACTTTAAACCATGTTTAGCCGCATATTTCTCACACACTCTTAACAAATTTCTGATCGCGTATACTGACGGGGCAAGCAGCACCATGTCATCGGCATAGCTTAAATTGTTTACAAATACATCATCGACATAACATCCGACATGCATGCTGCTCAGCCCGTCAATGAGCCCGCTCACATATAGGCTGAAGAGGTTTGGCGAGGACAGCCCCCCCTGCCTTACTCCACACTCCAGACCATTATCTTCAGAGTAGGCGTCCGCCCATTTAACACAGTTGCGCTGGTTACTGTACCAATACTCAAAGACTGATATCAGTTGTTTGGGCATCCCTGTTTTCTGCAATTTATCCCTTATGACACCATAAGAAACCATATCAAAGGCCTTCGACAGGTCCATGAAACAGGCATAGACGCGTATTCCTGTCTGTATAGTACCGCACGGTATGCTTGAGACACAATATAGCGCTTTCCGTAGATAATCCTGCTCGAAAACCAAACTGGGAATCGTGTAGATGTACCTAAGTATTTTCATAATTGTCTGTCAAGCAAACCGTCCAGCACTTTTTCTATCACTGTGGCCAATGATATGGGTCTATAGTTATCTTTATGGTTTCCAAACGATTTTCACATAATTACTATTTGATATACAGAGTGTAAAAAAATTGGTGTAGGTCCCGTTAACGGGGGGGTTCTACCATCATACTGAATAACTTTCCCCAAGGTACCCATAGTCAATTCTCAAAAAGAAATTAAACCCTCCATGCTAAAATTGCACAAAATTGGTCAATCAGTTGATCAATTTGTATGAAGTGTAAAATTTTTTTTTTGCGATTTCAGCAAACTCGTAGAACAAAAATTGTTCAGTATGATAAGTAGAAGCCCCAGTTAACGGGACCTACATCACTTTTGTTACAACCTGTACAAAATCACAATAAAATATCAACATTTTTGTACACGAAATTAATCAGTCATTAAAAACAAAGAGTAGGGTAATAATAAGTAAAACTAGTTTCCTTGGTCAGAGTTAAAAACAATTAGCATATTTTTTTTATTTCAAAGTTTGAGAGGCAAAGGCATTTCAAGACCTACAAGCCTAATCTGTCAAACTTAATAACAACATTGTGTGTACTCGTAACAAAAAGGTTCCTTGGGAAAATTTGATCAGTATTCAATGGAGCCATACAAAAAGAACCCATACGGTCGTCGGCGAGACGGGCAGGTCGAGCCCCAATCGCCCTAGTCACCGTTCGGGACAATTCATTAGAAGCGCCATCGCAGCGCTAGGGGTGAACATCAAAGGCGTTACATTCCTGTGTGTACTCTTACTCTGTAACACGACTCACCACTGACCTGTCACGTGTCACGTGTCTGCTGACAGGCGACTGGTCAATCAAGCGGCAGAACTAACATAACTCAACATCCTTAAGAGCCCGCTGGAGATCATAAATCCCATACAAACGTAGTATTTGATTCATTTGTTAACCAAACAACCGATTTTGAAATACAGTGTAAACTCTATACAGCGACACTCAAGGGAACGGTCATATTGTGACGTTATTGAGAGTGTTCGTTATACAGAGAGAAGTTAGCGTCAAAGTAAAGCAACTGGAGCCAGAAAGTTTTGACGTTTCAAAGAGTGAATCGTTATATCGAGTGACGTTTTATAGAGTTTACACTGTATTTTTATGTCGATAATTAGATGACGTATATCTATGTCGATATCTTATTACTTTTTTGAAAACGGAACAGGAATCCATTATTAACCAATAAACTTATTTTAGTTAAAAAGGGAGTTTTCCGTCGAAAAAATGTTTATTGGTTAATAATGGAATTCTGTTTCGTTTTTCAAAAAAGTAATGAGATACCGACACAGATATACGTCATCGGATTATCGATATAAAATTATTTCAAAATCAGTTGTTTGGTTAACAAATGAATAAAATACTACGTTTGTATGGGATTTATGAACTCCAGCAGGCTCTTAAGAGCATATTCACAAAACCGTTTCCCATACAAACTTAAAATTATTACTTCTTGAAAATGGATAAGCTGATTCTTATGAAACTTTATATACATAAGCAAGTCACGAAACCCTAGTTTGTGGATAGATTATAATTTAAAAAATGTGTTGTCTCCGTTGTCACTAAACAATAGTGGTATAAGCTTTTCATAGTAATCTTAAAATTCGCTTATCTATTTTACGATGAAGTATTTCTAAAAATGTAATCTATCCACAAACTAGAATTTCGTGACTTGTTTATGTTATTCATTAGAATCGGCCCATCCATTTTCAAGAAGTATAGTAATTTTAAGTTTTTATGGTTAACGATTTTGTGAATACGCTCCTATATATTATTGAACTGAGACATATTACGGAACTGAGACATGACCGCTTACTATGAGCCTCATAAGAAGGCTCAAGGTCCACCCAAAGGGCAATGGAGCGTGCTATACTCGGGGTTTCTCTGCATGATCGAATCAGAAACGAGGAGATCCGTAGGAGAACCAAAGTAACCGACATAGCTCTCAGAATTGCTAAACTTAAGTGGCAGTGAGCGGGACACATAGCTCGTAGAATAGATGGCCGTTGGGGCAGTAAAGTTCTCGAGTAGCGACCGCGCACCGGAAAACGTAGCGTAGGAAGCGTCCCACTCGGTGGATCGATGACCTGGTGAAGGTCGCGGAAAGCCGCTCGATGCGGGCAGCGCAGAACCGGTCGTCATGGTAATCCTTGGGGGAGGCCTGTGTCCAGCAGTGGACGTACTTCGGCTGATATGATGATGATGATGCTCCTATTATTATTATCTGTGTCGTAATTCCTTATTACTTACTTGGGCAAGATGCTCTCGACAAGGGTCTCGTCGAGCTGCGACACCGCTTCCAAGACCTCAACGCTCATCGGAGGTTCGTAGAACCTGCCAAAGGAGACAAGCGTTGAGACCATGTTTGTCTTCTCTCTCAAAATTTTCTCACTTTAGGTCTTTCGTTCAGCTAGGAGTCAAAATACCACTCCGTATAACCTTGTATAGGCAAGGGCCGCTACCTCCTATCCGGGAAGTCGTGGTTCGAGTCCTGCCACGTACCAATGTGTTTTCGAATTTCCATTTCATATGTACGTTTATCCGACGCTCTTATGGTGAAGGAAAACATCGCGAGGAAACCTGCTCACACCTGCGGAGAAACTCGAGGGTTGTGTGTGAAGTTGACCAACCCGCACTGGGCCCGCGTGATCGACTACGGCCCGATCGCCCTAATTCAGGGTAGGCTCGAGCCCCTCGGTGGAGACGTATATATGAGCTGATGTGATGATATCCTAATAAGTACGTTTCTTTAGTTCTTCAGAGGTATTAGGCGTATTCCTAACGTTTGTAGTAGTGATGAAAGAAATACGATTATCGTAATACATTACGATATTCGTTGTCGTAGTGTTTATTACTATTAATTACGATGCATACTTTTATAATAAATCTTATTGGTCCACAGAAATATATATTTTTTCAAGAAACAAAACGCAGAATATCAGACAAGGTTTTACGTTGTGCAACCAGCCTTTAGCCTATTTTATTAAATAGAAAGTGACGCTAGTTGACATTGACGTTTAATTGAAGTCAATGATGGAGTATCCAGATTTAAAGAGGATTGTACACAAATATCTATAGATCAAGCCCACTTCCGTTTCATCAGTAAGACTATTTTCAACAGCTGGATTGATCCACACGGATAAAAGAGTAGGCTGAAGAGCGATCCTAAAAAAATGGATTTTAGGGTTCCGTACCCAAAGGGTAAAAACGGAACCCGGGCGGGAGCCGGGGCGTTCCTTTCCGTCTAATATGGTCTAGGGGAGCGATGGCTGACTCTCGCGTTATACTCATGACCGCGTGCTGTCCGTGTGAACTGGCCTTCTTTGTTAAAGGCATTCAACGATTTTTATGTAATAACTTTTCGTGACATATTGTTTTCATGTCCTAATGATATAATATGGTTTATATCAAGGATTGAATTTTGACGTTATTAACTAATTATTGTTTGTTTCTTGATTGTTATTATCATTTTATGACTATCAGA
Source organism: Coleophora flavipennella (assembly GCA_947284805.1). NCBI lineage: Eukaryota > Metazoa > Arthropoda > Insecta > Lepidoptera > Coleophoridae > Coleophora > Coleophora flavipennella. Next base: position 1,407,855 of record OX369253.1, read on the forward strand.
AAGAGGGTAATTTGCACCTATTTTGAATAAATATATTGAATTGAATTGAATTAAATTGAACCATTACGCCACGGAGGCGGTTAAATGTCATGCATGACCAAAGTATATATATATATATTAGTACTAACATACAGTAGGGACACTCCCTGCCGCTCTCTAGATTGCGACCTCACCCCCTCGTCACCCAGATTGATACAGATTGGTTACAGTTTAGTTGTCGAACGTACAGGATTTCGCCACCATTTTGTTTGTTTCATCATTCCTTTTTTGAAATGTCATTTCAGGCCCGTTGTATGAAGTTTCCAGGGTGTGGCATGACATTGGGAAAACCCTTCAAGAGGTGTTGCCAATGTAAAGTATAGACAGACTCACTTCTCCTCGATGTAGTCGACGTGCGTGTTAGAGAAGGCGGTGTAGACATGCGTGATGGCCTTCAGGCGCTGGCACTGCTTGGCTAGGCACTGGCACTGCTTGGCCAAGCGCAGCACCTCCCGCGTGCCGCGCACGTTGATTTAAAGTACAGACAGACTCACTTCTCCTCGATGTAGTCGACGTGCGTGTTAGAGAAGGCGGTGGAGACATGCGTGATGGCCTTCAGGCGCTGGCACTGCTTGGCCAGGCGCAGCACCTCGCGCGTGCCGCGCACGTTGATGCCCGTGGCTATTGACAGCTTCTCATCGAACTTCACAGTTGCGGCTGCATTTATTATTATCGACACCTGGTGAGAGGCAAAGAAAAAAAATGTGAAATTGGTTTTGGAAACTTCTGGAACATTGCGGCTAATTTTGGAAGATTTTTCGAAAATTCCAGAGAAGTTTAGACGACTACGTTTCGAAGTAGAATTAAGTCGCAACTCAATGTTTACATTGGTATGTTGTCGTTGTCGTAGTCCGTATATTCTGGATTAGTGTGTGTCGAAGTCAGATGTGCACTCCCCTTTTTATAACAGACTGCGCTACTAAAAAAATTACGGTCACCTTAATTGAAACCTACATGTTCTTATTCTAGTGAAATATTAATATTAGGGATGTAACGATTCCGATTCCGATATATCGACCAATATAATCGCCATGCTGATAAAGCGCGCGAAACGAACGACGCTAAGTAAACTTTAATTACTGACTTTATTTATCGGTTTATATGATTACTTTGTGTAATGTGACTTAATCGCCAATTTAAATAATAATAATAAATAATAATACATTTTTATTTCATTACCAAAAACACAGTTAAACGATAATACAGTAAGTAGTGGTCCCCACACTAGGCTAGGCCTGTATCGTGGGGGCCGAAAACAAAAGCTTTACCAGGATCCAAACATGACATACAAAGAGAGTACTAAGAGAGGTACTTAATTTTATTAGTTATGAGATATGTGAAGGAATTTATAAAAAGATATAATATAAATGTATGTGTGTATGTGTTGTAGGTATCCTTATAACTTAAAGAAAAAGTGTGTGTATGGGTGTGTGTGTATGTAAGTGTGTGTGTGTGTGTTGGATTGAATTGCACGTTAACATGTAGTTTTATTGTTTTTATGTTGGTTTGACTAGATCATAGAAAAGAGAGCACTAGATTAATTTATCCGACTACTCTCAATAGATTTTCGGTTTCACTGTAGTTATAAGTAACAAATGCTTAATAATATTTCATATACTTACCTAAATGAATGTTTCTTTGAATTTAGATTTGGATTATCATTAATTATTTAGGTGTTTATGTTTATTTCTCAGTTTTTACGCTTCACAAATCTCTCGATTCTCTAATAAATATAGGTACATTAGTTTAGTTACGCTTTAATGCATTTAATAAGTACATTTTGACTATAATCGGTAACTGCATCGTATCGGTAAAATTATATACCGTTACATCCCTATTGAATATTGTTACGATAGAATGGTAGGTAAACCGTTAGTAGGTAACGTCATATCAGCTGAAGGACGTCCACTGCTGGACATGGGCCTCTCCTAAGGATTTCCATGACGACCGGTTCCGTTTTTTGGTTGTGTCCACATTGGGGCGTGTTGCCGTAATCGCCACGCTTGGAAAGCGGGTTGGCGATCGCAGTGTTGGTTGTTGCAGATTGACTGCAAGTCACGGAAAGACGCTGCTGCCCATCCTCCGGTTTGAGTTCCTTAGTCGGCTCTTACGACGCCTATTGGATGAGATAGGATGGCCCAGTTCTAAGACAGGAGCCATACGGCATAGGTAACGAAAAATATTGAAACATCATCATATCAGCCGAAAATCGTCCACTGCTGGACAAAGGCCTCCCCCAAGGATTTCCACGATGACCGGTCCTGCGCTGCCCGCATCCAGCGGCTTCCCGCGACCTTCACCAGGTCATCGGTCCACCGAGTGGGAGGCCTGACCACACTACGTTTTCCGGTGCGAGGTCGCCAGTCGAGAACTTTACTGCCCCAACGGCCATCTGTTTTACGAGCAATGTGCCCCGCCCACTGCCACTTGAGTTTAACAATTCTGTGAGCTTTGTCGGTTACTTTGGTTCTCCTGCGGATCTCCTCGTTTCTGATTCGATCACGCAGAGAAACTCCGAGCATAGCACGCTCCATTGCCCTTAGGGTGACCTTGACCCTTGATTCTAAACAACTATAATCTCAAATTGCTTCCTATTTGTGACAGTAAGTCAGTGATCAGATCAGCGTATTGAGCAGAAGAAAGTTTCAGGTACTTCAGAAGGACCGACCGAACTCAATTTGTGAATAAACTACAATTGTAATAAAAACCGGCTAAGTGCGAGTCGGACTCTCGCACCGAGGGTTCCGTACCACCACACCACACCACACCACACCACACAAGTATAACAATGATGCCTATTTAATACAAACAAAAGACATCTACGCGAGCGTCAAATATTTTTTTTTTTATTCAGTTCAGACTCCTTAGCGCTGGTAGGTGCCATGATTCACATTCGGTCCGTTTTTATTATATAAGGTGTAACAAAATTAGCTGAAACTATTTTAACTGGTGCTTCTACCCATGAAACTGAACTACTTTCCCCACGGAACCCATAGTCAAATCGCAAAAAAAAATTTGGCTCTCCCATACTAACTCAATCAGCTGATCAGCCAAATTAGTATGGGAAGTTCAAATTTTTTTTTGGGATTTGACTATGGGTTTCATGGGGAAAGTTGTTCAGTTTCATGGGTAGAAGCACGAGTTAAAATAGTTTCAGCTAATTCTGTTAGACCTTATATATAATTATACTTTAGGATAAATAATATAGCCACACAAAATTTTACGCTTGTATGTTATAATCGTTGCTACGACAGAGTAAAAACAAAAAAACCTTTAACACACGTTTCTTGTTTATTAGGAATTATTTTTTACTTTTTTTATGATTTGTTTGTAAATCCCCAAAAAAAAACATATTCTTTGATCTAAGCAGGCTTTAAGAGATACTTACAGCCTTGTAATAGTCGTATATTATCTATCGCATGGAAACAAACACCATACATCTTCTAAGTAGGTAGAATCATTCTACATACCTACACCAACCTTCCAGAATATTCTAACATCTCTTAGAATATTCCTATCATCATCATATCAGCCGAAAATCGTCCACTGCTGGACAAAGGCCTCCTCCAAGTATCCACGACAGGCAGGCTGGCCTCCCACACGGTGGACCGACGACCTGGTGAAGATTGCGTGAAGCCGAATATTCCTATGTGACATGTTATATTCTTAAAATAACCGAAATACTTTCTAAGTAGGTAATGTTTATTTATTTGTGAAATCTTTATTGTATAAGAAAACACAGTTATAGGTACAGAATAGAAATAACATGTACAAAGGTGGACTTATCCTAAACAGGGATCTCTTCCAGCCAACCCTTAATTACTAAAAGGATTTAAAATATGAGCAGAAACAAATTAGTACACAATTTAAAAGCAGTGAAAACAAGTATTAATTAAAAGTAATAAACAGATATTTTGCACATACTTACTTAATAAATAAAATATAATAAACATATAAACCATAAATGTATCTATCTATCTTTCTATAACCTTCTTGCTAGAATCATTCTATATACCTACCCCAACCTTTCAGAATATTCTAACATCTATTAGAATATTTCTATATGACATTTAATGGTAATTTACGTACCTTGCTGACAAGCGTCTTCCGATCCTGGTCGCTTATGCCCAGCCCTGGAGACTCCATGTCCCCAACTACGGGGACAACCTTCAGGTAGCCCTTGGGGTTTGTCTCGTGGGCTTTTTGGAATAACTGTGAAAGAAACATACAGCGTTCAGCGTTCTTATCGGCATCATTGAATACAAATTCAAAATATTTATTTCAGATAAAATAATCCAATGAGTATTATTAGTGTTTCGAATTATAGGCAATTTAAGATCTGCCCTAGGGTCTACCCTAGGCCCTGAAGGCTACCCTAGGCCTGGGCCTAGTCGGCCTTAAGGCAAGTCCGAAACTCATCCTGTATGATTGATTAACTGTTGAGGCTCTTCTACACAATAGGTCATCTCATGGGCCAGCTAGAGGGGAGCTACAGGTTAGATAAGGGCGTAATTACATTTTCTAACCTATACCTCTGTCCCTCTAGAAGACCCATGACCCCAGGGTGGGGTCGCGTTCGCGCCCCCCCTCCCCAGGGTGGGGTAACATCGATGTAGAATTTAGAGTTTTTGTACTTATAATCCACATCAGAGGGAAGTTTTAATAGTGGGTATATATAGGCACAGTCTTCAACTGTGAGTCCCACATAACCAGTACAGCCTGTACTGGTATGCATGAGCATTGTCCTCCCCTCTCCTCCGTTCCGAGGGGGGTGGGGTGGGGGGGAAACCATTGTGCAGAGGAGTCTTTAAATGCTTACAAACTCATCGAGCATCTCGTGCAGGCGCGCGGCGGCATCCTTCCCTTTCTTACTCCTGACCAGTACGTAGATGGTGTCCAGGTCGCCGCATGACCGAAGCAGTTTCTCCATCATCACTGTAATTTATTGTTTAAGTGTTTCAATTACCAGAATCTAAATTTAAGTAAGTATCTAAATTACCAGAATCTAACTTTAAGTAAGTATGTAAATTACCCGAATCTAAATTTAAGTATCTAAATTACCAGAATCTAAATTTAAGTAGGAATCAAAATTACCAGACTAAATTTAAGTAAGTATCTAAATTACCAGAATCTAAATTTAAGTAAGTATCTAAATTACCAGAATCTAAATTTAAGTAAGTATCTAAATTACCCGAATCTAAATTTAAGTATCTGAATTACCAGAATCTAAATTTAAGTAAGAATCAAAATTACCAGACTAAATTTAAGTAAGTATCTAAATTACCAGAATCTAAATTTAAGTAAGTATCTAAATTACCAGAATCTAAATTTAAGTAAGTATCTAAATTACCAGAATCTAAATTTAAGTAAGTAGGTATCTAAATTACCAGAATCTAAATTTAAGTAAGTATCAAAATTACCAGAATCTAAATGTAACACGGTGAAGGAAAACATCGTGAGGAAACCTGCACACGCTTGCGAAGAAACTCGCAGGTTGTGTGTGAAGTCGACCAACCCGCACTGGGCCCGCGTGGTCGACTACGGCCCGGGCGATCGGGATAATTCAGGGTAGGCTCGAGCCCCTCGGTGGGGACATATATGAGCCGATATGATGAAATGTAACACGTACACTGCGATACGGGAAGTATTTGGCCGTATTTGAGTCTCTGAAAGTGCGGCAGCTGGCTATACTGGTTTTGCGCTCAGTGCGGACTGCGGAGGTAATCACCAGTTTTCCGTGTACGTAAAGAAGAGATAACTATATTTCCGAAATTTTCACTTCAGATATGTTCAATTTTAAAAGAAAAATAGTACGGGAAGTATTTTTGCGTAACAGACAGATATAAAATTAGTTTCATTTGGTGCGTTATGGGAACTATTTGGCCATAAACACCACACTGTATCGCACGGAGGTGAGCGTGTACCGGCTTTAGTTCGCTATAGTGTTGTGTGCAACTTGAATTTAGTTGATTCACTATACAGTAATCTGAATATATAAAAGGAAAAGGTGACTGATTGGTATATCAACGCACAGCCGAAACCACTGAACGGATTTTGCTGAAATTTGGAATACAGATAGCAATTAAGACGTGGGTATCTGCTCTATATAAGAAAGGATTTCAAGATTCAAGATATTTATTCAAAAATAGGTGCAAATTACACTCTTTCTGATAGTCATAAATTAGTGATTACATAATTTCATTTGTAAAAAATCAAGAAATAAACAATCATTATAGTTAATAACGACAAAATCCAATCCGTGATATAAACCATATTATGTCATTAGAACATGAAAACAATATGACACGAGAAGTTACACATTAAAATTATTGAATGGTCATGAACGCCCTTGACAAGTGTAGGCCAGTTCACACGGACAACACCCGGTCACGAGTATAACGCGAGAGTCAGCCATCGCTCGTCTCAACCATATTAGAGGGAAAGGAACGACCCGGCTCCCGATGCGCCACCATGCATCGAATCTTGGTAAATAAAAAAAAACGTGTGGCACTCGGGGACTGCCGCGGTAAAGCTATTGCATAGCATTTTTTATCAACTTATGCAATTATAATTATTTATTGATTTTTTATTTATGCAGTATTTACCAGTACCATATAGTCCTTGGGGCGCGGGATGTTTATGTAATAAATTAACACTAAGAAAGTTACACCAGTAAAATTGACTAAGTCCTTTTAGTACCGCAAATCGCTAATAGATGGCACTGTAAGTTTTTTAGAACTTGGCCGAGCGTGGGGTGTTAGGTTTTATTGTCGTTACGGAATTTCTTGATTCGGTCGTCGCGCTCAAAGCCCGCGATAAAAGCTATGCAATAGCTTAAAAAAACATTAATCGAAATGACTGTGTACATGTCATACAAAAATATAAATAAAGTAAGTAAAATAATTATTATTTCAGCTGTAGAGGGGCCATGTCATAAGAATAAAAGAATATTAAAACTAGACCTTCACAAATCATAATTGAATAATATTCGATAGTAAAGTTGATTTATGAATAAAAATACTATTTATTACCAATTTTGCGCAAACAAACACATGAAAAGAGCTTCTTGGGAACATATATTTATGCATTACTAGTGGTTGTCCGCGGCTTCGCCCGCGCAGATCCCGTTTTTTGCGGTTCCCTTGGTAATTTACCAAATTTTTAAGCTATTGCATAGCTTTTTTCGCGGGCTATGAGCGCGACGACCGAATCAAGAAATTCCGTAACGAAAATAACCTAACACGCCACGAGTTCTAAAAAACTTACAGTGCCATCTATTAGCGATTTGCGGTACTATTAGTCAATTTTACTGGTGTAACTTTCTTAGTGTTAATTTATTACATAAACATCCCGCGCCCCAAGGACTGACTATATGGTACTGGTAAATACTGCATAAATAAAAAAATATATAATTGCATAAGTTGATAAAAAATGCTATGACACACTTTTGCAACACTTTTTTTTCTCATGGGTGATACTGTCTGAACTGAACTTTTGTATATTAGGATAAAATAATGACATAACCAAGTGTTCAACATTGTACTAGTGGCTTTAAATAAATAAATGAAATGAAATGAAATGAATAAAAATCATTAACAATTGATTTTTAATTATTTATGTTATTAATATGTTATGTAGTTTACAATTTTGTGTAAAAAATCCAAGAAAAGGGACGTAAGCACAAATTCTGCATTATTATTACCTAATAGCTAAAGGCGAAAACTTTGCATTGTTCCATATCCAATTGTTATTGATTATATAATTTAACCTATTTTTCCTTAAAATAAAAAACAAAATAAAATAATGAATCAGGTGTCAAAATACCAAATTATATTTTGTACATAAATCGAACCACCTTAATAAAAATATACCACACAATTACATTTAAGCCCGTTACATTGGCTCAAGCAGCTGTGACTCTCACACGAATAAGAAGAAGAAGAAGCCCGTTGTTTCGTAAAAAATAAAACATTTTCAAAACACACAACTTTGGGCTCTTCCTGACAGGAAACAGCTCAATGATTATTTCTAAAACATACGCTTTCTTCATTTATTACGTAATGAAAGGAATTCGGAAAATATTAATGCTTACTATTATTTTTCTTTTTTTATTAAGAGCAAGATACATTAAAAAGTAGCTTTTTAGAAGAACATCTTGCTCTTTATTAAAAAAAAAATATTAAGCATTAATATTTTCCGAACTCTTTTAATTACGTTAGATATCAGGATGTAACGAGTCAATCGGCGTATATTTTAGAAAAAATCATTGAGTCGTTTCCTGTCTGGAAGAGCACAAACTCCGTGTGTTTTGAACATGTTTATTTAAAATTAACCATAATTAATTATCTCGGCTGATCTTTACAAAATTAACTATAGTTAATTCTCTCGCCAGATCTTTATAAAATTAACTATAGTTAATTCTCTCGCCAGATCTTTATAAAATTAACTATAGTTAATTCTCTCGCCAGATCTTTATAAAATTAACTATAGTTAATTCTCTCGCCAGATCTTTATAAAATTAACTATAGTTAATTATCTCGCCAGACCTTTATAAAATTAACTATAGTTAATTATCTCGGCCGATCTTTATAAAATTAACTATAGTTAATTATCTCGGCAGATCTTTTTAAAATTTACCATAGTTGATTCTCTCGCCAGATCTTTTTAAAATTAACCATAGTTGATTCTCTCGCCAGATCTTTATAAAATTACCCATAGTTAATTCTCTCGCCAGATCTTTGTAAAATTTTAGTTCACTAATAATGTTTTAATCCTTTAGTAAAAATAACTAGAACCTTTTTTGTTGCTAATTTTACATATCTTCAGTTTGTAAAAGTAACTTTATTAACCGAGGGCTTTGTGTTGCTAAATTAAAAATATCAAAAACCCCCGACACCCGTTTTTCACCATCTATTAACTATTTAGTTTGTGGTCTAGTTTTAACCTATTCATTGAGACCATTCCAATGAGCCCAAACACGGTACCTCTGCTGTAAGTTGGTGGGAGCTGGGTATCAGATTCCATGTGGTGCTGCAGCATCTTGAAGTGAGGTTACCATGTTCTTGCAATATTATTGAAGCAAGAGGATACAGGAGATTCGGTGGAGTAACGGCTATAGGGCCGCTACCTCCGGTCCGAGAGGTCGTGGTTCGAATCTGCTACGTACCAATGTGTTTTCGAATTTAGATTTTATGTGTCCGTTTATCCGACGCTCTTATGGAGAAGTAAAATATTTAGCCTGGGAATAAGCTTGAAGGTTGTCGAAGTCGACCAACTTGCGCTGGGCCCGTGTGGTCGACTAAGGCCCGATATCGTCCCAATTCAGGGTAGGCTTAAACCCCTAGGTAGGGACGTATATGAGCTGGTATGATGAACAGGATAGACCTATGGAAGTTGCTCACAAACATCCCATCATCAAACGGCCGAACAGATTGTCTTGAATCATAGCTGCGAAGAAACTCGAAGGTTTTGTGTGAAGTCGACTAACGCGCACTGGGCCCGCGTGGTCGACTAAGGGCACTAAGGCCCGATCGCCCTAATTCGGGGTAGGCTCGAGCCCCTCGGTAGGGACGTATATGAGCTGATATAATGATGATGATAGATACTTTAGTCTACGCTTGTGTTCTCTTCTTTATTACACTCTCGATAAGTCACCTTTCAAACAAAAAAAACTAAATCATAATCGATAAATAAAATAATAATAATAAAGTCGCCTGTCTATCGGTATTCTATCGAATTCATTTCGGAGAGTGCGCGCAAGAACTTCACGACCTCATTCCCCCGGCTGCATTCCACCGTCGGTCAACGAGACGCAGGGAGGGGTTGCACCCCTTTGTTGTTGATGTTCCACCTTTTCGCACGAATCGTTACGCTTCTTCATTTATTATGCGTACAGCGCAGGAGTGGAACTCCTTGCCTGCGTCAGTGTTTCCCGATTCCTATAATTTGGGGATCTTCAAGGCAAGAGTAAATAGGCATTTATTTGAGTTTGCGTGTACCATCCTCGACTGCATCATCACTTACCATCAGGTGAGTTGCAGTCAAAAGCACTCAAATTTTTAATAAAAAAAAAATAAAAAAAAAGATCATCCTTTTTTGAGCTACGATGCCACAAACAGATAGCACGAGTACGACTCACGCTTGGCAGGTTTTTTGTGATTGTTGTTTACGATTTACACTATAATTAATCACATCAAGTTTGAAGCGTTTATGTACGTTAAAAAAAACACGTTTCTTGTATGGAGAGCCACCACAATTTTTAAATATTTGTTATTTTTATTATTTGTTATGAAATCCGCCATAATAACTTGTATTTTGTAAACATTCTAGCCAGCTACTAAAAGACTTTGGAAAGGTCAGACGAAAGGACGGATGGACACCGTAGTCACAGTATATGTATATATTAGTACTAACATACAGTATGGACGCTCCCTGCCGCTCTCTAGATTCCGACCTCACACCCTCGCCACCCAGATTGATACAGATTGGTTACAGTTTGGTTGTCGCACTTATAGAATTTCGTCGGCATTTTGTTTGTTCCGTCATTCCTTTTTTGAAATGTCATTTCTGGCCCGTTGTATGAAGTGCTCAGGTTAAAGGTTTATAAATCCTTACTAATATTATATTATAAATGTGAAAATGTGTTTGTTTGTTACCTTTTAACGCTATAGCACCTTGACCAATTCGGTCACTTACGGCCACTTCCTCTAATGGCCACTATCCAAATTCCTAGTTCACCCACATCCTTGAACGACCACTTCTTTTTTTGTACATTTCCTTGTTCGTCCACTGCTTTTTTCATTAATTTCCTTGAACGACCACTTCTAAACTGTAAATGAGCGAGCGCAGCGAGCGATATTAGGTTCGGTCAGGTTTGATTGATTATACAGTTAAAGAGCCTCGCGAAGCGAGGCTCCCCCCCCCCCATGGGTAGCAGAAAAAGGCGAGTTAAAAAGGTGACGAGTTAGGAAAGTGACAATTTAGAAAAAAATGACGAAGTCGAACTGAAAGCACGTGGCCTTTCTAGTGTTATGGTCGTTCGAGCGACATGGACGTTCAGGGATGTGGGCATGCCAGGTATGTGGCCGTGCGAGGAAAGTGGCCCTAAGTGACCGGATCCACCTTGACAAATCAAGATAAAATTCGGCATGCAGGTAACTGTTTTTTTTTTTACAGACAACAAAGATCCAGAACTTGTTAATAAGACATAGCCTATGACTTAGCAGGTTCTTTATAGACTTAGCTTATAGTGTCCCGTTGGCACAATTTTAGTACGGGACACTAGATCCTACGCACTGTGTGTTCCCTCTTCTGAACTTTTTAAATTGCCTATCTAGTAGGTAAGTACTATTGCCCATAACGTCCGTCTACACTGCGGGGGCTAGGGTCTCTTCCCGACCTTGGAAATGTTAGGCCACACCCCACACCCCACGCACAGGGAACAAGTCCACATAAATAATAATTCTTTATTTATTTCGCAAAAATACGGCTGATACAAAAAAAACTTGGATCGACTGATACCTAAAATAGGCTCGAAGCCTGTGCTAGAGGCACCAGCTATACACATTGGTGGACATCATAGGGTATTTTGCGGAATTAAGTTTTACTTGTTTTCTCGGTTATTTTTGTGATAAATGTGATTAAAAGAAGAAATTAAATCTGCTGTTCATTGCAGACATGTTTTTGTTTTTTATTCTTTTCTTTTGTTTACACAGTGTGTGAGGCAAACGTATCATACAGCCTAAGTCAAAGATGACCAAATATTAATAAAAATAAAGTATTTTTGTGGATTCTTAACAGGGCTAGTGCCGAACCCCACCGTCAGAAGTTTTTCTAGCTGTCTAGAAAGTATAATAAAGAAAAGACCATAAGCGCAGGCTAAAGTGTCTATCATCATCATCATATCAGATCATATACGTCCCCACCGAGGGGCTCGGGCCTACACTGAATTAGGGCGATCGGGCACGCGGGCCCAGTGCGGATTGGTCGACTTCACACGCTACCTGCGAGTTTCTTCGCAGGCGTGTGCAGGTTTCCTCACGATGTTTTCCTTCACCGTAAGAGCGTCGGATAAACGTATACATGAAATCTAAATTCTAAATCACATTGGTACGTGGCGGGATTCGGACCACGACCTCCAGGACAAGAGGCGGCGGCCATAGCCGTTACGCCACCGACGCTATACAAAGTATAAAAAAATGTGTGAAGGTCCCGTTAACTGGGGATTCCACTCATCATACTGAACAACTGTCCCCAAGGAACCCATGGTCAATTCTCAAAAAAAAAAATTGAACCCTCCATACGAAAATACACAAAATTGGTCGATCAGCTGATCGATTCGTATGAAGAGTAAACATTTTTTTGCGATTCAGCAAAGTCGTAGAACAAAAGTTGTTCAGTATGATGAGTAGAAGCCCCAGTTAACGGGACCTACACCAATTTTATTACATCCTGTGTGTATATAAAAATCTCGTATCAAGGTGTTTGTGGTCTTACTCCTCCGAAACGGCTCCACCGAATTCCATGAAATTTGGATGTGTATTTGGTAGGTATGGGAATATTGCGATGATTTTCACGGGATAAAAAGTAGCCTATGTCCTTCCCCGTGAAGGCTACCTGTATGTCAAATTTCATCAAGATTGGTTGAGGTGTTGAAGCGTGAAAAGGAAACAAACAAACAATCACATTTATAAGGTTACTAGCTGCGTGGCATCGTTTTTATGACTGTCATTGAGGGAGAGTTGTGCGCGAGCCGCAAGCGGCTCGCGAGCGTGGACATTAGTCTTTTACAGATCCCTATCCCAGATCAAGCTATTCTGATTAGCTGTCTATGTCAGTTCTTTCTCACTCCCTCAACCATTTCTGTGCAAAAAATCACAACATTCCATGGTTCCGTTGCGATGTTAAAGTAATGAACCAAAAAAGACGATTTTATCAGTTCCCTTAAACAGCATCGGACTATCATATTTTCCCGGGATAAAATGTAGCCTATGTCCTTCTCCGTGACACAGGCTACCCGCATGCTAAATTTCATCAAAATTGGTTGAGGGGTTGAAGCGTGAAAAGGTAACAAACAAACACATTTTCACATTTATAAAATTATTATATTAGGAAGTAAATACATTAGTATATATAACTTACTAGCTGTTTCCCGCGGCTTCACCCGCGTGGACAACGTTTCTATGACTTTTCGAGGGTGCGCAGTGCGCGAGCCGCAAGCGGCTCGTGAGCGTGAAAAAAAGTAGCCTGTGTGTTAATCCAGGTCCTAATCTTTATACCGTCCAAATTTCAACCAGATCCGTTGAGTAGTTTTTTCGTGAAGAAGTAACAAACATACACACTCACAAACTTTCGCCTTTATAATATTAGTATGACTAGCCGTCCGCCCGCGGCTACGCCCACATTGTTTTCGATTTTTCCGTGGGAATAAGACGTTTTCCCGGGGTAAAAAGTAGCCTATGTCCTATTCCAGTATCTAATCTATATGTGTGCCAAGTTTCATCCCGATCCGTCCAGTGGTTGAAGCGTGAAAGAGTAACAAACATCCTTACATACAAACTTTCGCATTTATAATATTACTAGCTTTTGCCCGCGGCTTCGCCCGCGTGAACATAGCTTTAATGACTCTTTTTGAGGGTGAGTGGTGCGCGAGCCGCAATCAGCTCGCAAGCGTGGACATGAGTTTTCTCCAGGTACCTCAGGAACTGTATCGGGCTATTCGGATTAGCAGTCTTTGTCACTTCCCATCCCCTCAACAAATTCTATACAAAAAATCACTTTAATCCGTTGCTCCGTTGCGACGCCACCGACGTGCGCGAGCGTAGAAAACAGTTGTCCCCAGATCCCTCGGGAACTATATCTAGATATACTTTTTAGTAAATTATATCATTTTACACCTCATCTCTGTATTGTTTTAGCTTCCTCAGGAACTTTTTCCTTAGGAACTTTTCCTCAGGAAAGTAGGCTATTTGATTCCCAGTGATACAGGCTACCTGCATTCCAAATTTCATCAAGATTGGTAGAGGCGTTGAAGTGTGAATAGGTAACAAACCAACAAACACATTTCCACATTTATAATATTAAGTAAGGATTTCTAAATCTTAAAAAAACATATAGAGCGTCGGTGGCAGAACGGTTAGGGCCACTAACTCCTGTCCGGAAGGCCGTGGTTTGAATCCTGCCACTTACCAATATCTATACGAATATCGATTTCATACTGGTATGTACGTTTATCCGACGCTCTTACGGTGAGAAAAACATCGTGAGGAAACCTGCACACGCCTGCGAAGAAACCCGCGTAATCGTCTAAGGCCTGATCGCCCTAACTTAGGGCAGATCGATCCCCTTGGTGGGGACGTATATAAACTGATATGATGAAATAACACATATACCTATATTATCAAAAAAATAATTCAAATCATTATATCAATCTAGTAATTAAATTTCCTAAAAATATTAATATGGGTCAAATCCTCGAGTCGTATTAGCTCCAAAGGAGCCCATGACGCACTTCTCTTTGCCGCGCTGGATGGCAATAGACAACCTTAGCAGCAGGTAGGACCTCACGTCACATCTCCTCTCTCGAAGGCGACGGCCAATCTCCTTTGTGTAGGCAAAGGCCTCTGAGGGTTCAGCAGCCGGTTGTCTCACAGACCAGCGGCATAAAGCAGTAATTTGCCTCCAAGACCGAGTACTTATTATGCTTCTTTCTCGCCGCAAATTGAGCAGCAGTACCGTACGGGTGAGGAGTGAGGCAGAAAAAGTGGCGTCCCAAAGCAGGCACGTTCCTCTCTGTTATAGCACCTGTTTAAACCCTCCGGCCTTTTGCCATCAGATCGACTAATGCCCGGCGGCTGCATCAAAGATGAAATATTCCATCTGGCCGAGACCAGTGCCCTCCAAATGAGGTCATTAAGGAATTGGTGACGTGGGAATCTTCACAAACAACGACCGCAACTCAGTGAGTGACGGCCAATTGCTTCCACCGTGGACCCGCAAATACATTGATTAGGTTCACAGATATTGATATTGCAGGCGGAGAGCAACTGCCACACGCAAATAGTCGCCGTCAGAAGAGTTCCCATATATGTGCCTCCTGTTAAAAGATGCTTAAGTCGATTTATGTGTTTTTAACTTTTTTACACTATTGCAATCTATAAAAAAAAATACCTATCTGTTCGTCTACGAAACACATCGCTACGTGCCATAGTTCCAGAGTTAGAGTTGTGTAAAGAAGCGTATGCTGAAAAATACATAAAAGAAATCCACTCAAAAGTATGAAATAATATTTTAATGTTTTAATACAACTTAAGCGCGTTTTATTATCCCTGCAGTGCCATCTATTGACATTCTGCTGCTATGATTATAATGTGTGGTATGTGTAGCTAATATGTGGAAAAAAGTACTCTATTGTTATTATTGTAAGTATCGATAGATAATTTCCCACGGGACCTCTTTAGTTTTCCGGGTTATAGAATACCCGACTATACAATGATGGTCCAAACACCCGATCCCAATGTAGGTTTCATATTATTACGTTGAGCCATTCTAAAGATACATTATTTTGCAAACCTGTAGGAACCCTTAATTTTTTTGGGATTCACAATGTCCCAGTTTTAGTTCGCGATAAGGGTATCAACGTGTAAAATTTGATTGTAATAGGTCAAGCCACATTTGCGTGGTGAGCCATGATATAAATGAATACTTTTGATTTTCCCACGGGAACTCTTGAATTTTCCGGGATAAAAAGTATCCTACATGTTAACCCGGGCTATAAGGAACCACCATACAAAATTTCATCAAAATTGGCCTGGTAGTTTTTGCGTGATGCGCGAACATACAGACAGACAGACAGACAAAAATTCCAAAAGTTGTTGTTTTGGCCTCTGTATCGTTAGTAATGTCCACCACAGTTATTATTTTCCAAAAATATTTCATGTACAGACACAGCCCCGTTACAGTTTTATTATATTATATTATATTATTATTATATTATATATTATATTATTATATATTATATATTATTATTATAATTATATATAAGTAGGTTAGTAGGATCTAGACGGTCAATACTCACCGATTGCTTTAACGGTGAAGGAAGACATCGTGAGGAAACCTGCACACGCCTGCGGAGAAACTCGAAGGTAGTGTGTGAAGTCGACCAACCCGCACTGGGCCTGCGTGGTCGACTAAGCCCCGATCGCCCGTATTCAGGGTAGGCTCCAGCCCCTCGGTGGGGACGTATATGAGCTGATATGATGAGACGGTCAATTGTAACTGTCAATTTTAAGTGATTTGCATTGGTCTGAACTTGAAACGGCATCATCATCATATCAGCCAAAAATTGTCCACTGCTGGACAAAGGCCTCCCCCAAGGATTTCCACGACGACCGGTCCTGCGCTGCCCGCATCCATCGGCTTCCTTCGAAACGGCATCATTTAATTTTAATTTGAACTGCAATAAGCGGCACAATGAGAGGTCAATAAGACCTAAATGTTATAAACTTAACTTTAACCGGCTCCGTGGCATAATAGTTAAGGCCATTAGCTTCACATCTGGAGGTCACGGGTTCGATTCTCAGCGGAGTCTAACTTTGTATGGCTCAGTCTGGTTGGTGAAAGGGCATTTTCTAAGCCCGCCTGGCTAGCTACCACCATCTTACCACGTCTTGCCGCCAAGCATCCATTGTGTTTCGGCTTAAAGATAAGATAGCCAGTTTCCCATTACGTTGGGGAATCTTGATAAGCCCACTTTGAGATGATGTCAAGGGCTTTCTAATAGTGAACTTAAAAAATGTCAATTTCGCAATCGGCAATATTCTAGGCGGCCCTTTTGGTCTTTGACAGGGCTTAACGACTGCCACCTAGTGATGACAACCGATACCAACGGCGTAGCGTACCTGGCGAAGTAGGACACGGTCGAGATAAGTACACGCCACCAACAGTCAATCCCATCCAGGTAAGGACTGCGCTTATGGTCATTCAACCTGCATGATCGACGTGGTCGTACTAAACTATATTCTCTGTTATAAAACTGTTTTAAGGGTTCCGTATCAGATAATGGGACCCTATTAATGAGCCTATGTCGTCTGTCTGTCTGTCTCTCTGACATTTAAAAGGCTGTCCCTTTTGAACCGTAATAGGTAGTCGGCTGAAATTTTCACGCAATGTGTATTATAATAGAACAGATAGCCATTAGGGCAGTAAAGTTATCGAGTAGCGACCGTGCACCGGAAGACGTAGCGTAGGAAGGCCTCCCACACGGTGGACCGATGACTGGGTGAAGGTCGCGGGAAGCCGCTGGATGCGAATAGCGCTCGACCGGTCGTGATGAAAAAAAAAGTATTTTTTTAAATTAAAATTACAAAAAAAACGTTGTAAGATTTTTTTTGTTTTGATATACCGTAGAAACAGTAATACACAATACAAGCTTAAAACTTGGTGTGATTATAGTAATGACCTTAACGTAAAATAAATAAACAGAGTTTAAAAAAACTACAAAACACGCTTTTAAAGTACATCAGACTAAAAAGTAGAAAATATTCATTAACAAATAATACTAGTATTATTGTGAAAAAGCGTGGGGCGCTCTGTGCCATATTTTTCGTCTATCGAGCAACCCACACTTTTTCACAACAATACTAGTATTTTTTGTTAATTATTATTTTCTACTTTTTAGTCTGATGTACTTTAAAAGCGTGTTTTTTAGTTTTTTTTAACACTATTTATTTTTTAGTTTAATTTTATGAAATTATTATACTGGTGTCGAGTCGACTCGGTGTAACACGATTTAACTTATTTGACAGGACTAAACTAAATTTAAGCATTCTATCCTTGTCTTTTCAATACAGAAAGTAAAAGACATAATGCGTAAATTTAGTTTAATCCTGTCAATTAAGTTAAGTCGTGTTACACCGAATCGACACCATTGTCGCTGATTCTTGATAAGTCTACAAAGTTTGAATTAAATCTGTCCGTTTAAAGTGGGTCAAAATCGAGTCCAAAGGAGTCGGTTACATACAAACATACAGGTGAAGCGTGATAAAAATAACATAAAACCTCCAAGTACAAGTCGTTCTCGCGTAAAGGAGTCCGAACTGAATAAAAAAAAAACTGTCCCGACGTTGATGTCACTCTGTGCGCGCGTGTGGTGTTACGGAACCCCAGGGCTCTAGCTAGAGTAGAATTTGAGGTAGGGCATCACAGATATTATAATTAAATAGACCCATCTAGCTTCATGTTATGGCGCTTCAAATGTCATCTATACAGAGAACAAAGAATTATTAAAAATATGAAATGAATGTCACAAACTGTGGTACGTTCGAAAAGTTTAGATATACCTCTCGCTACAACTTTTTTTATCTCAAACTATGATCAAACAATTTAATTATAGTAATTTATCTTAGTTAAAAAACGTCGGTGGCCCAACCGGTAACGACTCGGTCCATGTAACCAGAGGTACCGGGTTCAAATCTGGACGGCCAATGTACCAATGAGTTTTTCAAAAACTTACGTACATACTTACCGATTGCTTTAACGGTGAAGGAAAAACATCGTGAGGAAACCTGCACACGTCCCGTGAAGTCGACCAACCCGCACTGGGCCCGCGTGGTCGACTAAGGCCTAATCGCCCTGATTCAGGGTAGGCTCGAGCCCCTCGGTGGGGACGTATATGAGCTGTAATGATGATGATGATAAATTTATCTTAGTTTTTGGTATTTTTAAGGTAGGGCATTGTGATTGCCCCACAATGCCCCCCCTATTTACGGCCATGCGGAACCCTCGGTGCGTGAGTCCGACTCGCACTTGGCCGGTTTTATCAAAATTTTATGCATGGTTTTTACGTTAGTTGCTCAACTATTGTATTTTTTTTTAATTTATGTGTTTGAATCGCCTGACCTACAGTGACCCCAAATTGATACCGTCTGTCATTGTTTTTTTTTTGATTAAGAAGGTGGGTAGGTAATTCATGTACATATTACCACTGTTTACCCAAGTACCTATCTAACTATTTAACACTGCATATACAGGGTGTAACAAAAGTGGCGTAGGTCCCGTTAACTGGGCGTTCAACTCATCATACTGATCAACTTTTGTTCTACGACTTTCCTGAATCGCAAAAAAATGTTTTACTCTTCATACAAGTCGATAGCTGATCGACCAATTTTGTGCATTTTAGTACGGAGGGTTCAAGTTTTTGACGTGGTAACGTCTTATATAAATCTGCATGCACGAAAAAGTGTCACGTTCCGCGTGCAAGTGAGTGCGCGGAACAAGCGAGAGAGACATTCACGATCGGCCAGAGCGTTCGGCTTGTGATCAATGTTTTCTTATGACGTTATCACGTAAAATTATCGTCCGCAAACCGACTTTCAGACAACTAGTTTTTTATAATCTGTATATAATGTAATATGTGCAGTATTATTAGCATTTAGTCATGTTCTCATGGTATAAAATTTAGAAGAGAACACTCATTTTACAACGTTAAGTTTTACTAAAATGTTTTCTTTGTGGATTCCTACTTTGGGGCCAGATGACCATGTGTGATTTGTCTGAGAATATTATTATTATTATTATTTTCTAAATCCATAACTGGTAAGCACTTGGCATCATCTAACTTGATGGAAGTGAGATTGGGGAATCTTGGTAAGCCCGCTTCCATCTTCGGCAACATCGTCACTTTCCACCAGGTGAGATGTTGTCAAGGGTTTACCAATTGTGAATAACAAACAAAAAGTGGGCTTACCAAGATTCCCCAACGCAATGGGGAACTGGCTATCTTCAAGCCGGAATACATCAAAGCTATTAACATTGTTGTTTGGCGCCAAGATTTAGATGAGATGGTGGTAACTAGCCAGGCGGGCTTAGAAAATGCCCTTCCACCAATCAAACCTAATCTTACAAAGTTAAACACCGCCGGGAATCGAACCCGCGAACTCTTGATGTGAAGCTAATGTTCGCTTGCTGAATTAACTGCAGCTTTGACGGCTCGTGATAAACGCTCCGTCAAGAGGCCGCTTTGAGTTCAATCGCGCCTGTTCAAGACTTAGATAAGATGGTGGAAGCTAGTCAGGCGGGCTATGAAAATGCCCTACCACCAACCAAACCGAGTCTTACAAAGTTGACCCGCCGGGAATCGAACCCGCGACCTCCTGCTGTGAAGCGAATAGACTAACCAATACATGGTGGTTAAGTTCTGATTCGGTCCCTTCCGACTTTTATCCGGCTTTGAACATTGGGAAATTAAGGGACATTAAAAAAAAAACTAGTTATTTCGGCATTATTTTTATGATTTGTAATGAGGAGTCACCATAACAGGAAGTATACAGTTATTATAATAAATTAATAACATTTTATTAATTTTATATTATGCTTTACATAACTGGGAATATGTTTTATATAAATATGTCCTATAGGATGACCTTTATATAAATATGTCCTATAGGATGACCTTTATATAAATATGTCCTATAGGATGACCTTTATATAAATATGTCCTATAGGATGACCTTTTCGACGACACGGCTCGCTTTGAGGCTCACTCTTCCGTCTGCAAAAAAAGAATAAAACACTTAATTTACCTAAATGGAAATATACAGAATTTAAAGGGAATTTAAAATAACAACCCTTGCTTGCCATTTGGCATTTTTTATGTTTATCGGTGACTGACAAACTGAAGAGTTCTTTTCCCTACTTGTTAAACCTTTGGCATCATCAATTTTAACTAAATTCTTTACTAAGATTAATGTTTTGTTCATCATCATCATCATATCAGCCGAAGGACGTCCACTGCTGGATATAGGCCTCCCCCAAGGATTTCCACGATTCTGCGCTGCCCGCATCCAGCGGCTTTCCGCGACCTTCACCAGGTCATCGGTCCACCGAGTGGGAGGCCTGCCTACACTACGTTTTCCGGTGAGTGGTCGCCACTCGAGAACTTTACTGCCCCAACGGCTATCTGTTCTACGAGCAATGTGCCCCGCCCACTGCCACTTAAGTTTAGCAATTCTGAGAGCTATGTCGGTTACTTTGGTTCTCCTACGGATCTCCTCGTTTCTGATTCGATCACGCAGAGAAACTCCGAGCATAGCACGCTCCATTGCCCTTTGGGCGACCTTGAGCCTTCTTATGAGGTCCATAGTAAGCGAACATGTCTCAGTTCCGTATGTCATCACTGGCAACATACACTGGTCGTAGACCTTGGTCTTAAGACACTGCGGTATCTAGGATGTAAAGATATTGGGAAGCTTCCCGAACGCTGCCCATCCTAGTTGGATTCGAGGATTAATCTCTTTCTCGAAGTTGGACGACCTACCTAACTGGACTGTTTGTCCTAGGTACACATTCAACAGCAACTTCGAGTGTAGAGCCTCCAACCTTCAGAGGATTAGGTGCGACACGGATATTTAACATTATTTTCGTCTTGTCCATGTTCTTTTTAATACCCACTTGTTGAGAGACTTTACTGAGGCCATCGAACATTGTACTTAGGTCTTCCATAGTCTCAGCCATGACCACGATATCGTCAGCGAATCGAAGGTGGGTTATGTACTCGCCATTGGTATTGATGCCGAGTCCACCCCAGTCCAAAAGCTTAAAAACATCTTCCAGGGCGGCGGTGAACAGTTTCGGAGATATGACATCTCCCTGTCTCTTTCCTCGCTGCAGCCGGATTGGTTCCGAGTTTTGATCCTGGAGGCGAACTAATATAGTGGCGTTTCTATACAAACACTTCAGTACCTCGATATATCGATAGTCAATTTGGCATCGCTGGAGAACACAGCCCAAGTTTCAAACTAATCATAGGCTTTCTCAAAGTCTACGAACGCTAAGCATAGTGGCTGATTGTACTCTTCGGTTTTCTGTATAATCTGCCGCAGCGTATGTATGTGGTCTATGGTACTAAAGCCTTTTCGGAAACCTGCTTGTCCGGAAGGCTGGAAGTCGTCAAACCTGCGTGCGAGACGATTCGCATCGACTCTCATATACACGTAATGAAAACAGCTTGTAGACATGGCTCAAAAGTGAGATGGGTCTGTAGTTCTTCAGCAGGATGTTGTCACCCTTTTTGAAGAAAAGCACGACCATACTTCAGTGCCATGCCTTAGTTAGGAGTTTGTCCCTTGAGTATAACGTAATTAAATAACTTCTGAAGAGCTTTAAGTACCGGTGTTCCACCTGCTTTCAGAAGTTTAGTCGTAATTCGATCGTTATTATTGTAGACTGTAGTATTGTTCTTTAGCTGTTTGAGAGCCATTCTAATCTCGTATAGTGTCGGGTTAGTCTGGCTCTTGGGTCTTCAGCCAGATCGCTGACAAGCAGACGTGTGGTCGTGTACAATTGTCCGTAGAACTTCTCAACTTCTTCCAGCAACTCAGTCTTATATGATATGATCCTGCCATCTTCAGTCTTCAGCTTGGTCAGTTGGCTTTGTCCAACAGACAGATCTCTCGCAAACACTTTTGAGCCTTTGTTGTTCTCAATCGCCTCTTTAATACAATTTGTATTATATTGGCGCAAATCGCGAGTCAGGGACTTAGAGATCTGCCTGTTTAGTTGCCGATACTGAGTAGCGTCTTTAAAAGACTGCAAAACCAATCTGCGTCTTTCTTCCATGGGGTTGCTGGTAAAGTCAGAGATTTTTTTGTTCTGTTTGAACGGCGAGTTTTAAAAATGTTTTCTTAATCATTTGTGAATATATAAAGATCTGTACATTAAGGGCCAATTAAGGTATTAACTTTCTTCTTTTCTAAAACAGCTATAAATCTTTCAAAGTTATGTGTAATTTTTAGGCTTAGAAAGTTGTTTAAGCATTTTCTGGATCCAATAAGAAAATAAAATAATGATTAAAACACGGTACTTACTTTTCCTGTCGGACACAAAACCACACAAAAAAAACCGTTAAAACACCATGCAAACCTTAAAAAAAACACCAGGTAACACCATGCATAAACACACATAATACACACGGGAGTTTCTAAAGCGGGGTAGACTGCGTCGTAGGCAAACTTCCATCTATCACTATTCATAAAACTGAACTCTGAACTGTCTCTGAGGAATCCACAGTAATTTTGACAGTTTTTGAGTTAGATGTAAAAAAAAATGGGCATCATCTTTTGGTAGACCAATAAAGACGATTTTTGTGATATCATTACTCATGTTTTTTTAAATGTTGTTCAGTTTTATAGCTAGATAGCCAGCTTAAAAAACACCCCGTTTGTTCGCACTTCGCATTCGTGTTTTAAGCTCGCTACCACAGATGATAATAATAGTACAAGTCGCTACTTCGCATCACCTTAAAATTCATAGCATGCGAGGAATAGAAAGGATCTCCGCACATTTATAAAAACGAAAAAGATCTCTAGTGGTTTCTCAGGTAATCTCACCAATATTTGGATAGGAATCGCTGAATACAGTTTCTTCTAATACGTAAAGTCATACTCAACAACGTTTTCCAAGGAAACTCTACAGTGTTAGGTAAAATAAAGCTTAACAACTGAACAACTTTTGTTCTACAAGTTGTACACTGCAACCTGCTGAAATTGTACAAAATTTTATATGCATATGGATATCGCGTGACAATGCAATATTAAAAGCTGGTACCTAAAAGTTTTCATCATCATCATCATATCAGCCGACAGATGTCCACTGCTTGACATAGACCTTCCCCAAGGATTTCCATGACGACCGGTTCTAGGCTGATTGCATCCAGCGGCTTCCCGCGACCGTCACTAGGTCATCGGTCCACCGAGTGGGAGGCCTACCTATGTTACGTTTTCCGGTGCGCGGTACCGCCACTCAAGAATGTTTACTGCCCTAACGGCCATCCGTTCTTCGAGCTATGTGCCCCGCCCACAGCCTCTTAAGTTTAGCAATTCTGAGAGCTATGTCGGTTACTTTGGTTCTCCTACGGATCTCCTCTGATTCAAACACGCAGAGAAACTCCGAGCACAGCACGCTCCATTGCCCTGTGGGTGACCTTGAGCCTTCTTATGAGGCCCATAGTAAGCGACCATGTCTCAGTTCCGTATGTCATCACTGGCAACACCCACTGGTCGAAGAAGAAGGTCACACCCTGGACACTTCATACAAAGGGCTAGAAATTACATTTCAAAAAAGGAATGACGGAACAAACAAAATGGCGGCGAAATCCTATACGTTCGACAACCAAACTGTAACCTATCTGTATCAATCTGGGTGACGAGGGGGCGAGGTCGCAATCTAGAGACGCGGCGGGGAGTGTCTGTACTGTATGTTAGTACTAATATAAAAGGTGTAACAAAATTAGCTGAAACTATTTTAACTGGTGCTTCTACCCATGAAACTGAACAACTTTCCCCATGTAACCCATAGTCAAATCGCAAAAAAAAATTGGCCCTCCCATACTAACTCGATCAGCTGATCAGCCAACTTATGTGAAGTATAAATTTTCTTAGATTTGACTGGGTTTCATGAGGAAAGTTGTTCAGTTTCATGGGTAGAAGCACCAGTTAAAATAGTTTCAGCTAATTTTGTTACACCTTTTATATTAGTACTAACATACAGTACAGACACTCCCCGCCGCGTCTCTAGATTGCGACCTCGCCCCCTCGTCACCCAGATTGATACAGATTGGTTACAGTTTGGTTGTCGAACGTATAGGATTTCGCCGCCATTTTGTTTGTTCCGTCATTCCTTTTTCGAAATGTCATTTCTGGCCCTTTGTGTGACCTTGGTCTTAAGACACTGCGGTATCTATAATCTGAGACGTAAAGATATTGTGAAGCTTCTCGAACGCTGCCCAGCCGAGTTGGATTCGACGATTAATCTCTTTCTCGAAGTTGGACTTACCTAACTGGACTGTTTCCCCCAGGTATACATATTCGGTAACAAGTAAAAGTTTTCGAAAACTATTATTTTTGACGACCACCTCGCTGTTGTGTTTCTTGGTGAAAGTTGCCGTACTTGAAATCTCCTTATTTTTACACTTGACGGCTTCTTAATCTTATGGTTATATATGAAGGTAGGTGTGACCATAACCTTTGTAACTTATGCGTGCATTGACCTTTTCCGACGAGGAAGGGAGATGTCAAGGGTGAAGAAAGAAATAATTTATTGCACTTTGACTACGTTTTTTAAATTAATTTGCAATTAGTACATATCTACATGTGTAAATGTACATTCTAGCCGTATACATGCTGTAAAAAAATTTGGCGTAGGACTCGTCAGGGTTCTACTCATCATACCGAACAACTTTCCCCATGGTACCCATGGTCAATTCTCCAAAAAAAAAGTTTGACTCTCCCCATACAAAAATGCACAAAATTGGTCGATCAGCTGATCGATTTGTATGAATATTTAATCATTTTTTTGCGATTTCAACAAAGTCATAGAACAAAAGTTGTTCAGTATGATGAATGGAACCCCCAGTTAACGGGACCTACACCAACCTTGCTACCTGTATACAAGAAAAAGTCAAAGCTGTTATCGATCACAATATAGTGTTAAAAAAATTACGAGTGAATATTAAGCTTATTCTTTGTTTCTTGGAGAAAGTTTTTATAATGTATACTAGCTGTTTTCCGCGGCTTCGCCCGCTCGGATCTCGGTGAAAAAAATTCTATACCTATTCTCAGACCTACCGAACATATATAGAAAATTTCATGGAAATCAGTCCAGCCGTTTAGGACAAGTATGGCAACTAACACTGTGACACGAGAATTTATATATACAGAAGTGTAACAAAATTGGTGTAGGACCCGTTTACTGGGGCTTCTCCTGCTCAAACTGATCAACATTTGTTCTACAAGTTTGATGAAATCGCAAAAAAAAATGAACTCTTCATACAAAACGATCAGCTGCTAAACCAACTTAGTGCATTGTATGCTTGATATAGTAGGTTCTTGGTGGTGAACTTAGTGCATTTTTGTATGGTTCATCGAATTTTTTTTTGAGAATTGACTATGGGTTCCTAAGGGAAAGTTGTTCAGTATGATCAGTAGAAGCCCCTATACCATTTTTTAACAGCCTGTATATAGAAGATATACGTAAGATTTACATCCTGTACAACGAACCTATTACCTGCTAGTTGCTAGGCTGCCTTTTTGGAAAACACTTGTAAACAAAGAAAAGAGATCACTGTTTACCCGACTACTCAAAAAAGGTGGGTATGTTTTTCGGGTGTATGTATATGTATGTCTGTTTCACTGACTGATTCTGTAGGCTAAACGGCTTGATGGATTTCGGAGTGGGAGGTGTCGTTAGATTCGTCTGATCGCCTGAGTGACATGGGATACATATTTACGAGTAAGTTGTAGAAATTACAATGTTTTTTAAAATTGGTTAGATTTTTTTTTTCGAAAATCAAACAGTGATACAATATCTAAATAGTTAACTTAAATAACTACTAAACACCATTTAAATGTTTTCACATATAGTTTTCTACACGCTAGTTTTGATATTTTTAATTTATAGAGAATGATAAAAATAAAAGTATGTAATTTTTTTAAACCATAAAAGTTAGGGAACCATGTATTCCATGGGTTTAGATACGTAATTGGACTACGTGGGTGTCCATTTTTATTACACGATGGCTGTTGTCAAACGTAAAAAATGAAACAGGAAAACGAGGCTGAATTGAACTCGTGGCCTTAAAAGCTAATGACCACACTGCTACCGGTCCCCATACATAAGATAATGCAATGTCACATACATAACTACACCGTAATAGGCACTTCGCCAATAAAAACAGTGTCGCCGGTAGATCGTACGATCAGGCAGATCGTGAAAGGCCCAGGCATTTCATTGCGGGGCTGAACATTCGAAATTTTCATAAAAATTTAAAAGATACTGCCTTTTTAATTGTTTTTTCTGTTACGAAAATGAGTGAAACCAAGGAGAGAACTCGCAACATTTTGAAATTGTATAAAACCGGTCAAGTGCGAGTCGGGTTCCGTACTCCGGACTCATTTCGAGCATTTGATAAATTAAATTGATTAATTTTGAATTAAAAATGTTAAAATTCATGGTCTTCCTTTTCAAGCGACTTCCAAAAAGGAGGAGGTTCTCAATTCGACTGTATGTTTTTTTTTTTATGTATGTTACCTCAGAACTTTTGACTTGTACGGATTTTTATGATTCTTTTTGATGTGTAACATCTTTGCTCTCGCTTTCCTGCAATTTGTGGTAGTGATTTCGTGAAATGGGACGGAAATGTGTAACATGGGACGGAAATGTGTAACAGGAAGTCGCGAAAGCGCGCGCTATTCGATCTGACGAATGAGCTTTGCTCTCGTTTTCCTGCAATTTGTGGGAGTGATTTCGTGAAATGGGACGGAAATGTGTAACATAGGACGGAAATGTGTAACAGGAAGTCGCGAAAGCGCGCGCTATTCGATCTGACGAATGAGCTTTGCTCTCGTTTTCCTGCAATTTGTGGGAGTGATTTCGTGAAATGGGACGGAAATGTGTAACAGAGATTTGTTACACATCATATGCGAGTACTGTAGGTCTCATTTTTTTTTATTTGAAATTTGCTTTCCGTGTGGTCCCATATAAATTTTATCAAAATCGGGGTAGTAGGTACTTTGTTCAAAACCAAAAATAATAATGCAGAAATGTACTAAGTTGTTGCGATGGAAGTCGGTTTTTTAACGTGTTTAGCGTTTTCAATTATATTTCTGACACTACGAGTATGTTATTTAGCAAAAAATAATCCTTATGATGAAGCCTTTTGATCGGTATGATAAAACTACAAGGTATAATATTTTTCTCGTGTAACGGGTTCGATTCCCGGTTCAACCATGTAATAAATAAAAAATCTAAGAATGCAGTTTCAATTGTTTTTTAAATTAAAAAGATGTCTTCTTTCAGTAAAATGTTCCATCTACAATATTCAAGGTACTTTTCCTCCATGTGGCATAGCCGTGGGACGCCCTGTAAATACTAGCTGTTTCCCGCGGCTTCGCTCACTCAGATCCCGGTGAAAATTTTTCTATACCTATTCTCAGACCTACCGAATATACATAGAAAATGTCATGAAAATCCATCCAGCCGTTTCGGAGGAGTATGGGTACTAACACTGTGACACGAGAATTTTATATACATACTACTATACTACACTACCATACCTTACACTACTCTACACTACACTGCCCTACCCTACCCTACACTAAACTACAATATACTACCCTACCCTACCCTACTCTACCCTACGCTACCATACACTACCCTACCCTACCCTACACAACACTATTCTACCCTACGCTACCATACACTATCCTACCCTACCCTACCTTACCCTATAACCTTCTCCTGACAATAACGAACTCAACGAAATCGGTCCAGCCGTTCTTGAGTTATAAATGGTGTAACTAACACGACTTTCTTTTATATATAAGATATAGATACAGATTATACTCACCTAGAAATATTTGTAATAAGGTAAGTAGGTATTATTACCCGACTGCCTCAGAAGGAGGGTTACGTTTTTCGAGTGTATGTGTGTATGTAGATTTCTATGTTCCCCGCCACAGCCTGAACGGTATGAAGGATATTAACGTATGAAGTATCGATAGATTCGTCTTGATCCCGTGAGTAACATAGAATATACTTTGACCCGACTGGCCAAAAAAAGGGGTTAAGTTTTTACGTAGTCGGGTTTTTCATTTTTAATGAATTCCTCAAGTTATTTTAAAATGCAATTTAATTCACGCAACGTACCAGATGATTTAAAAGTAGGTGAGTATCACTGTTAAACAAAACACAATAACATACGTGGTCCGCATAAAAACTGCGGATTAAGCACATTTTTTGTGCCTGTTTTTTCATGACTAACGGTACTTTACTTACGTACTTGGGAATTACGCACGCACGTTATATGATATTATGAAGTAAAAAATGATCAATTTGATATTAAACTGATAGGTACTATTAAACTGATTGCTTTTAATATTCAACTTTTTGTTACTCAGGTATATATTATATTAGTACTATCATAATAAATGAGTACTAACACTCTCTGCCGCTCTCTAGATTGCGACCTCGCCCCCTCGTCACCCAGATTGATACAGATTGGTTACAGTTTGGTTGTCGAACATATAGAATTTCGCCGCCATTTTTTTTAAATTCCATTATTCCTTTTTTGAAATGTCATTTCTGGCCCGTTGTATGAAGTGCTCAGGTTAAAGGTTTATTTACTAATATTTATTAATGTGATAATGTGTTTGTTTGTTACCTTTTCACGCTTCAGCCCCTTGACAAGTCAAGGTGAAATTTGGCATGCAGGTAGCCTGTATTACGGGGAAGGACATAGGCTACTTTTTATCCCGTGAAAATAGCGTAGTCCAATGCAGTTCCTGAGGGAACGGAAAAAATACGCTTTTTTTGGTTAATTTCTTTAACATCGCAACGGAACATTCCCTCTCGTATGTCTACCAGATATGCTAAACTACCAGGTTTATGATATAGCGTCCCCACACACTTATTGTTATTTTAATTAGTTAATTAACTGTATTTCTTTCTTTGACGATCACATCACTATTGACATTTTATATTGTGACATGACATGTATAATTATGAATTCGTGACGTGAAATTAAAAATATTCTATTATTTCTTCGTTAGACTAACTTTCCTGAATTGTTCTGTGATTGTACAACAAGAGCTGGAAATGAAACATTTACGGTACGGAGAGGGTGGATAGTCAAGTCGAGGGTAAAATGGGTTTTATGCTCGAGTTTTACACTCTGCTTTTCACTTCGATTGCAAGGAAATAAATAATTATTTCATCGTCACTACTCGTACACATTGTTTAATTACTAAAAATTTAATGAATTTCAACCGCAATACAAAAAATTTGGCTAGTTTTGACGAATAATTGGTTTCCCGCCAAACAATTTTTCTTATTTTTTAAGTTTTCATTTTGTGACATTTGACTATGGTCAGATCCATAATGCCAAGTTATATTTGCCTTATTTATTTTTACGTAAATGTACGTCCGTAATAATCTAATCGTAATACATAATATGTCGTTATTAAATTAAGACATAACCTAAATGTCATAAAAAAACATATCTATCAAATGAAGATGTATCGTGTATGAGGCTGTAAGGCCTAATTGTCTTAGTCTTAAAAGAAGAAATTACTTTACGCACAAGAGCATGGAAAACCATTTAATGCAGCCTTCTCTCCACATCAATAACAACTTTACGACCATGAGAAGTAAAAAAACCCTTAGGCTAGGGCAGCCTTGGGATTAGCAGCCTGGCCACGCACGGCTTGCGCCGCCCGAGGCGTGTGTGTGCCAGCCATGCCTCGGGCTGAGCGGCTTCACATTTTAGGAAATAAATGCACAAAGGCATCCTTCCTCAGCCCAAGGCTGCTCCAGTCTGGACGCTTCTATATGCAACATTTTGATTAGAGCATATAGTCACAAAACTAAACAACTTTCCTTAAAAAAAAATGTCAGTTCAACAAATTGACGGATTTTGTTCATTGATCGCTTGTTTGAGTGATTGAGTTCGTTTGATTACGTCTAGCGTCGGTGGCGTAACGGCTAGGGCCGCCGCCTCCTGTCCGGGAGATCGTGGTTCGAATCCTGCCACGTACCAAGGTGATTTCGAATTTAGATTTCATATGTACGTTTATCGGACGCTCTTACGGTGAAGGAAAACATCGTGAGGGAACCTGCACACGCCTGCGGAGAAACTCGCAGGTTGTGTGTGAAGTCCGCCAACCCGCACTGTGCCCGCGTGGTCGACTAAGGCCCGATCACCCTAATTCAGGGTATTTTCGAGCCCCTCAGTGGAGACGTATATGAGCTGATATGATGATTATGTCTTACCAGGTAGAAAGTGACAATGATGGTACACGCAAACTCAAGTAATAACTCTTCTCTCTCACCTCGAAGGTCCCCGAATTGTGAGATTCGGGAAACACTAGCACAGGCAAGATGTTCCACTCCTTCGCTGTCCTCTTTTTTTTTTATTCACAACATCATCTCAACTGATGGAAGTAACGATGATGCCGAAGATGGAAGCGGGTTTACCAAGATTCCCCAACGCAATGGGGAACTGGCTATATTATCTTCAAGCTAGAACACATCAATGTTGTTGGCAATAATGTTTGGCGGCAAGACTTAGATAAGATAGTGGTAGGTAGCCAGGCGGGCTTATAAAATACCCTTTTTCACCAACCAAACCGAGTGTTACAAAGTTACACTCCGTCGGTAATCGAGCCCGCAACCTCTTGATGTGAAGCTTAGGACTAAACCATTACGCCACGGAGGTGGTTAGATCGAAAAGAAGGTATATCAACAACAAAGTGGTGGTAAATGCGTCTCTTTAACCAAAGGTGCAAAGGAGCTGAGGAATGACCCCAAGTAAAAAGTTGTTCAGTTTTGTGACCAGAAAGAAGCTCCAGTTAAGAGGCGTGTATCCCTAACGCGGCGGTCCATACAAACGTAATTTGGTTCTTAAATTTAAAAAAATAATCAAAGTTAATGAAATTTTGTAAACACGTTTCTGGAAACAAATATAATAAGTATGTGGTTTGCCGTATTTTCGTAAAAAAAATTAGAACTTGTATTTTTTTAGAACTTTGTAATGATTTTTATTTTGTATTCAAATCTTTACGATTTTTTTACAGAATTCTGTAATTTTTTTACGAAAATCTGTCAAACCACAGACACAGATATCAGTTTCTAGAACGTGATATATTACAAAAACTCAAATTAATTAATATAGTCAATAAAAACTCAATAACTATTGTATGAAGCGCACTAGGAAGGTCTACTCCTCTTAAGTACAAAAAAATCACACACACACACCACTTACCTTTGCCCAAGAACCCCGTGCCACCCGTCAAAAACACACACTGCCCCTTAAAAAACTCCCGGATCCGCGTGTGACCGCCTTTACCCGTGGTCAGTTTCTTCTTCTCCTGCTCTATGGCCTCGGCGTGGTCCTCGCCAGCGTAGTAGTCGTCCAGCTGATTGGCTGACACGAACTCGTGGTCCTCAGAAAAGTCCAGGATCGGAGCTGTGGGGTTCATGGCTTGGTTTTCCACGTCGGCTATGCGAACTGTTGTTTCTAGGTCCTGTTGCAACAAAAAGGAATAGGGTTGAGACTAAATTAGGATAATTCATAGCTCGTAGAGCAGATGGCCGATGGGGCAGTAAAGTTCTCGAGTGGCGACCGCGCACCGGAAAACGTAGCGTAGGCAGGCATCCCACGCGGTGGACCGACGACCTGGTGAAGATCGCGGGAAGCCGATGGATGCGGGCAGCGCAGGACCGGTCGTGGTGGAAATCCTTGGGGGAGGCCTTTGTCCAGCAGTGGACGATTTCCGGCTGATATGATGATAGGATAATTCTGACAGAAAGACCAGAAAAAAATAGGGGTGGCTTAATTCCTGAAATTGAACTACTTTCCTAGGGGACATAAATAAAGAGATGTAAAAATACCGCTCCGAGAAACATGAAATTGTACTCATGAAATTAGTTTCAAAGCACCCATGCTGAATTTACAAAAATATATGTACAGAATGTATATAAAGAAATGGTGTTACTTTAAAATGGGCTTCAAGATTTCAAAATGATTATTCACAATAGATGCATGTCACTCTCTTTCTGATGGTCATAAGATAGCGATTACATAATGTCAGATTGTGAAAAAATTATAGACAAACAATCATCAGTTAATAATATCAATAAAACCATGGATATAAAACAAATAATGTAATTTGGACATGAATACAATATGACACGAGAAGTAATACATGAAAATTGTTGAATTTGTCGTTATTGCCTTTGACACGTTGTCTCGACCATATTAAAGGGAAAGGAACGACCCGGCTCCCGATGCGCCACCATCCGCACGAACATTTAAGCGAGCAGGCACCACTCATGTCAATGCTAAGATAAAAATGATGATGATTATGATGGTCTATCCGACCGATTTCGGTCATGGCGACCACTTTGACTCCTAGTCGGTTTGCCGCGCGTGCGCTCGAAGATGGTTTATGTAGCCAATCTTCGCAGCGAAACTCCTCGCGCACTGAAGGCATTTAAGTATGCCACCCTTGTAATTGTATGAAATGGTTGCAGGTGGTCGGTCCTTTAACTGGTCGCGTTTGGTATCAAGGTCAGCTTTACGCTGATCCTCGAACTCGCGCACTTGCCTTTCACAATCCTGCGCCATTCTGGCCGTTCTGCTGCCAAACTCTCCCATTAAGTGGGTGCCATGTTGCAGGAAAATAATAAAATGATTAATTCGATGAAATACTAGACTTGTCATGTCTTGTCGCTTTCACGTCAATTCTTAGATTGGTCATCATTTTTTATTACTGTTAAACACTAGACAGTGTTTACATTTACCCATACATTTTTGTCATTTAAATATTCGGATGTCTTTTATTAATTTTATTTTCACAAAGAGTTCTTTTGACACAATTCTTAAACTGTTTTTCTGACAAATTTAAGACATCATCGGGTAATTTGTTTTACAAAGGTGTGCGTGCATTGTCCCACAAAGGACTTATTGATTTTGCTAAGTCTGGTATTAGTCACTTGAAGCTTTTACCTACTCATGAGAATGAACAACTTTTGTTCTGTATCTGTATTAAAATTGCGATTTTTTTATACAACTCGGTCAGCTGATTGGAATTCAAAATGTTTTTTTGCAAATCGATCATAAGATTATCGGAGATAGTTGTTCAAATTGACGAGTGGAAGCCACACCTTTGTATTTATTTCTATTATGCCTTTGTAACAAAATTGGTGTAGGTCCCGTTGACTGGGGCTTCTACTCATCATACTGAACAACAAGGTTTGTTCTATGACTTTGCTGAAATCGCAAAAAAAAAACTTCATACCAGTCGATCAGCTGATCGTCCAATTTTGTGCATTTTTCCTTCCTACATCGTTCAATTTTTTTTTGAGAATTTAGCTACGTGTTCCTTGGAGAAAGTTGTTCAGAATAATGAGAAGAACCTCCGGCTTACGGATCCTACACAACTTTTTTTTACACCCTGTGTACGTATTCTCCAATACCTCCAAAGTGGCTTATCAACAGATCGATTTGTATGGAAAGAAAAAAATATATGAATTTAGTATGGGTTCATGGAAAGAGTCGTTTAGTATCGTGATTAGAGCCTGAAATTATGTTATTATTATTTTATGACTATCAGAGAGAGTGTAATTTGCACCTATTTTGAATAAATACCTTGAATCTTGAAACAGCAAAAGCTAAGTTCTTGCGACGGAAAACGGGATGGTACGGAACCCTCTGCTCGCGAGTCGACTCGCACTTTACCGTTGTTTTTATTGTACATTTCCAAGCGTTTGACTCCAAGCCCACCTGATGTTAAGCGATAATGGTGTGGCAGATAGAACACTCTATCCCCAACAGTGCCTATTCACTATTCACCTTTGCCTTGAATAGGTCTATTACAGGTCTCGGGTAACATAGACTCTGGCAAAGGATTCCACATTGGGAACGTATACTCAAAACGCAAAAAAAATATTGAATTTTTATACTAAATGGTTATAAATGATTAGCTGACTACCGATTGCTTTAACGGTGAAGGAAAACATCGTGAGGAAACCTGCACACGCCTGCGAAGAAACTCGAAGGTTGTGTGTGAAGTCGACCAACCCGCACTGGGCCCGCGTGGTCGACTAAGGCCTAATCGCCCTGATTCAGGGTAGGCTCGAGCCCCTCGGTGGGGACGTATATGAGCTGTAATGATGATGATTAGCTGATAGTTTGTATGGTAAGTCAACTTTTAGGGTTCCGTACCCAAATAGTGTCAACAGGACCCATTAATTACTAAGCCTCCGCTGTTCGTTCGTCTGTCTGTCAGCGAGCTGTATTTCTTAAACGTACATATGAACCGTTATATGTAGACAGTTCAAATTTTCACAGAGTGTTTAATTCTATTGTCGCTTTAACTTTAACAACATATTATTATAAAAATTACATTAAATTAAAAACGAGTTTCTTGTACGATGGTACGGAACCCTTCGTGTGCGAGTACGACTCACACTTGGCCGGTTTGTAAATTCATTAATAGAGACGGAAGACTCACCTGCAGGTTGTCCTGCAGCTCCTTGCTCAGGCTCCGAATGTTCTCCAGCTCTCGCAGCTGCCTCTCGCTCGGCTTGCCGTACACGTCGATCTGGACCTGGGAGACAGGTGCAATAGTGAAAAAAATACTGGTTAAATTTTAGTTATGTCTTATGGCTTCTACTCACTAAATATCATCATTAAATATGGCATATGGGGACATGCGGCTGATATAGAAACTATTTTCATCCTGCAGAAAAGAGCTATCCGTGCAATTTATCAGAAGAGATCACGTGAGTCGTTACAGAATCATCATCATATCAGTCTCGTATACGTCCCCACCGAGGGGCTCGAGCCTACCCTGAATTAGGGCGATCGGGCCTTAGTCGACCACGCGAGCCCAGTGCGGGTTGTTCGACTTTAAACACAACCTTAGAGTTTTTTCGCAGGCGTGTGCAGGTTTCCTCACGATGTTTTCCTTCACCGTAGGAGCGTCGGATAAACGTACATATGAAATCTAAATTCGAACTCACATTGGTACGTGGCGGGTTCGAACCACGACCTCCCGGACAGGAGGCGGCGGCCCTGGCCATTACGCCACCGAATATGGCATATAGAAACTATTTTCATCCTGCAGAAAAGAGTTATCCGCGCAATCTATCAGATGCGATCACGTGAGTCGTTACAGAATAAGTTCAAAGAAATCAATATTTTAACTTTTGCTAGTCAATTTATATATGAAAACATCATGTACGTTCGTATGAATTTGCATTTATTTCCTAAAGACGGTGACAGGCATAATTTGAATTTAAGAAATGTAAATAAAGTAGATATAGCCTTTTCGACACTGAGTAAGGTTAAAAAGTTATTTGTGGGGCAGTGTATAAGATTCTACAATAAAATTCCAGAAAATGTAACTAGTTTGTCAGAGAATAAATTCAAGACTCATGTCAAAAAATTGCTTGTGTTCTAAAGGATATTATAAAATAATAGATTATGTAAATGACAAAGATATATATGTTGATTCTATAACAAATACCATTACCTGAGACTGTAATCTGAATCATGACATTATTTGTAGTAGACAATAAGTTTTGTTTTGACTATTTAAAAGTATTTAAACCTATTTAAAATAAATTATTTTGATTTGATTTAAACTGATTTTTGTTTTGGATTCTATAAATAAAATTCTATAGGTTTGTATTGTAGCCATGTTTGTATGGGAATAGGGATGACGAATGCTAGTCATCCGAGTTACTTACTTTTTATCATCTGTCAAAAACGACATTTTGTTCTAAAAATGTTAGGAATACCTAGGTGTGACGTCATAGTTTAGCAGCGTCATAATATGTGTACTCATTTTGTGATTATGATGAGTTAAAAATCGAAGACTTGATGGAAAACAAAACGAGTAAGGTTTTTCCGAAGTTTAAATAGGAGGGCAATTTAGTGATCAAGAGTTCATAATTGATATATTTCTGATGCTGTCGTCATCCCTCATTTTTTTTGCAAATTTACTTTGAGTTTCGTCTTGAAATTTGGTCAGTTTCAAGAGCAGAAACCACAGTTAAAAATATTGCAAGATATCTTTTATCACCCGGTCTACAGGGTGTAACAAAATCAGTGGTAGGACCTGCGCATGATCCGACACGCACTTGGCCACTATTTTATTGGAATATTATGGACCTTATAAGCTGTATTAGTTAGTTTTAATTAACTTAAGTGGCTGTGGGCGGACCGCATAGCTCATAGAACAGATGGCCGTTGGGTCAGTAAAGTTCTCTAGTGGCGACCGAGCATCGGAAGACCGTAGTGTAGACAGGCCTCGGTGGACCGACAATCTGGTCATGATTATTACCTTCTCCCCACGGTTTTGCGCCTCAATCCACCGCTCCATGCGATCCCGGGTGGCTGTGGTCTGGATCAGAGGTGATTCTTCTAATGAGTGGTTCATTTTGCTGTCAGACAAAGAGAACTAAAGTCATTTTATTGATTAATCAAAAAGAATTGGAGTATTTTAGTTGAAATAACTTAATACTAAATAATTCATTAAAAACCCGACTGCGTAAGAAATTAAACCCTCTTTTTGGCCGGTCGGGTAATAATGTGTCCCATGTCACTCACGGGATCAACACGAATCCAACGATACCTCATACGTTAAAATCCTTCAAGCCGTTCACGAGATTAGAAAGAATTGAAGTCATTTAGCAGTCAAACAGAGAGATTGAGTCATTTTGCTGTGGATTATAAATAATTTGGAGTCACTAAGCAGTCAAACGGAGAGATTGGGTCATTTTGCTGTGCATTATAAATAATTTGGGGTCATTAAGCAGTCAAACAGATGGATTGAGTCATTTTGCTGTGGCTTAGAAAGAATTAAAGTCATTTAGTAGTTAAACAGAGAGATTGGGTCATTTTGCTGTGGATTATAAATAATTTGGGGTCATTAAGCAGTCAAACAGATGGATTGGGTTATTTTGCTGTCGATTAGAAAGAACTGAAGTCATTTAGCAGTCAACAGAGAGATTGAGTCATTTTGCTGTGGATTAGAAAGAATTAAAGTCATTTAGTAGTTTAACAGAGAGATTGGCCATTTTGCTGTAGATTATAAATAATTTGGGGTCATTAAGCAGTCAAACAGATGGATTGGGTTATTTTGCTGTCGATTAGAAAGAACTGAAGTCATTTAGCAGTCAAACAGAGAGATTGGGTCATTTTGCTGTGGGTTATAAATAATTTGGGGTCATTAAGCAGTCAAACGGAGAGATTGGGTCATTTTGCTGTGGATTATAAATAATTTGGAGTCATTAAGCAGTCAAACAGATGGATTGGGTTATTTTGCTGTCGATTAGAAAGAACTGAAGTCATTTAGCAGTCAAACAGAGGGATTGGTTCATTTTGCTGTCAGACAAAGAGAACTAAAGTCATTTTATTGATTAATCAAAAAGAATTGGACTATTTTAGTAGAAATAACTAAATACTAAATAATTCATTAAAAACCCGACTGCGTAAGAACTTAAACCTTCTTTTTGGCCGGTCGGGTAATAATGTGTCCTATGTCACTCACGGGATCAAGACGAATCCAACGATACCTCATACGTTAAAATCCTTCAAGCCGTTCACGCGATTAGAAAGAATTAAAGTCATTTAGTAGTTAAAAAAGAGAGATTGAGTCATTTTGCTGTGGATTATAAATAATTTGGAGTCACTAAGCAGTCAAACGGAGAGGTTGGGTCATTTTGCTGTGGATTATAAATAATTTGGGGTCATTAAGCAGTCAAACAGATGGATTGGGTTATTTTGCTGTCGATTAGAAATAACTGAAGTCATTTAGCAGTCAAACAGAGGGATTGGGTCATTTTGCTGTCAATTAGAAAGAATTGAAGTCATTTTGCAGTCAAAATTGAGAAATTGGAAGCAAAAATACGATATTGTTTTGGTGTACTATAAGTGTAAATAAATAAATAAATAAATAAATATTTCCTTTCTGTCTAGTAATTATTAAGTTATTACTTAACTATCAAATCCCCGTCCAAACGATGGTAATAAATAACTTAACTCGCTAAAAACAGTTAGTTAACTTGCTACTTAATTAACAACGTGTTAATCAGCGTAAAGAGCAACATTCAAGATTCGAGGTGTTTATTTAAAATAGGTGCAAATCACACTATTTCTTGACAGTCATAAAATAGTAATTACATATATTATACATAAAAGTCATTTGTGATAAATAAAAAATAAACAATCATTAAAATCATTGAATGTCGTTAATGCCTTTGACAAGAGAAGGGCCAGTTTACAATATATAATACAATATGGCGGCTAACAGTAGTGCAACGAATTTACTTACGCAGAGTAACGGAAGGGTACTTGCGGGGCAGCGGGCGGCGGGGCACAGCCTGCCAAACTCCGCGAGTTTTGCCAGGCTGGCTACAGGCTAGTACCTACGCCGTGGCGGCATCGTGCGACATCAAAGGCGTTGCGCTACTGTAAGCCATATCGTAAAACTGTGGCGAGAGTCAGCCAGCAGTTTTTCAAGATTCTAGATAAGGTCATCTTTGATTTTAAATTAAGATCATTTAGTATTCAAAATTTTAGACTGGTTTTTTTGTAATATAATTTGTAAAAACCCAGCAAAATCTAAACACTGACGGGCTGAATAATTTATTCGTAGGCCATTGGTTGTAAATTTGGGTTGTAAATTTAATATT
This sequence comes from Coleophora flavipennella, assembly GCA_947284805.1. NCBI lineage: Eukaryota > Metazoa > Arthropoda > Insecta > Lepidoptera > Coleophoridae > Coleophora > Coleophora flavipennella. The sequence continues at coordinate 1,447,146 of OX369253.1, forward strand.
TTAGACTTTATATTAATTGGAAGCCATATATATATATGGTTTATGAGGCAAAGGCATAAAGCAATTAGTAGACTCCGTTAATATGTACCTAAGGTAGAAAGCGTCGGTGGCTCAACCGGTAACGACTCGGTCCTCCTAACCAAAGGTGCCGGGTTCAAATCCGGACGGCCAATGTACCAATGAGTTTTTCGAAACTTACGTACATATACTTACCGATTGCTTTAACGGTGAAGGGAAACATAGTGAGGAAATCTGCACACGCCTGCGAAGAAACTCGAGTTTGTGTGTGAAGTCGACCAACCCGCGCTGGGCCCGCGTGGTCGACTAAGGCCCGATCGCCCTAATTCAGGGTAATACCCAGCCCCTCGGTGGGTACGTATATGAGCTGATATGAAAGGTAGGAATGTAGGTGTATAGGTACGGTAGGCGCTCGGTAATGCGGCATCCATATTTTTAGGGTTCCGTTCACCCAACGGGTACCAACGGGACCCTATTACCAAAGTATATATATTAGTACTAACATACAGTATGGGCACTCCCTGCCGCTCTCTAGATTGCGACCTCACCTCCTCGTCACCCAGATTGATGCAGATTGGTTACAGTTTGGTTGTCGAACGTATAGGATTTCGCCGCCATTTTGTTTGTTCCGTCATTCGTTTTTTGAAATGACATTTCTGGCCCGTTGTACGAAGTTGTTAACGAATATGTATACCTGGGACAAACAGTCCAGCTAGGTAGTTCCAACTTCAAGAAAGAGATCAATCGACGAATCCAACTCGGCTGGGCAGCGTTCGGGAAGCTTCGCAATATCTTCACGTCCCAAATACCGCAGTGTCTTAAGACTAAGGTCTTTGACCAGTGTGTGTTGCCAGTGATGACTTACGGAACTGAGACATGGTCGCTTACTATGGGCCTCGGAGTTTCTCTGCGTGATCGAATCAGAAACGAGGAGATCCGCAGGAGAAATAAAGTAACCGACATAGCTCACAGAATCGCTAAACTGAAGTGGCAGTGTGCAGGGCACATAGCTCGTAGAACAGATGGCCGATGGGGCAGTAAAGTTCTCGAGTGGCGACCGCGAAAACGTAGCGTAGGCAGGCCTCCCACGCGGTGGACCGATGACCTGGTGAAGGTCGCGGGAAGCCGATGGATGCGGGCAGCGCAGGACCGGTCGTCGTGGAAATCCTCGGGGGAGGCCTTTGTCCAGCAGTGGACGATTTGTGGCTGATATGATGATGTACGAAGTGTCCTGTACACTACTGTGCTATTACTAAGCCTCCGCTGTCTGCCCGTTGACATTTTCACAGATGATGTATTTGTGTTGCCGCTATAACAACAAATGCTAAAAATTGGAAAAAGTGAAAAAATAAGCGAGGTCTCGATACAAAAAACGTGTGTTTTTAAAGGTCTTTAGAAGTATTTTTAATTAAGCCCTATCGTAAAAACGGAAATACATACATACATACAGGCGTGAAACTTGATGTGATTATAGTACTAATACTAAAGTAAAAAAAAATTGGCCAAGTGTAAGTCGTACTCATGCTAAGGAGTCCGAACTGAATGGCGGATTTAACCAGATGGCTGCGATATATCGATAACCCGTTGATCTAGCGGCAGCGTTCGTGACAGCTGGGCAGAAGATCGTGGGTTCGATACCCGCTCAGGGCGAACATTCAAATGACGAACAGGAATAGATCTGCTTGCTTAGTGTCTGGGTGTACAATACATCCTACTATACAGGGTGTCCCGCGATAAAGTGCAACCCCGAAAGACGGTGAAACTAGATCAAAAATTATCGTCAAAAAAATAATTCAAATTTAAAAAAAAAAAATTAATGCAGATTTCAGATTTTATTTTTTTACAACGACTCTTATGTGCAAAAATATCAATTTCTTCCAAAGTAATTGGTCAATTTCAATGAAATAAAAAAAAAATACGACAAATACTTGTCAAACAGAAATAAGTAGCAAGTAGCTTGCAAAAGCGTAGCTATCATTAATTAAACTAGACTTTTTGTAATAAAAATGCATTTTAATGAGCTGTTTTTTTCAATAAAATCTTAATTTATCAAAATTTTGCCCATATTACCAGAAAATTTTATGGCTTACTATTGTTCTTTATCATATTAGCTATCAAACAAAAAAAACTGCGCTTTAACTCGAAAAAACAAGCTAGCTAAGAACTTTTGAAGTGGACCACTGATTACGTCACCACTCAGGTAGAGACTCTTTTTTATTATTGTTGTACCGGTTCAGTTGCCGGGCTTAATAAAAAAGTGGTCAGTGGTCCACTTCAAAAGTTCTTAGCTAGCTTGTGTTTTCGAGTTAAAGCGCAAATTTTTTTGTTGTTTGAAAGCTAATATGATAAAGAACAATAGTAAGCCATAAAATTTTCTGGTAATATGAGCAAAATCTTGATAAATTGAGATTTCATTGAAAAAAACAGCTCATTAAAATGCATTTTTATTACAAAAAGTCAAGTTTAATTCATGATAGCTACTTTTTTGCAAGCTTTTTGCTACTTTATTCTCTTTGCTAATTATTTGTCGTAATATTTTTTGTTAATTCAACGAAATTGACCAATTACTTTGGAAGAAATTGATATTTTTGCACATAAGAGTCCTTGAAAAAAATAAAATCAGAAATCTGCAATAAAAAATTTAATATTAAAAAAAAAATACAATAATTTTTGATCTAGTTTCACCCTCTTTCGGGGTTGCACTTTATCGCGGGACACCCTGTATAAAGTGTAACAAAATTAGCTGAAACTATTTTAACTGGTGCTTCTACCCATGAAACTGAACAACTTTCCCCACGGAACCCATAGTCAAATCGCAAAAAAACTTGGCTCTCCCATCCTAACTCGATCAGCTGAACCAACTTAGTATGAAAAGTTCATTTTTTTTGAGATTTGACTATGGGTTCCATGGGGAAAGTTGTTCAGTTTCATGGGTAGAAGCACCAGTTAAAATAGTTTTAGCTAATTTTGTGAGACCTTATATAAATGTGAAAGTTTGTATGTGTGGATGTATGTATGGACCACTGGACAGATCGGGATGTAACTTGGCACACATATAGGTTAGGTCCTGGAATAGGACATAGGCTACTTTTACGCCGGGAAAACGTATTATTCCCACGAGAAAATCGAAAACAACGCGGGCGTAGCCGCGGGCGGACGCGGCTTGTAGATATCGTCATCAGCTCATATTAGTCCCCGCCGAGGGTTTCGAGCCTACCCCCTGAATTAGGACGATCGGGCCTTAGTCGGCCTCGCGGGCCCAGTGTGGGTTGGTCGACTTCACACACATCCTCCGAGTTTCTGCGCAGGCGTGTGCAGGTTTCCTCACTATGTTTTCCTTGACCGTAAGAGCGTCGGATAAACGTACTTATGAAATCGAAAGTCGAAAACACATTGGTACGTGGCGGGATTCGAACCACGACCTCCCGGGCAGGAGGTAGCGGCCCATGCCATTACGCCACCCACGCTCTAGTACATATGTATAGTATGTATTTAAATAAGTATGTAAGTGTGTATATGAGTCTCCGGCTCCCATATTTCATGGAATCCTTGTTTGGGGCCAGGTGACCGGGTGTGGTTTGTTCCTGAGTTTGATATCATCGTCATCATATCATCATCATATCAGCTCATATACGTCCCCACCGAGGGGCTCGAGCCTACCCTGATTATGGCGTTCGGGCTTTAGTCGACCACGCGGGCCCAGTGCGAGTTGGTCGACTTCACACACAACTTTCGAGTTTCTTCGCAGTTTGATATGATATGATAATATCTTGAGCAATGTATTAGTAATAGTTTATGACATCAACATCATCATATCAGCCGAAAAACGTTCACTGCTGGACAAGGCCTCCCCCAAGGATCTCTACAAACACCGGTCCAGCGCTGCACGGATCCAGCGACTTCCCTCGATCTGTACCAGGTCTTCAGTCCACTGAGTGGGAGGCCTGTCTTCACGACATCCTCCAGTGCGTGGTCGCCACTCGAGAGCTTCATAAGTATAGCAAAACAATGTTTTGTTACAAGGTGTATACTACGTATCTCAGTTACCAATGTGATGATTTGCGTATATTTTCCTGTTTAAGAAACGGCGTGGTCATCAAACTTATAAAACCATTAGCTCAGAAAAACATATTTCTTGCACGAGTAGAACGTGCGCGCTATACATACTTGGATAATTGAAAACGCTAAGCACGTTAAACAACCGACATCCATCGCAACAACTTAGTACAATTTTGCATTATTATTTTTGGTTTTTGTTAATTTTACAATAAAGCGCTGCACCGATTTTGATAAAAAATTATATAGGACCACACGGGAAGCACTAGCTTTCAAATAAAAAAGAATTATCAAAATCGGTTCACCCAGTCAAAAGTTCTGAGGTAACAAACATAAAAAAGAATACAGTCGAATTGAGAACCTCCTCCTTTTTAACCGACTTTAAAAAAGGAGGTTTCTCTATTCGATATATATATTTATAAATAAAATAAATAAATAAATAAATGTGTATTCGCGGATAACTTCGTCGCTTATGAACCGATTTTGATGATTCTTTTTTTGTTGGAAAGGAGATATCTCAAGGGTGGTACGATGATAAGGAAACCAGGATCTGATGATGGCATCCCAGAGAAATGGAGGGCAAACTTAATTTCCTGTTTGAAGTCGGTTTTTTTTTTTTGGAAGTCGGTTGAAAATGACAAATTATAATGTGGGTATGTACTATATAACCAGCTTTGACAGATATAACAGAACAAGAATAATGTTGCCCTGATCGGAATCGAACCCACGACTCGTTGAAAGTAATTTTTAATATCACTTAAAAATAAAGAAAAAGATCTGTGATAGAGAAAAAGTGCACCTAGTAGACCTTTGTCTTTTAGTTATAAAGATTACTAGCTGATGCTCGCATCTTCACCCGCGTTGATATCAAGAGTGCTTTGGTGCACGAGCCACAAGCAGCTCGCGGGTTTTCTTGTTCTAAACCTATCTGGGCGTGCGCACAACTAGGAGTTCGCCAAATGACATCCGCCCTTCGTGTATATCAAAAGCGTCGCTGCTACGTTTTAGTACTAATACATATATACACGGTGTAACAAAATTGGTGTAATGATGACTAGAAGCCCCAGTTAACGGGACCTATTAATTTTGTTACTAGAATGTACAGGGTGTAACAAAATTGGTGTACGACCAGTTAACTGGGGCTTCTACTCGTTATACTGAACATCTTTTGCTCTACGACTTTGCTGATATCGCAAAAATAATTTTATTCTTCATACAAATCGATCAGCTGATCGACCAATTTTGTGCATTTTAGTTTGTTTTTTATTTATTATAGTTTTTGCCCTGTTGGTTGGGCACTCCACCTGTATTATAAGTTTTTTCTGGAAAATCACAAGGCATTCAAACAAATGCGTTTTTTATACAAAATTAGAGAAAACAAGTGATATGATTATAATAACTTACGCTATTTTAACGTATAAAAAATAAATTTAAAAAAACACTAGGTATTCGATAAATATCTTTTCTTCTAGAATAGCCAAAACACTTGCTCATTTGAAGTGAATTTTATATATATTAAAATCATCATCATCATCATATCAGCCGAAGGAAGTCCACTGCTGGACATAGGCCTCCCCCAAGGATCTCCACGACGACCGGTTCTGCGCTGCCCGCATCCAGCGGCTTCCCGCGACCTTCACCAGGTCATCGGTCCACCGAGTGGGAGGCCTGCCTACACTACGCTATATATTAAAAACAAAAAATTAATTCGATAAAGACTATGGCACTTATGACGTCACATATCAGTGACGCGAATATGTACATAAAAAGTTACTCAAATGACTAGTAGTAAAATACCGTATTGTCGAGCAGGTGGTGTGACAAATATAATATTTAAGAGGAAACGCGGGCGTCATTTTTTCCATACAAACGTAGTCCCCTGTTTCCTCCCTGGATAATGATGGGGGCCGTTCAAGTATTACGTAAGCAGATTTACTACAATTATTTACACTTGACCCCCCCCCCCCCTCCCATGCTTACGTAAACATTGGAACCTATATGCATTTTTCTTTGTATTTTTTTTATTGATTCATGAGCAGCAGATATAATTCTAGAAATAAGAGAATAGGCTTTAATCACATAATATTTATCATTTAAACAAACTTTATTGACACGGTATTCAACATAGAGTAAGGTACAAATCTTAAGTAATAACAAACTTCTTTAAAATTTTGGTATACATTCCAATTAAAAGTTCTTATTCAACTGTTCAGTCCATGACACCCGAATCCTAATAAAAAATAAATTATACAAGTGAATAGCGCGCAGTAATTCCCCTACTCGGTTCTAAGCGAGTACCTAAAAGTGTTCATTATTTGTGAGAATCCCCAAAAATGCGTTTCGCTTTCAAGCATAGACAATGAATGGGTTGCCATATGTGAAAAAAAGTAAATAACTACCGCTGACGTAATCACCATCCAGACCCCCCCACCCTCCATGTCATTAAAAAATGAGCAAAGCAAAGACCCCCCCGCCCCTCTATAGTGCTTACGTAATACTTGAACGGTCCCATGACAATAGAGCAAAAATGTTTTTTTTTTTCATCAAACCTATTTCTATCATGGCCATGCCCTAATGTTTTGTTTTTTCCCATATTGTAATTATAATAGGAAGTAGGAGCCTTCAAAACCTGAGAAAATTGCCCAGTTGAAACGCCATTAAAAGGCAACCACCAAAAAATAATACGCTTAAATAAAATTAAAACATAGAGGCGTAGGTAAAGCGTTTATTTAAATTATTTTTGCTCAAGTTTTGGAGGAGGAAAAAAGGGGACTACTAAAATGCTGTTTTGGTCAATTTTGGTGCCTATTATTGATCTGCGCTGCAGTTCTCCCTTCCAAGCTGTATACGGAGAGATTTGGGGGAGGGAGACAGCAAGATTTTATTCAAATACCTATTCTTTAGACCGCGTTTCCTCTGCTATAATATAACCTCTTTGGAACAATCGTACACACCTGTGTAGGTCATAACAATAACAATTTTTGTTAGTATCATTGCATTTGAAATAAGATCACGTTTCTGACGTTTCAACAAGAATGCATTGAAAATGTTGGGAAAATCCTGCCGTGTTTATAATAACCTCGTAACTATATATATTATATTTATAACCTAAGCCAATAATCATTAATCATTATAGAGTAGTTTGCTGGTAAGCTAGGTATGGGTCGATGGCCTAGCTTGCTCGCATGGCATATCATAAATATGTTATACTAACTTTTGCCCGCGGCTTCAACCGCGTGGGCATTGTTTTTATGACTGTACCAGCTTTTGCCAGCGGCTTCGCTCGCGTGAAAAGTTTCTATGACTGTCTACGAGGGTGCGCAGGGAACGAGCCGCAAGCGGCTCGCGAGAGTGGAAAAAAATAGCCTGTATGATAATCTAGTTCCTAATCTGTCTACCTACCAATTTTTATCCAGATACGTTCAGTAGTTTTTGCGTGAAAGACTTACAAACATCCACACATACAAAGTTTCGCAGTTATAATATTATTAGGATTTAAGGGTTAGTGTGAGCATAGACAGGAGTTTACTTCAGATCCCTCGGTAACTATATCGAGCTATTCTGATTAGCAGTCTATGTCACTTCCCACCCTTAACTCGTTCTAATTTCCCACCCCCACAACTATATGTCAAAAATCACGTCAATCCGTTGCTCCGTTGCGACACCGACGTGTGCGAGCGTAGAAATTAATATCTATGTCAGGATATTCTAATTAGTAAATTATGTCATTTCCCACCCCCTCAACCATCTCTGTGCAAAAAATCACAACAATCCATTGTTCCGTTGCGATGTGTTAAAGAAATTAACCATAAAAACTGTATTTTTTCAGTTCCCTCAGGAACTGCATCGGACTATGCTGTTTTTACGTGATGAAAAGTAGCCTATGTCCTTCCCAGTGACACAGGCTACCTGCATGCCATGTTTTTTAAAGATTAGTCAAGGTGTTGAAGGTAACAAACAAACAAACAAACACATTTTCACATTTATGATTACGAAGTGCTTAACTATCTAACAAATTAAACAATTATGGCTTATACAATTAATTTAGATGTTAGACATTATGATGTAACTTAATAGTAAATCCAATGATAGTTAAAAACTGTTTAGGTTATTATATCAATATAAACAACTATTCCGTATCATAACAAATAAGAAAATGGATGGAAAATACTGGAATGACCCACATTATACCTACAGCTTAATTAAATACGTCATAGACCTTAAATGTGGTATTCTAAACGTCATTTGACGTCAGCAAACAACATATTGACCAACGCAACGTTATTATATTAGAATATAGTAGGCGTTTGATGCGTCAGGTGATAAAACAAATTATTGGCATTAAACTCTACCGATACAACTGAACAACACTTGCCATCCACTTACAAAACTGAACAGCTGTATCAAGAAATGCTAGTAATGCTTCCACAGCGAGAACTATCAGGTTTTTTGACCGACTTCAAAGAGGTGGAGGTTCTCAATTTGTCGGAATCTTTTTTTAATACTTTATTTTATTTTTTTATGTATTCGATAGTTTTAATATTATTACGATATTGTAAATTGTATTTTGATGGATGATTGTTTTACTTAGTAATTAGTTTAGTTGTTTCGAAAGAGAGAACAAGCCAAGAAAAACCAGCCAAGTGCGAGTCGGACCAGCACTTCAAGGATTCTGTACCACCACACCTCTCCACACAAATACACATAGTATAATTACAATGATACCCATTCACATTACAAACGAAATACATCAACGCGAGCAACAAAAATATGCTTTTTCGTCATTAAGTTCGGACTCCCTAGCGCGAGAACAACTCACACTTGGCCAAATTTTATTATTTGTTGTTTTACTTCAGTATTAGTACTATAATCACACCAAGTTTCACGTTTGTATGTATTACCGTTTGTATGATACAGCTAAGTCTAAAATACTTCTAAAGACCTATAAAAAACACGTTTTTTTTTGGTATTTTTTTTTACTTTTCAACCGACTTTCATAAAGGAGGAGGTTCTCAAATCGACTGTTTTTTATGTTTGTTACCTCAGAACTTTTGACTGGGTGAACCGATTTTAATTATTCTTTCTTTATTTGAAAGTTTAGTGCTTCCCGTGTGGTCCCACATAAATTTTATCAAAATTGGTGTAGAGGATGGGGCTCTCAGTCTTTTGAATTCGTATTTAGACAAAAAGTACAAGTGAATGGCACGAACTCATCTGGATCTAAAGTGAAAATGGGTGTGCCCCAGGGTTCCATATTAGGGCCTTTTCTTTTCATTGTTTACGTTAATGATTTGCCTTTTATGGTGCAACATCTGTCAAATATTGTGTTGTTTGCGGATGATACTTCTCTTATTTTTAAAGTGAATAGGAAAGAAAACGAAATTGACGAAGTAAACAACACTCTTTCAAAGATACTGAACTGGTTCACTGTGAACAACTTATTATTAAAAGCTAAGAAAACAAAATGTATAAAATTCTGTTTGCCTAATGTAAAAAAGGTCAATAATTAATAGTGTAATGTTAGACAGTAATAAATTAGAATTTGTAAATACTACGGTGTTCCTTGGTATAACTTTGGATGTTTCACTTCAATGGGGACCACACATTCAAACTTTAGCGCGCAGGCTTAGTTCAGCTGAAATAAGACAGTTAACGGATGTAGGTACTGCGAGACTAGTGTATTTTAGTTACTTCCATAGTATAATGTCTTATGGCATCTTACTGTGGGGGAATGCGGCTGATATAGAAACTATTTTCATCTTGCAGAAAAGAGCTATCCGCGCAATCTATCAGATGCAACCACGTGAGTCGATAAAAAATAAATTCAAAGAAATCAATATTGTAACTGTTGCTAGTCAATTTATATATGAAAATATTATGAACGTTCGTAAAAATTTACATTTATTTCCTAAAAACAGTGACAGGCATAATTTGAATTTAAGAAATGTAAATAAAATAGATATAGCCTTTTCGAGACTGAATAAAGTTAAAAAGTCATTTGTGGGGCAGTGTATAAGATTCTATAATAAAATTCCCGAAAATGTAACTAGTTTGTCAGAGAACAAATTCAAGACTCATGTCAAAAAATGCTTGTGCTCTAGAGGATATTATAAAATAATAGATTATGTAAATGACAAAGATATATATGTTGATTCTATAACAAATACCATTACCTGAGACTGTAATCTATATCATGACATTATGTAATAGACAATAAGTATTTTTTTGTTTTAAAAGTGTGTGTAAGCACGCTCGCGAGCGTGGTAAAAAGTAGCCTATGTCTGAATCCAGGTCCTAATCTGTCTACGTACCAAATTTCAGCCAAATCCGTTCAGTAGTTTTTGTGGGAAAGCGTAACAGACAGACAGAGTTACTTTCACATTTATAATATTATTAATATATTAATATTATTAATATTAATATTAATATAGTAGGGAAGGGATAGGTGCAAATTACACTCTTTCTGATAGTCATAAAATAGTGATTATACATATTTTCATTCGTAAAAATCAAGAAATAAACAATCATTAATTAAATGTCAAAATCCAATCCGTGATATAAAAAAAACAAATAATGTCATTAGAACATGAAAACAATATGACACGAGACGTTATAGGTACATTAAAATTATTGAATGTCATGAACGCCTTTGACAAGTGTAGGCCGGTTCACACGGACAGCACCCGGTCACGAGTATAACGCGAGAATCAGCCATCGCTCCTCTCAACCATATTAGAGGAAAAGGAACGACCCTTAGAAAATGCCCTACCACGAACCAAACCGAGTCTTACAAAGTTGACCCCGCCGGGAATCGAACCCGCGACCTCCTGGTGAGTAGCGAATGGACTACCAACACGCCACGGTGGTCAAAACACTTTATTGTGAGATAGAAATTAACCAGTAGAGTTCTTTAGGGATATTTGTTCACTTTTAGTCGACCAGAAAAATCCCATTTTAAATGGCTATATTAACCTACCATCATCATAATATCAGATCATAATTGTCCCCACCGAGGGGCTCGAGCCTACCCTGAATTAGGGCGATCGTATTCGACCATGCGGGCCCATTGCGGGTTGGTCGACTTCACACAAAACCTTCGACTTTTCTTCGCAGGCGTGTGCAGGTTTCCCTTCACCGTGACTTTACACAAGTTAACAATTTAAAATTTAAATTAAAGACTTGTTTACTGCACGCGTTAATGGTTTAACTTTTTGAACTCATTCCATAATTTATGAAGCTTATTTACATTTTATTCAAATCGTTGCTTTTTTTCTGATAAATGTGTGATATTTTAAAATTTAAAACTGGTAGTATTTATACGCAAATCAAAAAAAAAAACTACTTTTTGCATTATGAAAGAATCCCAAATCCAATCAAAGTTACTAATTGCACAGCAAAATATTTACCTAAAAATACAATAATTAATTACAATGTGTTCAATTAAAATGAAAGGTCTTAATATCACCGATTTTTGTGTGTTGGTTTCATTGTACATTCATCATTACCTCATTACAGCTCATATACGTCCCCACCGAGGGGCTCGAGCCTACCCTGAATCAGGGCGATTAGGCCTTGATCGACCGCGCGGGCCCAGTGCGGGTTGGTCGACTTCACACACAACCTTCGAGTTTCTTCGCAGGCGTGTGCAGGTTTCCTCACGATGTTTTCCTTCACCGTTAAAGCAATCGGTAATTATATGTACGTAAGTTTTTGAAAAACTCATTGGTACATTGGCCGTCCAGATTTGAACCCGGTACCTCTGGTTAGATGGACCGAGTCTTTACCGGTTGAGCCACCGACGCTTTGTACATTACATTGAGCATGAGCATTGTACATTAACTATTTGTTTTCGAGATATTTTGCAATTAATGCTTAAAACAAGGTCAACAGTTGTTTTTTTATTTTAGGTGTTAATATTTTTAAAATTGTATTCTTTCAAATCGATTTTTTATTACTTTAAGTATATTGTACATTGTTTCCATAGTGATAGTCCCTCACAATGTTTTCCTTCATCGGTAAGTATATGTACGTAAGTTTCGAAAAACTCATTGGCACATTGGCCGTCCGGATTTGAACCCGGGACCTCTGGTTAGGAGGACCGAGTCGTTACCGGTTGAGCTACCGACGTTTTTTTATGCTCTCTTTCACAGGTCGCATTTCTGAACCGATTGACGTGAAATTTTATTAACAGGTTCGATAACTGACAACATGTAAAAATCGAGAATTGGGCGTTCGGTTTCAACGAAACAGCCGCGTTGAAGCGCGCATTGATTTGAACTTAAAATGAATAGAATTACGTTCGATATTATTGAAACACGTATCAACCTGCCCGGATTGAGTGATCTTAGCGCCTTAATGACTGCACTTCGTAGTTTCGTTACTTTTATAGATTTAAAAAAAAATCGTTACTGTTTCGGCCATCTCTCTGTATGAAAATGTATTGAGAAAACTTATATGTATCAGTGTTAGAATAATATTTCAGATTCCTTACTAATATTATAAATGTGAATATGTGTTTTTTTGTTTGTTTGTAACCTTTTCACGCGTCTACACCTCAACCAATCTTGACAAAATTTGGCATACAGGTGGCCTGTGTCACGGGGAAGGACAGAGGCTACTTTTTATCCCGGGAAAATAGCATAATCCAATGTTGTTCCTAATGTAAATAAAGAATACTCTTTTTTTGGTTAATTTCTTGTACCTCGCAACGGAACAACGGATTGTCGTGAGTTTTTGCACAGAGATGGTTGAGGAGGTGGGAAACGAGATAATTTACTTATCACCCTTATAGACAGCCATAAAAACGATGTCCACGCGGTAGAAGGGCTTATTCCTCACTCGAACCGTTTGGAAGTAAAATACCTAACAAAAATTCTCAACTCGAACCGGTAATGTAAAAAGTACAGTCAGTAAGAAAATAAAACTGATCATTTTAAATATACAGATAATTTTAAATTTCACACACAATTATTAAGTGTCCTAAGTTGCACATTTTAGCCGCGGGATAAAGCTAGTAATTATCTAAATGAAATATATTTAATTTTATTTCCAAAAACGTAAAAAAAACAGCTACGCCGGTTCTTTTCCCGCACAGACTCTACCATCCATCACAGAATTCGTGAACGCGCAAACAGGTCCGACGAGGCACTTTGAAGGACTTGCTTGTAAGAAACTGTTCATTCGATTATTTACGTTGTTGTTTTGTTTTCGAACCTTTCTTGGGCCGCGTCGCGGTTAAACTTGACATGTTGCATAAAAAAATAAGTGTTTTTATTTTATCCTACTGATATTATACACGCGAAAGTTTTTAATGTATAATAATATAATAATCTATCTATCTATATATAGATATATATCTATCTACTATATATCTATTATCGGTATCGGCGATATTTTTATGACAGATTCAACTATACTTTTCAAACGAGGTATCTGTCGCATCTGAGAGACTATTTTCCACCGCAGGTCTTATTCAAACAGACTTGCGAAATCGCCTTTGCCCGCAAAACTTAAGAATGCTTTGTTTTTTAAATAAAAATCTTTTAAATGTTAATTTTGAGTACTTAAACTATTAATTAATTGTGTTTTATTTATTCTACCTTCCTTTTTGAATTCAATAAGCGTATCGGTATCGGTATCAGTATCGCCGATATTTTTATAAGAGTATCGGTATCGGTATCGAATCAGCAAAAAGGCGTATCTAGGCATCCCTAATATATATATATATAAAAGAAAGTAGTGTTAGTTACACCATTTATAACGCAAGAACAACTGGACCAATTTTTATGATTTTTGTGTTTTTGCATTTGTTTCGTCGGGAATCCCTACTAATATTATAAATGTGAAAGTAACTCTGTCTGTCTGTTACGCTTTCCCGCAAAAACTACTGAACGGATTTGGCTGAAATTTGGTAGGTAGACAGATTAGGACCTGGGTTAAGACATAGGCTACTTTTTACCACGCTCGCGAGCCGCTTGCGGCTCGCGCACTGCACACCCTCGAAAAGTCATAGAAATGTGGTCCACGCGGGTGAAGCCGCGGGAATCAGCTAGTAGGATAATAAGTATTAAAATAAGATATTCATCAATAAAAAAATATCAGTCAAAAAATAATTGGTTTTAGGGAAGGGTAGGATAATGTAGTTTAGTGTAGTATAGGTGTAGTGTAGTAAGGGTAGGGTAGGGTAGTGTAGTGTAGGGTAGGGAAGTGTAGTGTAGGGTAGGGTAGTATAGGGTAGTGTAGGGTAGTGTAGTGTAGGGTAGTGTAGGGTAGGGTAGGGTAGTGTAGTGTAGTGTATGTAGGGTAGGGTAGGGTAGTGTAGTGTAGTGTATGTAGGGTAGGGTAGGGTAGTGTAGTGTAGGGTAGGGTAATGTAGGGTAGGGTAGGGTAGTGTAGTGTAAGGTGGAACGAAGTTCGCCGGGACAGCTAGTAAAAATAAAAATAATTTATTTCTCACCACAAAGCAACAAATTATTATTAATGAAACGATCACGATTTCGATTAATCGTAATCGACGATTATGGACATTTCACGATTAATCGTAATCGTTAAATTATCTATCGATTATCTAAGGATTATTCTTAATTTTTTTCCAAAAAAGAATTTAATAATGTAACATACGTCCCTTTCCGTATTCTGAGAACATACTTTGTGAAGGCGCAGGATATCTATTGTTCATGCGTGTATCCGAACGCTTCTTTGCCTGGTCTGATGTTTCGTTTCGGGATTTCGCCGAATTCACCGCGCGGCGCGCTTTGTTATGAGTGAGTGTGAGTTATTGAAAGGAATGTAATAGTCAGGGTTCGAAAAAAACAAGATAATTACGCTTCTTGATAATTATCCGATAATTATCACCAGCAGTGTAAGAAATTCGTTTGTTATATTGTTTCATAACAATTGCATTATAATTTGGACTATTCTAACAAGAAAATAAAATTAATAGTTTATACATTCTATTTATTATTCCTTGCATCTCTTTGCAAATTTTTTTGCACTAAGCCCATAGCAATAAATAGTATTTTTTGTCTTCATACAAATAAAGTATGACTTGGATCTTTCTCAATCAATCAATCAATCAAATATGCTTTATTGTACAATTACAAAAAATACAAAATACAAGTAAAGAATAAGGCATTTTTCAAATTCAACTCAATAAAAAAAAAACAATATTTATTTTAAAAAACCAATGACACTCAAGTTCACATAAGTTTGCATAATCCTGTAATCCGACTGATTTTTTTTTGTAATCCCCCTACGGCGCGCGCGGCACGTTGAAACTTTGTAAGTTCGGATAGACGCAAGTAAACTGTATTCGAACGTGTATTTCCGATACACGTTCGAATACAGTTTACTTTCACGAACGCAATCTTTTGTTAATATCATTGATAATTATCCTTTCGAACCCTGGTAATAGTCTCCTGAGGTGTTTTTTCATTACTTCACGTTTGTTTACTTCTATTAAAGTTAGTTGAGTGTAGTTTTAATTAATTGAGGTGTACCTACCTAGTACAAGAAACGACAAAATGTCACCGAGACGATAGCGAACCAGTGATATTTGGCATCGGAGAGGTTATTCTCCACCGCTGGGTTGATTCAAACTGAAAAACGGAACACATTGATGCCCGAAAAGCTAGAAATGTTATGTTTTTTGAACAAAAATTTAAAGTATAGGTATTAATTTTAATTACTGATACCTTTTTATGATAATAAATCTTATGTTCATTTGTCCTTAATACTTTGTTTTATTAATGCACACCAATAATCGTTATCGTAATCGTAATCGTCGATTATTAGGTGCAATAATCGTAATCGTGATCGTAATCGCTAAGTGATAATCGTTCCATGGTAGGTAGACAGATTAGGACCTGGGTTAAGACATAGGCTACTTTTTACCACGCTCGCGAGCCGCTTGCGGCTCGCGCACTGCACACCCTCGAAAAGTCATAGAAATGTGGTCCACGCGGGTGAAGCCGCGGGAATCAGCTAGTAGGATAATAAGTATTAAAATAAGATATTCATCAATAAAAAAAATATCAGTCAAAAAATAATTGGTTTTAGGGAAGGGTAGGATAATGTAGTTTAGTGTAGTATAGGTGTAGTGTAGTAAGGGTAGGGTAGGGTAGTGTAGTGTAGGGTAGGGAAGTGTAGTGTAGGGTAGGGTAGTATAGGGTAGTGTAGGGTAGTGTAGTGTAGGGTAGTGTAGGGTAGGGTAGGGTAGTGTAGTGTAGTGTATGTAGGGTAGGGTAGGGTAGTGTAGTGTAGTGTATGTAGGGTAGGGTAGGGTAGTGTAGTGTAGGGTAGGGTAATGTAGGGTAGGGTAGGGTAGTGTAGTGTAAGGTGGAACGAAGTTCGCCGGGACAGCTAGTAAAAATAAAAATAATTTATTTCTCACCACAAAGCAACAAATTATTATTAATGAAACGATCACGATTTCGATTAATCGTAATCGACGATTATGGACATTTCACGATTAATCGTAATCGTTAAATTATCTATCGATTATCTAAGGATTATTCTTAATTTTTTTCCAAAAAAGAATTTAATAATGTAACATACGTCCCTTTCCGTATTCTGAGAACATACTTTGTGAAGGCGCAGGATATCTATTGTTCATGCGTGTATCCGAACGCTTCTTTGCCTGGTCTGATGTTTCGTTTCGGGATTTCGCCGAATTCACCGCGCGGCGCGCTTTGTTATGAGTGAGTGTGAGTTATTGAAAGGAATGTAATAGTCAGGGTTCGAAAAAAACAAGATAATTACGCTTCTTGATAATTATCCGATAATTATCACCAGCAGTGTAAGAAATTCGTTTATTATATTGTTTCATAACAATTGCATTATAATTTGGACTATTCTAACAAGAAAATAAAATTAATAGTTTATACATTCTATTTATTATTCCTTGCATCTCTTTGCAAATTTTTTTGCACTAAGCCCATAGCAATAAATAGTATTTTTTGTCTTCATACAAATAAAGTATGACTTGGATCTTTCTCAATCAATCAATCAATCAAATATGCTTTATTGTACAATTACAAAAAATACAAAATACAAGTAAAGAATAAGGCATTTTTCAAATTCAACTCAATAAAAAAAAAACAATATTTATTTTAAAAAACCAATGACACTCAAGTTCACATAAGTTTGCATAATCCTGTAATCCGACTGATTTTTTTTTGTAATCCCCCTACGGCGCGCGCGGCACGTTGAAACTTTGTAAGTTCGGATAGACGCAAGTAAACTGTATTCGAACGTGTATTTCCGATACACGTTCGAATACAGTTTACTTTCACGAACGCAATCTTTTGTTAATATCATTGATAATTATCCTTTCGAACCCTGGTAATAGTCTCCTGAGGTGTTTTTTCATTACTTCACGTTTGTTTACTTCTATTAAAGTTAGTTGAGTGTAGTTTTAATTAATTGAGGTGTACCTACCTAGTACAAGAAACGACAAAATGTCACCGAGACGATAGCGAACCAGTGATATTTGGCATCGGAGAGGTTATTCTCCACCGCTGGGTTGATTCAAACTGAAAAACGGAACACATTGATGCCCGAAAAGCTAGAAATGTTATGTTTTTTGAACAAAAATTTAAAGTATAGGTATTAATTTTAATTACTGATACCTTTTTATGATAATAAATCTTATGTTCATTTGTCCTTAATACTTTGTTTTATTAATGCACACCAATAATCGTTATCGTAATCGTAATCGTCGATTATTAGGTGCAATAATCGTAATCGTGATCGTAATCGCTAAGTGATAATCGTTCCATCACTACAAATTATACACAAGTAAAAGGACTATTATAAGGTCAGAAGTTCAGAACAAAAGTAATAAAAACATGTAAAAATCGAGAATGGGGC
Organism: Coleophora flavipennella; assembly: GCA_947284805.1. Classification (NCBI taxonomy): domain Eukaryota; kingdom Metazoa; phylum Arthropoda; class Insecta; order Lepidoptera; family Coleophoridae; genus Coleophora; species Coleophora flavipennella. The sequence continues at coordinate 1,465,089 of OX369253.1, forward strand.
GTTCGGTTTCAACGTTACAGCCGCGTCGAAGACCGCATTGATTTGAACTTAAAATGAATAGACTTACGTTCGATATTATTTTAACACGTATCAACCTGCTCGGATTGACTCATCTTAAAGCCATAAACAAGACAGAACGATAGAGGGCGTTGCACTGCAGGGTAATTCCCTCGACACCATAAAACGCCTTTACCGATGAAATGAAATAAGTACATAATGTTCATCATTATCGAAGTAACCTTTTTTTTCATCTCATTTTTTTTTCATTCGGTATGGTAAAATCACATACAGGCTGTTTGGTAAAATCAGTTCCCATGTAATTCAGTCCGCAGCCCGCAGAGGCAAAAAAGGACTTCCCATATAATGCAGTCCACAGGGGCAACAAAAGGACTTCCCATATAATGCAGTCCACAGGGGCAAAAAAAGGACTTCCCATATAATGCAGTCCACAGGGGCAAAAAAGGACTTCCCATTTAATGCAGTCCAAGGGGCAAAAAAAGGACTTCCCATATAATTCCGTCCACAGGGGCAAAAAAAGGACTTCCCATATAATGCAGTGCGCTGAGGCAAAACAGGACTTCCCATATAATGCAGTGCGCCGAGGCAAAAAAGGACTTCCCATATAATGCAGTCCGCTGGGGCAAAAAATACTCTCTAATAATAATGCAGGCCGCAGGAGCCAATAAAACCATCCAAGTGCGAGTCGGACTAGCGCACGAAGGGTTCCGTACCACCATGTTTAAAAATTACTTTTGTTGTATGCGAACCCCCCCATAAATATTAATTTTATTTTAATTTAATTATTTATTTTTATAGTGAATAATAAAACTCAATATTCTGTGAATATTTCAAGCGTCTACCTGATGCCGTTATCAATATCGAGCAAAAAAATCACGTTTGTTGTATGGGAGCCCCCTTAAATATTTATTTTATTCTATTTTTTTGTTTTTTTTGTTATAGCGGCAACAGAAATATATCATCTGTGACAATTTCAATTGTCTAGCTATCACGGTTCATGAAGTACAGCCTGGTGAAAGACGGACAGACGGACAGCGAAGTCTCAGTAATAGGGTCCCGATTTTACCCTTTGGGTATGGAACCCTAAAAAGGATTTCCGCAGGGGCCAAAAAGAGGACTTTCCATATATTGCAATCCGTAGAGACAAAGAAGGACTTCCATTGCAGTCCAAAGGAGCAAAAATGAGGGGTTGAATCAATGATATATAATGTTACTATGTTGAATTTTTTTTTGTATTATTAAAAATTTGAGTGCGTTTGGCTGCACCTCACCTGATTATATTATTTATTTTTTTCGTGTTGTTTAATTCTACTGCCGTCATAAAAACCAAGTTTTTAACCTCGATGGGGGGGGGGGGAAGTGTTAACGCCTTCTTAGATTGAAGGAGCCAATTTTTTTAGTAATACCTCAACGGATGACAATTTGGGAAAAGTGTCTAGGGGAAACATAAACAAGATATTTTTTTCACCTTTCTTGTTAATATGTTTACTTCATATCATAAGTTTTATAGTTAAAAAGATACAAGCGAGCGGTGAAAATATAGTATTATCAAAAATGTAGGTAAAATTTACATGTAAAAATACAGGGTAGTGGAGTGTTAATATGTATTATCAGGAATGACGGCTGACACAATTCCATTTCAAAAAAAAATTGTAGGGCACTCGTTAGACAGCTGAAAACTTTTTTATCATAAAAATATCTCTGTACGCGAACTTACTTGTAACAGCTTATGCTTATGGGTGAAATAAAAAAAATAGTAAACGTAAAAAAATCCTATAAACACTTTTGCCACAGAGTCAAGCGTTGAGGAATTTGTAAAGAAAAATATCATCTTCAGCTTCAGTCCAAGCTGGTGGCTGACGCGCCACAATCGCCAAAATCTTCTCTCCCTTTTTATAGTGCAAAAAATACCCACAAACGAAACTAATACAATAAAGATTAATCAGCAAATCGATTTGTATGAGATCCAAAATGTAGTTCAGTTTTATGCCTCAAAAATGTGCTTAACCGACTTCAAAAAAAGGAGGTTTCTCAATTCGATCGTTTTTTTTTATGTGTGTTCGCGGATAACTTCGTCGTTTATGAACCGATTTTGATGATTCTTTTTTTATTGGAGAGGCGATATCCCAAGGGTTTGAACCATGATAAGGAAACCAGAATCTGATGATGGCATCTCAGAGAAATCGAGGGGAACCTTAGTTTCCTGTTTGAAGTTGGTTTTTATTTTGTTCAAAATTATTAAGCTAACACCCTGTATATTGCTCGACCGAAAGTCAAGGTCAGTTCGGTAGCCAATAAATCGAACTCTTGTATGTTTTTATTACATTCCGCATCTAATGCGTAAAAATTTAAAAAAAAATCAAGGCTATGGGGTGTTTCAACTTTTTCACAATGATCAAGAAATCCGCAATCTTTGCATGAGTTAGTTTTTTCGGGTTTCATGCCTTAAAAAGAAAAAAGGGAACCCTTATAGAAAAACTTCTGTTGATTTATCTGTCTGTCGTCTGTCTGTCAAGGAGGTATTAAGTCGAAATAAATATCATGGGCCAGAAATGACATTTCAAAAAACGAAAGACGGAACAAAAAAAATGGCGGCGAAATCCTATACGTAACAAAAGGTAACAAACAAACAAGATTCTAGATATTTATTCAAAATAGGTGCAAATTACACTCTTTCTAATAGTCATAAAATAGTGATTACATAATTTCATTTGTAAAATATCAAGGAATAAGCAATCATTATTTAATAACGTCAAAATCCAATCCTTGATATAAAAAAAACAAATTATGTTATTATAACATGAAAACAATATGACACGAGAAGTTATACAAACCAAACTGTAACCAATCTGTATCAAGCTGCGTGACGAGGGGGTGAGGTCACAATCTAGAGAGCGGCAGGGAGTGTCCAAACTGTATGTTAGTACTAATATTATGTATACTTTGCCTGTAGGGTGCTTCCCGTTGACCTAGAATCGTGAAATTTGACAAGAAGCAAGGTCTTACAGCACAAGAAAAGGGAAAATCGAAAAATTTTTGATTTGTAGTTATGTCACATATAATATATATTTTTTGAGAATTAAAAATTTCCATTTTCAGTTGGAAAATAGACCTTAACGTATGTCGATGTATGGGCAAACATTTTTTCAACTACAAACTTTTTTGTAAATAAATACACATCGGTACAGAACCCTATGTGCGCGAGCTCAAATCGCCCTTGGCCGGTTTTTTTTAACAATTTTATGGTTTCATGATATTAAAGTCTACTTTAGTGTGAAATTGAATCGTTTTCCCTAAGCAAAGGAAAATATAATTTAGGTATATGGTTGTACAAGTCTGTGAAGCTATGAAATTAAAGCTACGATTTTATTTATTTTTAGTGATAATGCTCTATATATCTAACAACGTTATACCCAATCACCCACTCGCCAATAGGAACCATCAAATCATAATTCATAATGCATGTGTTTCATTAACAGATACAGATTCCTGTGGCTTCCATCATCATCATCTCAACAACATGAAAGTTAAGGAGTTAAATCTTCCATCATCAGCTCATCAAAATAACCTGAAAGAATACAAGTATCGGTCCTCCAAATCCTAACCGTTAAGGAGTTCGACCTTCCTTCATCAGCTTATCTGATGATGATGAGATGATGACTACCAGACGCCAAAACTTGGATAGTTTTAGGAAATACATGAAACACGTAATATGTGTCTATAAAATTTGAGGGTTGTTATCGATATCCCTGGGATCCCATCATCAGATACTGACTTGGTGACAATGGGACCCCCTCGGGAGTAAACTCTTTCAAATAAAAATGTAATTTTGAAAATCGGTTCACAATCGGCGGAGATATCGCGTAACAAACATACAAAAAGAAACCTACAGTAGAATTGAGAACCTCCTCCTTTTTGAAGTCGGTTGAAAAACCGACCTCCATCGCAACAATTTATTATATTTTTGCTTTATTTTTGGTTTTTGTTAATTTTTTAATAAACTACCCCACCGATTTTGATAATATTTATATGGGACCAACTCGGATGCATAACCTATCGAATAAAAAAATAATCATAAATATCGGTTTACAATCGGCGAAGAAATCGCGTAAACAACATACAAAAAAAAACAACATAACATTTTTGGAAGTCGGCTCATAACCAGCGATTGAGAAATAATAGTAATATTCAAAATAGTTTCATAAAAAAAGTTCTAAATTTTCATTTAAAAATACTTTTTATTTATCAATGCCAATTTCGTTGGCAAATAAATTGAATATAATCCCTCTTTACCCGACTCTTTAAGCAAAAAGGAGGGTAATGGTAATCGGCTGTATATGTTGAAAATTCTCTCTCCATTTCATCATCGGACAACCAGGCGCGGAGGGCGGTTCCACCACTTTTACGCACGAAGCGTTTTGTTTCTTCCTTCATCATGCGAACGGCCAGGAAGTGGAATTCCCTGCCGGCGTCTGTATTCCCCGATTCGTATAATTTAGGAATCTTTAAGACGAGAGTGAATAGGCGCTATTTGAGCTTGCGTGTTACATCCTCGGCTGCATCGGCACTTACCATCAGGTGAGGTGCAGCCAAACGCACTCAAATTTAAAAAAATGTAAGTATTATGTATGTATGTCTGTTTCTTTGACTGAGCCTGGGACCTAAACGGCTTGATAGATTTTGGATTGTGAAGTGTCGTTGGTTTCCTCTTGAGTGATCCCGTGAGTGACATAGGATATATTTTTACCCGACTGCCAAAAATAGGACTAATGTTTTATGGAGTTGAGTTTTTAATTTTAAGGTTATTAAAATATAATAATTAGAATGCCTTGTTTAAAATTAATTAGCTCCTGTGTTTTTAATACAGTAAGTCGTGTGCTTTTCGTATTTATAAATCTAAAATTATTGTTTGGCGGCAAAATTACCAATACAGTAAATATTTATTTCACTAGTAAATAATTATTAGATCAATAAAGAAAAATAACTCACCAATAACTGTAAAAATCACCGGTTACTCAGTCAAAAGAAAATTTCACAAAAATATATTTTTTTTACGTTAAAGTATCAATATAATTTATCACAGTATTATTTTGATAGTTATAAATAAATAAATATAACAGGTGCGAGATCGGACCTGCGTCTGACCGTGCGCGCCGCCCGATAGTGACTGAGGACTGGGCAGTGTGGGCAGGTAGGAAATACACAATCTGGTCTGCATAAAAGGATCTGATCAAGTATTTAATTATGACACCACCGGTAAGCGAATGTAGCGCTGAATTCAGCTATAACTAAATAAATTATTTCTCATCTATTTAAATAAAAACCTGCCAAGTGCGAGTTTGACTCGCACACGAAGGGTACCGAACCAAGAAAAAGCACGCGTTCCTTTAATTTTTTATTTAATTATTTCTTGTTGTAGCGGCAAAAGAAATACACACTCTGTGAAAATATTCATGATGTTAACAAATGTTAACAACTTTTGTTCTACAAGTTTACTGAAAACGTAAAAAAAAATTTTTACTCTTCATACAAATCGATCAGTTGATCGACCGATTTTGTGCATTTTAGTATGGGGGGCACTTTTTTTTGGGAATTGATTTATGAGTTCCTTGGGGAAAGTTGTTCAGTATGATGAGTAGAAGCCCCAGTTAACGGGTCCTACACCAATTTTGTTACAGCCTGTATAGATGTTATTTTGTTATTAGAAGTGACGCCGAAAATAATTATTATCTGTGTCTATACAACTAAAAAATTGTTCAGTTTAATTACAAGATGCTCAAGATGGGGTATAAGGAGACCTCACGTGTATTTTTCTACAGTGAACGAAAAACCTACCACATGAGTAGATAGTTTTTCTCGGTATCATCTTCACTTCAAATCTTCACTTGTTAAATACTTCAAAATAACGAGCATTGATTGGAACAGTTGTCTCTATCTGTTTCTTTATTTGTAAAGAGTAAAGAAAATAACCACACTTTTGCACTTTTTTTTCAATGTTTTTTCGTTTCAATTAAAAACTACAATTAATTTAAAAAAAATCCCACTGGCATATTGAAGTGTGTGTATATGGACTAATCGTTTAATAAAATTCAGAGGTATCGAATCGGTTCGGTTTGCCTGTGCAATGCAAATCTTTGTGTTAAAAGAGGTTTCTTTGACATATTTTTTTTTTTGAATAGTTAACGTTTCGTGTTTCTGCGACTGACAAAATGAAGTCAATTAAATGATGATTCAGGTTACAAAATATCACTTTCATATGTTTTGTAATTGCTAAGAAAAATCAAGATCCCTGCGATCAAAGTTTCCAATGCTTCGCCTTAACACTTTTTGTTGCACCCTGTTTGGGGTGCTACAAAAAGCGCTACAATCGCTTCATTAAAAAGTAAAAAAAAAAACACTACACTTTGTACACTCGGCAAAGTTCGACGAGACTTGGACACGATTACAAATAATTTTTTTCTTGTTTCATTACATGTACTTACTATAGATATTATTACGAGAGCTCCGGTCACATAGCGCACATAGCGCGCGGTCTTTCCGTGTTTTTGCTTCGCGTTACGTGATTATATTTTATCAACAACAGCACAGATTACTAATTAGTTACAACAGTTCGCTTGCGTGGATACGAAGGTGCGCGTGAGTTGTTTCGGGGATTAAGGCCTTAAGATAGGTCAAATAACAATATTCAATTCAAATTATTGAAAGACTGTGTAACGTATCACTATGGAAAAAATATAGAATATCCTTAAAGTAATAAAAAAATCTATTTAATTCAATACAATTTTGAAAATATGTATAACCACTTTTGATGTAAAAAAATAAACTGTATAGACCCTGTTTTTGGCCTTAATTGCAAAAATTTCTCGAAAACAAATAGTTGATGTTGAATGAAAACAACACACAAAATCGGTGACCTTAAGACCATTCATTTTAATTTAATGTACTTACATGTTTTTTTAAACTTATTTGAAAGTATAGAAAAGTATTAATAAATAACATGTAAAAATCGAGAATTGAGCTTTCGGTTTCAACGTAACAGCCGCGCTGAAGACCGCATTGATTTGAACTTAAAATGAATAGACTTGTGGTCAGTCAGAACAAAAGCTAGGCTTATACGTTTTGTTTTTTAAATAACTGATTATAAATAAACCAAAAAATGGCCGAAATTAGTTTTGTATGAAAACACGTGAACGACAATAAAATTAAACTTATTAACTTTATCGAAAAAACAAAAAAGTATAAGCCTAGCTTTTGTTCTGACTGACTACCTATCAAAATCGGTTAACATTTAAGAGGTGAAAATCGTTAACTAACGCCGTTCTTATGAGAAGTCGCAGCTTCACAATCCTCTTAATTACCAGTTACATCGAAACTAACAAACTGTACCTCTTTTAACAGGGTGTAACAAAATTGGTGTCGGTCCCGTTAACTGGGGCTTCTACTCATCATACTGAACAACTTTTGTTCTACGACTTTGCTGAAATCTTACTCTTCATAAAAAAAAATTGAACTGTATACCTAAGAAGAAATACAGCCCGCTGACAGACAGACAGATATCGGAGGCTTAGTAATAGCAAAGTATATTATATATTAGGTAGTAACGTACAGTATGGACACTCCCTGCCGCTCTCTAGATTGCGAACCCCCTCGTCACCCAGATTGGTTATAGTTTGGTTCTCGAACGTATAGGATTTCGCCAAAATTGTGTTTGCTCCGTCATTGGTTTTCGGAAATGTCATTTCACGACCGTTGTATGCAGTGTCCGGGGTGTGGTAATAGGGTCCCATTAGTTACCCTTTGGGAGTAGGGAGCCCTAAAAAGTACTTTTGAAATCTTAGAGGCGACTGTTAGCCAACACTAGTATAAATACCGATAATAACAACCAATTAAATTAAAAGTAAAAAACCTCAATTGTATTTTATGAGACTCAGGAGATTAAGATTTATTTAACGATACCTTGCACTAAAAATCCATCAAGGTATTTAGGCTTAAAGTTAAACCAAAGAAATAAATTGAAATACTTTTTTACACCAGGTCATCAGTTACTACATCGCCACTCGAAAACTTGACTACCCCGACGGCCAACTGTTGTACGAGCTATATGCCCTGCCCACTGCCTGAAGGAAGTGGTAAAGATCGAGGGAAGCCGCTGGATACGGGCAGCGCAGGGACGGTCGTCGTGGAAATCCTTGGAGGAGGCCTTTGACCAGCAGTGGACGTTTTTCAGCTGATATGATGATGATGATGACTTTTTTACAAACATGCTAATCAGCCTACTTTCTTTGCCGTAATTGTTACGCTTTGTAGGCGGGGCAATCACAGTATGGAGTATGCTGGCACATCATCAGGTGAAATGATGCCAAGGGCACACCCTGGACATTTCATACAACTGGCCAGAAATGACATTTCAAAAAAAATCTGATCGACCAATTTTGTCCATTTTAGTATGGTATGGAGGGTCCAATTTTTTTGTGAATTTACTATGGGTTCCTTGGGGAAAGTTCTTCAGTATGATGAGTAGAGTAGAAGTCCTACACCTTTTTTTTACACCCTGTATATAAAAATTATAAAACTCTCGTGTCACAGTGTTTGTTGGCATACTCCTCAGAAGCAGCTGGACGGATTTCTATGTTTCTGTGTATAGTCGCGTCGGTAGGTCTGAGATCAGGTATAGAAAATCTTTCACCGGGATTTGAGCGGGCGAAGCAGCGGGAAACAGCTAGTAATATATATAATGACTGTCGCTTTCGTAGATTCCATAATATTGCAACTACATAATACTTATCCTTACTAATATGTAAATCCGAAACTGTATAATGTCTGTTTGACTGTTTGTTACACTCGCGACCAAGCTTAAACTAATTAACTGATTTCGCTGAAATTTGGCATGGAGATGAAGTAAAGGGCTGAGAAAAAATAGGATACGTGTGGAGGTACTTTCAATTCAGAAAAAAATGCAAAGATCCAGAGAGATTTGGAGAAAACTCATATTTGCAGTTCGATGTGAGGACCAAAATGTCAAATCAAATGTTGTAATTTATGTCATATGTCAAGTACTTATGTCAAATTTTTATGTTAATTTCACGCACAATCAATCAATTCAATTCAATTATTTTTTGGTAAATAATATTACGAGCCAAATGTTATTAATATACATACAAGTTTATATAGTTAACGTAGATAATTAAGGTAAATCTCACCGAAATACTTGTATTATTGTTATATTATATGATTTATTATTATTGTATCGCTCGATCGCTCTTCATACGAGCGAAGCCACGGGTAAAAGTAAGTATTATATAAGTATAAGAGTATAAGGTTAAGCCTTTATATACTTTCAGAAAATAATTAATTTTGATAATCGAGGGATTTTTCGTACCTACCGTCAAACCGAATAGTAGCTGTCATATAACAAAAAAATATATTTTTTTCTCAAAAACGGTTCTAACGATTTTGATGAAACTTTGCACGTCGTAGTTGCTTTTGTTTGTCTAATACCCATTGGTCTGGTAAAAGTCGTGTTTGTAGGTATGTGTCTCCTACAAGTGAAACTTAAACTTGCTATTTATTCACAAATGGTTGGAGCTATTGAATTGTCATGTATTACGAATAAGTATATACTTGGTCGTGCAACATAATTTCATCAAAATTAAACTAATTTTATACGAAAAAAAATTGTCGAGAAAGTTAAGTGCGGGCTGCCGTAAAGTTTAAATCGTTACTAATAATATTATAAATGTGAAAATGTGTTTGTTTGTTACCTTTTCACGCTTTAACGCCTTGACCAATTTTTATGAAATTTGGCATGCAGGTAGCCTGTGTCACGGGGAAGGACATAGGCTACTTTTTATCCCGGGAAAATAGCATAATCTGATGCAGTTCCTGAAGGAACTAAAAAAATACTCGATTGTTGTGATTTTCAAGCGACTTCCAAAAAGGAGGAGGTTCTCAATTCGTCTGTATGTTTTTTTTTTTTTTTTTTTTTTTTATGTTTGTTACCTCAGAACTTTTGACTGGGTGAACCGATTTTCATGATTCTTTTTTTATTTGTGTGGTCCCATATAAATTTTATCAAAATCGGTGTAGTACTTTAGTAGAAAATTAACAAAAACCAAAAATAATAATGCAAAAATGTACTAATTTGTTGCGATGGAAGTCGGTTTTTTAACGTGTTTAGCGTTTTCAATTATTTGCACAGAGATGGTTTGAGTAGGTGGGAAACGACATAATTTACTAATCAACCTTAAAGACAGTCATAAAAAACGATGTCCACGTGGGCGGAGCCGCGGGAAAAAGCTAGTAATAAATAATTTTCGAATAACCAAAAAGCTTTTATGTACAAGCTTTTATTTGAAAAGTTTTTTTATGATCAAAAAGCCAAATGTTCAAATGAATATATAAATACACGGTTCCAAATTCAAAAAAGGCTAACACAGTAAAGTCTAGTTGTTTGGGAATCGTCAAACATGTAAACAAAACATTTTATCGTTAGTAACATTTTATTTTAATCACATGACGAGTACATCGAGCATGTTCTTAAGAGCATTTCATTTATTAAGACTAAAATCACAACCGAAAATGGTTTACATTAAAGAAACCACTACACGATTTGTTTACATATTTGGCCATTTCTAAACAACTAGACTGTAACTATTCTATTGAAAACTAAAGACCATTCTGTGTCCTTAAGGAAAAGTTGTCTCTGTTTTTTTCTTTACGTATAAAGAGTAAAGAAAATAACCACACTTTTGCACGTTTTCAATGTTTTTTCGTTTAGGTCAATTTTCTGAATGAAAGTATAAAAAATAATAACATTTCTCACTTTGTATTAATCATAGCAATTTTTTTTTTTGTATATGTTTTAAAATTTATACTTCATGTTCAAAATCTTGAGTTTTCTATCGTTTAGGAGTAGTTGACGTTAGAAATAACGAAAATCTGTAATATAACCGCCTTAATTCCACCTTCATTTTGATTTGTACTCCCTCTTAACTACTAACGTGTTCAGTGCACCTCTGACCCAAACCGATTTAAATTCAATAGACTTAATTATAGCTTTATTTATGACGGATGGTAACAGACATTGAACTTAAGGTTGCATTACAATATTTAAATAATTAAGGCGCACAAAAAGTAGGATGCTAATTTTATAAGCAAGTACCCGATATTTTACCGAGTGTTGGTGGCGTAACGTGAGCGTCAGTGGCGTAACGTGAGCGTCGGAGGCGTGACGTGAGCGTCGGAGGCGTGACGTGAGCGTCGGAGGCGTGACGTGAGCGTCGGAGGCGTGACGTGAGCGTCGATGGTGTAAAGTGAGCGTCGGTGACGTAACGTGAGCGTCGGTGACGTAACGTGAGCGTCGGAGGCGTGACGTGAGCGTCGGTGGTGTAAAGTGAGCATCGGTGGTGTAAAGTGAGCGTCGGTGTTGTAAAGTGAGCGTCGGTTGCGTGATGTAAGTGTCGGTGGCGTGACGTGAGCGTCGGTGGCGTAACGTGAGCGTCGGAGGCGTGACGTGAGCGTCGGTGGTATAAAGTGAGCGTCGGTGGTGTAAAGTGAGCGTCGGTGGCGTGACGTGAGCGTCGGTGGCGTGACGTGAGCGTCGGTGGCGTGACGTAAACGTCGGTGGCGTGACGTGAGCTTCGGTGGCGTGACGTGAGCGTCGGTGGTGTAAAGTGAGGGTCGGTGACGTAACGTGAGCGTCGGTGGCGTAACGTTAGCGTCGGAGGCGTGACGTGAGCGTCGGTGGTGTAAAGTGAGCATCGGTGGTGTAAAGTGTGCGTCGGAGGCGTGACGTGAGCATCGTTGGTGTAAAGTGAGCATCGGAGGCGTAACGTGAGGGTCGGTGGCGTAACATGAGCGTCGGTAGTGTAACGTTAGCGTCGGTAGCGTAACGTGAGCGTCAGAGTAGTGACGTGAGCGTTGGTAGCATAAAGTGTGCGTCGTGGCGTAACGTAAGCGTCGGAGTGGTGAAGTGAGCGTTGGTGGCGTAAAGTGTGCGTCCGTGGCGTTACGTGAGCGTCGGAGGCGTGACGTGAGCGTTGGTAGTTTAAAGTGAGCGTTGAAGGCGTAACTTGAGGGTCGGTGGCGTAACGTTAGCGTCGGTGTCGTAACGTGAGCGTCGTAGTCGTGGGGTGAGCGTTGATAGCGTAAAGTGTGCGTCGGTGGCGTAACGTGAGCGTCGGAGTCGTGACGTTAGTGTTGGTGGCGTAAAGTGTGCGTCGGTGGCGTAACGTGAGCGTCGGAGGCGTGACGTGAGCGTCGGTGGCGTAACGTAAGTGTCAGTGGCGTAAAGTGAGCGTCGGTAACTTAAAGTGAGCGCCGGAGGCGTAAAGTGAGTCGGTGGCGTAACGGCTATGGCCGCTACCTCCTGTTCGGGAGGTCGTGGTTCGAATCCTTCCACGTATCAATGTGTTTTCGAATTACGATTTCATATGTACGTTTATCGCTCGTGAATGTAAACATCGTGAGGAAACATGCACACGCCTGCTAAGGAACTCCAAGGTTGTAAATTATGAAGTCGATCAACCCTAATTGGGTCCACGTGGTCAACTAAGGCCCTTTCTCCTTAATTTAGGGTAAGTTCGAGCCCCTCGGTGGGGGTGGTGGATATGTCAACCCAATAATCTGTACAGGTCTTCAAGGAAACACTTTGATAAAGTAATAACGTAACCAATGTATAATTAACGTTAAATTTGTAATTAAAATTAAAAACCCGACTCCTTATAAAATGTATGGTACATTTTGTCTGTCTGGTGTCGCTCCAGGAATCCTCACGAATATAACGACACCTCCCACTCCAAAGTCCATCAAGCAAGTAACTATTTAGTAATCTGTGATCAAGCCGTTTAGGCTATAGCTATATTGTTTTTTTTTATTGTGAACAGAATTATCTGTTTGTGGGTCCCGGGGTTGCCTGAATAAAGAATTATTTATTACTAGTATTCCCGGCGAACTTCGTACCACCTTACACTGCACTACACTACCCTACCCTACCCTAAATAAGAACCTTCTCCTGACAATAACGAACTCAACAAAAAAAGAATTAGCGAAATCGGTCCAGCCGATCACGCGTGATGCCCTGACCAATGGAAATAGGGATTAATTTATATTTATACTAGCTGTCCCGGCGAACTACGTACCGCCTTACATTACAGTACACTGCCCTACCCTACCCTACCCTACACTACACTACACTACACTACCCTACCCTACACTACACTACACTACCTTACCCTACCCTACACTACCCTACACTACTCTACTCTACCCTACCCTACACTACCCTACCCTACACTACCCTACCCTATACTTTCCTACCCTAAACTACACTACTCTACCCTACACTACACTACCCTACCCTACACTACCATACCCTACCCTACATACACTACACTACACTACCCTACACTACCCTACACTACACTACATTACCCTACCCTACCCTACCCTACACTACCCTACACTACCCTACCCTACACTACCCTACCCTACTCTACCCTACCCTACCCTACACTACACTACACTACCCTGCCCTACCCTACATAAGAACCTTCTCCTGACAATAACGAACTCGACAAAAAAAGAATTAGCGAAATCGGTCCAGCCGTTCTCGAGTTATGCGCTTACCAACACATTTTGCGATTCATTTTTATATTATACATATACACTCGAGAGCGATGAATCCGGGTCACTTAAAGAATCCTAAAAATCTCGGAAACTAAGAAGGCTAGCTGAATGAAATAAATTGTGTTTAATAGACAATTTAATACTCCTTAAATGAAGTCATTAAAACTTCTTAGTTATTGTAAAGTTATGTCATAAAAAAATCAAATTTGAAAAAGGGAGACTTTCCAAGATGGAACTACGAAATTACTACATTTGTTTTTGCTTTTGTTTCTAATCTGTCATATAAGTGGGTACATAAACCTTGTTGATAGTGTTCAATATTTGTTATTCAAGCAGTAATCATGTCGCTTACACCTGAAGAATGCACCAGAATACTCATAATGCTGGAAAACGGCCGGGGTCAGCGCGATACAGCCACGACTGTCGGTGTGTCGCTCTCAACAGTACAAAGAGTTCTCCAACGTTACGAGGAAACTGGCTCTAACCTACGCAGACCAGGAACAGGCAAAACCAGGTGTACCACAGCACGAGAAGATCGATACTTGGTGAACACAATGCTTCGTAATCGCTTTCTCACAGGAACTGAACTTACAAATCAGTTTCGACGCCTCGGAGGAAGTAACCCAAGCGCATGGACAGTAAGGCGATGACTTGCTGAAGCTAACTTGAAACCACTTAGACCTGCAGACGGCCCTAAACTGGAGCGTGGGCATCGTATTTCAAGACTAAGATATGCCCAGAACCACTTAAATTGGAGTATTGGAGATTGGTCAAAAGTTATGTTCTCCGACGAATCAAAATTTATGCTCTACAAGCACGATGGAAGACATAGAGTGTATAGAAGACCAGGGGAAAGATTCAAGCAAGCATGCATCGAAGATAAAGTAGCCTACGGTGGTGGGCATGTGTGGCATGTGTACATGTGTGGGCCCGAATTTCTTCTGAGAGTCGCACAGAACTGGTGTTCATAGAAAACGGCTCTTTAACTAGCGAAAGATATGTGGAAGAAATCCTCAATGAACACGTTGGTCCATTTATGGTCAATTTGGGTGAGGATGCTATTTTTATGCATGACAATGCCCGGCCTCATACGGGTTGGATTGTGAATGACTACCTTCAAGAGATGAACATTACTCGTATGGAGTGGCCAGCACGCAGCCCGGATATCAACCCGATCGAGCATGCTTGGGACGAGCTGGGGAGATGCGTAAAACAAAGAAGCCTTCCCCCAATCACGCTTCGTGAGCTCAAAATTGCTCTCACAGAGGAATGGGAGAATATTCCCCAAAATCGTATAAGGAACTTGGTGTACAGCATGCCAAACCGCGTAAACACAGTGATGGAAGCACAAGGAGGCAATACGAAGTATTAAAATTCAAGTAAATCGTAATGTTGTTCAAAAATGTCATGTTTCCTATTTTTGTTTAAAGGCGAGATCAGCAGTTTTTTTTTATTTATGTAATTTTTTGTAAATAAAATGTAGTGACTCGTAAATTTTATTACTTTCATTTAAGGGGTATTAAAGTGTCTATTAAACACAATTTATTTCATGAAGCTAGCCTTCTTAGTTTCCGAGATTTTTAGGATTCTTTAAGTGACCCGGATTCATTGCTCTCGAGTGTATATACTCGCAAAAAATTTACTTCAGATATGTTGGCCTATCACCTGATCGTTCGACTTTATATTATTAAACCTTCATACTTAGTTGGTCATCTGATCGCCTTTACAAATTAATTTTTGTTTTATTTCATGAGCTAGAATACAACCGGACCATGAATATCCCATGTGGAATAGTCCAATCATTGAATTAAGTACTTATGTGCGAATACCTATGCTTAAAGTAAATTATAATATTATATTCTAAAACATTTTCAACAATCTAAATTATTCTTCCTCCAAATACGACACCACTGCCATCTACGGTAACATGTGTGAATTACAGTAACAGTACTATGCTGCAACTACGCACCCGACGTCGTGTCGTCATCGCGTCGTCGTCGGCTATTACCAGCCGAGAAGAACGTATTGTCACTAGATGGCGCTAAAAATCTAAACGGGTGTTACAAAACTAAAAAAGTACTAATATTTATTATACTTTGCCAAAAAGGCGAATGTCCTTCTGTGTGTTTTTAGGGTTCCGTACCCAAAGTGTAAAAACGGGACCCTATTACTAAGACTCCGCTGTCCGTCCGTCCGTCTGTCTGTCCGTCTGTCACCAGGCTCTATTTCATGAACCGTGATAGCTAGACAGTTGAAATTTTCCCAGGTGATGTATTTCAGTTGCCGCTATTACAGCTAATACAAAAAATTAGAAAAAGTGAAAAAGTAAGGGGGTCTCCATAGAAAAAAATTTTTTAAACATGTAGATACTAGTAGGTATGATGGTACGGACGGAACCCTCTGTGTGAGCTTCTGACTCGCACTTGGCCGGTTTTATGTGGTTTTGTCGCGCGAAACATTCGCCAATTGTGAACCGATTATCATGTGTTTTTTTTTTTAATTCGATAGGGTATGTATTGTCTTCAGGTTGGTCCTATATAAATTTTATCAAAATCCGTTTATAAAGAAATAACGAAAAAAAAAATTATAGCAAAACTTTTTCGCTGTACTAAGTTCTTGCGATTGTAGTGCGTTTTAAAAATGTTTAACGTTGTCAATTCAAATCAAATCTAATCAAAATAAATTATGTTTACACACACTTTTAAATAGTCAAAAAAAACTTATTATTTATTTATGGATTATACCGCTACCGACGACGGCCAACTTTATAAACACTTTTTACATCAATAAAAGATTTTGTTATCGAAAAAAAAATGTTTTGTAATTTACAGGACATGGGCACTGGGCAGTAATTTTGATTTCCTGAAAATCTATTTTGATACACACAACAAAATAAAATAATCATTTCCTAATGCACCCTTTTTATTCTAGTTGTGCGGTTTTGACTCGCATTTAGTCGGTTTTTTTTAAGTTATTTAGATGTATTTTTAATATAGCTCTATCGTAAAAACGGTAATACATACTAAAATGCTCAAAATCGGTCGATCAGCTGATCGATTTGTATGAAGAGTAAGTTTAAGTAAGAGTTAGTGTAGTTTTTTTTTTACGTTTTCAGCAAAGCCGTAGAACAAAAGTTGTTCAGCATGACGAGTAGAGGCCCCAGTTAACGGGACATACATACACCAGTTTTGTTACACCCTGTATAGCGACTAGTTTTGAAGTAAAACAACAAAATATGAAAACCGGCCAAGTAAGTGTCGTACTCACGCTAAGGAGTCTCAACTGAAAAAATCATTTTTCTGTCGATCGCGTTTATGTCTTTTGTTTGTTGTACGAAACCCTTGCAGTGCGAGTCCGTGTCGCACCAGGCCGGTTTTATTTGCCTTTTTTAAATCCACAATTGTTAAGCCCGATGGTAAAGTGACGAGAACCAAGATTCCCCAACGCAATTGGGAACTGGCTATCTTATCTTCAAGCCAGATCGCATCAATGTTTGGCGGCTGTAGACTTAGATGAGATGGTGGTAGCTAGCCAGGCTGGCTGAGAATATGCCCTTCCGCCAAGGGAACCGAGTCTTACACATAGACTCCGCCGAGAATCGAACCCGCTACCTCTGCATACTGTTGAAACCTTTTCAGAACAATTGCTTGGCTAGATTATGCTGAATAACCCTAACTAAAAGACTTTGCTTTAATTTTCGTTTTTATGGTTCCGTGCCCATAGGGTAAGAACGGGACCCTATTACTAAGACTTCACTGTCCGTCCGTCTGTCTGTCTGTCTGTCACCAGGTTATATTTCATGAACCGTAACAGCTAGACAGTTGAAATTTTCATAGATGATGTATTTCTATTGCCGCTATACCAAAAAATACTAAAATTTAGAAAAAGCGAAAAAGCAATCTATCTATATGCAAAAAATGAGTTTTTTCAAAGAGTCCTAGTGAAGGAACTAGCGCCATCTAGTATGATGGTACGGAATCCTTTTTGTGCGGTTCTGTCTCGCACTTGGCTGGTTTTTATATCACTTGATAAATCTTAGCTGGCTAACTGATATTATTAAATGTAAAAAATAATTAAGTTACAGAGGCCGTCTTGTTTCTCGTATTATCTATATGTATTAATTATTGTACTTAATCGTATAATCTATATATAAGGTCTAACAAAATTAGCTGAAACTATTTTAACCAGTGCTTCTACCCAAGAAACTGAACAACTTTCCCCATGGAACCCATAGTCAAATCGCAAATAAAAATTTGGCTCCCTATACTAACTCGATCAGCTGATCAGCCAACTTAGTATGGAAAGTTTTTTTTTTTTTTGAGATTTGACTGGGTTTCATGGGGAAAGTTGGTCAGTTTCATGGGTAGAAGCACCAGTTAAAATAGTTTCAGCTAATTTTGTTACACCTTATATATATAGGCTGGACCCCTTCGGTGGGGACGTATATGAGCTGATATAATAAAAAAATAAAAATATCAGTTAGCCAGCTAAGATTTATCAAGTGATATAAAAACCAGCTAAGTGCGAGACAGAACCGCACACAAAGGATTCCGTACCATCATACTAGATGGCGCTAGTTCCTTCACGTTTTGAATAAACTCATTTTTTGTATAGATAGATTGTTTTTTCACTTTTTCTATTACTACCCTACACTACACTACCCTACCCTACCCAATACTACCCTACCCTACACTACCCTACACTACACTACCCTACCCTACCCTACCCTACATACTCATACACTTCACTACCCTACACTACACTACACTACCCTACCCTACCCTACACTACACTACCCTACCCTACCATAAACTACTCTACCCTACACTACCCTACCCTACCCTACCCTACCCTACACTACCCTACCCTACCCTACACTACACTACACTACCCTACCCTACCCTACCCTACATAAGAACCTTCTCCTGACAATAACGAACTCGACAAAAAAATAATTAGCCAACTCGGTCCAGCCGTTCTCGAGTTATGCGCTTACCAACACATTTTGCGATTCATTTTTGTATATAAGATTGTTCCAATGTAAATGTCTATTACAACTATGTATTACAATAAATAATTTGTTTCTGTATTTGTTCAAATTTATTTTTTATTGTATTATTCTAATATTTATAGTCTATAGATATTTTACAGGTAGCACTAGTAGCGTAGCAGGTTATTTCCCTACGGCTTCTGAACCAATCTTAGCGTACTTATAATATGTAGATAAAATAATGTATGCAACTATTGCAACTGTTGCAATTAGGTCTTAAAATTCTATAACTACACTCATGTTTTAAGACCTGTCATTACCCAACTGCGCCAGAAGGAGGGTTATGTTTTTCGAGAGTATGTATGTATGTATAATTGTTTGGCACGCTCTGCAGCCTGAACGGCTGGATGGATTTTAGCTTGAGACGTGTCGTTAGATTCGTATTTACTGTGAGAGTGACACTGGGTATATCAAAATAAAAAAAACAAAATGGCGGATTTTTGGTGCAAAATTCAAATGTTTGACACGCTCTGCAGCCTGAACGGCTCGATTAATTATAGCTTGAGGGTTGTCGTTAGATACGTTTTTACTGTGAGAATGACACTGGGTATATCCAAATAAAAAAACAAAATGGCGGATTTTTGGCGCCAAATTCCATTGTTAGGCACGCACTGCAGCCTGAACGGCTCGATAGATTTTAGTTTGAGGGGTGTCGTTAGATACATATTTACTGTGTGAGTGACACCGGGTATATCAAAATAAAAAAAAAAAGAAAAGGGCGGATTTTTGGCGCCAAATTCAAAAGAACTCATTTAATAATAAAACTAAAAAAATGAATAAAATAAAAAACGGTAATTTAAAAAACTAAAAAACCCGCCTGCGTTTCTGTGTAATTTGGAAATGAAAAACCCTAAACCAAGAAAGTCGTCATACCCGATTGCACTTAACTTAAGAAAAATTGTAGCAGTCAGGACCCATTCTAGAAATGGAGGCATAGTGAATTGAGAGCACATACCTATATTACATTGCAGATTACTCCAATATACTGACTAGACGGCTGACTTTCTACAATGGGTCCCGACCGCACAATTTTTCTTAAGTGCAATCGGGTATGACGACGTTCTTGTTTTAGGGTTTTTTATTTCCAAATTACACAGAAACGCAGGCGGGTTTTTTAGTTTTTTAAATTACTGTTTTTACATTACATAACAGTTCCATGAACTATTATTAAAGAATTGACTATAAGTATGGTTTTCCGATTCTGAGCAAGTTCCCCAAGGATCTATGTTTATTCGCAAAATGTTGGAGAAGGTTTTAAATGATTGTCTATAATCCACCACGTCACCTAGCAACGAATAAAATATTGTTGGTGTTCGAAAGAAATGAAAGTCATGTCCTGGTAATTATTTATAAAAGATTGGTTATTAACTGCGTAATATATAAATATCTAACATGGTTATGGGGTAGTAATCGCTATACCAATCACTTAAATAATATATATTTTGTGAAAGTATAAAGTTTAAAAATAGTGTACTGAAAATATTTTCAAAATGACAGATGAAGAAAACTCATCAAACTCAATTTGTGGTATTCGCAAACTAAGAGGTACCGAGGATTTTGCTAATTGGAAATTCGTGGTACGTAATTATTTGGAATCCAAAAATTGGTGGGTGGCAATAGAAGCCGCGGAAGTCAGTGCTGCTCTAAAAGATACAGATAGAAAAGCACGTAGTACACTATGCCTGTTATTGGAGCCCTCGTGTTTAACGCATGTTTACGATGCGAAAACAGCCCGTGAAGTATGGGAGAGTTTATGCACAGCATACGAGAGTAAGGGCTGGGGAAGGCGTATAAACTTGCAACGTCAGCTATGGTCGTGTAGACTCGAAAATTTCGATTCTATGGAGAAGTATATTGCAAAAATAATGTTCTTATCTAAACAGTTAGCTGATATTGATGCGAAAATTTCAGAGGAATGGCTGATTTCCATATTACTGAGTGGATTAACGGTGGAATACGATCCACTAATCATGGCTATAGATAATAGCGGCCAGAAAGTCAGTTTAGAGCACATTAAGTCGAAGTTGCTGCATGAAGCCAGCAGACAGGTCGACTCAAAGGCTAGTGATGGTGAGCAAGCCTTAATCACAGCTAAGGCAGGTAATAGAGAGAAACCGATTGCTCGAAAACCATTTTTAGTGAAATGTTTTAAGTGCCACAAACAAGGACACAAAGCATCGGAGTGCAGAAGCAGAAAGACTGCAAATGTATGTATGAGCACGGCAGATTTAATAAACAAGAACAGTTGGTATCTGGATAGTGGGTGTTCCAATCATATGACGCACGATGCGAGTAAGTTATCGAACTATACGAAAAACAGAAGTAATATGAAAATTAAAGTAGCAAGCGGTGAGGAAATTCCAATTAAAGGCAGAGGAAATGCCGCACCCAAGGTCAGTGAGCATTATGAACTTCCATTGAATAATGTTCTTCATGTACCAAACCTTGTATTCCTTGTATAAATGGAAAGTCAGTGAAAAGTCCTTTCAAAAATAAAGGTACTAGAGCGCAACAGATTTTAGGTCTAGTTCACACGGATTTATGTGGTCCAATGGAAGAGCCCTCATTTGCCGGTTCTCGATACATGTTATTGTTTATCGACGATTATACGCGTAAGACGCATGTCTATTTTTTAAGGAACAAAAACCAAACCCTTGAAAAGTTTCGCGAGTATAAAGCGGAAGTTGAGAAACAAACAGGTATGTCGATTAAATGCCTGAGATCCGATAATGGCAAAGAATTCTGTAACAAAGCCTTCGATAAGCTGTTAAAATCAGCTGGTATAAAACACCAGAAGACGGTTCCATACACGCCTGAGCAAAATGGCGTCGCGGAAAGGGCGAATAGAACTATTATAGAGAAAGCAAGGACATTGCTTTGTGAAGCGAATCTTAGCAAGAAGTTCTGGGCGGAAGCTGTATGCACTGTAGTTTATTTAAAGAATAGAAGCCCTGCAAAGGCAGTAACAAATATGGTACCACAAGAACTTTGGTCTGGCAAGAAAATTGACTTAAGTTATCTCAAGATATTCGGTTGCTTAGCATATGTATTAAAGCCTAAACAGAAAAGAAGAAAGCTTGATATGAAAACCGAAGCCCTGATTTTCATTGGCTATAGTGAAATATGTAAAGGTTACAGACTAATAAATGCCAAGACAGGCGAGGTGACGACAGCCAGAAATGTTTAATTTATGGAAAATATGTTTCCTGGAGATGGTATGAAGCCGCTAAAAAACACAAGCGTTCCTATGAATATAAACGAGGAGCGAACAGAATCTGTGATCGAAAGTTCAAATTTGAGCAGTGATTGTAGTTTTCAAGAAGCAGAGACTTCAAACGCAGAGACAGGTGCACCACGTCCTGAAGCGATTCAAGTCGATAGTATACCAATTACTATGAACACTGAAGAAGCAACTGAACGCAGATATAATCTACGTGAACGAAAACCAGTAGACTATATATCTGCATGTACTAACGCTATTGCAAATATCGATGGTGATCCAATCACGATAGAAGAAGCACTCGCTAGGCCCGATCGTGATTTGTGGCAGAAAGCCATGGACGACGAGCTGCAATCTTTAAAAGAAAACCAAACTTGGTCTATAGTGGATCTACCACGTGATAAAAAACCAATTGAGTGCAAGTGGGTTTTCAAAATTAAGCGGAATAGCGATGGTAAGATTAAAAAATATAAAGCAAGGCTCGTTGCTAAAGGATATACGCAGGTATGTGGCGTAGATTATAACGAAACTTACTCTCCAGTTGTGAGAAACTCGACTTTGCGGCTGCTATTTTCATTAGCTGCCGAATACGATTGGCTAATTGACCAATGGGATTTAACAACTGCATTTTTATATGGTAAGTTAAAAGAAGAAATTTACATGCTTCAACCAAAAGGAGCAGTTACCAAAGGTCAAGAAACTAAAGTTTGTAAATTGCAAAGATCGTTGTATGGACTCAAGCAGGCATCGAACGCCTGGTTCCATGAGCTTGACAGGGAGATGCTAAACTTAGGTTTCATTCAATCTAAAATTGAGCCATGTCTTTATCAGAGGGTCTTTAATGATAACGATAGGATTATCGTAGTAATATATGTTGACGATATATTCGTGTTCTGTTCAAAGCGTCACGAAGATGCGAAGCTAAAGCTTAAAGCTGGATTATTGAAAAAGTTTAAATTGAAAGACTTAGGTCCAGCAAGACATGTTTTAGGTATGAGGCTGAGGAGAGATGAAATTATCTAGATCAAGAACAATATGTTCTTAATACATTAAAGGAATTTAATATGACGGACTGTAAACCAGTCATAACCCCCCTGGAAGTAGGTCTTAGATTGGAGAAGGCTACTGATTCCGGTTGTAGGTTGCCATATCAAAGTCTCATTGGATGTTTAAACTACTTAGCTCAAAACAGTAGGCCAGACATTGCGCATGCTGTTAGTGTTTTGTCACAGTTTAATTCATGTTATGATGAAATTCATTTTAAATGTGCAAAACGGGTACTGCGATAATTAAAGGGGACTTCGAATTATGCGCTTATTTTCCGAAAGTCAGATAAACTTGAGCTTAATGGCTATGTTGATGCGGATTGGGGCGGGTCATACGATAGAAAATCCTTTACAGGAGTTATTTTCATGCTAGGCGATAACCTTATCTCCTGGGAAAGTCGCAAACAAAGATGCGTTGCCTTATCTTCCACTGAGGCGGAGTATTTAGGGCTTAGCCTTGCTTCTAAAGAAGCTATTTACTTTAAATGCTTGTTAAACAGCCTAACTAATAAAGTTTGCGACAAACCCGTAGCTATCTATAACGATAACCAGTCTGCCCACAAAATATCCAAAAATAAAATGAATCACAATCGAACAAAACATATCGATATAAGGTATCATTTTGTTCGAGAAGCGTGTATTAACGAAGAAATTGAGATACACTACATGCCTTCGCAGGAAATAGTGGCAGATATGCTGACTAAGGCATTATCAGGTCCTAAAATAAAATATATTTTGTCTAAATTACCCATTAAGAGGGCGAAGTCAGATTTGTAGAGCTTTTTCTAATGGATAATTTAATATTTTATTTGTTATTAGTTTATTTTGGGAATTTGATGTAAAATTACTTTGTGTATAATATAAAGGTGGATACACATTGTGTTAATGTAATATATGTATCATAAAGGAGCATGCACACCCATTGATGTTTTTGTATGTTTATATATATGTTACAATTGACACGTAAGGTTAAGGGTGCGCATGAGCGTGTGTAGTGATGTGCTGGATTAAGGGTGCGTGTTGGAGAAGGTTTTATATGATTGTCTATAATCCACCACGTCACCTAGCAACGAATAAAATATTGTTGGTGTTCGAAAGAAATGAAAGTCATGTCCTGGTAATTATTTATAAAAGATTGGTTATTAACTGCGTAATATATAAATATCTAACACAAAAAAACACGACGTCCAAACTTTTTGTTGCGAATTGACCATAAGTTCCTTGGGGGAAATTTCTTCAGAAACACCTATATGATAGATAATTACAACATTACATACCGGGTGTTCTACGAGCTATGTGCCCTGCCCACTGCCACTTCAGTTTAGCCATTCTGTGAGCTATGTCGGTTACTTTGGTTCTCCTGCGGAACTCCGTGGCGCAGTAAAGTTCTCTTGTGGCGACGACCGCGCACCGGAAAACTTAACGTAGGCAGGCCTCCCACGCGGTTGACCGACGACCTGGTGAAGATCGCTGGAAGCCGATGAATGCGGGCAACGCAGGACCGGTCGTCGTGGTAATTCTTGGAGGAGGCCTTTGTCCAGCAGTGGACTCTTTTCGGCTGATATGATGATGATGATTATACCGGGTGAAACAAAACTGATGTCGAGCCCGTTAACTGGGGGTTCTTCTCATCATACTGAACAACTTTCTCCAAGGAACCCATAGTCAATTCTCATTTAAAAAAATCTACGCTTCATACGAAAATGCACGAAATTCGTCGATCAGCTGAGTTTAAGTTTTTTTTTTGCGATATCAGCAAACCTGTAGAACAAAAGTTGTTCAGTATGATGAATAAATAAATAAATAAATAAATATTCTGGGACAAATCACACATGGTCATCTGGCCCCAAAGTAGGATTCCCTGTGTTATGGGTTACCAGAGACTGATATACATACGTATATACGTTTAAATACATACATATATAGATATTTAACACCCAGACACAGAGCAAACAAATCTGCTCATCACACAAATGCTTGCCCTGGGTGGGGATCGAACCCACAACCCTCGGATCAGTAGTCAAGGGCACTAACCACTGAGCCACCGAGTCAGTCAAAGCCCCAGTTAACGGGACCTACACTAATTTTGTTACACTCTGTATAAGCTAAAGGGGCATGAAAAAAATTTTTGTGTGCGTGGTGCACACAAAAAAATTTTTCCTATTAGTGTTTGGTATTTTTTTATTCATAATTGGTAAGCCCTTGGCACCATCTCAACTGATGGTAAGTAACGATGATGCCGAAGATACAAGCGGGTTTAACAAGATTCCCCAACTTAATGGAGTACTGGCTATCTTATCTTCAAGCCGGAACACATTAATACTGTTAACTAACAGTGATGTTTGGCGGCAAGACTTATAAAACAATAGAAGTAGTCAAATAGTCCGCCCCTTGTTATAGCCGGTGCAAATGTGTCCGTCCATGATACTTGTGGCATAGATAAGACATTTACCATGAAAGTCATTTGTGGAGCAGTGTATAAGATTCTACAATCAAATTCCAGAAAATGTAACTAGTTTGTCAGAGAATAAATTCAAGACTCATGTCAAAAAATGTTTGTGCTCTAGAGGATACTATAAAATAATAGATTATGTAAATGACAAAGATATATATGTTGAATCTATAACAAATACCATTACCTGAGACTGTAATCTGAATCATGACATTATTTGTAATATACAATATTTTTTTTGTTTTGACTATTTAAGTGTGTGAAAACACCTATTTGAAATAAATTGTTTTGAATTTTGAATATATTTTTTTTGAGGTGAGTAAATGGCAAGGGCTTACCTATTGTGGATTAAAAATAATGTTTTAAACACGTGACGCAACTTTAGACGGACGACCTGTTTAAGAAAGCGGGCAGCCGCTGGATGTGGGCAGCGCGGGACCGGTCGTTGTGGAAATCTTTGCGGGAGGCCTCTGTCCAGCAGTGGACTTCTTTCGGCTGATATGGTGATGGTGATTAAATATCTGAATTTGATTTATTTTGGTGTTCATAGTTTGATGCACAATTAGTATTTCCGATGCGATGGGAAATTGCCGATTGTATAAGAAAGTTTAAAGATGAAAATTAATATTAAGAACAATAGTTATTAAAACATAATTTACCCTCAAAATAGCTTATACTATTACAAATTAAATGGTGGTAAACACATGCCTATTGTTTAGATATTTTGAAAGCACGGTGGCTTTAACCCCATGAAGTCGTTTTTTCACCTGAAAAAAATCGCCTTTATTGAGGCAAAAAATACACATTTTTAATTTTAAAGCTCTAGAGTTATCGCTGCAGTTTTTTCGTTACTAATGTCATATTTAATAATACACTGCATAAGATTTCGTCACTTTCATGAAAATTCAAGAAAATTAACAAGTCTAAAAATTGCCCTACTAAGAAAACGCATTTGTTTCATTCAATGGTACATAGCTCAGGGGATTGGAACATGAAAGACATGCCACTTGTTACTAATAAAAGACCATAAGAAGTGTCACCATAAGGTCAATAATAAAAAACAATAACTTTATTATTTTCAATAAAAATTGCCATTTAACTGCAAAAACTGAATCGGCAATGTCATAGGTAAAGACCTATTATTTGTATTAAATAAACAGGAACATTTTGTCCAATTGAAAATCCTTTTAATTTTCCATACATTTATTTTCATATCATAATCAACTCTTTTCTTTACAAATAATTCTCAGCTTTGGTCTGTCAGAGCGTACAAATTGTAAAATATAATCTTTTTTTTTACAAATTTTTGCTTTTGCACATTATAGGTAATATTTACTTAAAATTATAATTTTCTCGACACGATAACCTCAATAGTTTTGTTTGGTACAGAAATACAACATTTTTATCGAATTTTTAACTTCAATCGCATTCTAAACTGAATAAGAATTATGGTATTTGTCTTATACAGTGCTTGTACAAAATCAAAATGGTACAAAAATTCAATTCAGTGTTTAAAAACTAATTTATAATGCACGCTCTATTTTCAAAAAATACACCATCCCACACTCCTTACAAAAGTATCCTTAATTAAAAAATATTGACAAATAAAAATTATTTTATATAAAATAAAAACAGTTTCTTAAAAAACTCTAGCGATCTGTCTACCTGTGCGTAAAAATATAATCTTAAAAAAATCGTTTTTACTTTATTGTACTCTTTGTATGATAAAATTTGGAATATTTATATATACTTTTTATATATGAAATGCACAGATTTGCAGTCAAAAAAGCACCAAAAACAAAACAAAATAAAAAAAACAAGTTCAGAGATATTTTCCAAAATTGCAAACGACCCGCTCTCCCTGAAAAGCATCTGTTTTTTCTCACTGCTTAAAAATAAAATAATAATTCTTTGACTCTGAATAACATTCACAAAAATTGCTTTGGCAAGATTTTTTTTTAAATCAAATTTTTTTGACTTGTGACAAAAACATAATAGTAATTTTTTTTATCAACTATCCTAAAACTCCACAAGCTGGTGCCACGTAAATTCGTTTAATATCACGTCTGTACAATACGCAAACATTAATGCGATATCAAAATATCTTTTCATTAATCATAGACAATCTATTTTTTTTCTCATATCTATGGACAACACCTCCCAAAGTTTCACCATTTTTGGAGCCCACGTAGGTTATTATATTGTCTGTCAACCTCAGTGCTTGGTCCCGAGGGGCGTTTTTTTACGGAAAAAGGGCCCCCAATTATTCCCCATGCAAACCAAGAAAATCAATTTCTTGAAAATGGATAAGCCGATTCTATAATAAAGACATAAAAGACACGAATTCTATTGGTGTGGTTTTCGAAATATTTTATTTTAAAAAATATTAAAGAGATTTAATATTACTATGAAATCCTTAAAAATAACATTTAAAAAAAGTCTAAAATCGTTATAGATTAGTGACAACACAATTTTTTTAAAGAAGTCCAAACAGTCCGTACAATGTTTCGTCAGACTTGGGTGTAGAAAGTTTCATTAGAATCGGCTTATTCATTTTAAGAAATTTGAATTATTAGTTTGTATGAAAGACGAGTTTTAGTAAAGGCTCTTAGAACGGAATTCGGAAAGCCTCGTCCATAAGATAGGGTCTTTGTTTCTACTTTTATCTACTTTTATCCATCCTAAATAAACCTACCTCGAGTCAAAATTTCAAAATATTAAGTTACTGACTTACATGACGACCAGATTCTATTAAAAATATTATCCTTATCCAATATAATAAAGCAAAAAAAAATTTAAAAAATATCCATCGGACTTATAGGATAATTATTATTATTTTTCAATGGTAATACAATACATGTAGACACAAAAATAATGGCCGCTCAACTTTGAAAATTCGTGAATTTGATGACGCAATAAAAATTATATAAAAATGGAGCGCCGGTGGCGTAATAGGAAGGGCCACTACCTCCTGCCCGGGAGGTCGTGGTTCGAATCCCGCCACGTACCAATGTGTTTTTGAATTTCGATTACATAATGTAAGGAAGTTTATTCGACGCTCTTACGGTGAAAGAAAACATCGTGAGGTGCTAACACTGGGCCCGCGTGCTCGACTAAGGCCCGATCGCCCTAATTCAGGGTATGCTCGAGCCCCTCAGTGGGGACGTATATGAGCTGATACGATGAAATAACTAAATTCATCTCAAAATATCAGTTGAAATTAGTATTGAAGCCATTTTTTATAGTATTTAGGCCAGTGACGTCATGGCTTCTTATTGTTTGAAAAATAAAATACAAACCAGTGATTAAAAAATAATTATTATAACTACATTAAATTCTTAGATTACAAGCTTTCATTTAGTTCCACCTTTCCCGGTGTCTATTTAATAAAATCTTGCAAGTTAAATTTGACCCACTTCTCGGTATCCGATTGAGCTGAAATTTTGCATGCATATGTATATCGCGTGACAATGCAGTATTGAAAGCATGTACCTAAAAGTTTTTAGGTTTTTGGAAAGTTATTTGTTTCATGTGGAATTAGTGTAGATATATAAGGTGTAACAAAATTAACTGAAACTATTTTAACTGGTGCTTCTACCCATGAAACTGAACAACTTTCCCCATGGATCCCATAGTCAAATCGCAAAAAAAATTGGCTCTCCCATACTAACTCGATCAGCTTATCAGCCAACTTAGTATGGGAAGTTCAATTTTTGTTTTTGAGATTTGACTGTGGGTTTCATGGGGAAAGTTGTTCAGTTTCATGGGTAGGAGCACCAGTTAAAATAGTTTCAGCTAATTTTGTTACGACCTTATATACCAATATGTGTATATTTTCATTCCAAAAAATACCAGTTATTTTGAAAACAGACCTTTTTGTAACTGCCCCGTCCGCCTCCTAAGAAGTTCACCAAATTCACTTCAATATTTGTCGTTAAGCACGCGCATCACGTAAAAACAACTGTTCAGTTTCATGGGTAGGAGCACCAGTTAAAATAGTTTCAGCTAATTTTGTTACGACCTTATATACCAATATGTGTATATTTTCATTCCAAAAAATACCAGTTATTTTGAAAACAGACCTTTTTGTAACTGCCCCGTCCGCCTCCTAAGAAGTTCACCAAATTCACTTCAATATTTGTCGTTAAGCACGCGCATCACGTAAAAACAACCTAAAGGAACACCAACTCAGTCCTTACAGTACAATTATTAAGAGCAAGCTCCCAGCGTAACACTGGCGAACAACCTGATATTTAAACCTTATGGAATAAGCTTTACAGTTGAAATTTGCGTGAGTGTCTTAACGCAACCTAAGTCCTTTACTTCGGGCGTATATACACGTTTTCGTTTACTACGAGCTTAGTAAACATCCTAGGCAAATTTAGTCTAAGCCTGTTTATTAATACCTATATTCTTTAACCGTCGGTATTTATTTCATGCGCCTAACTTATGTGATGTAGGAGAATAATCCAATAATTACTCAAAACTACATAGTTTTACAAAATGGTGATTAAAAAAAAAAAAATCGAGTGAAAACCAATAAATCGCGTTTTTGTTTTGGCCGTGCGAAATAAGTAGCTTCAAAGAGGTAGCTGTGTAGTTTTCACATTCATAAAGCTTGCGGCCGACTCTACATAGTTTGGCAAAAACTCACTAATTTTGGGAGCCTGCTCTTAAGGGTACGTCCATTCATTACGTGAGGTCATACATAAGGCGACGCATTGGAACGTTTGCTCGCAGGGATCACGATTTTTCTCAGCAATAACATAATATATGAAAGTGATATTATGTAACCTGATTCTTCATTTCAATTATTTCTTTTTGTCAGTTGCTAAAACACGATACGTAAACTTTTATAACAGAAAAAAATATACCAAAGAAACCTCTTTTAAAACAGAGATTTGCATTCTACTGGCAAACCAGACCGATTCAGTACTTCTAAATTTTCTTAGTCGATTAGTCTTCAACATGCCAGTTGGATTTTTTAAAATTAAAAGTGCAAAAGTGTGGTTAGTTTCTTTACTCTATACACGTAAAGAAAAAGACAGAGACAACTGCTCCAATCAATGGCTCGCCTGAACAGGGAGGGGGGGACGGGTCCAGCAAAATCCCACCAAAGTCAACGAACATCTCACGTCAACGTGTTCTATCCATCACTATTAGTGGTCTGAACCAATAAATATAACATGAATTTATTTAATTAGGTCAATTTTTTCTTTATTCACAATTGGTAAACCCTTGACAACATCTCACCTGGTGGTAAGTGACGATGCTGCCGAAGATGGAAGCGGGCTTACCAAGATTCCTCAACGCAACGGGGAACTGGCTATCTAATCTACATGCCGGAACACACCAATGATATCAACATTGATATTTGGCGGCAAGACTTAGATAAGATGGTGGTAGCTAGCCAGGCGGGCTTAGAAAATGCCCTACCACCAACCAAACCGAGTCTTACAATTGACCCCGCCGGGAATCGAACCCGCGACCTCCTGTGTAAAGCCAGTGAACTTTGCCTCAATCAAATCTAAATATCTCAAAGAGGGCCAACCAAACCGAGTCTTACAATTGACCCCGCCGGGAATCGAACCCGCGACCTCCTGTGTAAAGCCAGTGAACTTTGCCTCAATCTAATCTAAAAATCTCAAAGAGGGGGGATCCGGTATTTCTTAAAAATGATGGAGGTGATGACCGTGCTTCAGGTCAGTTAACCGGCGTGATCGACCTAACCAGCTACGAACAGCTACTTAAGTACTTACAAAAGTTTGGGTGTTTCAATCGATTGTTTTTACATGCTGCGCAAGGCTTTATTTTTCTATCTACCCGCGCACTGTGTGGTAACTATGTTTTAAGCCTACGTTAGTCAAGACAAAATTTAAGTGAAAAAAAAAATTAATAATAACATAACAATTCTGAAGCTTTTAAATAAAAATAAATTTAAATTTTCTTCTACTATTATTACAACAATAATAAAAACTATTGAAAACCTAAAAAAAATATATGTCTAAATCTGTATTCACTTTCACATTACAATAGGTAACTATGAAATATATATATTTTTTAAGAAGAAGCGAAAAAAAAACTACGTAACTATATTACGCACATTTCTTTCACTCAAAGTTCAAAAAGTTACGAAAATAAAGTAATAATAAAAAAATAAGAACAGTTTTGAAAAAGGAAAAAAAAAATGAGAGATTATCGTCATAATTGGAGAGTTTCTCTTCAATTAATAATAATATGATAATAATTATTTCTTTATTATACCTTTGGAATGTCACTCATCACTGCAGGATTTTCGTGTAGTCCTGGAATGAATAAAAAAAATTATAAGTTACGATACGTGACGTGCAATGATCGTGTTTACCCGACACCTGAAGGAAGGTAATGTTTTTGGACTGTATATATGTATGTTTGTTTGAGCCTGTGGCCTAAACGGCTTGACGTATACGATTGAAAACGTGTCTCACCTCGTGGTACCGCAGTAGAGGCGCGGTGGGGTAGTGTTGCTACACCTGTATACGATTCAGAACGTGTCTCACCTCGTGGTACCGCAGTAGAGGCGCGGTGGGGTAGTGTTGCTACACCTGTATACGATTCAGAACGTGTCCCACCTCGTGGTACCGCAGTAGAGGTGTGGTGGGGTAGTTTTGTTACACCTGTATACGATTCAGAACGTGTCTCACCTCGTGGTACCGCAGTAGAGGCGTGGTGGGGTAGTTTTATTACACCTGTATACGATTCAGAACGTGTCTCACCTCGTGGTACCGCAGTAGAGGCGTGGTGGGGTAGTTTTGTTACACCTGTATACGATTCAGAACGTGTCTCACCTCGTGGTACCGCAGTAGAGGCGCGGTGGGGTAGTGTTGCTACACCTGTATACGATTCAAAACGTGTCTCACCTCGTGGTACCGCAGTAGAGGCGTGGCGGGGTAGTTTTGTTACACCTGTATACGATTCAGAACGTGTCTCACCTCGTGGTACCGCAGTAGAGGCGCGGTGGGGTAGTTTTGTTACACCTGTATACGATTCAGAACGTGTTTCACCTCGTGGTACCGCAGCAGAGGCGCGGTGGGGTAGTTTTGTTACACCTGTATACGATTCAGAACGTGTCTCACCTCGTGGTACCGCAGTAGAGGCGCGGTGGGGTAGTGTTGCTACACCTGTATACGATTCAGAACGTGTCTCACCTCGTGGTACCGCAGTAGAGGCGCGGTGGGGTAGTTTTGTTACACCTGTATACGATTCAGAACGTGTCTCACCTCGTGGTACCGCAGTAGAGGCGTGGTGGGGTAGTGTTGCTACACCTGTATACGATTCAGAACGTGTCTCACCTCGTGGTACCGCAGCAGAGGCGCGGTGGGGTAGTTTTGTTACACCTGTATACGATTCAGAACGTGTCACACGTCGTGGTACCGCAGTAGAGGCGCGGTGGGGTAGTGTTGCTACACCTGTATACGATTCAGAACGTGTCTCACCTCGTGGTACCGCAGCAGAGGCGCGGTGGGGTAGTTTTGTTACACCTGTATACGATTCAGAACGTGTCTCACCTCGTGGTACCGCAGTAGAGGCGCGGTGGGGTAGTTTTGTTACACCTGTATACGATTCAGAACGTGTCTCACCTCGTGGTACCGCAGTAGAGGCGCGGTGGGGTAGTTTTGTTACACCTGTATACGATTCAGAACGTGTCTCACCTCGTGGTACCGCAGTAGAGGCGCGGTGGGGTAGTTTTGTTACACCAGTATACGATTCAGAACGTGTCTCACCTCGTGGTACCGCAGTAGAGGCGCGGTGGGGTAGTTTTCCGTGTAGAAGAACGGCCTCTTCATGGTGTTTTGCCCTACAACACAAGAACAGCACGTGTTACATTTGTACTGTTTACCCAAACAGGTAAAGACCATTTCAAACACCAAGGCCACATTCCACTTGAAACGGTAGTTATATAAGTTGATATCATAAGACATAAGACATTTATTGATTCCTTGTCACAAAACACACATACATAATATTGGGAATAAATTAAATAAACAATTTTTTTTTAAATGAGAGGATAACAATAACAAAATAACCGTACCTAATATTACAAGAGATATAGACACAAAACAGATGTCGAGAGATACATTTTTACGGCGTCGTGTTTTTTCACGCCTGGACCGGTTGGTTTTACAACAGATCCTAACATTGCAAGCCCTCATTGCTGTTCAAGTGGAATGTACCCTTGAAATGGGCTATTTATCTATAAGGTGTAACAAAATTAGCTGAAACTATTTTAACTGGTGCTTCTTCCCATGGCACTGAACAACTTTCCCCATGGAACCCATAGTCAAATCGCAAAAAAAACTTCGCTCTCTCATACTAACTCGATCAGCTGTTCAGCCAACTTAGTATGGGAAGTCCCAATTTTTTTTTGAGATTTGACTATGGGTGTCATGCAGAAAGTGGTTCAGTTTCACCAGTTAACATAGTTTCAGCTAATTTTGTTACACCTTATATAATAACAGGATGCAATTGAAGTCGTCGGTAATATTAACTAGGGATCTACTCTTTAAGCCGTGTCAAATGCCTTATGGGCGGCTTGAAAAGCTTCTGATAGTGGGGTTCGCCACTACAACCTGCACCAACCCGGACTTGGCCCCGTGTGTGGAGTATGGCTTAGCCTTCCAGAGTTTGGGTAGAGACCCGTGTCCCAACAGTGGGGACACTAGGGGGTTGTAGACGCTACGCGTGAAACTGAACAACTTTTGTCAAGGTACCCAGGCTGTCGCATCTTCGAAAAAAAATGTTGTATGAAGTTAAGTACCGCTTCCATGTTAGACTATATTTGTCTCACTTGCTCTATTGTCTCTGCTCTATTTACGTTCCGCTCTGGGGAGCAAACTTTGACATTTTGTCAGTCAAATTTTCTCAATGAAAAATTCCGTCTCTTAATCCGTATAATAATAGCGATGACTTTGGAGGAACCTATACAAATGGAGCAAAAAAACATATTTGATCTATTGTCATTATCCAGGGAGGAAATAGGGGACTACGTTTGTATGGAAAATATGGCGCCCGCGTTTCCTCTTCACAAAAACCTTTTTTTTCAATACGTTTTCATACAAAAGGGAGTCCTAAGAGTAATCTTTATTTTTTTTTGAAATCAAGAAAAGTAATGAAACTACAAAGCGCTGTCATTAGGTTAGATCCTAATTATCGAATAATTATCAACAGTGTAAGAAATTCATTTGTTAAATTCATAATATAACTCAAAGGTGACTGACTGATATAGTGATCTATCAACGCACAGCCCAAACCACTGGACGGATCGGGCTGAAATTTGGCATGCAGGTAGATGTTGTGACGTAGGCATCCGCTAAGAAAGGATTTTGGGAAATTCCCACGGGAACCGCAAAAATCGGAATCTGCGCGGGCGAAGCTGCGGGCATCCACTAGTGCTTTATAATTTGGGCTATTCTAATAAAAATAAAAAAATAGTTTGCAACATTTTTTGCACCGAGCCCATAGCCCAGTATTTTTTGTCTTCATGCTTCAATAATATTTTTTTTAAAAAAGGGAGGAATATTGTAGCGACACACTAGCTTAAATGTACTGTCAGCATTTTTGTATGGAACCCCCCGCTTCCCGTTGCGACTCCAGTCGCCTCCAAGTTACCGTACTAAGCAGCCACACTCAATGTAATAAATGAAGTCGAATAAAAATATATAAATTTTATCCTGGAATAACTTTGACATTTAATTTACAAACTTCTGATTAGGACAATTAAATAATGATATAAAACCAAGATCATTAAAATGCAAATAAAGTATGATCATATTAGATCTTTCTCACGGAGCATTTTTCAAATTCAACTCATTAAACAATATTTAACTTAAAACCAATGACACTCAAGTTCACTCAACTTTGCATAGGTAATCCTGTAATCTGAACTGATTTTTTTTTTGTAAGGGGGATCCCCACGGCGCGGCGCGGCGCGGCACGTTTACACTTTGTGCGTTCGGATAGACGCAAGTTCGGAAATACACGTTCGAATACAGTTCACTTTCACGAACGCAATCTGTTGTTATTATCAGTCGATAATTATACATTTGTTATTATCAGTCGATAATTATCAATTTGCTATAATCAATGATAATTATCAAATATCATTGATAATTATCCTTTCGAACCCTGCTGGCTACCTGGTGACGAGGACCACAACATTCAGCAGACTCTCGGCAACTCCGTAGACGCAAAACAGAGCGCACGGTTTTCCATACTTGCGAAAAAAAAGTTTGATCAGTCTACGAAGCTCTCGAGGATCTGCAGAATGTTGTGCTCTTCGACATATTTGTAGCCAGGGATCTAACCTAATTACTGCGCTGTGTAGTTACCGTACTTTTCTTGATTTCAAACTAATCATCATCAGCTTATTTTTTTTATTCACAATTGATAAGCCCTTGGCATCATCTCACATGATGTTAAGAGACAATGATGCCGAAGATGGAAGCGGGCTTACCAAGACTCCCCAACGCAATAAAACGAGTGGACTAACCACTACGCCACGGTTTTTTTTCCGCTATTTGTATGAGTTTTTGGTCGACGTATAGCAGTACACTCACAGAGTTGCGTGTGCGCAGCGAGCGCGTTCTGCTTGGCTATTAGGAGCTCCGCGCCCGGCCGCGCGCCGCCGTACCCGCCTACGCAACAAAACAATAATATTCATAATATCATCATTCAAAATTCTATCGTCGACTCAAAAAGAAGAAAAAATAACCTTTTTTTATTCACAATTGGTAAGCCCTTGGCATCATCTCACCTGATGGTAAGTGACGATGATGTCGAAGATTTTTTTATTTTTATTATTCACAATTGGTAAGCCCTTGGCATCATCTCACCTGATGGTAAGTGACGATGATGCCGAAGATGGAAGCGGGCTTACCAAGATTCCCCAACGCAATGGAGAACTGGCTATCTTATCTTCAAGCCGGAACACATCAATGTTATTTACACTGATGTTTGGCGGCAAGACTTAGATAAGATGTATTATTGAATCATAATCAAAATTTTTAGAAATGTTGATTGATCACTTCACACGAATAAGAAGAAGACATTCGTGTCTTCACACGAATATGAAGAAGACATTAGTATATTCTCACGAATAAGAAGAAGACATTAGTGTCTTCACACGAATAAGAAGAAGACATTTGTGACTTCACACGAATAAGAACACATTAGTGTCTTCTCAATAATAAGAAGAAGACATTATATCTTCACACGAATAAGAAGAAGACATTTGTGACTTCACACGAATAAGAACACATTAGTGTCTTCACACGAATAAAAAGAACAAATTAGTGTCTTCACACGAATAAGAAGACATCCGTGTCTTCACACGAATAAGAAGAAGACATCAGAGTCTTCACACGAATAATAAGAAGACATCAGGGTCTTCACACGAATAATAAGAAGATATCAGTGTCTTCACACGAATAAGAAGAAGACATTAGTGTCTTCACACGAATAATAACATTATTGTCTTCTTCTTATTCGTGTGAAGTGATTCCATGTCATCTAATGTCTTAAATTGTAACCATTGTTATGTACACTTTTCTGCCTGTTTTGTCACTTTTTCTCTGTCCAAGGTCTGCTGTAAGGAATTTTTCACACATAGATATCACCGGTTGGACAACGGCCTCCAAATAAATAGAACAAACTGCTTTTTGTTGTTTATTTTATGTTTACCCATTTTCTGTGTATATGAAATTGTAAAATTAAAAAAAGATAAAAATGTATACTGCTTGAAATCGTATGTCACTCAGGGTGTCAATACTAATCTAACAACACATCGCACTTCGAAATCCATCAAGCTGTACAGGCTACAGGCTCAGCCAAAGAAACAGACATACATACATTCCGACCCACACGTCCTCTTGCTACGGCAGCTCCTTCACTGTACATGCAGTGAGACTGTGGAACTCCCTCCCACATTACGTCTGTGATAGCCCATCACTGAATGTCTTCAAAAGAAGAGTAAAAGAACATTACCTTTCTGTTTAGTTATATTATATTTATTTGTGTAACATAAAATTACTAATAATCTTTCCTAATTACGTAGGTTTATGTATTATTTATAAGTATAAAGGCAGAGATATGCTATATATAAGGGGAGGTAGATAGGTTACATGCATCCTAAAAGTGAAGCAAAAAAAAAGGTGCCAATTGGCATCTCTTTTCATAGTAGCATTCGGTAGGTACCTATTATAATGTGTGTGTAAATGGCTTCGATTTTCAAATGTGGTTTGTTAGTGCATAACCCATCTATGGTAACAAATCTCTGTATAAAGGTATATATTATGTATTCCATATTATATTTATATTAGGTATATATTAGGTATACATTATCTCTGTTATATATTGTGTAATTATCTGTGTACACGCCATTCAACCCTCACATCTCATTTCTCATCGCCTATGGTATGTAGGAAGAAAACTCTTACAGAGTTATTCATGCCATTTGTACATTTAGTTTGTAAGCAACAGTTTAACTCAACTGTGTGTGTACAATAAATATATAAATAATACTTATTTACATACATAAGATTGGCGGTTTTCCTCATATCTGTTTTGCAAGTTGCTCTCGTTACCTTAGATCACATATAAGATAACGATCACCCTTTCCGTTCACGTAGGTGTACTGCCGCGGTTCTCCCTCTCTGTCTAACACAGCTATTTGCACATTTCTATCCTTGTCTTCTGTCAAACCAACTGTGTCGGGGTTCTATTGGAAGTTTGTTTTTTAAGAAATTGGGGATCTAGTTCCAATATGTGGTCTCGTAATATAAAAATCTTTAGGGAAAATGTGTTCTGGAATATACAGGGTCTTAAAGGTACGCACTTATTTTTAACTGGAGCTTGTACTCATGAAACTGAACAACTTTCTCCGAGAAAACCCATGGTAAATTCGCAATTATTATTATTTTAATTAAATTATCAAACTGCTCAGAATAACTCCCAGGTTTTTGAACTTGAGAGTCCAAGGCCAAAGCTCAATGACCGCGCCGGTACGCAATGGTACCTATTCTTTTTTTTTAATTCAAAATTGGTAAGCCCTTGGCAATCATCTCACCTGATAGTAAGTGACGATGATGCCGAAGATTGAAGCGGGCCTACCAAGATTCCCCAATGCAACATGTATGTATGTAGATTTCTATGTTCCCTGCTACAGCCTGAACAGCTTGAAGGATTTTAACGTATGATGTGTCGTTAGATTCGTCTTGATCCCGTGAGTGACATAGGATACATTTTTACCCGACTATCAAAAAGATGGGTTAAGTTTTTACGCAGGCGGGTTTTTAATTTTTAATGAATTTCTAGTTTTTTTTTTCTTTTCTTAAATTAAGTTATTCGATGAAATGACCAATCAATAAGATAATCCTAAGGAGGAGGAGGCCTTTGTCCAGTAGTGATGATGATGATGATGATTCAATGACTTCCTAACGTTCCCCGATCCCTAATAGTGTTGTACGCACCTGTAAGATTTGAGTGTCCGTTGTGGTAGTAGCCCGGCATCGCCTCGCACCCTGCCGTGTAAACAAGACACATATTATATCGCTGGCTATGATTAGATT
This sequence comes from Coleophora flavipennella, assembly GCA_947284805.1. Classification (NCBI taxonomy): domain Eukaryota; kingdom Metazoa; phylum Arthropoda; class Insecta; order Lepidoptera; family Coleophoridae; genus Coleophora; species Coleophora flavipennella. Next base: position 1,504,105 of record OX369253.1, read on the forward strand.
TCATTATTTTGTCTTATATTACATATCAATGTCAAGTTTACAATGAATAAATATAAGAAAAGAACCGGCCAAGTGGAAGTTGAACTCGCAAACTGTGGGTTCCGTACCACCACACCTCTCCACACAACTATAACAATAATACCTATTCATTACTAACAAAAGACATCAACGCAAGCGACAGATATATTTTTTTTATTCAGTAAGTACGACTCACACTTGGCCAATTTTTATTACTTGTTGTTTTACTTCAGTATTAGTACTATAATCACACCAAGTGTCACACTTGCATATAAGTACTACTGTTATTTACAATAGATCCAAAACAAAAACCTATAAAAAACACGGTTTTTGTACGGGGATCCCCCTTAATTATTCACTTTTTAACTTACATTATTTTACGGTAATAACTCCGTAATAACACACATTTTGTGAAATTTCAGCCAGCTACCTATTACAGTTCCAAAGATACAGCCTTTTGAATGTAAGACAACAGACTGACAACGTAAGCTTAGTGAAACGGTTACTCGAGTCACATTAATGTTATTATAATCACTCATATAAATAACAAATAATAATTTGATATTTGAATTAGCTATATATGAAAAAATATGAAATGTCAAAAATGAAATAACAAAAACAACATATGATCCAACTGACACCACAGTAAATTGTAACAAAGCAGGTATAACGAATAAATATTTACCTGAATGTTTGCTAGTCAATTTATATAATATTCATTTATTTCCTAAAAACAGCGACAGGCATAATATGTAAATAAAACGGATATAGCCTATTCGAGTCTGAATAAGGTTAAAAAGTCATTTGTGGGGCAGTGTATAAGATTCCAATAAAATTCTAGAAAATGTAATTAGTTTGTCAGAGAATAAATTCAAGACTCAAGTTAAAAAAATGCCTTTGCTCTAGAGGATATTATAAAATAATAATCATCATCATCATATCAGCCGATAATCGTCCACTGCTGGACAAAGGCCTCCCCCAAAGGATTTCCACGACGACCTGTCCTGCGCTGCCCACATCCATCGGCTTCCCGCGATCTTCACCAGGTCGTCAGTCCACCGCGTGGGAGGCCTGCCTTCGCTACGTTTTTCGGTATAATAATAGATTATTTAAATATGACAAAGATATTAAGTATATGCTATGATCCTTCAGCAAACACCATAAAGTGAGAATATAATCTGATCCTTCGAAAAACAGTCGGTGGCTCAACCGGTAACGATTCGGTCCTCCTAACCGGAGGTCCCAGGTTCAAATCCGGACGGCCAAAGCACCAATGAGTTTTTCAAAACTTACGTACATATAATTACCGATTGCTTTAACGGTGAAGGAAAACATCGTGAGGAAACCTGCCCATCTGATTCCAGATGTGTACGAAGGTCGCGTTGCACACGTTTCGGTAGGTGTAAATCTAAATGGCCTATCAACACCAGGCAACCGCCGTCTATCCCTTGGATAGCACATAGCACGGTTCACGATCAGAAGAGATCTGATCCTTAACATTATTTGTATAAGACCAATTTGTGTAACTTGGAACCCCTACTACACTATACAGAGACCCAGTTTTGGCTGAAAAATTTACGGCGAGAATTTACCCGATGGCCTCAGTAGAGCCTCTCAACAAGTGGGTCTTAGAATGAACGTGGACAAGACGAAAATTATGTCAAACTTCCGTGTCATACCTACTCCTCTGAAGGTTGGAGCCTCTACACCCGAAGTTGTTACCGAATATGTATACCTGGGACAAACAGTCCAGTTAGGCAGGTCCAACTTCTAGATCAATTGTCGAATCCAACTCGGCTGGGCAGTGTTCGGGAAGCTTCGCAATATCTTTACGTCCCAAATACCGCAGTGTCTTAAGACCAAGGTCTTCGACCAATGTGTGTTGCCAGTGATGACGTACGGAACTGAGACATGGTCGCTTACTATGGGCCTCATAAGAAGGCTCAAGGTCTACCAAAGGGCAATGGAGCCTGCTATACTCGGAATTTCTCTGCGTGATTGAATCAGAAACGAGGAGATCCGTAGGAGAACCAAATTAACCGACATAGCTCTCAGAATTGCTAAACTTAAGTAGCAATGGGCGGGGCACGTTGCTCGTAGAACAGATGGCCGTTTAGGCAGAAAAGTTCTTGAGTTGCAACCGCGCACCATAACACGTAGCGTAGACCGACGACCTGGTAGAAGGTCGCGGGAAACTGTTAGATGCGGAAAGCGCAAGACGGGTAGTTGTGGAAACCCTTGGGAGGAAGCCTTTGTCTAGAAATGGACGTCTTTCTGCTGATATGATGATGATGCTGAAGCAACGATGCAATGATGAAGCAAAACCCTTGCAAATGATTCACAGACAACCTGGTGAAGATCGCGGGAAGCCGCTTGATGCGGGCAGCGCATACCGGTCGTTGTGGAAGCCCTTGATGAGGCTTCTGTCCAGCAGTGGCAGATAGGATGATGATGATGATGATGATGATGGTAAAGTAATGATGATGTCTCACCGTTGATGTCAGGCTCGCGCTTGACCTGCTGATGTGGCAACAGACCGCGCGCCCGCTCCCCATACAGCGAGCTCGCCTCTGCGACAACCATGCATTCATTTATTACTGCGGAGGCCAGGAAATAGGCGATTACAGGTCGAGTGTGAGTTTGAAGCCCCGTGTGAAAGTGAAGCCGCGTGTAGCGTGTAGCGGCGCTGCTTTGCAAAAAGGCGACGATTTCTTCTTCTGCGAAGCATTCTGCTACCCATGGGGGGGGGGGGGAGCCTCGCTTGGCAAGGTTCTTTGACTGTATAATCAATCAAACCTGACCGAACCTAATATCGCTCGCTTGAATCGCTCATTTACAGTTTTTTTGCAAGCTTTTAATTAACTTGCAATGCATGTATGTTTGTTCGGGTGAAATCTTGCAAGTTAAATTTGACCCACTTCCCGGTTTCCTATTAAGCTGAAATTTTGCATGCATATGTATATCGCGTGACAATGCATATCAAAAGCTTGTACCTCAACATTTTTAGGTTTTTCGATAATTATATTGACAATTACAGGCTACACTAGCCAGGCTCCCCCCCCCCTCCTCTCGTGGGTAGCAGAATTCTTCGCAGAAGAAGAAATCACCGGTTTTTTATTCGGAGTATATTCGGAATATCCCAAACGATTTGGCTAAACGACGTTCAGCCAAGTCGTTGAACTTTACGTTCAAAGATTTGGCCAGTTGTCCTTTACACATTCAATTGGATGTCGCCATTCAATCAACGCGCTAGCCTTTCAATTAAATGGCAGATTTAACTAAATGGCTGCGACATATCTACGACCTTATGGATATACGATATAAGGTCGTGGATACATGTTTTTGGTGGTTTAAACGTATCTTTATTTTTGTCCTTGCCTGTACAAAGCAGTGGGTCGCGAGGGAGGCGACGAGATACTTATGATCCCACATCACGGTGACCCACACCCTTCATGCATACAGGGTGCTTTTTTTAACACCGACCAAGCCGTTAAGGATGGGCTCCACTCATGAGATAGAACAACTTTCCCCAAGAAACCCATACTGTATTTGCCATTTTTATTTTACTTTGCATAGAAACCGATCACTTTGTATGGAGTCATTTTTTTTGTGATTTCAGTATGGGTTTCTTGGGGAAAGTTGTTCTATTTCATGAGTAGAGCCCACCCTTAACGGCTTGCTCGGTGTTAAAAAAACACCCTGTATATGACGTCCTAACAACCCACATATGACCCATCAGTGTCCCTTGTGTAACCCACATCTGTCACAGGTAGGCACCACAAGTGACTCACGCCCCAAATGTGACCATCGCTCTTCCAAATTCAGTCCTAAACGATCTTAACCCACATCTGTCCCTGGTACATGCCACAAGTGACCCACGCCCAAATTTGCCCCACGCTCCAAATGTGACCCTCACTGGTCCTAACTCAGTCCCACATAAGCTTAACACTCATCTGTCCCAGGTACGTACCACAAGTGACCCAAACCCCAAATGTAACCCTCACTGGTCCTAATTCAGTCCCACACCTGCCCCAGGTGCGTACCACGAGTGACCCACGCCCCAAAAGTGACTCATGCCCCAAATGTGACCCTCACTGGTCCTAATTCAGTCCCACACGAGCCTAACCCACATCTGTCCCAGGTGACCCACGCCCCAAAAGTGACTCATGCCCCAAACGTGACCCCCGGCAGTCCCAAACTTGCCCCAGATGCAAGAGCAGCGCTCACCCAAGTCATCCAGGTCCAGCTCCTGCTTGATGGGCGCGAACTCCGCGCGCCGCGCCTCCTCGTACACGCTGTTGTTGTACAAGTAATCGCTGCGCGCTTGGTAATCTGCAAACGATAATAACACATAGTCTGAAGTTTAATTAAAAACCCTACTGCTTAAAATTTATCATATTTTGTATCTAGTTGGTGAAAATAATATGTTACCATATTACATGTATTCCTTTATATTAGCTCATATACGTCCCCACCGAGGGGCTTGAGCCTACCCTAAATTAGGGAGATCGGGCCTTCGTCGAGCACGCGGGCCCAGTGCGTGTTGATCGACTTCACACACAACCTGCGAGTTTCTCAGCAGGCGTGTGCAGGTTTCCTCGCGATGTTTTCCTTCACCGTAAGTGCGTCGGATGAACGTACACATGAAATCTAAATTCGAAATCACATTGGTACGTGGCAGGATTCGAACCACGACCTCCCGGACAGGAGCCGGCGGCCCTAGCCGTTACTAAGGTCTATGGAATTGACGGCGGCATTGAAATCCTTTACGTTCGACAACCAAACTGTAACCAATCTGGGTGACGAAGGGGTGAGGACGCAATCTAGAGAGCGGCAGGGAGTGTCCACACTGTATGTTAGTACTAATATATAAGGTCTAACAAAATTAGCTGAAAATTTTTTAACTGGTGCTTCTACCCATGAAACTGAACAACTTTCCCCATGAAACCCATAGTCAAATCTCAAAAAAAATTTGAACTTCCCATACTTTTTTGGCTGATTAGCTGATCGAGTTAGTATGGGAGAGCCAATTTTTTTTTTTTGTGATTTGACTATGGGTCCCATGGGGAAAGTTGTTCAGTTTCATGGGTAGAAGCACCAGTTAAAATAGTTTCAGGTAATTTTGTTACACCTTATATATTTTTTTATTTTTTTTATTATTAAAAATTTGAGTGTGTTTGACTGCAACTCACCTGATGGTAAGTGATGATGCAGTCGAGGATGGTACACGCAAACTCAAATATACTTTGGTAAAAGTCTTAAAGCTAAAATAACGGACGACATATAAAAGATAACGGAAAAACCTTACCCGCATACATATCTGGCATTTTCTGGTAACTTTCCACTGGCACCTTTTGGTAAACGTCCAAAACCTGTTTACTGTAACTATCCACCGGTTTTTCGTAACCAGTGACCTGTTTAACGTAACTTGTGATCGGTTTATCGTAACTAGTGATCTGTTTATCGTAACTAGTTACTGGTTTCTCATAACTTGTTACCGGTTTATCGTAACTTGTTACCGGTTTATCGTAACTTGTAAGCGGTTTTTCGTAATTGGAACTAAGATTTTTCCTCTCGAGCGCGTATTTTTCCGCCTCCTTATTATATTCTTCGTTTGTCTGCGGTATATAATCTTCTTGCTTTGTATAATTCTTCGGGGACTCATTGTTGTATTTTTGAGACATATCATTATAGTCTTTGTTTTCTTGGTTTTTGTACGACCCGGATGGCGATAGGCTATTCTCTTGAACTTTGTATGGGTGCTCCGGGTTTTTGTATGGAACATCTTGATGTTTGTACGAACTATCCTCATGCTTGTAAGAATTATCCTGACCTTTGTATGAATTATCCTGACTTTTGTACGAATTATCTTCATTCTTGTACGAATTATCCTGACTTTTGTACGAATTATCTTCGTTCTTGTACGAATTATCCTGGCCTTTGTACGGATCCGTTTGCATATCGTAATCCTTATCTTTATACTGCACTATTGGCACATGGTACTCTTTCTCATGACTTTTGTATGGTGTGTACGGTTTGTCATCTTTGTATGGGTCAGAATAAGTGTATGGGTCTGCAGGTTCATTGTAGCTATTGTCAGGTTGTGAGTCGTCGTCCTCTGATTGGATAGGGTCTGTTTGCATGAACGCGTCCTGTTTCTTCGGCTTGGGCCCATTGGGGGCGTTGTGCCCCACGTGTTGGTGTGAGGGGTTCGCCGGTTGTGGGGACAAGTTGCTGGCAATAGCGCTGAGAGCATGCAGGCGGTAGGCGACCTGCAAATAATAGGAAAGAAAATATTTTTTAAATTTTATTTCGACATTTTACAGCTACAGTAAAATCTGTCAAAGGGCTGACAGCTAGCCATTTGAGTGACTTTTTTTCATCTGTCACAAAGGATTTCTTGTTTTACAAATGTTTGAGATAGCAAGGTGTGACGTCACAGTTTGTCAGCGTCATTGTATTACTTATTCTGTAAATGTAATAAAAAAATTAAAACGCGATAAAAAACAAAACCAGTAAGGTTTTTGATGCAGTAAAGTATTACCCTATTAAAAGCGTATTCACAAAATCGTTTCCCATACAAACTTAAAGTTACTACTTCTTGAAAATGGACGGGCCGATTGTAATGAAACTTTATACACATAAGCACGTCATGAAATTGTAGTTTGTAGATGGATTACATTTTCAAAAAAATAGCATTGTCACTATCGTTTAATAGTGATTCAAGGTCTCTTAAAGTTTGCTTTTTTTTAAAAAGTTTTTCGAAAATTTAATCTATCCACAAACTAGAATTTCGTGAATAGGGATGACGACAGCATCAGAAATAAATTATGAACTCTTGTTCACTAAAGTCTTTGATTTTTAATTCACCAAAATCACAAAATGCGTATAAGACGCTGCTAAACTATGACGTCACGCCTGGGTACCTATTTCTAACATTTTTAGTACAAAGTTCTTTTTTGACAGATGATAGAAAGTAACTCAGATGACTAGCATTCGTCATCCCTATTGCTTATGGGTATAAAGTTTCATTAGAATCGGCTCATCAATTTTTTCAAGAAGTAGTAATTTTAAGTTTGTATGGGAAACGATTGTGTAAATACGATCATAAGGCGTATGTGACTACTGACGTGCCGCCGCCGGTATTTTATTTTTCTCGTTCCCAGTATTTTATCCTTGGGAATATTCCCCGTAATTTACTTTATGCCCAATACATCTCGGGCAACTGGCTCTCCTCGAGGGAATTCCTGGTAAACTACTGGGAATATTCCCAGGTAATTTCCTCATCATCATGATGATCTATGTATTATCAGCCGAAAGACGTCCACTGCTGGACAAAGGACAAAATTTCGAGTGCGTTTGACTACATCTCACCTGGTGGAAAGTGACAATTAAGTCGAGCGCCTTGAAGATCCCCAAATTGTAATAGAAAAACACAGACACTGGCAAGGAGTTCCACTCCATTGTTGTCTTACCTCTATAGGGATGAAAGAGAAGGTGATATAGACAGAGACAAAGTTGGTCAATCAGCAAATTTTTAGGGTTCCGTACCCAAAGGGTAAAAACGGGACCCTATTACCAAGACTTCACGTCCGTCCGTCTGTCTGTCTGTCACCTGTATTGTATTGTATTTCTGTTGCCGCTATAACAACAAATACTAAAAATTTGAAAAAGTGAAAAAATAAGGAGGGTCTCCATACAAAAAAAGTGTTTTTTTTATACGTGAAGAAACTAGCGACATCTAGTATGATGGTACGGAACCCTTTGTGTCCGGTTCTGACTCGCACTTAGCCGGTTTTCATCGCACGTTGCGCTCCAGACGAATGAGAGCTAGGCGGGAAAAAGTTTAAGACTTCGACCGCCGCGACATCTCTGCTGACTTGGTCTTTTTACAAGCTTTTATTTAGTTTCACCTGTCCCGGGTCTGTAATTAAATTAAGTCAAATTTGACCCACAGCCCGGTTTCCGATTGAGCTGAAATTTTGCATGCATGCATATGTATATCGCGTGACAATGCAAAATTACGATGACATGGAGCAGATCTCATGCTGCAGCTGGAAGGTGGCCACAGGAACTCCGCAATAAAACGACACAACCCCATCTAGTTTGGGCTCGTTTGATTCGTATTGACGAATACTTTGATCGTAAAAAGCTTGTAATTCAAGGCTTTTTTAGGTTATTATTATGTTGATGACATGTAACACTTTAAACTTTCACGATTATTCATAACTAGCTGTTTCCCGCGGCTTCACCCGCGTGGACCACGTTTCTATGACTTTTCGAGGGTGCGCAGTGCGCGAGCCGCAAGCGACTCGCGAGCGTGGTAAAAAGTAGCCTATGTCTTAATCCAGGTCCTAATCTGTCTACCTACCAAATTTCAGCCAAATCCGTTCAGTAGTTTTTGCGGGAAAGCGTAACAGACAGACAGAGTTACTTTCACATTTATAATATTAGTAGGGATGACACATTGAAAGCGGGACTTGAAGTGATTTTATATAACATACTAGCTGTCCCGGCGAACTACGTACCGCCTTACATTACATTACACTACCCTACCCTACCCTACCCTAAACTAAACTACCCTACCCTACCCTACATAAGAACCTTCTCCTGACAATAACGAACTTGACAAAAAAAGAATTAGCGAAATCGGTCCAGCCGTTCACACGTGATGCCGTGACCAAGGGAAATAGGGATTAATTTATATATATATAGATGAGCAGGTATTAATGTTGTTTTTACCTCATCGACTATGCTTCTATAGCAAACAACATCATATGTTATATACAATCACGTAAGTCCCGCTTAAGCGTCGGTGGCTCAACCGGTAACGACTCGGTCCATCTAACCAGAGGTACCGGGTTCAAATCTGGACGGCCAATGTACCAATGAGTTTTTCAAAAACTTACGTACATATAATTACCGATTGCTTTAACAGTGAAGGAAAACATCGTGAGGAAACCTGCACACGCTTGCGAAAAAACTCGAAGGTTGTGTGTGAAGTCGACCAACCCGCACTGGGCTCGCGTGGTAGACTAAGGCCTAAACGCCCTGATTCAGGGTAGGCTCGAGCCCCTCGGTGGGGACGTATATGAGCTGATATAATAATAAAAAAAAAGTCCCGCTTCCAATTTGTCATTATGTTGATGACGCTCTGTCATCGGGTGTCTTGGAATAAACTATTTCGATGACACTCACATAGTCGCCGCCGTAGCCTGGCCAGGCCCCCGTCACTCGGTCGAGCAGGCGAGACAAGTACCTACACATTGGCGCTCCGCTCGTCAGCGCTAGAACGCCGTACAGTCGCCGCCGCAATTCGCGCGCCGCCCGTGTACGCAGTTATAACCGCTAAGTCGAGCGACTCAATACCCATGTTTCCGTGTATTGTCTGACAGTGGAAAGGAGTAGGTAAATAAATGCGTAGATATTTTCGTTTTATATAAAAAAAATGCAATATCTGTTACAAAGTAACTAGTTTCCTCATCTGTGGCCTAGCGGTAGAACGCTTTGCATATGTGGAGAAAGTTTCTGGTTTGGATCTTCATCATATCAGCTCATTTAAGTCCCCCACCGAGGGGCTCGAGCCTACCCTGAATTAGGGCGATCGAGCCCAGTGCGGATTAGTCGACTTCACACACAACCCTCGAGTTTCTTCGCAGGCGTGTGCACGTTCCCTCCGTTAGAGCGTCGGATAAACGTATATATGTAATCGATTTTCGAAAACACATTGGTACGTGACAGGACTCGAACTACGACCTCCCGGACAGGAGGTAGCAGCCCTTACCATTACGCCACCGGCGCTCTGTCGGTCTTACGCTTGGCGGTGGTCATCTCACCTGATGGTAAGTGACGATGATGCCGAAGATGGAAGTAGGTTTACCAACATTCCCCAACGCAAAAGAGAACTAAGTATTTCATTTACAATCCGGAACACATCAATGCTGTTAACATTGATGTTTGACGGCAAGAATTAGATAAGATGGTGGTAGCTAGCGAGGCGGGTTTAGAAGATGCCCTGCCACCAACCAAACCGAGTCATACAAAGTTAGACTCCGCGGGGACTCGAACCCGCGACCTCCTGACGTGAAGCTAATGGACGTTACCATTACGCCACAGAGGCGGTTACAATTTATTGTATACGTTTTTTGGTGAAAGTTGTTCAGTTTTATAAATAGATCCCCAGTTTAAAATATTGCCAACGACTTTTAATTTCGCCCTGTCTGTCTGCAGGTTTTTGGCGTGATTACGGATCGGTCACGTCTTTTATCCTGAATTGATAAGCCCCGGTCTTCATTTCACCTGATGGTAAGTGACGCGCCGAAAATGGAAGCAGACTTACCAAGATTCCCCAACGCAATGGGGAACTGGCTATCCTAGCTAACAAAGTCGGACGCCGCCGGAAATCGAAACCGCGACCTCCATATGAGAAGCAAGTGTGCTTACTATTACACCACGGTGGCGGTCAGATGTGAACAATAAGTAAAAAAAAGAATCATCAAAAATTCACCCAGTCAAAAGTTCTGAGGTAACACATAAAAAAACATACAGTCGAATTGAGAACCTCGTCCTTTTTTGAAAGTCGGTTGAAAAAAGCTGAACACGTTAAAAAAGCGACTTCCATCGCAACAACTTAGTACAACTTTGCATTATTATTTTTGGTTTTTGTTAATTTTCTTATAAAGCACTACACCGATTTTGATAAAATTTATATGGGACCAATTCTATTAAATAAATAAAATAATGATGACAATCGGTTCATAATGAAACATGAAAAAAAAACCGGCCAAGTGCGAGTCAGAACCTCATACATAGGTTCCGTACCATCACAATGGATGGCCCTAGTACAAAGGGTTACGTACCATCATACAAGGTGGCGCTAGTTTCTTCACGTCAAAACAAACACGTTTTTTGTATAGAGACCCCTTATTTATTCACTTTTTTCTAGTTTTTAGTATTTTTTGTTATAGCGGCAACAGAAATACATCATCGGTGAAAATTTTAACTGTCTAGCTATCACGGTTCATGAAGTACAGCCTGGTGACAGACGGACAGACAGACAGACGGACGGACAGCGGAGTCTTAGTAATAAGATCCCGTTTTTACCCTTTGGGTACGGAACCATAAAAACAAAAGTCGATTTGAGAACCTCCTCCTTTTCGGAAACAAGTAAAAACTATTATTTTCAATTATTAACAATTTTTCAAGCGACTTCCAAAAAGGAGGAGGTTCTCAATTCGTCTGTATGTTTTTTTTTTTATGTTTGTTACCTCAGAACTTTTGACTGGGTGAACCGATTTTTACGATTCTTTTTTTATTTGAAAGCTAGTGCTTCCCGTGTGGTCCCATATAAATTTTATCAAAATCGGTGTAGTACTTTAGTAGAAAATTAACAAAAACCAAAAATAATAATGCAAAAATGTACTAATTTGTTGCGATGGAAGTCAGTTTTTTAACGTATTTAGCGTTTTCAATTATACATGATACAAAGCATTCGTCACTGTGATTATTGTAAAATTTTCCTTAAATGAAAGTCTCAATTACTTTTTCCTTGATACGGTCTCATTAAATTGTCGCTACTCGGTTAAAAGGCCTATGTCCAGCAGTGCACGTCCTTCGGCTGCTATGATGATGATGATGATGATGACTCGGTTAAAAATACTAAGTACTAACTGGGGTGCCTGGCTTCGCTCAGGGAGTTGATATGAGATCGTGTGGTAGTTGGATTACAAAGATAAACTTTAAAATGTGAGACATTTTTTTGGGGTGCCGTACCTAAAGGCGAAAAACGGGACCCTATTACTAACACTCCGCTGTCCGTTCGTCTGTCTGTCTGTCTGCCACCAGGCTGTATTTCATGAACCGTGATAGCTATACAGTTAAAATAATCAAAAATGATGTATTTCTGTTGCCGCTATAACAACAAATACTAAAAATAAAAAAATTAAAGGGGTCTCTATACAAAAAACGTGTTTTTTTTTAAACATGAAGAAACTAGCGCCATCTAGTATGATAGTTTTTGAAACATGAAACCAGCGCCATGTATGTATGATGGTACGGAACTGAAGAAACTAGCGCCATCTAGTATGATGGTACGGAACTGAAGAAACTAGCGCCATCTAGTATGATGTTACGGAACTAAAGAAACTAGCGCTATCTAGTATGATGGTACGGAACTGAAGAAACTAGCGCTATCTAGTATGATGGTTTTTGAAACATGAAACTAACGCAATCTAGTATGATGTTTTTTTAAACATGAAACTAGCGCCACGTATGTATGATGGTACGGAACTGAAGAAACTAGCGTCATGTATGTATGATGGTACGGAACTGAAGAAACTAGCGCCATCTAGTATGATGGTACGGAACTGAAGAAACTAGCGCCATCTAGTATGATGGTACGGAACTGAAGAAACTAGCGCCATCTAGTATGATGGTACGGAACTAAAGAAACTAGCGCCATCTTGTATGATGGTACGGAACTGAAGAAACTAGCGCCATCTAGTATGATGGTACGGAACTGAAGAAACTAGCGCCACCTAGTATGATGGTACGGAATTGAAGAAACTAGCGCTATCTAGTATGATGGTTTTTGAAACATGAAACTAGCGCAATCTAGTATGATGTTTATTGAAACATGAAACTAGCGCCATGTATGTATGATGGTACGGAACTGAAGAAATAAGCGCCATCTAGTATGATGGTACGGAACAGAAGAAACTAGCGCCGTCTAATATGATGGTACGGAACTGAAGAAACTAGCGCCATCTAGTAATGGTACGGAACTGAAGAAACTAACGCCATCTAGTATGATGGTACGGAACCTTAGGTGTGCTGGTCCGACTCGCATTAAGGCGGTTTTTATTGAAAGCATTTTCTAGCATTATGTACCCCTACCAATGGGCAGCCCCACCAATAAAAAAAGGTTTCGAATGGTTCACAATGTTCTAGAACTTTCCACAATATTCGAAAGTGCTCTGGAATGTTCCACAATGATCTGGGATGTTGTTGGGGAATGCTCTCGAACACTCTCAAATGTTCTAGGCCGTTCTAGAAATTTCTAGAGGGCGAAACTTCCAGTCATTATATCTTTTAAAGTATTAAGTATTAACTGATGACGGCGCTAGTTAGGTAAGGAAAATTCACTAAATATAAACATAAATCTTATTATTATATGACCCCTTTATGAACCTACTACTGATGGGACAGTGCACGGTCGCCACTCCAGAACTTTACTGCCCCTACGGTCTTCTGTGTTAAACGTTAAAATGGTGCCCCGCCCAGTGCCACTAAGTTAAGTCATTCTGTGAGCTATTTCGGTAAACCTGGTTCTCCTACGGAACTCCTCATTTCTTCTCGATCAAGTAGAGCATAGCTCGCTCCTACACCCGTGACCTTAAGCCTTCTTATGAGGCCTAGAGAGACGGATATAGAATTAACCAAAGATGAAGAACAGTATGTGTATTTAATGTACGCACGTACGAAGTTTTACTTTTGATTGGCAACCCTACTTCTAAATCCGACATGTTACGAGTACATCCCCAGTTGACACAACTTCCGTTCGTTTTTGCGTACTTCCGTTGCAGCAATGAAAAAAATCACCCTGAATGCGCCTAAAGAAATATACCTTTTAACCGCCTCCGTGACGTAGTAGTTAAGTCCATTTAGCTTCACGTCAGGAGGTCGCGGGTTTAATTCTCAACGGAATCTTACTTCGTTACTTTGTAAGACTCGGTTTGGTTGGTGGAAGGGCATTTTCTAAGCCCGCCTGGCTAGCTACCACCATCTTATCTAAGTCTCGCCGCCAAACATCAATGTTAACAGCTTTGATTGTGTTCCGGCTTGAAGATCCGGTTCTGGAATCTTCGTAAGTTCGTTTCCACCTTCGGTATCATCGTCACTCACCATCAGGTTAGATGATGCCAATTAGGGCTTGCAATTTGAATAATCGAATATTCGAATGTTGCGAATATTCGGCCATATTTATTATTCGAAAATCAAGTGACTATTATTCGAATATATTCGAATTATTTTTACTGATTTTAAAACAGTTCTATACACGGTTCTTTAACTAGAAACATCAATTAGAATGCAAATAGCGCTACGAGTATATGATAGAGGTAGAGCAAGACAAGTAAATTTGAACCAAGTGCATTACTTTTTGATTTGCATACCCCAACTAGTATTGAGTGCGAGAGGGTTTTCTCATCTAGCAAATACATTGGTAACCATCTAAGGTCCACTTTAAACGATGATTCAATTGACGCGTTAAGCTTTCTTTGATCCTGCTATTAAGGTTAACTACCTTTTTTTGTAATTATTTTATTAAAGTTAATATGATATCATTTTAATATTAATAATACGGCTTTAGAGAAGTCATACGAATAGAGCAGTTTTTTTCAAACTGGACACTGCCTTACTCGGGCTAAGGAAAAAGGTAAGTGTTTCTAGTACCTACAATACAATAAAAATATTATAAACCATAAATATAAAAATTATGAACGTAGTCCTTCAATTTTATTTTGTTTATGACCCTAGTGGGTTGCTAGTTTTTTTTTACTTGTATAGCGGTTGCGTACTCAAAAATATTAAAAAGCACTGCAATACAGGATTAGTGCGTTTTTTTACTTCACAAAAGATGATTGAATACCATTTTTCTTACATTGCATTCTGAATATAAATGATTTATTGCAACAAATTGTTTTTTTATTATTTATACGTACTATTCGAATACATTCGAATATATTCGAATATCGACCCAAAAATGAACGAATATTCGAATATCTAAAACTTCCGAATATTTGCAAGCCCTAATGCCAATGCAGGGGCTTACCAATTGTGGATAAAAAACCTTCAATAATGAACTCACGTTGTCATGGTCGTTGTTGTTGCTGGTGAGCGGGTCGGCGTGCGGCTGCGACGCGTGATGCCCCACCGAATATTTATCCAACTTGTCAGCGTGACTGGAACACACAATAAAACAATCAATTAAATCAATAATGGGGGAATTCCCAGATATCCTTATTTCTAGAGTCAGCGTGGCTGAAACACAAACAATGAATTAAATCAATAATGGGGAAATCCCAGACTTCCTTATTAGGGTTCCGTACCCAAAGGGTAAAATCGGGACCCTATTACTAAGACTCCGATGTCCGTCCGTCTGTCTGTTTGTCTGTCCGTCAGTCACCAGGCTGTATTTCATGAACCGTGATAGCTAGACTATATACTAAATATTAAAAAAGTGAAAAAATGAAGAGGGTCTTCATAGAGACGTGTTTTTAACGTGAAGAAACTAGCGCCATCTAGTATGATGGTACGGAAACCTCGGTGCGCGTACAAACTCGCACTTGGCCGGTTTTAATTTTAAACATGGATTAAGAATCTTTTATCAGCCGAAGAACCGTCCGACGGATCCTGTCAAATTTTCGTTAAAGGCCGAAACTACGTGAAATGGCCTTTCCGGGCGTGACTTTTTAACGGCGTTTGTTTTATTGTGTCATTGGCACCGCGGCCCTCGTATGAGTGAAATAATGGATTAACGAGACACAAGCATAGCATACGTAGCTCTGCTGAAAAACTATCTGACGGCTAAGATATACAGGATGTAACAAAATTGGTGTAGGACTCGTTAACTAGGGTACGCTAGTACTCTTTATTGTACTGTGACTGGGGCTTCTACTTATCATACTGAACAACTTTTGTTCTACGACCACAGATGAGATACTAGTTACTTCGTAACTACGACTGCTGAAATCGCAAAAAAAAAAAACTCTTCATACAAATCGATCAGCTGATCGGCCTATTTTGTGCATTTTAGTATGGAGGGTCCACATTTTTTTTTGAGAATTGACTATGGGTTCCTTGGGGAAAGTTGTTCTGTATGACAAGTAGAACCCCTAGTTAAAGGGACCTATACCAATTATTTTACACCCTGTATACAATATTACTAGCTTTTGCCAGCGGCTTCGCTCGCGTGAACATAGTTTCTATGACTGTCACCCAGGGTGCGCGGTGCGCGAGCCGCATGGAAAAAAAGTAGCCTATATGTGAGTCCAGGTTCTGATTTGTCTACCTACCAAATTTCATCCAGATCCGTTTATTTCTTGTGGCGTGAAAGAGTAACAAGCATCCATACATACATACATACAAACTTCCACATCTATAATATTAATAAGGATTTGCAAAGAAAACATATTACATTTCAGTTTTTAATAACATGATTTTTTTATCCACAATTAGTAAAGCCCTTGGCATCATCTTGCCTGATGGTAAGTGACGATGATGCCGAAGACGGGTCTGGCTATTTTATCTTAAAGCCGGAACACATAAATGCTGTTAAAACTTATTTTTGGCGGCAAGACTGAGATAAGATAGTGGTAACTAGCCAGGCGGGCTATGAAATTGCCCTACCACCAACCAAACCAGAGTCTTACAAAGTTGACCCCGCCGGGAATCGAACCCGCGACCTCCTGGTGTAAAGCGAATGGACTAACCATTACGCCACGGAGGCAGAATAGTTTATGTATTGTACCTTAACCATGGCATTCAGATATAATTATACCACATTTTATTTTTACAGGCATAATACTTTACGGAATAGATACAAAATGAACGGGGGGACTGGGGGGGCTCCGCAGTTGCCGCCATTTTGACTAGACGACTATGGCAGATGTTAACCAAAAAATACTGCGACTAGAGAACTATGGCAGACGTAAACCAAAAAATACTGCGACTAGACAACTATGGCAGATGTAAACCAAAAAATACTGCGACTAGACAACTATGGCAGATGTAGACTAAAAAATACTGCGACTAGACAACTATGGCAGATGTAAACCAAAAAATACTGCGACTAGACAACTATGGCAGATGTAAACCAAAAAATACTGCGACTAGACAACTATGGCAGATGTAAACCAAAAAATACTGCGACTCGACAACTATGGCAGATGTAAACTAAAAAATACTGCGACTAGACAACTATGGCAGATGTAAACCAAAAAATACTGCGACTAGACAACTATGGCAGATGTAAACCAAAAAATACTGCGACTAGACAACTATGGCAGATGTAAACCAAAAAATACTGCGACTCGACAACTATGGCAGATGTAAACCAAAAAATACTGCGACTAGACAACTATGGCAGATGTAAACCAAAAAATACTGCGACTAGACAACTATGGCAGATGTAAACCAAAAAATACTGCGACTAGACAACTATGGCAGATGTAAACCAAAAAATACTGCGACAAGACAACTATGGCAGATGTAAACCAAAAAATACTGCGACTAGACAACTATGGCAGATGTAAACCAAAAAATACTGCGACTAGACAACTATGGCAGATGTAAACCAAAAAATACTGCGACTAGACAACTATGGCAGATGTAAACCAAAAAATACTGCGACTAGACAACTATGGCAGATGTAAACCAAAAAATACTGCGACTAGACAAGATAGATTTCAACTATCTTGACTCTGCACACTTGATGGAGCGGCTCTTTCGGATCACCACTACAACGCCATCCGGGTGCAGCCGCGGCAGGTAGACCGTATTCAGACCATGTGGACTGCATGTAGACCAAAACTGTTGCGAGTAAACCCAAGTAGACTAATAAGACTGCAAGTAGACCACGAGTAGACCAAGTACATTGGAAGTATCTAGACTCACCAGCTCTGGGGGCGCGCCTCGCGGCACTTGATAGAGCGGCTCTTGCGGATGACCATGACGGTGCCATCCGGGTGCAGCCGCGGCAGGTTCTGGGAGGGCACCGCGTCTTTGTTCAGTGTCTTCCATTGCCCTAAGACAAGTAGAAATTCCTATTAGTCAACAAAAAAAATGCCTTGTACTTAAGTTGCTATGTAATTTTAAATTTCCTTGACAGTGTATATGAACACTGTCAATAGTTTTCTAATATTTGTGAGTGTGATTATAATAAGGGGTTTAAGTACGAAATTGCAGATTCAGTTTTTGAAGTTCAATGCCAATTTATATCAAAAAAAAGTTATTGTTTTTTATTATTGACCTGGTGGTCTTTAATTAGTAGCACACCCCGGACACTCCATACAAACGAGCGAGAAATGATATACATATATATAACTGACGTATCTATAGGCAAGAATGCAGGTAGGGTTGAATCACACCGGCGGTATTGGTCACGAATGTTTGTTAGTTATTTACTGCATGCACACTGCAAGATATATATACTGTGCTGCAAGCAACAATCAACAGTTATCTTACATGATTAAGTAACTTACATGGATAACATTGTTCATTAAAATTTGTTCTTCAAACACAGGAGCTTTTGTCCGTGAAACAATCTCATTTAGCAACCTACAATAATAGTCAATCTCAATCTATAATTCCGAGATCACATTTTATAATATTACACCACTAGTTATTTCTATACAACTCATACTTTCACACCATCTAATCAAATTATTACAAACAATAAATAAAACAAACAAAATATCTCACAAGCCACAATAACAAACTGATATCTGACATATGAAAAACATAAAGGAACTACATTTCTAAAAAAAAAAAGATACAGCTAGTATGAAGTATCATAGGAACTGATTGTTCTTAGATTTGGTCGTATAATATTGGTGGTCAGCCAATCATGATACGAGGCATCTCAGCCCCGCGGCCGCCTATTGGCGTCGAGCGGTGAGCGGCGCGCAAAGTAAATTTATGTGACGTTAATCGCGCATGCGTAGTTCGTCCTTTACGTTCGGTAACTAGTTGCTTTTTATTCCGGTGCACGAAATCACAGCGGCGCGCAAAGTGAATATAAGTGACGTTTATCGCGCTTGCGTAGCTCGTCCTTTACGTTTGGTACCCAATCTACATCCAATCTGAGTGACGGGGGGGTGAGGTCGAATTTAGAGAGCGGCAGGGAGTGTCCATACTGTACGTTAGTACTAATATATATACTGTGTTAGTAGTGACATGTCTTTCATGTTCATTGGAACATTCATTGGATTGCCCCTGAGCTATGTACAGAGGCCAGCACATCAAGCTATACACTCGTAGTGCGATTCTGATCCATACCCATTCGGCATAAGAACGGTACAAAGTCCAAAGTGTGTAGCTTGATGTGCTGGCCTGTGTACCATTGAATGTAACAAAGGCGTCGAATGGAACAATTTTTTGGACTAGTTAATTTTCTTGAACTTCCCTGAAAGTGACGAAATCTTATGCGGGCTATTCCCAAAAATAACATTAGTAACGAAGAAACTGCTGCGATAAGAGCTTTAACAATAAAAATGTGTATTTTTGCCTCAACAACAGGCAAATTTTTCAAGTGAAAAAACCCTACTTCATGGGGTTACAGCCACCGTGGTCTCAAAATATCTAAACAATAGGCACACATTTACCACCATTTAATTTCTAAGTCTAATGCTATTTTTAAAACAAATTTTGTTTTAATAACTATTTTTCTTAATAATAATTTTCTTCTTTAAACTTTTTTATCCGATCGGCAATTTCATACTTAACCCTTAAGCATAGTCGTGGGTCCACTGCACCCGTGTTGATTTTTTTTTTCGAAAGGACAAGCTTGTTGTTGGTTGTGGGTGCCTTTACAACTTCACCGGATAGGGGAGCCGAGTGCGGAGGGCTCTCAACCTAAGCGGAGGGCACTCAACCTAACCCATGTTGATTTTTCAAACTGGTATTCAAAGCTCTGCAGCCGGCGCAGCTCCCCTTGCTCCACACTACCTTCCGACAGCTTGCGCGTGCTGTGAGTCGGGCGTGTTTCTCGCGGCCTTGAAAAGGTACCTAAGTAATATATTACGCGAGGGTCCAGTGGACCCACGACTATAGATAGTAAACTAGTATCAGAATTTTTTTAGAAGATATTTTTAAGTTTTTTTATTGTTCTAAAAGAACATATTTTTAAATGTAAGAAAAAGTTGTTTTAATTTTTATGACACGAGTTTTTTTTCTATGTAAACCTGATTTAAGAATAAGGCAATTACGAATGAATAATGTAATTACTAATTACACGCAAAAATGTACGTTCCTACTGTTGGTTTTGTAAAACAATAAGATTGTTAAAGTATAAATAAAAGATTTAATAAAAATAATAATTAATACCCACGATATATGTATGAATAATGTAATTACTAATTACACGCAGAAATGTACGTTCCTACTGTTGGTTTTGTAAAACAATAAGATTGTAAAAGTATAAATAAAAGATTTAATAAAAATATTAATTAATACCCACGATACTTAACATTTTTATTGCCATTTGAAAATACATGGGTCCCCGGAACCCACAACTATAGACTTGTTATTATTTTTCACCACTATATTTAAGTGTTAAACCCCTAATATTATTATAGTACTTATCCTAAAGTAAAACAACAAATAATAAACAGCGGTCAAGTGTAAGTCGTACTCACGCCGAGCAGATTAAAAAAAAACCGGCGAATTGAACTCGCGCTAAGTAGGGTTCCGTAGTCTTTTCAAAAAATAAATGTTTATTTAGAAAAAAAAACCAGCCAAGTGCGAGTCAGAACCGCACTTTGTTCCGTACCATCATACTAGATGGCGCTGGTACAAAGGGTTCCGTACCATCGTAGTAAATGGCGCTAGTGTCTTCACGTTAAAAAAAAGTTTTTTGTTTGAGGGGGAGACTCTTTTTTTTTCTTCTAATTTTTAGTATTTGTTGTTTTAGCGGCAACAGAAATACATCATCTGTGAAAATTTCAACTATTTACCCACGACGGAACGGAGCAGGTATATGCCAGATGGACTTGGTAATATGCAGACTATTTTGTATGGATAATCTATTAACTTTTTTCAATTTCAACTGCACACCATTAGTTGGTCGTCTATTACTCCTAAACTATGAAAGTCTACTTAGCCGTAATAGTTTTCCTTTTAGCTGGTGGGGGTGGGTGGGGTACACTTGACTCTTACAAAAATTTGCACTTTAAAGTTTAATATTTATAAGATTCAAGATATTTATTCAAAATAGGTGCAAATTACACTCTTTCTGATAGTCATTATCCATAATAATCTATAATCCATTTATTCATAATTTGTAAATTAAATAATCATAAAATAGTGATTACATAATTCCATTTGTAAAAAATCAAGAAATAAACAATCATTAGTTAATAACGTCAAAATCCAATCCGTGATATAAAAAACTAATAATGTCATTAGAACATGAAAACAATATGACACGAGAAGTTATACATTAAAATTATTGTTGTATATCAATTATCGGTCCTACTGGTACGAGCTATACAGCCTTCCCATTGTCAGTTAAGCTTGTTTAAGTAACAACGCGACGTAGCGTAGGCAGGCCTCCCACGCGGTAGACCAACGACCTGATGAAGATCGCGGGAAGCCGATGGATGCAGGCAGCGTGGATATTCTTGGGGAAGACCTTTGTCCAGCAGTGGAATTTTTCGACTGATATGATGATGATGATGATGAATTTTTCGGCTGATATGAACAGATGGCCCCCATCGGCCATCTGTTCTCGAGTGGCGATCGCGCACCGGAAAACGTAGCGTAGGCAGGCCTCCCACGCGGTGGACCAACGACCTGGTGAAGATCGCGGGAGGTCGATGGATGCGGGCAGCGCAGGACCGGTCGTCGTGGATATTCTTGGGGAGACCTTTGTCCAGCAGTGGACGATTTTTGGCTGATATGATATGATGATGATGAAGAAGCTACATCGGTGACCGGAGTAATACGACGGATTTAAATCAATTTAAAATGGTATTCTAGTATGTTCGAGTGTAATATTTGAAGATATCACGTTTCAGGCTCGTTTCCTCCAGGGAGTCATATTTACAAACCGCACACTATGACACAGAAAGCTATTATTCTACATCATGCAGAAGTTTGGTAGCATGACGTCCGAATCGCAAAATGCAAACGCAAAACGTCCCATCTTATAATCCTCGAAGGTCGGCAAAAGCATACCATGTACTAATTTACATAATATACTGTGACAAAACATTGATGTGATCAACGATGGCGCAATAGGCATAATAGGGTATTTGACAATGTCAAAAATCCTTACTTAATATTATAAATGTGAAAATGTGTTTGTTTGTTTGTTACCTTTTCACGCTTCAACACCTTGACCGATCTTGATGAAATTTGGCTGGCAGGTAGCCTGTGTCACGGGGAAGGATATAGGCTTTTTATCCCGTGAAAATAACATAGTCCGATGTAGTTCCTGAGGGAACTGAAAAAAGTCTTTTGTTGGTTCATTTCTTTAACATCGCAACATAGGCTCGAGCCCCTCGGTGGGGACGTATATGAGCTGATATGATTATTATTTTTTAATAACAATATAAATACTCTACACATTCATTCCAAAACATAACAAATTTTGGAAGCCTGCTCTTAATTAGACTTAGCGCACTGATGACCAACAAAAATTAACTTTAAAACATGTAAATAAAATTAAGACAAAAACCACCTTAAAGTCTTGTAACTCGCAAACCAATTGTTTTTTTTTTAAATTCAAAAGAATAATAATCGTATCGTATTTTGTCGTATCACATCGCGTCGCATCGTATCGTATCGTATCGCATAGTATCGTATCGTCTTATAAAGATGGTAACGGTAAGGTGTCTCGAGTTCAATGGTTTTTTCCCATCTCAAATACAATTTTATACGTTTTGTTCCTGGTGCCAACGCGCCTAAAGAAGTTTTCACTTCAATAAATTGTAAAATATATTAAATAATAACTAATTTCAAATAAGACATTTTGCGAATGCACATTCTGCGACCCAACCCAACCCGAGCAAAATAAAAACAAACTATTTTCGCAGGACATGACTAACGCGAAATTTACCAAAGAAATGACTTTGTTTATCGAATGCGCCCGCCGCCGCGCCGACCTAGCGGGGTGACACATGTTGTTGCGCGATTTGTTTTGAAGCTACAACGAACATGTCACTAGTCACCAACAAATTTTTATTATTATTGTACACTAGCCGTTTCCCGCGGCTTCACCCGCATGGACGTTTCTATGACTTTTCCAGGGTGCGCAAGACGCTTGTCCAGGTACTCTGCAAGGCGAGTGCCACGTGGAAGAGAACCACAACCTACTCTCCAGGTAGGTCCCGGAGCTGTAGGCACGCTCACCTCCCGCAGCTTTCGCTGCTGGCTGTTCGATCCCCGCTCTGGACTATTGTACAATAAAAGGCGCCCTAATTCTAGCCCCTCGGTAGGAACGTATATGATCTGATATGATGATGATGAAAAGACGACGGCACACCGTAAAACGTAGCGTAGGCCACTCGGTGGACCGACGAACTGGTGAAGGCTGCGGGAGGCCGCTGGATGCGGGCAGCGCAGGACCGATCGTTATGGATATCCTATGTCCAGCAGTGGACGTCCTTCGGCTGATTTGATGGTAATAGTAAAAGCTGGCATAAGGCAAATCCCATTTAATTACTAGCTCAATGATTTATTTACTGCGTGCCAGGCTATCTAGTATGATGGTACGGCACTGAAGAAACTAGCGCCATCTAATACGATGGTACGGAATTGAAGAAACTAGCGCCATCTAGTATGATGGTACGGAACTGAAGAAACTAGCGCCATCTAGTATGGTGCTTCGGAACTGAAGAAACTAGCGCCATCTAGTATGATGGTACGGAACTGAAGAAACAAGCGCCATCTAGTATGATGGTACGGAACTGAAGAAACTAGCGCCATCTAGTATGATGGTACGGAACTGAAGAAACTAGCGCCATCTAATACGATGGTACGGAACTGAAGAAACTAGCGCCATCTAGTATGATAGTTAAGAACTGAAGAAACTAGCGCCATCTATTATGGTAGTACGGAACTGAAAAAACTAGCGCCATCTAGTATGATAGTACGGAACTGAAGAAACTAGCGCCATCTAGTATGATAGTACGGAACTGAAGAAACTAGCGCCATCTAGTATGATAGTCCAGAACTGAAGAAACTAGCGCCATCTATTATGATAGTACGGAACTGAAGAAACTAGCACCATCTAGTATGATAGTACGGAACTGAAGAAACTAGCGCCATCTAGTATGATAGTACGGAACTGAAGAAACTAGCACCATCTAGTATGATAGTACGGAACTGAAGAAACTAGCGCCATCTAGTATGATGGTACGGAACTGAAGAAACAAGCGCCATCTAGTATGATGGTAAGGAACTGAAGAAACTAGCGCCATCTAGTATGATGGTACGGAACTGAAGAAACTAGCGCCATCTAGTATGATAGTACGGAATTGAAGAAACTAGCGCCATCTAGTATGATAGTAAGGAACTGAAGAAACTAGCGCCATCTAGTATGATAGTACGGAACTGAAGAAACTAGCGCCATCTAGTATGATGGTGCGGTTCTGACTCGCACTTGGCCGATTTTTTAATTTATTTATTTATTATTTATTTATTCAGTCATAATTGGTTTACACATTTCTCCAAATCACCAACCTGTCTGTCTTAACTTAATCAACCAAGAGTTTCCATTAGTTTTATTAACCATATTGGTGTTGATGTATTGATCGAGATAATAAAGCTTGTGAAATTACGTCACATCATAAGCAATTGGGCAGATATGAGTTCCTTCCTCCGATTTGATTCTGATTATAATGATTATGCAAAGAGGCTGGAAAACAAGTATCACTTAAAATAATTAACGGATGTATTGTGAACACAACTCGCTGCTTTTTTTGGTGGACTAGTGATATACAGGGTGTAACAAAATTGGTGTGGGTCCCGTTAACTGGGGGTTCTACTCGTCATACTGAACAACTTACCCCAAGGAACCCATAGTCAATTCTCAAAAAAAAATTGGACCATCCATACTAAAATGCACAAAATTGGTCGATCAGCTGAAGAAAAAAATATTTTTTCTGCGATTTCAGCAAAGTCGTATAACAAAAGTTGTTCAGTATGATGAGTAGAAGCCCCAGTTAACGGGACCTACACCAATTTTGTTTCACCTGTATATATTGGTTGTCCTGATAGACATGAAGAAGCAGTTTCATGAGTTTGAAACAGATGAGGAAAATAAGAACAGATTGATGAAACGGCGGTGAGGAAAATAAGAACAGGATGATGACACGCGGCGGAAAGACTTTCAGCAAATAATTTGTCCCTAACTACTCGTAAATGTTGCTATGCATTGTCCATATTTTTAACCGCCTCCCTGGCGTAATGGATAGTCCATTCGCTTTACACCAGGAGGTCGCGGGTTCGATTTCCGGTGGGTCAACTTGTAAGACTCGGTTTGGTTGGTGGTAGGGCATTTTCTAAGCCCGCCTGGCTAGCTACTACCATCTTATCTAAGTCTTGCCGCCAAACATCAGTGGTAACAACATTGATGTGTTCCGGCTTGAAGATAAGATAGCCAGTTCTCAATTGCGTTGGTAAGCCCGCTTCCATCTTCGGCATCAGGTGAGATGATGCCACGGCCTTACCAATTGTGAATAAAAAAAAATTTTTTAAGGTTTTAAATTATTTTAAGAAAATCAAATCAAATCATTTATTTCAAGTCACAGCATATCATGTAAACTCATAAAATAACAATTTTAGTTATAAAAAAAATTAAAAAATGTCAAGATTTCATATTATTATTAAATTACTATACTAAGTAAATATAAAAATAAAATCAAAATTAAATTAGAATAAGCTAAAGATTTTTTTGATTAAGCGATGTTATTATATTATAAATGATTATTTAAATGATAAAATAGGAAATATAAATTATGTAAGACACTTGAATGAATTTCTTGCACATTTTATTTGATTTTCAATATTTTCACAAGACGTATGAACATAAATTAGCTTATAAAACCTATAGTTCAATTCTCAAGACTTCTATATCAAAATCACAAAGAAACATCAATTCCAAAATATTGCATAATTCAAACAAAAAATGTAAATCGACTTGGAATATTATTAAAGACAGATCTGATAGAGTAAAAACGTTAAATGGAATAGAGTGTATTACAAATATTGACAGATGTGTAAGTGATCCCTTGGAAATCGCACAAGTATTTAATCATTACTTTATAAATATCACAAAAAGAGAACATATAAGAAACCCTTATATTATACTATACCTAGACTATGTGAATCAATTTTCCTCAATCCTTGCTCAGTTAATGAAGTGATTGCTAAGATAAAATCTCTTAACAACACTAAGGCTGAGGGTTACGACGGCTTCTCAACACACGTTCTTAAGTCTTGTGCTCATGTTATAGCTCTAGTACTATGTCATTTAATAAATGAATCTTTTATTCAAGGGAAGTTTCCGGAAAGGTTAAAATACTGTATAGTTAAGCCTCTGCACAAAAAAAATAGTAAACTAGAATTGAACAATTATCGCCCTATTACACTGATTCCCCAGCTGTCTAAATTATTTGAAAAAGTATTCCATGACAGGCTTATCAAATTCCTAGATAAGCACAGTGTTATAGCTAAGGAGCAAAATGGGTTCCAAAGAGGAAAGTCAACTACTCATGCTTGTTTCACGTTTATAAAAACAATAACAAAAAAAATGGATAAAAGAATTCCAGTGATCCAGGAGTATTCTTTGACATGAGCAAAGCATTTGACTTTGTTAACCATGAGATTCTTTTAAACAAGTGTGAAAAATACGGAATTAGAGGGCCAGCATTGTTCTGGCTCAACTGCTATCTTACTTCTAGAAACCAATGTGTAGAAATAAGTAGGATTAATCATAACAAGGTTCTTGAGGCTTACAGATCGCAATATAATACTGTTAGTTCTGGTGTACCCCAAGGAAGCGTTCTTGGTCCTCTATTGTTTACAATTTATATCAATGACCTACCAAAAATAATAGAATATCAGTCAGTACTATTTGCAGATGACATTTCGGTAATTATTCCTAATGACGAAAAATATGACATTAATTTAAAGAAGTACAATGACAAGATAAATTTGACTATGAACAAAATAAATAATTGGTTAGAATGTAATGACTTGAAGGTTAATCTAGATAAAACTAACTACATTCAGTTCTTAAATTACAACTCAGTGAAGACTAAATTAACTGTGAAATACCAGGGTAAGACAATTAGTGAGACAAACCAAACCAAATTCTTAGGTCTAGTAATGGATCAACATTGTAACTGGAAGTCACACGTAGAGAATGTCTGTAATCGACTAGAACGGTTTGTGTTTGCACTCAGGAAACTCAGAGCGGTAGCTGGCAAAGAAACAGCTCTCACAGCGTACCATGGTTATGTGGCATCCGTGTTAAGGTATGGTCTTATTATATGGGGCAATTGCACTGATATATTACAAGCCTTCATTGTACAAAAAAAGTGCATCAGAGCTGTTTGTGGTTTGGGCCCAATGGACTCATGTAGACCTCATTTTCAAAAATTAAACATACTTACTTTGCCATGCATGTATATTCTTGAAATTAGTATGTTTGTTATGCAAAATGCAACTTTGTTTAAAACGCCTGTGGCTAATCCTAGACTAAGAGCAAGAGATCCAGCTAGGTTACTAATACCAGCGTGCAACAGTGCAGTGTTTGAAAAAAATTGTTTATACATGTCAATAAAGTTATATAACCGATTGCCAAGTGACATAAGACACTCTCCATCTAAACTTTTTAGAAGCAAACTTTATAAATGGCTTTTAGAAAAATGCTTCTACTCAATTAAAGAATTTTTTGACCATAATGCTTAATTTTAAGACAAAATTTATTTTAATTTAATTAAAGGTATATAATAGTAACAAATATGATAAAATATGATGACTTCAAAATATTAATATGACATTTTTTATATTATTATTAGTATTTTAACTTTTGTGTAAATTTTTGCATGCTTTGACAAAAGCGAATCATGTGATACTTTATTGTTATATCATTATTTCCACTCAATTTAATACCATGTATTCAAGCAAATAAATATTATTCATTCATTCATTCATTCATTTGTTATTTTTGTGGACATGTGATTTTTG
The DNA here is from genome assembly GCA_947284805.1 of Coleophora flavipennella. Classification (NCBI taxonomy): domain Eukaryota; kingdom Metazoa; phylum Arthropoda; class Insecta; order Lepidoptera; family Coleophoridae; genus Coleophora; species Coleophora flavipennella. The sequence continues at coordinate 1,532,098 of OX369253.1, forward strand.
TAATAGTTTCCTGCAATTTTAATTTTTACACTGATTGAATCGAAATATTATTTTTCTTGAGATGCAATTCTTTTTTCTGAAATTTATACAGTGACATTCTTCATTTTTACTTACACTTAGGTACTTTATGTTACACTAGCTTTTGCCAGCGGCTTCGCCCGCGTGGACATAGTTTTTGTGACTGTCTTTGAGGGTGAGTGGTGCGCGAGCCGCTTACCGTGGACATTAGTTTTTTCCAGATCCCTATCCCGGATATGACATTTCCCACTCCATCAACCACCTCTGTGCAAAAAATCACAACAATTCATTCTTCCGTTGCGATGTTAAAGAAATTGATCAAAACAGATGATTTTTTCAGTTCCCTCAGGAACTGCATCGGACTATGCTATTGTCACGGGATAAAAAGTAGCCTATGTCCTTCCCCGTGACACAGGCTACCTGCTTGCCAAATTTCATCAATATTGATCAAGGTTTTGAAGCGTGAAAAGGTAACAAACAAACACATTTTCACACTTATAATATTAAATAAGGATTTTATACTATTTTTAATTTTAATTAGGACGTGGATTGAACTGACATAAATTTGCGTAATCTCTATGTTGCATGTCATATTTGTATTGTATGTGTAAATACCTCACTATTTCATCATCATATCAGCTCATATACATCCCCACCGAGGGGCTCCCTGAATCGGGCCTTAGTCCACCACGCGGTCCCAGTGCGGGTTAGTCGACTTCACACACAACCTGCGAGTTTCTTCGCAGGCGTGTGCAGGTTTCCTCGCGATGTTTTCCTTCACCGTAAGAGCGTCGTACATATGAAATCTAAATTCGAAAACACATTGGCACGTGGCAGGATTCGAACCACGACCTCACGGATAGGAGGTGGCGGCCCTAGCCGTTACGCCAATTATTTATATTTTAATTATTGTTATTTCAAAAATAATGTACATTGTTTGTGAATAAATGAATGTGAAATTTGTTACTTTTTCTCAAAAATGGCTTAAACTATTTTCGTGAAACTTTGTAAGTAACTAGGAATTTATAAGGCCTACTACACTGGGTAGTTTATTAACTCCAGAAAAAATCTGAATAATATACCTCCCATACAAACTAAATCTATTTGTTATCAAATCTGATATAAGTATCTTTGTTCTTTGTTACTAAGTAAGCGCATGAGCGTCGGTGGCGCAACGGCAAGGGCCGCTACCTCCTATCCGGGAAGTCGTGGTTCGATCCTGCCACGTACCAACGTGTTTTCGATCTCATATGTACGTTTATCCGACGCTCTTACGGTGAAGGAAAACATCGTAAGGAAACCTGCACACATCTGCGAAGAAACTCAAAGGTTGTGTGTGAAGTTGACCAACCCGCACTGAGCCCGCGTGGTCGACTAAGGCCCGATCGCCCTAATTCAGGGTAGGCTCGAGCCCCTCGAATAAAAATAAAAAAAATAAATAAAAAAATAAAAATGTTTATTTTCTCCATATAGGTAATGTTATACACGACTATGGCTGGATCCTCCTTTTAAGCTAAAACAAAGCCTGTGTCAGGAGGCACCGCTCATCCTTATCTTTACATACTATAGAAACTATACCTAAGCTGATTATACAAAATCAATAAAAAACAAAAACAAAAAAACAATAAAAACAAAACTTATAAAAAATAATAATAATAAGTAATAAAAAAATTAATACTATTTATAATAAAATTAGGTGCGTGTATATGCGTGTGTTGTGTTGTGTGTGTGTGTTTGTGTGTGTGTGGTTTGTGTGTGTGGTTTGTGTGTGTGTGTACACACTATGAGTGGTCTAATAATTTTTCAGTTTCGTCATAACTCTTAGTTTGTAGCCATTTTGTTATAGTTTCCTGCATTCATAATAGAATGCAAGAAAACATGGGAATGAATTATGAATGAAAGAATGGGAAGTATATATGAGCTGATGTGATGAAGTAAGCGCAATGTTTATTTTTGATTTGTGCATGTCTAACTACTATACGCTATACGGCGATGGCCTCGCTAGAAAGCTGTACAAATTATTACTAAAACATAATTTTTAAAACCTATAAACTTCTAGGTAGGTACAAGCTTTTAATATTGCATTGTCACGCGTTATACATATGCATGCAAAATTTCAGCTCAATCGGAAACCGGGAAGTGGGTCAAATTTAACTTTCAAGATTTCATTACAGACACCGGAACAGGTGAAAACTAAATAAAAGCTAGTAAAAACTACGTTTGTATGTATGTATGTATAAATTCTTAATTGCACACAAGGAATAATCACAAAATGGTTTTATCAGACTCAAGTGTACAAATAAATAAATAAATATAAATATTCTGGGACAAATCACACATGGTCATCTGGCCCCAAAGTAGGATTCCCTGTGTTATGGGTAACAGAGACTGATATACATACTTATATAAGTTTAAATACATACATACATAGATATAATTTAACACCCAGACACAGAGCAAACAAATCTGCTCATAACACAAATGCTTGCCCTGGGTGGGGATCGAACCCACGACTCTCGGATCAGTAGTCAAGGGCACTAACCACTGAGCCACAGAGTCAGTCAAAATCGTTAAAAGCGATCTCTTCCAGACAACCCTTGGCACATGAGATTTATTCAAATATATTATGTAAAACAACTAGAAATTACTATTATTTAATTGTTGTTTTAAAACTCTGTAAAAATTATAAACTTGTATAGAAACTCGAGCCTCCTGGCTATCGCAATCCCTGAACAGCCTTCTGCGTGTAAGTATTTGTTCAGTTGTTAGCAATGAAAACAGCTTGAGGCGGTTCGACTAGCACACTAGCGCCGCCAATATAGAAATAAATAAATTACTAATTCTTAAGGACTTTCTTTTGATCGTGTGGCACAATTAAACGCGCTAACCCAAGGGATAGACGGCGGTTGCCTGGTGTTGCACTTATCATCACCCGCGGTCACGTGTAGGGCGTTTAGATTAACACCCACGGCCGTGTGCAACGCGACCTTCATACACATCTGGAGTTAGATGTGCTGGTTTCCTCACGATATTTTCCTTCAGCGTTAAAGCAATCGGTAAGTATATATACGTAAGTTTTCATAAACACTTTGTTGGCCGTCCGGATTTGATCCCGAGACCTCTGGTTAGGAGGACCGAGTCGTTACCAGTTGAGCCACCGACGCCTTATGGACTTTAAAAGCATTGAGTATTTTGCGTATATACAGGGCAACAACTATTATTAAAATTACGTTGTTGTTTTATAACTCTGTGAATTTTAGCAACTAGTTATTTTTTGCAAAACCTAGGTTCCTAGTAAACAAGGAACCCTAATAATTTTGCCATGTATGTCTGTCTGTCCGTCTGTCTGCGGCTTAGCTCGGATACTATTTATTAGTACTAGAAAGATGTGATTTGGCATGGGTATACATATTATTATTAATCACGCCGACAAAGTGGTACAATAAAATCTTGAAAAAAATTTAGGAGTAATAGTCGACCAACTAAAGATATGCAATTGGATTTGTAAAATGTTCATAGATTTTCCACACGAAATGTACTATCACCAACTGCAAATATAATTTAGTTTTTTAAAATACCCATAGTCCGACTCGCACTTGGCGGGTTTTTTTTTCCTATTGGCGGCGCTAGATGGCGCTAATGCTAATCGAACCGCCCTAACAGAAACAATAACATCATCATCATCGTCCACTGCTGGACATAAGCCTCCCCCAAGGATTTCCACGACGACCGGTTCTGCGCTACCCGCATCAATAACAATAACATATTTAGAACGAAATGTTGTTTACGACAGATGACAACAATTGAGCACGCTGCGCTGTTATCGTCATAAACCCGACTCCAATCGCAACAACAAGTACATTTATGCAATTTTTTTTTAGGGTTCCGTGCCCAAAGGGTAAAAACGGGACCCTATCAATTAGACTCCGCTGTCCGTCTGTCACCAGGCTGTATTTCATGGACCGTAATAGCTATACAGTTTAAATCTTCACAGATGATGTATTTAAGTTGCCGCTATAACAACAAATACTAAAAATTAGAAAAAAATAAAGTCTCCATACAAAAAACGTGTTTTTAGGGTTCCGTAGCCAAATGGCAAAAAACGGAACCCTTATGGATTCGTCATGTCTGTATGTCTCCGTCCGTATGTCACAGCCACTTTTTTCCGAAACTATAAGAACTATATTGTTGAAACTTGGTAAGTAGATGTATTCTGTGAAACCGCAATAAGATTTTCACACAAAAATAGAAAAAAAAACAATACATTTTGGGGGTTCCCTATACTTAGAACTGAAACTCAATTTTTTTTTTTCATTAAACCCACACGTGTGTGGTATCTATGGATAGGTCTTTAAAAATGATATTGAGGTTTCTAATATCATTTTTTTCTAAACTGAATAGTTTGCACGAGAGACACTTCCAAAGTGGTAAAATGTGTGTCCCCCTCCTGTAACTTCTAAAATAAAAAAATTATAAAACTAAAAAAATGTACATTACCATGCAAACTTCCACCGAAAATTGGTTTAAACGAGATCTAGTAAGTAGTTTTTTTTTATACGTCATAAATCACAAACCGCAATTTACCTTTCATTCAATCAACTCAAATATACAACAAAAAAACATTTAATTTCATAAACATAAACCTTATGCATAAACCGTGAACCATTATTTTCTAATAATTAATCTGTAATAGGTGCCTAAGTAAACAATGATTATAATTCGCGCGAGGCGTGGCTTGATCGGTAGCGGGTGCGGAGCGCGCGGGGGGCAGGTTCCCGACTGCGCTTACCCGAGCAAGTAACTGTTTAGTAATATGTGCCCGAGCGGGCAGACACGAGACCACAGATTACTAAATAGTTACTTCGTACGAGACAGCAGACGTCGTTGAAACTCGTGCGCGCGGAGCTAATTTTTCGATACATTTGCGAATGCTAAATATTGTACGTTTACGATTTGATACTGTTTTCGTTGGATAAAAAACATCGATCGAAGTTATAACGAACTACAAGAATTTTTATATTATGTTACTTGCCGCTACGGAACCCTTCATGGGCGAGTCCGACTCGCACTTGGCCGCTTTTTCTTTTGTTTGTGCGGTGCGCAGATATTCATTCTCTTTCATTCGACCATCTTTTTATCCCATTATTTTTCTTTTCCGCGCATACGTCAATCTATTTGACAATATCATTTTAAATTATTTCCGAAACAATCACAAATATTAATAAATTATAAAATAAATTAAAATACTTAGATATATTTACCAGCTGCTCCCATTATAAGATCCATTTTGGGTAATATATAATTATATGTTTTATTCGTTTGAGTATAGTATAAATTTAATGTATAATGTTTTCTAATTTTCGTATATTTCTTTTTCAGTCTTTTTTTTATAATAAATCACACGCAAGAAGCGACACGCATATTATATTTAAACCCGCGCCCACTGCCCTACTCACTACACGTTGTGCTATATGTTTTTTATAGAACTAAGTTAGAAAAAAAAATTGCAGATCTTTTTAGTGCGGAATCTTTTTTCGCGTTGGCAGCGTAATGAAGCATTTTATGGAATTAACTTAAGGCTTTAAGATGCCTCAAATAAGTTTTAAAAAAAATGTGTTCAATTAAAATGAAAGGTCTTCTAGTCACCGATTTTTGTGTGTTGGTTTAATTCAACAATAACTTATTGTTTTCGAGAAATTTTGTAATTAATGCCAAAAACAGGGTCTACAGTATATATTTTTTAAATCAAAAGTGATATTTTTAAAATTGTATTCAATTAAATCGATTTTTTATTACTTTAAGTATATCAGAAACGAGGAGATCCGCAGGAAAACAAAAGTAACCGACATAGCTCACAGAATCGCTAAACTGAAGTGGCAGTGGGCAGGGCACATAGCTCGTAGAACAGATGGCCGATGGGGTAGTAAAGTTCTCGAGTGGCGACCGCGCGATGGATGCGGGCAGCGCAGGACCGGTCGTCGTGGAAATCTTTGGGGGAGGCCTTTGTCCAGCAGTGGACGATTTGTGGCTGCTATGATGATGATGATGAAGTATATTATATACTAGCTGTTTCCCGCCGCGGCTTCACCCGCGTGGACATCGTTTCTTCGACATATCGAGGGTGCGCAGTGCGCGAGCCGCAAGCGGCTCGCGAGCGTCAAAATCAGTAGCCTATGTGATAATCCAAGTCCTAATCTGTCTACCTACCAAATTTCAGCCAGATCCGTTCAGTAGTTTTTGCGAGAAGAAGTAACAAACATACACACACTCACAAACTTTCGCCTTAATAATATTAGTGCGATTTATTTCCATAGTGATAGCTTTTACACAGTCTTTCAATAATTTGAATTGATATAGTCATTTGACCTATCTTAAGGCCTTAAAAGCAGATTATATCTTGATTTTTTTTGGAACAAAGTAATAATTTTAACTTTACAAAAAAAGGGGTAATATGATTATGCAGTCTAGGTTATAATTATATTTTTAATTTAAAGTTATATGAATAATGACATTATTTTTTGGCTTTTACCACAATTTATAATTAGAAACAAAGGGGCGTTACATTGATAAGTAGATAACTGTAAATATATACGTATAACAATGATTTCTTTGAATTCCCACTGTCATAAGGTTATCTCTTCCAGATAAACTAAAACAGTATTATATTTTTTTTAAATGTTGCAAATCTGCTCCTGGTCTTTCCGTACCAATAAAATAACCGGTCAAGTGCGAGTCGGGCTCGCGCGCCGAGGGTTCCGTACCACAGAAAATAAAAATAACTTCCCTAAAAACAGGGATAATATTAAATAAATAAGTAATGGTAAGGGTTAATATACACACAATACAGGGTGTCAAAAAAAAGTTCCCCATACAATCTGAGAAATTACCAAGACAAAAGCGGACAAAAGAGCGCAGCATGGTCAATTGTTGTTATCTGTCATATACAACATTTTGTTCTAAATTATGTTGTTATTGATGCGGGTAGGGCTGAACTGGTCGTCGTGGAAATCCTTGGGGGAGGCCTATGTCCAGCAGTGGACGTCCTTTGGCTGATATGATGATGGTGATGCGATTGTTTCTGTTAACGTGGTTTGATGGGCACCCTAGCGCCATCTAGCGCCGCCAATAGAAATAAAAACCGGTCAAGTGCGAGTCGGACTCGCGTAAGCCCTAAACTCATCACCTATGTATGCTCAAAGGCTGCTAAAGGATAATGTTAATAATTGTGATCAAAAATTCTCCTTCAGAGTAATTGAACCACAATCTATTGTAAAAGCTTTTAAATCTCTTAAAGTGAAAAGAACCGAAGACCTCTGGGGATTATCGGTAAGCTTGATCAGTAATGTAATTGATACTTTAGCGCCATATTTAGCTTGTCTTTTTAATATTAGCATTGATAGTGGCGTCTTTCCAGATCTCATGAAGCTTAGTAAAGTGATACCTTTATATAAATCTGGTTCAAAAACTGATCCAGGCAACTACAGACCAGTTTCTGTGCTGCCAGTTCTTAGTAAAGTGTTTGAAAAGATTATGCTTAACCAAATGCTACAATATTTTACAGAAAACAAACTACTGCATAACCAACAATTCGGTTTCACTAAAGGACGATCAACAACCGATGCAGGAGTAGCACTCATTCGAAACATATATGATGCCTTCGAGGAATCGCAGAATGCAATTGGAGTGTTTTGTGATTTATCTAAGGCTTTTGATTGTGTTGAACACCAAACATTACTTATGAAATTAAAGCATTATGGTGTAGAGGAAGGGGCTCTCAGTCTTTTAAATTCGTATTTAGACAACAGAACACAAAAAGTACAAGTGAATGGCACGAACTCATCTGGATCTAAAGTGAAAATGGGTGTGCCCCAGGGTTCCATATTAGGGCCTTTTCTTTTCCTTGTTTACGTAAATGATTTGCCTTTTATGGTGCAACATCTGTCAAATATTGTGTTGTTTGCGGATGATACATCTCTTATTTTTAAAGTGAATAGGAAAGAAAACAAAATTGACGAAGTAAACAACACTCTTTCAAAGATACTGAACTGGTTCACTGTGAACAACTTATTATTAAATGCTAAGAAAACAAAATGTATAAAATTTTGTTTGCCAAATGTAAAAAAGGTTAATAATAGTGTAATATTAGACAGTAATAAATTATAATTTGTAAATACCACGGTGTTCCTTGGTATAACTTTGGATGTTTCACTTCAATGGGGACCACACATTGAAACTTTAGCGGGAAGGCTTAGTTCAGCTGCTTATGCCGTTAAGAAAATAAGACAGTTAACGGATGTAGATACTGCGACTAGTGTATTTTAGTTACTTCCATAGTATAATGTCTTATGGCATATTACTGTGGGGGCATGCGGCTGATATAGAAACTATTTTCATCCTGCAGAAAAGAGCTATCCGCGCAATCTATCAGATGCGATCACGTGAGTCGTTACAGAATAAGTTTAAAGAAATCAATATTTTAACTGTTGCTAGTCAATTTATATATGAAAACATCATGTACGTTCGTAAGAATTTGCATTTATTTCCTAAAAACAGTGACAGGCATAATTTGAATTTAAGAAATGTAAATAAAATAGATATAGCCTTTTCGAGACTGAGTAAGGTTAAAAAGTCATTTGTGGGGCAGTGTATAAGATTCTACAATAAAATTCAAATTCAAATAACTCTTTATAAAATTCCAGAAAATGTAACTAGTTTGTCAGAGAATAAGTTCAAGACTCATGTCAAAAAAGTTTTGTGCTCTAGAGGATATTATAAAATAATAGATTATGTAAATGACAAAGATATATATGTTGATCCTATATCAAATACCATTACCTGAGACTGTAATCTGAATCATGACATTATTTGTAATATACTGTATTTTTTTTTGTTTTGACTATTTAAAAGTGTGTGTAAACACCTATTTGAAATAAATTGATTTTGATTTTTGTAAAAAGTAAAATTACGTAGTCTTTTCAAAAACAAAACGTATATTTTAAAAAAACTAAATTATATTTGCAGTTGATAATGGAACATTTTGTATGGAAAATCTGTAAACTTTTTACAAATCCAACTGCACATCTTAAGTTGGTCGACTGTTACTCCCAAACTAAGAAAGCCTGCTTAGCCGTGATAGTTTTCCTTTTAAATTGATTATAATTATGTCCTACTATTTTCTTTTTTTTTTCAGATGTCCTGAAATAGCGGTTTAGCTGGCACACTTGACTCACTAAAATTAGCACTTTAAAGCTTAATATTTCGCAAACGGATCCCTGATTCGAAAAACGGTTTAAGCAAGCCCACAGCAGTTTTGAAAGACCTATTCAACGGCACCCCACATGATAGGGTACGTCAACGAAACAAAAATTCACCCCCTCTTTGCATATAGGGGAGGTACCCTAAAAAAACTTTTTTTTTCAAGATTTTATTGTACGATTTTGTCGGCGTATTTAACATACCTAGGCTGTTTGATAAGTACCCGTTTATGGAAAAAATATTTTTTTTTTGTATATATGCATTTATTTTTCTACGTAGTCACCTTTTAACTCTATACACTTGTTCCACCTATACTCAAGCTTCAATAAACCATCCAAAAAGTATGATTTTGGAAAGTCATTAAAATAGGCCACTGTGGCGGCAATGACTTCGTCATTTGATCCAAATCGCTTACCACCGAGGCATTTTTTTAGGTTGGGAAACAAAAAAAAATCGCATGGGGCCAAATCTGGAGAATACGGGGGGTGAGGCAATAGTTCGTAGCGTAACTGTGCTAATTTAGCCGTCACAACTCTGGACGAATGAGCCGGGGCGTTGTCGTGATGAAACAGTACTTTTTTCTTTTTTAAATGGGGTCGTTTGTCCTTTAAGACGGCGTCAAATTCATCCAATAAATAAGCATAGCACTGCCCTGTTATCGTTTTCCCCTTTTCTAAGTAGTCAATATGTATAATACCCTGCGAATCCCAAAAAACAGTCGCCATGACCTTTCCAGCCGATGGGACGGTTTTTGCTTTCTTTGGAGCAGGTTCACCCGGTAAAATCCACTGCTTCGACTGCTCTTTCATTTCCGGGGTGTAGTGGTGAACCCACGTTTCGTCCACGGTTACGAAACGACGCAGAAACTCCTTCGGGTTACGTTTGAACACGGCCAATCACTGCTCCGAAGTAGTCAGTCGGTTCCGTTTTTGCTCCTCCGTGAGTAAACGTGGCACCCACCTCGCCGATACTTTCTTCATACCCAATTTTTCTTCTAATATGTGTTGTACCCTCTCGATTGAAACGTTTACACCATCAACGATTTCTCGAAGTTTAATTCGGCGGTCGGCTAAAACGATATTTTCTATTTTCTTAACCATATCGTCTGTAGTCACCTCAATTGGCCGGCCTGGGCGATCCTCATCAAAGACGGTTGTTCTTCCCCGCTTAAACTCGTTATACCAATATCTGACGGTTGTCATAGAAGGAGCACATTCATGGTAAACCGCTTGCATTCTTACTTTTATTTCATCACATGTTTTTCCTTCCAAAAAAAAGAATCTAATTACAGACCGATACTGTTCTTTCTCCATTTTAACAATTTTAAGTTCACGCTTTCACTAAATCGCTGTCAAATGAGAAAAAAACAAAAGAATGCCATTTTTTTTTCTTTTTCCCGCCTTTGAAAAATGGCTTAAAAAGGTGGTATACTTATTTTCGGCCAGTGATATTAATATATTTAGTAAACGGGTACTTATCAAACAGCCCTCGTATTGTATACCCGTGCCAAATTACAGCTTTTAGTACTAATAGTCTCTGAGCTAACCAGAAAGACAGACATGGCGAAACTATAAGGGTTCCTTAAAGAATTCAGAACCCTAAAAATTGGTAGGAAGATACCGCACCGCAAGGTCGTTCGCCCGATATCGTAGGTGTACATATGTAAATAATACATACGTTTAAAAAAAAATTGTATGTCAAGGGGAATCACCCTTAGCAAAGAGTAATGTCAAAATGTGCAGCACATAATTAACCGTATTTTATTATTGCATTAACTAGTAGCTTAATAGGCTATTTTACCGTCATCATAATCACCATATCAGCAGAAAGTAATACCAATAATCACCATATCTGCTCGACAAAGGCCTCCCCCAAAGATTTCCACGACGACCGGTCCTGCGCTGCCCGCACCCATCGGCTTCCTGCGATCTTCACCAGATCGTTGGTCCACCGCGTGGGAGGCCTGCCTACGCTACGTTTTCCGGTGCGTGGTCGTTAAGTATTAAATGATGCCTAAAAGTGCTATGAAGATAAAAACATGTAAATTTAGTGTAAGGAACACTGAAAATCCTAGAAAACAAGACGTAAAATCATCTGATTTTAACAATGTTCTGCTTTTTCAAGGTTTCACAGTCGAGCTAGGAACCCTTTTAGTTTCCCAGCTGTTTATACTCTTGACATTCGATATGGTGACGCCTATAAACATGAAATGATTATCAGCCTGCTATAGAACGTGACGATGGGAGCCATCATCAGATCAGCCACAAGAGGTCCACTGCTAGACATAGGCAAAGTATACATATTAGTACTTACATACAGTATGGACACTCCCTGCCGCTCTCTAGATTGCGACCTCACCACCTCGTCACGCATATTGATACAGATTGGTTACAGTTTGGCTGTCGAACATATAGGATTTCGCCGCCATTTTGTTTGTTCCGTCATTCCTTTTTTGAAATGTCATTTCAGGCCCGTTGTATGAAGTGTCCAGGGTGTGACATAGGCCTCCCTGAGTGTGCAGCAGGTTGGCAATTGGAGTGTACAGTGTGGTGGAGCAGTAAGCTTTTATGGACGCTCCTGTCAATCCTCTAGTTTTTTATCTCTTAGTCGTCTCCTAAGACACCCTCGGGAAGAGAATGAGTGGTACTGTTCTACGGTCGCACCACAGTCCTAATATGGTATAAAAACTGTAAAAAAACATGACGGTGCCTGCCTTAAATTAACCCCCATGGTGATTTTTTTTTATTCTAGAACTCATTTTGTAGTGTATTGTATAGGTCTTTAAAAACTATAGAAGAAGGTTTCCCTATATGTTTTGTTTATGAAATACTAGCTGTTTCCCGCGGCTTCACCCGCGTGGACCACGTTTCTATGACTTTTCGAGGGTGCGCAGTGCGCGAGCCGCAAGCGGCTCGCAAGCGTGGTAAAAAGTAGCCTCTGTCTTAAGCCAGGTCCTAATCTGTCTACCTACCAAATTTCAGCCAAATCCGTTCAGTAGTTTTTGCGGGAAAGCGTAACAGACAGACAGAGTTACTTTCGCATTTATAATATTAGTAGGGATTACGTTCGTGATTTTCTCAGAGTAACATGTCTGCCACCCTCTACCAGCTAAAACAGCTACATCAGAAAATCTAATAGTATTGGAAATACTGTTTCCGGATGTGTTTGACGTACATGTGTATTTATTTAGGATGTGGGCATCCGCTTAGAAAGGATTTGGGGAAATTACCACGGGAACGGCATAAAAAGGGATCTGCGCGGGCGAAGCCGCGGGAACCCACTTGTGTTGAATAAACTACACTCCTCATCTGTTTAGTTGGATACAAATTCCATTTTGTTTTTGTAGCCTTTTTTGCAAAGACCTTCATTTCACATTGAATATTTATATTGTAAATATTGTAATGTTAGAATACACACTATACAAAAAAACTTTGCACTTCTATCTATAACATATAAATAAAAATTAAATCCTGTTCATTACTTGAGAATGGTTAGACTAATTTGGCTAATTTACAAAAAAATTGTTTGTAATAATCCAAATAAGGTATTTAGGAAAAAAACAAACTCAGAAAAATCTAAAACCTTTAGGTACAAGCTTTGAGCTGCCTTCTAGGATGCCATTTTTTGGCTACATCATCAGACCGTGGATATTATCTAGGACCAGAGTCCTTGTCAAGACAAATCAAACAAGCCCAAACTCAATAGGGTTGCGTCATTTTATTATAGGGTATGAGAGAAAGCTTCATCATCAGGTCAGCTCCATGTCATAATAATATTGCAATGTCATCCGATTTACATATGCATGCAAAATTTCAGCTCAATCGGAAACCAGGAAGCGGGTTGCAAGATTAGATTACAGACACCAGGACAGATGAAAATCGGTAAATAAAAGCTTAATTAAAGATTTGAGAAAAACTTAAAGTCCTTTTCTGTACATAATTTTTGTATGAACTCAAGACAACTCATGATTCAAATGATGCACCTTAAATTAAAGTTAATCTTTTTTTTAATTTGAGTGCATTTGGCTGCACGTAATAATAATGATATACATGCAGACTTAACCGAAGGCAAATCTAGTCTCAAATATCTACACTAATATTATAGAGAGGTAAAGTTTGTAAGTTAAGTTTGTTTGTAGGAAGTAATCTCTGGAAATGCAGAACTGATTTTGAAAATTCTTTCACCAGTAGAAGGCTACTTTATTCCAGGGAGACGTAGGCTATGTCTACGCTCGCGAGCCACTTGCGACTCGCGCACAACTCACCCTCAAAGACAGTCATAAAAACGCAAAACCACAGGCAAAAGCTAGTTTAAATTAAACTCAATTGTTCATGTTATGCATTTAACTACTCTATAGTTCAAAATTTGGATAACTACTTTGCAGATACAGGAAACTTGCTTCTATGAACCTATTGACTGATATATCAATATTTATCATTTAATTGAGTAATTCCATAGATATTTTTTTTCCAAAATATAAAGGTTACAAATTTTTTTTTGTCTGATTTCAATCATACGTCAAAAAAATTAAGTTAGTTGCAAAAAAAAAATGTAATCTTGCTTAAATTGATATATAAGGTCTAACAAAATTAGCTGAAACTAACTGGTGCTTCTACCCATTAAACTGAACAACTTTCCCCATAAAACCCATAGTCAAATCTCAAAAAAAATTTTGAACTTCCCATACTAAGTTGGCTGATCAGCTGATCGAGTTAGTATGGAAGAGCCAAATTTTTTTTTGAGATTTGACTATGGGTTCCATGGGGAAAGTTGTTCAGTTTCATGGGTAGAAGCACCAGTTAAAATAGTTTTAGCTAATTTTGTTACACCTTATATAGATAGAAGAAGCTTTCATTAGCCAACTAGAACAGTAATTAGTTTTTATTTTCTTTTCAAAAGGACAAGCTTGTTGTTGGCCGTGGGGGCCTTTACAACTTCACCAAACAAGTTAGTTTTTATAGGTTTTATACAAAAATACTGAGAAAACTTTGGATATCAGCAAGGCACCAAATGGACTACCGTGCGGCCAAATTAATCACCCCGAGTGAGGCCCGTCGGCGCATTTGATATCCCCGCTTAAAGGAATAATTAAAATTATACAATGATTGAATATTACACAATACTTCATGTTTCAAAGCATTTTTAGGGTTCTGTACCCAAAGGGTAAAAAACGGGTCCCTATTACTAAGACTCTGCTGTCCGTCCATCTGTCTGCCCGTCTGTCACCAGGCTGTATTTGTTAACCGTGATAGCTAGACAGTTGAAATTTTCACAGATGATGTATTTCTGTTGCCACTATAACAACATTTACTAAAAATAAGAAAAACCAGAAGTGTCTATACAAAAACATGTTTTTTTAAACGTGAAGAAACTAGCACCATCTAATATGATGGTACAAAACCTTTTGTGTGGGGTTCTGACTCGCACTTTATCAATTTATTTTTTATTTATCCAAATATTTTATTACAAGACCAAATATAATACTTAAAAGCAATTTTTTTTTGTATGTTTATGATTATTTTTCCTCTTAATTATTGTATGAAAATTTAAAAACTAAACAGTACAAATTCGTAAAGAGAATATTACACAAGGTGTTTTTTTTTTAATCTTTACCTATTTCAGTCACTCCAAATTGCTGTGTATGGAGGGAGAGACAAGTTCCAGCCTTCATCATATCAGCCAAAAATCGTCCACTGCTGGACAAAGGCCTCCCCCAAGGATTTCCACAATGACCGGTCCTGCGCTGCCCGCATCCATCGGCTTCCCGCGACCTTCACCAGGTCATCGGTCCACCGCGTGGGAGGCCTGCCTACGCTACGTTTTCCGGTGCGCGGTCGCCACTCGAGAACTTTACTGCCCCATCGGCCATCTGTTCCAGCCTTATCCTAACAATATAAATGTGAAAGTTTGTATGTATGGATGTTTGTTACTCTTTCACACTTCAAAAACTGGACAAATTGAGATGAAATTTAGCAAACATATAGGAAAGGTCCTGGAATAGGACATAGGCTACTTTTTAACCCACGAAAACATCTTATTCCCAAGGGAAAATCCAAAACAACACGGACGTAGCCACGGGCAGACGGCTAGTTAATAATATCAAAAATCTAATCAGCAGCTATTTGTATATAGGAATAGCTCCGTCTTATTAAATATATTTTTTCAGTTCTATTTTACTTTGTTCACTCAAACAATGTGGCAAACATGTGTGAAAATAATTATAAAAAGCTAGACTGCAGACTAGAATTAATTTATGCTAACATTTTTTTTGTGGTGTGAACTGCACAAAAACAGTTTTTGACTGACTTCAAAAAAAGAAGTAGTTCTCAATTCCACTGTGTTTTTTGGTATGTGTGTAACGGGATTTCCTCAACAATTGTGAAACCGATTTTAATGATACTTTTTTATTTGATAGGTAATGCCTCCAGACTTGTTGTTGAATGACGACCTGGTGAAGGTCACGGCAAGCGGCTGGATGCGGACAGCACAGGACCGGTTGTCATGGAAATCCTTGAGGGACGCCATTGTCTAGCAGTGGACATCTTTCGGCAAATGATGAATACGTCCATAGTGATGGCATATAAATTGTATCAGAATCGATTCAGTTCTTTAAAAAAAAATTTACTTACTTCATGCTATTGAAGTCTGCTGTTTTTAATATGTTAAGAATTGTCAATTATTATAAAGTTACTTATTAGTCAGTTATAAGCAGCACTATTTCCGCTGAAGTCCATTTGTGCCTATATCTACATTGGACCAAAATTTGTTGGGGACCAGTGCACTTAAGAGGGCTGCTTATGGGACTTAATCGGACCTTTAAATGAACTTATCCTCCATAGAAATTTAAGTAATAATTTCCTCGTACCTGATAAGCCCGCATAAATAGATTAATTAAAGGTTAGGATTTGTAATACAGACTTACAATAAGATTCCAATGAGAACAGCTTGTAAATGGATTGAGCAGTACAATCACGTAGGTCTGCGAGTGTGAGAGTGTAAATAATTATCAAAACGGTACGCAAATAAACTCGAAATGAATGTTTAGTGCAAAATGTAATCATAACCAATCAAAAGCTATGACTCATCGAAATCTCGTGATACGATAACGAAGACAGGAAAAACCCGAAATACCTTTATTCTTACCCATAGTGGTCACGTTGTAATCGGCTTGGGTGAAGTGAAGGCTGCACACTTTGGAGTATTTGGTGTATGGTTTCCCACGTTTCAGAATGTCGTTCCATTTGTCCGCCATCGTTACGTCGCGCGGGAATCGGTGGAATTTCACGTTCTTGGTCTTCCCGGCTAGGGACGTGCACTGGGGCACGGTGCAGTAGTATCCCATCGTGGCTAAATGGTGAAAACCTTTGTTGCTATACGGGAATGCGGTTCAGGCCGCACGTCGCGAATTGAATTGACATCAAACAGGAAGTATCGGGCGCGCAGCTGAAACGGATCGCTTCGCTTGTTTCACTCGTTATCACGTTAGCGAAAAATATGGAATCATCACACAGTCCGTAGCCTTGAAAATATTTGACATGTATCACCTTTTTTCTCTCCCTTCCCACTTTTTTCGAGATCGCAAAAAAATGGCCACTGACTACTGACCAATCATAGACAAACACCATAGACAATTCTTCCAGCCAGCACACGTCTTTCAATCATGCTGAGTTTACACACTCGCCTAATTCATAAAGCGATGAGCGAGCGCGAACATAAACGCGCTTGTAGGTTTACATACATACATATAATCACGCCTCTTTCCCGTAGGGGTAGGCAGAGACCACTTCTTTCCACTTGCTACGATCCTTACATACTTGTTTCGCTTCATCCACTTTCATTATTCCCTTCATACATGCTCTTCGGTTTAGGGTACTCTTGACCTGGCCTTTTTTCAAGACGTCCCTGATTTGGTCTTGAAACGTCCGTCTAGGTGGTAACACATTCATTCACACTCGCCTTATACACTTTTTTCGTCAATTGTTTTCGTCTTCATTCATTCTCTCGACATGGCCAAACCATCTCAGCATACCTTTCTCAATTTTTGTCACTACATCTTCTTTCAGACCACAACGTTTCCTTATCTCACTATTTCTTATCCTGTCACTCAGTTTAACTCCTATCATACTTCTTAACGCTCTCATCTCAACTGCATTTATTCTGCTTACATATTTCTTTTGCCATACCCAACTTTCACTTCCGTACATGAGTGTCGGAACCAACACCCCCTCATGCACAGCCAAACGAGCCTTGTTAGATACCTTCCGACTGTTCATAAAGGAGTGTAAAGCTCCATTCACCATGTGTCGCGACGAGTGAACACACACGTCGCGAGGTACGTGTATAAAGCGCATATGGTAACACTGCTTAAGCAACGTAATTGTTTATGGTCAGAATATTATCTGTGGAAATAAAAGTATATTGATTTGGCTATGGTAAGAAAAATGACCGCTTCTTTCTGTAAGTGTCATTAGACTCAAGACTGTGAATTTGTGTGCACATCGAAGTTGGAGATGCACGAGATGATGGCGTGGCCTGACACCACGTGTCTGCGGGAATTTGCGTCTCATTGGATCATCAGAACGAAAGCTAAGTACCTTGGGTGCTTGGGGATTTTGCTGACTTCGTGTCTGAGGACGGTCCTTGTACAAATGACTTATTTCTACATACCTGCTATTAAAGTGACCTGCCCTATTGTGGGTGTTGCATTTATAACAACATAAAAGCTAAATGTTCCATGCCTAAATATCTACTCATGTTTGAAAGCCTTTATACTTGCAAATGATTTGTGAACACACAATAAATTGTTGAATGATTGTGTGTTGTGTAATGTGTGTTGTGTGACGGTGGCCAATTAAAGGATCTCCGTGATCCATGAAAAGTCCATATCAATAGACAGCTGTGTGGCCAATATGAAGCCTGTATGGCGTGATGAAGTGGCCTATTAAAGGATCATCGTGATCCATGAACAAGTCCATATCAATGGACAACTGTGTGGCCAATATGAAGCCTGTATGGCGTGATGAAGTGGCCTATTAAAGGATCATCGTGATCCATGAACAAGTCCATATCAATGGACAACTGTGTGGCCAGTTTGAAGCCTGTATGGCGTGATGATGGCCCATTAAAGGCCTATAAAGGATCCATGAAAAGTCCATATCAATGGATATCTGTGTGGCCAGTTTGAAGCCTGTATGGCGTGATGAGGGCCCATTAAAGGCCTATAAAGGATCCATGAAAAGTCCATATCAATGGACAACTGTGTGGCCAGTGTAAAGCCTGTACGGCAAGGGTCTTTTGTGATCCATGAACAAGTCCATATAAATGGACAACTGTGTGGCCAGTGTAAAGCCTGTATGGCAAGGGTCTTCTATGATCCATGAACAAGTGTGTGTCCAGTGTTAATGGAAACCTATTGTGGTCTATAAAGAAGCCTGTATGGCAAACTATGTGGCCAGCTAGTAGTGGCCAATTATTAGAGACTGACTTATGATTATTGACTGTCCTTTACTAAATGTTACGGTTATCAAGATAAAAGATCATTGTTTCTACGCTCCGTACTTAGATATGAAACAAGTAAAATCAGTGTTATATTTTATATTAACAGACGGAGATACCTGGTCTGATTGAGCGGACTTACACAGGCGTCCTTATGAACACCACACAAGTATACATCTGGTGAGTCATGTTCATGGATCACAAAAGACCCTTGCCGTACAGGCTTTACACTGGCCACACAGATATCCATTGATATGGACTTTTCATGGATCCTTTATAGGCCTTTAATGGGCCCTCATCACGCCATACAGGCTTCAAACTGGCCACACAGATATCCATTGATATGGACTTTTCATGGATCCTTTATAGGCCTTTAATGGGCCATCATCACGCCATACAGGCTTCAAACTGGCCACACAGTTGTCCATTGATATGGACTTGTTCATGGATCACGATGATCCTTTAATAGGCCACTTCATCACGCCATACTGGCTTCATATTGGCCACACAGTTGTCCATTGATATGGACTTGTTCATGGATTACGATGATCCTTTAATAGGCCACTTCATCACGCCATACAGGCTTCATATTGGCCACACAGCTGTCTATTGATATGGACTTTTCATGGATCACGGAGATCCTTTAATTGGCCACCGTCACACCATACAACACACAATCATTCAACAATGTATTGTGTGTTCACGAATCATTTGCAAGTAAAGGCTTTCAAACATGAGTAGACATTTAGGCATGAAACATTTAGGTTTTATGTTGTTATAAATGCAATACCCACAATAGGGCAGGTCACTTTAATAGCAGGTATGTAGAAATAAGTTATTTGTACAAGGACCGTCCTCAGACATGGAACACGCCAAAATCTCCAAGCACTAAGGGTACTTAGCTTTCGTTCTGATGATCCAATGAGACGCAAATTCCCGCAGACACGTGGTGTCAGGCCACGCCATCATCTCGTGCATCTCCAACTTCGATGTGCACACAAATTCACAGTCTTGAGTCTAATGACACTTACAGAAAGAAGCGGTCATTTTTCTTACCATAGCCAAATCAATATACTTTTATTTCCACAGATAATATTCTGACCATAAACAATTACGTTGCTTAAGCAGTGTTACCATATGCGCTTTATACACGTACCTCGCGACGTGTGTGTTCACTCGTCGCGACACTCCCGAGAGCCTCAAAAGATTCTCAACTTCTGGTTCATTTACATGCTTCGTGACGTGCATGACGCTCGTCACGACACCATGGTTCCGGCATTCACTCTTCTTTCAATCTCACTCTCACACTTTCCATCTCTTGTAAACTTTGAACCCAGATACACAAACTCATTCACCTGTTCAATTTTTTCATCACCAATCACAGTATTGCAGTCTGTCACTGTCTCATCTCTTTCAAACACCATCACTTTTGTCTTCTTTACATTCACCTTTATTCCTTTTCTGACAAAAGCACCACTCATAGCAGTTACCATCTCCTGCAACTCCTCGGCCGAAGACGCAAGTAATACTTGGTCATCAGCATAGAGAAAACATTTGACGAGAAACTCATTCATTCTCAACCCACTTTCATTCTCTTTTAAATCTGTCAAGCAATTGTCCATGAACAGATTAAACAGCCACGGTGACGCTACACATCCCTGTCTAACACCCTTTTCGATATTAAACCATTCAGTGTATGCCCCATTAATCCTTACACAAGCAGTGGAATCCCTATAAAGAGACTGCAATGCTCGTATGAGGATAATGCTCACACCGTTCACGGACAATGCTGACCACAACTCATTCCTCACCACTCTATCATAGGCCTTTTCTAGATCCACGAACGCGCAATAGACCTTCTTGGTTTTAACCAAACACTTTTCGGCTATGCACCGCAAGGAAAAGACCTGATCCGTACATCCCATTCCATTTCTAAATCCCGCTTGTGCATCTTAGGTTTATCAAACAGACGAAATTCACAGGCAGGCCCGAATTACTAGACTAGACTGACTCGGTGGCTCAGTGGTTAGTGTGCTTGACTACTGATCCGAGAGTTGTGGGTTCGATCCCCACCCAAGGCAAATATTTGTGTGATGAGCAGATTTGTTTGCTCTGTGTCTGGGTGTTAAATATCTATATATGTATGTATTTAAACGTATATAAGTATGTATATCAGTCTCTGGTTCCCATAACACAGGGAATCCTACTTTGGGGCCAGATGACCATGTGTGATTTGTCCCAGAATATTTATTTTATTTATTTAATTGAGCTCTCTATATCTTTACCATATTCACCAAGAAACATGTTAGGATTACATCATCCTTACTTAATATTATAAATGTGAAAATGTGTTTGTTTGTTTGATTGTTTGTTACCTTTTCACGCTTCAACGCCTTGCCCAATCTTTATAAAATTTGGCATGCAGGTAGCCTGTGTCACGGGGAAGAACATAGGCTACTTTTTATCCCGGGAAAATAGCATTATATGATGCAGTTCCTGAGGGAACTAAAAAAATACTCGATTGTTGTAATTTTTTGCACAGAGGTGGTTGAGTAATGAGTAGGTGGGAAACGACATAATTTACTAATCACTCTTAAAGACAGTCATAAAAACGATGTCCACTAGGAACTGAAAATATACTCTTTTTTGGTTAATTTCTTTAACATCGCAACGGAACAATGGATTGTGTGAATTTTTGCACAGAGATGGTTGAGTGAGTGGGAAATGACCTGATTTACTAATAAGCATATCTTGACATAGTTCTCGAGAGATCTGGAGAAAATACACGTCCACGCTCGCGAGCCGCTTGTGGCTCGCGCACCGCGCTCCCTCTCAGACAGTCATAGAAACTATGTCCACGCGGGCGAAAGCTATTTAATCATAAAACTTTTATTGTTTTCTGTGTAATAAAAATAAAGTATCCCATCCCTGGTACCAATACTAATCTATCTGCCCGAAAAAACAAATAAGGATATGATGTGTGTAATGTCAAATGTGTATTGAATCGTTATTGCTGTTTTCCCAACACTTCGTTCTACCTACAGATTTCTTGAAAATTTTAAAATTATGTATATATTTACAATGCTCCCGAAAAATATACTGTAACCCGTAAATGTGACGACAAAAAGTTTTGAGGAATTATTTTTGCAAAATATTCGAAGATTCAAAACTAATTTCAAAGATTTTAATGACTATAGTATAGGTATTTGCTTTGTCGAACCAAGTCTGTTCCTCGTTTATATGGTATCACAGAAAGATCATCTGTTAGACTTAGTCCAGCTGACAGACCAAATCCGTGTATACCTTATACCAATCAAAAAAAGCACAATGCAAACACACTTGGTTATGAATTTGACAGTTTCAAATGTCAATTCCATAGTATTTTTGTTTACCTTTTGCTTTTTTTGATTGGTACAAGGTATAGTAGCTGTAATGCCACATTGTGTTGTCTCTGCGTGATCAAAGTGGACCACGCGAAAGTAATTTAAAAAACATAACATAGAAATTTCCACCGATAAAATATTAGTGAGTACTTGAAATACCATTTTTAGTAAAATAAAAATTACCTCCTCCGTTGCATAATGTTTACTCCATTAGTTTCATATCAGGAGGTCGCGGATTCGATTGCCGCTGGAGTCTATCTTTGTAAGGCTCAGTATGGTTGATGAAAGGGAATTTTCGAGGCCCACCTGCCACCACCTTTTTAAGTCACGCTACCATAAATCAATTTTCACGGCATTGTTGTGTTTCGGCATAAAGATAAATTAGCCAGTTCCCCACTGCGTTGGGGAGTCTCAGTAAGCCCACTTCTATCTCCGGCATCATTTTCACTTACCATCAAGTATATGATGCCAAGGGCTTACCAGTTATGGATTTGAAAAAAGGTTAAATGTTTATGGTTTTTCTATTTCATCATCATATCAGCTCATACACGTCCCCGCGGAGGGGCTTGAGCTTACCCTGAATTAGTGATAGGGCCTTAGTTGACCACGCGGGCCTAGTGCGGGTTGGTCACTGACCTCCATATATACAAGTACGCTGGACCTATGATAAGCCGGGCCATGGTGAGGTGATTTGATTTTCGCCATTTTGGCGCTGATCGCACAGAAGTGGGTGGGAACGGAACAAATAATAGAGATGGGACAACGAGATAAAATACATTTCCGACAGATACAGATATTTCTATAATACTTATATATCATAATAAAATTGAATAATAGCATCTCTCTATCTATCTATCAGTGTGTGGCAAGCTAGATCCAAAAATAAATACGGAACTTTTTTAAAATAGAAATCAGAGATTTTGGGATGGAGTGAAATAAATAGGTAAGGTATTTATAGAAAATAAAAATATATGTACAATCCTGTAATAATTTTTATAACTTACCTTCGTCATCTTCATAGTTACATACCAACAACAATTTTTCGTGCTTTGCGTTTAACAGGGAAATTTGAATTATTTTTGTAAATTTTATACAGCACAATAGAATCAGTCTAAACGCATCATTGAATAGAAGAATAATTACTGTTAGACAGTGTGATCAAATAACATAATCTCCGAATAGACTTTATACTTATAGCGCAGTCTGTGTATACGCATATTCGCCAACTTGAACATTGCTACATACAGCACGATTATTCACGATATATTAACATTTGAACAACGCAGTGACAGCAATAGTTAAAATATCGTTAATAATCATGCCGTAGGAATGATCAAGTTGACGAATACACGTTATGCGTGTAAAACCACTACCGCTTCTTCATGTACGCAGTCGCGGGCATACTTAATTTGTTATTAAGTGTAACTAGATTACAAAAAAAAAATTGCCGCAACAAACTACTCATTGGCGAGCCCAAATAATTTGTCGCAACCAAAGAATACGTACATTTACACCTGTAATATATAGGGCGTAGTTTTTAGCAGCTGCGTACAGACCTCAGAACTGAAAAAAAAACCGGTAAAATAGGTCCCGGTATTTATAGTTTGCTATCTCGGTTGCACATTCCCTGTCCTTGTCACTTTGTTCTGGAGTTTTCGATAGACAAATATGTTATAAGCAGACAAGGACCACGCTAGCGACATTCAGTTCAGTTTGAATCAAGCAAATGTAACTGCGAGAAGAAGTGAAAATCGGAAGAAGTAACAATAATCGAGAAGAGAATCCTACGCAAGGGACAGCGCCGTAATTGACCCTCGTAAGGACCTTCGCTCGAGTTACATCGTCGAAATAGAACCTCCAAGATGAAAAGCCTCTCACGTCTCTTGTTTTCTTGTTTTCTTCCACTCCGAGGCGTTACTTCCTCCCGCAAGTCAGTCGCAGCCATACAATCACCGTCTCCTTTAAAAAAAAACAGTCCACTGCTCTCCCGGATTTTCTGTGGATCGATCGAAGGCGGCCCACAGTAGGTACTTATATTATCTGAAATACCTGGGAATTCCAACAAAATACCAAGTCTATATTATACTTGGAAAATAATGTGAGCCAATGTAACCTACTAAAGTCAGTACCTTTAAGTACTCATAGATACCTTGTCTTAATCAATAAAATAATTATAAATAAACCTTTTAAAAGAAGTAAAAACCTAAAATGCAAGACGTACTTATTGACTTTTTCTTGATTGGGACAATTTTTATTCCACAATACTTTTTCTATTTTATAATGCCTACAACCTACAATACTTGTATTTATTCTCGGATAAAACGCCTTTGTCGTCGGTGGATTGAGGTAGAAGTTTCTCGATTCCTTGCCTCCCTGGAGTCTTGAGAGCCATTCTTTTTATGAAAATTTGTACTTATATACTTTGAAACAATTCTTACCTATCATGATATTTAAAAAAACCTACGCCGAATTATTTTATTCCCGGTTTCGTAGGAAGAAAACCATGAATATAAACTATTTTGTTGACCTCTAGCTTTTTCTAATCATTTTGTACTCGTCAATCATAGAAAAATTACAGTAAACTGCTTTTTTATCCTAGCGATAATTTTACACAGCTGACAGTTGCAATCGACGATATATGATCACCGCCCCGGCCCCGCAGGCACTGTTGATGTAAGCGGGGGGCGGGGGGAGGTGAGTGTCGCAAATCTTTACGCTAGTAATAATAGTACAGGTCATGTTTGATAATAAAGTTGGTACTAAAGGGCGAAGCGAGGTACCAACGCGAATGTTTGAATGCGCCATTAGAGTCCAGATAACTCTGGCATGGCAACACAGTATTTAAAAAACAAATCAATTCAAAGATGGCGACGCTTGGTGTTTATCCGCGAAGTTTTGTTTGTTTTCGAAACATTTTCTTGTGCATACTATTGTTTTAATAACACGTTAATGACTCAGCAATGTTAAAAGTCGCCGTCGTCTGTGTTACGCTTTAGAAAAATGCCTTACTATTGCACAGTGCCTCGTTGTACGTCTATGGCAGGCAAAGCCAAGAACGTATCTTTTCATCAATTCCCTCGTGATGTTGAGCTCGCCAGGCTTTGGAACGAGATTCTGAAGAGAGGGAAACCTTACACGAAGTATTCCAAAGTGTGCAGCCTCCATTTCAGGCCGGAAGACTACACTATTACTAGTGTAGGTAAAAACAAAGGTAGGTAGCATTTAATGAAGTAGTTACCTACATGCCTACTGTTAATTATAATTCCCACGCTATGTAGGTATCTTCTGTACTAGTATTTACGTGCAGCGGCGTGGCGTGGGTGTGAGCCGTAGGTATTACCTACTTTGATTTGATTAATGAATAACGATAGGTTTGTTTACATACAGTTTTTGTTAGTATAATTTTGTGACCTACTACCATTCAGTTGTACATATTCTTGGCTGTATCAAATCTAGTATCTAGGCATCATTTGTTCAGTATCAGCTGTTAGGTTCATATCTTAAATAACCTTTGTTATCTATGATTGATTACAATCACAGAGTATATTTTGAATTTTGATTTTTATACCTAAATGGTTCCATAAAAAATAAATAAATCATTAATTGTGGGAGCCTAGTCTGATGAATTTGTAGGCATTTTATGCTGACGACTGCAAGACTAAAGGTTTTGGTTCAATTCCTACCCAGGGTAAACATTAAGTAAGTTTGCTTGTTTTTTCTGCCTTTTTGAACACATTAACAGACAGAGTTGACTGTCTTTTTTTATATCCTCAACTGGTAAGCCCTTGTTGGCATCATTTCACCTGTTAGTAAGTGACAATGATGCCGAACATGGAAAGGGGCTTACCAAAGTTTCCCAACACTATGGAGAATTAGCAATCTTATCTTCATGCTGGAACACATCAATGCTGTTAACATTGATGTTTGGTGGCAGGACTTAGATAAGATGATGGTAGCTAGCTAGACAGGCTTAGAAAATGTCCTACCACCTACCAAATCAAACAGTTCTTACAAAGTGAGAGCCTGTCTGGATTGGAACCTGTGACCTCCTGGTGTGAAGCGAGTGGACTAACCACTATACCTCGTAGGTAACCACTGTGTCCATTAAATAATTGAAAAGCTACACATTAAAAAACTGTCTTGAATCACAACAACCAAGTATAAGTTTGTTTTTGTTAATTTCACTGATAGGTATACTGAACCTATTCTGATAAAATTTCTATGAGAACAATCTGAAAGTAGACATATCCATACAAATAAAAAATATTTTTACAAATCGGTTTATTAATTACAGAATTGTGAGGTAAATAACTAAAAAAATTACAACCCAATTGAGAAAGAACCTCTTCTTTTTTCAAAATTTTGGGAGTTACAAATGATCCACCCTGCTCTGCCTGCATTTTTTTTCACAAGATCACCCGCTGGGCTTATCTGAAGATTCCCTGAAAATTGCTACAGCTGTTTTGGAGTCCAAGATAACTTTTATATTATGTAGAAATATTAATATTATCCTATTAGTTATTATGGCTTCTAGTCTGGATAAAGTAACCATTGTATTAATCTGTGTGTAAGTATCTTAGATAACATAAAAAAACGAAATCCCAGTTTCATACAAAACAAACTTCAAAAAACATCCAGTTTTTTGACAGGAGACAAGGATAGAAATATTCAAATAGCTATGTTAGATAGAGAGGGAGAGGGTGACATTATGTTTGAACACTTTTTACCACATGATCATGAATTATGTTCTTTTATATTTAATAAGAGCCACCAAAGTTTTCTCAGTACATTTATATATATACAGAAAGGAGGCCCATTTTTTTTTACTTTTTTTTTATCCCCAATTGATAAGCCCTTGGCATCATCTCACCTAATGGTGATGCTGGAAAAAAATTTTTGGCTTTTTGGACCACCAGAGAGGTGATGAAAATGTACTGTGAAAACTTAGGCGGTCCTTATTTTGTTTTGAGTAGTTTATCAGATCTTTGGTACCTTAGATCTGATATACTACCTATCTAAGAAGGTGCCTATCTATGGCAGTGCTCCGTCACTCGCCTATACCTAACGCAAACTATCCTCGACTGCACCATCACTTACCATCAGGTGAGTTGCAGTCAAACGCACTCAAATTTTTAATAAAAAAATAAATAAAATAAAATACCTATGCTTAGGGACCCAATAATTGTAATTGTTTTTAATTTTGTTTTTTTTTATCTTTTATTTCCATAATTTCAAACACAATGTTACATTGTTTCTGAATATATGAACTGAACTGATCACCATTTCAGGACAATGGAGGACACTCCGCAAAGATGCTATTCCATCGCAGAACCTACCGTCTGACTCCCCGACGCCCCCGCATCGGCGCCGCAGCTCCGGTGCCTGGGTACCTGACGTGCCTAGCAATGCTGCTGACCCCAGGGTGAGTTGTATCAATTAATTTTCATACAATTAACAACAACAAGTTACCAGAGACAGTTATAAGTACTCCATCCGTGAACAGTTTTAAAAACAGACTAGAGAAATATTTATAAACTACATAAGTGCAGTGAAATACACGCATCAGCTTTTTAAGCTGCTAGTGTATAAACTATAATAACAATTATTAAACTGACTGTTTCCTGTGGCTTCACTCGCGTGGATATCAATTTCGTTCAATTCGTGAAAAAACCCATGGAAAAAACAATTCAGGCCTTTGTCCAGCAGTGGACGTCTTTCAACTAAAATGATGATGATTATTATATATTGTTCACTATTAAAAATAACATGAACTGTGAATTTAAAAATTAATAATTTTGAACAGGAAACTAAGGTTCCCCTCTATTTCTCTGGGATGCCATCATCAGATGCCTTGGGATATCTCCATTCCAACAAAAAAAGAATCATCAAATTCGGTTCATAAACGACGAAGTTATCCGCGAACACACATAAAAAAAATATACAGTCGAATTGAGAAACTTCCTTCTTTTTTGAAGTCGGTCGAAAATAACATAAAATGTAAAATTAAGGGCGTATACCGCATCATACACTGCCGGTTATAGACAAAGATGGAAGTACCTAAACCCGGCCCCAAGCTACTCCTACTTGACTCGACTTGATGATGATCACGATCCCCAAACTGTTGGGGCTACGACTTGGGAGAAGACGAAGAATACCGCATACAAGAGACGCGTTTTTTCATGGTTTTAGGGTTCCATAAACAAAGAGTAAAAACGGGACCCTATTACTAAGACTTTGCTGTCCATCCGTCTGTCACCAGGCCGTGATAGCTACACAGCTGAAATTTTCACAGATAATGTATGATAATGTATGCTATAACATCAAATACTAAAAATTAGAAAAAGTGAAATAAAGAAACTAGTGGCATCTAGTATGATGGTTTTTGAAACATGAAACTAGCGCCATCTGGTATGATGGTTAGGAACCCTATGTGTGTGGTTCTGACTCACACTTGGACTTACTGTATTGTAAAAACGGTATTACATACAAGCGTCACACGTCTTGTTGTTATTACAAGCTTTTATTTAGTTTCACATGTCCCGATGCCTGTAAAAAATCTTGCAAGTTAAATTTGACCCACTTCCCGGTTTCTGATTGTACTGAAATTTCCCATGCATATGTATATTGCGTGACAAAAAAGCTTGTAGGTTTTTCGAAAGTTTTTATAGTGAAAACTCAATAAAAAGCGGCCAAGCGTGTGTCGTACTAGCGCTATAATATCCTAAAATGATTCACGTTAAACACAGAATTCAATCGCAACAACTTAAAGGTTGTGTGTGAAGTCGACCAACCCACAATGGGCCCGCGTGGTTGACTTAGGCCCGATCGCCCTAATACAGGGAGACTCGAGTCCCTCGGTGGGGATGTATATGAGCTGATATGTTATGATGACTCAATGTTTTAAGCAGAGATTTAAAAAGATTTCGCTCCCTCCAACCCGTCTGTCGTGAAGGGCACTACTCGGCGCAGCACTGACTCTCCCGCCCCACAGACCCCTCTAAGTGCACAACGGGGTACACCGTACATTACATTCTTTTTTTTTAAGCTATTGCATAGCTTTTATCGCGGGCTTTGAGCGCGGCGACCGAATCAAGAAATTCCGTAACGAAAAAACCTAACACCTCACACTCCGCCTACCAAGTAGCTCGGCCGAGCGTGACGTAGCGTTACCGCGTTCTAAAAAAACTAATCTGCCACAATAGTGCCATCTATTAGCGATTTGCGGTACTAAAAGGACTTAGTCAATTTTACTAGTGTAACTTTCTTAGTGTCAAAAGTTGTTTAAAAATGCTATGCAATAGCTTTACCGCGGCATTCTTCGAGTGCCACACGTCTTTTTATTTTGTAAGTGTTGCGTGACCTTCAAACACTTGAAGTTGAAGTTAGGGGCGGGCTGATTTTCGCAACCAGGCGACCACTGCGCCCATTTTGCGTGATTGGCCGGCATCACTGCCAGCCCAGCTTGAAACACTTACACATGAGGCTTCGTGCATGTGACGCTAGGACTCCTGCTTTGCTACAGCGAATGACAGTAATCCTGCCCACCGTAGTATAATCTAAGGTATTTTACACGGCATGCACCGTGGCGGTTTTTTTAATCCACAATTGGTAAGCCATTGACATCAATCGATCAATCAAGTATACTTTATTGTACATAAAATAAATAAAATAGAGAATAGTATGACATCTTACCTGATGTTAAGTGACGATAGTGAAGAAGATGGAAGTGGGCTTACCAAGATTCTCCAACGCAATGGGGAACTTATCTTCAAGCCTTCTGGCTTTTAGAGAGACTGCAAGTCTGCAACTGTCTCGGGGGTACGCCGTAGTCATCATCATCTTCATCACTGCTGGACAAAAGACTCCCCCAAGGATTTCCACGACGACCGGTCCTGTGCTGCCCGCATCCAGTAGTATCTTAGTATCATTATTCAATGCCATCCTAAAGCCGTGTACTCGATGTTAGATTCAAGATTCAAGGTATTTATTCAAAATAGGTGCAAATTACACTCTTTCTGAAAGTCATAAAATAACAATAACATAATGTAATAAATCAAGAAATAAACAATCATTAGTTAAATAACGTAAAAATTCAATCCTTGATGTAAACCAGATTATGTCATTTGAACATGAAAACAATATGACACGAAAAGTTATACATAAAAATCATTGAATATCATTAACGCCTTTGACAAGACTAGGCCAGTTCACACGGACAGTTAGCGCGGCTGGAAGTGTTAAGTATGTTTCAGTTATTTGTAACTGTCCTGTTTTATTACAGATGCAGCAACAAATCGCACAGGCCATCTACCTGCAGACCATGCTGGCGATGCAAGTCGCGGCCAATGGTAAGTTTCATCATCATCACATCAGCCGCAAGACGTCCACTGCTGGACAAAGGTTACCCCAAGGATTTCCACAATAATCTGCATCCAGAGACTTCCTGCGCCCTCCAACAGGTCTTCCGTCCATTTCGGGGTAGTTTCAAATATCTAGCCACGAAGTGCTGCAACGACCTTCCTCCACCTATTCGTAGAGCCGATTCGCTATTTTTTAAACACTGTATCGTTCTTACCTTCTTCAACAGCAACTTACATTATAATGATCAGAGGCGTCTTTACCTATGGTGCAGGGTGTGCGTTGCACCCGGGCGCCGCGGTCTTAGGGGGCGCCGCCGAGCGCCACTCGCCGCGCTTCCCCTGGCTTATGCACTACAGACTGCACCCGTGTTATGATGCCGGGCGCGGATTAATCTAACACACATAAAAAGAGCTCCGGTTAGGAGTTGGATCATAATTATTTAAATACTAGCTGTCCCGCGAACTACGTACCGCCTTACATTGCATTACACTGCCCTACCCTACCCTACCCTACACTACACTACACTACCCTACCCTACACTACCCTACCCTACCCTACTCTACCCTACCCTACACTACCCTACCCTACACTACACTACCCTACCCTACACTACCCTACCCTACCCTACCCTACATTACCCTACATACACTACCCTACACTACACTACACTACCCTACCCTACCCTACCCTACATAAGAACCTTCTCCTGACAATAACGAACTCGACAAAAAAAGAATTAGCGAAATCGGTCCAGCCGTTCTCGAGTTATGCGCTTACCAACACATTTTGCGATTCATTTTTATATTACAGATTATAGGTACGTACGTATAGACCGCCAAACTAAAGTGGCAGTGAGCAAGTCAAATAGCTCTTAGAAAAGATAGCCGTTGGGGCAGTAATGTTCTCGAGTGGTGACCGCGCACTGAAAGATGAAGCCTTGGCAGGCCTCCCACACGGTGGACCGACGATCTGGTTAACGTCGCGGGAAGCCGGGCAGCGCAGGACCAGCCATCGTGGAAATCCTTGGGGCAGGCCTTAGTCCAAACTTTGGTAACTTGATGTGCTGTTATTTGTACCTACTCCATTTTGACAGCGCTCAGAACGCTTACTAGAGGGCGCTAGGGTAAGGTTTGCACCCGGGCGCTCCATGAGCTAGAGACGCCTCTGATAATGATCGTTGTCCTCTCCCCTCCCCTGTTTTTTCCCTGTCTTTGAAGACACGCACACTCTCATACATAACACACGGATACCGCACACATGTATCAAAAAATTGCTTCAACTTGACAGTTCGTAGCAATATGTTTTTTTTTATCTGAGCATGGCATGAACGTACGGGCACACTCCGGACACTTCATACAACGGGCAAGAAATGACTTTCTAAAAATAAATGACGAAACAAACAAAATCACGGCGAAATCCTTAACTTTTGAGAACCAAACTACAACCAATCTGTAACAATCTGGGTGACGAGGGGGTGAGGTCGCAATCTAGAGAGCGGCAGGGAGTGTCCATACTGTATGTTAGTACTAATATATATACTTTAGTACGGGATAAAGCTTAAAAGGGTGAATGTTTGAATCATATGTCTGTTTTCTCGTAATTTGTCAAAGAAATCTGAACCATTTCAACTTTAAACTTGTTCCAGGATCTCATCCACACCCGGCGTCAGACGCGGAGTCTCCAAACGCCACATTTCAAGAAAACACAGTCACTATAGCTGAAGTGGAAGAAATGATCAGACACCGCACAGAAGAGCACAGCGCTGAGGTGCACCCGTATCACAACGGCACTCAAGAATCCACACAAAACGGCGTAAGTCACGACCGCACTTCGTACAAATGTGAGTTGTGCTCGAAATGCTTTAAAGACCCTGACGTTTTTATATTGCACAAACGCACACATAGTAAACATCAAGTGCAACACACTAACAGTATTTCCAGTAGTAGCAACGAAAAGGAAAACTTGGACGCGAACACGGATTTCTCCAAGCAGGACACTTTGAAAGCCAACCCGATACTGGCCAACCTTCTAAAGTCCACACCAAGTACAAATCAAGGGGACGCGCCGAATGTTTTCGATATGAACACGATAATGAACGTAGAAAATCAAATAATGCAAGCTTTAGCTGCAAATATGGAGAGTTATATTAGGAATTTGTCATCAATGCAACCGAACGATATGGACATGGATGATGATACCCATGATCAAAACGCAGGTGGTGATGAGGAAATAGATGATCAAAACTCTGATGAAAATAGTTCAAATCTTAATTCTACTTCTCAAAACTTAGAACATATTAAAGACTTAAGTAGTCCAATTGATGTTAGTAGGAATTCAATTGAAAATAACTATTTAAAGGCAAATAACCGTTTAGAGGAAAATAACCATATAGAGGCAAACGAAAATTGTATAGAATTTGAAGCCGAATTAGAGGAATCAAAACAAATAAAAATGAACAGTAATGAATCTCAGGGCGTTGCCCCCAATTGTGATAGCGAAGACTTAGATATTTCAAAAGACTCAAATAATTTAGTTATTGATGAAGTGGTGTAACATATTTCTAGAGTACGTTTCCACACTAGTTACATATTCGGCACATATTCGACTAATTTTATAGCTTTGTTATCTCGCAGTACATTATAGGGTTAATTAATATAGCTGGGGTGCCGAATGGTCTACAATGTTTCAGAACATTCCACAACATTCTAGAGGGTTGTTGTTGTGAAAAGCTCTCGAATACTAATCTGCTAATCGAATACTCTAAATGCTTTGACAGTTCTAGAAATTTTAAGACTGCAAAAAATCCAACCCTATCTTCAAAATCACACAAGTTAGGTAAAAACGGAAACCTTCTTCGTGGATGAGGGATAGAGAGCTACCACACTATATAGTTCCCTAGATCCAACCGGGACTCGTTTCTAAGTTTTAACGCCGCGCACATTGGACACTTACTTTTAATATATATATTGATTATTGATACAGAACCTCTTAGGTAGTAATTCACTTCACAAAACCGAGGAACTTAACAAAAACATTATTAGATTTAGTGCAGTGTTTCATTAGACTGAGGCCCACAGAACACAACCACCGCCAGAGTGAAATACCCTTGCGCAGCTGTCCGCCAAGCATTTGCACATTTCTATGCCCATTAATAGCCGTCTCAACTACGCCTTATTTTTATTCACAATTGGTAATCCCTTGGCATCATCTCACCTGATGGTAAGTGACGATGATGCCGAAGATGGAAGTGGGCTTACCAAGATTCCCCAACGCAATGGAGAACTGGCTATCTTATCTTCAAGCCGGATTTGATTGTGTGATTTTAAACCACACAGTTCACAGGTCAATGACTTGGTCACGGCTAGTTATCGAGTAGTTGCGACGGCTATTATTGGGCATAAAAATGTGCGAATGCTTGGCAGACAGCCGCGCAAGAGCATTGGCAATTGGCATTCTCGTAGTGATAGTGGTGGGTTCGCTCGGGTCAGAGGAGCGTAACTTTGTTAGTTGTGAGTGTCGTGTTTTGAGTCGCTTCCATAAGGCATCATTTATTCTCCAAAACTGAGTACAAAGGGTATATTTTTTAATTTACAGTTGGTAAGCCATTGACATCATCTCACCTGATGATAAGTGATGATGATGATGCCGAAAATAGAAGTGGGCTTACCAAGATTACCCAACGCAATGGGGAACTGGCTATCTAGGTTGTTTGGGCAACATCAGTTCACCCATTTCGGACATATAATAGTCAGGTTTTTTAAATATTTTTAAGCTATTGCATAGCTTTTATCGCGGGCTTTGAGCGCGGCGAACGAATCAAGATATTCCTTAACGAAGAAAACCTAACACTACCGCGTTCTAAAAAAAACTTACAGTGCCATCTATTAGCGATTTGCGGTACTAAAAGTTAATTTTACTAGTGTAACTTTCTTAGTGTTAAAAGTTGTTAAAAAAATGCTATGCAATAGCTTTACCGCGGCAGTCCCCGAGTGCCACACGTCTTTTTTTTATTTATATTTGTTAAGCCTCAATGGCGCGGGTGATAGCAAACGATTTTAAGAAATCCAGTTTGCGCGTCATCCCTCGCCTGTCAGTCATTTTTGAAATCGTTCAGTCTCAGATATTTTGATCTTTCCTCAACGTTGACATCGGCAGAATTATTGTGCCTGACCCGATAAAAAGCTGTTTTCTGAAAAACATTACCGAGTAAACAAACAATACAGCTTCAATAATGTAATTTTATAATAATTAAACAAAAGTCGACTATGTTGGCACAAACACAGTCAAGATATGTTTAACTAATTTTGAGATATGTGTCACTAACGTCGAGATATGTGTCACTAACAGTAGAACCAATCCAGGTGATGCAGCGCCGGCCCTAGCTATATATTAGGGTAGAGCTAGATTGTCTTTCAGCGTTCTTTGGTCGACGCCATCATCATCATATCAGCCGAAAGACGTCCACTGCTGGACATAGGCCTCCCTCAAGGATCTCCACGACGACCGATCCTGCTCTACCTGCATTCAGCGGCTTCCCGCGACCTTCACCAGGTCATTGGTACACCGTGTGGGAGGCATGCTGACGCTACGTATTCCGGTGTGCGGTCGCCGAAGAACTTTATTGCCCCAACGGATATCACTTCTACGAGCTATTAAAATAGGCTTCGCTCGTGTGGGTATCGTTTTTATGACTGTCCTTTGAGTATGAGTAGTGCTTGATCCGCATCGTTGCCACTCAGAAACATTAAATCGGTTCAGTAGTTCCAGAGATTACTTCCTGCAAACTTTACCTCTTTATAATATTAGCGTAGATAAATAATAATTACCAAGTCTGTTCGGTCGGGGGGGGGGGGGGGGGGGGAGGGCGTCTCAAAACTTTACTACTGTAAGTTTTTCGCATTTGGCTTTCTGGCGCCCCTTGTCACCTGGCGCCTATAGCGACCCTCGTCTCTACCCCAGGGCCGGCGCTGAGGTAATGAATGACTGATAACCGTACTTATGATCAGTTAACCTGTGCGATCGATCGCGCAATTCGCATTGAGTTGGAGCGGCTTAGGGAATTAACACGAATGCGAAGATTCAAGATATTTATTAAAAATAGGTTTAAATTACACTCTTTCTTTTAGTCATAAAATAGTGATTACATAATATCATTTCTAAAAAATCAAGAAATAAACAATCATTAGTTAATAACGTCAAAATCCAATCCGTGATATATAAAAAAAATGTCAGCCATCGCTCCTCTCAACCATATTAGAGGGAAAGGAACGACCCGGCTCCCGATGCGCCACCATCCATCCGCACGACCATTTAAGCGAACACCGAAAGTGTATTTTACAAGCTTTTATTTAGTTTCACCTGTCTCGGTGTCCGTAACGATATCTTGCAAGTCAAATTTGACCCACTTCCCGGTTTCCGATTGAGCTGAAATTTTGCATGCATACGTATATCGCGTGACAATGCAATTTTTAAATTTAGGTTTTCGAAATTATTTAGTTTAATATTAGCTGACTGGACTGTAATATTTTTATTTTGTACAAATAATTTAGCCTGTTTAGACGTGAGCTCTGCGTTTCGATGGATACCAGGCCTTATTACCTGTGTGTGTTACGTACACATGTGTGAAACTGAACAACTTTTTCGACGGTGTTTATACAAGTATTTAACCTTCTCCGTGGCGTAATGG
Source organism: Coleophora flavipennella (assembly GCA_947284805.1). Classification (NCBI taxonomy): domain Eukaryota; kingdom Metazoa; phylum Arthropoda; class Insecta; order Lepidoptera; family Coleophoridae; genus Coleophora; species Coleophora flavipennella. Next base: position 1,568,296 of record OX369253.1, read on the forward strand.
TTAAGGCCAATTAGCTTCACATTAGAAGGTCGCGAGTTCGATTCCCGGCAGAGTCTAACTTTTGATTCGGTTTGGTTGGTAGAAGAGCATTCTCACAGCCCGCCTGGCTAGCTACTACCATCTAATCTAAGTCCTGACGCCAAACATCAGTGTTAACAACATACATGGAGTAAGAATTCACAAAAAAAAACCTTTTTTATTCGCGTTATAACCAAAACAAACCACCTTAAGTTCGGATAAAATGTAGCAAGATTTGTTCAAAAACATTTTACATAAACGACAAAATTTTTTAGACTCCGCATACAGATGTATGTAATCCAAAAACGAGCTGTCCAAATCACCAAGCTGTCTCGGACCGCACAAGCGCCGGCCGCCACGCGTCCCGGGCAAAGTCTCAGTTCAGCCCGTTCAGCCAAAGTATATATATTAGTACTAACATACAGTATGGACACTCCCTGCCGCTCTCTAGATTGCGACCTCACCCCCTCGTCACCGAGATTGGTTACAGTTTGGTTGTCGAACGTATAGGATTTCGCCGCCATTTTGTTTGTTGCGTCGTTCCTTTTTGAAATGTCATTTCTGGCCCGTTGTATGAAGTGTCCAGGGTGTGGTTCAGCAGTAGACCGTTTAGGCGCGTACAGACTAGAGGTAGCCCTAAGCATCACCAAGCGACGCGAGGCTGCCTCTAGTCTGTATGCTCCCTCTTAGAAAACTTTATGATGACTTTGTAAATGCGTTTTTAAGGCTTCTTCGTCGCAATAATTAGCAACTCGATTCACGATGTTTCTAACATCGAATGAAATAGCTTGGATATAAAGTTCTTGTCAGCTCGTGCTGCAACGTGGCTGTTACGTCATTCGCTGCGGACCAAACGTGCGAAAATTGTGGTTTTTAATTCATCTATCTAGAAATATGTATAAATCAAATGTGACTGACTGACTGACATAGTGATCTATCAACGCGCAGCCCAAACCACTGGACGGATCAGGCTGAAATTTGGCATGCAGGTAGATGTTATGACGTAGGCAACCGCTAAGAAAGAATTTTGGGAAATTCCCACGGGAACCGCAAAAATCGGGATCTGCGCGATTCTTTACGTGTAAAGAGTAAAGAAAATAACCACATTTTTTCAATGGTTTTTCGTTTCAATCAAAAACTACAATGAAAGTATAAAAACTTATAACATTACTCACTTTGTATTATCATAACAAATATTGTTCTATATTTTTTATTTATACTTCAAAATATTAGTCATAACTAGAGTTAAAAGCAACAGTGTAGACCAATTTTTTGGATTTTTTTCTATCGAGCCAAAACTGCTCAATCGTGTTTCTAATAGCTTTAGACTTTAAGGAACATCATCAACAATAGGAGTTTTTTTTTTTCAACCTTGAGTTTTCTATCATTTAGGAGAAAAATAACGAAAATCTGTAATATTACCGCCTTAATTGAAGTAAAAAGTGGTTACAAAGTTGGTCGTTGGTGGCGGTATGAGCCTTAAGGGGATGAACAATATAACATCGCTGAGGGCGTTGCTAATTTTGTGGGCAAGGCACATAGCTCGTAGAACAGATGACCGATGGGGTAGTAAACTTCTCGAGTGGCGACCGCGCACCGGAAAACGTAGCGTAGGCAGGCCTCCCACGCGGTGGACCGACGACCTTGTGAAGATCGCGGGAGGCCGATGGATGCGGGCAGCGCAGGACCGGTCGTCGTGGAAATCCTTGGGTGAGGCCTTTGTCCGGCAGTGGACGATTTTCGGCTGATACATGATGATGAATTTTGTGTCAAAAACTTGGTCTCCTGATATACAGGTGAGTGGTACATAACCGTAAACTCTTTAGCTGGTGACTCAGCTCATGGAAACTGAACATCTGTCTGCCAGACGTCTGTAAAGCTGACAGTGACTAGCATTGTAATTTGTTGCTTACTTGTTATTCAAGCAACACATTTTTTTGTTTATTATTTGTATAGCGGCAAAAGAAATACACACTCTGTGAAATTTTCAACTGACTACCTGTGAAAATCACTATTTTTTTATTATTAAAACCGAACATCTGTCTGCCAGACGTCTGTAAAGCTGACAGTGACTAGCATTGTAATTTGTTGCTCACTTGTTATTCAAGCAACAAAATTTTTTGTTTATTATTTGTATAGCGGCAAAAGAAATACACACTCTGTGAAATTTTCAACTGACTAACTGTGAAAATCACTAATTTTTTTATTATTAAAACCATCATCATTATCATCTGCCTTGTTCATGAAATACAGCCCGGTGACAGACAGACGGACAGCGGAGGCTTAGTAAGATAGTAACGGAACCTTAAATGCTAAGTCTTATCTAAACAAGGTCTAAAATGTTTATCCACACATTTCTTGAGAAATGTTCAGTTCCGTGAGCTTCATCACCAGCTAACATGTTATTGTACCAATCACCATGTTTCTGAACCCAAGTTTACCATTAACAAAGTCATAATTAAGTTTTTTTTAAGCTACGGGTCTTTTGAAACTGTTAAAAAAAAACTTTAGGTTGTAGTTCTTGCAATTTACGAAGGCGAGCGGGCTTTGCTTGTGGTGAACACGTATCTGTATACGTTTCAATGTGTGTGAGAGAGCGTTCGCAATGGCACAGTATTACAATATAGCGGCTTACAGTAGTGCAACGAATGTACTTACGCAGAGCAACGGAAGGGTACTTGCGGGGCAGCGGGCGGCGGGGCACAGCCTGCCAAACTCCGCGAGTTTTTCCTGGCTGGGTACAGGCTAGTACCTACGCCGTGGTGGCATCATGCGTCATCAAATGAGTTGCGCTACTGTAATTCATATCGTAATACTGTGACAATCGCCACTTTCCACGGCCGACTAGATTGTGTCTGATTGCATTAAATAAATCAATCAAGCTATTTAATATAATTTTTTTTAGTCTGAGTCTTAGTACCCACCAATATAGATTTAAGATAGTTTACTCTGTATATATATATTTTTATATGAACCTTGAATTTTAGCTATGATTTAAGCCTTTAATCAGTCAGTCCTCATAAATAATCATTTCACTCTGAGTTTGTTAACAATCATAACGAACGTTGAGCTCTCGTAAAAAATATATGACAAGTATAAAAAATATATGACAAGTGTAAAAAATATAGACTTAATTAAAAAAGACTGCTTTCCACCGATTATTTTTATTTATTACGAGACCAAATGGAGAAGGGCAAATAGTTATTTTGACTAAACTGCCAAAAAGGGATGTCATGTTGTAATGTTCTCATTTGGTCTCACAGCACCGTGTCCCAAAAAAATCTTTTTTTTTTTGTAAAGAATTGTGTAGAATTTTAGATTTTATTTTTAGATCTCTAGTGCCTTAGTGGTGCCGAGTTTATTGAAAAAAATATAGTTTTTTTTGTCGGCACCAGTCACAAAATCAGGCAGACTTATCCCTTGTAGGGATGTCTTCCAAATATCTAATGCTTAGGGGCTATGTGTAAACAAATAAGAAACAATTATATGTATGTGAAATAAAATCATGTAGGCTTTAGAACTAGAAATTATAATTTTTTGATTTCGAATAAAAGCAAAAATCATTTCATTTAAACCTTATTAAAAGTAGGTATGTAGGTAATTATACAAGAGGGACTGGTTCGATGACGGACGCTTTTAGGAAGGTAAATATAAAGTTTAAACTGAAAATTTTGTTTTACCCTTTTTTTTGGTTTCCTTTTTTTGTCTCGATAAAAGCATCGGTTTCGGTCATTTAATCACTGCTGTGTATACTTATTAAATTGTTTGTAACTATTTTAAAAAAATCAAGAAAAGACTTGTTAGCTAAGTACCTACGTTTTTTAATTACTAATAATTTTGATCTCTTACTTTTTTACCTGTATTGACTAAGGATATTTTGTAAAAAAAAATATATTAAGTACTTCCACATAAGAATTTTGTATGTAAGTTTACAAAATATACGATTAAAGACATATATGCTTGTTTGTTTTTACCTACCATTTTAATCTGCTATCCGACTTTTCAGCCAGTTTATTCAGCCGGAAGCTGAACAAAGGCTTCCCTAAAGGATTTTCACAATCACCGGTTCAGCGTGCCCGCATCCAGCGGCTTCCCGCGACGCCACTAGTATAGCTATATAATAGATCCATTCCAAGGAGTTCCAGATAGTCGGGAATGTGTATGGGGATATTTCGGAAAGTTAGCACGTTCCCTGTGCGTGACCCACACGTGGGGTATTTCGAGGGTTACTCCCTCGTGCGAAGTTATAGGCATGTCAAATCTCGCACGTATGAGTTAAAACATGCCAATTGCATTACACGTGTGGGCTATGAAATTGTAAACAAAAACATATGGGTACCTGAAGGACATTTTGGACAAAGTCAAAGTGGACATAAAAGTGCAAAAAAATCCATCAATGCATTTTAGTAGACCTAGCGTATAGTAACTGTGAAAATGGGACAATCATTAAACAAAAAATAACGATTGGCTGCTCCGCTCGCTTAATTGTTTTACACTTACACTAGGGTTTTCAAATACCCGTAAATTTTGGATACCCGGGTCTCGGGTACATTTTTTAAAATACCCGGGTATACCCGGGTATTCTTGTATTTTTTGTGAAACTGGGAAAAAAACTACAAAGATATCAAAAATCAACTTTTATTACGATATTTACCACTCAGATAATATAACCAGCCAACCAGGTACATCATAACCTTGACCTGCAGCATCTCCTGAAATCTGCAGGATACCCAACTCTATCAACTTACAGCAGAGAAATCATATTGGGCTCATTAGAATAGTCTCAATGAATAAGTGTTAGATAGAATATAGTAACCTTGACCTGATGCTGCATCACCTTTTGGAATCTACAGGATACCCAACGCCTAGCCAACTTACCGCAAAGGTATCGTGTTTGGGCTCATTGGAATAGGTGTTGGATAGAACATGGTTATTTTGACCTGATGCTGCACCACCTTCTGGAATTAGCAGGATACCTAACTCCTCACTAACTTACAACAGATAAATCGTGTTTGGGCTCATTGGAATAGTCTCAATGAATAGGTTTTAGATAGAACATGGTAACCTTGACCTGAAGCTGCAGCGTCTCCTAGTATCTGCATGATATCCGACTCACCAACTTACAGCTGAGTTATCGTGTTTGAGAAACATGTAGTTTAAAAAGCATAACCTAAAACTTTAATTAAAAATTTAAAAAAACCCTGACAAATTAGAGAAGATAAGTAAATAAAATAATAAAAAACAATAAAATGAAAAAAAGAATACAACTCTTACTACAATAAGCTACTAGGAAATGCTTCACAACTTAGCGGCCCCCCTACGCGATAACTGTTTGATCGAAATAGAAACAACATAAATTAAACTTAAAGGACCAACCCATATTATTTTCTAGTTTTCAAAGGTTTTTTTGTCGGGGTGTTTTTAAATTTTAAATTTAAGTTTTATGATAACATCACTGGACGAAGAATTCAAGGAATATAGAAAAAAGGCATAAACTAAAAATATTGACAAAACAGATCTGCTGCTATTGTGTCCTAACAAAAAACCGATTGAACCATCAAAACTTGCTGATTTGCAATCGATGTACAAGTTAATTCCTGAGGATAGTCTCCAATTTTATAAAGCTTGAAGAGCTCAGAGGACATTATTTACGACTTTGATGGATTTGGTGAAGTATCAGATTTTGACGTAGATGACGCAGAAGAACAATAACTTTAAAATATTTTTTTACATTTTAGTTAAACTTTTTAACTACCACTGGTTTATTATTTAAATAAAAGATTATTTTTACTGTAGTAATTTATAAGAGTTTCTAAAAATATAGTATTATTAGGGTATAAAAATAATATAATGTGATTGGATCGTTTTATCAGAATCATCTCAATTTATTGGCCATACAAATTAAGTTTTTGAAAAATGTTCCAAAAAGGTTTTTTTATAAAAATATTATCAAAAACTATCACTTTACAAAAATCCAATACATGTAATCATAGGAAGTTTATATTTCTATTAAATAATCCGTACAACTTTGTCAAAATAAATAACACAAAAAAGTATACCAATAATATACCTACAAATTTGCGTTTATCTTAATTTGAACTCGGTGTGGAATGGAACGTTTACGCAAAACGACGTCCATATCAAAATTACCCGAGACCCGGGTACGTCCGTTGTTTGTACCCGGGTACCCGAAGTATCAAATACCCGGGTATACCCGGGTCCGGGTACCCGGGTAAAAAAACCCTAACTTACACCTTACTTGTGACACTCGTGTCGGTTACAAATTTGTATTTAACTCGCATCAGAATGACTTAATACGTGATGCGTGCACCACTTATTTAAGGCACTATATGTTACGAGATCATACGTGCATGACCCATACATGGGGCACTGAGGGAAAATTGAAAAAACGGAAAAGGGATTTTTAGAAAAACTTTTTCTGGTCATGTGTCTATGTATACATATATTTTAATGTGTTTACTAAGAAAAAGTTATTGCACGTGAGGGGTCAATATATAATTATAGTTTTTGACAATCTCATCGTCGCCAGTGAGTCTCCGGGCGCGTAGGTCGATGGCATCCGAGGTATCCAGCTAATAGCGGGCTGATCCATCCCATAGATGAGAACAGTACTCCATGCAAAATCGAACTTGTGCTTGATATAAAGAAAGAAGCTATCTAACTCCTCGCCAAGAAGCTAAGGTGGTCGGATGTCTGAATGAATTCATTCTGGAAAGTATGATTCAAATTGAAAGGACTCCTGTTAGCGGAAAAGAGACACGCCTGCCTGTGTCTTAGTTGCATTGAACCTTACGAGGTTGAATTCACCCCAATCAAACACTGCCTGAAGCGATAGGTTCATGCGCTCTATCATGGCCTCTCTCAAAGACAGCGTCCCAACGCCGTTCGCTCTAGCACTGGATAGGTACCATTTTTTTTTATTCACAATTGGTAAACCCTTGACAGCATCTCACCTGGTGGTAAGTGACGATGTTGCCGAAGATGGAAGCGGGCTTACCAAGATTCCCCAACGCAATGGGGAACTGGCTATCTTATCTTCATGCCGGAACACACCAATGATATCAACATTGATATTTGGCGGCAAGACTTAGATCTGATGGTGGTAGCTAGCCAGGCGGGCTTAGAAAATGCCCTACCACCAACCAAACCGAGTCTTACAATTGGCCCCGCCGGGAATCGAACCCGCGACCTCCTGTGTAAAGCCAGTGAACTTTCCTCTGAGCTACGGAGGCAGTTACAACTATGCTATCGTTTGCATACCCAATAATACACGGTGTATGTAGCAGGAAAGAACAGATCCCTGAGGTACCCTGGCGTCGATTGCCAATAGGTCAGAGGAGCAACCATCAATACTCGAATAAACCGTTCCTTCAGAAAATGAGATATCCAGTTACAATTACCATCAGGTGAGTTGCAGTCAAACGCACTCAAATTATTAATAAAAAAAACACAAGCCCACAGGCATTCCGTATGAAGGAAGCTTGCCAATAAGGCTAGCGTGCCCAGGATCAGATAAATAAGGTTTTATCTTATCCGTGAGGTGAGCGTGCCAGACTCGGTCAATAGCCTTCGAGATGTCAAGAGACACGGCGAGAGCCTTACAGTGCTTCTCGATGGCCTCTCCCCATATATGCGTAGCATACACTAGAAGATCTCCAGTGGACCAACCTTGACAAGGAGATGCTAATCTTGAGGACGAAGCATGAAGTATAATTAAAGATTAAACGAACTTACCTGTAAGTGAAGTTCTATCTTAATTATACGAGGGCTTCGTCCGAAGAGATTAGCATCCCTCCCGGCCCTTTCTACTTTATTAATCACCCCTTTCAAGGAGGTCATTGTCTTCTAGGTATGCCAAAATGCATGTATTCAATACACGCTTCATAATCTTACAGATTACAGAGGCGATTGCTTTTCTTGACACAGGCTGAACCCTTCAATTATGTACGTACGCTGTTTTTTACTTTGTTGAAAAGTTAATAAAATTAGGAAATTTTTCACCGCATATATTTTGCACTTTAACTGTAGTCTTTTGTTGGAAAATCACGAAATATTTAAACAAATGGGTCGATCAACTTTTATTTGTCCCGATTCTGATATTTTGTAAATTTTTATTAATATTCAAATTTCACTCTATAAATAATAATAATAATAATAATAATATAATTTATTCAAGTACATAGCTGACAAAATAAAACAATGGGTGAAGATATTACCTCCTAAAAAAGGGAAAAACCCTGTGTTATAGGATAGGTAATAATGCTCATCCCACCAAATCATTGACACAAAAAGTACCAAGTAACAAGTCACTGTAGCACATTATTTTAGATTGTAAAATATTAATTATATTTTATGTTTCGATATCAAGCAGAGCACTTTTTTATGCCTTTAGTTCATTTTTAAGCGAAAATATGTAATCTTTCAAGAAAAATGTGTCACTTGGACAACTTCTTAATTTTTTTATTCAATGGAATAAGCTTTGATGAAAGTTAAAATCGCTTTTTCTACATTATTAAAAATATCAAAAACTTCAGCTTGCGATTTTTTTACAACATTTTTTTGTAATAATTTAACAGATATTTCAATATAAAGAGTCTCTTGGACAACCGTTGTCTTAAAACTCAGGGAAAATTTAATTTAAACCACAAGTAAAGATGCTTAGTTGTGAAAACTACAAGATTCAAATATTTTTTGTGATAATGTTTGACAGTTTAACTTAAAATATAATTATTTTAATATTTATAAACAAAACAATGCTTTCATAACTCTAAAATATAGGGGGACAATGCGGTTGTCCAATAGAATGTCTCATAGACATTGCATACCTTCAAAATTTAATTTTCAATGAGTATTTAGAACTCATAGCTGTTAATTAAATATTTAAAAGACCATGTTTTGTTAGAAACATATATTTAAGGAAACTGGTATTCAAAACAATTACCAAATGAACTTAAAACGAAAATATCGCATGAAACTCAAAGACAAAACGTTTGTTTTATCCTGTGGTTTCATGTTTGAAATTAAAACCTTGTTTTTATGGTAGCTCTCTCTTTTTTTCCTCTTCCGCTCTGCATGTTTTTCAGGATCTGATTTAAGCCTTTCTCGGTATCTTCGAGATTTCTCTTTCGATGACATTCCCATTCTAAAAAATTACATAAAATCATTAGCTTCACACAAAGTTGTTTAGAATTATATAGAACTATTATTTAGTTCGCCATTATTTCAGTAAATAATAGCTAGCAGTCTAGCACAGTGCTTCTATTCATTGAATAAAAAAATCCACAGAATACTAATAATCCACATAACAGTTACGAATTTATTAAATTACTCAACGATTTATATTTAAAATTTTAAATAAAGAACACGTAATCAAGGGAAACTAGTGCTTTTCATAAGTTAATTAATGGGATTTTATTTCATTGTCCATTGGGCAACCAATACTGTCACTTGGGCAACCGTCTCAGTCGTCCAAGTGACCGGTTGTCCGATCGTCATTTTTTGAATTTTAAGATTTTTTGTTAAATATTCTACCGTTATTATATCTTATCAACTTTGCTACGTGAACACAAGATCAAAGGAATTCTACTTAACTATAATTTAAAATGAAAAATCTATTTACTTACGTCTTTACTGCGGTGGTTCAGCGGACACACAATAAAGCCACCCACTCTCACAACGGAATCTCCGGCGACTGACGAGTGACGCTGCGAATACCAGCCTAGCGAAACTCTATAGAGAAAATTGTTTATATGAAACTGTTACGAATCAAAGAGAATATAACAACGAACTATGTTTGTCTCTTTCTACCTTGTGCAAATGTCTCTTTCTTGATCTGACAATTTCGGATTCGCTCACTGACAAATGCCATTTAGTCAGGCACCAAACAGTATCTATCGTTTTATTGCGTCGTTACGAAGATTTCTGTGTGTTTTGGTTTTTTCCATAAATACAGGCTTAAATAGTGGATACACGCTGTGTGACATCGTTAGAGTAATTAAATAGTTATCTGGGGTGTAATAACAGCAATAATGAATTATAAAACTTGTGAAATCTGTGGATTGAAAGCCGGCCGGACTAACAATACAAAACGTACGTTTATGGCGAAATTTCCCTTAGTTAGATGATAAAAAGGTATTATTAATTCATTATTTTTATTCTTTAACTTGTCCTTAACCTTCTTATAAGAGATTTAATCCAAGTTTTACGAAAAATTTTGTTACCAAACCAAATGCAATAGGTATAGCGTGGACGAACTTTTATCGATAAGTAAATATCGATATTTTGATTTTTATATTCAGGTTATTTTTAATTAGTTTGGGGCATTAAAGTTTTCGAGTGGCGACGTAGATGTAGAGTAGGCAACGACCTGGTTAAGGTCGGGGGAAGCCGCTAGATACGGGCAGCGTAGGACCGGTCATCGTGGAAATCCTTGGAGGAGGCCATTGTCCAGCATTGGACATCTTTCGACTGCTATGATGATTATTATTACGTGTATTAATTTCAGTGAATTTTTATTTCAGAATGATCCCTGCATTAATATATTAAACTTTAAAATTTCGATGTTGGAAAATAACTTCAAAAACAATGTCATAACGAAGTAGGTAAGTAATCACTAATCACACCGGTTATTATGTTCTAAGATAATATTTTTTTCTATTTTGTTTTTACTTTTTACAGCTTGGAAGCCACTCTATAAAAATAATCATCGACATTGGTTCACAATTGAGGAAGGATATCTGAATAACCTGGCTGCAACTTCAACTTATCATGATATCACCGCTGCATTGTAGTTAGAATCAAACACTGATTAAAACAAGCTCAAGCATATATTGTTTGCTGCAAGTTCTTCAAGAGTGTGATTCTGTTCTGGTTATGTTATCTGCAACATCAGGTCTAAAATGCTGTTGTGTGGTAATTAAGTCTACATACGTGTACAAAATTTCAAAAAAATCCGACGAAAAGAAGTAGAATATATTCCCAACCAGCAAAGACGTCCTATAACAATAACTTACATCACTAAAAAGCTTTTTAAAATATGTATAGCAGCGTCGCGGTGACAAGCTTGTTATATAACAGCGTTTAATGAGATGATTTTGCTCTGTAGTCATACACAGCAAATTTGTTGCATAATTAGGTGATGTAAACGTTTATATCACCTTTTTATACGACATTTATAGAGTAGCACTTTACCAGATTTTAATACAGCGATAACAGAGCGATATTAGCGTATAACAGAGTTGGTAAACCCTTTTTTAAAGCAAATAGGTGCAATATACGATTTCAGGGTAACCTTTATAGTCCCATGCCTATAGCAGCGCCAAAAAATCGACAACAGGACAATTTAGTGTTGTAATGGTATTCTTTATTGTTATTATAGCACTGTGAATATTCATGGTTGCTAAAACTCCATAATAGAGCAATTAGGTGATATAACCGAGTTTTATATCACCTCTTTGTAGCTTAATTGAACTATATTAGTGTTTTTCTACCCACTATAACGCAGTGATGTAATAGCTAAATGCTCGTAGTTAAAGAACTGATTTACTGTATAAAAGAGTTGGTAGCTCTGTTACATAGCAAAAACGGCGTATAAATGTAGTAAAATGCGACACTTCAGAGAGATATACGACCTATAAGAGAGTTTCTTTCACTTTAAAAGAACAAAAATCTGCCATTTTGTCAGCGCCGTATCGTACATAATTGAAGGGTTCTTTTTAGTAATTATGGATTTATGCTAGGTAGGTAGTACAAATAGGTAGGTATTAAGTACTTTCATTATTTTTTGTGAGCTGGTATGTCTACGATACAGTTAAAAGAAAAAAAAGATTAAGACAACGGACTCGGAATAAGAAAAAAAAAATGAATTTATGTGGCATGAGCACAGACTTCACATTCATCACAGATGTAATGATCATAAATGGCCGTAATACGACAATCCCTGCACCAGAAATCATTGACGTCTATCAATATTTGCATGTTTTTTTTGTATGATAAAGTGATTTCGTAAAGTACAATCTGTACTAAGTCCACAGGCGAAACATTTTTTCGATAATATAAAATGAGTCAGTGTCCATGGCCATTCCATTTCATTAAGTTGCTCGAAATCATGTCTAGTAAGAAACTTGTCAACATCCAGTACGATGACCATTGTCGATCTTTTAATTTACACTAAAAAATACAAGAAAACATAGTATGTTTTCCGTAATATTATTCCGGTTTTACTATTTACATCGGGGAACCCTAATTAAATCCATTATGATATAACAGTTGTCAAAATATCAAGAACTGTATTGCGGACGTATTGTAGCCACGGAGTTACTATTTCGCACCCTATGCAGCAACTTGGTGTAAAATTAGTTTTTAATTACTTAAAACTCAATAATTCGAGGGGGGTATTAAAAAAACACCGTAATCATTCATATAATCTATCAGTCAAATTTCATTCACAAGTCAATTTAAGTATCTAACATAATTTACAACGTAACAAAAATGAATGGTCACGATGATTGTTTCTATCGTTATTATGAATAATATTTTAATATTCTTGTTTTTTCACTCCAAAACTCAAAGATGCAATAGAAGTTCTACACGGTTTACCATTTTGTACTATAATAGCGTCGCGGTGGCTCTTACATCACAACTTCGCGCTATAAAAGATTTGTAGTTACTATTATAACACAATTTCGTGCTATAACAGCATCGCGGTTCCTTTTATACCACTACTTCGCTCTATAACAGCATCGCGATTCTATAGATGTACTCTTCTATAGGTCTAAATGGCATCTAAATTGCTGCTACAGCAACACAATAACACCAAATGGCTTTATAAATGAGCCACTTTCGGGTTTATACAACGTTCTTATCACCCTTATGGGACTACCGATTAGCACCTCTGAAACGTTCTTATCCCTTCTATAGAGCAACGATTTGCTGGTTGGGTTGGGTGCAAAAAATTGTGTAGGACCCGTTAACTGGGCGTTCTAATCATCATACTAAACAACTTTACCCCAAGGAACACCTAGTCAATTTTCAAAATAAATATAATTCACCCTCCATACAAAAATACACAAAATTGTTCGATCCGTTAATCGATTTGTGTAAAGTTAATTTTTTTTAGATTTCAGCATTGCCATAAAAGAAATATGTTCAGAATGACGAGTAGAAACCTCAACTAAGGGGACCTACACCAATTTCGTTACATCCTGTATATCCATGGTTGAGATCCTTGAACCAACTAGGAAAAGAGCTGATAATCTTTGAACGACTGAAACAATTTTCTAGTTGAACCCAGTCTTTTAAAGTAAAAAAACACATTAAAGTCGGTTCATCCGTTTGGGAACTAATGCCACTGACACATACAAATAAATATACAGACAGACACATAGCAAAAAATTCAAACTATTGACAACCCTCTTTTATGTCGGAGGTTAAAAATTTAATTGTGAACTTATATGAAGTAGGTTTAAAAGAAACGAAATATGTTAAATAGATTTTGAAACGCCAGAAGTAGGTAATAATGAAACTCGTAGATGTAGTTCGATGTTTATTCGGGCAGGGCGAAACTTGAAAACAGCTCATCAAGAAAATGCAGGTTGGTAATGACTCACTCCTCTTTTTATCCGGCGACGGCCGCGCCATCTACCTCGTACTAAATCGATTGACAATTTGCAGATACAAACTACAACAATAAAGTGGAGTTACAAGATTACATTGCTAGATGGCACTAATAGTACAAATCAACCTATGACAAACCAAATGTCTATCGATTGTTATTTGTAACTATTTATTTATAATTTAGAAATGCTTTATTTAATTAATTCATACATAAATAACTATCTCATCGCTCATGTGCGGTTGTTGGTGGCGCTAGTGCTCGTGGAGGCTGCTAACAATTTGTAATTATCTGCAGTAAATAAAACGTTTAAATTTTACCGAGTTTTTTATTTATGAAAATTAATTACAAAATTATTTTGCATCATATTATTCTTTTTATCGAACTTGACACCCTTCTATGTCATCGACATCCCATCACTATCCTAGTCTTTATCAGTTTCTCATGTTGGCAGCAGCGTCGTAAGACCAAACTGAATATAAGTAGGGCTGCCATTTTTCATTTTATTCTATTGGTATTAGTATTCGTACGCGTTCAATACAAAGCTATAATTCCTTTCTATGTATGGGAGTCCCGACTCTTAAAAACGTAGTTTATTATATTCTCTTTGGCGAATACCGCGAAAACAAAATGGCGGTTGAATGGGTTTGGCGCCTCAAGCAATCATCTCGTTGTCTGAATACTTACAGCGCCATCTGTGTCTTAGACTTTGAATTTATAAGTGGTTGTCTAAGTGACTTACGCTTTGTGACATTAAACAGGGACAGGAATAACAAAGAAAAAACTTGATGCAATAACACACCAAAAAAATTTCAAGAGTGTTTATCGAAAACTAGCTATATACTACTATGAAAGTGTGTATTTAAAATTTACATCTTCATAGACTTTTTTTTCGGAACGTGAGTTTTAGTTTATTACTGTTGCTGGGGGACAAGCTCTAACACTATGAAATGGACTTTGACGTCGATTGGACAACTGTTAAAATACGAATAAATACAAAAACTACTTATTTCTTTCTGTAACTAAAATTATATTTTATGTATTAAACATAAGCCAGACTACTTTTATACGTAATAAATATACTATTTAAAAAATAAAAACTAAATTTTGTTTGGGGACAGGATAAGAAGTAGGAAGGACAACTAAAAGTTGATCGACCCAAATACGTTTTTCATACAAAATCGGAAAATTTAAAAGCGAATATCTTGAAAACTGTGAGACTGAGGCTACACGTGTATTTAAGTCAAATCTATTCTAAATGAACGTTTCTTGCTCCCCTTTCAGTTTTCTCCACTATCTCCCAAACATCCTGTATAGTAAATATTATATTTATTTGACTACGTAATAAAAATGACACAATTCCATATTTTTAAAACCCAATTCATCCTATCAATGTAGTTCCTGTACTACAGAGAAGAGAATCCTGTTTTTTCGCTGTATGACCGACAAGACTTTTTGAAAGGGAAAGTACCGTCTACTTGTTGAGGTGGACCTAGGAACCAGGGAAGTTCCCATTACTTGAGACAGTGTCGTCTGGTTGGTAAGAAAGAACGAAAAAATCTGGAAAATACAAAGATGTTTCAGTTTACTGATTACTGAACAGATGTAATTCGAGTAAATAACTTGCGAAATGACATAACAATCCACCTGGAAAAATCCCTGGATTTAACTCCAAAAATCCGGTATAGCTACGCAGTTTAAATTAAAACTCTAGTTCAAGGTGAGTGTTTCAGAATGAATTCAGGATTAAACCCGAGTTCTTACCCAGTTTTTCTATTCATTTCAATCAAAATGATAACCTCCCCGCAGACGAAGAGTCATCTTTACCAATCGATCTTTACTTTTTTAATCACAGGTCATCTTTGGCATGACTTATTGTCATGGCTTGACTTGGCGGGGTACTACCTTGCCCCCAGCGTTGCAAGATCGTTGTGCGGAACGCGCTGGAGAATTAGTAGAAACCGCACAAATCTTTTTGAAAATGTGGACTGTTTTATAAATTTTAACAAGATAGATTGGAAGCGTGCATGGAACACTTTTTCTTCAGTAGGAGAAAAGTGTGGCCATGCCAAAAATTTATGTTGGATTCCAACAATCGTTACTTTTGCAACGTTTTACGTTCCTTTTTGATCCCATTGCATTACATTTACGTTACACGGCTGAAAACGTACCTTTATGTTACTTATCGAAATAATAGGCGATAATTTTAAATAAATTTTGAGATGTAGGTCATTACAGGTTGAATCTGATTTATATTATTTTTGTTTGAATCGAACTAGAAACCTATGGAGGCGCCCAGTTGCTCTATAAGCATATTTATTTGTACATACACCTGTCAATATCTGTCTAGTCAACACAAAGAGTATAACATTACTTCAATCATCTCTGTCTTTCTCATGTGAATTTGTGCTTTATAACAGAGACAACATTATGTTTGTCAGTGTACATTCTGGCAACGTTTTATTTTGACGTAATGACCTTTAGAAGAGTGCCAGTTTTCCTATTTTATGTGTCACAGTCCGCAGTATGTTTGCTCTTAAGTGTTCAATCTTGGTTTTTATTATGAAGCGTTTTGCGAAATAGCACCAATATAACCTCTAAAAGTAAGCCTTAAATATACGAGAATTGAAAGTCAACATGCCCGCATGTAGCATTGCGCAGTGTCGTGCAAGAAAAAAACAAAACCAACCTCAATTAACTCTTTACCTGTTATTAAACAGTTTTCTTACATTAGTGTTTTAATATTTCAGTTTCGACTGCCAAATTGTAATATTTACATTATTTAGTAGTTAGTCATAGATATTTATGTGTTCATGTGTGTCAACCTGGTGAAGATCGCGGGAAGCCAATGGATGAGGGCAGAGCATAATTGAAAACGCTAAACACGTTAAAAAACCGACTTCCATCGCAACAAATTAGTACATTTTTGCATTATGATTTTTGGTTTTTGTTAATTTTCTACTAAAGTACTACACCGATTTTGATAAAATTTTTATGGGACCACACGGGAAGCACTAGCTTTCAAATAAAAAAAGAATCGTAAAAATCGGTTCACCCAGTCAAAAGTTCTGAGGTAACAAACATAAAAAAAAAGAACATACAGACGAATTGAGAACCTCCTCCTTTTTGGAAGTCGCTTGAAAACCGGTCGTCGTGGAAATCCTTGGGGGAGGCCTTTGTCCAGCAGTGGACTTTTTTCGGCTGATATGATGATGATGATGATTTATGTGTTGTTTAGTATTTATAGATCAGAATTTTCTTTCATTTGTCGTTTGTTTTGTGTTGTTTCATATTCGAATAGTGATGTCCTCCACTTAAACCATAATACAGTTTATCGATACTCTCAATAACTTATGAGGGCTGCGTCATAAAATATTAAACAAATTATCTAGTCATAAACACGAGTTAAACGCCTTGTGGTGCATATAAGAGCGCTGACGATTTTTTTGTCCCTAGTGACTTCTCTCATTTTTATAGGCGTTTCGTGTAGGTCTTGCCAAAGAAATTATTTTTTGGTAATGCATCATTTCCGAGAAAATCTGAAAAGCTTGAAGGTGCCATTAGTTAAATCGAGAGCCTGAAGCTACATTCAGGAGAACTATTAATCATCATCATCATCATATCAGCCACAAATCGTCCACTGTTAATAAAGTCCCGCAAATATATGAAATATATGCAGTCATATGAAAAGTGCACTGGCACTTTATGAATATTTAGTGTACACAAACAATTCTGAAATATATATACCCTTCTATAAAGTTAGCCCAGATCACTAAGAGCTTTTCTTCTCAGCAGTGGGAGCAAGAAGGGGATTCAATAACAATCCCAATGCTGCTTGTTAGAGCTGAAATCAGCGATGATGGATTTTGAAATTGTATTCCATTGGAACAGGTTGGAACAGGAACATTTTGAATTGTTCCAGTAAAATCCGATATAAAAGGTGCTTCTAAAATATATGCCACGGCTGCAAAGTATCATGTATAGTGATTACGAAAATGATACATTTATATCCGGAAATTAATCTTTATTTTTCCATACAAAAAAATAAGTCATTAAAATAAATTGTTTACTTGTATTAAGCCATCCCGTATTGTGTTGAATGAAAAAAGACAGCCCACGTGGTCACGTGGTTGTTGCGGCTTGTTCAACTGACCCGCGCGGCCATGTACTGTACTGGTCTACCTGGACCAGGATATTTTGCCGAGTTACAAGAAGTGCTAGACATTTTCCAGCGACACCTGACGGCGAGCACGAGCAGTGTTAAAAAAACAGACACGTTTAATAAAGTGCTAAGACACATACGCAGCGTGCGTACATGTGTGTGTGTGTGCAACGCGAGGTCAATCAACTCGTGCAATAGTTTTGTACCAGATAGATGAATAAATAGTAATCATCATCATTACAGCTCATATACGTCCCCACCGAGGGACTCGAGCCTACCCTGAATCAGGGCGATTAGGCCTTAGTCGACCACGCGGGCCCAGTGCGGGTTGGTCGACTTCACACACAACCTTCGAGTTTCTTCGCAGGCGTGTGCAGGTTTCCTCACGATGTTTTTCCTTCACCGTTAAAGCAATCGGTAAGTATGTAATGTACGTAAGTTTTTTTGAAAAACTCATTGCTACATAAACTTTGTGTAAATAACTTGTAATTAAGGTGATGAACTTGGAAACACCCCAAGTTACTCGTTACGTGAAGTCGTGAAATCAGCCGTTTTAAAAACTGGTAAGTTTGTGTACTTACCTATTCTGCGTTCCTACTCGACGGACGTGTTATGCAAAATTAAGCAATTAGTATTTAAATTAGTTTAATTTCTCATATCAATTTAACGATTCCGGGGCACGAAATTTTTTCACTATTGTAATCTATATGCATGACTCTTACTCCCCTTGCAGCCGTGGCATATATTTTAGAAGCACCTTATATACTATACATGACTTAACAGTTTAAAATAGTTTTGTTGAAGTCTCAGAAGATCAAAGCGATTTGTATGATACGAACATTTAAAACATTTGAAATACTGATGTATACGCGTACACAGACTATACGGCGTGACAGAATACATTGCTGGATCTGTAACAAAAATTACTGCATACAATTAAATGTATGTGCATCATTATTGATGGGAGAGGAAAATAAGTACAGTCTCATTTATACAGAAATAAGAGAAGGTTTAGGTTAATACAAAAACTAAATCGAAGTTGTACTATCTTTTCATTTTTTTTATTCACATTTGTTAGGCCCTTGGCACGACGATCCCACATGATTAAGTGACGATTATACCGAAGATGGAAGCGGGATTACCAATTACGCAATGGGGAACTGGCTATATCATCTTCAAGCCAGAACAATGTTATTAACATTGATGTTTGGCGGCAAGACTTAGATAAGATGGTGGTAGCTAGCCAGGTGGGCTTAGAAAATGTCCTTTCACCCTTTCGTATTTGAATACTACGAAGTTGAACGATAATATTCTATACATATAAGTAGAGTCTATGTAGAGTCTAGAGTCTATGAGTATAATAACGACCACAGATTACAGCTGATTAAAAGTGTTTTCAAGACATAATATAATATATTGACATAAGGTTTTAACACCACGGCCGTCAAGTGAATGGCAAAGTATCACATATTACACATTTTTTGAACAAATTAATATTTTTCAGGAATGATTAAGTAATAAAAACTGGACGAGCATCACAACTGTAACAGGAGCTTTGACTGGCCACTTTTTCACAAACGCACACCTTTAAAAAATCGCCCTGACGAATGACCCGACCTGCAGGGCCTGTGGTGAAGATACAGAATCAATGGTACACTTACTGTGTCACTGTGATGTCCTGACTAATAAGCAAGTAGGTGATGGCTACCCAAAACCGGAGGACTACAAGCACCTCCCTAGTCCCTATACACCCATACATGACACTCCATACAAGTTGACCTAAGCAATGTATGTACTAACTAACACTTGAAAATTACTCAGAGAATCACATAGTACGTATCTAAATCATATTACTTCGGTCGACTAGTACAGAGTGTCGTGGGGTCATGGGTTTGGTATAACCGCGGAGATATTTTCGCCGCCGAGCACTAAGTAAGCGCCACTGTAAGTGCAGCTCGACGTGGCCGTCATGCGCGTTATTCTAATGCATACTAATTTAGCCAGTTTGCCCGTTGACGCTCCTCAGTACGTGGATTTGCATGGTTATGCAAACGGTACACGTAGCCGCCCGTGTCAGGTACGCATTGTTTTGCGCCCGGTATGTAAACACAATAGAGGTGAACAATAGTCAGCGCGTGCGCCCTAGCAACCGCAGTCAGCAATGACTTTCTTTACATTTGACTGGTGTCGAAGTATGTTCGAGAACAAAATCGAACACTTAGTGATTTTAATTCTCCTTGGACCGGCCCTCGGTTGTATTACTAGCTCAGTATATATGTTGACTAGAGTAAAGCAAACTTGAGAAGATAGTTTCTAGAACACAGGCCGTTGTGATGTGACTGGATTAATAGTGTAGCATTCTCATTTTTCAGGATAACATCCGTTGATTAGGAAACATATTCAACCATCGGAATACAAAAATTTGGAGTCATATTGTATTAAAATGCGAATATGAAAACGCAAATTTTTTTTGGTGAAAAACGTTACTATTTTAAACAGTCTTACGTAACTTTTGAGGATAGGGAACTGGCAACATTGCTTGCCCAGCTTATGGCAACACAGTCAGTTTAATGTCAGATTGTCACTTGGGCAGCGTCAGCGTCAACAAGCAAGGGGGTTACCCCAATTATTATCGATTTACCACTTTACTACTTTTAGACTGCGTTTATCAATATAATTACTATTAAATTAGTTAAAGAACAAGTTTTATGTGCTGAAAAACAGGATTTAGTGAAATTTCAGTGACACCCTCTTGGCCAACGTACCGCAAAATCCACGCAAGGAGTCACTATGATCTAAGTACAAACATTTATTGATTGGCTGCAAACTAGAGTCTTAGGACATATAAACCTTGATCTAGAAAGAAAATACCTAAGTATTTATCAAAAAAATGTCTAAATCGGGAAGTTCCATTCAGAACACCGCGAAAATCACTATAAAACCTGGGAAGTCCCCCATACCTGTGGCGTTGGTTCTAAAAAAGGACAGAAGTATAACAATTCGTGGTAATGACAGCGCAATGTTATTGGAAAACTTTAAATTGTCCCCTCAGAAACTCAAGAATGTTCTTTTCAAAGAAGATGTTATCTATGAATCAAGACCTGATGACTTTCTAAAGGGTAATCCCCTTGAAAAGGTTATTATTGTTAATGTTCTTGACAGATTGGCTAACACTAGTCGTACAGTTGCAAGATATTATTCCACTGCCACCAATGCACTTCTCAGGGAGCTCACATCAGATAACATAATAAAATTGATTGGACAACACAATTATGATACACTATTCTCAGCTTTGTGTTCAGTGATTAATCTAGAGTCCAAAGTCCGGGGTATTCTATCTTTACTGACAGCTCAAGAAGACTCAAAAGAGAGTATACGCATATTGGAAAAAACTGAACCTTCAAAAAATTACGAAGAAAAGTGCTGTCAGACCGAGGAGAATTGTATGGACTTACTGTTCAAGCTTAAAGACAGAAAGAAGAAGAGGATACGAAGGAGTCAATTGAGCCCATACGTTGTGACTGAAGAACCAGTGAAGAAGCAGAAACGAGTTGTTATCTACCCTAAGTTGAAAACAAATAGAGAAATTGACAATATAGTAGATGAAAAGGGTGGAAATATAGTAATGCAAAGTGGAAGCAGTGAAGAGCTTGCTGCGCAAACTAATGAAGAGGTAAAACCGGATCCAGTGATCAAACCGGATCCAGTGATCAAACTGGATCCAGTGATCGAACCGCTGCCCGACATCAAACACATTAATATGTTTTATAATGAAGACAGTAACTGCAGTATTGGGAACTTATCAGTTCTGTCAACCTTCAGTGATGAAACATTATTAAAGAATCCTAACAAATTGATTGAAAACATCGATGACCACACAAAGGTAAGTTTAGAGATTGCCAATTTAGACACGGGAACAATAGACACAAGAAATTTAAACAGAGAAAATTGGCACAAGATCACATTACTCGATGGATCAGACATAAGAATTCCTGTTAAACCTGAGGATGACTTTCACATAGCGACGCCAGAGATATTAAAATGTCTCCCGGACAAGGATCGGGTGAAGCTACTGTGGTACCAAGCATATATTGACTGGAAATATTGCCTGCAGAAGGATTCAGATGGTTACATGTGAGTAATAAACTGCTATCTATATCATTTATGTCAATTGTTCTAGGCCACAGGTGATCTCTAAGTGGCAAGCCCCAAAGTAAACTAGCTCGACTTTTGCCTGTGCAGTGTCTGACAGCATATGGCTTGTGACTAAAATTGGCCAAACAAATGCTCAGTTGCAGGCGATCACTTGCTGCAAATAGACTTGTTGGCCTGCTGTGTGCTCGCTTGCACTTCTTTGCATGCTTCTTTAGTTTTTTCCTTCCCTTTTAGGGCTCCAAAGTCCACAAGGAACCCTTATAGTTTTTCCATGTCTGTCTGTCCATCTGTACACGGCTTACCTCATAGACTATTAGTACTATAAAGCTGTTATTTGACATGCGTATATAATGTATTGATCATGCCGGCAAACTGGTAAAATAAAATCTTGCAAAAACCATTTTTCAGTTCAGGGTTCCATTTGAAAAATATTAAGCTTTAAACTGCAAATTTTTGTTAAAGTCAAGTGTGTGTGTGTGTGTCCCTTGCTAGCTAAACCGCTACCCATTACAGGACATCTGAATAAAAAAAATGTAGGACATAATAATAAATTTTAAAGAAAAACTATTACAGCTGAGTAGATAGACTTTCTTAGTTTAGGAGTAATATTCCACCAAGTTAAGACATGCAGTTGGATTTGTAAAAAGTTCATAGGTTTTCAATACAAAATGTTTCAATTACCAACTGCAAAAACATTTTTTTTTGTTAAATATTCATTAATTTTTTGACAAGGCTACGGAACATTACTTAGCGCGAGTCCGATTAGCTCTTGGCCAGTTTTTTCTAGAATTTACTATCTTGAACAATTGTTGAACAATTGCAATGACGGTAAACAGTGAGATGGTTCAGGTCGATAATTTTATGCAAAATGAACTAGTCACCCGTGATTTTTATTTAACTTTGTAAATGGTGTGCAAATATGGCTGTGACAGGCGATGCAACTAGTGCCTTGCCGCACAGGAAAAGGAGTGTAAATCTCCCTTAACACATCTACAGTTAAAAACAGGTCTCCCACATTGACTTAGTTAGATCCAGAGCAATGTGTAATTGTGCATCCAGCTAATAATATTGCATGCAAAGGAATTCAGATGGATAAATGTAAGCGGGCATCTATAAAATTAAAAATATTTATTTTAAATCATCATATCAGCCAAAGGACGTCCACTGCTGGACATAGGCCTCCCCCAAGGATTTCCACAATGACCGGTTTTGCGCTGCCCTCATCCAGCAGCTTCCCGCGACCTTCACCAGGTCATCGATCCAACAAGTGGTAGGCCTGTTTACACTACGTTTCCCGGTGTGTGGTCGCCACTCGAGAACTTTACTGCCCAACGGCCATCTGTTCTACGAGCAATCATCTGTACTACGCCCACTGCCACTTAAGTTTAGCAATTGTGAGAGCTATGTTGGTTACTTTGGCTCTCCTACAGATCTCCTCGTTTCTGATTCGATCACGCAGAGAAACTCCGAGCATAGCACGCTCCATTGCCCTTTGGGTGACCTTGAGCCTTCTTATTTTAAATAGGTCAAAAAAATAAAAGTAAAAAACTAAAACTTGACTACTGAAAAGTATGAAAACAGGAGTTTACCACCTGAAATCATAGGCTTTATTTGTCCCTTCATCTGGGGTAATCGCCGTGGTGGCGAGCCCTATCCTAATATTTTTTTTTATCATAAGTTCATGTTACTATAGCTTGCGATCACGGCTATTACCCCAGATGAAGGGAAAAATAAAGCCTATGATTTCAGGTGGTAAACTCTTGTTTTCATACTTTTCCATAGTCGGGTTTTAGTTTTTTTTATTTTTATTTTATTTCCATATTTTTGTGCTCAGAGTGCAACGCCTCCCAACCCGCGGCCGCGTGTCGTGTCGCTTGACTGTAGCGCGCGCTTGTGAGATCATTTTCTAAGAAATTCAAAACATTTTCATTTGTAATGTGTATGTAACAGCCATCTGGTTAAATCTTCTGTTCAATTGAACGGCTAGCCCGTTGATTGAATGGCGACATTCAATTGACTATAAAAAGACAATTACTCAGTAGATTTTTTTAAATCCACAATTGCTAACTACACGCTACAAACCAGGATCTGATGATGGCATCCTAGAGAAATCGAGGGGAACTTTAGTTTCCTGTTTGAAGTCGTTTTATTTTTTGTTTAGTTTAGTTTTATTTTTTTTCGTCACAAATTCATAATTATACGTAATATAAAAAAAATATAAAATGTCAATAGTGATGTGATCGTCAAAGAAAGCAATACAGATAATAAACTAGAAAAGTACAGTAATAAAGTAATAAAATACATATTGGTAACTAGGGTTGCCAGGTCTTAAAACTAAATAGCCGGACATACCTGCCAGTTAAGCCGGACTTTTGGGTAAAAAAGCCGGACTCTCTAAATTATTAAAGCCCGCTTTAGATAAGCCGAAATCAATCAGTCATGTTTACTGGCCTTTAGCGAGGTCCTAATCAGACAAAGAAACGCCGCCATAGTCTCATAAATACGACAGCGCTCACCCGAATGTCCAGGTGACTGGAAAAATCATTAAACCTAAAAAGCCGGACAGGCCGGACACCTTCAAATTTGGCCGGACACGCATCCAAAAAGCCTAACACTGTCCGTCTTTATCCGGACGCCTGGCAACGCTATTGGTAAGTCATGTTACTAAATTTTAAACACAATTATTATTAAATTCTTTCAAAATATTCTTTAGCAGAATAAATTTCAGTTTCCAACAAGAAGTCTTTCAATCGGCGTCTAAATGTATCGTCATTGGTTATTTCCCGCAGAGTGGACGGTGAACGGTAGTTGCTCGTTTAAACTAGGCCCTATGACACGCGTGTCGAGGCACACAATTTAATCGCCCAGTGTTTCTTTGTACGCGATTTCCGCCTCGGAATTGAAATTGGGTCATATTTTGTCGTACGTATATCACGATGTCAAAAATATATTGGGAAAACATTGTCAATATGACATGTGGTACGATAATATTCTGACAGCTCTTTTTTGAGCGATGAATACGCTGTCGGCGTCAGTGGAGTTTCCCCAAAGTATGATACCATATGATGACATCAGGGAATGGAAATGCGCGAATTATGTCTGCCGCAACACCTCAATAGAAACCAGTGGGCGGAGTTTTCGGAGCGCATACACACATTTACATAATAATCGCTAAACTGAAGTGGCAGTGGGCAGGGCACATAGCTCGTAGAACCGACGGCTTATGGGGTAGTAAAGTTCTCGAGTGGCGACCGCGCACCGGAAAACGTAGCGTAGGCAGGCCTCTACGCGGTGGACCGACGACCTGGTGAAGATAGCGGGAAGCCGATGGATGCGGGCAGCGCAGGACCGGTCGTCGTGGAAACCCTTGGGGGAGGCCTTTGTGCAGCAGTGGACGATTTTCGGCTGATATGATAATGATAGTGATACACACATTTGTTCAAAATTATGTTTACTCACCTCCTCCTCCCCCCTTCCCCCTCCCCCCCGATGTCACGTGACTTTATAATACCAATTCAAATGGTAATGCATTTTTATGTATTTTTCAGGACATCTGTCCATAAAAGTAAACAACCAACTTTGGTTCCGTGACTGCTGAAATTGCAAAAAAAAAATTCTACCGTTAAATTACCGTTGCTCAGTGTCGCTTGCGTGGTTGGGTCGATCACGCAGGTTAACCTGAAGCACGGTCATTACCTGGATGAGTTTGACTGGTTAGTGGCATTTTTGGTCGACCGTTTCCGTTAAGCACATTAAGCCGTTGGCACCGTGCCTGCTGCTATCCCTAGGTTGCAGTCGCTAAGCCGTGTCAGATGCCATAAAGTTGGCTTTAAAAAACTTCTGACAGTGGGGGACCATACAAATTACCATACCTTAGGACGAGCCGTACAACTTCCACCAACCCAGACTTGACCCCCGTGTGTGGCCTAATCTTCCCCAAACTCAACTTGGGAAGAGCCCCGTGCCCCAGCAGTGGGGAAGTTTATGGGTTGTTTTTTTATACTCCACTGTTGATAAACTCTTGACATCATCTCACATATAGGGTTAAAAAAAACTAATGTTGATATATAAATTGGGCGACATAGGGACTTAGCGGGACTATACCGGCGGGGAATTACCTATGAACTATGAATTCTGTTCTATGAATAGGGGAAACCCCAATATTTAAATGAGGGGAATAACCACTAGTCCTTAGAATTCTTTCCGAGACGACATTAAAAGACTTTCCTAACGGGACTTTACCCGCGGGAAATTGCTTATGTATGATACACAATTTTGATTTTATAATAAACTAGCTGTTTCTCCGACTTCACCCGCGTGGACAACGTTTCTATGACTTTTCGAGGGTGCGCATTGCGCGAGCCGTAAGCGGCTCGCGAGCGTGAAAAATAGTAGCCTACGTGTTAATCCAATCTGTCTACCTACCAAATTTCAGCCAGATCCGTTCAGTAGTTTTTGCGTGAAGAAGTAACAAACATACACACTCACAAACTTTCGCCTTTATAATATTAGTGTGATAACTAGTGTTGGTTATTAATTAAAACTGTTATAATTTTGATTTAATTTGAAATTGAAATTTCGAATATTCTAATGCATATTTCAAAAATGGTTGTTATCTTGTCCCATATAATTCCTGGTCCTGGTACTTAGATCTTTATTTTATTCAATAAATTACTTATCACAAAAATAATATTTTATTTAATTACAATGTCAATAAAAGTTCAATAATATAAAATAGCAATAGCATACACTCAACTGGTTTTATGTCAAGCTATTTAGACTCCTAAATATTAATTTATTAGCATTTTATTTATTTATTTATTACATTTTTCGCCATGAAAAGTGGTTTTAAAGCATGTTTTTTTCTTATTGTTTTATAATCTGTGTTTTTAAACGTGTGATAAAAAACACAGTTTAAATTCAAACTGTTTTAAACAACTTGTATTAATCCGAAGATGAAAGCAGGCTTATCAACATTACCCAACGCAATGGGGATCTGGCTATCTTATCTTCAAGCCGGAACACGTCAATGTTTTTAGCATTGATGTTAGGCGGCAAGACTTAAATAAGATGGTGGTAGCTAGCAAGGAGGGCTTAGACAACGCCCTTTCACCAACCAAATCGAGTCTAACAAAGTCAGACTCTGCCGGGAATCGGAACTCTCGACCTCCTTATGTGAAGCCTTAACCATTACGCCATGGAGGTGGTTAACTGCTGATGTTCGGTGGTGGTATTTGAACTTTGATTTCGCATTCTACATGTGCAATCTGATCGTGACGCGTGTTATCGTGAAGCTTGCTTCAGGAGGCCATGTGTTTGCATTGTAGTCATTCGAGTGTCCGGTATCATTTGGTCAGCATTTTTTTTAAATCGACAATTGATAAGCCCTTGGCATCATCTCACCTGATGTTAAGTGACGATGATGCCGAAGATGGAAACGGGCTTATCAACATTCATAGTTCATAGTTCATAGTTATTTATTCATAATATGTCAATATATTACATGTCAAATAAATTATACTTAACTAAAATTCAAATATCAAATTATTATAAAATAATAATGAGTAAATAAAAAACAATAAAATTATAATAAAATTATTATCACATTATTTAAATAGATTTAGTATTTAAAAATTCTTCATAACTGTAGAACGCGTGCTCGATCAGCCAAGTGTTGAGCCTGCTTTTAAAGCAACTCAGGGAGGGAGCCGTGGTGACCTGCTCGGGAAGCCTGTTATAAACAGTTGGACCCATGACGTGTACTAACTTGTCCGATTTAGCAAGCCGGCGTGGCACAGGCAGCAGTCTACCCAAATTGCGGAGGTTACGCGAATGCACATCAATGGGTCGTTTGTACTTATCAAGGTGGCTGAAAACGTACACTGCTGTCTGCAGTATAACCATCGACGGTAAGGTAAGGATCCTAAGGTCTATAAAATATGGCCTCGCGGGAGTGTCCTGCGGCACTTGCACGATTGCTCGCACGGCTCTCTTTTGCATGCGAAAGGCGCGCTCCCAGTCTGAGGCGCGCCCCCACAGCTCTGCGCCGTATTGGAGCAGCGAGTGGACAGTGGCGAAGTAGCATGAGCGAGCCACCTTCCTAGGGACAACCCTGGTGAGCCGACGCAACGCGAAGCATGCACTTCCGAGCTTCCCACACAGTTTATCTATGTGAGATGCCCACGTCAGCCCTCGGTCAAGCTCAAATCCCAAGAAGGTGGTCACTTCGACCTGTACTATTTTGGTTCCTCCCACGAGTACTGTCAATTTGTTCGGTGGTCTTCCTCCAAGGTAGAAATGCATAAAGTGTGTCTTATTCAAATTCAGAGCGAGACCGTTGTACGAGAACCAACGGTGTAGTTGACTCGCAGCCTGGTTGAGGCGCTGCTCAAGCTCGTCTGAGTTATGCGCACAGACAATGCAAGCAACATCGTCTGCATACATATAGACTTCGCCGACAGTGATTGACTGTGGCAAATCATTCAAAAGAATGGAGAAAAGGATATTAGAAACAGACGATCCCTGAGCAACGCCCATTGATGTAGTAAGCGGGTCTGACTTCACATTACCACCGTCGCCCATAACTATCTGGGACCTGTCGCGCAAAATATCAGTAAACAATGAATGCGCGCTGCCATCGATACCGTAGTAATGCAGTTTCTCTGCGAGAACGGCATGGTCAGCCACGTCGAACGCCTTAGAGAGGTCGCAACAAAGGACAGCTACCTGAAATCCTTGTTCTCGTGCGGCCAGTACCTGGCGCACCACTTCACGAGCAAGCCCAGTCGTGGAGCGGCCCACTCGGTACGCGTATTGGCGCTCAGACAACGCCCCTGTTGCAGCAAGGTACTTATTTAATCGTGAACTCAACCCGTTCTCCAGAACTTTAGCGACTGCTGGTATGATGGAGACAGGTCTATAGCCGTCAATGTTTTCTTTTTTGCCTTTACCCTTAAAAATGGGAGCGATCTTGCTCAATTTAAAGGCTTCAGGGAAGATTCCCTGCCTAAGGCACACATTAAACAGCTCCGCTAATATCGGCGCAACAGATGCAGACGTTTCATTTAACAAATCCATGGAGATGTTGTACACATCTTTTGAAGACTTATGCGGAATTCGTGATGTGATTGTGTGGTACACTTCTTCTGCGCTAAATCGCTGAAGCCACAGTGAGCAATCCGCTGGTGCGCGGGCAGCCACAAGCGCGCGGCATGCAAGAGACACACAGGCGCGGGGGGCACCGCAACCCGCTGCTGCTCCTACAAACAATTCGTTCATTGCGTCGACAGCGTCTTTTTTTGACCTGAATTTTGCTCCTCTTGAGTCAACGGCAATTTCAGTAAAATCAGTGGTGGGTCGACTGGCCCTACCCCTCTCTTTGTTTACTACCTGCCACATGACTTTGCTAGTATTCGAGGCCCCATACAATTTTCTAGAATAGTAATCAGATTTACATTGTCTAATTAACTCATTGTATTTATCGTTCATTAAATTTATTCGATTACTTAATTCATCGTTGAAAGGAAATTTTTGTCCAAGTGCAATAAAGTCAAATAATAGAGATTTTAAATTAAAAATGTCATTTGTTACCCACGAGTCAACTTTTTTATGAATAGATTTTTGTTTTAGCGGGAAGCTACTGTCAATTTTATCACAAATTATATTGATTACGGATCTAGCCATAGTCGTTGCACAGTGACTCCTACGAACATATAGGTCAGCCCAGTCAACGCTTTCCATAGCCAGAACGAAGTTGGCTCGGTTCATACATAAATAATCTCTTACCACCCGAGTAAGCGCACCCAGCGCCCGGCGCTCGCAGGCTACCTCCACACGCACGGCGCGATGGTCTCCCACGTTAGAGGCTACCGGCGAGGCGCAGACTGCGCCAACTGGCGTGTTCGTATAGACGTGATCTAAAGCTGAAGATGAGTGGGCAGTAACACGAGTGGGGAAGTCCACCTTATTCGTTAAGTTGTACGCTGACAAAATTTCAGAGAGATTTTTAATTTCTACAGTACGTTCCCCAATACAATTGATATTCATATCACCAACTATCAGAATATCCTGGCTGAATTCACTTGCTTTTTCGAGCACACGTTCTAGGTGGGTCAAAAATTCAGTAGTACTAACGGTATTTGTTCTATAAATACAGATAATAATCAAATTGAAATCAATTAGAGTTATGGCTGATATTTCACAATATAGTTCCTTCGAAAGTTTACACAAATCGGAAACTTCAACAGCTTTAACATTATTCTTAACATAAAGGCAAGACCCGCCATGGATACTATTTCTACGACAAAAGGCCGATAATAATGTATAATCGTCAAACTGTATAACATTTAGCTTATCTTTGGTAAGCCAGTGCTCAGTAATCGCTAGCACGTCGCATTTCAACTCTGACTGTAATAATACTTCTAGCTTATCCGTCTTATTATTTAGGGACTGTACATTTTGTTGGCAAATAATAAGTGATGTACATGTGTGATCATGGTCATTAAATGTCGTATGAACAGCTTGCAGTCGCGGCGGTGGCGTGGTAGTCGGCACTAGCTGCGATGGTGCAGCGAGTGAGGCCAGTGTATCAGTGTCACTCTCGCTCGTATCCCCGCTACTTACGGGGACGGGCAAGAAACCAGTCTGTGAAGCGCACTCCATGTGGCCACACCGTTGGCGAGTTTATCCGGTCAAATAGACTTTCTGGTATTCCGATAATGAAAGATGCATGTCGATCCGTTTTAATGTTCCTTTTTACAACCGTATAGTCGCTGGATTTAGCAATACTGTTCAAAAACTGAAGAACCATATCGGGGGTAGTGTCAGGCTTAAAAAGCCATGCTTGGATATGCTTTATTCTTTCGACACATTGTAGTTCGGAGTTCTTTTCATCTGCACCTATGAATATCGGTCGTCTCGGCTTTCTTGAAGATAAGATAGCCAGATTCTCCAACGCAATGGAGATCTGGCTATCTTATCTTCAAGCCGGAACACATCAGTGCTGCTAACATTGATGTTTGGCGGCAAGACTTAGATAAGATGGTGGTAGCTAGCCAGGCGGGCTATGAAAATGCCCTACCACCAACCAAACCGAGCCTCTCAAATTTGACCCCGCCGGGAATCGAAACCGCGACCTCCTGGTGTGAAACGAATGGACTAACCATTACGCCACACAGGCGGTTAAAGTCTATGCAGGCTGTGTTTCTACACAGGGTGTAAAATAAGAGTCGTTCGTCGTTACGTCCAAAAAGTTTCGTAAGTTAGGGTTGTACTCATCTTACTATATATGTATATTTTTATTTTTTATTCACAATTGGTAAACCCTTGACAACATCTCACCTGGTGGTAAGTGACGATGTTGCCGAAGATGGAAGCGGGCAACTATATATATAATATATATATAGTTGCCCGCTTCCATCTTCGGCAACATCGTCACATTATATAGTTAATTCTCAAAAAAAATGCTATATAGTTTTTTGGCTTAAGCAGTTTTGTATTTTAGTGGGGGGGCGGAGGGGGAAGGTGCTCAATTCTCGTACTTTTTCATTAATATATTCACTTTAAAAGTACAAAAAAAATATATTTGTTATCCTCACAACAAGCCCTTTAATTTTATGTCACACCATATTAGAGAAAAGCTTTTAAATATATATTTTTTTGTACTTTACCCTTCCTCCCCCCAATATCAACCCTTAAAACTTGAATTCGTTTATTTTTCCTTTATGGTCATAAGGGTTCCCTTTTCATCGGTTGTACGGAACCCAAAAAACCATCAAAAGGCACCTGTAAGTAAATGCACACCTGGAGACTGTCGCTGCACTCGGTGGACTAGTCGCTGGAAGAATAAAACTTATAAATAAAACCTCTGTAGTTCTACTAACAATTATATACTTACCTACGTAGATATTAAGCAAATATTGTTACTAAAGCACGGTAGATATTATTTTTTCCTATATTCATTTATTTTTATTTTTGTAAACATTATTTTAATTAGTCCCTTAAAATAGTCCAAATTTTTATTAAAAAATACCTTGTTATTTTATGACTAGTCCAAAATTTTCATATTTTTAAGGTTTTTTGTTTGCAGGCCCATCCACGTGGCGGTGGTCAATGATGACGTGGACATGCTGCGGCGGCAGTGCTTCGTGCTGCGCAGCCGGCAACACACCCTCGACGTGCCTGCAGGCGACTACGTGCGTACCTTACTTAACTATCTATTGCGTCAATGATGACGTGGACATGCTGCGGCGGCAGTGCTTCGTGCTGCGCAGCCGGCAACACGCCCTCGACGTGCTTGCAGGCGACTATGTTACTTAACTATCTATTGCGTCCCCACGGCTGGGGCACAGGGCTCTTTACAAACTGGGGAAGGTTAGGCCATACTCCCCACACGGGGGCCATGACCGGTTTAGTGGAAGTTGTATTACTAGTTCTGAACTCCACTTTTAGAAAATTCAAGCTGCCTATGAAGGCCATGATACGGCTTGACGAGTTCTATATAAAAAATAACAAATTATCGTTATATGTGCTAACAATGGATTACAGAAAATATACCTATAACATTTTTATTCTGCATTGCTTATAATTTTGGACGCCATTTTGTCATCACTATGGAGGACAGTATACCTAAGATTCAGATTCATACATTTCTTAGATACAACCCTTGCACTTTTTTATATATTTACAATTGGTAAGATTAATTTACATTATATTTATTTATTTCATATTATCAATGTGATATTTATTACAATAATGTTAATTAAATAATTTGTCAAAGGACAATATGAGCGTCAGTATAGTAATAAATTATATAAGTCAAAACCAAAGCATCTCACCTGATGGTAAGTGACGATGAAGATGGAAGCGGGCTTACCAAGATTCCCCAACGCAATGAGGAACAGGCTGTCTTATCTTCAAGCCGGAACATATGATGTTTGGCGACAAGATATAGATAAGATGGTGGTAGCTAGCCAGGCGGGCTTATACAAAACCAAACCGAGTCTAACAAAGTGAGACTCCGCCGGGAATCGAACCCGCGACCTCATGATGTGAAGCTAATGAACTTACGTATTACGCCACGAGGGCAGCTTAAACTCCTTGTAAGACCTTAAATTTATTGTATCGTTTCGCAGACGCCCTTACAGATGGCGTTACGTCTTCAAGACACGCCGAACTGCGGCGCTCTCGTCGCCACATTGTTGCGGCTCGGAGCTGACCCCCTCTTGAGTGATAGCGAGCTACGGTCACCGGCGCACTTGGCGGCCGAGAAGTCGTTCGAGGCGCTACAAGCGGTGGTCACTCACTGCCAGAAGCACGCACGGTAAGAGAGATATTCAGACACGGTTCTATTCTAGTGTCGCCACCTTGTTGCGACTGACTCTTGACGGACAGCGACCTACGGTCGCCGGTGCATTTAGCAGCCGACGAGCCGTCGAAGCGTTAAAAGCTGTGGTCACTGGCTGTCAGAAGCAGGTTCCTACCGAGCCTGCTTCTGATAGGGTGATCCGAGCCGCTCTTGAGTGATAGCGAGCTACGATCACCGGTGCATTTAGCAGCCGACGAGCCGTCGAAGCGTTAAAAGCTGTGGTCACTCGCTGTCAGAATCGCTGTCAGAAGCAGGTTCCCACCGAGCCTGCTTCTGACAGCGAGTGACTTCTGATAGGGAGATAGATGCGGTTTCATTCTAGTGTCACCACATTGTTGCGGATCGGAGCCGAGCCGCTCTTGAATGATAGCGACCTACGGTCACCGGTGCATTTAGCAGCCGACGAGCCGTCGAAGCGTTAAAAGCTGTGGTCACTCGCTGTCAGAAGCAGGTTCCTACCGAGCCTGCTTCTGACAGCGAGTGACTTCTGACAGGGAGATAGATGCGGTTTCATTCTAGTGTCACCACATTGTTGCGGCTCGAGCCGAGCCGCTCTTGAGTGATAGCGGGCTACGATCACCGGTGCATTTAGTGGCCGAGGCGCCTTTCGAGGCGTACCTAGTCACTCGCTGTCAGAAGCAGGCTCGGTAAGAGAAGAGACACAGTTCCATTCTAGTGTCGCCACAGACACGGTTCATTTCTAGTTTCGCCACAGAGACGGTCCTATTCTGGTGTTGCTAGTGATTCTATCCTCTTTGGTGTCGCCACATTGTTGCTGCTCGGAGTCGACTGCCTTTTGATTGAGCAACGATCACCGGCGTATTTAACGGCCGAAGCGCCGTTGAGGCGTTTCAAGCGGTGATCTTTTACTGATTATGATAATTCTAAAAGAGTTTACTATTTATAATAGTTTTATATTTAATAGCAATTTTATGTAATTGACCGCATATTTTATTTATTCTGTTCATCGATTTTGTCGTGAGAGATCGGTTTTGGTTTTTAAATGGTACTTAACAGTAGTGTTGCTAAATGTATCATTGTTGATTTTTAATTCCGTCAGTCTTATACTATAGTTGTGCCCAATTTGGGTCTATGATGATTTTATTTTCTTTACAAAATAATGTAAATAAAACTCATGGTATGCAATGAAGTTTTGAAATTCAACATGGCGATCGCTATCAACAATTTCCGTGGTTGAAGTAACTATTTAGTAATCTGTGGGTTGGGTTTAAGGTCTCCGCTTTCTCTCGTTTCAGATCCATATTGGAGGACCACGAGGAGCTTTGGAAGGTGGAGTACGCGACCAAGTCCGACGGAGATCTTTCTAGAATACTGCTGGATTACGTGTGCAACACGTTCGATGAACAGGGTAAGTATCTTATAACAATGGCGGTTTTAAAGAAGTTAAATTTAGGAACAAATTACACGCGGTCATTCTAGCAATGTAACGTGTTAGAAAACGACTCTTTTTTTTACTTTGTTAAAAAAACACATGAAAAAAACGTACCGGCTATTTTATAACCTTAATTTTTTTTAATGGGAAAAATATCTATTGGAAAATAAATGTTTTATTTAGGTGGACACCACTATTTGCTGTGTGTGGTTCATTTGGGGAATCCCCTTTCGTAAATGTAAACGTCACTGAATGTTGCCAATATATTCATGTAAGTTTGCTACTGGTCAACCAAAAAGTATATGGTAGGTTTTAATATAAACAGAAACTCCAATGTGACCTCTTAAGTATGTATTATTCTTTAACGGAAATTACCTTAGTAATTTTGAATTCTGTACTCCTGAGAAAAAAAAATGCTCCAGAAAAAAAAACTGGGTTTTTTTAATTTTCTTTTTGTTTAACGTTTGTTTCATAATAGAAAAAGACTGTTTTTTGCAACACTTACTTACGCATTTAATTACATACACATATTAAGAAGTGCTGAAAAATACTCATTTTAGTATTATTGAGAAAAAAGCGTGGGGTGCTTTGTGCCATATTTACGTATATCTGTATGTATTACGTATAGCGACCCACGCATTTTTCACAAAAATACTAGTATTTTTCGTTCATTATTGTTTTCAGCTTATATTAAGAATAATTTTTCCCATTTAGTTTGATATGCTTTAAAGGCGTGTTTTTTAGTTTTTTTAAACCATATTTATTTTGACGTCAATGCGGCGTTCTTTGACACGCGGCGGCACGCGCTGTGTCGGTGTTTACAAAGGGCGAGCGACGCTATCTAAGCGAACTGGCTTTATACTCGTATTTAAATTTAATGACATATCAATTTGTTATTAGTAAATAATTTCATTTCTTATTCCCTGCCAGGCTACACCCCGCTGATGGTCGCAAGTAGGCTTGGTTTGCACCGCAGCGTGGAGCTTCTGTTGGAGGCGAGCCCCACCTCAGTGAACACTCAGACGCCTAACGCTGGCGACACAGCATTATACATAGCAGTCGGGGCGGCCTGCATGCACGCTCTCGGTAAGTCAGCGACAGCAGTCGGGGCGGCCTGCATGCACGCTCTCGGTAAGTCAGCGACAGCAGTCGGGGCGGCCTGCATGCACGCTCTCGGTAAGTCAGCGATAGCAGTCGGGGCGGCCTGCATGCACGCTCTCGGTAAGTCAGCGATAACAGTCGGGGCGGCCTGCATGCGCGCTCTCGGTAAGTCAGTGACAGCAGTCGGGGCGACCTGCATGCACGCTCTCGGTAAGTCAGCGATAACAGTCGGGGCGGCCTGCATGCACGCTCTCGGTAAGTCAGCGATAGCAGTCGAGGCGGCCTGCATGCACGCTCTCGGTAAGTCAGCGATAACAGTCGGGGCGGCCTGCATGCGCGCTCTCGGTAAGTCAGTGACAGCAGTCGGGGCGACCTGCATGCACGCTCTCGGTAAGTCAGTGACAGCAGTCGAGGCGACCTGCATGCGCGCTCTCGGTAAGTCAGTGACAGCAGTCGGGGCGACCTGCATGCGCGCTCTCGGTAAGTCAGTGACAGCAGTCGGGGCGGCCTGCATGCACGCTCTCGGTAAGTCAGCGATAACAGTCGGGGCGGCCTGCATGCGCGCTCTCGGTAAGTCAGTGACAGCAGTCGGGGCGACCTGCATGCACGCTCTCGGTAAGTCAGCGATAACAGTCGGGGCGACCTGCATGCACGCTCTCGGTAAGTCAGCGATAACAGTCGGGGCGGCCTGCATGCACGCTCTCGGTAAGTCAGCGATAGCAGTCGAGGCGGCCTGCATGCACGCTCTCGGTAAGTCAGCGATAACAGTCGGGGCGGCCTGCATGCGCGCTCTCGGTAAGTCAGTGACAACAGTCGGGGCGACCTGCATGCACGCTCTCGGTAAGTCAGCGATAACAGTCGGGGCGGCCTGCATGCGCGCTCTCGGTAAGTCAGTGACAGCAGTCGGGGCGACCTGCATGCACGCTCTCGGTAAGTCAGCGACAGCAGTCGGGGCGGCCTTCATGCACGCTCTCGGTAAGTCAGTGACAGCAGTCGGGGCGACCTGCATGCAACCTCAGCAGTAGCAAAATTTGCCCAACGCTCTCCTTTTCGAGATTCCGTTGCAATGAAACTAATTATTCAGTTAACGTCAAAGACGATGTACTTATTTAGTGCGAGGCAACGTTAATGTAGGTTTAGTATTCCTTATAAGTCGAAACGAAATAGGTAACACATAACCAAAAAATCCCAGTTGAGTCACAGTGTCTAAAGACGGAAAACAACAAAATAATATTGACATTGACAGGAATTGAATACAACATTCTGTCCTGCTCTAACGCATGAGTATGCAATATATCTGTTTCACCTCTCTGAAGTTTGAGTTGCCAGACTTGAAATATCCGATCAGATAATTATTTATTTAATAAATGACAATTGAAAAATAGGCGACCAATTATCTGATAGATAAACAGCTAGATAACTCTATTTGTTTGGTAGTTATTCGATGTTTTAACTGAGCATTGAAAAACGGGCCCCTTATTCAACACGGTCTCGCAACAATACATTTGTTTTGAAATTTGAGATTTAAATTAAGAGATTTTCAAGATTCAAGGTATTTATTCAAAATGGGTGCAAATTACACTCTTTCTGATAGTCATGAAATAATAATAACATAATTTAATTTGTGAAAAATCAAGAAATAAACAATCACTAGTTAATAATGTCAAAATTAAAACCTAGAAATAAACCAGATTATGTCATTAGAACATGAAAACAATATAACACCAATAAGTTATACATAAAATTATTGAATGTCATTTATGCCTTTGACAAGAATAGGCCAGTTCTCACGGACAGCACCCGGTCACGAGTATAACGCGAGAGTCAGCCATCGCTGCCATCAACCATATTAGAGGGAAAGGAACGACCCGGCTCCATTACAATTTACAGTGTGTAAAAAAAAACGAGTGATATTTTAAAGGATTAGCACCTGGGCCACCGGGTGTTGCTCGGAGTCTCCCAGGCATGGAAACTAAAATATTTTTTTTTTGTGAAAACGGGATTTCTGAAGAATTACACTTATCAAGGTAAACTTAGAATGTACACATTACTTAATTACAAAATTTCATAGAGCCGTTTCCGAAAAACTAATTAATAGGTAAGAGAAAAAGTTTCTTCGATTTTGTATGACAATTCAATTTGCGCCCAGAGCGAGCTGCATCTTGACGTTATAATTTCCAGACAAAAACGCTTGAACCAAGTTTGTGCTACAGTCTGATACTGCATTAGGTCCATAAACAGCACAAATTTT
This sequence comes from Coleophora flavipennella, assembly GCA_947284805.1. Lineage (NCBI taxonomy): Eukaryota > Metazoa > Arthropoda > Insecta > Lepidoptera > Coleophoridae > Coleophora > Coleophora flavipennella. The sequence continues at coordinate 1,606,374 of OX369253.1, forward strand.
TTTCGCGGCCTCTATTGCATTTTTACCTTTTTCCAAATGAAATTTTAAAATGTAGCGAATGTCTTCGTTATTTTTACTTATTTTCGTAAACATAAAAACAATTGATTTTTTTTTTGCATTGAATTTTGCGAATATCTACCTTTTTAATTTTATTATAACCAGCCGGGTACAAATTGTACAAGCAAAGAGTTTTGATTACAAATTAATACTTACAAAATACGTAAAAACTTTTTACCCGACCTAATTTAAAGCGTGTATCGGATAGTTACCGATATTTTTAGGGCATGTAACATTTAATCCGATACATGCTGTACATTTAACGTAATAAGATTCAAAATAGACTAAAGAATACAGGAAAACACCAAAAACAATTCATTTAAAAAAAAATACTTTTCGTAGACTTACCAAGACTCGGTTTACAAGAGCGTCGGTGGCGTAATGGCAAGGGCTGCTACCTTCTGCCCGGGAGGTCGTGGTTCGAATCCTGCCACGTACCAATGTGTTTTCGAATTTCGATTTGATATGTACGTTTATCCGACGCTCTTACGGTGAAGGAAAACATCGTGAGGAAACCTGCACACGCCTGCGAAGAAACTCGAAGGTTGTGTGTGAAGTCGACCAACCCGCACTGGGCCCGCGTGGTCGACTACGGCCCGATCGCCCAATTCAGGGCAGGCTCGAGCCCCTCGGTGGGGACGTATATGAGCTGATACCACCAAGACTCGCCATCACCAATAATTTGATATGACACTTTAGAAGTCATCAAGGATAGCGCTCATAAATTGAGTCACGCAAGTTGCTTACAAGTTTAAACCTCCTCCGCGACGTAATGTTTAATCCGTTAGGCTCACACCAGAACGGCGCGGGTTCGATTCCCGGCAGATTCTAACTTGGTAAGACTAATTTTGGATTATTGTAGGGCATTTTTCTATTGTGTTGTATGTGTTCCGGCATAAAGATTCCATGCCTGCATTCTCCATTGCGTTCCCTCCCCCCCTCTACATAAGCCCGGTTCCATTTTTGGCACCATCGGCATCGTTACTTACCATCGGGTGAGATGATGCCAAGGGATTATAAATGGTGAATACAAAACCGGCCAAGTGCGAGTCAGAACCGCACACATAGGGTTCCGTACCATCATACTAGATGGCGCTAGTTTCTTCAGTTCCGTACCATCATGCTAGATTGCGCATAGTTTCTTCAGTTCCGTACCATCGTACTAGATGGCGCTAGTTTCTTCAGTTCCGTACAATCGTACTAGATGGCGCTAGTTTCTTCAGTTCCGTATCATCATACTTGATGGCGCTAGTTTCTTCAGTTCCGTACCAGCATACTAGATAGCGCTAGTTTCTTTAGTTCTGTACTATCATACTAGATGGCACTAGTTTCTTCATGTTTCAAAAAAACACGTTTTTTTGTATGAAGACTCACTTTTTCTAATTTTTAGTATTCGTTGTTATAGCGGCAACAAAAATACATCATCTGTGAAAATTTTAACTGTCTAGCTATCACGGTTCATGAAATAGAGCCTGGTGACAGACGAACAGACAGACAGACAGCGAAGTGTTAGTAAAGGGTCCCGTTTTTTTTCCATTTGGGTATGGAACCGTAAAAAAAGACACCAATAATTTAATATGACGTTTCAAAAGTTACATATCTATGGATGTCGCTAATTTAACTTTAATTTAATTTCATCATATCAACCGACAGACGTCCACTGTTGGACATAGGCCTTTCACAAGGATAAATTAAATCCTCAAATTTACCGCACTCAAATATTTACTTTAAAAAAAAGTTAAAAAGTCAGCCTGGAAATGATCGCTTGTTAGCGATAAGATCGCCTATATGTACAATTTCCTCAATCATTGTAATTATTTTTTCTGTTGTGCAATAAAGTGTTTTCAATCAATCAATTAGTGCGTCGGTGACGTAACGGCTAGGGCCGCCGCCTCCTGTCCGGGAGGTCGTGGTTCGAATCCCGCCACTTACAAATGTTATTTCGAATTAAGATTTCATATGTACGTTTATCCGAAGCTCTTACGGTAAAGGAAAACATCGTGAGGAAACCTGCACACGCCTGCGAAGAAACTCGCAAGTTGTGTGTGAAGTCGACCAACCCGGACTGGGCCCGCGTGGTCGACTAAGGCCCGATCACCCTAATTCAGGGTAGGCTCGAGCCCCTCGGTGGGGACGTATATGAGCTGATATGATGAATTAAACAATCGATTCAGCAAGTTGCAATAGAGATTCTCAGTCTCCTTGTGAATGGTGTTTGGCACAGATAGTATAATAAGTCAATTATTTTTTCCAGACCGTGGCAACAAGTCAAAAGTGGCCGACCACTTCAAGACAACCATCAACATCCTCGTCGCCCGGGGCGCGGACGCCTCCCTGGAGAACCTCTCCGGCTCCTGCGTCAACGACTTGCTCTCTGAAAACAATGTGCCCGAGTTGAGTCTCCTTGTATGCAATAAGATCACCTTCACGAAGTTTTTCGGTGGCAAAATGCCTGAGGACGCCAAAAATTGTGGTGCTTACATGCTTGAAAATAATGCAGGCGAAGTGTCAATTAAAGAGGTTAACGACGAGAGGAAAGGTAGGAGAGGAAAAGGTAAGGGTGGTGTTAAAAATCAAAAAGTCAATGTAAATAAGAAAGAAATAAGGGATATAAATGTAGATGGAAACATCAGTGATGGCAAACATGCGATTGGTCAAGATCATAAACCGAATCCGATAATTTTAGAAAACAATGAAGGTGTAGCTGATGATATTAAAAATGTAAACATCAAAAACAATGAAGGTATATCTGGTGGTGTTAAAAATGTAAATGTCAAAAACAATGAAGTTATAGCTAGTGGTGTTAAAAATGTAAACGTCAAAGTTAATGAGAAAGTAATAATTACTGATAATGTAGTTGGTAACAACGGTGACGGCAAAGCTGTGGTTGGCCAAGATAGTAAAACCAAAGCGAAACCGATAATATTAGAAAACATTGAACTACCGAAAATAAGCGCCGCTTTCATTAATAATAGCGACTTAAAAATCATAAAGCCACAGGACAAACTTGAAAAAATATCGTCTAATGCTACATCTGGTACTATTAGTAATGTCAGTAGTAGTACTATAGCAATACAAGGCACATCTAAATTTGATGATAACAGTATAAAAAGGACCATAAAGAGCGGAGAAAAGAAAATAGTTATACTAAATTACAGCCATAGTTCAATTGTAGGTAATACGCAGCTGGGTGCCAACTCTGTGATCGTCAATACAACTCAGAGTTTACTCAAAAGAAAAATAATGCAGGAAAAGCTTGAGCCTAAAAAGCAGAAATCAAACTTGAATCTAACTGTAGACAAAAATACCTGATTTCTAATAACAAATTGTTCGCCATTATTAAAATATGGGTGATAGCGATACTATTACTGCATCAGGATTTCACCTCTCATATTTGTTAAACTCAGATACCGAAAACACTCATTGGGCAACAGAAAAAAGCTCACACCACCGTTGCTACTTTAAACGGTCATCACAGCGTTTGCAGAAATGTGGCTGTTTCGAGTAGGCCACAACGCGGTGTAAACTTTTTTCTAACCGACTGCTTAAAAAGACGGCTATAATAGTACCAGCGTAGCTCTACTTGCTATCCAGGCAAGTGCCGGAGATCCAGCCGCGTAGCGCCGGGAAGTGAGCGCGCCTACAGCTCCGGTACCACACTGGAGATGTGGAAGTCAGCTTCTTTGGCGTCCCGAGTGGGCATCGAACCGCCAGCAGCGAAAGCCGCGGGAGGTGAGCGTGCCTACAGCTCCGGGACCTACCTGGAGAGTAGGTAGTAGTTCTCTTCCACAAGGCACTCGCCTTGCAGAGTACCGGGACTTACGGTGAAGGAAAACATTGTGAGGAAACCTGCACACGCCTGAGAAGAAACTTGAAGTGACCAGTGAAGTTGACCAACCCGCACTTGGCCCGCGTGGTCGACTAAGGCCCGATCGCCCTTATTGAAGGTAGGCTCGAGCCCCTCGGTGGGGACGTATGTATGATCTGATGTGATGATGAAATGTTATTCCCTAAACTCCCCTCCTCCTAAAGTTTCAAAAATAAAGAGTTACACTTAATTTTTAAGAGGACTGTGAACCCACAGCGAAAATTCGACTTTTCATACAAACGGCGCGGCGATAACGATTTTCACCTCTTAAATGTTAACCGATTTGGATCAATTTTTGACAGGTTGTCAGTCTGGCCAAAAGCTAGTACGTTTCGTTTTTTGATGTGTAACATCTTTGCTCTCGCTTTCCTGCAATTTGTGGGAGTGATTTCGTGAAATGGGACGGAAATGTGTAACAACGAGAGTCCGACTCGCACTTGGTCGGTTGCTCTCGCTTTCCTGCAATTTTTGGGAGTGATTTCGTGAAATGGGACGGAAATGTGTAACAACGAGAGTCCGACTCGCACTTGGTCGGTTTTTTTCGTTACTGTCAGATCCGCCACCCAGGTACAATGGCGTCGATTCGAACAAAACACTCGACTTAATTAAACTAAACTAAAATTCCACTAAAATAAGTTTAGTCGTTTTCATGTGCTATTCGGTTTTATGCATGAACTAAATTTGGTTGCCTAGTTTGACAGGATTAAACACGATCAAATTGAATTCACAGACTATGTTAAAGGATGAACGAAAGAATGAACAATATGATTGACGTAACTTGTTTACCGTAAGTGAAAGAGAAAACAAGATATAATTTTCTATAGCGCTCTCTCTGTTTTTAATGTCATTTATGTTAAGAATATAATCTATAAACCGTTCAAAACAAAATAAACAGCTGATTTTGTTTTTTTTTTATTTTTTGGCTTGGCATCAAGGATTTTTGAGTGAAGTATTTAGGAGTTTCAATTTGCCTAAAAGTGCGTCGGGGCATTGTGAATTGTCAGAATCTGGAGAAATTTAAGGTCTGATGATGACCAGGTTGGCAATCGATGGCTTCCTAAGACTGCCGAAGCTGAAAGTTGGAAAGACATAAGACTATACGTCTTCCAACCTGGTTTATTGACCTGGTCATCATCATCAGAGTCAAACCCTCAGATCAGAATTTCTTCGTGTGAGAGTCGCACAGTGTGCTGATGTTTCTTGGTCCAAACGCCAAACTTCTAGCTTTGACTGTTTTATAGAACTGTCAGCCACCAACCTGGTCATCATGAGACCCTCAGGTCAAAGGTGCAGTGTCCTGGAGTGCTTATCAGGGTTTATACCATCGCTTTACTTAGATATTCATCACAAAATTTGCACTTTTGTGGTTTTCCAAGACCAATTATAGTTTAGTGGTCACCAAAATAGGTTGCGATTAAAATTGGTTCAATTTTAGTTTGACACATCTAAAATATGGTCGTTCCGAATAGCAAAATGGCGTTCTAAACTTAATTAAGTTCGATTTTTGTTTAGATCTGTCAAATAAGTTTAGTCGAGTTTTTTCGAATAGCAAACGTAATTTTGACACATCTTAACCTAATTTTAGTTTAGTTTAGTTGATTTGTGCAAAACCGAATCGACACCATTATCGTCATCAAATCTAACTAACCTAAAGTATTTTGTCACATGTTACACATCATATGCGAGTACTTTAGGTCTCGCTCGATTTTTTTTTAAATTACTGATTACAATTAAAAATAATGGCTGAAATAAGTTTTTTTTTGTAAACACGTGAACGACAATAAAATTAAACTTAAGTATTAACTTTATCAAAAAAACAAAAACGTTTAAGCCTAGCTTTTGTTCTGACTGACCACCTATCAAAACTTGGTCCAAATCGGTTAACATTTATGAGGTAAAAATCGTTAACGCCGTTTGTATGAAAAGTCGCAGCTTCACAATACTCTTAATTGAGCAAATTTATAAAACTAGTCAGTCAAAAAAACTATGACGTCACGCCTTGTCATTTGCGAACAAAATTTAGTTTTTTAAAAAGATACAGTTACTCAAGACTAGCAGTCGACTACCCTATTTATTGGCATAAGTCACCGACCTCCTATTAAACAAGACGTACGCTGGACTTCATGCATACTATCGATCTCAAAATGAAGCCATGTGATTTTCGCCATTTTGGCGCTGATAGCAGCGTGAGCGTCCATGGAACTAATCATTGTTTAATGTCAAAAGTCATAGGCAAATGTCAATTTTAGTACACGAGGCGCTCGAAGGGGCGTTTTGAGCCGGCACATACAACAATTGTCATTTCGTATTGATTATTTATTCCAGCGTACTTGTTCAATGGAGGTCAGTGGCAAAAGTAGTTCAGTTTCATTAGCAGAACACCCTGTTTGTTTTTATGGGAGAACGGTTTTTTACACCCTCTATTTGAATTTTTTAAGTATTATTTTAGTTAAAATTATGATTATGTATTTTTTTTATGGTGTGTGTATCTAATATGTGTTGTAAGTTTTGTACCACTATAAAATTCTTTTCAATGGAATAAATATTAGGTTTTGTATCGCTATAAAATTCTTTTCAATGGATTGAATATTAGGTTTTGTATCGCTATAAAATTCTTTTCAATGGAATGAATAATAGAGTTTGAATGGCTATAAAATTCCTTCCAATGGAATGAAAATTAGGTTTCGTATCGCTATAAAATAATTTTCAATGGAATAAATATTAGGTTTTGCTTCGCTATAAACTTCCTTTCAATGGAATGAATATTAGGTTTCGTATCGCTAAAAAATAATTTTCAATGGAATGAATATTAGGTTTTGTATCGCTATAAAATTTCTTTCAATGGAATCCATACCATTGAAATAAAATTATTTTTAACGGTATGAATATTAAGTTTTGTGTCACTCTAAAATTTCTTCAATGGTATGAATATAAGTTTTGTACCACTATAAAATTCTTTTCAATGGAATAAATATTAGGTTTTGTATCGCTATAAAATTCTTTTCAATGGATTGAATATTAGGTTTTGTATCGCTATAAAATTCTTTTCAATGGAATGAATAATAGAGTTTGAATGGCTATAAAATTCCTTCCAATGGAATGAAAATTAGGTTTCGTATCGCTATAAAATAATTTTCAATGGAATAAATATTAGGTTTTGCTTCGCTATAAACTTCCTTTCAATGGAATGAATATTAGGTTTCGTATCGCTATAAAATAATTTTCAATGGAATAAATATTAGGTTTTGCTTCGCTATAAACTTCCTTTCAATGGAATGAATATTAGGTTTCGTATCGCTAAAAAATAATTTTCAATGGAATGAATATTAGGTTTTGTATCGCTATAAAATTTCTTTCAATGGAATCCATACCATTAAAATAAAATTATTTTTAACGGTATGAATATTAAGTTTTGTGTCACTCTAAAATTTCTTCAATGGTATGAATATAAGTTTTGTATCGCTATAAAATTCCTTCAAATGGAATGAATATTAGGTTTTGTATCGCTATTAAATTATTTTCAATGGTATGATTATTAAGTTTTGTGTCGCTGTAAAATTTCTTCAATGGTATGAATGTAGGGTTTTGTATAGCTATAAAAGTTGTATGAATATTAGGTTTTGTATTGCTGTAAAACTTTTAATGGTACGAATTATAGGTTTTGTATCGCTATAAAATTTCTTTCTATGGAAAGAATTATTAGGTTTTTTATCGCTATAAAATTTCTTTTAATGATATGATTATTACGGTTTTGTATCGCTATAAAATTCCTTTTAATGATATGAATATTAGGTTTTGTATTGCTGTAAAATTACTTTCAATGGTATGAATGTTTTTACAGAAATAGTTTTTTTTAGTTTTGACTATGTTTGGGTCAAAGTTGTTCAGTGTGTTTGTTTGTATACTGTTTATTAGACAAAATCTATTAGATAAAATTAAAAGAATTGACACACGTACAAAGGCGGAATTATCCCTTATCTAACTTAAGCATTATTTAAGTAACATTTCTTAGGCATACCTCATCATCATCATATCAACTGAAAGACATCCACTGCTGGACAAAGGTCTTTTTCCACAACGACCGGCCCTTCGCTGCCCGCATCAAGAGACTTCCCGCGACCTTCACCAGGTCCTCGATCCACGGAGTGGGAGGCCTGTGTACGACATGTCTTCCAGTGCGCGGTCGCCATTTTACTGCCCCAAAGGCCATTTGTTCTACGACTTATCTGCCTAACCCACTGTAACTTAAGCTTGAGTTCACGCGGGAGGTGAGCGTGCCTACAGCTCCGGGACCTACCTGGAGAGTAGGTTGTGGTTCTCTTCCACGAGGCACTCGCCTTGCAGAGTACTAGGACAAGCATCTTGGCGGCAAGACCTACCGCATTTGGTCCGTGCCCTCGCCTCACGGCATTGGCAGGAATAGCGGCCATCACTATATGACCTAGCTGTCGGTGTGTGGGAACGCTATATCATAAACCTGGTAGTTTAGCGTATCTGGTAGATATACGAGAGGGAATGTCACTAAAGTTTAGCAATCTGTGAGCTATGTCGATTCGTTACTTTGGTTCTTCAAGATATCCCCCGCTTGTCTGATTAGATGACATAGATAAACTGCATACATAGGTGCGTACAATATTAACATCATCTCAGTCGGAAGACATTTATTTGATTATATATGTTACAGTTAGAATTCATAGCCAGTCAAAAGTGGTTTTGACCGATGCCCTTAGTCAAAAACAGTTTGGACAGATTTTTGCAGTCAAAAGTGATTTACAGGGGTTGGCTATAGATACCGTTCACAAGATTTTTAATATTATGTAAATGGGGGGAGGTTAATAAAGCGTAAGGGGCAAGTTAGATTAGTGACAGGGAATCGATAAAATATTCGAATTAGTTCGATAATGCCAACGTTGTAAAGGTAAAAAACATTCATTAAATTTTCAAGCTGATTCCGTGTGACGAATCGAACTGGAAACGTTTAGAGTCAGCCGTCCTACGTCTTCCGATCCGCGGTTGCCACTCGAAAACCTTTCTTCCCCAACGATTATCGGTTCTGCGAACTGTGATTCATGATACGATTAATAATGATTACGATTATGCTAGTCATCTGATTTACTTTTCATCATCTGTCAATAATGATATTGTTATAAAAATGTTTGAAATTCCTAGGCGTGACTTCATAGTTTTGCAGCGTCATTTATGTACTCATTTTGCGATTTTGGTGAATTAAAAATCGAAGACTTGATGGAAAACAAAACGAGTAAGGCTTTCCGAAGTTTAAGTAGGAGGGCAATTTAGTGATCAAGAGTTCATCATTTATTTCTGATGCTGTCGTCATCCCTATTAAACTGATGCATGCGCACCGGAACATGTAGAGTAGACAGGCCTCCTACCTGGTGAACCGACAACCTGGTGAGGGTCGTAGGAAGCAGAGCAGTAGAGGTCTTTCAGCTGATGATGACACTGATGTTTCATTTATCAAACATATTATTATGATGTAATTATAGTCCCACCGCCGGCCGCCTAATCATTACAACTTTCGTAAATTTAGATTGGACATGTACTTGTAGATAGGTAATTAAAGTAATGGTTTTAATCACTATTTATAGATTATTTAGGTATTTTTTTGCATATTTTTGTTTAATAATAATTAATAGAGTTACAGAATTAGACAAATAAGCCTGACGTGGTTTTAACATATGTGTGCTTCACTCACACACCGATAGCAAAGTATATATATACAGGTGAGTTTTTTTTAAGGGACAGTATGGGGAAATTCTAAACTCTAAGAGATAGAGAAAGACTCTATTAGGAACCTTGATATCAATTTAGGAGAAAATAAAAACGGTGTTTTAAAAATTTTGACTAGTTCGGAGATATGGCTTTTTTCATTATTTTTTTTGTTATTTTGATTGTTTATCACTATACAAATCAAAAATTGTACGGAGACCATAAGGTCAAAAGTTGCTAGAAGTTGTTGAAATTAACAATTTATTAGATATATTTTATTATCCAATTGATAGGATGGATAATTGAAATGAAACAAAATTTAAGAATTTTTCCATACTGACCCTTAAAAAACTTACCTGTATATCGCAGCCATATGGTTAAATCTGCCATTTGATTAAAAGGCTAGCCCGTTGATTGAATAGCGACATTAAATTGAATGACTAGGCCGAATGTTGATTAAACAAGCGTCACTCAACGTTCAACTAGTTGGCTGATAGTAAACAGTCAAAGAGCCTCCCCCCCCCAGAAGAAGAAATCGCTGGATTTTATTCGAAGTTATTCGGAATATCCCCTTCCACGACTTGGCTAAATGATGTTCAGCAAAGTCATTGAACGTAACATTCAACGAGTTGGCCAGTTGTCCTTTAGTCATTCAATTGAATGTCCCCATTCAATCAACGGGCTAACCAGGATATCATCGCAGTGACACAGTAAATGTTTCATTGATTCTGTATCATCACACAGGCCCTGTAGGTCGAGTCGTTCGTCTCGCCAATTTTTTGCAGGTGTGCGTTTGTGGCAAAGTGACCCGTCAACGCACCTGTAACAGCCCTGACACATGCCCTGCTGTTTCTCCAAATGTACTTGATTGCACATGTGGTTACCTCACCGATGAAGAGCTTGAAGTGTTCCGTATATAGCCATGTTACTTTATGTCTTCCTTCGGCCTGTTATACCCCATATGGCAAAAATAATTCCAGGCAGCGAGTTGAAGCCTTCAGAATCGGGTGGCTTGCTTGCCAATGTCATTGTTAATAAAAATAAGTTATTAATTTTTATTTAAAAATATAGAATACTTTAAGAAACTGATTTGTGTATTATTATTTATAATCCCTGGTTATTTTTTAAATGGTACAAGCGATGATGTCAGTCCCAAATACTATAAAAAATCCGGCCAAGTGCGAGTCGGACTCGCACAAAGTAGGGTTCCGTATCGGTAGTGTTCTCAAAAATTAAATGTTTATTATAAAAAACAAAACTGTTTTTGCAGTTGGTAATAGAACTATTTTTATGGACAATCTTTGAACTTATTACAAATCTAACTGCACATCTCAAGTTGGTCGACTAGCTATTAATCCTAAACCAAAGATGACCTATTATTACAATACGACTCTTAACCTCGCCCCGGTAACATCAACGTCGTGACCTGCGGGGCGGTGATCATGTTAGTGCCATTTATTTATTTACACTTGTAGTACACCAAAACAATTTCGTAAAGCTAATACGTATAGTTATTATAATGAAGTGTACAGTAGGCGGTGCCATGTATTGTCAATGAACACCGTGAGCTATGTAAGATTACCGTGAAGATAAAGATGCAGTTTACTGTATTTTTCTATGACTGACGAGTGCAAGATGTTTAGAACAAACTATAGGTCAACAAAATAGTTTTTGACGTGATAATGTCTTATAAATCGATGAACACCGGCTGCATGCACGAAAAAGTGACACGTTCCGCGTGCAAGCGAGAGCGCGGAACAAGCGATAGAGATGCACGATCGGCCTCAGCGTTCGGCTTGTGATCAATGTTTTCTTATGACGTTATTACGTAAAATTATCGTCCGTAAACCGACTTTACAGACAACCAGTATTTTAATCCACTTAGTTTACACTTATGGTTTTCTTCCTAAAAAGCCAGGAACAAAATGATTCGGCGTAGGTTTTCTAGGCAAACAACATGATAGGTATTGTTTAAAAGTAATATAAGTACAAAGTTTCATAGAAAGAACGACTCGCAAGACGCCAGGAAGGCAAGGGATCAAGAAGCTGCTCTATCTCCGATACACTAGATCCACTGACGACAATGGCTGGCATTTTATCTGGAATACAAGTATTGTAGGCATTATAAAAGAGAATAAAGTATTGAAGAATAAAGGTTGTCCCAATCAAAAAAACCGGCCAAGTGCGAATCAGAACCGCACACATACCTTTCCGTACCATCATACTAGATGGCGCTAGTTTCTTCACGTTTAAATAAACCACGTTTTTAGTATGGAGACCCCCTTATTTTTTCTCTTATTCTAATTTTTAGTACCCATTAGTTGTTATAGTGGTAACAGAAATACATCATCTGTGAAAATTTCAACTGTCTAGCTATCACGGTTTATGAAATACAGCATGGTGACAGACGGACGGACAGCGAAGTCTTAGTAATAGGGTCCGGTTTTTACCCTTTGGGTTGGGAACCCTAAAAACAAGATAAGTATGTATGTACGTTGTTTTTTAGGGTCTTAGTTTTTGAAGTGAAAACTTCTTTAGCGGTGTTGTGCACTTGTTTTGTAATGGGTATAAAATGTTAAACTCGCGTCAGGACACGTGACTTGATCGAAAATTCGTAAGATGGATGGAGTTGATTTTTTGTTGATTTTTCTGATATAAACTTTTTAATGTAATATAAATTGTCATGTTTGTGTACTATAGCGCAATAAATAAATATTGTATTCTACCACATAAATGATCGTACTTTTATACTGATAATCAAAGCAATTCGTGCAAAATTATTCCCTAACCATTCCAAAATATCAAAAATGCACAACGTTAATATTCAAGTTTTCACTTCTGCCGGCACTCCCGGAGTGCAACCCGAATGTTTTTTTTTATTGGGTGTGTATAATTTTTTCGAATAAGACGAGGTATCTGCGAGTACCTATGGATACAGACGTAAGTAGGGTACATTGGCTCACTATATTTTCTAAGTACAGACTTTGTATTATGTTGGAATCCCCAGGTATTTCAGATTATATACCTACCTACCTATAGGTTTTAGTAGACAGCTTTAGCACTAAGGTGCACTTTAATTTCCAAGTACCTACCCAACTAGCAAAATGGCTTTATAAACAATCTTTTATAAGAATAAGACCTTATAAAAGACTTATATCTATCCTGACTAAGAGGACTTATCTTACAAAGGCATGTTGAAAGACAATTCGCACTCAAGAGCAATCAAACTTACTAAGCCCTCTTATAGACGTCTGTAAGAAATCTTTATAAGTCATTTGTAAGGATGAAGCCTTACAAGAGCATCGTATAAGGTTAATTGGTCTTCATCAATATTTACACTTAGTAAAGCATCTTAGAAGTGTATTCCTTCTTAGTAGCATCTTCTTAAGTGTGTCATAAGGCTTTTACTCTTAGTAAAGCATTGTTATAACTGTTGTAAAAGCAATCATCTTTAAGTCCAATCTGTATGTTTTAAGGCTTTTGTAAGATCATGTTATCTTACAGGAGCCATAAGACATCTCTTTTAAGTATTTAACATAACCTCAAATATTGAGTTGCTGAAATCATTTTAAGAAAATGGATTTAAATAAATGGAAGCGTTTCAAAAGAAGTGGAGCATATCGACGAAAAGTAAATAAAAAATACTGTGAGTTAGCACAAAAGCCACTGGAGTCCTTACAAGTTTTGACTGGATCTGGTGAAGTTGGAACTAGCAGTTCGCATGATGGTTCCGTACAACCGAAGAGCGAAAGCAGTACTGAAAATTTGGAACAGACAGATTCTTTAAGTGAAATGCCTGAAAGCGAAAGTGAATCAGACGAGGAGAAAATGGAATATGAAAAAAATCTACAGTTGCGAGAAGAAATTAAAATTTGGGCCATGAAATTTAATTTATCGCATGCAGCATATAATGAACTTTCTGTAATATTGAACAATAGATTTCAAAATATTTTACCTAAGGATGCTCGCACACTTCTTCAAACAACTAGACAAGAAATACAAATTACGGCATTGGGTACTGGACATTATTGGCATAATGGCTTAAAGAAGCAATTGACTCAAGTTTTTGAACATGCTGGTGTACCTTTACCTAATAATATATCACTGAATATTAATATCGATGGCTTACCACTTTACAAGAGCTCCAGACAACAATTTTGGCCAATACTTTGCAGTATTTTTGAAATTCCCAGCTTACCTCCACTGGTTATAGGTAAGTACCTAACATTAATTAAATTAATGGTATTATTTTTTATTTTTCTACTAAAACTAATATTATTATAAATTTCTAGGAATATACGCGGGGGATAGCAAACCATTAAATTTTGATGCCTTTTTAGATCCTATGATATCAGAACTCAATGACCTATTTAACAAGTGGGTTTAAGTTATCCCTGCAACCAACAGGAATTGATACAACTGCTCCAGTGAAAGTAAGGGCTTTTATTTGTGACTCCCCAGCTCGAGCACTTATAAAAGGTGTTGTAAATTTTAACGGCAAGCATGGCTGCCTCAAATGTACTGTTTTGGGCGAATATTCGCAGTTATCTCGCACTGTCACATTTTTAAGGTCTGATTGCCCGAAAAGAAATGACAAAGACTTCAGATCAAAAAAGGACGAAGAACATCATAAGATAGATTCTCCCCTTTTAAAACTTAATATCGACATGGTAGACGACATCCCTGTATGTGACTCACTTCATTTGATTGATCTTGGTGTAATGAAACGATTGTTGATGGAATGGAGAGATGGGAACATTGGTAAATATCTTACCAAGTGGTGCAGCAGAGACATCGAAAAAGTGAACAAATTCTTGTCTACTTGTCTCATGCCTAAAGAAATCCACAGGGCTGTGAGAAAAGTTGATGTTCTAGCCCATTGGAAAGGGTCGGAATATCGAACCTTTTTTTATTATTTAAGTATAATTATACTTAAAGATACACTACCAACTCAAGCTTATTACCATTTTCTGCATTTGTTTTGCGCCGTTACAATTTGTTCGAATGAACAACATTTTAAATTTCTTTCGATTGCAGAAAAACTATTCGAGCAATTTGTAGAACTTTTTAAAAATATATATGGGAAGGACTATATCTCCAGCAACATACACAATTTAACACATATTGTTGACGAAGTAAAGAAATATGGGAAACTGCAGAGCTTTAATGCTTATCCCTTCGAAAATAAGTTGCATGTTATAAAAAAAATGATTAGACAAGGAAATAAGCCTTTGCAACAGGTTGCTCGGCGTCTGAGTAAAAGATTCTATCTAGAAATTGGAAACATGAATCAAAACCAAACTACCTATCCATTCATTAAAAAAAATCAAAACAAAAGTGGATCCAAAGCTAGACAACTTTGTTTTGACTCCTTCACTTTGTCAACTCAAGATCGAAACAAATGGTTTATAAGTGAAGAAGGGCATGTCATTGAATTAGAATCAATGAGCACCAAAAGCGAAGATAACACCAAAGATATTTTAATAAATGGATATCGCTATGAAAACATTTATGATGTTTTCGAGGAGCCTCTCAAATCATCATATCTGTTTATTTACAAAACGGATTGTAATAACTGTAATAAAATTAAAGTGGTCTGTGAAGCATCAAAAGTAAAGTGCAAATTAGTTAAAATTGAGCACGACTCAGAGCTATTTTTTATACCTTTATTACAAACGCTGTGAAATAAAACAAAAAGAAAGACAATGTTGTAGTTTAATTTTACTTCTCTTTATTTTTACCAATCATGATAGGTTCTTATCAAAATTAAAAAAAAAGAAAAAATTAAAAAGTCTCTTTTACATAATTTGGTTTGTAATATAAATCACATAGAAATCAATTATAACAACAAGGATACGAATTAAACGTAACTAAATTACTACGTGAATTTGTACTACTTAAGTACTTTTTGTTGTAACTTTTAATTAGAAACATAAAAAAATCTAGATAAGTTAAAGATAAATTTGTTTCTTCCTTTAGAAAATACAAAGAAATAAGTACAGTGCAACTTAAGAGAATGTTGAAAATTTTAAAACCTTTCTTAAACATTTTTTAAAAAATACAAGAAGTGCGAAGATTCAAGCTAGATAAAATCATCAAAATATCTCTCTCTAATCAACATTACCTCACTGAGATCAGCCTCCTCCAATAACGAACAATTAGACACTTAATACTTATCAAAACTAAATAGAAAAAAAAATATATCTTACAATTGAATAGTTTATTTGAAAAACCTCATAAGTATTTTTTTGACTGGAAGGTATCTTTAATATAACAAGTTGAATACACATTTTCTTTTACACTTATACAGACACTGATATTTTAAATGTTTATAAATATAAAGTTTTTTCATAACTTTTTTTTTTAACCGATCGGACGATTCTGACTATGACGTTTCTCAAATAAACGATCCATTTGGTTTGACATAAAAATCAATTATGTTGTACATACTAATACTAAACGTAACTATAATATGACTACGTATTTGTACTACATCAATCACAGTTCTTTTTAATTGTAACTTTTCATTAGACACTTACAAAATTAGATAACAAAACTGTTTTTCCTATCTTTGGAAAGTGCAAAAAAGAACAGTGCAACTTTACACCTAAAATTATCTCAGAGATGATAAACCTTGAATTGCAATGATTCAAGCTTAATTATCATCATATTATCTCTCTTAATCTCTAATCAACATTGTGATGTGGGGGATATACAAGGTGTAATTAAATGGGTAATACCATCTGAAACCCAGTGACAGTACTCATGAAACTGGACAACTTTCCCTAAGGAACTTAGCTCGAAATGTGAAAAAAAAAAATTACTATCATACAAATTTCTCAATCAGAGCCCAAAAAGAAAGTTGTTCAGTTTCATGAGTACTGTCACTGGGTTTCGGATGGTATTGCCCCTTTTGTTACACATTGTTTCTGTGTGTGACTAGCAGAGACTATCAGTTTCCTCTTCGATATCTTCAGTAATAGACGGCTTCGTAGATGGCCCTGGAAGTGGCTCGTTTGATGGCATCATAGAAGTTGACCCTACACAGTTTGCTGCGGGTTCATGTTGTGCTTCACTACCATTTGGGACTTTTGTAGGAGAGGGTGGAGCTATTTTAGTGATTTTCGTTCTTTGTCTCATTGTGGATGTTCTAATTTGTTTGCTGACAAAGCATGCTCTCGCATTTTTTAAAATTGTTTTTAAGAACTTCTCACAATCTGGCTTCTTAAAATCAGGGTCTGATTCGTGAAGAACTGAGAAAAATAAATCGAAAATGTTCGTAAAACTTTTAAGACAAGTCTTCGACCCCTCTGTTCTGGATCCACCAGTCCAAGAACATTCACACAAAAAGCTTCTTTGAAACAGAATATCAATAACGGCATATGCATTAGTTGTTCCTCTTTTTTTACCCTTGCTACATCCGACTTCTAAAGTGTTTCTAAACTTTGCTTTAAAATCAGGATCAGCTAAGAGAAGTTCTAATTCTTGTAAGTCTTTCTTGTTGTCATGTTTTTTGGTATTTTCCGTTGAGGCACAAGACTTGTGTACAAATTCTTCAAATTGCGTTTGGCTTTCTGCAAATTTCAGTAGCATATTATTTTGATTTTGAAAAAGAGCTTGCTGATTCTCAGTAATAATTTTAAATTCACCAGATAGTGTCTTAATATCTTCTTGAACCTGTTCGAATTTATGCAAGATTGTAGCTAGAACTTCATATATAGTGATCTCATTAGTCGTATCCTGCCCAGGTGGTGGAACAGCATTATTTTCGTTATTTTCAGTCACAAGTGGGGTTTCTCCATTAATTACTGGTACAACATTATTTTCAGTTGATATTGGCATACTATTATTTGGAGAAATTGGTTGAACAGTAGTAGAAATAGTTGAAGGAGTATGATTAATAATAATTTCATTTACGGGTTGCGGTTGAGACTGCTGAAACAATAACAAAACACTTGAATTACACCCGAGATTACTTATACAGGGTGTTGTGTTGGTCAACAACGCCCGACTCAGGGATGATAGAATACACGACACTGATGCCAGAAAATATATATATATATATATATATATATATATATATATATATATATATATATATATTATCTTTTTTTTAATTTTTTTTTTGAATAAATAAAGAATCGAAAATAAAAAGTACTGTTACTTTTGTTTATGTAAAATTACCAAAAAAAAAGATTATTTTTTTTAATTCTTGTGTTTTTGATACAAAAATTATTATTTTTTATTAGATCAAAAATAGATACAGCGTTACCAGTGCACTAGGGTAAAAAAAATGGCCAGATCAACAAATTCGATTGACCAACGTCAATTTTTTTCAACTTTGAGACCCCATATCTCGAATAAAAAAAGAAATTAAAAACGCTACAGTACTTACCACACAACACTCTCTTGTCATTTCGTTATAGGATTGATCCATTTTGATATTATTGTATTTCGTAGACTCTACGACGTAGAGCTTTTTACGTAATTTTTAGAGATTCGATTATTGTCATTATCTGTTTCGGTATCAGAAAGGTTGCTCATATCATCTATTTCTGATTCAGCCTGTGTAAAATTAGACAAATTTGATCTTTTTAAGATACAATTAATTGTTTTCCAATTTTCTTCAGGAATTGAATTTTCTATTCTTCTTAGTTTTTCATGCTTTTTTGGCCAGTATAAAATTCCATTTTTCTCCCATTGGCTAGGAACAGCAGTCAACACAGATCGGCCTTTTTCTATAGTTTGGACTATTTTGTATGGCATATTGTAGATAATCTGGAAACAAAACAATATCAACTTTTCTGCACGAGCACAAATGTTACAACACTTGAATAGTAGTTTGTCACTTATACTGTTTTGCAAGATACAATATCTATTTCGCATTAATTTTGAATCAGTTTTATTTAGACAACATATTTATTAGACACGGTGAAGCCCAGCGATAACTGTGTGTTTTGTTTATACAAATGCATGATATGAGATACCTATACCATCTTAAAGCAACACGGGCCCCTTATACCATACATGAAAATTAGAGTGTTTTGTTATTTTATCTAACCGCCCGCCACGCCTGCCATGCTGATACGGGGAATTCCCTAATCATTTTATTTGCTGTGCAGTTATAGCCAGCAAAATTGCGTTAAAATTTATATATTGATCGTTTTGCGTTTAATGTTTCTAAATAACGTTAATACAAAATGCCATATATAAATATTTACCTACCCGCAGGGTCTCACTCAATTACTAAAGGCTTATGTTAGAAGTTGCACACTTCACATTCATCCCACGGATAATGGTCGTAAATAGCAAACTCATGGCAGTTTTGACACCAAAAGAAATTCGATTGTAATAGAGTAAGCATATCATTTTGAACCATTATAAAATGATGTGGTTTTTGAGTCACGATTGCGTTGGTCGTACTCGTAGCATATCCACAAGCGACACATTTATCAGACAAAATAAAATGTGTTATGTTCCAAGGCCACTTTTTGTTCTTCAGCATTCGAATTTTTTTCTTATTAATAAAACAGTCGACATCCATTACGACAACCATATCTTCTCTAAAACAATAACATCACAAACACATATTTGTAAGTACACAATTATTTTAATTTTCAACATTCTGGGCATACTCATATAATTATGTCACTGAATAATAAATATTTTGTTTCCCAACTAAGGAACCCTATAAATTATAAACATGGCCACAGAGAGATTGTCTCAATACCCCAATCAAATTAGGGGTTCGTGCTTACAAAAGGTCCGGTAGTTCTGATTTTTTTATATGTTGTTAGGACCTAAACGACTACTAAAAATCCAGATTTGCAATTTCCGGAATGCTGTGCGGGGGGAGGGGCACCCCAAAAACCGCGAAATTTTCTGACTTTTTTCAATTTTTGCTCAATTTCTTATTGAAGGAACGGTCTGACGGGTATAGTCACTATAAACTCTTTGAAAGTATACTAAATTACCAACAATTTGAGACAAAAAAAAGTTCTATACATGTAATAGTTTCCAAGATACAGATCTTCAAATATTTGGTTTGTATTGAAAAAAGTCCAATTTTTTTTAAAAATTGCGTATTTTGTGAAATATCTTCTAAAATACGAATCGTATGCAAATAATGACGAAGTCAAAGTTGTAGAAAATTTAATTAGCTTTCATTTAATACCAAATTTGTACCCATATGCTAAAAGGTTCTCTTAAAAACAGTAAGCATGGTGTACTAAGCCAAAAATATAATGAAAAAATCGAACGAAATCATACATATTTCACCTCCTGGAGCCGGCATCAGGCTTAATGCCAGGTAATGCTGTATGCAAGGTGAAAGCCACATTATGTACTCTCATCACCAGCTGCACCAAATTCCTGAGTACCCCATCTTCATGGTGTACTGAGCCGACATATAATTGTAAGATTATGAAAAAATCATACGAAATCATGTATATTCCACCTCCTGGAGCCGGCGGCAGGTTGAATGCTAGGAAAAGCAGTATGAAGGATGAAAGCCACATTATTTACAAATAAAATACAAAATAACAATCATATAAAGTCACATAAAGCTCTAGATAATATATTATGCAGATAGGCCTATGTCCAGTAGTGGGGATATCCAGGCTATGACTTTCGTTGCATCTTTGATGGCCCGGGCCTGGGCTCGATTGATTCATTGGCCGTGATGGACGCTGAGAGCGGCTCCAAGTCTGTCGAGTCTTCATCATCATCTGAACATCTGAGCTCCATCTCTGGTACGTTAGTGCACGATTTACCCCCGCATAATTGGCATAGGACTGAGCAGTTGAGCCCAGCCTTTCTGCACGAGCAGCTACCAGAGCATCCTTTCTTACACTTGCATGAAATTTTGCGCAGAAAGGCAGGAGGTGCGGGATCCATGGTGGCGGGGATGGGAGTGAGTCCCTGAGAAGAAAGCTTCCACCCCCAATCAGTGGGATTCAAGTTGACTCCTCGCCACTTCTGCACTTGGAGGTAGCACCTTGCTGCATGGTGGCCTGCGGCATCTTCCGTTGGTGGCAAACGGGCAAGGTTTACGTTCTTCGAAGTAACAAACGTCTTATATCTCAGGAAGTCTAACGTATCCCTTGCGATGTCACCACCGTAAAGAGCCACAAAGCACTTGATGCCTGCTTCTCTCACGGCTTGTGCGGTGGAATCTGGCCGAAGGAAGACTTCCACTTGCTCAGCAAGCGATTCACTCTTGCTCAAGAGTGTGGTGATTTTGGTCTTTCCTTGGCCAAACTGTGCTGAGGGGGTATCGCACCCGGTAAATGCGTGGGTGAATAGTACCGTCTCTGGTGATCGCTGGGAGTTCTGATGGTTGTAAGAGGTCGTAGAATAGTGGCAGTAACCAGTTTCACTCTTCGTGCTCTTCTGGAGAAAAACGTTTGTCTCTTCGGCGCCTAAACCATTGAGAAGAACGAGTAGATCGACGTCTTCTCCCACTATGACGACCCGATCGGCTACTGCTCTTTTTGAAAGTGCCATCATTACAATATCACGGTCCGCATCTTCTTCGGCTACAACCACGTCTACTCCCTCTTTCTTGAAGGCATCACTTAAAAGAGCTATTAGACGTCTCTTGTTGTTATCATTACCCAATACATGCTCTTGCGCAATTTGAATAATGGTTGACTCGTCAAATGTTATTTCATAGTTAGAATGTGCTGCGTACCGCCGGAGTCGTTCAGCTGTTTTCGTATTTTTATTGGCTGCGTCTTTGGGGTAGCCATCAAAAATGTACTTTTTGCACTTAAAACCAAATGTTCAAAGATCTGTATCTTGGAAATTATTAAATGTATATAACTCATTTTGGTCTCAAATTGTTGGAAATTTAGTATACTTTTAAAGAGTTTATAGTGACTATACCCGTCAGACCATTCCTTCAATAAAAAATTGAGCAAAATCTGAAAAAAGTCGGAAAATTTCGTGGTTTTTAGGGTGCCCCTCCCCCCGCACAGCATTCTGGAAATTGCAAATCTGGATTTTTAGTAGTCGTTTAGGTCCTAACAACATATAAAAAAATCAGAACTACCGGACCTTTTGCAAGCACGACCCCCTTTTCAAGCCTAATTTGACTGGGCTACAAGTAGTGTATAAGAAGATCAAACACTTATAATTGACTTAACGAGTGTTAAATAAGACATATTACACTTACGATTAACTTATTAGAAACTGAGAAATGCCTATTTACGTTCCGAGATAGATTCATTAAATCATATTCAATTTCACAAATAATTAAGTATATTTATAATATTCTACTCTCATTTTGGAAAGGGCCCGTGAAAATATTGTTATTTACTGGTAAATCTATCACGGCCATCTTCTCTGCCAGATTGTTCAGCATTATAATATCAAGATTGGCTATAAATAAATAATATCAAGCATATATTAATTATATGAGTTATTTAATAGTACACACTCAACATATACGAAAATAAACTTTACGTTTTTTAGTTTTTTTTAATCCACTTGCACGATCTTTTTTTGCGTCTTCAACAAGTTGTGATAATACACTTACAATGAGATCACAGAGAGGAATTTAAGAGTAACTACACTTAGAACGGCATTAAGAAGACCACCCAAAGGCTTTTTAACCTTACAGTATGCCAGTATAAGTCTATTGTAAGTGTTAATCCTTGCAATCGCATTAGCAAGATGATTGTAAGGTTAAAAATGCACTTGCTAAGTCTATAATAAAGCAACTGTAAGAGCAAATACTCTTACTAAGTGCGCCCAAATCCAGACTTATAGACCTTTGTAAGTGTGATATAAGGGTAAAAAAAAGTGCTCTTAAGATACTTGTAAGAGCAAATTTTGCTAGTTGGGTATTTCCTTAGTGTTTTGTCGCAATCCCTATTGTATTTCAGTTAGTATCTCCTCATGTATACTATAGTATATGTTTCAGATGAACATTTTTAGCCTTCTTAGGTAGGTACTCTTTGCGTTACAACAAGGTACCTAGAATCATGTTATCAGCTCATATATGTCCCCCGCCGAATGTTTGAGAAAGAGGTTGCATTATGTTCGTTAGGACGGTATTTTGGTACACCTCGGCACTGGTTTTTACACCTTTTTCACAGAAAAACACCTCAGTTAAGCCTGAATATGAGACTCCAAGCCAAACCATGAGTGATGAAGTATCCTTCATTGAACCCTCGGACTACGCGTGCTGCTGTGGGCATACACCTTATCATTTTGTTTATTATAAGTAACTTTCTTCGATGTTAAAAATGTTTTCATCCGAAAACTAAATTTCGTGGTATTTTTTTCCCGCGTACCGCCGTAACAAAGCGCGGGACCTATCCGGCCTATTTTTTTTCAAACGCTCGTTTAAAAAATGTCCGGTCTTCTTACGATAAGCTCGTAGTCCCAAGTCTTCATTTATCACTCTTTTGACCGTGGTTCTGCTTAGGACCATCTGAAGAGCTAAGATTTTTTGTTTACGAACAGGATTTCGTTGAATTCGCGCCTTCACTGCTTTGATGATCGCGGGTGTCCTAACTGTACGAGGTCGGCCGGTCCTCTTACGATCTTCGAAGCTTGAATCTTCAGTGAATCGTTTGATAGTGCGATAAACAAATCGTAGGGTTTTCAATTGTTGTAGAATATTGAAAATCTCTTTTGGCGCGTAACCAAAGCGGTGCAACGCGATAACCGCTAGTCTATCTTCTTTCTTCGACCCACTCCATATTTGAAAATGAATGTCTTTTTTATTTTCGGCATGCGCAAACGTTCTATTTTTGAAATTGGTGAAGTTCTTCTAGCTAGTATTCGAATCCGTTTGTCACAGCCAATTTGCTCCGAAACTACTAGACCGATTAAGTTGAAATTTGGTACACATATATGTGAGTCAGTGACCCAAAGACGGACGTCTAACGTATGTAAATAGTGATCTTTAGTTAGACCAATAGGTACTTACGATAGATAAGTGGCCCCCATAGTGGTCAATAAATATTTTTTATAATTATCTTTGCTTTTTTATATAAATATGAGCAAAGAGAATATAATACACTACGTTTTAAATATGAGTTATTCATTAGCAGAATTTTGGCACTTTTAACAAAAAAACCAGTAGGTAGAAGTCTACAAGTTCTAGTCGGTAGTTGATAATGTTCAATTTTAATCTGGTCACACTGCCCAAACTAATCATCTGTTTTTCGTTTGTTTTTATTGTGGTGGGTGGGATAATCATATTTTCTTGCTTTTTTGGCTTTTTCTGATCGTGATCGAATTCATGTATTAAATTCGCTTTGATCGAGTTTAGAGAACACCAAACATGGAATTGTCTGTAAAATCTGAACAGCTAGAATCTGTTGAATGTTTGAATAAAAATATTGAAACTCGAGACAACGGCGAGGTTGGAAGCCAAGATTTTAATATTGAAATAAAAATTGAACCTGTGGACAGTACCACTGGAGGGATGCATTTGATATCTTTACACGGTGAGGGCTACTTTCATTCTATTTGTTCGCACTTCGCACTATTGTTCCGGGTTGGATGGAGTGATGGATGACGTACACAGGGCGCAGAGCCGCTGAGGGAACAAGACAGAAAATTTTGTGATGTGTAAAAATTCTCCGAAAACAAGGGCAATTTAGGTGGGGGGCTCACCACCCCCCATGAACAATTTGTTGTTTTAATAAATTATTCTTGGTCATGGAATCTAGTTCAGCCGAATTCATATTCTTTTTTATTATTATTCACAATTGGTCAGCCCTTGGCATCATCTCACTTGATAATAGGAGACGATTGTGGAAGATGGAAGCGGGCTTACCAAGATTCCCAAATGCAATGGGGATCTGGCTATCTTATCTTCTAGCTGGAACACATCAATGCTGTTAACACAGATGTTTGGCGGCAAGACTTAGATAAGATGATGGTAGCTGACTAGGCAGGCATGCCCTACCACCAACAAAAAGCCAGGAATCTAACCTGCGACCTTCTAGTGTGAAGTGAATATACTTTAAGTAAGTATTTAAAATATTTTTCACTTCACAGTTTTAAGTATTTTTCACAATAATAGCGATGATGAAAGCATCAGAAATAAATTATGAACTCTTGATCACTAAATTGCCCTCCTACTTATACTTCGGAAAACCTTATTCGTTTTGTTTTCCATCTAGTCTTCGATTTTTAATTCACCAAATAAAAAAAATGATGCTGAAAAATTATGACGTGATGTCTAGGTACGACGACGTGCCTAGGTATTTCAAACATTTTTAGAATAAAATGTCATTTTTGACAGATGATAAAAAGTAACTCAGATGACTGACATTCCTCCTCCCTATTACTGTGTTTTACACTAATTCTGTTACAGCTGTAAATCAGTCTGAATCAGGGTTCGAAAATATCCAATATTTATTTTAAATATCAAAATATTGGATATTTATGATATATATCAAAAGTTTGATATCCATTTTGTATGAAAGCCATATTATTATTTTATTGTATTATTTATGTATACTATTTGCATATGTGCTACATTAAACATAATTAATTTATTTTAAAAAACAAATGTTTTTAATGATTTATTACAAAAGTAACATTCTGGCTACGCTGGATGCCACTAATGCCGGCAAAGTGTGGCCATTTATGGATTAGAACTTAGGGAGTAAGTTTTAACTCTACTCCAACGCCATCTACATTTGGGAAGTACAAATATAGTAACAAATGCTAAAAATTACTTAATAATATAAAATTTTTAAACAATTTTTGAATTGATATATATCATAAAAAATCATTTGATATATATCGGACATATATCATGATATGTATCCTCGAACCCTGGTCTGAATACAGGGAAACCTAGTTGAGGCCAGTTCTTATTTGAAGTTTGAAAAAAATTGAAGGCAGCCCTTTTAAGTGCACTTCAACCGCCTTCTGCCACCTTTTACCTGTTTCTATTCTCAGGTGCATCAAAAGTGAAACCCGATAAACCTCAAGCATATGTAATTTATGTTTCTATTCTCAGGTGCATCAAAAGAGAAAGCCGATAAACCTGCAAGCATATGTAATTTCTGCAACACAAAATTCATCAACTTAGACAAGTTTAAAACTCACATGCTACAACACAGTATAAAAAAAAAATATACGTGCACCACATGCAAAAGACGGTATTTGAACAAGGAAAAATTGGGGACACATTTGTTAAGACATGCCAATGTAGAGTGTTTATTTTGTAAAATCTGTCGGAGAAAATTAACAGATAAAACTATATTGGGAAACCATATGTTCATTCATAGCCTCGAAGAATACACTTGTGATTTATGCGATGAAACTTTTCTAAACAAAACTAAGTTGACAGTTCATATACGCAATCATAAAGGGGGCAATGTCTATCCGTGTAGCTACTGCACGAAGGAATTTGAAACGCCAAGCGGGTGGAGAGCTCATGAACGAACTCATTCTGGTGTAAAGCCTTACACGTGTGAGATTTGTGAGGTGTCCTATAACAGATTATCAAAGCTGTATCGACATATGCAAGTGCACAGTGGAAGTAAGCCGCAGAAGTGTGGGTATTGCGAGAAAAGGTTTATGCGATCACAAGATTTGGAACGACACACAAGAATGCATGAAAACAGTGACAATGACATGTATGAACCATAAACCACAATATTTTCTGAAGGTCCAATTTACCAAATGGCAGTTTGTTAAATATCCAATTTGCAAAGTTATTCAAGGTAATAGTGCATTCGGGCGTACTATCCAATTTGCAAAATGTCCAAAATGGTATTTCTACTTAGCCGAATCTAAGGCGACCAACTTTATAAGAAGTTATTGCCAGACATTCTTGTGGATGCGCATGGGAGGAGAGACTGACTTGAAGGAAATTAAATTGGAAAAATATTTCACAATTTATTAAGTACTTATGTATTTAGAATGATATTTTTCACAAGTGTTTTTTTCTTAAATCAAACCAATTTAATTATTCACTGACTAAGCTCTGCTCTTTGACCTTGATTAATAAGCCTACGACAGTGTATGCAAATTGTTTCTCACTCGAAACGAAATAAAGTGATCACATTCAGTAAGCTGCTTGGTAGTGGCCAGCAGGGGCAGCAACGGTTTGACTTAAAAATCTATGAATGAATTTACTATCATGTTGTAACAGGCGAGCAGCTTATAACTGACGTGCTTAAATCTGTGTTAGTGATTTAAAAAATATTCAAGTCCACACTAAAGTATGCTGCACTAAAATTAGATTGTCTGCACAATTTGTCCAGTCTGTTTTTAAAATTATATACGGTACATATTTTTAAATTATTTAAATATAGGGTATTAACAAAGGTATGCAATTTTTTTAACTAGAGCTTGTACTCATGAAACTGAACAACTTTCCCCAAGAAACCCATGGTCAATTCGCAATCATTATTTTTTAATTAAATTATCAAACTGCTTAGAATAACTCCCAGGTTATTCTGCGTAATTTAATATTTTTATTTAAAAAAACAAATGCGAATTGACCATAGGTTTCTTGGGGAAAGTTGTTCAGTTTCATGAGTACAAGCTCCAGTTAAGTTAAAAATCTTTTGTAGGAATGCGAAATGCATTTAGTTATTGCAATGCGGGATTACAACTGCCATCTCAGAACAGGGTAGGCTGCCTTAGCCAAATCGGTAACTTTTTATCATATATCAAAAATGTAATTTATTTTCTAAAATTATTCATGTCACATATAGGTACTGTGTGTTATGTAGAATTTTATACGAACTAATTTTGTGATTTGATTGAATAAAAAATTGAAAATTAATGGCAGAGTCAAGCTAGTAAGGTTTTCAAATATTTAAGAAGGTTTGCTATTTGCTGTATATTCAATTCAATTCTCTCACGTCACATTATTATCAACTCATAGAGCCATTATGGTGTTGATTCGGTGTAACCCGATTCACATATTTGACGGGTCTAAACGAAATTTAAGGATTCTGCCCTTGTCTTTTCGATACAGAAAGAAAAAGACAGAATGGCGTAAATTTCGTTTGTTTAGTCCTGTCAAATAAGTTAAATCGTGTTACATCGAATCAACACTAATGTTTAATAGGTGACATATTTATTTAGAATTTATTTTTGATGCTGGAACATATAGGGTCTTAACAAAGGTACGCACTTTTTTTTAACTGGAGCTTGTACTCATGAGACTGAACAACTTTCCCCAAGAAACCCATGGTCAATTCGCATTTATTAATTTTTAATTAAATTATCAACTGCTCAGAATACAACTCCCAGCTGGTATCCGCGTGTTCAATGACCGCACCGTCCCGCCGCGCCGCCACAGCGTATTCTGGCGTATTCCGCGCAATTTAATAATTTTAATTTAAAAAAACAAAAGCGAATTGACCATAGGTTTCTTAGGGAAAGTTATTCAGTTTCGTGAGTACATGCTTCAGTTAAAAAAAAGTGCGTACCTTTTGTTAAGACCCTGTATATCCCATTCGCAAAATTCTGGTCTAGCAAATTACTGCAATGTAAGTGCATTTTGGATATAATAAAAATTCATCGTGAAATTCGTACCTTCAATGGACGTTCGTCGCGATCGTTTGATTTTATGCAAATTGGACATTTTGCGACGAAATGTATCGGCAAAGTAGCAAAAGGCTTCATAAGAAGGCTCAAGGGCAATCGAGCGTGTTATGCTCGCAGTGTTATGTTTTTTTGTTGAGAACCAAAGTAACCGTCATAGCTCGCAGAATTGCTAAAATTAAGTGGCAGTGGGGGCGAGGCACATAGCTCGTAGAACAGATGGCCGTTGGGGCAGTAAAGTTTTCGAATGGCGACCGCGCACCGAAAAACGTAGTGTATGAAAGCCTCCCACTCGGTGGACCGATGTCCTGGTGAAGGTCGCGGGAAGCCGCTGGATGCGGGCAGCGCAGAACCGGTCGTCGTGGAAATCCTTGGGGCAGGCCTTTGTCCAGCAGCAGTAGACGTTTTTCGGTTGACATGATGATAAGCCGGTGGCGATTTCTCTAAGTTGGCGGCATTGGCGCCACCAAACCATTTTATTAATATCTACTTATATAAGGTGTAACAAAAAAAACGGAACCCTCATGGGATTACTTTGTTCTCCGTCTGTGTGTCTGTCTGTCTGTCTAGACCCCTTTTTCTTAGGAACACGTGGAGGTATCAAGCTAGAATTTATATCAAATACTCAGGTCTACTGTCCCTTGGACCTGTGAAAAAATCAAACTTGTAAGCCAATGCAATCAAAAGATACAGCCGTTTATGCCGAAAATTTCTGCAACTTTTCGACACTCGCAAAGGAATCAAAACCTACAGGGTACTTCCCTTGAACTCAGAATCTTAAAATTTGGTACGAAGCAACGTCTTATAGCACAGATAAAGAAAAAAAATGCGAAAACCGTAAATTTTAGTTACATCATATAATAAAAATATTTTTTAATAATAGTATGTTGGTGAGAGCACTAGGTAGGTATAGCAAACAAAGGTCTTGGGCGTGGACGAAGATAATGCTTATGGGGAGGTGGAACCGATAATGAAATTTGAGAGCGGAGTTTTGTGTTCGTCAGTTTGCCTCGAATGAGCTGGAAAAAATAACGTACAAGGTGAAGGTTTCGTCGAGCCTCGAGGGTTTGGTAATTTACCATTCCAAAAATGAAGAGAGAACTTACATGTTTGTACGGAACCCTCGGTGCGCGAGTCCGACTCGCACTTGGCCGGTTTTTTGGTTGTTTATTTTATTTTTTTCTTCGCCCTTTTAGGGCAGGCTAAGTCTCATTGGCCATACCGCCTAGTCTTCAGTAGTATTAATTTGTAGAATTCACGTCGACAGTAATTTTCAGTATATTTTTCAGATTATGTAGTCAAAAGCTCATTATATTGGTCAAATCCAGATATCCAGTCCATTTTTTTGTTTTCAATATCATTGTTTCCTCACATTTTTCTCCTTTTCAGTCTTCAAGATCACTGTTTCTTCACGTTCACATCATATCATTGTCTATAAACTAACCTAACCTACATACTCTAGCAAAATGATAGCACTTTTGCTAAAGCTTGCTCGGACTTCTTGTGGGAACTCGAAACACAGTATACACACTTTTATTTCATTAACCTACACAAGAAACACATAAATTATACTTCGCTGATAAATACACTATAATATTATACATCAAAAACCACTAAATGTAATTTTTCGGATAATAAAAGAAAAATGACAAACTGAACGCTACAAATTCCCGCCAAAAAGTTTTGGTTGTTTAATTCACATGTAAAATCCGCCAAGTAGATTTTAAGCTATTGCATAGATTTTATCGCAGGCTTTGAGCGCGGGGACCGAATCCAGAAATTCCGTAACGAAGAAAAAACCTCACGCTCGGTTGCCATGGCAACAATATCGGTTGTCAAAACAAACATATAAGAAGATTTGATCATTTTCGGAGAATAATAAAACTCTTTTCATAAACTGTATATACCTCCATATGACAAAAAAGATTTGATTATTTTCTGAAGACTAAGTATTTACTTTCAAACATATATTGATGGAGCTAAAGAATTTTTACTTCAGTCGTGTGGTCTAAAGCACACTCGTATTTTAAGCTATTGTAAGTATAGCTTTTATCGCGGGCTTTGAGGGGACTGAAAAAAACCAGACACCCCAAAAAAAAATATATTGAGTTCTAAAAAACTTACAGTGCCATCTATCTATCCATCGTGATGATGGTGATGGTGGTGGTGATGGTGGTTGCGATGGTGGTCGAGATGGTGGTCGCGATGGTGGTCGCGATGGTGGTCGCAATGATGGTCGCGATGGTGATCGCAATGGTGCTCGTGATGGTGGTCGCGATGGCGGTCGCGATGGTAAATAATTATAATTGCATAAGTTGATAAAAAATGCTATGTAATAGCTTTACCGCGGCAGTTTCCGAGTGCCACACGTCTTTTTTTTATTTTTTTAAATGCTATATATTCCATGACACGCGGAGTGATGACACGAATCCAAAGACACCACATTTGTCAGGATCGGTTAAGTGGTTTAGGAAATACGAGGGAACAGATGAACACCTATACATACATACATATATACATAGACTGTCAACAAGAGTTCCCGCCTGAAGTCAAAGCCTTTATTTTTCCCTTTATCTGGAGCCGGCGTGGTCGCAAGCCATAATGATAGGTACTTAAGATAGAAATTTTGATTACGATAGGGTTTGCGACTACGGCTATTAGCCCAGATGAAGGGAAAAATAAAGGCTATGACTTCAAGCAGGAACTCTTGTTTTCATAATTTTCCGTAGTCGGGTTTTAGTTTTTTTAATATATTTTTTTTCATATTTCTTGTGCTCAGAGTAGAACGCCAGCCCACCTCGCTACCCGCGGCCGCGTGTCGTGTTACTTGATAGTAGCGCGCGTACATTGAGCCGTCTTACGATATCGCTTGTGAGACAATTTGCAAAGAAACTAAAAACATTTGCGTGTGTAATATGTATATATTTAGAATGTGCTCATCGATGCCTTTCTTTTGATACCAAACACGTTATGAATATCCAGAAATATTTTTTTTGGGTTATGTTATTCACCCATAAAATCCGCCATGTCGGTTTTTTTTAAATGCTATATGACACGCGGAGTGATGGCACGAATCTAACGACACCTTATTTTTCAAGATCGGTTAAGTAGTTTAGGAAAAACGAGGGAACAGATGAACATCCATACATACATACATATTAGGGATGCCTCGATACGCCTTTTTGCCGATACGATACCGATACTCTTATAAAAATATCGGCGATACTGAAACCGATACCGATACGCTTATTGAATTCAAAAAGTAAGATAGAATAAATAAAACACAATTAATTAATAGTTTTAGTAATCAAAATTAACATTTATAAGATTTTTATTTAAAAAACAAAGCATTCTTAAGTTTTGCGGGCAAAGGCGATTTCGCAAGTCTGTTTGAATAAGACCTGCGGTGGAAAATAGTCTCTCAGATGCGACAGATACCTCGTTTGAAACGAAATAGATGGGACAACACGCGCGTTTACATTACATTTTTAAAGCGCGAAATTTGAAAAGTGTCGTTGAATCTACCATAAAAATATCGCCGATACCGATATATCGGCAAACCCGAAGTATCGCCGATATATCGGTATCGGATGCATCCCTAATACATTGTATAGAGTTTCAAAAAAATAACCCTCCTTTTTTCGTAGTCGGGTAAAAAAACATAACCCTCCTTTTTTCGTAGTCGGGTTATAAATCTTCCCGAGATGGGTCTTAATATGAAGAAACAGGTTTAAATAGAAGTTATACTAGATTATGATGAGAGAAACGAAATGGTGAGATATCGAATGATTTTTTGAAAACAAATGTCAGCGCAAAGAAGAAATAGATGGAATGAAAAGATCGGATGAAAGAAGATTATATAACTGCGCACCGCGCTACATAGCAAAGACATTAAGGGAAATCGAAAGTCTCTGGGTAAAGGTGAATAATAAAATATGACATCAAGCTTAGATTTTTTTAAAATAATTTAATCATTGTGTTTTTGTTACGTACAAAAATATAAATACTCGTTTCTGAACTGAGGCTACATACATTAGGCATATTAATATTTTTTTATCATAATTAGAAAATAAAGAAAGTGAATAACTTAAAAAAAAATACTATGATCATCTTTGTGAATCATTAGAGAAGTGCAACTTATGTCCAGTAGTGGTGATTCCTGTTGTTCAGACGGTATTTAATTATATAAGGTCTAACAAAATTAGCTGAAACTATTTTAACTGGTGCTTCTACGCATGAAACTGAACAACTTTCCCCATGGAACCCAAGGTCAAATCGCAAAAAAAATTTGACTCCCATACTAACTCGATCAGTTGATCAGCCAACTTAGTATGGGAAGTTAAATTTTTTTTTAGTTTTGATTATGGGTTTCATGGGGAAAGTTGTTCAGTTTAATGGATAGAAGCACTAGTTAAAATAGTTTCAGCTAATTTTGTTAGACCTTATATACACTACAAATACAATTGGTTTTTTTAGAACTTTAGTGTCCATAGATTAGATTTAAACTAAGTGGTACGTATGTTACTTTTATTTGTTTAACCCTTAATCAAACAAAAGTAACATAAGTCACGTGAGTTGCAGTCAAACGCACTCAATTTTTTTTTTTTTAAACTTACTTAGTTTAATTGCAAAATATACAGTTTTCTATTTATGGCAACACTATATGTATTGAGATTCGATTCACAATGTACCTTTTCACAATAATATTATAGAGGTAAAATTCGTAAGTTTGTGGATTTGTTTTTTTTTTTTTTATAGTTTATTGTACACAGGATACATAAAATACAGATTTTAAACAAAAAGGTGACACAAAGGGTACAGCTTATTTCTAAAGAAATTTCTTGCAGCAGAATAATCTCTGGAACTAGGAAGCCTATGGAAGACTATAGAAAATAGAAGAGTAAATATGCTGAGACACCTAGACTAGAGCGACACGACAGTCTACTGATAACAATCACAGAAGGAAAGATAGAGGGAACAATATTACATTCATATGGGTCGAATAGTTACAAGGGAATATAATGCCAAAGGCTTACCAATTAGGAATTTAAAAAAATAATAGTTATTTTATGTTGTAAAAAAAACAAGGCAACAGAAATACATCATCTGTGAAAACTTCAACAGGTCTACCTATCACGGTTCATGAAATACAGCCTGGTGGCAGACGGACAGACAGACGGACGGACAGCGAAGTCTTAGTAATAGGGTCCCGTTTTTACCCTTTAGATAAGGAACCCTAAAAAAAGTAATGTTTGTATGTTAAAAAGAAATAAAAACCCGATACAATAAATCAAAATATTTAATGTAGTAGTGTGCTTCTTCTTATCGTGTGGCACAAAGGCGGATGCCTGGTGTTGCACTTAACATCACCCGCGGTCACGTGTAGGGCATTCAGATTTACATCTACGGATACGTGTGCAACGCGACCTTCATACACATCTGGAATCAGATGTGCAGGTTTCCTCACGATGTTTTCCTTCACCGTTAAAGCGATCGGTAAGTATATGTACGTAAGTTTCGAATTGGTACATAGGCCGTACGGATTAGAACTCGGGACCTCTGGTTAGGAGGACCGAGTCGTTACCAGTTGAGCTACCAACGCTTTTTTATGAATGTAGCAGTGGGAATAATATATTTATTACTAGTGGATGCCTGGCTAGAGGGGCTTTTTACAAGCTTTAATTTGACTTGCAATGTTCGTATGTATGTATGTATGTCCGCTTCAAATCCCGACATCGATTTTAGAACATACAGTGTAAACTCTGTAAAACGTCACTCGATATAACGATTCACTCTTTGAAACGTCATAATTTTCTGGCTCCAGTTGGTTTAGTTTGACGCTAATTTCTCTCTGTATAACGAAAACTCTCAATAACGTTAGAAAATGCCCGGTCCCTTGAGTAACGCTATATAGAGATTACACTGTATTTTACATTACCATAGTGTGAATGGGGCTTAACGTTGTATATCCGCTTTAGGGGGATTCTAATGAACTGATGAGTTCACTAGGCTCCCCTGAGGGATCCGGCTGGGGGATCCTGGTGGACCCTCGAGCGCGTCCTTCATTGAATTCGGTTAACGAAGTCGATTAATATTATATATAAGTAGATATTAATAAAATGGTTTACAACTTAGAGAAATCGCCACCGGCTTAT
Source organism: Coleophora flavipennella (assembly GCA_947284805.1). Classification (NCBI taxonomy): domain Eukaryota; kingdom Metazoa; phylum Arthropoda; class Insecta; order Lepidoptera; family Coleophoridae; genus Coleophora; species Coleophora flavipennella. The sequence goes on from OX369253.1 coordinate 1,640,721, forward strand.
CATCATATCAGCCGAAAAACGTCTACTGCTGCTGGACAAAGGCCTTCCCCGAGGATTTCCACGACGACCGGCCCTGCGCTGCCCGCATTCCCGCGATCTTCACCAGGTCGTGGGTCCACCGCGTGGGAGGCCTTATACAGGGTGTAAAAAATTTGGCGTAGAAACCGTGAACCAGGGCTTCTACTCATCATACTGAACAACTTTCCCCAAGGAACCCAGTCAATTCGCAAAAAAAAAATTCGACGCTCCATAAAAAAATGCACAAAATTCGATCAGCTGATCGTTTTGTATGAGGAGTACAACAAACTTATTGAACAAAAGTTGTTCAGTATGATGAGTAGAAGCCCCAGTTAACGGGACCTACACCAATTTTGTTACACTCTGTATACTCATATCTGAATTTACTGTTTTAAACTTGCAAGTAAATATTATGAAAACTGCCTCCACGGCATAACGGTTGGTCCATTTGCTTTACAGCGGTCGCGGATTCAATTCCCGGCAGGGTTTGGTTAGTAGTATGGATGGGGCAGTAAAGTTCTCGAGTGGCGACCGCGCACCGGAAAACGTAGCGTAGGCAGGCCTCCCACGCGGTGGACCGATGACCTGGTGAAGATCGCGGGAAGCCGATGGATGCAGGCAGCGCAGGACCGGTCGTCGTGGAGATCCTTGGGGGAGGCCTTTGTCCAGCAGTGGACGATTTGTGGCCGATATGATGATGATGATGGATTTTCTAAGCCCGTCTGGCTAGCCATCGCCATCCTATCTACTCATAAATCTTGCCTACAAACATTAATGTTTACAGCATTGTGCTGGGGAATCTGGGTAAGCCCGCTTCCATTTATAGCACCATCATCACTTGACATCAGGTGAGAATCACCTCATCTTCACTTTGGATAACCTTAGCATCAGCCAAGGGACAAAAAAGAGCAGTAAGCAGTCCTAATAAAAACTACAAGTCACTCTTCGTAACGTCATTTGCACATCTATGCTTTTTTAAACCACTGCTCTGCGAGAACCGCCAGTTGCATTGTCCACAAGCGAACGGTTTCTCACCGCTGTGTGTCCTCATGTGAAGCTTCAAGTTACCGTTCACTGAAAACTGTTTGTTGCACACGTCACAGCTATACGGTCGCTCCCCCGAATGAATCTTCATATGTTTGGATAGATTGCCTATTTGTTTGTTACAAATCTTGCACGTGTACGGCTTGATTCCTGTGTGGACTCTCATGTGACGTTTCAGCTGGCCGGTTTCTCTAAAACAACGTTTGCACACTTCACATTGGAACGGTTTCTCACCGCTGTGAACTCTCATATGAATTTTCAGGTAACCGTTATCAGAGAACGGTTTCTTGCACACCAAACAGGAATACGGTCTCTCCCCAGTGTGTGTTCGTTCGTGAAGCTTAAAACTGGCCATTTGTGCAAACTGCCTGTCACAGAAACTACACCTGTACGGTTTGAATCCTGTATGCACTCTCATGTGGACTTTTAACGTTGTGTGCGCTGTGAAATTCTTTTGGCAAACTTCGCAGGAAAACGGTTTCTCACCCGTATGCTGTCGTTCGTGTATTGCCAAGTAACTTTTGCTAGAGAATTGTTTGTTGCAAGTATTGCAGGAGTACGGTTTAATGCCTGTGTGTATGATAATCATGTGTCGTCTCAGATGTGTCCTCTGGGGGAAACCTCGACCACAAACGTCACATATATGCGGTCTCTCCCCTGTATGAGTCAAAATATGGGATTTCAGCGTCTGATTATGGCCAAACGATTTATTGCAAGTCTTACACGTATATTTCTTGTCACCGCTATGAGTCTTCAAATGTTCCTTTAAACCTTTCTTCTGTTGAAACTTTTTATTGCAGACGTTGCATTTGAATTCGCTGAAATGTGATTTTGTGTGCGTTTTCAAACGTTTCGGGTCTTCGAAGACCTGTGAACACATTTTGCACGGATACTGATTGTTTTCGCAGTGGTTGTCACTAAAATGTCTCGTTAAGTCCTTGTTGCTAGTAAAGTCTATGGTACACAACAAGCATTGGTAAGTTTTCTCCCCGGAGTGGACTTTCATGTGCACTTCTAAAGAGCCATTGTACGAGAATTTCTTGGAGCAAACTTGGCAGGAGAACCTTTTGGATTTCTTCTCTTTTTGAGGTTTGTAGATTTCATCTGCAATAAATAAATTTAAATAAGTTCATTTTCCTTTGCAATATCTTGACGTCCCAAATACCGCAGTATCTCAAGACATAGTTCTTTGACCAGTGTGTATTGCCAGTGATGACATACGGAACTGAGACGTTCTTCGCTTACTGTGGGCCTTATAAGAAGGCTCAAGGTCACCCAAAGGGCGATGGAGCGAGCTATGCTCGGAGTTTCCCTAAGCGATCGAATCAGAAAACGTAGTATAGGCAGGCCTCCGATTCAGTGGACCGATGACCTGGTGAAGATCGCGGGAAGCCGCTGGTTGCGGGTAGCGCAGATCCGGTCGTCGTGAAAATCCTTGGGGAGGCCTATGTCCAGCAGTGACAGATTTTGACATCGGGATTTATGCTACCAATTTTTATTAATAATAATAAATAAGATCCTTATTGGTTCAAGGTTTAATTACTACTTACATAGTTGTTAGTCTACTCACTACATAACAGAAGGTCACGGGTTCAAATCGGCGAGGTCTAACTTTGTAAAACTCGGTTTGGTTGGTGGTAGGGCATTTTATAAACCTGCTTGGCTAGCTAGTAGCTACCACCCGTCTGAGTCTTGCTGCCAAATATTAATATTAACAGCATTGATGAGTATGGCATGAAGATAAGATAGCCAGTTCCCTAAAGCGTTGGGGTATCATGGTAAGCCCGCTTCCATCTTCGGCATCATCGCCACGTACCATCAGGAAAGTTGATGCCAAGGGTTACTTTAACTTTTTGATCATACCTCCTATGTCCAGCCTATGTCCAACAGTGGACTTCCTTTGGCTGATATGATGATGATGATCATACCTCCACCACCATCAGGCCATTCCGTGCAATTCTCATCTTCCACTTTCACATGGCTGGCTTTCAACACCGACAATGGCTGGTCATCGTCTTCCGGACATGGCTCCACGGACTCTATGAACATGCTGGATGGGGGCTTCTCGTCTGAAAATACAATTAAAAGAGTTTATATAATATAGAAGAGACGGCCGTTGGGGTAATCAAGTTATCGAGTGGCGACCGTGTCCCGATAGGTCTCCCTGTTTAAAGTCGCGGGAGGCCACAGGATGCGGGCAGCACAAGGCCGGTTGATGCAGAAATCCTTGAAGTAGGCATTCCACCATTGGAAGTCTTTCGGCTGATAGGATCATCATATCAGCTCAGATACGTTCCCACCGAGGGGCTCGAGCCTACCCTGAATTAGGGCGATCAGGCTTTAGTCGACCACGCGGGCCCAGTGCGGGTTGGTCGACTTCACACACAACCTTCGAGTTTCTTCGCAGGCGTGTGCAGGTTTCCTCACGATGTTTTCCTTCACCGTTAAAGCAATCGGTAAGTATATGTACGTAAGTTTTGAAAAACTCATTGGTACATTGGCCGTCCAGACTTGAACCCGGTACCTCTGGTTAGAAGAACCGAGTCGTTACCGGTTGAGCCACCGACGCTTTCATATAAATAATTTTATAATATATAGGATAATGATATAATAAAAATATTGCTTAGGTTTTGTATAATATTTCTTTTATTGTTTTATTTATTATTTTTATGTTGTGATGCAACAAATAATATGTATTGTATTGTATACAGAGTGTAACAAAATTGGTGTAGGACCCGTTGACTGGGGGTTCTACTCATCATACTGACCAACTTTCCCCAAGGAACCCATAGCCAAATCTCAAAAAAAAATTGGACGCTCCATACTAAAATGCACAAAATTGGTCGATCAGCTGATCGATTTGTATGAAGAGTAAAAATATTTTTTTGCGATTTCAGCAAATTCATAGAACAAATGTTGTTCAGTATGATAAGCACCAGTAAACGGGACCTACACCAATTTTGTTACACCCTGTATAATGTAGTTTGTTTCTAGCCTCTTCGCTGAGTTTTAACAACATTCTGAAGGGGAGACCTACAAATACAAATAAAATGATTTAAACAGAAATTTACATAGTATCTGTCTGTACATATCGGTCCATAACTAGGCACAGCCTGTACTTTGGGCACAAACAATAGACTACACATATTGTTTGTTGAACTAATTACTAATTAATTCAACAAACAATTTTAAATCACTATATAATTACTGAAAGAACCGGCTAAGTGTGAGTTAGAACCTCTCACAAAGGGTTCCTTACCATCACACTAGATAACGCAAGTTTCTTCACGTTTCAAAAAAACACGTTTTTTTTATATGGAGAGACCCCCCTATTTTTTCCACTTTTTAGTATTTGTTGTTATAGCGGAAACAGAAATACATAATCAGTGAGATTTTCAACTGTCTAGCTATCACGGTTCATGAAATACAGCCTGGTGACAAACGGACAGCGGAGTCTTAGTAATAGGGTCCCGTTTTACCCTTTGGGTACGGAACCCTAAAAACCAAATAGATTGACTTTATCAAAGACTCATACAAACCTATCATTCCGGCTTCTAATTTCACTACCTTGCTGGCAAAAAATGAAGTATCTGTAAATAAAGAAATTTTGATTTTATTAAATGTGTTATTTTTGAAGTAAAACTTCTTTACGCACGCTTGACTTGGGGAGTAAGCTGGTGGATGCGTGACGAGAGCGTTACGGAAGTGTGTTCGGGCGAGGCGAACGGAAGTTGAGAGGGATATATAAATTTGTAAAGATTATTATATCAGCTCATATACGTCCCCACCGAGGGGCTCGAGCCTACCCTGAATCAGGGCGATTAGGCCTTAGTCGACCACGCGGGCCCAGTGCGGGTTGGTCGACTTCACACACAACCTTCGAGTTTCTTCGCAGGCGTGTGCAGGTTTCCTCACGATGTTTTCCTTCACCGTTAAAGCAATCGGTAAAGATAGAAAGAGAGATACTATTTATTTTTGTTTACCAACAAAATCGGTTGCCAAGGCAAACATATAAGATACAAAAGATTTGATCATATTCAGAGGATAATAAAACTCTTTTCATAAAATGTCTATAAACCTCCATATGACAAAAAAGATTTGATTACCAAGCGACTTCCAAAAAGGAGGAGGTTCTCAATTCATCTGTATGTTTTTTTTTTTATGTTTGTTACCTCATAACTTTTGACTGGGACTAACCGATTTTTATGATTCCTTTTTTATTTGAAAACTAGTGCTTCCCGTGTGGTCCCATACAAATTTTATCAAAATCAGTGTAGTTCTTTATTAGAAAATGAACAACCAAAAATAATATTGCAAAAATGTACTTAGTTGTTGCGATGGAAGTCGGTTTTTTAACGTGATTAGCGTTTTTACAAGTTATGTTTTTTTCTTAAGACTAAGTCTTTACTTCCATACATATAGATGGAGCTAAAGAAGTTTTACTTCAGTCGTGTGGTCGTAGCACATTCGTATTTTTTTATTTTATTTATAGGTACTAGGCAGCTGTAAAAGTTATTAAAAATCAATATGTATTCATCCCTTTTAAAGTTTGTGCCAATTATTCTCACCCAAGTGCCTAACTAGGAGGATTATTGTTACATGTAAGTACAATTTTAATAAGGCTTTTTCGCTGATGGTTCAATCAATGTCTTTTAACTGTAGCAGATGGCTAGGGCCGCCGCCTCCTTACCGGGAGGTCGTGGTTCGAATCCTACCACGTACTAATGTGATTTCGAATTAAGATTTTATATGTACGTTTATCCAATGGTCTTACGGTGAAGGAAAACATCATGAGGAAACCTGCACAAGCCTGCGAAGAAACTCGCAGGTTGTGTGTGAAGTCGACCAACTCACACTGGGCCCGCGTGTATTTAAAAATAACCCCTGGTGAAAGGTGCGTGAAGCCGCTGCATTGCAAAATATCCCCTGGTGAGAGGCGCGTGAAGCCGCTGCATTGCAAAATAACCCCTGGTGAAAGGCGCATGGAGCCGCTGCATTGTAAAATAACTCCTGGTGAAAGGCGCGTGAAGCCGCTGCATTGCAAAATATCCCCTGGTGAAAGGCGCATGGAGCCGCTGCATTGCAAAATATCCCCTGGTGAAAGGCGCATGGAGCCGCTGCATTGCAAAATAACCCCTGGTGAAAATCGCGTGAAGCCGTTGCATTGCAAAATAACCCCTGGTGAAAGGCGCATGGAGCCGCTGCATTGCAAAATAACCCCTGGTGAAAGGCGCATGGAGCCGCTGCATTGCAAAATAACCCCTGGTGAAAATCGCGTGAAGCCGTTGCATTGCAAAATAACCCCTGGTGAAAATCGCGTGAAGCCGTTGCATTGCAAAATAACCCCTGGTGAAAGGCGCATGGAGCCGCTGCATTGTAAAATATCCCCTGGTGAAAATCGCGTGAAGCCGTTGCATTGCAAAATAACCCCTGGTGAAAATCGCGTGAAGCCGTTGCATTGCAAAATAACCCCTGGTGAAAGGCGCATGGAGCCGCTGCATTGTAAAATATCCCCTGGTGAAAGGCGCATGGAGCCGCTGCATTGCAAAATAACCCCTGGTGAAAGGCGCATGGAGCCGCTGCATTGCAAAATAACCCCTGGTGAGAGGCGCGTGAAGCCGCTGCATTGCAAAATAACCCCTGGTGAAAGGCGCATGGAGCCGCTGCATTGCAAAATAACCCCTGGTGAAAGGCGCATGGAGCCGCTGCATTGCAAAATAACCCCTGGTGAAAGGCGCATGGAGCCGCTGCATTGCAAAATAACCCCTGGTGAAAATCGCGTGAAGCCGTTGCATTGCAAAATAACCCCTGGTGAAAGGCGCATGGAGCCGCTGCATTGCAAAATAACCCCTGGTGAAAGGCGCATGGAGCCGCTGCATTGCAAAATAACCCCTGGTGAAAGGCGCATGGAGCCGCTGCATTGTAAAATATCCCCTGGTGAAAATCGCGTGAAGCCGTTGCATTGCAAAATAACCCCTGGTGAAAGGCGCATGGAGCCGCTGCATTGCAAAATAACCCCTGGTGAAAGGCGCATGGAGCCGCTGCATTGCAAAATAACCCCTGGTGAAAATCGCGTGAAGCCGTTGCATTGCAAAATAACCCCTGGTGAAAATCGCGTGAAGCCGTTGCATTGCAAAATAACCCCTGGTGAAAGGCGCATGGAGCCGCTGCATTGTAAAATATCCCCTGGTGAAAGGCGCGTGAAGCCGTTGCATTGCAAAATAACCCCTGGTGAAAGGCGCATGGAGCCGCTGCATTGTAAAATATCCCCTGGTGAAAGGCGCATGGAGCCGCTGCATTGTAAAATATCCCCTGGTGAAAGGCGCATGGAGCCGCTGCATTGCAAAATAACCCCTGGTGAGAGGCGCGTGAAGCCGCTGCATTGCAAAATAACCCCTGGTGAAAGGCGCATGGAGCCGCTGCATTGCAAAATAACCCCTGGTGAAAGGCGCATGGAGCCGCTGCATTGCAAAATAACCCCTGGTGAAAGGCGCATGGAGCCGCTGCATTGTAAAATATCCCCTGGTGAAAATCGCGTGAAGCCGTTGCATTGCAAAATAACCCCTGGTGAAAGGCGCATGGACCCGCTGCATTGCAAAATAACCCCTGGTGAAAATCGCGTGAAGCCGTTGCATTGCTAAATAACCCCTGGTGAAAATCGCGTGAAGCCGTTGCATTGCAAAATAACCCCTGGTGAAAGGCGCATGGAGCCGCTGCATTGTAAAATATCCCCTGGTGAAAGGCGCGTGAAGCCGTTGCATTGCAAAATAACCCCTGGTGAAAGGCGCATGGAGCCGCTGCATTGTAAAATATCCCCTGGTGAAAGGCGCGTGAAGCCGTTGCATTGCAAAATAACCCCTGGTGAAAGGCGCATGGAGCCGCTGCATTGCAAAATATCCCCTGGTGAAAATCGCGTGAAGCCGTTGCATTGCAAAATAACCCCTGGTGAAAGGCGCATGGAGCCGCTGCATTGCAAAATAACCCCTGGTGAAGGGCGCATGGAGCCGCTGCATTGTAAAATAACCCCTGGTGAAAGGCGCGTGAAGCCGCTGCATTGCAAAATAACCCCTGGTGAAAATCGCGTGAAGCCGTTGCATTGCAAAATAACCCCTGGTGAAAGGCGCATGGAGCCGCTGCATTGTAAAATAACCCCTGGTGAAAGGCGCGTGAAGCCGCTGCATTGCAAAATAACCACTGGTGAAAGGCGCGTGACGCCGTTGCATTGCAAAATAACCACTGGTGAAAGGCGCGTGAAGCCGCTGCATTGCAAAACAAAACAAAACCCCGTGCATAGGGGTTAGTTCATTCGTTGTGGTAGGGCAATTTCCGAGCCCACCTAGCTAACTACCACCAACTTATCTAAGTCTTGGACTTCCGATGCACCCATTAAGCATAGGAATGTCAGCATTAGTAGCAATCAAGCTTCTCCAGAAAGTCTAGTAGCAACTTCCTGGGGCGACCTCTATTCACTGAGGTGTAGGACCCTGTACTGTGCTAGCTACCTGCAGTCTAGTACGATTTGGGCAGCAGTCTCTTCATCATAGAACAGGTCATTATTGTGGAAATAATTAAGGAATTCAGTGGTGGACACATATCAGCTTATATGATGATGATGAATAACTCCTACCTCCACTCAAAACCTTCTCATAATATGCTGCGAATCTCTGCTCACATGCCATGGCTTGTCTTTTGAAGCGTGTTGCTTCCTGCACCTGAGCTGTGCACTCTGCGCAGATGGTATATGTTGTCTCCACCCCCACCATTGGACTGATCTGGGCCAAAAGAACAAATACTTATTACATATTATTATATGATCAGATATTAATTAAGGTACGCAAAGATTTCAAATGAATGGTGTGTATTCACGACACTGAATTACTCTCCCTAAGAAACTTATAGTCAATTCATAGTAAAGGATAGTTGATTTTTTTTTATACACAATTAGTAAGCCCTTGGCATCATCTCACCTGATGGTAAGTGACAATTATGCCGAAGATGGAAGCGGGTTTACCAAGATTCCCCGACGCAATGGAGACCTGGCTATCTTATCTTCAAGCCGGAACACATCAATGATGTTAACACTGATGTTTGGCGACAAGACTTAGATAAGATGGTGGTAGCTAGCCAGGCGGGCTTAGAAAATGCCCTACCGCCAACCAAACTGAGTCTTATATGTTGACCCTGCCGGGAATGGCCTGGTGTGAAGCGAATCGACTAACCATTACGCCATGGAGGCAGTTTGTATATACTTTTGATTGTAGGTCTTGGTGGAATATTATATCACTCATTTTGGTATAATTAAGGTCTAACAAAATTAGCTGAAATTATTTTAACTGGTGCTTCTGAAACTGAACAACTTTACCCATGAAACCCATAGGCAATCACAAAAAAAATTTTGAACTTCCCATACTAAGTTGGCTGATCAACTGATTGAGTTAGTATGGGAGAGGCAATTTTTTTTTGAGATTTGACTATGGTTTCAATGGGGAAAGTTGTTCAGTTTCATGGGTAGAAGCACCATTTAAAATAGTTTCAGCTAATTTTGTTAGACCTTATATTTACACTGATTCCACAGAAATTAAATAAAACCACATGTTTTAATTTGTCAGCGACGGGTTTCGAACACCATCTGTCTGCCTGAAGATGGTGTACGAAACCAGTCGCTGACAAATTAAAATGTGTAGTTTTATATCATTTCTGTAGAATTAGTGTAAATATATACCAACACAAGTCACAGTAAAGTAGTTGGAACATTTCTGTATGGAGGCTGGCATAGTGGCTAAATATACATACATTGTATTTTTTTTCGAAATATTTGGCACACAATTAACCCTATATATTAATTTTGTTTTGATGCCGAACAGTGGATGTAGAGAGCTGAGGGTGATTTCCCGCCAAAACTTGAGACAGGGCTTGTGTTAAAACAACATGTAAAATTGCACTGTGGGATAACCAACCTGAAACGCTTAACTTTGAGCGTCTCTAGTGAAACTTAGGCACAGCTGGTGACCGACAATGTTAGTTCAAAATAAAGTTTACCTATTGCTTGATGTCGTAAGGTTTGATACTATACGTATAAACGCCCAGACAGACTAAGACACGGATCAAACCAATCCACAGATAACCGAAATTAGCATTGTTCATTACATGAAATTTTGCCTTGGGTGGGAATCGAACTTACGTGTCTCGGCTCATAGATAACAGGATAATTAACCACAACGCCGTCGGGTTCGTAAATTGCCTTTTTGTTAAGCAAACGCAAACAATCACTTACGATAATATCAAAAGTTTCGCGTAACAGTGCTGAGTATGTTTCATTTTTTCCATCAAACAAGTATGGGGCTCCAAGACTTCTAAAATTTCCTTCTGAATGGCAGCAACGGCACAAACCGGTTATGTTCAAAGTTTCAGACATATTCTACAGAAAAAACTAAAACAATCCCACAAAGAAATCGAAAGAAAACAACATATTTTTTGACACGACAACAATGTCAACAAAACAAACGTATAATTTGTGTGTTAGAAAAAGAGTGCTACAGTCTACAAATTATAATTTGCTATCTGTTTCTAACTTAATGTAGAGATTTTTTCTGTGAAAAAAAAAACGTCAATGCTAACTGCCGTAATCAGACTTGTTCAAATAATTTCAGAATCGATTTCAATTTGATTGGCAGTTAGCATTGATCACTGATGTGGTGGCATTTGGGTTGCATTGACGTAACTTTTTTGCAAAGAGTTACAACTTGGTGAAAATAACAAAAAGAAAACAGCGCAAAAACAAAGACGACCTATTTTTATATAGGGAGATGATAGCTTTGAGTATACATTCTGTAGGGCGATAGCAAAGACATGCTCTCAACACCTTTCGAATTTTATGCGTGTATGTAATTACAAAAATATAATTTTCGAACAACTTATGAGTGAACTGCGTCACAGTTTTAACTTTGGTAAAAATTACTAATGATTTGGCAAATTGGTGTTCAAAGTGACTTTTGTGTGTGAACTGTGAGGCAACATGTCATTAAGTAAGCCATACAGCCAAATATTCAGAGATGAATGGCTTTCTGAGCCTTCTTTTCAAGGTTGGATGATTTAGCTTCTCTTGAAAAAAAAAACTAGTGCTTTATTTTCGTAAAGGTTTAGCTCTCTTAGCATATATACACAGAGTTGGTAACACTGAATACGGGATTGGTGGTGAAAAACGTAGTGTATTATATTCTCTTTGGTGGTGAACGCATTTAGTGAGTAATGTTATTATTTTTTATACTTTCATTGTAGTTTTTGATTGAAACGAAAAGCCATTGAAAAAGTCTGGGGTCTGATAACACCGCGCCTAAGGGGCGTTAGTATGGAAAGTTATTTCGTGCTTATATGTAGCAACTTGAAAAAATATGTTTTTTTAAGGTTTAATTGTTTTATTGGTTTTCGACTCTATATTATACTGAATTACCAGTTTTAAGGATGCGGGTGTTTAACCCTGTATTTAATGACAAGTGTTGGCTGCTGTTATCCCAAATAAACAATATAAATACATACCAAAGTGGGTGACATAAAGAAAACAGTACGCTACGAATTCCGGTGCGTGGTCGCCACTCGAGAACTTTACTGCCCCAACGGCCATCTGTTCTACGAGCTATGTGACCTGCCCACTGCGACTTCAGTTTAGCGATTCTGTGAGCTATGTCGGTTACTTGGGTTCTTCTGCAGATCTCCTCGTTTCTGATTCGATCACGCAGAGAAACTCCGAGCATAGCACGCTCCATTGCCCTTTAGGTGACCATGAGCCTTCTTATGAAGCCCATAGTTAGTACTAGTTTATATATACTTTGCCCATAGTAAGCGACCATTTTTAGGCAGGCCTTCCACGGGGTGGACCGACGACCTGGTGAAAATCGCGGGAAGCCGATGGATGCGGGCAGCGCAAGACCATTCGTCGTGGAAATCCTTGGGGGAGGCCTTTGTCCAGCAGTTGACGTTTTAGGCTGATATGATGGTAATGATTAGAAAATAGTACATTCTTGGACTGTTACAGTACCTTATCTTAAGTATTAAAAACTTATTACATATTTTTATCGTTAGAGTTAAATTTACAGCTAAGAGCGTTATTCCGTTAGCAGGTTTAAATTTTAAAACTTTCAACTTCTTATGTAAGGTATGTTTGCCTAATTATTTTTAATCAATATTTATTCAGACAATTAGTACAGTCCATTTTTGTTAGTAAGTTACGTATAGACTAATGTTTTAGACACAAAAACCTGAATCCATTATTATATTGGACACGTAGGACATTGAGTGATCTCCGCGTGCTGTTGGCCCACAAGCTGCCGGTGTAGAATGTCTAACAGAACGCACGAAACAGCGCTATTTTAACGTCCGTGCTACCCCGAAAATACCTGCGCACCAATATGTTGCACCTAATCACCAATGCCCTACGTTCCCGCTCTATGTTTACATTGTCTTTAAGGTCGTCCGTCACATAGTGTCCCAGATATTTATGTTGTGTTACTCATTTAAATTTTAAAAAAAATTGGAGGTACAGATGCTGGATACTTGACACGGACCTTAAAGACCATGTATTCAGATTTCTTGACATTATAAAATAAGGCTATGTTCAGAGGCATAAGTCTCACACGTTTGTTGAAGCCCCCACAGCCGGTGCCAGCAGCACCATGTCATCCACGCAGCTAGTTATTTGTACAAATCCCATCAACTTCAACTGCTAAGACCAGCGGTGAGGTCATTTATGTACACGTAGAAGAGCAAGGGTGAGCTTAATCCTCCTTGCCTCACCCCGCACTCCAACCTGTACTCATCAGAGAGTGTTTCTCCCCATCGCACCTGATTGTTGTACCACTACTGAAAAACTCGTATTAGATCAGTGGGCACCCCTGCGATCCATAACTTAGTCCAAAACTTATCATAGGACACGAGATCGAATGCCCTGGATAAGTCAAGGAAAACCAAGTGTAAACAGGTGACAATCTCTTGGTATAGTACTGGATTCAAGTATTTATAGATTTGAGGCTCAAGCAAAATATCCAACACCTTAGCCAAAATTGTCGCCAGCGAGATGGGGCAGTAATTGTCCTTATCTGTGATATCCCCCGTTTTGTTTTTAACTATTGGCACAACAACAGTCTTCATGAGATCAGGCGGCAAATAAGAATGACTCAAGCACAGTGAGTAGAACATCGCCAACACTCTGTGTAGGTGGACCCCAGCGTATCTGAGATGCTCGATGCTGAGACCGTCGTGACCAGGTGATTTCCCTCCAGATATTTTCATTGTGGTTTCTTTCACATGTTTTACACTAAAACGGATAGGCTGTCTTACAGGACGGGTCTCAGAATCGAGCACCCCAAGCGAGGGACCCAAAGGTGATTCAACCCTAAAAAGATCTCTGAAAAGATTGGCGATCTCTGACGGCTCCGTCGCCCCCGCCCGCTACGCTCACAGGCTGGCCAGGCCTAGTGTTCAAATTATTCGTGGACTTCCAAAGTTTTCAAGTCATTATTGCTATGGCCTATGATGTTTAGCAAGTATATCTAATCTTATCTGATCTTGATTTTTTATACACCATTTAAGTTAGCTTTTGAATATTTTACGTGAATTTTGCATATAATATCTTCAATAATTTTACCAACTTTAGGTTTATTGTGTAGTAACCAGATTTCATTTTTAAGCCTGGCCACACCATGAGCTCAGCGGACATACCTATTCCAGCCTGTCACAAGTCTTCAACTGTGACAAGTCCCGGCGCAGAAGAAACGTATCTCAGTTATTTGTGTATTTTATGTAAAATATTTTTTGATAGGTGTGATTGCCGCAAGAAGTGGCTAAGATAAAAAATTGCTTTTAGATTATTATCAGGCATAAATTGAAAATTATACTTTGTTGAACATATCGACTCTAAAATGAAAAAAAAAAATTAAAAAAAAATTTAAAAACAATAAAAATCGAACGATAAATCGCACAGAACACAACGAAACGAAAGCTATGCCTGAAAATAATAACATAGCAATTTTTTTACGTTAGCCACTTCTTGCGGGAATGACACATATAAATTTATTTTTCTAATAAAATACACTAAATTTTGAGATATCTTTCTTGTGCGCCGGGCCTTGGGCTTTTTTGGGTGTTCTCCTTTTGATGTAATATAGTGAAAACACTACCACTTGAAATCTTCACTATCTCAGCTAACTCTATTTTCAGGACTTGATTAATGTTTTGTTCAGTCACTGCTTCATTTGGACGACCAGAGCGTTCAGCATCATTTGTGTCCAAACGACCGCGTTGAAATCGGCATACCACCGACAAATGGTTGGTTTAGACGTTCAGCAGATTCCGGATAACACTTTATAAGCCACTGCTGTGCTTGAGCGGTATATTTGGTAACAATGTTTTATCAACATGCGAAACTCGTTTTTTCCATTGTTTACGAAATTACAAAAGAAGCGTCACTATCCGTCTGAGTATTCATAATTCATTTTTTTTTTGGTTTCTTCTTTCCGGCTTACAAAAAGCGCGGAAAAGGCAAAGGTTACTAAGACCATACAGCCAGGTCTGACGTATTTAAGCTTCCTCAGCTTTTGGATTTGTAATGCTAGTGCCGGTGCATTACAAATCCTCTCTGAAGTTCATGACAGCATTTGCAGCAGCTACATTCTGAGGTGGAACACCCAGTTGCTGTAAGGCGTCTATAAAACTGCACCTAGAGCAAGTTGGGTTCTCACGTCCTCCTTCGTTTTATTTTCTTGTTCTCCACATTGCTCACGTGCACTAGACGATTTTCTTCAAAATGCACAACTTTTTAAACAAAATCCTAGCAGAAAACAATGAAAAAACAACAAAATAAAACTACGAATGCGTCTACCACAAATCCCGCCAAAAAACTCCTCATAATTCATTATTTTAATGTTAGATTTTCAAAAAAAAATTACACATATCATTTGATGGCCAGTACTTTCTAAAAATTAAAAGAGTTTTTAATATATGCGCCTTCTTGTTAGTGAGTCTCGGGACTTATTGAACGATCTAGTAAATCAGATGTAGAACAAATAAGTCGTACATCCTCCACAGACCTTTTTTATAGACTTGCAGTTAAAACTGACCAATTTATGTACATTATGAATATTATCCATACTAAAATCGATAAAAATAAAGTATCGATTAATTAATTATTTAATTATAACGCTTCCTGATCACTAGCTTTGTACCTTAGAATGTGCAAAGCGTCTAAACCAGATGCCACTAGGCCAAAACTCATCCTTCATAAACAAGTCCAACTTATACTTAGACACGTATAGTTTTTGAGCATTATAATTTCTTTCCTGATTCATATTAATTATAAACAGGCTTACTTCCTGTTTTGTTTTGCTTTTTTTGTACTTACTAATGTCCTCTACACTTGTCTCCTTAGACACATTCGAAATATAAAGTGGCACTTTTGTCTCCACCGCTTTAAATTTTGCTTTAGAGTCCAAATTCACTTTTCCTCGCTGACCTATGTATCTATAATTTTTAAACTTCCATTCTCCGCTAATAAAGGCTCCGAGTTTACTGCCGTTGCGCCCGCCGACCCGCGTTTCTCGTTTATTCGATCGAGATTGGAGACCGTGGTACAGTAATTTGCGCGAGCGCACTCAGTGACATCGGGTGTAGAAACATGGTGCAGGCCTGCACGTGTTGTTGCGTCGTCCCGTTCTCGCTCCCGCGCTCTCCGCTGCCGCAGGTATCGGCATCCTTTTCGAATGACGCCGGCGCAACTTTCGAAACCTCGGTACCGGCCTCCACGAGGTGACTCGGCGCGCGGTAAGTAAGGCGTCTGTAGAAGAATCATCTGTACGGAGGGTGTGTATTTGTTCGAGAATCGCTTGTAGTGTAAGCCAATCCGATCGGTCCGCTGTCGTGATAATACTCATTTTGTAGGTACCCTCTTCGCTTTTTGCTCACGAAATCAAAATATTGACCACGGATGCTTGCTTTAGATCATCTAGGTCAGTCTTTATGTCATTTTACATATCTTTACTGGCATATTAGTCTTTAATTATTTTTATTTCGCTTTGCAGCACTAAGATGTCCTTTAAGAGCTTGGTTACATCTACATGATCAAATGTAATTGGAGGCAATTTTTGAAGTTCTCTTGCTACAAAGACACGTAACTCCTCTGGGTCTAAGCTTTTATGTAATGCAAGCATATCTTCCAGATCTCTTTGTGATTTTTTCTTCCTTTCTCCTGATTTTTCCACGAATAAGACCACGTTTTTGCAAATGATTTAAGAAGTATTTCTATTTTAAAAAAAACATATAAAAGGTATTAAAAGTTAATTAATGACAAAATTATTTTAAAAAATCACAATTTTGGCAGTTGGCCGGTCCAGTCCTTATTTGGTGACAAGGAGGTAGACTTATTAGGCATTTCGCCATCCCGAAGAAAACCAATCAAAATCGACAAAAAAAAACAGTGCTTACAATAACTTACCTTCAAAACCCACAAACAAAACAGAAACACTTGAATTAGTCAAAATAAACCCAATAAATTTTATGAAAATTTAATTAATGCCAATGCGCTTTATTGATTGGTTAATGAAGATCGACGCGAAAATTGATTTCGATCGATCGGGATCTTTCAAATAATGGTTCTTAGTATGAACCAGTCTGATCATGCGAACCTACATTGATCTTTAAACAAAGCATACCTACAAAAGGTTTCTCTTCATCCAATATTTACTACAGAGCAAACAATTTTTCACACAATTTATAAGATTACAGCTTATGTCTCTCTTCAAATGGGGATTTGTTTAAAAGTGCATTCAAAATTTTTATCAAATTCAATTCAATTTATTATCAATGTTAGTAGAATATAATAACTTACATTATCTAATGTTAGTGGCATTACAAAATAAAAAACCCGCATCAAAATCGGTACATTCAGACACACAGACACACACGTTAAATTAATAACACCGCTCTCTTTGCGTCGGGGGTTAAAAATATAATCAAACAGTGACATAGTCCCTGCACCAGGACACTGGCCAGCCGCTGGTGTAGCGTTGTCTAGCGGCCGAATATAAGACAGTCCGGCTTGCTGGCAATGGCTTTCAGGATGCCGTTGGTGCTGCCTCTCAGACGTTGTATAAGGAGCGCGTCTCTTCTGATTTAAAACAGACTCATCTCAGTTATAAAGTGCTTATTAATATGCTGTATCAAACTGCTTTTTCGACTGAAAACTGTGTATTTATTTATTTGTGTTAAACAGTAATCGCAAACATATCCTTTAAAGTCTTTAGCGTATATGTTCATATGTTTTCGCATATTGTGTAAGGCGAAACGCCTTTTATAAACATTACCTTTAGGACACAATAGATTTCTCTCTCCAGTATGCATTCTACTATAATGATCTTTCATAGATTCTTTCCGGGTAAAGGTTTTGTCACACAAATCACATTTAAAAGGCCTCAGCTTGTTGTGGATAGTCTGGACGTGTCTTTTCATATGGAATATGTTCTTAAAAGCGCGTCCACAAGCCTCGCACACAAATTTTTCATCTTTGACTGTGTGACGATTAATTTTCTTATCGTGAACAACCGACACATGTTTTCTCAAACTTGATAAATTGCTATAACCGCGTCCACATAATTCGCAAACGCATTCTTCTGATCTTCCCATGTGGAGCTTAATTATATGTCCAAGCAAACCACATTTCCAGGTGAAAACTTTTTTACAGTAATCGCAAACATATATATGTTTGTCGTTAACATGGACATGATTATAATGCCTTTTAAGATGGTCATGACTAATATAATCTTTGTGACAAAGATTGCACACAAAAGGTTTCTCACCAGTATGAAATCTTTTATGAATCTCTAAAATATTTTTCAGCGCGAAAGCTTTTTCACACAGATCGCATTTATAAGGCCTCAGGTTGTCGTGGACACATTGAATATGAAACTGTAAACTGTGTTTTTGGTTAGTGACGTATCCACAGGTCTTGCATACAAATTTTTCGAATGTACCCAAGTGAAAAACACTGATATGGTTGGCCAAATTGGCTTTAGACTTTATTACTTTTTGACAATAATCGCAAACAAACCCGTCTTTAGCATGAGAAGGCTCGTGTTTCCTCAAAGCTTTCAATGTCGGGAAAGTTTCAATACAATACTGACAGTAGTGCTTCTCGTTTTCGTGTATCAACTTCAGGTGTTTGACAAGAGCATTTAGCCCTTCAAAGGGCAAGTTGCAGAGCGTACAGGAGAAATCGTCTGGAATATGTTTGTTTATAAAATGATTATGAAGGTCAGTTTTATTAGAGAAAAGTTCGTTGCAAAAGTCGCAGGTGAACTTATATTTTGCAACAAAAAATCTAGGACGGCGTCGTTGTTTGGTTTTCCCTGAAAAATAATGAAACATTTGATTACGTATGCGAAATCAAAGGTACCCAGCCTAGCCGACTACAGGGCTAGGAGTTGAAAATAAAACAGTTCTTACAATATACACATAAAGTATAAATAATATTGGTAAAGAAATTACATACCACCGTCATCAGCACCATTCTTGAAGCATTCCTCAGTATTAACGTCTTCAACGGGTCGTGGAAGTGTAGCTTTTGTTACCATCTTCGATTTAATATCTAATTCGTTATTTTTTTTTTCTGCAATATATTAATTATGTATGTATGCATAATGCATGTCTCATTATCATCATCATATCAGCCGAAGGATGTCCGCCGGTTCTGCGCTGCCCGCATCCAGCGTCTTCCCGCGACCTTCACAAGGTCATCGGTCCACCGAGTGGGAGGCCTGCCTACGCTACGTTTTCCAGTGCGCGGTCGGCACTCGAGAACTTATGTGTGAATGTCTATTACTTGAATAAAGATAGGAAATTAAAATTAATACTTAACAAAAACAAAACATAAATGTGAAATGGGGGCCAAGTTCGATATAAAAAAAATACATCAATCTAAATAGGTAGGTACCAAGTTCTATAGTGGTTCCTAAATCATAGTATGGAACTTAAAATAAAAAATATTTATTTTCGACTGCTCCAAATAATAGAGAATGTACAACAGTTTCAGTTTGTTAAAATAATTTTGTTATGTTCTGTGATACTAAATGAAGCAACTTGAAGCAACTTGTTGTCAAGGCGCCAAGCAAGCAAAGCTTGGTTGTGTGGCACGTAGCGCCGTCTTGTTGAAAGTAAACGTTGTCCAGATCAATACCATCCAATTCCGGCCATAAAAAATCATTAATCATCTCTTGATAGCGCAATCCATTCACCGTAACTGTTGCTCCAGCCTTATTTTCGAAAAAGCAAGGTCCAATGACTCCGCCGGACCATAAACCGCACCAAACAGTCACACGTTGAGGATAGAGAGGCTTTTCAACAATAACTCTTGAGTTTTCCGAGCCCCAGATGCGACAATTTTGCTTGTTGACGAAGCCACCGAGGTGGAAATGGGCTTCATCACCCAAGATGATTTTTCGATGGAATTCCGGATCATTTACATGCATTTCAACGACCCAATCAGCAAAGACACGACGTTGTTGATGATCGGCCGGCTTGAGTTCTTGTGTTAACTGAACTTTATAAGCCTTAAGACCCAAATCTTTATGCAAAATACGGTGTAATGACGTTTGTGGAATACCTCATTCCAAAGAACGACGAGGAATGGACAAACCTGGGTTTTCTTCAACACTTTCGGCTACAGCAGCAATATTCTCGGCTGTTCTTGAGCGACGTGCACTGGTTTTATTCTTCACGTCACTAACTTGTCCCAACAGCTAGAATTTTTCCACTAATTTCTGTATTGCGGTCCGACAAGGTGCTTCACGACGATCGACGACTCAAAAATGTTCGAGTTTTACGAACCGTCTCTGCCAAATTTTCACCATTCTATAGTGAATTTTAATAATTTCAATGCGTTGTTGAAGCGTGTATCGTTCCATTTTTATTAGTGGCGTAGTTTCTACTTGTCAAATGTCAAAAAATGACAGCTTCAAAAATGACATCTACCGAAATAGCGGGCTATTCAAAATAACACCTCTTATTGAAAAACCCTATATTTTGAGAAGTCTAAAATAAATATTTCTATTTGAAGTTCCTTAGCTATTATGATTTCACTATAAAACTTAGTACCTACCCATTTAGATCGCTGTATTTTTTTATATCAAACTTGGCCCTCATTTCACATTTATGTTTTGTTGGGATTATAATTAATAATTATTAATAGACATTCATCAATAGGGTTATTTGCCGTAGTCGCCACACTTGGCAGGCGGGTTGGCAATCGCAGTGCTGTTGCAGGTCGACTGCACTCATCGCGGGAAGCCGCTGGATGCGGGCAGCGCAGAACCGGTCGTCGTGGAAATCCTTGGGGGAGGCCTTTGTCCACCAGTGGACGTCTTTCGGCTGATATGAATAGACGTACCCAAATATATGTCACCGCCGTCCCGGGTCTGCGTTACGTTTAGTCCGCCAATGCCACAAACTGAAACATTATTAAATAGGGTACAAACAAACTTATCTGACAGATCTAAATTCAAATCGAACTAAATTACGAGGGCAGTTTGGCAACTCAATGACTTGAAGGTTGAAAAGTTTTTTAATAATTTTTTTTTGTCTCATATTTGAAAACTCACTACGAAGCACATGCCGTTCTTTTTTCAAATTTGGCGCGAAAACAAGCTTTTTAGAAACAAAAAAGTTAGGCGACTTCTAAGTATTCTTTGAAAATGCAGAAAAGCGAGTTTCGAGTATTCGAGTAACACTATTTTTAACGTGGTAAAACTATTAAGCAGGCCGAAGACAAATTGAAAAAGTGTTATGGTGATTCTGCGGCTTCTCATGGGATGGTACATAAGTGGTTCACTGAATTTCGTTGTGGACGTACTACCACTAATGACGCGGAGCGCCCAGGAAGGCCGATTGAGTTCACTACGCAGGGCTTCATCATCTATTATGGTTAATAAAATACATGATATTGTTTTGGCAGACCGTCGAGTGAAGATACGCGAAATAAGTGATGCTGTGCACATCTCGACTGAACGAGGTTTTTATATTTTGCATGATATTCTGGGCATGAAAAAGCTTTCTACAAGATGGGTGCCGCGTTTAGACCGTCGAGTGAAGATACGCGAAATAAGTGATGCTGTGCACATCTCGACTGAACGAGTTTTTATATTTTGCATGATATTCTGGGCATAAAAAGGTTTCTGCAAGATGAGTGCCGCGTTTACTAACAGTTGACCTGAAACGAAATCGTGTAACAGCTTCTGAGGAATGCCTAGCCATGAATAATCGCAATCCGAGTGAGTTTATGCGTCGGTACATAACAGTTGACGAAACGTGGGTCCATCATCATTATACACCAGAGACTAAGCAACAGTCGAAGCAATGGACTTCTACCGGAGAACGTGCCCCCAAGAAGGCAAAAACTGTTTGATCGGCTGGTAAAGTAATGGCTACAGTCTTTTGGGACAGCCAAGGGGTTATTTACATCGATTTTTTGGATAAAGTCAAGACAATAACCGGAGCTTACTATGCTGCATTGTTAGATAGATTCAATAAAAAGTTTATCAAGAAAATGCCGCATCTAGCAAAGAAAAAAAATCCATTTCATCAGGATAATGCACCGGCCCACTCGTCTGCAATCGCGACATCAAAAATTGTCGAATTAAGATACGAATTATTGCCACACCCTCCGTATTCGCCAGATTTAGCCCCCTGTGACTTTTTTCTCTTCCCAAACATGAAGAAATGGCTTGGCGGGCAAAGATTTTCGTCAAACGAAGAGGTGGTAGCCGAAACTGAGGCCTATATTTCAGGCAGTACTAATATATATACTGTGTTTCAGGGTTTGACAAAAAATATTTTTTGATGGGTGTCATAAGAGGTTGGAACATAGCTGGACTTATACTAATATATATACTGTGGCTGGACTAAGAGCGTAGAGTTGAAACGAGATTATATAGAAAATAAAAAAAAGTATGTGTAAAAAGAGTGTTTCTTCTTTCCAAAGTTATGGACTTATCAAACCGCCCTCGTAAGTTTAGAAAGCCATTTTGCTATTCGGAACGAACATATTTTAGGTGTGTCAAACTAAAATTATGCAAATTTTAATCGCGACCTATTTTGGTGACCACTAAATTTTAATTGGTCTTGGAAAACCACAAAATTTGTGATGAATACCTAAGTAAAGTGATGGCCTAGTGCTATCTCTGTTGCATATGTCATTCATGCTACGAAAATAATATACGAAACTTTTTTTTTTATTCACAATTGGTAAGCCCTTGGCATCATCTCACTCACCTGATGGTAAGTGATGATGATGCCGAAGATGGAAGCGGGCTTACCAAGATTCCCCAACGCAATGGAGAACTGGCTATCTTATCTTCAAGCCGGAACACATTAATGTTGTTAATGTTTTAAACGTTCAATAAAACAGGAAGAAGGAGTCGCCGCGCTGATCGGATCGTTCTAACATGTCTCCGCGCTCGTAAAAACCACGAAAAATGCCAAAGTGATTAGATTTTAATGAGTGAGATACCAAAAGTTGCGTCTCTTTAATTGTGACACTCTTGTGCAAAAATATTTACAATCGGCAAACGTTAAGTGGCTTTTTTAACCCATTCTACTAGTTTTATTACAATTTCCCGCGGAATTTTGGTGTTGAAAAATCAGTTTTTGCTGAACGCCGCCCGAATTTGAGCTATGACATACTGTTTTTTTTTGTGAATCTTGTGTGTTTTAGTGGCCTTCTAATATGTGCAAAAGATTGGATTTTTTGGCTCAGCAGTTTTCAAAATATTGACTACCTAACGAAAACCGAGTTGCCACCTACTTTGAGAACCACTGTCGCCCGGCTGTTTCTGGTGGTGGCATCTGGTTTGCCCCGTCGCCCTGATTATCCTGATACCTTGGGCCTTGGAATTGGTGCTGGGATGGTACTTCTGGACTCTATTTTCGGTTGGTGAAATTACTCCTCAAGTTCGATGGACTATTACCTTAACAAAAGCAACAACACTATCTTTTTTATTATTGGATATGGTCGTGCATTTGATAAACTCAAACTGTTCTAAATTTCATAATTTTTGGTGCCGCGCTTTTGAAGATCTGTAATTTTCCCTTGACAATTGCCGTCTGGGCGACTACCTGATAAGTTTGTAATTGTTGTACTGGAAACAGGATTTTGTAAGCGGATTTTTGGACAGTTTTTGCTGAACGCTGCTCGATTTTGAGCGAATCTTATGTGTTATAGTGCCCTCTTATGTGTTATAGTGCCCTCCTAATATGTGCAAAAGATAAGATTTTTTGGCCCAGTAATTTTCAAAATATTCACAACCTAACGAAAACCGAGTTCCCACCTACTTTGAGAACCAAAGTCGTCCGGCTGTTCCTGGCAGTGACACAAGGTCCGCCTCGTCGCCCTGATTCTCCTGATACCTCGGACCTTAGAATTGGTGCAGGGATGGTGATTCTGGACTCTATCTTCGGTTGGTGAAATTTACTCTGCTTGCTTCTGACCATTGGCTGCATGCAACTGTGATGCATTCAGGAAAGCCTCTCTGTTAGAGGAAAACTGCGAAAGGTTGCAGTTTCAGCGTACTAATGGATTGTGTTCGTGGGCAAAGATAGCTTGGTGTGGCGCTTGGCTGACTATGGTATGGGTGAACGCTGGTCTCTCATGTGGACCACAGACATGCATGCATGGTGTTTGGGTTAAGTTTACGTTTGGAAGTAATAGATTATAATGTGATTGTTTAAATTTTTAGCTAAAAGCATGTATGTGATAGATATTTAAGTAACCAAATTTAGGTATAACTGTATATCTTGGTTGTTTTTATATTCAAGTATAACTGCTTTGCAATTTTCTATTTATTGCGATAGTAATTATAGGCGGTTTTCGGACACATTTATACATTTAAAAATAATTATTAACGGTGTTAGGTATATTGTTGCTAATCTTTTATTTGTGATTTTTTTTCTTTTAAACTGTATATTAGTGTGTTTTATATTTTATATTGTATATGACTGTGTCTTATTAATTGTTTTAAACATTTTCTTGTGTATTTTACGGTAGTTTCTAATCTTATGTTTAGTGTTTGTGTCTATTTTTTTTTGTGTTCATATGAGTGTGTGTCCTAATTGTTTTAACATTGTCTTACGGTTTTTCTTGCGGTGAGAGCATGTCGCACCCGGTAACTTGCCCCGTAACCAGCGGAGATCAACATAACTTTAGGTGTGAGTTTTGCACTGATGTTCCTCGTTCTTTTCGGAATCTTCATGGACTTAATATACATAAGAGCCGAACGCACAAGTCCAAAACGACATCCATTACACCTGGCCGCGCTTATCCGACTCCGCCACCATGCCCATCGGGACCCGTCCCTACTGCTACCAAGCCATTCTGGCAGACATTGAGCGATCTAAAAAGTAGTGTCCAGGTAATCAAACGCATACCACGCGGCGCTCGTATAAGTGTAGCACAGGCCCTTAAATCCTCTATCGACCGAGTTGTCTTGTCTAACTGCACGGCTAGTTGGGAGGAGTTGCTAACATTTCCTTATCGGATCCTACATGTTAAAAAAGACCCGAATAATAAACTAAGTCTTACACAGAAAGTAAAAAATAACTGTTTACAGCCACAAATTCCAGGAAATTTTACTACTAAACCCCCCGACTATCGAAAAGTTACTGCAAGTAATGTGTACAAAAAAGTGGAGGAGAAGGTAGGCGAGGGGGATTTAAGAGGTGCTAGCCAACTTCTGTTTTCTAGCGATATGATCGCTCCTGACTGCGAAGAAACACTACAGTCTCTTCAAGAGAAGCACCCCTCTCCTTCTACTACCAGCCAGCTTCCTGATCCTCCAAAAACGGACAGACAGACACTACCACACGTTTCAGCTGAGGAAGTTATTACAGCTATTACGTCCTTCAAGAACGGTTCTTGCGGAGGTATAGATGGCCTGTCACCACAGCATCTAAAGGACCTACTAAGTGCCTCCACGGGTGACGTCGGCGGAAGTTTGGCTTCAAGTCTAGCAGCCCTGGCAAATTTAATGGTCTCTGGCATGGTGAACGAGGGGGTAACTGACGTTTTATATGGGGCTAGCCTTTGTGCGCTGAAGAAGAAAGATGGTGGTATTAGGCCCATTGCGATAGGAACAACTTTTAGACGGTTAGTGTCTAAAGTTTGCTGTAAGCATATTTTGCCGTATTTGGGAAACAAGTTGCCGCCAATCCAAGTTGGTTTTGGATCTAAAGGGGGCTCCGAGGCTGCAGTGCATGCGACCCGCAGTTTTTTGGGTGGTGACGTGGGTAAGGTACTACTGAAAGTAGATGTAAAAAATGCCTTCAACTCGATTGATCGCGGAACCCTCTTAACGCAGGTAAAAGAACACTTACCCGACACTTTTCCATACCTTTGGCAGTGCTATAGCAAGCCCTCTAAACTTATCTATAAAGACAAACTTCTAATTTCTGCGGTGGGATGCCAACAGGGGGATCCACTTGGGCCGGCAATCTTCAGCCTTGGTATTCATCCTATAATTTCTTCTTTGCAGTCGAAATTTAACATTTGGTACTTAGACGATGGCACCGTAGGGGGGGACACCTGAGGAAGTTCTCGTTGATTTAGAGAACATAATCAATGGTTTTAAGGAAATTGGTTTAGTGCTTAACTTTTCCAAGTGTGAACTGTACATTCATCCCTCCGTCTGTGATGACTCCAGGAAAGACATTTTAGCAAAGTTCAACAATATTGCTCCTAACATTCAGTTAGCTTCAGATGCGTCTCTCCGTCTTCTTGGAGCTCCCATCCTGGACGACTCCATCCCAGGTTTCATACAAGATCAAGTAGATAAATTTCAAGAATCCTTTGACCGCCTTCTTAACATTAATTCACACATGGCTCTAACGATAATAAAGTTTTGCCTGTTTGTGCCAAAGTTTACCTATGTCATGCGCTGCTGCCACCTGTGGAAGTTTCAGAACTTATTGTCTACTGTTGATGACTGCGTTGCTAATCTTCTGACAAAGATACTAAATCGTCAGCTTACATCTAAAGCGTGGATCCAGGCTTCGCTTCCGGTTCGTTTTGGGGGTCTCGGCATACGCAAGGTGTCTTCCGTTGCTCTGCCCGCATTTTTGGCATCTGCCTTTAGCTGCAGTGATCTCTTTGCTGACATTGTCCGTTTGTCTTTGGACTCCGCTGAAGTCGCCCACAAAGTAGAGGCACTCGACAGGTGGAGAACTCTGTGTGGCGGCGATATCCCTACGTCTTTGCACTCACAGAGACATTGGGACGAGCCACTTTGCGGGGAGGTGCAGCGGGGGCTCTTGGCTGCCTCTTCAAATACGACAGAGCGGGCGCGTCTTCTTGCGGTGTTTGAAAAGGAGTCAGGTTTTTGGTTGAACGCCCTCCCATCACCGAACATCGGCACCTTGTTAGATAACAATACGCTGTCTTTAGCGATAAGCCTCCGGTTGGGCCTTAAAACAAATCAACCGCACCAATGTAGATGTGACGCAGAGGTCGACGATTTGGGTCACCACGGGCTTTCGTGCCGGCGAAGTGCCGGCCGTATTCCACGACACGCGGCCCTGAATGATGTCATTCGTCGGGCCCTTGCCTCGGTGAACATCCCGGTAAAGTTAGAACCACACGGGATTGTTCGCACTGACGGCAAGAGGGCCGACGGGTTGACACTCATTCCCTGGCAACACGGAAGGTGCTTGGTATGGGATGTCACCTGTGTGGATACGTTGGCACCATCATATGTTCGATCCACTAGTGGGCGGGCTGGAGCAGCTGCGGATAGCGCTGAGGTGTTTAAGACCCGTAAATACGTGGGTTTAGCCGGGAGTTACATGTTCTCACCATTAGGGTTCGAGACTTTAGGTCCTTGGGGACCCGCTGCCAAAAAAATTGTAAAAGAACTTGCAGTGCGTCTCAGCGAGACTACTGGTGACCGCAAAGCTGGCAGCTTTTTAGGGCAACGCATAAGCATCGCCATCCAGCGCGGAAACGCTGCCAGTATGCTGGGTACCATGCCTTGTGGGGATGCACTGGACGGCATTTATTATTTATAAGATTTTATTTTATTACATTTTGTATCTTCAGTATCCACAATAAAAAAAACTTCTTAGTGCTAAATAAAACAGCTGATTTTGTTTTTTTTAGTATTTTTTGGCTCGGCATCAAGGATTTTTGAATGAAATATTTAGAGGTTTGAATTTGTCTAAAAGTGTTTTGGGGCATTATGGGTTGTCAGAATATTTTTTGTTGGTAATCGATGGCTCCCTAAAACTGTGAAGCTGAAAGTTGGAAAGACATAAGACCAGACATCTTCCAACCTAGTTTACTGACCTGGTCACCATCATCAGAGTCAAACCCTCAGATCAGATTTCTTCGGGTCCGAGTCGCGCAGTGTGCTGATGCATTTTAGTCCAAACGCCAAACTTCTAGCTTTGACTGTTTTATAGAGCTGTCGGCCACCAACCTGATCATCATGACACCTTCAGGTCAAAGGTGCAGTGTCCTGGAGTACTTATCAGGGTTTATACCTTCACTTTACTTAGGTCTTTTATATAAAAATTCCACTTTTGTGGTTTTTCAAACCAATTAAAATTTAGTGGTCAGCAAAATAGGTCGCGATTAAAACTGGCTCTATTTTAGTTTGACACATCTAAAATATAGTCGTTCCGAATAGCAAAATGGCGTTCTAAACTTAATTTAGTTCGATTTTAGTTTAGATCTGTTAGATAAGTTAAAGTCGAGTTTTTCCGAATAGCAATCGTAATTTTGGCACGTCTTAACCTAATTTTAGTTTAGTTTAGTTGATTTGTGCAAAACCGAATCCACACCATTGTTCATCTATAATATAATAAAACTGTAACGGGGCCGTGTCTGTACATGAAATATTTTTGGAAAATAATAACTGTGGTGGACATTACTAACGATACAGAGGCCAAAACAACAACTTTTGGAATTTTTGTCTGTCTGTCTGTCTGTCTGTCTGTATGTTCGCGCATCACGCAAAAACTACCAGGCCGATTTTGATGAAATTTTGTATGGTGGTTCCTTATAGCCCGGGTTAACATATAGGATACTTTTTATCCCAGAAAATTCAAGAGTTCCCGTGGGAAAATCAAAAGTATTCATTTATAGAGTGGCTCACCACGCTAATGTGGCTTGACCTATTACAATCAAATTTTACACGTTGTTATCCTTATCGCGAACTAAAACTGGGACATTGTGAATCCCAAAAAAATTAGGGTTCCTACAGGAATGCAAAAAATTGTATCTTTAGAATGACTCAACGTAACAATATGAAACCTTTACATAGGGATGGGGTGTTTTGACCATCATTGTATAGTCGGGTATTCTTTATCCCAGAAAACTAAAGAGGTCCCGTGGGTAATTATCTATCGATACATACAATAATAACAAAAGAGTACTTTTTTCTATACATTAGCTACACATACCAAACATTATAATCATAGTAGCAGAATGTCAATAGATGGCACTGCAGGGATAATAAAACGCGCTTAAGTTGTATTAAAACATTAAAATATTATTTCATACTTTTGAGTGGATTTCTTTTATGTATTTTTCAGCATACGCTACTTTAAACTCTGGAACTATGGTACGTAGGAATGTGTTTCATAGACGAACAGAGAGGTATTTTTTTACAGATTCCAATCGTGTAAAAAAATAAAAACACATAAATCGAGTTTAACATATTTTAACAGGAGGCACAGATATGGGAACTCTTCTGACGGCGACTATTTGCGTGTGGCAGTTGCTCTCCGCCTGCAATATCAATATCTGTGAACCTCATCAATGTATTTGCGGGTCCTCGGTGGAGGCAATTGGCCATCACTCACTGAGTTGCAGTCGTGTTTGTGAAGATTACCACGTCACCAATTCCTTAATGACCTCACTCGGAGGGCACTGGTCTCGGCCAGATGGAATATTCCATCTTTGATGCAGCCGCCGGCCGGGCTTTAGTCGATCTGATGGCAAAAGGCCGGAGGGTTTAAACAGTTGCTATGGCAGAGAGGAACGTGTCTGCTTTGGGAAGCCTTTTTCTGCCTCACTCCTCACCCGTACGGTACTGCTGCTCAATTTGCGGTGAGAAAGAAGCATAATAAGTACTCGGTCTTGGAGGCAAATTACTGCTTTGTGCCGCTGGTCTGTGAGACAACCGGCTGCTGAACCCTCAGAGGCCTTTGCCTTCACAAAGGAGATTGGCCTTTGCCTTCGAGAGAGGAGATGTGACGTGAGGTCCTACCTGCTGCTAAGGTTGTCTATTGCCACCCAGCGCGGCAACGAGAAGTGCGTCTTGGGCTCCTTTGGAGCTGATACGACTCGAGGATTTGACCCATATTAATATTGTTAGGAAATTTTATTACTAGATTGATACCTATAATGATTTGAATTAGTTGTTTGATAATATTTCATCATATCAGTTTATATACGTCCCCACCAAGGGGCTCGATCTGCCCTGAGTTAGGGCGATCTGGCCTTAGACGATCACGCGGGCCCATTGCGGGTTGATTGACTTCACACATAAGCTTCGAATTTCTTCGCAGGCGTGTGCAGGTTTCCTCACGATGTTTTTCTCACCGTAAGAGCGTCGGATAAACGTACATACCAGTATGAAATCGATATTCGTATAGATTCGAACCACGGCCTTCCGGACAGGAGGTAGTGGCACTTACCGTTTTGCCACCGACGCTCTATACTTTATTTAAGATTTAGAAATCCTTACTTATAATATTATAAATGTGAAAATGTGTTTGTTTGTTTGTTACCTATTCACACTTCAACACCTCTACAGATCTTGATGAAATTTGGCATGCAGGTAGCCTGTATCACTGGGAATGAAATAGTCAACTTTATATCTGTGGAAATTATCATAGTCCGATGCAGTACCTGAGGAAACTAAAACAATACTCTTTGTTCGTTAAGTTATTTAAAATCGTAACGAAAAAATGAGTTGATGTGATTTTTAGCACAGAGATGAGGTGGAAAATGATATAATTTACTAATAAGTATATCCTGACATAGTTCCCGAGGGATCTGGGGACAACTGTTTTCTACGCTCGCGCACGTCGGTGCCGTCGCAACGGAGCAACGGATTAAAGTTATTTTTTGTATATAATTTGTTGAGGGGGTGGGAAGTGACAAAGACTGCTAATCCAAATAGCCCGATACAGTTCCTGAGGTACCTGGAGAAAACTCATGTCCACGCTTGAGAGCTGATTGCGGTTCTCGCACCACTCACCCTCAAAAAGAGTCATAAAAGCTATGTCCACGCGGGCGAAGCCGCGGGCAAAAGCTAGTAATAAATGTTAACAATGCTCTCCAAATGATAGCAAAACCTACTTTTTCTTTATAATTGGTGCCCGTGACTTTATCTCACCTGATGATTAGTGACGATGATGCCGAAGCTGGAATCGGGATAACCAAGATTCCCCAACGCTATTGGGAACTGGCTTCCCAATCATCATACCGGAACACATCAAGGCTGTTAACATTGATGTTTGGCGATAAGATGGTGAAAGGCGGGTTAGGCCCATATGTCCCAGCGCGATTGTCCCAGGGTGGAGACATGTGGGACTTTTAGTTTTGTATGTCCCCGAATTTTTATTTGGGGACGTATGAGACTTTTAAAGTTTTGTTTGTCCCCGAATTTTATTATTTTCATTCAAAATTTAAAAGACACGTGTACGGTGAAAGCATAATTGTTATTTATTAAATAATGTCAGGAGAATAATTATTTATTTAGGAATAGCAAATCAAAATCAGTTTTTATAGGTATTCCACAATTGAGCGCCTTTAAAATTTCTTAATCTACAAAATACTAAAACTTAATACAACACAGTCTTGGGACTTTTTAAATTTTGTTTCTCCCCGAATTTTATTATTTTCAGTTAAAATTTAAAAAAAACATATGTACGGTGACAAGATAATTGTTATTTATTAACGTGTCTTTTAAATTTTGAATGAAAATAATAAAATTCGGGTCAAACAAAACTTTAAAAGTCCCATATGTCCCCAAATAAAAATTCGGGGACATACAAAACTAAAAGTCCCACATGTCCCCACGCGGGGACATATGGGACTAATCCGAAGTAAGAAGTAAGTGGACTAACCAATACGCCACGAAGGCGGTTAAAACCATTGAAACAAACATGCACAGAAAAGATATCTCACCAGTATGGGATTTCAAATGTATCACCAAATGTTTTCTCAGTGTGTAAGTTTTGTCACACAGTTCACATTTAAAACGCGAATTTCGTTTTTCGGGAACACTGCATTTACACTTTTTTCCACAACTCTTGCATCCATATTTTTTATAACGCCACATATGCATACGGATGTGTTGTATCAAAGAGATTTTCGACTTAATTTTTTTTTGACAGTAATCGCAAACAAATCCTTCTTCTGTGTGGGAATGCTCGTGTTGCTTCAAAGTTTTTAACATCGTGAACGTTTCTGTACAAAACTGACAGCGGTAGTTTTCGTGTTCCAACATCAGGTGTTTGAGAAGACCCTTTCGCCCTTCAAAAGGCAAGTTGCAAAGCGTACAGGAGAAATCATCCGGAATATGTTTGTCTGTATAATGATCGTGCAAATCACTTTTAGTCGTGAACTGTTCGTTGCAAAAATCGCAGGTGCATCTTAATGTTTTTAATAAGTTTTTACTGCGTGTTTTTGTGACTTTGCCTAAAACAAAACAAAAAACTGTTATATAACACGAGGAGAAACCGTGTTGCTGCACAGCATTAACTTTTTTTTTTACTATGGACATCGAGAGTGCTCGGCGGGTGACCAGCAACCCCGCAAGCGGTTCGCCATCGACGTAACGCGGTGTGCAAGAATGTGCGTGTTGAATGTACACACCTAGCTTTCCTCAAACCCAACCTATTGAAATAGGCGATAGCTCAAATGAAAGAGCTTGTTCTAACGATTGTTCCGACACCAAAAAAACTAATTGCGTACATCGATTAGAACCGGAAATATTGGGAAAGAAAGCTATGATAATCGTGTTTAAGTGTAACTTGAGAAGGGTGAAAGTTAGGTGATTTTTCAATGCTTGATAACAAATCTATGAATCAATACCTTTCATTAAAAAAAAGCAAATTGGTTGTATAGAACGGCCAGACGGACTCACATTAGATTTAATTACCCGACTACAAAAAATGAGGGTTATGTTTTGACAGTCTATGTATGATGACAAGAAAAAAATTATTGGTAACACTTGTCACAAGTCAAAAGGTAAAATACGAAATTAGATTATTATTAATAATCTAAGGTCTAGGTAACCTTAAACATCAAATTCATTTTAAATACAATCAAATTCACTACTACTTAAAATAATTAAATTATTGCATATTAATGCAAGTACATAAAAACAAAATAACAATAAAACAGTAACCGTCATCGTTCGAGCATTCATTACAGCCGAAAAACGAGTGGCGACCGCGCACTGGAAAACGTAGCGTAGGCAGACCTCCCACAAGGTGGACCGACGACCTGGTTAAGATCGCGGGAAGCCGATGAATGCGGGCAGCGCAGGACCGGTCGTCGTGGAAATCCTTGGGGGAGGCCTTTGTCTAGCAGTCGACGTTTTTCGGCTGATATTCATTACATAATCAAATAAAATTAAAATAGTATTGGCAAATCAAGGAATTCCGAGAACTCGTAAAATTGTTTCTCGAGTAGCCACCATTTAATACGAATCTTAAACTAAAAGCTGCTGTATAATAGCTACGTTGGAACCAATCTGGAGTTTGCTTGTAGTGTACAGAGATTGCAGAAGAACTTCGTAAAGGGCCTGGATTATCTTACTGGTGGTTTTTACAACGATTATGAATCTTCGGCAGAAAGGCATTAAAAACCTGCAGCAGCGTCGCACTTGTTTTGATTCGGTAACCTTGTTTATATTATTAAACAACATTACGGATTCAACTAAGTTATTGTAAAAAAAATATCTTTTAGAATACCACGCCAACGTGAAAGAAATGAAAATGCAATTTCTTTCACACGTTAGTAACAAATGCCTTGTTAATAATAGTTTCATTCGTCGTGTTTGTAGGTTTTATAACGATCATTTTACGAATGTTGATACGTTTTCCTCTATTTAGTAAAACTTTAAATCAAATCAAAACATTTATTTCAGACAACATAGACCATAGAGTGTTAATAGGGTTACAATAAATTATTATTAATTTACATGCAGCCGTACCAATTGCCACAAGATAGAACAGTTGGGTCGGCTAGCCACAACGCTCATCCTGAGTTGGTGCTGCCACGGACACGGTTCAGCAACGAGGCGGCCCTCTTTCTTAAGATGGCATGAAAGTCATCAGTATGAGTCAAACATGCCTGAGGCGCT
Organism: Coleophora flavipennella; assembly: GCA_947284805.1. Classification (NCBI taxonomy): domain Eukaryota; kingdom Metazoa; phylum Arthropoda; class Insecta; order Lepidoptera; family Coleophoridae; genus Coleophora; species Coleophora flavipennella. The sequence goes on from OX369253.1 coordinate 1,674,188, forward strand.
GCAGTATTTCGGCGGCCTAATAACATCCTGAATGCGTTGTTATACTGAACGCGCAAGGTGTTAATTGTCTTCTGCGTATAGTTGACTCACAGACTGTACGTATAAAAAGACTGGGCCCAGCAACACCATATTGTCAGCGTAGCTGATGTTGTTGATATATTTAACATTTATGGAACAGCTGACTCCAGTGTTGCCTAGTTCCTCAAGAAGCCCATTTACGTACAGGCTAAAGAGTCGAGGAGAGGTTAAACCTCCTTGCCTCACACCACACTTCAGCCTGTACGCATCGGAGATAGTGTCTGCCCACTTTAAATTTATTTGGATGTTATACCAATGATCAAAAATTTTGTCTACCTCTTCTGGGAGGCCAGTTTCTGACCTCATTTTGTGCCAGAGCACATCATAGGACACCAAATCAAAGGCTTTCGACAGGTCCAGAAAGCACTCGTAGACCGGAGTGTCCGCGTAATATTGGACAGTATGCTTGAGGCACAGTATCGCAGTCTCTGTCTAACATTAAGCGTCAAGTAAAAACTGAACTCCTTTTTTCTTTTTAAATATTTGTACTTATCTTTTGTGTTTTGTTGAGTTGCGACGTATTCGTCGTCCGTCGATGGCTTTTGCAAACTAAATACATATAATACTTTATTATTAAGAAAACTATAGGTCTATATTGAAGCAAATTGTTTTATAGATTTATTTAAGTGACTGTTTTGTTTCTTTTGAATAATAAATTTTATACATAAAATAATTATAATGTATGTTAAAGAAATAATTATTGGTAAAGAAATAACATACCGCCGTCATCAGCACCATCCTCGAAGCATTCCTCAGTTTTTACGTCATCAGTATTGACTTCATCAACGGGAGGTGGAATTGTGTGCAAGTCGCTATTTTCTTCTGCAATAATTAATATTATTAGACTTTCTATAGTCACAGGATATATATTAGTACTAACGTACAGTATGGACACTCCCTGCCGCTCTCTAAATTCGACCTCACCCCCCCGTCACTCAGATTGGATGTAGATTGGGTACCAAAGGTAAAGGACGAGCTACGCAATCGCGATAAACGTCACTTATATTCACTTTGCGCGCCGCTGTGATTTCGTACACCGGAATAAAAAGCAATTAGTTACCGAACGTAAAGGATGAACTACGCATGCGCGATTAACGTCACTTATATTTACTTTGCGCGCCGCTCACCGCTCGACGCCAATAGGCGGCCGCGGCGTCTCAGCATGCCTCGTATCATGATTGGCTGACCACCAATATTATACGACCAAATCTAAGAACAATCAGTTCCTATGAATCTTCATACTAGCTGTATCTTTTTTTTTTAGAAATGTAGTTCCTTTATGTTTTTCATATGTCAGATGTCAGTTTGTTAATGTGGCTTATTTTGTTCGTTTTATTTATTTAAAATGATGATTTTTTGTAATAATTTGATTAGATGGTGTGAAAGTATGAGTTGTATAGAAATATCTAGTGGTGTGATATTATAAAATGTGATCTCGGAATTATAGATTGAGATTGACTATTATTGTAGGTTTCTAAATGAGATTGTTTCACGGACAAAAGCTCCTGTGTTTGAAGAACAAATGAACAATGTTATCCATATAAGTTACTTAATCATGTAAGATAACTGTTGATTGTTGCTTGCAGCACAGTATATATATCTTGCAGTGTGCATGCAGTAAATAACTAACAAACATTTCGTGACCAATACCGCCGGTGTGATTCAACCCTACCTGCATTCTTGCCTATAGATACGTCAGTTATAATTATGTATATCATTTCTCGCTCGTTTGTATGGAGTGTCCGGGGTGTGCTATAGTAAAGATATAATATTATTGGTAAAGAAATAACATGCTGCCGCCGTCTTCATCAGTATCATCCTCGAAGTATTCCTCAGTTTTTACAGTTTCGCTATTTTCTTTTGCAATGATTAATTTAATTATATTTTCCATAGTACAGTAAAGAATAATATTAGTAAAGAAATAACATACCGCTGTCGTCATCAGTATTATCCTTGAAGCACTCTTCACTGTCTACGTCATCAATATTGATATCATCAACGAATGGTGAAACTGTGTCCAACTCACTTTTTTCCTCTGCAATAATTGATTTTATTTTGTAATTTTTAAAGTAAAGTAAAAATAATATTACTTTACCAACACATACCGTCGACATCAGCACCATCCTCGAAGCATTCCTCATTTTCTACGTCATCAGTATTGACGTCATCATTACAAAAGGCTTCTGTATCTGTCTCCGATTTAATATTATGTAACTCTTCTTCTTCTGCAATAATTAATTCTGTTTAGTTTCATACTAGATATTTAACGTTCCGTATCAGGTAACGGAACGGATCAGTAAGCCTACCTTGTATATCTATCTATCCGTCCGTCGGTCTGAAATTTATCGAACTGAATTTAAAAAAACCGGCCAAGTGCGAGTCGGACTCGCGCACCGAGGGTTCCGTACAAACCTGTAGGTACATAAGTAAAAGTTCACCCATCACGTCAATCGAATCATAGTTATAGAATTTTAAAATTATTAAAAATATTTTTATTATATGCTGTAAGTAAAAATTTACGGTTTTCGCAATTTTTCCTTTATCTGTGCGATAAGACGTTGCTTCGTAACAAATTTAAAGATTCTGAGTTCACGGAAAGTACCCTGTAGGTTTTGATTCCCTTGCGTGTCAAAAATTTGCAGAAATTTGCGGCATAAACGGCTGTATCTTTTGATAGAGTTGGCTTACAAGTTCGATTTTTTTCACAGCTCTAAGGGACAGTAGACCTGAGTATTTGATATAAATTCCAGCTTAATACCTCCACGCGTTCCTGAGAAAAAGGGTCTTGACAGACAGACAGACGGACGGACGGACGGACAACAAAGTGATTCTATAAGGGTTCCGTTTTTCCTTTCGAGGTACGGAACCCTAAAAAGAAGTCATTTTTGCGCCACTAACGTTGATGTCTTTTTTTTAAGGAATAGTTACCATTGTCGTTCTTGAGTGGAGAGGTGCGATAGTACGAGTCCGACTCGCACTTGGCCGGTTTTGAAAAGTTCACACTTATCGATGAGACATGGACAAGTATTTTGGACTTGGCCCCCATGTGTGGATTATAACCTATTTTATACACTATCAGCTCTACGAGCTGATGCGTGTGTATCACTGCACTAGTGTTCATTTATTTTCAAATTTTTTGTCTAGTCTCTTTTTGAAACTGATAACTATTGGGGCACTTATCACTTAGCACTTTTGTACGATATTGCCAGTAAAATGCAACAAGCACTGGCAGTTGTGAGCCCAAAATTTACCAAAACTCCTTTAAATCGCTGAAAATTAATTCACATCCATACCAAACACTAGGCCAGCCGAAAATTTCGGAACCCAGAGGCCAGCGTCGGAATCAGAGTAACAGGCCTCAAACTTCTTGTCTCCAGCCCGGTCGCCGACCCGGGGCTCCTGCTTGGTAAGTCCGCCAATGCCACAACCTGAAACATTATGATGAGTTACAGTTTAAATCGAGCAAATTTCCGCGCTGCGCATGGAACAGGAGGCGTTGGAAATCACGCTGTCGTCAGCCGCCGCCCGAACGACAGCGCCGCAACGCGCCCGTGCCGCGGCGCCTGTCAGTCACCGACAGAGCTTTGAGAGCGGCGCCCGTACCGCGCTCCTTCAAATATTTTGTGAACACCGTCAATTTGTGACTCCTTAGTTTGTATGCCATATTGGCGGGGACTCCGGGCACGTACTTAGTACTTTGAGAGTGTCTGAAAACCCCTACTTATTGAATTAACAATAGCGTACGGTATGACGACCATTGGAATATTTGATTAGCTTATCGCGGTTTGGTAAGAATCAATTATAGCGCCGTCGTAGTGACTGCGTTTTGTTTTGAACTGTGAATAGACATATGTACCTATTAAGTAAATTGACTATTGCGAGTCGTAATTTGTGTACACATCAAGCCGATTAGCCCAAGGAGCCCTGCTAGATCGAGATTGGTGCCCATCGGATTGAAGCTAAGGTCTTTGTGGCTTACTACACACACAAACACATGCATGAACTGGGTACTCACGCACCTGAAACACACTTAAATTGCCACCTACATCGAAAGACCACGGGAGGTCCCATGGCTTCGTTTCTGGCAAAGTATATATATTACTTGTTTCTGGTGAGTGTTATATGTAACTTTTGTTATCTTTTCTGTTAACTCGTAACCATTTCTAGGGTTCCGTATTGTGTATTTAATTAGTTTGCAAATGTTTATTTTGAATGAGCTAGTGTTAGCTCGCCGGAGCTGCCGTTAGATACAAACATCCCCACAGTTTTTAAGGCTGTGAATAAAGGTTGTTAAGGGTCGCCGTTTCCCTTGGATTGTGGACATTTTGTGTCCCCAAGACAGCCGCGTTTGTGTCCCATGTGTTAGCAAAGCCTAGCTTGTGTTTCCGTTTGTGGAACCTAGGCGTGAATTGTATTCACTTAGCCGGCCTTAAACACTGAAACCCCAGCGCTGCGTATCGCAGCCGAGTTCTTGACCCACCTGTGGGCCCAAGACATTATTATAACTCGTGAAATTAATAAAATGTTATGTATGACATCATCATCATCATCATATCAGCCGAAGGAAGTCCACCTACAGACATATTATTTATGAAAGTGTGTCAGTCTCCCTCTAGTAGTTGAAGCGAGATGACGATGTGAGATTTTTCATTAAATGTATTATTTTAATGTAGATCTCCTCTTGTTTACTCAATCAAGTAAAGAAACTCAAAGCTAGCTCTCTCCATAGTAAATATCAAACTCACGTTTGAAATGCTCCTTGAACTTTCTCTCGCATTCTAACACTTGTTTCTTGAAACGGTGTGCGAGCCTTAGCTGGTCTATACAGCAGTCGCAGATCGCGTAGCTCAGCTCAACCGAGAGCGGGTGGATCTGCACATTGAAAAACTTGGCCGATTATTCTAGGTAAAATAAGGCTTGAGAACAATGAGCTACTTCAAGTTTTAGTTGCACTGTATACTATCCCGTATTATACAGGTGTAACAATAGCATAGGACACAATAAAAGCAGAAGGCCCTGCTCATCATCAGTGATCCAAACAGGTAGAATGTCTATTTGCTACTTGCAACGTTCTGTCCTAGAAAGGACACAGGAACGAATATAGCTTCTTTAAATTTGATTTTATTTGAAGAAATTTAATCAGATAAATTTCATATACAGAAATAAACATAAATAAATGTTCAGAATGAAGGTTGGTACCAAATATTTCTGTTAGGAACATACTTATAAAGGGTTTACCAATAAGAGGTGTTATTTTGATATTCAAAGAAAAATGCCATTTTTTAATATAAATGATCGGATGTTTATTTCATTATAAAGAAGAAGGTATATTGGAAATTACGTTGATAGTGGAAAATAACATCAGGCAAATGACCACCACGACCACGCTTACAGGACCATATCCTTTTCATGAAATTTTCCATAAACAAATCGCAAAGTGGCTGCCCTATGTCCTCCATAGCCTCACGAATTCCATCCTTGAGGTCTTGAATCGACGCTGGGCTGTTGGCGTAGACCTTCAATCACAAGATCTCGGTGGCCAATTGTGATCACCTCTTCGAGAGATAACACGGTCCGGAAACTTTTCCCGCAAAAGATCAATGGTTTCGTTGCTTGTGTGGCACGTAGCGCCGTCTTGTTGAAAGTAAACGTTGTCAAGATCAATACGATCCAATTCCGACCATAAAAAATCATTAATCATCCATTCACCGTGACTGTTGCTCCAGCCTTATTTTCGAAAAAGTAAGGTCCAATGACTCCACCGCACCATAAACCGCACTGAACACGACCGCCTTGGCAGTAAAAAGGAAAAAGAAGAAAATCCAGCAAAAACTCGCTTGGAGAATTACCTCGCTCTTCGGTTGCGGCTCTCATTGTACCAGCAGCTGTTTCATTTGACACCGCCCCTATGCATCGGTTCGCCGTTCAACTGCATCTCACCTAGCGGACCTGCGAGAACCTCTCAACTAGCAAATCATCAACCACCTCGAGGTCGCAACTTGAAGACCTCCATCTACCTTTCAACTAGTGGATGTTCTCCAGATCTGCTCATCGAAGATCTACAGAAGCGGCGGCCACACGCACCAAACAGTCACACGTTGAGGATAGAGAGGCTTTTCAACAATAATTCTTGGGTTTTCCGAGCCCCAGATGCGACAATTTTGTTTGTTGACGAAGCCACCGAGGTGGAAATGGGCTTCATACCTCAAGATGATTTTTCGATGGAATTCCGTATCATTTTCATGCATTTCAACAACCCAATCAGCAAAGACACGGCCGGCTTGAGTTCTTGTGTTAACTGAACTTTATAAAAAAACGGTGTAATGACGTTTGTGGAATGCCTAATTCCAAAGAACGACGAGGAATGGACAAACATGGGTTTTCTTTAACACTTTCGGCTACAGCAGCAATATTCTCGGCTGTTCTTGGGCGACGTGCAAGGGTTTTATTCTTCACATCACTAACTTGTTCCAACAGCTCGAATTTTTCCACCAATTTCTGTATTGCCGTCCGACAAGGTGCTTCACGACGACCCAAAAATGTTCGAGTTTTACAAACCGTCTGTGCCAAATTTTCACCATTTTTATAAAGAATTTTAATAATATCGTTCCATTTTCTACTTGTCAAATGTCAAAAAATGACAGCTTCTAAAGTGACATCTACCGAATAATAGCGGGCTATTCAAAATAACACCTCTTATTGGAAAACCCTATATTATCAAAAGAATTAATTAGTACCTTCTGCTGCACGCAGCACAGTACTCCCTCACTATCATGATCACAAAATATTTTTCCACCAATAGCGATGATGACTGCTGGTCATCTGAGTTACCTTTTAACATCTGTCGAAAATGATATTTTGTTTTAAAAATGTTTGAAATACTTAGAAGTGACATCATATAACAAAATGTGTTTATAGCTTGAATGCCAATAAACATTTTCAGTTTCATAGTTTTTCCAACGCCTTTTAATGTACTTATTTTGTGATATTGATGAATAAGTAACTACATGAATAATTAAAAACCAATCGGCACAAAAACTTAATCCCTCTTTTTTGCCAGTCGGGTTAAAATGTATCCTATGTCACTCATGGGATCAAAACAAATCTAATGACACCTTGCACTCCAAAACCCATCAAGCCATTTAGGCTACAGGTGTGCCAAAGAAATATACATACATACTCTCGAAAAACATAACCCTCCTTCAGGCGCAGTCGGATAAAAAATTTAAGACTTGATGGAAAAACGAGTAGGTAAGGTTTATTAAAATTTCAGTAGGAGGGCAATTTAGTGATCAATAGGACATTATATATTTATGATGTGGTCATATCCCAATTACCTACGAAACACAAACTCCCAGAAAAAAAGGCATAATACATACTTAGTATTAGCCCTCCCCCAAGGATTTCTATGATGACCAGTTCTGCACTGCCCGCATCCAGCGGCATCCTGACTTATACTGACAAGTTCATCATATCAGCCGAAGGAAGTCCACTGCTGGACATAGGCCTCCCCCAAGGATCTCCACGACGACCGGTTCTGCGCTGCCCGCATCCAGCAGCTTCCCGCGACCTTCACCAGGTCATCGGTCCACGGAGGGGGAGGCCTGCCTACATTACGCTTTCCGGTACGTGGTCGCCACTCGAGAACTTTACTGCCCCAACGGCCATCTGTTCTACGAGCAATGTGCCCCGCCCACTGCCACTTAAGTTTAGTAATTCTGAGAGCTATGTCGGTTACTTTGGTTCTTTTACGGATCTCCTCGTTTCTGATTCTATCACGCAGAGAAACTCCGAGCATAGCACGCTCCATTGCCCTTTGGGTGACCTTGAGCCTTCTTATGAGGTCCATAGTAAGCGAACATGTCTCAGTTCCGTACGTCATCACTGGCAACACACATTGGTCTTAAGACACTGCGGTATCTGGCACGTAAAGATATTGCGAAGTTTCCCGAACGCTGCCCAGCCGAGTTGGATTCGACGATTGATCTCTTTTTCAAAGTTGGACCTACCTTGCTGGACTGTTTGTCCCAGGTATACATATTCGGTAACAACTTCGAGTGTAGGGCCTCCAACCTTCAGAGGAGTAGGTATGACACAGACGTTTGACATAATTTTCGTCTTGTCCATGTTCATTCTAAGACCCACTTGTTGAGAGGCTCTACTGAGGCCATCGAGCATTGTGCCTAAGTCGTCCATAGTCTCAGCCATGACCACGATATCGTCAGCGAATCGAAGGTGGGTGATGTACTCGCCGTTGATATTGATGCCGAGTCCACTCCAGTCCAAAAGCTTAAAAACATCTTCCAGGGCGGCGGTGAACAGTTTCGGAGATATAACGTCTCCCTGTCTCACCCCTCGCTGCAGCTGGATAGGTTCCGAGTTTTGATCCTGGAGGCGAACCGACATGGTGGCGTTTTCATACAAACACTTCAGCACTTCGATATATCGATAGTCAATTTGGCACCTCTGGAGAGACTGTAACACAGCCCAGGTTTCGACCGAATCGAAGGCTTACTCATAGTCCACGAACGCCAAGCATAGTGGCTTATTGTACTCTTCGGTCTTCTGTATAATCTGCCGCAGCGTATGTATGTGGTCTATGGTCATTGGTCACAGATTACTAAATAGTTACTTCGTAACAGATACATCACTCCCATAGAAAAGCTTAAATACCTACGCTATATTAGCCTACATAATCTTAATAATAATACCAGCTGTTTGCAGCGAGAAGAAATGTGCCATAAAAAAAAAGACATAAAAAAAGACACAAAAATTTTATTTACGAAGTTATCTAATACATACAAGTTAACTGTGACCCCACACTAGGCTAGGCCTGTCTCGTGGCGGTCAAAAGAACATTAACATAAAACAAATTTAACAGGTGGCGGCCAAGCAACTTAACAGAAACTAAGTGATTATTATAAGAAGTGGAAAACAACAAAAGATTAAAGAAAAATAATATAAACAAAGAACATATAACAGAACATTGTGTGTGTGTGTGTGTGTGTTTGTGTGTGTGTGTGTGTGTGTGTGAGAGAGTGTGTGTGTGTGAGTGTGTGTGTGTATGTATACTACGCATACATTGAGTTGAGATTGTTTTGCCCGTCGCGCGACCCACGTGCGAGTGCGTCATCGAGCGAATGTGATAGGGTTGTACCTATGATGATTTTGGTAATTTATTTTATTTTATTTTATATATTTATTGAAATTTCAGCTTTAAATCTACAGTAATCAAACTTTAGAAAATGCATATGCCAATAAATTTCAAGTTCTTAAAATTAACATAATTATTCTAATCTATCTATCTGCGTGCAAATAAAAATAAAACGAATGTTGCAGAAAATCAATTATTTTATATTTGTCGATCAAATATGTTTGAGTTTAATAAAATTATAGATGAATTTTTTCCCTTCCCTGAATTCCCGATTAATAAATTTTAATGTCGAAAATACTCGAAACCTCGTAAATAATTTTAACAAATAATCAAAAGGGAAACAGGAGCAAAGCGAAGAAAAATCAAAGTTGGCTTTTTACTTCAGTTGACGGAGAATTTCATACCTACTATTCATACAAAAACATTCCCCAAGAGGGCCTCATTGTGAGCTTGAATTATTGTTATTTTAAGTGAAAGCTAGGTAAAAACGTAACGAAAATAGTTTTTCTGTTACTATCTACAAGTCATAACAAAAAACGGCTTGTGAATGCAGGCTATAGTTTACGAAGTAACTATTTAGTAATCTGGGCTAAGTTCTTGAGATTTTTTCCTTTACATTCGTCCTGGTAATAATAGTCAGCAGCGCGCGAGGGGGGGCGGGGCTTGATGGAGTTATTTCGATGACGTAATGGTACTTGACAAGTTAAACCTTGGATTTTGGTTTTAAACGGTTTATTTACAGCTATAGAAGTGCCCCCCAGCTATCGAGTGGCCGGCGCATTAGTACTTCTATTCTATGAGATACCTACCTAAATCACGACGACGACGCTAGGTACCTACTATGTTCTGACATTAAGTAGGTAACTGTTATTTATATTAAAAAAACACATAAATAATACCTGAAATCCTTAATTTACGACGATTAACATAGTAGGTACCTACCCACCATTGTTCTAAGTTTAAGGAATAAATGATGATAATTTGTAAAGGAATGAGAAAAGGGAATTCGAAAAAAACAAAAGATTTAAAATACTATTAACTTAGGAACCTTTGTTCGTCTCTCGGCAATGAAAAAAATGTAAAATTTTCATTTGTCTTTTGACTGTGACACCCATTCACTGCACAATAATTGCGTGGTTTCGGCATTTCGATAGTCAGAGCGGTAAATGTGACGTGCGAGCACTGAGGCGGGCGTGCGTCAACCTACTGTCAGTTGTATCGTCTCCGATACGCTTAGCGGTAGGCATATAACGCGTGGCCTTGAGCAAGTGACGGACGCCTGCTATGGTACTAAATCCTTTTCGGAAACCGCGAGTTAGAAACTTAGAGATCTGCCTGTTTAGTTGCCGATACTGAGTAGCGTCTTCAGAGGACTGCAAAACCAATCTGCGTCTTTCTTCCATGAGGTTGCTGGTGAAGTCAGAGATTTTTTTGGTTCTGTTTGAACGGCGAGTTTTGAAAATCTTAGACCCGACCGTTTGGACAATTTCCACGAACCTGTCGTTATAATCGTCCACATTCTCGCAGTCTCCTAGGCATTCGAAGCGATTGTGCAACTCGAGCTAAAAGGTTTCGGGGTTTTGGAGCTGGATGGGCGCTGGTCGGAGTGTGTACTTCATCAGTCGACATCTTTCTAGCTTGGTCTTTAGATTCAATGTGCCTCTTACCATTCGGTGATCGCTTCCTGTTTTGACTGAGTTGATCACAGAGACGTCATTGAATATTTGCCTTCTTGTCGACAAGATGAAGTTGATCTCGTTCTTCGTTACGCCATTGGGATGCAGCCATGTCCACTTTCGCTGTTTAGGCTTTTTGAAGAAGGAGTTCATCATAAAGAGGCCCTCTTTCTCCATAAAGTCGGCCAGCAGCTGGCCACGTGCATTTCTCTCTCCATATCCAAATTGCCCCACTCTCAGCTCACCATCACTTCGTTTGCCCAGTTTCGCGTTAAAGTCCCCCATAACAATGGTGTATTGAGTCCGGGAGCTATTATGTAGAGCTCTAGAGATATCCTCATATAGGAGCTCCACTTCGTCGTCGGAGTGTTGCGCGGTCGGTGCATATACCTGAATAACTTTCAGCAAATACCGTTTGGTAATACGGAGAATAAGGTATGCTACCCTCGTCGAAACACTCTCGATCCGGACCACATTGTTAATGAGGGACTTGTGGACTAGAAACCCGACACCACCCTCGGACAGCTGGTGGCCCTCCCGGAAATAGAGAAGGTTTCCGGATTTAAGGATTATGGTGTCCCTCCCCCTCTCTTCGGACTTCAACAAGTTAAGACCCATAAATAGTCAATTTGCAAAAAATTTGAACTTCATACAAAGAAATTGTAACACAGTCATGCTGTTATTTAACCTTTTTCCTTTTGATCTATTTCAACTTATGTGTCACAATTTCAATAAAGTGTGACACATATTCAAAATCTGAATTCTTTTCAATCTTCAATATTTTCACTATACTACTAATCTTATATATAAAATTCTCGTGTCACAATGTTCGTTCCCGTACTCCTCCGAAACGGCTTGACCGATTCTCATGAAATTTTGTGAGCATATTGAGGGTAGGGTAGTGTAGGTTAGGGTAGTGTAGTGTAGGGTAGGGTAGTGTAGGGTAGTGTAGTGTAGGGTAGGGTAATGTAGTGTAGTGTAGGGTAGGGTAGGGTAGGGCAGTGTAATGTAATGTAAGGCGTTACGTAGTTCGCCGGGACAGCTAGTTAAATATAAATAACTAAAACTCTTATATGTAAAAATAGGTAAAACAATTTAGAACCTGATACTTTATAAAGACCCATCTTAGTGATCAATAGGACAGCAGTTGTTAACCGCCTCCGTAGCTCAGAGGCAATGTTCACTGGCTTTACGCAGGAGGTCGCGGGTTCGATTCCCGGCGGGGTCAATTTTAAGACTTGGTTTGGTTGGTGGTAGGGCATTTTCTAAGCCCGCCTGGCTAGCTACCACCATCTTATCTAAGTCTTGCCGCTAAATATCAATGTTTATATCATTGGTGTGTTCCGGCATGAAGATAAGATAGCCAGTTCCCCATTGCGTTGGGGAATCTTGGTAAGCCCGCTTCCATCTTCGGCAACATCGTCACTTACCACCAGGTGAGATATTGTCAACGGTTTACCAATTGTGAATAAAAAAAAATAAAAAAAAAATCTCTGGTAAGATACATTTTTGTGATTTGTAATATTAATTTAACATGTGACCATTTAACCGCCTCTGTGGCATAATGGTTCGTGCATTCGCTTTACACCAGCAGGTTGCGGGTTCGATTCACGGTGGGGTCTTTCTTTTTTTTTCTTGTAAGACTGGTTGGTGGTACGGCATTTTCTAAGCCCCTCTGGCTAGAAGTCTTGCCGCCAAACATCAGTGTGTTAACAACATGGATGTGTTCTGGCTTGAAGATAGGATAGCCAGTTCTCCATTGCATTGGGAATCTTGGTAAGCTCGCTTCCATCTTCGGCATCATTGTCACTTACCATCAGGTGAGATGATGCCAAGGGCTTTCCAATTTTGAATTTAAAAAAAAATTTAAATGTTAAATCCTTTTGTAATTTTTATGTATTTCTTTCTAGGTCTTACATTACTACTAATAAATTTATCTGTGAGTTTGAATAGTTTTTAGCCACGCCCTACTTCATTGTACCTACCTGTCGAGCTAAAAAATCTCTGATTTGTATAAAGTCCAAACATTTTTGTTATTTTTTGAAAAATTCACAATTGGCAAACCTTTGGCATCATCTCACCACATGGTAAGTGACGGTGAAGGTCACAGGAAGCACTGAATGCAGGCAGAACAGGACTGGTTGTTGCAGAAATCATTAGGGTAGGCCTTTGTCCAGCAGTGTATGTCTGATATGGTGATGATTGAAAACAGTGAAATCTCTAGGGTCAGTTGTTATTGGTGCCGTTTGGGGTGCACATAACCGGGCTGCCATAGGGGAGCACATAACTGTGCAATCAATCAAACCTGAACGAACCTATTTTAGGATTAAATGGTAGCCCGGCTAAGTGCACATCAACCGCCCGGCCTGCTTCGGTATGTTTTAACATATCAAAAAATGTTTTATTCTTTATAGCCGTTTTCGTAACTGCACTTTGCAACCAGTTGCGAATCAAGAACTTTTATTCTTTGTTTGCAACCAGTTTTTTTCTACCCTCTGTTGGCGAGACGGCGAAAACTTACGAGTATCCCGAAGGTGTCACGAACTAACTCAGCATAAATTTCAGTCGACCCGTCGTGAACGTATGGAGCCTGCAGACTCCTAGACGCGCCGTCGGTGTGGCAGCAGCGACACAAGGCACTTAATTTCCATTTATCAGACATTTTTTCAAATTAATTTTACAAGAAAATGGAACCAAACCACGCAGCACATATCACTTTTAATTTATTTATTTTGTATTGTATGTGTACCAAGCAAACAAAGCTGCTAGGCTAGGCGGTAACTAGTATCTCATATCTTTACCTAACCCGAAAAAATAGTTTAGGGGCGGGCTGATTTCCGCAACCAGGCGACCACTGCGCCCATTTTGCGTGATTTTATATAGGTAAAGAATTATGATTAATTTTGATCACTACACTACCAAAGAGAATTTAATACCCACTGTGCATGTAATAATACGTTTAAGGGTCCATATAATAGCCGACACGATAATACACGGCCCGTGAATGTACGACACGATAATACAAGTCCCCGGTACTTGAATTATCAGGTTGTACATTCACGGGCCGGCTATTATTATGTCGGGATTATCAGCACGGAACGATATTACACGGCCGAGAATGTCCGACACGATAATTCAAGTCCTAGGTACATGACTGTATTATCGTGCTGTGCATTAACGGCTGCGTAGTAACGTGTCGGCTATTATCTACACGTACTGATATTGTCCGACACGGGAATGCACGGCCTGATAATTCGAGGCCTCTTCCTTTTGGCTGAGGAACTCCCGTAGCTGATTGGTCAATTATTCATAAAGCGTTTATGGTTAGTCAATGTCTGAGCCTCGTTTAGATATGGAAGGTCCATTTACACATTCGGTCAAGTGGCAAGGCGAGTTGATACTAGTGTTACGTCTACACTACCGTTTGCTCTACATTCGTTCTAGCTGAATACCTATTAATACGTAGATATTATTGAAAATTGTATGGCTGTAATGTAATCTCCCGTTAAACACATACAGTCGTACTGCAAAAAATATCACAAACAATGTTTTCTCATGTTCAATTAGACAGTATATAACTAAGGAATTTTTTAAAGTCAGGTAATTAAACAAAACGGAATAGTTAAAAATCAAATTAAGAAGAGTGGGTGGAGAAAATTTGCCAGCTTTCAAAAAGGATTAATGATATACTTCTCATAATACCGTAAATTGGGGAGAATAGAAATCTCGGGGTGATTCGAAGAAAAAAAATAAATTTTCAATGCTGCCACCGCTTCGATTTATGATCCTCAATAAAAGTAACTTTGTTAGGGTTCCGTACCCAAAGGGTAAAAACGGGACTTCATTACTTAAACTTCACTGTCCGTCCGTCCTTCTGTTTGTCTGTCACCAGGCTGTATTTCATGAACCATAATAAGTAGACAGTTGAAATTTTATTTTATTTTTATTAAGAGAACACAAACGGTAATGTTCATTGATATTTAAGGGATGAAATATAAATAGAAAGGTAAGTCTACATTCCGATGTGTTCTACAATTATATAAAAATATAAGACTATTTATCAATCTACCGCTATAAACAGCCAAAAAGCTGTCATATTTGTTTTAAAAAAACCTATTAAATAAATTTAGAAAACAACAGCAATTATAAAAATAGAAGTAAAAAGAATACGCTATTAGAGAAAAAAAAAATCAGTAAAACTAAGAATCAAAAATTTTCACAGATGCTGTATTTCTGTTCCCGTTAAAAAAACAAATACTAAAAACATAATAATATAAATATGTTAAGGGGGCTCCCATACAATAAACGTGATTTTTTTGCTCGATATTATTAACGGCAATAGGTAGACGCTTGAAATAATCACAGAATATTTAGTTGTATATTCACTTTAAAAATAAATAGTTAAATTAAAATAAAATAAACATTGACGGGCGCTACCATACAACAAACATGATTGTTTTGCCGCTTTTTGCTCGATATTATAAAAAGAGATTTAAAAAAAGCTTAATATAGCGTCTAATGTTGTATTGATAATGGTACAGAACTCTTCGTGCACGAGTCCGACTCGCACTTGGCCGACATTTTCTAATATTGCCAATACCTAATTTTTACATGGCATTGATAACTAAATGTTAATTCAAACAAAATGAATAGAAAAACGGCCTATGAAATTGGTAATAGAGCGACGTGGAAAAAATTTGGCATTCAATTTGCAGTTTTGGCTAAGATAAGATAAAGATAAGATAAATATTATATAATGCACACCAAATACACAGAAATAAAATACATATGAACTAGCAAAACATACAACGATATGCAAAGGCGGCCTTAATGCTTTTAGCGATTTCTTCTAGGATAAAGAGTTTTTAGCAGTTGAAGGTGCATCCTGAATGAATATTTTTGTCATTTCTGTAATATTCTTCTTATATCTAATCTAACCTAACCTACCTACCTGTTTACGCCGTAATCATATTTTAAAAATATACACTAGTTTTAGTTAGTTGTTTAGTTATGCTCTTTCCTAATTAGTTGACTATTTTAGGCTGTGCACAGCGATCCTTTAACACTAGTGTGTTCTTGGGGTTATTAAGGTTAGTTTTCTTGTTGATGGGGTTTTTGGCGTTTGTATGTGTACGCGAATCGTGTATAAATTTTTCTTTCAACTTCAAGTGAACGTTAGTAGTTAGCTAGTTGCTTAGGGAGTTTTTTATTTTTCTTCTTCAGGGCTGTCCAACGACTATAGGGTTGTCCAAATTTCAAAAAACTTTTGGACTTCTCGCGTTTTTTTTGTGAGTTTGTCAGTATTTTGAAACGCAAAGTATCGCTTCAAGCCGATCTTCTTTCTTGCGTTTCATGATTAAATGCTCTTTTGGTTTGGTTCGTCTATGAAAATTTAATTTGAAAATGATTGTTAGCACAAGAGAAAAACAATTGATGACCGTCGAAATGAGTTGTTGTACAAAATATTATTTTAAATTTTAAAGTGCTGTGATTTTTCCTTTTTTTAACCTCCTATATTTATCAGGGGTAAGTAATTTATGTTTAGAAACAGCTTTCCGTTTTTATTTGTTGCTGTTGCGAACTAGATTTTTATTTATGTTCGTAGGGTCTTCCACCAGTTATAGTATCGGCCAGTAGGTAAAAAGCTGGCACTGCAGTTGCTACCCAACATTGCGCAAGCCACTAAATTAACTAGGCGCCCTGTCAGCATTTCAAGTATTCCACAGGATGCAACCCGATCTAACTATTTACCGGATTAATGTATTGTTATAATTACCATTGTTTAATTAATTCATTCTATATCTAGCATCGAGCTGAATTAGACTAAGCCTTATTTGTAACTCTTTACTTTTAAATTAAATTAGTTTAAAGTCATTTTGGTTTTTTTTGGGTCCTCCGGTTGTAGCTATCGTAATTGGCGCAGTCGGTAGGATACTCAAAAAAAGCTAGGGCCGCGTTCTCACATAGAATTGTGGACCCTACTATCGCGCGTCGTTAAAAAGATCATCGGCGGCGTTCGAGTATCCTGAATACGAACCTGGCTACCGACTGGAGGAGACATCAAGACATAGATCCCGCAGAGAGACCAACATGAAATACATGTAAGTCAAGTACATATGAATTGCCCTTGTGTTGCTTGTCCCTAAATATATTTTTTTTCCTGTGTGATTACCTGGCCCCAAGATTTTCCATCCAAGGAAATCCTGTTCCGAAAGCCCTGCTCCGGGTAGGCAATCGCGTAGGGAACGCTTAGATTGTCATAGAAACTTAGATTTTAACTTAGATATAATATTAGAGAAATCAGTAATGGACCCAGAAACCATTTACAAGGTCCTGAGACCTCTTCCCGAATTTGACGGGAACCCTAATATCTTACCTAGATTTATAGACCTTTGCGATCAGTTATGCGCACGTTATATAAAAACGGATCCCGGGAGTGAGCTATCAAACCTGTGCCTAATAAATGGTATCCTAAATAAGATAACTGGATCCGCCGCGCGTACCATAAACTCTAACGGTATCTCACAGAATTGGATTGGCATCAGAAACGCTTTGGTAAATAATTTTGCAGATCAAAGAGATGAGACAGCTCTTTATAATGACCTCTCTCTTGCTACCCAAGGTAATCGCACCCCACAGGAGTTCTATGATCACTGCCAAAATTTGTTTAGTACTATCATGACGTACGTAGGCCTTCACGAGACCATTCAGACCACCATTGAAGCCAAACGAGACCTGTATAAGAAGCTAGCTAAACAAGCATTTGTTCGAGGTCTAAAGGAGCCCCTGGGCTCTCGAATCAGGTGTATGCGTCCTGATAGTATAGAAAAAGCGTTAGAATTTGTGCAAGAGGAATTAAATGTGATGTACTTACAGAATCGTAGTGACTTCCCAAAAATGCAAACTCCAAGGTCTATTTTTGCCTCGCACATGGCTATGCCAGCGCAGAGATCATTTGTTCCTCATGCACCTGTTCAGCATTTACAGCAGTCATTTATGTCACCCATGCCACGTGGAAACCAGCAGGCTAATACTATGGCAACGCCACCTATGCCACCTCAGCAGCCATGGAGACCCCCAGTGAACCAGTTTCCCCAAGGTCCAACTCGCACTCAACAGGCATTCCGCGCGTTACCTCCCAATTACAACCCCCAAAGTAACCTCTTTAGATTACCACCTAAAAACCAGTTCCAAAACGTAGGCCCCAAGCCCATGAGTGGAGTAAGCCACTACGTAACGAAGGCTTTACCACCAACCGGTTTCCCTGGACATAAGTGGTCGAAACCAAGTAACTCAACACCTTCCAACTATTTCAAACCCCGCGAGATGAATCTCAATGAGTGTCTAGGTTATGATGGTTACTATTATCCTGAGTACAGCCCTGAAACTGACATGTATAACTACCAACTAGGTGACATTAATTTCACAGACATGACTCAGACATATGACTATGATGAGACCCAATACTACCCAGACTGTAGTAACGTGATTGACGTCCCCTACAACAATGACCATGATGATGAACAGCCGCAACCTTCCACCAATAGCTCTGAAGAAAATTTTCAGAAGGCTCCGTATTCAAGAAAGTCAAGATAGAAGTAAATCTTCAAACGCAGAGGCAGTTGCCTTATATCCAAATATCGGACCCCCCAATAAAGCTACTTATCGATACAGGTGCCAACCAGTCATTTATTGACCCTCAAATTGTCGAAAATTTTTTTTCGCATGTCCCCCTTAACTACGACCCTTTTGAAGTCACCAACGTACATGCCACCTCCCGGAATGACTATTCTATCACTGTACCATCATTTGCAGAATTTCAAGACCCCAACGATATAAAATTATTCGTTTACAAATTCCATAATTATTTTGACGGCCTTATAGGCCTTGACCTGCTAGAAAAATGGGAAGCGAAGATTGATCTCAAGGACAAATTACTCGTTACTCGCTCTGCGACTAATCCTATACAAATGTATAACTCATGTAACGTTAACCTTTACGAAACTGTTATCCCAGCCAACACAAGCAAATTAGTGAGGCTGCCCATCAACTTCCAAGATGGAGACGCTTTCATCCCTGAACAATCTATATCAAATTGTGTTATCCATGACTGTCTAACATCTGTAAATAATAATCGTGGAGTACTAGAAATTACAAATCCATCGCCACACGACGTCATTTTTTCAATGGACCGTCCCATAGTAGCCGAGTTGTATAACGAGTGCACGCGCACCGAACAAGTACCGCCGCGTGTTAGAGAAGTTTTATCACGATTGCGTATGGACCATCTTAACGCTGAAGAGCGCGCTAACTTAGAAAGTTTGTGCTCGCAATACGCTGACATCTTTTACCTTGAGGGTGAAGCACTAACTTTTACCAATAAAATTAAACACAATATAAGAACGACAGACGAAATTCCGGTGTATACTAAAAGCTACCGTTATCCATACGTACACAGAGACGAAGTTAAGGATCAAATTGGAAAAATGTTAGATCAAGGTATTATCCGCCCCTCTGACTCCGCCTGGAGCTCTCCCATCTGGATTGTGCCCAAAAAGTCGGATGCTTCTGGAAAAATTAAGTGGCGTCTAGTAGTTGACTTCAGGAAGGTTAATGATAAGACAATAGACGACAAATATCCCATTCCCAACATAGCAGACGTGTTAGATAAACTCGGAAACTGTCAGTACTTTACAACCCTTGACTTAGCTAGTGGATTTTACCAGGTAGAAATGAACCCTGATGATATTCCCAAGACAGCCTTCAATGTCGAGCACGGGCACTTCGAATTTCTACGAATGCCCATGGGATTAAAAAATTCTCCGTCCACTTTTCAACGTGTGATGGACAATGTCCTGAAAGACCTTCAAAACAGAATATGTCTCGTCTATCTGGACGATATCATTGTCTTTAGCACCTCCTTACAGGAACATATGCAAAACCTGGAAAAGGTCTTCCAAAGACTACGAGAATCCAATTTCAAAATACAGATGGACAAATCCGAATTTTTAAAGCTGGAAACCGCTTATTTAGGTCATATCATCACTAAAGACGGCATCAAGCCTAACCCAGACAAGATTATTGCTATACAAAAATATCCAATACCTAGAACCCAGAAAGAAATAAAAAGATTCTTAGGCCTTGTAGGGTATTATAGAAAATTTATTCCTGACCTAGCCCGAATCACTAAACCCCTTACCAAATGCTTAAAGAAAAATGGAAAAGTTATACTAGACAAAGACTATGTTAGCTGTTTTGAAAAATGCAAGACCCTCTTGACTAACGACCCTATATTACAGTATCCAGACTTTAATAAAGACTTCTTGTTAACAACAGACGCTTCTAACGTGGCCATTGGAGCCATTCTTTCCCAGGGCCCCGTTGGGTCAGATAAACCCGTGAGCTATGCATCCCGAACACTTAATGAGAGCGAACTAAATTACAGCACCCAAAGGGCAATGGAGCGTGCTATGCTCGGAGTTTCTCTGCGTGATCGAATCAGAAACGAGGAGATCCGCAGGAGAACTAAAGTAACCGACATAGCTCACAGAATCGCTAAACTGAAGTGGCAGTGGGCAGGGCACATAGCTCGTAGAACAGATGGCCGATGGGGCAGTAAAGTTCTCGAGTGGCGACCGCGCACCGGAAAACGTAGCGTAGGCAGGCCTCCCACGCGGTGGACCGATGACCTGGTGAAGGTCGCGGGAAGCCGATGGATGCGGGCAGCGCAGGACCGGTCGTCGTGGAAATCCTTGGGGGAGGCCTTTGTCCAGCAGTGGACGATTTGTGGCTGATATGATGATGATGATGAGAGAAAGAGCTGCTTGCTATGGTGTGGGCCACTAAGTATTTTAGACCCTATCTCTTTGGCCGCAAATTCAAAATTCTAACTGATCATAAACCCCTACAGTGGGTAATGAGTATGAAAGAGGAAAACACCCGATTTACAAGATTTAAGCTAAAGCTCTCTGAGTATGATTTTGAAGTAATCTATAAAGCAGGAAAAACTAATTTAAATGCAGATGCCCTTTCCCGCGTAGAAATCCATCACGAAGAGATAAGTTCAATAGTTGCGAATGCATCGCAGAGATCACCATCGATTATCTCTATAGGATCATCATCACAAAAGCCACCATCAGTGCTCACCCTTGGTTCATCTACAGAAACAGCTCACACAAGCCATGAAAATCCAATCCTCAATGTCCCTATCGTAGACGACCCATTAAATAAATTCCATCGACAGATTCACATGACAGTAGTAGGCGACATTAAAAAGAAGACTAAGATGACCAAACCGTTTGACACGCATACGCGAGTCTCAGTGCAGGTTAGAATGTCTTACATAGAAGATGACGTAGTAGCTGTCATTAAAGAGTATGTAAATCCCAAAGTTAAAACAGCACTATTAATAGAACCAGCCCTCTCTATGTATGACGTGATCCCCATCATCCAGGAAAAATTCAGAAGTTCAGCCATGAACCTAGTGTTAGCCAAGAAAGAGCTAGAAAATGTTAGTGAGTACCTTAGACAACAAGAATTGATTAAAAACTATCACGATGGCAAGACCAATCATCGTGGCATCAACGAGTGCTTCATGGCTCTATCCCAAAAATACTACTGGCCTAAAATGAAGGACCAAATTACTAAGTACATCAATGACTGCACCATCTGCGGTCGAGCCAAATATGATAGAAATCCCATTAAACAAAAGTTCAATCTGGTACCACCAGCAAGCAAACCCTTCGAAATCGCTCATGTAGACCTATTTACAGTAGAGACAGAAAAATACTTGACTATCATTGACGTCTTTTCCAAATACGCGCAAGCTTACCACCTTCGTGATAGTACAGCTCTGAGTGTTATAAACAGTCTGGTGCACTTCAGTACCCACCATGGGTTCCCTCTTACACTGATATCAGACAATGGACCTGAGTTCACGAACCAGCTGTTCACTGAGTTTACTCAGTTACATAAAATCATCCATCACAAGACACTGCCCCATGCCCCCAATGGTAATGGTAACATAGAAAGGTTCCACTCAACAATCTTGGAGCATCTGCGTATCCTAAAATCAAAACACAAAAATAAGCCTGCCATAAACCTGATGCCCTATGCTGTCCTAGCATATAACAGCTCTATTCACAGTTTCACAAATTGCAGACCATATGACATAATCAACGGACACTTTGACCCTAGAGACCCCGTAGATATTGACCTCACTAGACATCTTCTTCAACAATACATACTACACCACCGTGAGCAAATGAAAACCGTATACGAACTGATAAATGAAACCTCACTGACCAATCGCGCTGCTCTCATAGATAACCGAAATGTAGATCGCGAGTCTGAAGTCGAATACCAGCCCCAACAACAGGTGTTTGTTAAAAACCCTTCTGCTAGTCGTCAAAAACTTGCAGCTCGCTACACCCACGATACTGTCCTGGCAGACTTACCTATCCATATCTATACCTCAAAAAAACGCAACCCTGTAGCTAAATCCCGACTAAAACGAGTACCAAAATCAGCCCAATTGTTACAGGATACTGTCAATGCTAACTGCTCTCGTGACAGTGGAAATGCAGGAGATAAAACTTGAAAGCTTGGACGACGGACCTGGACTGCTACCTTTCAAACTTGGTACTGCTAGACTGACTAGACACTATCATACATTTCTGCAGTATATCGAACTAGAAAACATTAAAGAAAAAGTAATAACCTTACAGACCCAGCTTTTTAAATTTAAAGACCGACTTGACAATAATACTTATGCTTTGTATGAACTCCAAATAGATTACTTGTCCCTTAAAATAGATAAGATTTTAGAACATTTAAGAGGCTTAGAACCTAACCGTAAGAAAAGAGGTCTTATAAATGGATTAGGCTCTGTGATAAAAAGCATAACCGGTAATCTCGATTATTTAGATGCAGCTAAGTACGATGATGCCATTAAAATTCTAGAGGGTAACCAAGCAAAAATTTCAGACGAATTTAACAACCATGTTAGCATAAGTAAAGAATGGATGACACAACATACCCATATAATAGATCAAATAGTAGAAAATCAGAAAAAGATAAAAGGCACTCTAAAATTACTTTTAGATAAAGAAATTTACAGAGACTATAGTCTGATTAAATTTGCTAAGTTTGCACAACTCCTTACTATACTAACAGAGAATACAGATGATATACTGACAGAAATATTAAGAATAGAGAATATGCTAGCCTTTGTGCGTACCTATAGCACTCACCATTCAATGTTAAAAGTAGATGTGTTAAGAAAAATGTTTAAAAAAGTAAGATTAATTTACGGTAAGGAATATGTTATAGATCTAGACCTAAGGGAATATTACGATATAATTAAACCAGGCTACTATTTTTCAGACAGACGCATAGTTATAACTTTTAAAATTCCGATAATAACTAAGGAACACTTTGATTTATACAGATTGTCTATCCTTCCTAATAAATTTAACCAATCCATTATCCCTCCTTATCCCATCATAGCAACTAACAGGAACACATTCATGTACATAGAGACAGAATGTCCGAAGCTAAGTAACGGTTATCTCTGCGAAGAAAAGTTGAACAGCCAAATCCGGACTCAAGCTGATTGCATCCATAACCTCATCACCAACCATGCTCTAGATACTACCTGTAAGATGACTACAATCACCCTGACCAAGGAAGCTGTAGAAAAACTGGACGAGAGACACTATGCTGTATCTTTCCCACATCCTACTAAAATTCACACTGAATGCGGACGAGAAGATTCTAACATGGTACATGGAAGTTTCTTAGTTACAGTACCCCCAAACTGCCTGCTACGAACAGAAGAGTTTACGATCAGCAACTCCAACGACCAGATAGAAGGCCAACCATTGAAGATCATGAAGATTTCTCTCGATAATATGAAGCAGAGTTTCCAACCACTGCCTGAGATCAAATTGAACTCTATAAACTTAAAAGGACTACACAGCGCGCAAAACAAGGCAATGTTACAACCTACCTTACACATAGACAAGGCGTCCTCTGCAGCTATCTATCATACTACAATACCAATCTACAGCATGCTATTCGGTGCAACTGTACTTATTATAGTAAAAATAATCAATCGTCGTTATGGAACTATCCTATGTAGAAGCAAGTATGGAACTTCAGAGCCTGCTGCTGCTGCTGCTACGAAACCTGCCAAATTAGAGCCAGCTGCTGCAAACCCTGAAAATTTGGAAAATCAGCCAAGATTTCCAGCAACATTTTCTCTCAATGTTCCAAAATAGTTGCTGTTCTAAGGGCGGAGGAGTTATAGTATCGGCCAGTAGGTAAAAAGCTGGCACTGCAGTTGCTACCCAACATTGCGCAAGCCACTAAATTAACTAGGCGCCCTGTCAGCATTTCAAGTATTCCACAGGATGCAACCCGATCTAACTATTTACCGGATTAATGTATTGTTATAATTACCATTGTTTAATTAATTCATTCTATATCTAGCATCGAGCTGAATTAGACTAAGCCTTATTTGTAACTCTTTACTTTTAAATTAAATTAGTTTAAAGTCATTTTGGTTTTTTTTGGGTCCTCCGGTTGTAGCTATCGTAATTCACCTTGCCCGTACTCCGCATCATAATAACCCTGAGTCACTGCTGAGTCTTCCACCAGCATATATTTCGCCGCTCTGTGCAATCTGCCGCTTACCCGAAGGGAAGTAGAATCCTTACTACTAACTAATTTTAAGGCCCATCGATATTGCTTATCATTGGTGACCAAGCACTACTTCTGCCCTGCAAAATACTACTACCTGCCACCAAGCGCTGCTGCTGGTCTGCAAAACTTCCTATTTCCGTCTACTTTAACACTTTAGTATTTAATTTAAAATTATTAAGAGTGTTGTATACCCAAAGTGATTTCTACAACTTTGGGGTAATTCCGACTCAAAATTAATTTAATCCTTTTAAGTTTTAGGTATGTATTCGGTCATTTTTATACCAGGGGGGACGATCGATCGTTGCCAAACCTTTTTTTTTATTTTAAAAATTTGTAAAATGAATTATTTTTTTTATCAAGTGAAATTTGTCAACTTAAGGCAACTCTATGTTAAGCTTACTCTGAAGCCTATTTTTCACGATCATCCATTGTTAGCACATTTACCTATTTTTCAAATATTATTAAATAAAAGTATTCCATATTGGCAGCGTTCGGGAAGCTTCGCAATATCTTCACGTCCCAAATACCGCAGTGTCTCAAGACTAAGGTCTTTGACCAGTGTGTGTTGCCAGTGATGACTTACGGAACTGAGACATGGTCGCTTACTATGGGCCTCATAAGAAGGCTCAAGGTCACCCAAAGGGCAATGGAGCGTGCTATGCTCGGAGTTTCTCTGCGTGATAGAATCAGAAACGAGGAGATCCGTAAAAGAACCAAAGTAACCGACATAGCTCTCAGAATTACTAAACTTAAGTGGCAGTGGGCGGGGCACATTGCTCGTAGAACAGATGGCCGTTGGGGCAGTAAAGTTCTCGAGTGGCGACCACGTACCGGAAAGCGTAATGTAGGCAGGCCTCCCCCTCCGTGGACCGATGACCTGGTGAAGGTCGCGGGAAGCCGATGGATGCGGGCAGCGCAGGACCGGTCGTCGTGGAAATCCTTGGGGGAGGCCTTTGTCCAGCAGTGGACGATTTGTGGCTGATATGATGATTCCATATTACCCCAAAATTTATTTTCTTATGAAATTCATATTTAGGCTGCGATTAAAAAATTCTACGTATAATGTGGCGAAAGCATAACTGCTTTATTATATTATATAACCCATTTTAATTAAATTAATTATCACAATTTATTTATTATTTTTTTATTTCACAATTTATTGCACACAGAAATAGGGACAAACAAACATTAAACTAGATAAGAACATACAAAAGGTACAGCTTATTTCTATTAGAAATTTCTTCCAGCAGACCTAGGAAAGAGAAATTACAAAAGAATGGCAGAAGACGTGTACATTAACAAAGACAACATTTTTAAAAACAGAAATTTTGACAACATATTCCTAAATAAATACCACGTACCTACAAAATAATACATAATATACTACATAATGTAATTATATAATAATATAAATAAATGTAATAACATAAATATAATAAAATGCATAAAATATAATAAATAAACTATAAAATAAATATGGCTTACTTTAAAAAGAAAAAGAGACTCTGACTATCGCGAATCTCGTGTGGAAGTGAGTTCCACAACCTAACCGCATGCACGGAGAAGGAATAAGAATAGAAGTCGGTAGAATGGGTGGGAAAAGAAAGGAGGGATTTGAGATGAGCACGGGATTGCTGGTCGGGAGGACGCCGCAAGTTAAAGCGTTCCCGTAGGTAGGATGGAGAAGAAGGATTGTGAAGTATTTTGAAAAGGAGACTAAGGATATGAGTGTTCCTGCGAAGACGAATAGGAAGTCACTTGAGTTGCTGACGGTATTGGGAGACATGGTCAAATTTACGTAGGCCAAAAATAAATCGAAGACAGAGATTCTGGAGACGCTCTAGCTTGTTGAGCTGTTCTTCTGTTACATCTAAGTAGCAAGTGTCAGCGTAATCCAGAATAGAAAGAAGAAGAGTCTGAGACAAGGAAATTTTGGTTTTTAGTGGAAGGAAATATTGAAGACGTTTCAGAGCATGAAAGGAGAAGTGCATCTTACGGCTGACTTCGTTGAGTTGAGCAACCCAAGACAAACTTGACTCAAAAATAATGCCAAGGTTTTTAGCTGTACTGGCATAGGGAATAACTACATCATCGTATATTACGGATGTTGCTGGCGAGAAGTTAATTTGGTTCAGCATGTACTTACTCCCAGTAACTAGAGCCTGTGACTTTTTAGGATTTACCAACAGTCCAAAAACCTTTGCCCAAGACGATGTCTCCTGCATGTCTCTGTTAATATCCTGAACAGCACCTAAGAGCGGACGCCGGGAAGTGTTTGTAAATTTGCAAGTCGTCGGCGTAGAGATGGTAGTTCGATGAGATAACCTGAGTTATGGTGTTATTAAACATAGAAAATAGGAGAGGTGAGAGCACTCCACCTTGAGGGACACCCGCAGACAATGTGCACCAGTCTAAAGAAGACTCCTCAGTCCGAATACACTGAGAGCGCCCCCGCAGGTAAGAATTAAACCAGGAGATAGTTGAAGAGGAAAGATTGAATGTACGAAGAACAGCAAGAAGCACATCGAAGTTGACAGAATTGAAAGCATTACTGAAGTCAAGAAGGACAAGAATAGTAAGCAATTTATTGGGGTGCATGAAAGGAGCCTCCCCGAGTGACGTACTAAAAAGCCCGTACGTCCGGCGCACCCTGGGCAGTCAGCGAGTTCTCACGCTGACTGGCTAATCCTTTCACCACGATGGCAAATCCCAATCATCCATCCGAGAGTCCAGAGCTCAAGCCGGCTTTGCGTGTAGTCTCGATTAACATCGAAGGTTTTTCCGAGGACAAGTCTGAACTGTTGTCAGAATTATGTCGTACAACGCACTGTGACGTCCTCTTTATGCAAGAAACCTATCGAGACGAAACGCAAAGTCGACCACACGTAACTGGACTGACTCTCATCTCCGAGATTTACCACCCGAAACACGGTAACGCAGTATTTGTTACTCCCGGAGTGAGCATTAAATCAACAAAGTGTTCGACCCAGAACTGCATCGAGGTCATCACCTTATACCTCGATCATTGCTCCGTTACATCTATATATAAACCCCCTGGTGTACCTTTCAAACTCGATCCTCTCGAGAGTCTAACGAGTGACAAACAGAATAATAATTTTGTAATCGGTGACTTTAACAGCCACAATCCACTTTGGGGCTACAAAGATATGGATGAGTGCGGCCAAGCACTTGAGACATGGGCTGAAACAAACGACCTGGTTCTGTTTCATAATCCAAAACAACCGGCATCCTTCAACAGCGGTCGATGGAAGCGAGGGTATAACCCCGACCTGGTCTTCGTTAGCTCCAACATAAGCTCCCAGTGCATCAAGACCGTGTGCGCGCCCATTCCCCGCACGCAGCACAGGCCCATCATGTGCGAAATAGTACCAGTTGTACGGCCCTTACAAGTTCCCCATAAACGCCGATTTAACTATGCATAGGCAAACTGGGAGCAGTTTGCGAAGGAAATCGACGACGCCCTCCTGAATGTTCCCCCAACCCCGAAGGGATATGACGAATTTGTCGACCTTGTGTCTAAAATTTCACGCAAGTATATCCCAAGGGGCTGTCGGACATCTTACATCCCAGGGCTGTCGAGTGACTCTGCCGAACTGCTCAAAGTATACGAGGCATTGTACTACAGCGACCCTTTCTCGGGAGAAACATCATTGGCTGGAGAGAAACTTCTGTCAAAAATTTGCGAAAATCGTCGGGAGAGGTGGATCAACACTGTTAACACCATCGACATGACTCACAACAGTAAAAAGGCGTGGAATACCATCCGCAAGCTGACCAATGACCCACCCCGACCCATAACACCCAGCACAGTTACGGCCAACCAAATTGCTCATCAGCTCCCATTGAATGGCAAACCACCCAGCCGCCTCCCGAAGATTCCAAAGCACAACACCTCTGATGCCTCTGCCGAAGTTAGTAAGCCCTTCCATCTGTCTGACATCATTGTGGGCATAAAATCCCTCAAAAATGGCAAAGCCTCGGGAGTCGATAATATCTCTGTTGAGCAGATTAAACACCTTGGGCCAGTTGCAGTATCCTGGTTGCATCAAATGTTTAAATCCTGCCTCGAAACCTCCCAGATACCCCGCATCTAGAGAAAATCGAAGGTCATAGCTATTCCAAAGCCTGGGAAATCAGTAGATGACCCCAAAAACTTCAGGCCTATTTCATTACTGTGCCATACATATAAGCTTTTTGAACGGCTGCTACTTACTCGCCTCACAAGCTTTATTGACCCTAGATTGATTCCAGAGCAGGCAGGTTTCAGACCCATAAAGTCCTGGAAATGGTGACGGGCGCTGTGTTTGTCGATCTCTCGGCGGCCTATGACACAGTTAATCTGAGGCGACTGCTGTGGAAGGTGGAGACTATGACCGCAGATATAAAATTTGTCAATATTCTCCGAAAGCTCCTACACAATCGTCGCTTCCAGGTTCACCTTCTCAAAGACGTAAGTCGTTGGAGGGCACAAAAAAATGGTCTTCCCCAGGGCAGCGTACTAGCCCCAATATTGTTCAATATTTATACCAACGACCAACCATCTAGCCTAAATAAATCCGATATATCAACTTCAATTACGTATTTTAAAAACAATAGTTCCCGATAAAATAAAAACAAAATTTAAAGACGACTATCATGGACTTTTTTATTATTGTAAAGTATTACCTGTTCATAAAAAGATAATTTGTGCTCTACTAACTGAAAACTTCTTTAATAACGATTTGCGAAAATTGGTAAAACATAATAAGGAAACACGAAGTGTTCGTAACTTTAAATTGGAAATACCAAGATTTGAGAATACTTATGGTAAACGCGTTCTAAAGTATATAATCCCGTACTTAATTAATGGACTACCTGTTGATATTAAAACAAAATATATAAATATAAAAAATATTAAAGAAACTTTAAAACAATATTATCTGGAAATGCTTAGCACAAAAATAATTTAATTTTTGAAAGGTTTTACAAACGTTCATTAACCATAAAAGTATATAATCGTCTGATATGTTTTAAACCACATCAATATCTAACGGATGATCACATGACATTTGCGGCAACTAACCATTTAGTTTTATATAGGAAAAACGAACACCCTTTACGCAACAATCTACTTATGACGATGACATAATAAATAACGCATAGCTCATCGCAGCGCGAGGGTACCTGCACAGAATTACAAAATGTATACCTGCTTACCAAACATCGCGCCGGCCGGCGGCGAGCCGTCGCGTCGCGGTAGTACCGACAAATTCGCTGAGATTCCGTGGCAACATCTTGTAAAAGGCGGGTAGATCACCCGCGGGTAGCGCGTGCACTGCGCTTGTAGTTTCCTTTGCACAAACTCATTTCTGTAGGTATATGGATATGGTGTTCATGATAGCACAATAGACTTAAGTTAAGTCTATTGTGATGATAGTGCCCATCTTTTTCAAATAGATAAATCATTAAACTTTTACTGTATTTTCATTTTAGTTTTTCGTATAGGTAGATACATATTTAATTTTTTTTTAATACTGATGTATTGTCATATTTATTTCTTTTCTCTTTTATGTGCTTTATTTTTTGATAACATAGGGTAGATAATTCAGTTTAAGTGTATTTTGTCAGCAACGATAGTAACTAGTACACGGATAAACCTGTAAAGGTTTTTGATGTATTAGTATTATATTTTTTTTGTAACATTATATTTATCAATTTAAATAAAAAAAAAAATTAAAAAAAAAATTCCTCCCGCTTTCTGTACGCGGACGATCTTGCGCTTACGTCCCAATCGTCCAGCTTTGACGAAGTTGAGAATAATCTCACCGCAGCTCTCAACAGTTTAGGCCAGTACTATGACGAGAACTCGCTCAAGCCTAACCCAACCAAGACTGAGTCATGCGTTTTCCATCTACGCAATGCACAAGCGGGACGAAAGCTCAAGATCTCCTGGCGTGGAGTGACCATCACTCATAACCCTTCCCCCAAATACCTCGGCGTTCTACTGGACAGGTCCCTCACTTTCAAAAAGAATTGTGAGGGCCTAAAACGAAAGGTGCACTGCCGCAACAACCTATTACAGCGTCTGGTTAGTACTAAGTGGGGAGCTACGCCGCAAGTGCTGCGAACTTCAGGACTGGCGCTAGCATTTTCTGCCGGCGAATTCGCATGCCCCGTACGGGGCCGCTCTACTCACGCCAAGCTTGTGGATACAGCCTTAAACGAAACCTGCCGGAAAATTACTGGATGTTTGAAGCCGACCCCGGTGATGTTGCTGTATCCACTGGCTGGCATAGCGCCGCCAGTTGTTCGCAGAACCATTGCAAGCTCGCGAGAGAGAGCTACGTTGGATGAGGACAAGCGGCATCCCCTACATGGGCACGAGCTACCGCCGCAAAGGCTAAAAAGTCGGAAAAGCTTTTTAAAACATGTCGACCCCCTCACAACTCAGCCCTCTCAAGCGAGATGCAACATCTGGCGTGCTCGAACACCGCTTCGTGATCCCTTTGTCCCGCTTTCTGAGAGTCTACCGGCTGGACATGTATTACCATGGCCGATCTGGAAGTCTTTAAATCGACTTCGGACTCAGGTCGGCCGGAGCAAGGAGAACATGTTCAGGTGGGGACTCTCGGAAAACCCAAATTTGGACTGTGTGTGTGGAGCGGTGCAGTCAATGGCTCATTTAGTTTCCTGTCCTGCCTGCCCTGTCACCTGTTCGCAGCAGGACTTAATGGACGCCACAAATAGTGCAGTCGAAGTGGCTAAGTTCTGGTCCGGAATGATTTAATTTGTCATCGACACGCAAAGAAGAAGAAGCTATTTATTATCCATGCTGAGGCGAATATCATCAGTGACTTTCAGTAACTTTCACTCCATATTTGAAAATGAATATCTTTTGTATTTTCGGCATTCGCAAATGTTCTGTGCACGATGGACACTTAAAAACGTAAAGTTTCTTTGTTGATTGTAAATTTGTGTATGTCTTAAAGTTGCGATACGTTTTATTTTTGAGCTGTTATATGTACATAGATATAGATAGTTAAGTTGTAGTTTTAAGTTATCCTGTTTTATAAGCCTTTTGTATTTTTTCTAAATAAATGTGTTTTGTAACTGTGTTTTGCTTTGGGAGGCTTAGAGGGAGGTCTAGGTAATTAGTTTGGTAAAGGTGGCTAGATGGAAGCCTGGTAGAACCCCTGAGGAGAGGTAAAAGGTTTTTTTGGTAAGCAGCGAGCTGCCTCCGCGACCGTTATTTCAAAACGGGCGGCGCTGAAATTGGTCGGAGGCCGCTCTCTGTACGGTATTGCTCCAAAGGGGTGGGTAAGTGCGTGCACCCATCTTCCATCTCGCTTCCTCCTATGGCGCCATCCCGCTCTGGGAATTTAATATAAATATAGCGTAGGCGTCATAGCGCGTATTCATTCAAATTCAACATTTTCGACAAGCCACCGAGTAACAACGAGACCTCCCTCGAGCTCCCATAAGCAAATCAACCACTGAAATTGTTCACGACTGAAGATATCTCGGCTGTTTTCCTTGTCTCTACAACCTCTGCGTCGCCCTGCATTTCCTGTACCATCATCGAAGGGGATCAGCAACATTTTATGGTCCTTCGTGAAGCCGGATCCCTGGACTGAAGAGAAAAAACCTGAAGAACTACGTCGTCGAGCCACGCCGCCATGACGAGTTCCACGCGTTCCAAGACCGCGTCCAAGCAGGCTGCCCAAGAGACGACGGATTCTGAAAATACAACAACTGAAGGTACGGGAAACACGACTTCGGGAGAAACAGCGACCTGGAGCCACGGCACTACGCAAACTGGGGAAACCGTAACGGAAACCACGAACAACGTGGCTGACGTCACGGTTGCGGAGACCAGACCTAAATCAGTTAGGTCAGACCGCTCCAAGGCTTCTCGCAAGAGGTTCCTCGCGGAACTGGAAGCCAAGGAGAGGCTGGCTGAGCTGGCGGTCAAAGAAGACCTGGAGGACTGCCCACACCTGGAGGACCTCAAACATGAACTGATGTACCAAAATGCCATGCCGAAAGTTCTCATCGGGCAAGATAACTGGGAGCTCATTGTGTCGCGCGATGTGCGAGCAGGACGGAGAGACCGACCCGTAGCCTCACTCACACAACTCGGGTGGGTGCTACATGGGTGCCGCTCGTCGCACACAGAGCCCGTTTCGTTTTGCGGGTATCTGTCTACCAAGGAGGAATCCAGCGACGAAATGGAGAACGCTATGCGGAGATACTTCGCCCTGGAGTCGCTGGGAGTTGAGCCAAGGAAGACGCGCGATTACCCGGAGCAGCGAGCGCTACGCCTGCTAGAGGAGACAACCACACGCCTCCCAGATGGTCGCTTCCAAACTGGCCTTCTGTGGAAAGAAGACAACACGAGAATGCCCGACAACTATGGCAATGCGAAGAAGAGGCTGCTCAACATCGAGAAGCGCCTAGATCAAGATCCTGATCTGAAAACAAAGTATAAAGAAAGGATGCAGAACCTCTTCACCAAGGGGTACGCCGAGCCCGCCACGACGCCTGGAAAGGCGTGGTACCTACCTCACTTCGCTGTGGTCAACCCAGACAAGCCGAAGATACGTCTTGTGCACGACGCAGCTGCCAGAACTGAGGGGAGAAGCCTGAACGACGCGCTGCTGCCCGGGCCCGACCTACTACATCTCTGCCCGGCGTAGTTATGCGCTTCCGGCAGAGCCCGTACGCTGTGACTGCAGACATTCGCGAGATGTTTATGCAAATACGCATAAAACCAGAAGACAGAGACGCCCTGCGCTTCCTGTGGAGAGGGAGCGAGAGAGGAGATGTGCCGCCGTCAGAATACCGAATGACGAGCGTGGTGTTCGGTGCGACCTCATCGCCGTGCACAGCTCTCTTCATCAAAAACAAAAACGCAGCTGACTATGCAGAACAGTTCCCGGAGGCGGCGCAGGCTATAGTGGAAAGTCACTATATGGATGACTACATCGCCAGCTACGGGACAGACGGAGAGGCCCTCGAGACAGCCACGGCGGTCGAACACATCCATCGGCAGGCCGGCTTTGAGCTGCGCGGGTGGGCATCCAACTCGCCCTCCGTGCTCCGTCACTACTCTACGAACGAGGCGGAGGCTACCATCCCTATCGGCGGGAGCGAGACAGAGCGAACACTGGGCCTGCTCTGGGAAGTGGGGCCGGACAACCTAGGCTTCAGACTCAACCGCAAGAGGGCGCCACTGGAAGTCATCGACGGGCTGCGCGCGCCGACGAAACGAGAGGCCCTCAGCGTGATCATGTCCCTATACGATCCGCTGGGGCTAATAGCACCTGTAACCACGCCGGCCAAGCGCATCATGCAAGACACCTGGCGCTACCACACTAACTGGGACGCCGATCTGCCAGACGAGCTGCACGAAAAATGGTACGAGTGGCTACGCACGCTACGCGCTACGGAGCGGCTACGCATCCCACGCTGTTACGACACGGGCGTCGTGACCAAGCGGGCGCTCCACACCTTTGGCGACGCGAGCGAGGAAGCCTACGCCGCCGCTGTCTACTGGCGGAACGAGAGGTCCGATGGAAGCGTGAGCGTCGTGCTGGCTGCCGCTAAGAGCCGGGTGACACCACTCAAACCCGTGTCGATCCCGAGGCTCGAGCTGCAGGCGGCGCTGCTGGGAGCGCGACTAGCCCACACTGTCACGCGCGAACACGACTGGGAAGCAGAAGCGCGACACTACTGGTCCGATTCTCGCACGGCTCTCGCATGGATACGAGCCGAGCCGCAAGCATTCAAGTGCTTTGTGGCACACCGGCTGGCAGAAATCGAAGAAACGACGAAAAAAAACGAGTGGAGATGGGTCCCAACAGCCCATAACGTCGCTGATGACGCTACACGAGCCACTCCGGCGGACTGCGGCGCCGCACACAGATGGTTTCACGGCCCCGAGTTCCTCTATCAACCGGAGGAATGCTGGCCGCAAGAAAACCGACGCGCCGCGGCCCCAGTCACCGGGGAAGAGCGAGAAGCTTGCTACGCGACTACGACGACTACGACGCTACGAGGACACGCCCACCTGCCCGACGTAGCGAGATTTTCACGCTGGACACGCCTCCTCCGAGCAACAGCGCGTGTTCTACAGTTCGTCGAGCGATGCCGAGGCCGCACACAACACATTGCAGCCGCGAAGAGGAAGCGAACTGCCAAAAATGAAAACAGAGATCCTACGTGGGGAGAGGCTATAAAGAAAAAGAAACCGAAGAAAAGCCTTTCAGTCGACACGCCGGACCGCTTCATAGGAATCGAAGCGCACCTACTCATACGCGCAGAAAAGCTATGGGTGCGAGCAGCGCAGGAAGACTCGTATGCGAGAGAGAGACGGAGAATCGAGAAAGGAGCCCTACTTACCGGCGACGATAAGCTAGCCGCCCTAAGTATTACGGTGGGCACCGACGGAATCCTGCGGCTCAAAGGACGAGTGGAGAAGGCCATCGACATACCAGAAGAAGCTGCAAGCCCCGCAGTGCTAGACGGCAGGCACCCCTACACCCGCCTGTACCTGCAACACCTGCACGAGCGGCTGAGCTACGGCGGAGTGGAGCTGGTGGTGAACGAGGCGCGCCAGCGACTATGGGTCACGCGCATCCGGCCTACGGTCAAAGAAGTCCTGCGAAGCTGCCCTGCCTGTCGCCTGAGGAAGGCGAAACCCGCCAGCCCGTCGACTGGCAACCTGCCGGCGGGCCGCCTGGCGCATCACGCGCGCCCCTTCACGTTTACCGGCCTAGGCTACTTTGGTCCGGTGACTGTGACTGTGGGGCGCCGCACCGAGAAGCGATACGTGGCCCTATTCACGTGTCTGACGTCGCGCGCCGTGCACCTGGAGATCGCCGCGTCGCTGAGCGCCGACTCAGCCATATCAGCGCTCCGGCGTTTCATCGCGCGGCGGGGGCCGCCCAAAGAAGTCTGGAGTAACAACGCGACCTACTTCAAGGCGGCGGATCGAGAGCTGGCTGCAGCAGTCGAGACCATGGGAGCGGAAGCCAGCGCGCAGCACATCGTGTGGCGGTTCATGCCACCCTCAGCCCCCTTCATGGCAGGCACCTGGGAGCGCATGGTGCGCACAGTCAAGGAGGCGCTGCGAGCCACGCTGCAGGTGCAGCGACCGAGCGAAGAAACACCTCCATACCCTGCTGGTGGAGTGCGAGAATGTGGTGAACTCGAGACCGCTGACCCACGTGAGCGTCGATTCATCTGAGCCCGTGGCGCTGACCCCGAATCACATCCTGGTCGGGCCCAACTGTCACGTGCCACCCCCGGGCACGTTCACTCCCGAAGACATCAACGCGCGCACGCACTGGAGGCGCGCACAGCTGCTAGCCGACAACTTCTGACGGCGGTGGGTGAGAGAGTACCTCCCCACACTCCAACACCGGCGGGAGCCCAGGGCCTCTAGAATCGGTGACCTGGTGGTCATCGCCGACAGCAACCTGTCACGCAACTGCTGGCCCAGAGGACGCATCACCCGGACGTTCCCGGGCGAGGATGGCGAAGTGCGCATGGTGGAGGTGACCACGAGCCGAGGACGCGTGCTGAGGCGGCCCACCAAGAAGATCATCGTGCTACCAGTGCTGGATCACGAAGGTGACGGCGGGAGAATGTGCACGATGGACACTTAAAAACGTAAAGTTTCTTTGTTGATTGTAAATTTGTGTGTCTTAAAGTTGCGATACGTTTTATTTTTGAGTTGTTATATGTACATAGATATAGATAGTTAAGTTGTAGTTTAAAGTTATCTTGTTTTATAAGCCTTTTGTATTTTTTCTAAATAAATGTGTTTTGTAACTGTGTTTTGCTTGGGGAGGCTTAGAGGGAGGTCTAGGTAATTAGTTTGGTAAAGGTGGCGAGATGGAAGCCTGGTAGAACCCCTGAGGAGAGGTAAAAGGTTTTTTGGTAAGCAGCGAGCTGCCTCCGCGACCGTTATTTCAAAACGGCGCTGAAATTGGTCGGAGGCGGCTCTCTGTACGGTATTGCTCCAAAGGGGTGGGTAAGTGCACCCATCTTCCGTCTCGCTTCCTCCTATGGCGCCATCCCGCTCTAGGAATTTAATATAAATATAGCGTAGGCTTCATAGCTGGCATTCATTCCAATTCACTCCATTTCGACTAGCCACCGAGTAACAACGAGACCTCCCTCGAGCTCCCATAAGCAAATCAACAACTGAAATTGTTCAAGACTGAAGATATCTCGGGTGTTTTCATTGTCTCTACAACCTCTGCGTCGCCCTGCATTTCCCGTACCACAATTAGGGCATGGATACCGGTATACCGATGATATTTTTCGGTATTTTGATACCGGTATTTGAGGATAAAATACCGTTATTTCGGTATTTCAAAAAAGTGATCATTTTTTTGCAAGGGTGTTTAAAGACTATGTAGAACGCTCGATTTCTATGGTTCATAGTTATTGTTCATACTGCAGATGAGTTATCATATATGACACGAAACACGAATAATCACGATTATATAAAAAAACACCACAAAATCAACTACTCAAAACATAATGCTACATGCATATAGCTAGTATCTAGGTGGAATTTTATGATATTGCTTTCAGTTTTATATCTAACTAGCTGTCCCGGCTAACTTCGTTCCACCTTACACTACACTACACTACCCTACCCTACTCTACAATACCCTACCCTCCCCTAAACTACCCTACCCTACCCTACACTACACTACCCTACCCTACCCTAACTACACTACACCTAAACTACAATATACTACACTACCCTACCCTACCCTAAAACCAATTATTTTTTGACTGATATTTTTTTATTGATGAATATCAAATTTTAATACTTATTATCCTATTGAAAAGACAGATGCAAAAACACAAAAAACATAAAAATTGGTCCAGCCGTTCTTGAGTTATAAATGGTGTAACTAACACGAATTTCTTTTATATATATAGATTTTTTACTTCTACAAATAAAATACCGATTTCGAACAAATGTCTCCCGATTTTTAAGTTTGTCGGCGTCGGCTTAGGAACTGTAAAGAAATTAATGTGTTTAAAGATGAGGCCGAGGATATAGAGGTGTTTCATCAAATCTCTCTAGCACATGGGATACATCTTGGAGTGTCAGACGTATTGTATTGAAAAGCCGCCACCACCACAGAACACGATGAAAATGAAACATCAGATGAGTCAGATGACGATTAAAGTGAAGATGAAGACGGTGACAATGAAATATTCACTTTTATGAGGTTTGAGCGCCATGTTTAAATTTAGAATATGGTAGTGTGATCAAGAAAACACGCTCTGTAATAAAAATGTTTTTGAGACCTACAACATAAAATGACGCATTACAAAAATATGTAAGTGAGCAAGAAGGCCGCGAACTGACCTTAGTTTTGGACTGCAAAACTCGTTGGTCCAGTCTAGCCGACATGAAGAGAGATTTAACAGACTCAATTGTAATTGAAAAAAGTTCTGAGACTTCAACTCTGCTTTAAATTTTTCCCAAGAGGAGTTTGAATTCCTGCATTCTTTTTAAAAGAGCTTGAAAATAGTCAAGAGCACTGTGGAAACCCAGAAGAATATTTCAAAGAAAATGCAGAGAAACGCAGAGTTAACCATCCAGAGTTTCCTAGAATGAGCTGTTATGAAATGATTACTTAATTACTGAACTTGTTCAACGTTTGCAAGAGCACTCTCTACAAAATACAACTGCGATGAGCACACCTGCTGCCGCTTATGTTTCTACTGAAAAGGGAATAAGTGGTGATCACACAGGTAGCAGTATTTCATCTGTGATGGAAAAAGAACTTAATAAAGCAATAGAAAAATCTATGCCCTAAAAGCAAAAAAGATCCCAAATCGGAGAGGAAAAAGAAAATAACACTCAAACACTAATTCGTATTGAAATTACATTTGTAGCGATATGCACTATTATTATATTTGCGCTGCGTATGCAGCTTGGCATTGCACTGGGCTCGGCTCGGCAGTCGCTCCCGAACCCCGCCCCTTTATAGACTCAACCTAAGGACAACCTTTCCATGTAATACATTCTTGTAAAGAAAAATAAAACCGGATATTCGTGAACTGCAAACCTGGTCACTTTTCATCCTCTCCACGCAACCTTCAATCGAATAATCACACCCGTGACACATTGTATGAAAATGTAGATACTAGAGGCAGATTTTAAGACGCAGCTTACAAGTACCACTTAGCACTCCTCCTACGAGCGTTTAATCCGAAAGAGCCTTTTCAGCTGCAAGTTACATATGTAAGAAAAAAAGATCATCGCTTATCATTTTGACGCGTTGTGTTTTCTTCGTTCTATCTTTCAACAAACGCGATCTGCCTGATGGATGGACTTGAGTTAAATTGCACCTGCGCCTACATTTTGTTTTTTTTAAATAACTTTTTTCTACGGTACCTTCATTTGCAATTTGATTATGTTTTAACAATACGTTCGTATTCATAGTATAATCTGTAACTAAGAGAACTATTCAAAACTATTGTATATGTATATCGATGGAAGTTAGCGGCTGCGCCCGCGACTGCATTCAGTCTATTAAACACACTCATTCGTACCAGGCGTTTGCTTACCTTCCTAATCTAATTACCCTTTATTTGCAAATATAACAGTGGCGACGAGCGGAGTTTATATTTTTCTTTAAAAAAATACCACGTGTGTGTCTAAAATTGTGTAATATGGCTAAAATTGCTTTTGGCCAGTTGACCGTGTTTAACCATGAAATCCACGATTGGACCTTGTATAAAGACAGATTGGAACAGTGGTTTTTAGCGAACGAAATACAAAAGGAGGAAGACAAGACTGTTTCTAAACGCCGCGCGATTCTTTTAAGCAACCTCGCGGAACCAACGTATAAACTTGTTCGGGATTTAGCATTACCAAAACAAGTGGGGGTTCTGGAGTACGAGAGTGTTGTTCAACTTTTAGACGGTCATTTTAAACCAAAGAAGTGTGGTTTCGCCGAAAGATATAAATTTCACAGTGCCACGCAGCACCCAAGCGAGTCTCTGGCTGAGTGGGCGGCACGGGTGCGAGGCCTCGCAATAGACTGCGGGTTCACAGCGTCAACATTAGATGAGGCGCTAAGAGACCGTTTCGTGCTCGGCATGGCGCCGGGGCCCGAACGTGACAAGCT
Source organism: Coleophora flavipennella (assembly GCA_947284805.1). NCBI lineage: Eukaryota > Metazoa > Arthropoda > Insecta > Lepidoptera > Coleophoridae > Coleophora > Coleophora flavipennella. The sequence goes on from OX369253.1 coordinate 1,713,970, forward strand.
GTTTACTAAGGAGATGGCGGAGTTAACGCTTAGCAAAGCGTTAACCTTGGCGGAAAGCATTCGCTGTGCAAAAATAGGCGCACAGCAAGCGGTTCCAGCATCCAGTGCAACTCCGAGGGCTTTTGTACAAGAGCCTTTGAGCGTATTGAAGGTGTCAGCAGCACCGCAAAGTGAGTCACGTGCACGGCGGCCCGGCTCGGCGGCCGCGATGGAGCGACCCGCCGGCGGCCGGACCGGCGGCGGCGCAGGCGGATCTGCCGGCGGCGGCGGCGGCGCCGCGAGCGCCGAGCAGTGCGCAGCGTGTGGCTATAGTGGCCACCAGTTATCTTCATGTCGTTTTACGCGTTATAAGTGCAAAAAGTGTGGTGTGAAAGGTCACCTTAAGAGGATGTGTGCGGCAAATAGATATTTAAATCATAACTTTATCGAGTGTCATGCGGAGGATATCGGGGACGATGGTAAGAGATTAATTTGTAATATCCGATCAGTATGCGGTGAGCCGATGAAGGAGTCTGTAAGGGTGAACGAAGTCAACTTAACTTTTGAAATTGATACAGGTTCAGCAGTCACCATTTTATCAGAAGAGATTTACAATAAATATTTCTCTGATTTCAGTCTAAAACCAAGTGATATCATTTTGCAAAGTTATAACGGGGGCAGAATTACTACTTTAGGTACACTAACATTATCTTTTACGTATAATAATAGAACCAAAAATGTCAGGGTTCATGTGGTGCGCAACGGTGGCCCGCCGTTATTAGGCAGAGACTTTATATCTAGCTTTAATTTACAATTTTTTTCTGTCAACCAGTGTAATGACGCTGGCGAAATGGATAAGTTTATATCTCAGTATCCAAACTTATTTTCTGATGCCTTAGGACGCTGTAAAGATCTTAAAGTTGACCTGCCTTTAAAACCCGACTCAAAGCCAATTTTTTTTAGAGCGCGGCCAGTTCCTTTTGCTCTCAGAGAGAAAATCGAAAAGGAGATAAACAGATTAGTAGATTTAGGAATTTTAGTGCCAGTCAAACATTCGAATTATGCTAGCCCAGTCGTGCCAGTGTTAAAGCGTGATGGTCAGATTAGACTTTGTGCCGATTTTTCCGTATCACTAAATAAACAATTATTAGTGGAAAAATATCCATTGCCAACGGTAGACGAATTATTTTCAAAATTACATAATGGTGTTCAGTTTAGTAAGCTTGATTTATCACAAGCTTACAATCAACTTTTATTATCAGAATCAGCGCAAAACCTAACGTGTATAAATACGCACAAAGGCTTGTTTAAATATACAAGGTTAGTGTTCGGCCTTTCAAGCGCTCCGGCTATTTTTCAGAGAGTTATGGAAACAATACTACAAGGGTTAGACGGAGTTCTTCTGTTTTTGGACGATATACTGATTACGGGAGCTAATAAAATACAACACGAACAGAGATTACATGAAGTTTTTCGCCGTTTAGAGCAAGCGGGTTTAGTTTTAAAAAAAGAAAAATGCTCATTATTTCAGGACTCTGTTTCTTATCTTGGGTACGACATAGATAGGCAAGGTATTCACAAATCACCTGAGAAAGTTAAATCTATATTGAATGCAAAGAAACCGACAAATATATCGGAGTTAAGATCATTTCTTGGTTTAGTAAATTATTATAGAATCTTTGTCAAAAATACGTCTTCTATTTTAAATCCGTTGCATCGACTGCTACAAAAAGATGTACCTTGGGACTGGGGAAAAGAGCATGACAGGGCTTTCACAGCAATTAAAGAAGAGTTGGCCTCAGATTCCACGTTAGCGCATTTTGATCCGGAAGCAAAATTAATCTTGACAGTAGATGCGTCGCCTTTTGGCCTTGGTGCGATTCTGTCGCAGGTGGAAAAAGGGAGTGGAACCGAAAGGCCAATCTCGTTTATGTCACGATCATTAAGAGGGAAGAATAGTACGTGCTCGTCCATACAAAAAGAGAAAACGTTTTTCCACTTCTAAATATTTTCCAATCACCATGATTTTTTAGTATGTTATTGACACAATGAATGACTAGGTTTATAGGTTTTCCTTTTTTCAAAATTTGCTATAGATTGAAACTTATAGGCAGCTCAAGTAACGTAATTTTTGTGATTAAAACTGTGTCGAATTAAGCCGTTTTTTGAACAAAATCAATGTATTTTTTGTTAAAAAGCGAAACCTATAAACCTAGAATATATTGCGCTGAAACGATCAACATCAAAATCAAAGAGATTTGTTGAGATTTAGTTAGTGTAAACCGTTTTCTCCCGAAATGGGAATTTCGTCCAAAAAAGTACCTATTGTCAGTTGCGAGCTGCAACGCTCTCTATCGCACGATTGGGGGTCGGGGGGGAAGCAAAGCACATGTACAATAGAGATGACGATGGTGAAGTCGATAGTAGAGATGGGATCCCACCCACGTTATCAATATCTATATCTGTTTAAAAAATTCTGGGAGTGGGAAAAGTTAATATTAGTAGGTTTTCAAAAAAAAGATTGACCAGTGATTATTGTTTTATTTCGTCCTACTCAAAATGGATTACATTGTTTTTTTTTTGTAAACGATTGTGTGTTTGTACTTCGCTGTTCCAAGACGTTACAGCAGCTAAACATGTTCGTGAATGTAGCCGAATTTGCCATTGTCGCATTTGGACGAATAAGACGAATACGCGAACACGTATAGCGATGTGATGTGCTAGCATTAGAGTTCGTTGTTTTGCTTCAGAGCCCTTATCTTTTTGCTTTGCACTAGGTTGAGTGCCTTCCGTACTCGCCTCCCCTGCCTGGTGAAGTTGTAAAGGCCCCCACGGCCAACAACAAGCTTGTCATTTCGAAAAAAAAAAAACAGAGCCCTAATAAAATTAAAACCGTAATGTGGCTAATCCACCTACTCATTTCAACGGTCCACGAATAAGAATTAAAGAGAAATCATTATTACGGTACCTATATTTAACGTGACCATAGTCCCTTTTTTAGGCTGTTCGTCCTGCTGTCCCCAGCGAGGGAAAAAACGTCCCACTTTCGCAAACGATAAATTAACTGAAGTATAATACCTATTATTTTTTCACTCGGAAACAACTGCTTAGATATTAGAAGTCATGTTACTTACTAAGGCATAAGTAGCTCAACGTATGTGAACTAAAAAAAACCACCAAGTGCGAGTTGAACTCGCGTAGAGAGGGTTCCGTACAATTACAAAGACATTTAGGGTGATTTTTAAATAATTAAAAATATCACATTTGAAATCGTCACAGTAAGATGCACTAGCGCTATCTAGTGGTGTTTTAGTGAACTATTTTCCGTAAATTTACGTAATAAATTGAGTTTACCACTTTATTTACAATTGATAGAATTCTTATAGGTTTTCCTGTAATCTACAAGCAATAAACTATATTTTGTAGTTTTGGAGTAATCACCTAATGGGGGAATGGTCAATTTTCGTCTTTTTCCAAGCGATTTCCAAAAAGGAGGAGGTTCTCAATTCGACTGTATGTTTTTTTTATTTTTTTTATAAGTATTACCTCAGAACTTTTATTGGGTGAACCGATTTTGATGATTTTTTTTCTTCGAAAGCTAGTGTTTTTCATGTGGTCCCATATAAATTTTATCAAAATCGGTGTAGTACTTTTTTAGAAAATTAACAAAAACCAAAAATAATAATGCAAAATTGTTCGAAGTTGTTCATTTGATATATGACACAGTAAGGTCTGCAAAACTTTTTTTTAAATTTACTAATTGGTCCCCCGAAAATACCCTTAATTTTTAAAAATATTTATTGACTGCACATCTGTGTTTGGATCATAGGATTACACCATCCTACCTGATTTCACTTGATATGGTCCAGTAGATTCGGACAGTGATCTGTGATGGCTGTGACAGACGGACAGACAGACAGGCGCACGAGTGATCCTATAAGGGTTCGGTTTTTTTGTACGGAACCCATAAAACCTAATTATTATTTAGATGGTCACGTTAGGTATACTCGTATAATTATTATAGTATAGTTTCGTTCACAATAACTAGCATAATATTTTATCACGCTTTTATTATCAGGTGAGGTGCAGCCAAACGCACTCAAATTTTTAATTTAAAAAAAAATGCTTCACCTGTATGTTTGTATGTAACCGACTCCTATGGACTCGATTTTGACCCACTTTAAACGGACACATTTAATTCAAACTTTGTAAACTTATCAAGAATCAGCGACAATATAATAATTTCTTAAGTTTGAACTAAAAAATAAATAGAGTTATAAAAAACTAAAAAACACGCCTTTAAAGTACATCAGACTAAAAGTAAAAAATAATTCTTAATATAAGTTGAAAATAATAATTATAACAAAAAAATACTAGTATTATTGTGAAAAAGTGTGGGTTGCTCGATAGACGAAAAATATGGCACAGAGCGCCCCACGCTTTTTCACAATAATCTAGTATTATTTTATTAATTGTAGTTATATTTTTTGTTAATTATTATTTTCAACTTATATTAAGAAATATTTTTTACTTTTTAGTCTGATGTACTTTAAAAGCGTGTTTTTTAGTTTTTTTAAACTCTATTTATTTTAGATACACTGCCAATACCTAAATAACCTTACAATATAAAATTTTAGTCATTTAGGGCGCATATCGGCAACAAGCCGATTTATCAAAAATCAATTTAGTTTATACTCCTTGCTAATTACTATTATCTACATAACAAAATACTCACTTGAAATTATCACTATTCCCTACTGCTATTACCTTCAATGTCTTTGTATCGGAGTGTCGGGGACGCCACAACAATCACTATCCGTAGGTACCTAAGTAAGAAAACACTCCGCCTTTCGTCGCAACTTCTCGCCAACTGGCAGCGTCCGTCGATGTGTGCGTGAGGCTCTTTGTATGTGCTGTGCGCGATGCCCGGGGGCATGAGCGCACGAGCGATAGCAAATGTTTTCCCAAATACCTATTTCGTTAGGAGCGCGAAGCTATTCTTCCCTCTTAACTTCGGCTGAAAAGGGTTATAGCCAAATCCAAAAAGAGGCTACTGCAATTATTTTCGGTGTAAAAAAGTACCATCAGTACTTATACGGTCGTTCAGAGCCATTTGTACTAAGAACTGACCACAAACCACTTCTGTCAATTTTTAACCCACAAAAGGGGTTTCCAGAAGTAAGTGCAAATAGATTGCAGCGGTATGCTATTTTCCTTTCTGCATATAACTTTAAAATTGAATATGTGAGTAGCACGCACAACACCGCAGATTTTCTGAGTCGCTGTTTAGAAAACAATAATTTAGCTGTCCAGGAAAGTACGGAAGAGAACGCGGTTTATGTTAGGTTTGTAACGGATGGAAATCGATTTTTGACATTATCACAGATTCGTGGCAGTATAGAAAAAGATAAAACGTTATCTTCGGTAAAAAAATGTTTGCAAGGCGGATGGCCTAAGAAAAATACAGATAAATCGTTGAAAGTGTTTTTCGATTGTCGTAACGAATTGGCAGTAGAAAATGGCTGCATTCTGCGAGGTCATAAACTGATTATTCCAGAAGTATTCAGGCTACAGGTCTTAGATGAGCTTCACAAAGGTCATTTAGGCATGACAAAAATGAAATGCGAAGCCCGGAACCGGTTCTGGTGGCCAGGCTTATCAGCTGATATCGAACGCTATGTCGCGTCATGTAGGATTTGCATGTCTTTACGGCCGAGCCCCCCACGCGCACCACTCACCCCCTGGCCTTTCCCGCCTCGCCCGTGGCACCGTGTACACTTGGACTTCCTTGGGCCACATAATAATAAGATGTATTTGGTAGCAGTGGACGCATTCTCCAAATGGGTAGAATGTTTTGATGTATCAACTGGGTACGGTTCTCGAGTGGTGATCGAGAAACTTTGCGAAATGATGGCTAGGTTTGGGTTATTTAATACTATTTGCACCGATAACGGTACCTCTTTCACATCCGCAGAGTTTCAGGACTTCTGTATGCGGAATAACATAATTCATTTAACGAGCCCCGCTTATAATCCAGCTAGCAATGGACAAGCGGAAAGTTATGTTAAAATTATAAAAAAGGCTCTGAACTCAATTATTCAATCTGGGGTAAATTTCAGAGATATAAACATTAATTTACAAGAATTCTTACTAAGATACCGAAATTCTAAACACAGTACCACCAACAGATCACCTTCAGAAATTTTGTTCGGCCACAATTTAAGGACTAGGCTTGATTTAATTAATCCCAAAACCGCGGTATCATACGACACGACACTCGATAAAACTGTTAAAGAAAAACAGTGCTCACAGAGTGAAAATTACGGCGGAAATCGTCATGTACACTTTATGATAGGAGAAAAAGTGCTCGTGAAAGTTTACATAAATCAAAAACAAAAATGGGTTGGTGGAGTAATTGTGGAACAATTAGGGAACTCTTTATATTTAGTATGCTTAGTTAATTCGAACAATATTGTAAAAAAACATAAAAACCAGTTGTTAAAATTTAAAGGGGAGGAGAGTTACGAAAGGAAGTCACATTCAACCAATAATAACTGTAATATGGAAAATGATGTCATTCCTGCCTTTATATTACCCTCAACTTCAGGGGTCAGTGATATCCACCCCTCGTCTGGTGTAAGCTCGACTGGAACGCAAAGGAATGAACCGAAGATTGGTCCCGACGAGCCTGTCGGCGGGTCTAGTCTGGTGAATCTGGAGAATGGTTCTGCACAAGTAGAGGCTAGGGCAGGCCCTCTGCCCAATGATGATGGTTCTACTGTTCTCCCAAAACGTAACCGGAAGAAGGTGGATTATTATCATGAACAGTATTTTTAATTTTATTTTTGTTAATTAAAGGTGGAGGGGTATTGTATATGTATATCGATGGAAGTTAGCGGCTGCGCCCGCGACTGCATTCAGTCTATTAAACACACTCATTCGTACCAGGCGTTTGCTTACCTTCCTAATCTAATTACCCTTTATTTGCAAATATAACAAAAACTTTCGTTACATGTTTTCTTATCATTAGAGAGTAAGACTGATTTTTATACCTTTATGATAATGAAATAATATAAATTTTGATTTTATCAAATAACGTATTTTCTTTAGTATTCTTATTTACCTATATCCATTACATTTTGTGGTTTCTAGGGAGTTGATAAATAGTTGAAGTGTTTCTGCCATACAGTGTAGAAAACTGCTTTAAACACCTTCCGCAAACAAGACTTACTAATCGTTCTTGGAATCATTTAAACAGAAATAGCAGTATTAAAAAAAATACCGAAAAATTACCGAAATTTCGGTATACCGGTAATTGAAATTTCAATACCGGTATCAATACCGGTATGAAAATCATTCCGGTATTCCATGCCCTAACCACAATCGAAGGGGATCAGCAACAATTTTTTTATATCAAACTTGGCTCTTGTTACGGACAGCGAGCCAAACAGGACGCCGCCGAGCACCGCGTCACTTGGATCACCGCCAGTTCCAAAGGGCGGCAAAGAACGAGCGAGACAGACGTGGCGCGGGACAGGGACACATTGAGAAAACGTGTGCTCACTTAGACTGTAACTAGTTTGGAGGCGTAGATTTAGGATATAAATAGAGCATTTTTATAATAAAGTGTTGTTGTTGTTGCTTACTTGCGAACTCAATTCTATTGTTTCATTTCGACCTTAATATACAGTCCACTGATCCACAACAGTTTGTCTGGTCCTGCACGAGCCGGATTTGAACGTGAATCCACCTGCACGAACGACTACGAACGAACGAGATGGTTGTTACAAGAAGCCAAGCTGACAAGATGAGCTGCCAGAACAAATCGAAACTGTCGGGACCTTTGAGAGATAACTAAATTAGTTTATTAGGGATGTAACTCTTAATATACTATCTCTCTCCAGTCACCAGACAAAACTGATTTGATATGTCTTTTAGAATGGAATTGACTCACCAGATGTATACTTGTGTGGTGTTCATAAGGACGCCTGTGTAAGTCCGCTCAATCAGACCAGGTATCTCCGTCTGTTAATATAAAATATAACACTGATTTTACTTGTTTCATATCTAAGTACGGAGCGTAGAAACAATGATCTTTTATCTTGATAACCGTAACATTTAGTAAAGGATAGTCATTAATCATAAGTCAGTCTCTCATAATTGGCCACTACTAGCTGGCCACATAGTTTGCCATACAGGCTTCTTTATAGACTACAATAGGTTTCCATTAACACTGGACACACCGTTGTCCATTTATATACACTTGTTCATGGATCACAGAAGACCCTTGCCATACAGGCTTTACACTGGCCACACAGTTGTCCGTTTATATGGACTTGTTCATGGATCACAAAAGACCCTTGCCATACAGGCTTTACACTGGCCACACAGTTGTCCGTTTATATGGACTTTTCATGGATCCTTTATAGGCCTTTAATGGGCCATCATCACGCCATACAGGCTTCAAACTGGCCACACAGTTGTCCATCGATATGGACCTTTCATGGATCCTTTATAGGCCTTTAATGGGCCAACCGCAGTGAAGATAGCACCCCACTTTGCCGGACCCCTTTTTGTTGTGTATGCTGTGAACACGCCCTTACTATAAGGGGGTTAGCACCCTTAATCTTACTTAATTTACCAATAATCGACACTACCGTACAAATAAAAGAATTTCAACTGTCATAAGCCTTTCTTTTCATCTTTGTCCATATCCTACCTTGATTAATAGTTCAGTCAATCTATAATATATAGCTGAGGTACCTACCTAAATAAACAAACGCACATCACAGACGAATTATTGTAAAGTGGATAACTGAATATCAGCGTAAGTATCTACCTACCTATTAAGCAATAACGGAAGGATTTCACTACGAAAACAAAGCTTACTTTTGATCACGCACGATTAAACAACAGTTTCCTCAAATCGTTACTCAAGTGAATTGTACCTACTTTGAAAGAGATAAATAAGTACGGCTCCCTATTCAAATACATGAGGTGAAGTTGGTACGACACATGTCGGCATGTTGAACAGGCTCTGCTGAATCGTTTAAAGTACAGAGCGAGTCCAGTTAATGTTCATATTTTTAAGATATTTACGTCTAAACTTTATTTGTGTAGTCGATTTTCAAAAAAATTGAATTCCACTTTTAGGTACTTTGCATGAGGTGAAGTGGGTAAGACACATGTCGACATGTTAAACAGGCTCTGCTGAATCGTATAAGAGACAGAACGACTCCAGTTAATGTTCATATTTTTGAGATATTTGCGTCTGAAGATTCTATATGAAGTAGAATTTTTCAAAAAATTGAACTCCACTTTTAGGTACTTTCCAAGAGGTGAAGTGGGTAAGACACATGTCGGCATGTTGAACAGGCTCTGCTGAATCGTTTAAAGTACAGAGCGACTCCAGTTAATGTTCATATTTTTAAGATATTTACGTCTAAACTTTATATGTGTAGTCGATTTTCAAAAAAATTTAACTCCACTTTTAGGTACTTTGCAAGAGGTGAAGTGGGTAAGACACATGTCGGCATGTTGAACAGGCTCTGCTGAATCGTTTAAGACACAGAGCGACTCCAGTTAATGTTCATATTTTTGATTTATTTACGTATAAACGTTGTTTCTGTAGTCGCTTTTCCAAAAAATTGAACTCCTCTTCTAGGTACTTTGCATGAGGTGAAGTGGGTAAGACACATGTCGGCATGTTAAACAGGCTCTGCTGAATCGTTTAAGACACAGAGCGACTCCAGTTAATGTTCATATTTTTAAGATATTTACGTCTAAACTTTATTTGTGTAGTCGATTTTCCAAAAAATTGAACTCCTCTTTTAGGTACTTTGCACGAGGTGAAGTTGGTAAGACATATGTCGGCATGTTGAACAGGCTCTGCTGAATCGTTTAAAGTACAAAGCGACTCCAGTTAATGTTCATATTTTTGAGATATTTGCGTCTGAAATTTATATATGAAGTCAAATTTTTCAAAAAATTGAACTCCACATTTAGGTACTTTGCAAGAGGTGAAGTGGGTAAGACACATGTCGGCATGTTAAACAGGCTCTGATGAATCGTTTAAGACACAGAGCGACTCCAGTTAATGTTCATATTTTTAAGATATTTACGTCTAAACTTTATTTGTGTAGTCGATTTTCAAAAAAATTGAACTCCACTTTTAGGTACTTTGTAATACTTTGTATAAGGTGAAGTGGGTAAGACATATGTCGGCATGTTGAACAGGCTCTGCTGAATCGTTTAAAGTACAAAGCGACTCCAGTTAATGTTCATATTTTTGAGATATTTGCGTCTGAAATTTATATATGAAGTCGAATTTTTCAAAAAATTGAACTCCACATTTAGGTACTTTGCAAGAGGTGAAGTGGGTAAGACACATGTCGGCATGTTGAACAGGCTCTGCTGAATCGTTTAAAGTACAGAGCGACTCCAGTTATTGTTCATATTTTTAAGATATTTACGTCTAAACTTTATTTGTGTAGTCGATTTTCAAAAAAATTGAACTCCTCTTTTAGGTACTTTGCATGAGGTGAAGTGGGTAAGACATATGTCGGCATGTTGAACAGGCTCTGCTGAATCGTTTAAGACACAGAGCGACTCCAGTTAATGTTCATATTTTTGATTTATTTACGTATAAACGTTGTTTCTGTAGTCGCTTTTCCAAATAATTGAACTCCTCTTCTAGGTACTTTGCATGAGGTGAAGTGGGTAAGACACATGTCGGCATGTTAAACAGGCTCTGCTGAATCGTTTAAGACACAGAGCGACTCCAGTTAATGTTCATATTTTTAAGATATTTACGTCTAAACTTTATTTGTGTAGTCCATTCTCAAAAAAATTGAACTCCATTTTTAGGTACTTTGCATGAGGTGAAGTGGGTAAGACATATGTCGGCATGTTGAACAGGCTCTGCTGAATCGTTTAAAGTACAAAGCGACTCCAGTTAATGTTCATATTTTTGAGATATTTGCGTCTGAAATTTATATATGAAGTCGAATTTTTCAAAAAATTGAACTCCACATTTAGGTACTTTGCAAGAGGTGAAGTGGGTAAGGCACATGTCGGCATGTTGAACAGGCTCTGCTGAATCGTTTAAGACACAGAGCGACTCCAGTTAATGTTCATATTTTTGATTTATTTACGTATAAACGTTGTTTCTGTAGTCGCTTTTCCAAAAAATTGAACTCCTCTTCTAGGTACTTTGCATGAGGTGAAGTGGGTAAGACACATGTCGGCATGTTAAACAGGCTCTGCTGAATCGTTTAAGACACAGAGCGACTCCAGTTAATGTTCATATTTTTAAGATATTTACGTCTAAACTTTATTTGTGTAGTCGATTTTCCAAAAAATTGAACTCCTCTTTTAGGTACTTTGCACGAGGTGAAGTTGGTAAGACATATGTCGGCATGTTGAACAGGCTCTGCTGAATCGTTTAAAGTACAAAGCGACTCCAGTTAATGTTCATATTTTTGAGATATTTGCGTCTGAAATTTATATATGAAGTCAAATTTTTCAAAAAATTGAACTCCACATTTAGGTACTTTGCAAGAGGTGAAGTGGGTAAGACACATGTCGGCATGTTGAACAGGCTCTGCTGAATCGTTTAAAGTACAGAGCGACTCCAGTTAATGTTCATATTTTTAAGATATTTACGTCTAAACTTTATTTGTGTAGTCGATTTTCAAAAAAATTGAACTCCTCTTTTAGGTACTTTGCATGAGGTGAAGTGGGTAAGACATATGTCGGCATGTTGAACAGGCTCTGCTGAATCGTTTAAGACACAGAGCGACTCCAGTTAATGTTCATATTTTTTATTTATTTACGTATAAACGTTGTTTCTGTAGTCGCTTTTCCAAATAATTGAACTCCTCTTCTAGGTACTTTGCATGAGGTGAAGTGGGTAAGACACATGTCGGCATGTTAAACAGGCTCTGCTGAATCGTTTAAGACACAGAGCGACTCCAGTTAATGTTCATATTTTTAAGATATTTACGTCTAAACTTTATTTGTGTAGTCCATTCTCAAAAAAATTGAACTCCATTTTTAGGTACTTTGCATGAGGTGAAGTGGGTAAGACATATGTCGGCATGTTGAACAGGCTCTGCTGAATCGTTTAAAGTACAAAGCGACTCCAGTTAATGTTCATATTTTTGAGATATTTGCGTCTGAAATTTATATATGAAGTCGAATTTTTCAAAAAATTGAACTCCACATTTAGGTACTTTGCAAGAGGTGAAGTGGGTAAGGCACATGTCGGCATGTTGAACAGGCTCTGCTGAATTGTTTAAAGTACAGAGCGACTCCAGTTAATGTTCATATTTTTAAGATATGTACGTCTAAACTTTATTTGTGTAGTCGATTTTCAAAAAAATTGAACTCCTCTTTTAGGTACTTTGCATGAGGTGAAGTGGGTAAGACACATGTCGGCATGTTAAACAGGCTCTGCTGAATCGTTTAAGACACAGAGCGACTCCAGTTAATGTTCATATTTTTAAGATATTTACGTCTAAACTTTATTTGTGTAGTCGATTTTCCAAAAAATTGAACTCCTCTTTTAGGTACTTTGCACGAGGTGAAGTTGGTAAGACATATGTCGGCATGTTGAACAGGCTCTGCTGAATCGTTTAAAGTACAAAGCGACTCCAGTTAATGTTCATATTTTTGAGATATTTGCGTCTGAAATTTATATATGAAGTCAAATTTTTCAAAAAATTGAACTCCACATTTAGGTACTTTGCAAGAGGTGAAGTGGGTAAGACACATGTCGGCATGTTGAACAGGCTCTGCTGAATCGTTTAAAGTACAGAGCGACTCCAGTTAATGTTCATATTTTTAAGATATTTACGTCTAAACTTTATTTGTGTAGTCGATTTTCAAAAAAATTGAACTCCTCTTTTAGGTACTTTGCATGAGGTGAAGTGGGTAAGACAAATGTCGGCATGTTGAACAGGCTCTGCTGAATCGTTTAAGACACAGAGCGACTCCAGTTAATGTTCATATTTTTGATTTATTTACGTATAAACGTTGTTTCTGTAGTCGCTTTTCCAAATAATTGAACTCCTCTTCTAGGTACTTTGCATGAGGTGAAGTGGGTAAGACACATGTCGGCATGTTGAACAGGCTCTGCTGAATCGTTTAAGACACAGAGCGACTCCAGTTAATGTTCATATTTTTAAGATATTTACGTCTAAACTTTATTTGTGTAGTCGATTTTCCAAAAAATTGAACTCCTCTTTTAGGTACTTTGCACGAGGTGAAGTTGGTAAGACATATGTCGGCATGTTGAACAGGCTCTGCTGAATCGTTTAAAGTACAAAGCGACTCCAGTTAATGTTCATATTTTTGAGATATTTGCGTCTGAAATTTATATATGAAGTCAAATTTTTCAAAAAATTGAACTCCACATTTAGGTACTTTGCAAGAGGTGAAGTGGGTAAGACACATGTCGGCATGTTGAACAGGCTCTGCTGAATCGTTTAAAGTACAGAGCGACTCCAGTTAATGTTCATATTTTTAAGATATTTACGTCTAAACTTTATTTGTGTAGTCGATTTTCAAAAAAATTGAACTCCTCTTTTAGGTACTTTGCATGAGGTGAAGTGGGTAAGACATATGTCGGCATGTTGAACAGGCTCTGCTGAATCGTTTAAGACACAGAGCGACTCCAGTTAATGTTCATATTTTTTATTTATTTACGTATAAACGTTGTTTCTGTAGTCGCTTTTCCAAATAATTGAACTCCTCTTCTAGGTACTTTGCATGAGGTGAAGTGGGTAAGACACATGTCGGCATGTTAAACAGGCTCTGCTGAATCGTTTAAGACACAGAGCGACTCCAGTTAATGTTCATATTTTTAAGATATTTACGTCTAAACTTTATTTGTGTAGTCCATTCTCAAAAAAATTGAACTCCATTTTTAGGTACTTTGCATGAGGTGAAGTGGGTAAGACATATGTCGGCATGTTGAACAGGCTCTGCTGAATCGTTTAAAGTACAAAGCGACTCCAGTTAATGTTCATATTTTTGAGATATTTGCGTCTGAAATTTATATATGAAGTCGAATTTTTCAAAAAATTGAACTCCACATTTAGGTACTTTGCAAGAGGTGAAGTGGGTAAGGCACATGTCGGCATGTTGAACAGGCTCTGCTGAATTGTTTAAAGTACAGAGCGACTCCAGTTAATGTTCATATTTTTAAGATATGTACGTCTAAACTTTATTTGTGTAGTCGATTTTCAAAAAAATTGAACTCCTCTTTTAGGTACTTTGCATGAGGTGAAGTGGGTAAGACACATGTCGGCATGTTAAACAGGCTCTGCTGAATCGTTTAAGACACAGAGCGACTCCAGTTAATGTTCATATTTTTAAGATATTTACGTCTAAACTTTATTTGTGTAGTCGATTTTCCAAAAAATTGAACTCCTCTTTTAGGTACTTTGCACGAGGTGAAGTTGGTAAGACATATGTCGGCATGTTGAACAGGCTCTGCTGAATCGTTTAAAGTACAAAGCGACTCCAGTTAATGTTCATATTTTTGAGATATTTGCGTCTGAAATTTATATATGAAGTCAAATTTTTCAAAAAATTGAACTCCACATTTAGGTACTTTGCAAGAGGTGAAGTGGGTAAGACACATGTCGGCATGTTGAACAGGCTCTGCTGAATCGTTTAAAGTACAGAGCGACTCCAGTTAATGTTCATATTTTTAAGATATTTACGTCTAAACTTTATTTGTGTAGTCGATTTTCAAAAAAATTGAACTCCTCTTTTAGGTACTTTGCATGAGGTGAAGTGGGTAAGACAAATGTCGGCATGTTGAACAGGCTCTGCTGAATCGTTTAAGACACAGAGCGACTCCAGTTAATGTTCATATTTTTGATTTATTTACGTATAAACGTTGTTTCTGTAGTCGCTTTTCCAAATAATTGAACTCCTCTTCTAGGTACTTTGCATGAGGTGAAGTGGGTAAGACACATGTCGGCATGTTAAACAGGCTCTGCTGAATCGTTTAAGACACAGAGCGACTCCAGTTAATGTTCATATTTTTAAGATATTTACGTCTAAACTTTATTTGTGTAGTCCATTTTCAAAAAAATTGAACTCCATTTTTAGGTACTTTGCATGAGGTGAAGTGGGTAAGACATATGTCGGCATGTTGAACAGGCTCTGCTGAATCGTTTAAAGTACAAAGCGACTCCAGTTAATGTTCATATTTTTGAGATATTTGCGTCTGAAATTTATATATGAAGTCGAATTTTTCAAAAAATTGAACTCCACATTTAGGTACTTTGCAAGAGGTGAAGTGGGTAAGGCACATGTCGGCATGTTGAACAGGCTCTGCTGAATTGTTTAAAGTACAGAGCGACTCCAGTTAATGTTCATATTTTTAAGATATGTACGTCTAAACTTTATTTGTGTAGTCGATTTTCAAAAAAATTGAACTCCTCTTTTAGGTACTTTGCATGAGGTGAAGTGGGTAAGACATATGTCGGCATGTTGAACAGGCTCCGCTAATTCGTTTAAAACACAGAGCGACTCCAGTTAATGTTCATATTTTTAAGATATTTACGTTTAAACTTTATTTGTGTAGTCGATTTTCCAAAAAATTGAACTCCTCTTTTAGGTACTTTGCATGAGGTGAAGTTGGTAAGACATATGTCGGCATGTTGAAGAGGCTCTGCTGAATCGTATAATTGACAGAGCGACTCCAGTTAATGTTCATATTTTTGAGATATTTGCGTCTGAAATTTTTATATGAAGTCGAATTTTTCAAAATTTTGAACTACACATTTAGGTACTTTGCAAGAGGTGAAGTGGGTGAGACACATGTCGGCATGTTGAACAGGCTCTGCTGAATCGTTTAAAGTACAGAGCGACTCCAGTTAATGTTCATATTTTTAAGATATTTACGTCTAAACTTTATTTGTGTAGTCGATTTTCAAAAAAATTTAACTCCTCTTTTAGGTACTTTGCATGAGGTGAAGTGGGTAAGACACATGTCGGCATGTTAAACAGGCTCTGCTTCATCGTATAAGAGACAGAGCGACTCCAGTTAATGTTCATATTTTTGAGATATTTGCGTCTGAAGTTTCTATATGAAGTCGAATATTTCAAAAAATTGAACTCCACTTTTAGGTACTTTGCAAGAGGTGAAGTGGGTAAGACACATGGTGGCATGTTGAACAGGCTCTGCTGAATCGTTTAAGACACAGAGCGACTCCAGTTAATCTTCATATTTTTAAGATATTTACGTCTAAACTTTATTTGTGTAGTCGATTTTCAAAAAAATTTAAATCCATTTTTAGGTACTTTGCATGAGGTGAAGTGGGTAAGACATATGTCGGCATGTTGAACAGGCTCTGCTGAATTGTTTAAAGTACAAAGCGACTCCAGTTAATGTTCATATTTTTGAGATATTTGCGTCTGAAATTTATATATGAAGTCGAATTTTTCAAAAAATTGAACTCCACATTTAGGTACTTTGCAAGAGGTGAAGTGGGTAAGACACATGTCGGCATGTTGAACAGGCTCTGCTGAATCGTTTAAAGTACAGAGCGACTCCAGTTAATGTTCATATTTTTAAGATATTTACGTCTAAACTTTATTTGTGTAGTCGATTTTCAAAAAAATTGAACTCCTCTTTTAGGTACTTTGCATGAGGTGAAGTGGGTAAGACATATGTCGGCATGTTGAACAGGCTCTGCTGAATCGTTTAAGACACAGAGCGACTCCAGTTAATGTTCATATTTTTGATTTATTTACGTATAAACGTTGTTTCTGTAGTCGCTTTTCCAAATAATTGAACTCCTCTTCTAGGTACTTTGCATGAGGTGAAGTGGGTAAGACACATGTCGGCATGTTAAACAGGCTCTGCTGAATCGTTTAAGACACAGAGCGACTCCAGTTAATGTTCATATTTTTAAGATATTTACGTCTAAACTTTATTTGTGTAGTCGATTTTCAAAAAAATTGAACTCCTCTTTTAGGTACTTTGCATGAGGTGAAGTGGGTAAGACATATGTCGGCATGTTGAACAGGCTCTTCTGAATCGTTTAAAGTACAAAGCGACTCCAGTTAATGTTCATATTTTTAAGATATTTACGTCTAAACTTTATTTGTGTAGTCGATTTTCAAAAAAATTGAACTCCATTTTTAGGTACTTTGCATGAGGTGAAGTGGGTAAGACATATGTCGGCATGTTGAACAGGCTCTGCTGAATCGTTTAAAGTACAAAGCGACTCCAGTTAATGTTCATATTTTTGAGATATTTGCGTCTGAAATTTATATATGAAGTCGAATTTTTCAAAAAATTGAACTCCACATTTAGGTACTTTGCAAGAGGTGAAGTGGGTAAGACACATGTCGGCATGTTGAACAGGCTCTGCTGAATCGTTTAAAGTACAGAGCAACTCCAGTTAATGTTCATATTTTTAAGATATTTACGTCTAAACTTTATTTGTGTAGTCGATTTTCAAAAAAATTGAACTCCTCTTTTAGGTACTTTGCATGAGGTGAAGTGGGTAAGACATATGTCGGCATGTTGAACAGGCTCTGCTGAATCGTTTAAGACACAGAGCGACTCCAGTTAATGTTCATATTTTTGATTTATTTACGTATAAACGTTGTTTCTGTAGTCGCTTTTCCAAAAAATTGAACTCCTCTTCTAGGTACTTTGCATGAGGTGAAGTGGGTAAGACACATGTCGGCATGTTAAACAGGCTCTGCTGAATCGTTTAAGACACAGAGCGACTCCAGTTAATGTTCATATTTTTAAGATATTTACTTCTAAACTTTATTTGTGTAGTCGATTTTCAAAAAAATTGAACTCCATTTTTAGGTACTTTGCATGAGGTGAAGTGGGTAAGACATATGTCGGCATGTTGAACAGGCTCTGCTGAATCGTTTAAAGTACAAAGCGACTCCAGTTAATGTTCATATTTTTAAGATATTTACGTCTAAACTTTATTTGTGTAGTCGATTTTCAAAAAAATTGAACTCCTCTTTTAGGTACTTTGCATGAGGTGAAGTGGGTAAGACATATGTCGGCATGTTGAACAGGCTCTGTTGAATCGTTTAAAGTACAAAGCGACTCCAGTTAATGTTCATATTTTTAAGATATTTACGTCTAAACTTTATTTGTGTAGTCGATTTTCAAAAAAATTGAACTCCTCTTTTAGGTACTTTGCATGAGGTGAAGTTGGTAAGACATATGTCGGCATGTTGAAGAGGCTCTGCTGAATCGTATAATTGACAGAGCGACTCCAGTTAATGTTCATATTTTTGAGATATTTGCGTCTGAAATTTTTATATGAAGTCGAATTTTTCAAAATTTTGAACTACACATTTAGGTACTTTGCAAGAGGTGAAGTGGGTGAGACACATGTCGGCATGTTGAACAGGCTCTGCTGAATCGTTTAAAGTACAGAGCGACTCCAGTTAATGTTCATATTTTTGATTTAATTACGTATAAACGTTGTTTCTGTTGTCGATTTTCCAAAAAATTGAACTCCTCTTTTAGGTACTTTGCATGAGGTGAAGTGGGTAAGACATATGTCGGCATGTTGAACAGGCTCTGTTGAATCGTTTAAAGTACAAAGCGACTCCAGTTAATGTTCATATTTTTGAGATATTTTCGTCTGAAATTTATATATGAAGTCGAATTTTTCAAAAAATTGAACTCCACAACACGTAAATATCTTAAAAATATGAACATTAACTGGAGTCGCTCTGTACTTTAAACGATTCAGCAGAGCCTGTTCAACATGCCGACATGTGTCTTACCCACTTCACCTCTTGCAAAGTACCTAAAAGTGGAGTTCAATTTTTTGAAAAATTCGACTTCATATAGAAACTTCAGACGCAAATATCTCAAAAAAATGAACATTAACTGGAGTCGCTCTGTCACATATACGATTCAGCAGAGCCTCTTCAACATGCCGACATATATCTTACCAACTTCACCTCATGCAAAGTACCTAAAAGAGGAGTTCAATTTTTTGGAAAATCGTCTACACAAATAAAGTTTAAACGTAAATATCTTAAAAATATGAACATTAACTGGAGTCGCTCTGTGTCTTAAACGATTCAGCAGAGCCTGTTCAACATGCCGACATATGTCTTACCCACTTCACCTCATGCAAAGTACCTAAAAGAGGAGTTCAATTTTATTGAAAATCGACTACACAAATAAAGTTTAGACGTAAATATCTTAAAAATATGAACATTAACTGGAGTCGCTCTGTACTTAAAACGATTCAGCAGAGCCTGTTCAACATGCTGACATGTGTCTAACCCACTTCACCTCTTGCAAAGTACCTAAATGTGGAGTTCAATTTATTGAAAAATCGACTACACAAATAAAGTTTAGACGTAAATATCTTTAAAATATGAACATTAACTGGAGTCGCTCTGTCTTTTAAACGATTCAGCAGAGCCTCTTCAACATGCCGACATATATCTTACCAACTTCACCTCATGCAAAGTACCTAAAAGAGGAGTTCAATTTTTTGGAAAATCGTCTACACAAATAAAGTTTAAACGTAAATATCTTAAAAATATGAACATTAACTGGAGTCGCTCTGTGTCTTAAACGATTCAGCAGAGCCTGTTCAACATGCCGACATATGTCTTACCCACTTCACCTCATGCAAAGTACCTAAAAGAGGAGTTCAATTTTATTGAAAATCGACTACACAAATAAAGTTTAGACGTAAATATCTTAAAAATATGAACATTAACTGGAGTCGCTCTGTGTCTTAAACGATTCAGCAGAGCCTGTTCAACATGCCGACATATGTCTTACCCACTTCACCTCATGCAAAGTACCTAAAAGAGGAGTTCAATTTTATTGAAAATCGACTACACAAATAAAGTTTAGACGTAAATATCTTAAAAATATGAACATTAACTGGAGTCGCTCTGTACTTAAAACGATTCAGCAGAGCCTGTTCAACATGCTGACATGTGTCTAACCCACTTCACCTCTTGCAAAGTACCTAAATGTGGAGTTCAATTTATTGAAAAATCGACTACACAAATAAAGTTTAGACGTAAATATCTTTAAAATATGAACATTAACTGGAGTCGCTCTGTCTTTTAAACGATTCATTAGAGCCTGTTCAACATGCCGACATGTGTCTTGCCCACTTCACCTCATGCAAAGTACTGTGACGAGCAACCCTAGCTGCCAGCGGAGAAGCAACAGCCCTACGACAATCCACGCGTCACTCAGCCACCGGCCCCGCGCTCCGCACCCCGCATGAACAGCCAGACCTTATATAAGCGAGAACGCGCCTCAGTACGGTAGCACTCGTCAGCGGGTTCTCGCGCCAACAAGGCGGCTAGGATCGTATTGACAATGCTCCCTCTCCCGGCCAGCGCACGCATGTTTGCGGCGTTTGTCCGGATATGCTAGTGCAGCAGGTCGAGAGTGGTTCTCAGTAGGTCCTTCACGGAGGAACGCTCCGCATTCCGCGCGCACGCGGGTCCCTAGGGTTCTGCTGTGCGACGTTACGGTGTTGTCTTCCCGTGAGGGATTATCAGTTTCAGTAGGGCCTTCACAGAGGAACGCTCCGCATTCCGAGCGCACGCATCCTTAGGGATCTGCTGTGCGACGTTACGGAGTTGTCCTCCAGTGAAGGAACATCAGTTATCAGCAGGACCTTCATAGGGGAACGTCCCGCATTCTGAGCGCACGCAGGTTTGTGGCGTTTTTCCGGATGTGCAGTTGCGACGTTACGGGATTCTCCCCCATTGAAGGAATATCAGTTATCAGTAGGACCTTCACAGAGGAACGCCCCGCATTCCGAGCGCACGCATCCTTAGGGATTTGCTGTGCGACGTTACGGGGTTGTCCTCCAGTGAAGGGACGTCAGGCCTCAGTAGATCCATCTCCGAGGAACGTCCCGCATTCCGAGCGCACGCAAGTCCCGAGGGATCTGCTGTGCGACGTTACGGGATTGTCCTCCGGCGAAGGAACACTAGTTTCCGCTAGGTCCCTCACAGAGGAACGCCTCGCATTCTCGGCGCACGCGGGCCCTCAGGGACCCGCTGTTGCGACGCCGCGAGGTTGTCCTCCAGTGAAGGAAGCTTAGGGCATCCGTAGGCTTGTTGCTAGGGAGTGCCACGTACTCTGAGCGCACGCATGTTTGTGGCGTTTGTCCGGATATGCAGTTGCGACGTTACTGGACAGCTCCCTAGTAACCATACGTTCAGTAGGTACTCTTAGATAGGTTCAGTATCGCACGTGTAGTGTATTCAGGTGGTAGAATTCACGAATTAGGTATCTTTAGTATGTAAGTAAATAGGATACAGTGAATCTAGATTTAAGGAATCTATGTTAAACAGAAATAAACGTTGTTGCTTTGTATTACCTAGTGACCGATCGTTTCCATAGTAAACTCCCTAACCCTGAAACCCCCAGTAAACCGTCACGAGATCCTATCAAGTGCTAGCGAAGTGCTCAGGCTAGCCGGCCCGAAGAGCATTCCGTTACAGTACCTAAAAGAGGAGTTCAATTTTTTTGAAAATCGACTACACAAATAAAGTTTAGACGTAAATATCTTAAAAATATGAACATTAACTGGAGTCGCTCTGTACTTTAAACGATTCAGCAGAGCCTGTTCAACATGCCGACATGTGTCTTACCCACTTCACCTCTTGCAAAGTACCTAAATGTGGAGTTCAATTTTTTGAAAAATTCGACTTCATATAGAAACTTCAGACGCAAATATCTCAAAAATATGAACATTAACTGGAGTCGTTCTGTCTCTTATACGATTCCACAGAGCCTGTTTAACATGCCGACATGTGTCTTACCAACTTCACCTCATGCAAAGTACCTAAAAGAGGAGTTCAATTTTTTGGAAAATCGACTACACAAATAAAGTTTAAACGTAAATATCTTTAAAATATGAACATTAACTGGAGTCGCTCTGTGTCTTAAACGATTCAGCAGATCATGTTTAACATGCCGACATGTGTCTTACTCACTTCACCTCATGCGAAGTACCTAAAAGAGGAGTTCAATTTTTTGGAAAATCGACTACACAAACAAAGTTTATACGTAAATAAATCAAAAATATGAACATTAACTGGAGTCGCTCTGTCTCTTAAACAATTCAGCAGAGCCTGTTCAACATGCCGACATGTGTCTTACCCACTTCACCTCTTGCAAAGTACCTAAAAGTGGAGTTCAATTTTTTGAAAAATTCCACTTCATATAGAAACTTCAGACGCAAATATCTCAAAAATATGAACATTAACTGGAGTCGCTCTGTCTCTTATACGATTAAGCAGAGCCTGTTTAACATGCCGACATGTGTCTTACCCACTTCACCTCATGCAAAGTACCTAAAAGAGGAGTTCAATTTTTTTGAAAATCGACTACACAAATAAAGTTTAGACGTAAATATCTTAAAAATATGAACATTAACTGGAGTCGCTCTGTACTTTAAACGATTCAGCAGAGCCTTTTCAACATGCCGACATGTGTCTCACCCACTTCACCTCTTGCAAAGTACCTAAATGTGTAGTTCAAAATTTTGAAAAATTCGACTTCATATAGAAATTTCAGACGCAAATATCTCAAAAATATGAACATTAACTGGAGTCGCTCTGTCAATTATACGATTCAGCAGAGCCTCTTCAACATGCCGACATATGTCTTACCAACTTCACCTCATGCAAAGTACCTAAAAGAGGAGTTCAATTTTTTGGAAAATCGACTACACAAATAAAGTTTAAACGTAAATATCTTAAAAATATGAACATTAACTGGAGTCGCTCTGTACTTTAAACGATTCAGCAGAGCCTGTTCAACATGCCGACATGTGTCTTACCCACTTCACCTCTTGCAAAGTACCTAAATGTGGAGTTCAATTTTTTGAAAAATTCGACTTCATATATAAATTTCAGACGCAAATATCTCAAAAATATGAACATTAACTGGAGTCGCTTTGTACTTTAAACGATTCAGCAGAGCCTGTTCAACATGCCGACATATGTCTTACCCACTTCACCTTATACAAAGTATTACAAAGTACCTAAAAGTGGAGTTCAATTTTTTTGAAAATCGACTACACAAATAAAGTTTAGACGTAAATATCTTAAAAATATGAACATTAACTGGAGTCGCTCTGTGTCTTAAACGATTCATCAGAGCCTGTTTAACATGCCGACATGTGTCTTACCCACTTCACCTCATGCAAAGTACCTAGAAGAGGAGTTCAATTTTTTGGAAAAGCGACTACAGAAACAACGTTTATACGTAAATAAATCAAAAATATGAACATTAACTGGAGTCGCTCTGTCTTTTAAACGATTCAGCAGAGCCTGTTCAACGTGCCGACATGTGTCTTACCCACTTCACCTCATGCAAAGTACCTAAAAGTGGAGTTCAATTTTTTTGAAAATCGACTACACATATAAAGTTTAGACGTAAATATCATAAAAATATGAACATTAACTGGAGTCGCTCTGTACTTTAAACGATTCAGCAGAGCCTGTTCAACATTCCGACATGTGTCTTACCCACTTCACCTCTTGGAAAGTACCTAAAAGTGGAGTTCAATTTTTTGAAAAATTCGACTTCATATAGAATCTTCAGACGCAAATATCTCAAAAATATGAACATTAACTGGAGTCGTTCTGTCTCTTATACGATTCAGCAGAGCCTGTTAACATGCCGACATGTGTCTTACCCACTTCACCTCATGCAAAGTACCTAAAAGTGGAGTTCAATTTTTTTGAAAATCGACTACACAAATAAAGTTTAGACGTAAATATCTTAAAAATATGAACATTAACTGGAGTCGCTCTGTACTTTAAACGATTCAGCAGAGCCTGTTCAACATGCCGACATGTGTCTTACCAACTTCACCTCATGTATTTGAATAGGGAGCCGTACTTATTTATCTCTTTCAAAGTAGGTACAATTCACTTGAGTAACGATTTGAGGAAACTGTTGTTTAATCGTGCGTGATCAAAAGTAAGCTTTGTTTTCGTAGTGAAATCCTTCCGTTATTGCTTGATAGGTAGGTAGATACTTACGCTGATATTCAGTTATCCACTTTACAATAATTCGTCTGTGCTGTGCGTTTGTTTATTTAGGTAGGTACCTCAGCTATATATTATAGATTGACTGAACTATTAATCAAGGTAGGATATGGACAAAGATGAAAAGAAAGGCTTATGACAGTTGAAATTCTTTTATTTGTACGGTAGTGTCGATTATTGGTAAATTAAGTAAGATTAAGGGTGCTAACCCCCTTATAGTAAGGGCGTGTTCACAGCATACACAACAAAAAGGGGTCCGTTAAAGTGGGGTGCTATCTTCACTGCGGTAATGGGCCATCATCTCGCCATACAGGTTTCAAACTGGCCACACAGTTTGTCCATTGATGTGGACTTTCATGGATCCTTTATAGGCCTTTAATGGGCCATCATCACGCCATACAGGCTTCAAACTGGCCACACAGTTCATGGATCACGATGATCCTTTAATTGGCCATCGTCACACAACACACATTACACAACACACAATCATTCAACAATTTATTGTGTGTTCACAAATCATTTGCAAATATAAAGGCTTTCAAACATGAGTAGACATTTAGGCATGGAACATTTAGGTTTTATGTTGTTATAAATGCAACACCCACAATAGGGCAGGTCACTTTAATAGCAGGTATGTAGAAATAAGTTATTTGTACAAGGACCGTCCTCAGACACGGAACACGTTAAAACCTCCAAGCACCTACTCGTGGTAAGTACTTAGCTTTCGTTCTGATGATCCAATGAGACGCAAATTCCCGCAGACACGTGGTGTCAGGCCACGCCATTATGTCGTGCATCTCCAACTTCGATGTGCACACAAATTCACAGTCTTGAGTCTAATGACACTTACAGAAAGAAGCGGTCATTTTTCTTACCATAGCCAAATCAATGTACCTTTTATTTCCACAGATATTATTCTGACCATAAACAATTACGTTGCTTAAGCAGTGTTACCATATGCGCTTTATACACGTACCTCGCGACGTGTGTGTTCACTCGTCGCGACACTCCCGAGAGCCTCAAAAGATTCTCAACTTCTGGTTTATTTACATGCTTCGTGACGTGCATGACGCTCGTCACGACATTTTATTCACAATTTCCATATGGTCTTTTATTACTTCCTCCTCTTTTGATTCTTTCTCATACACTTTGGATCTTAAGAATTCCTTATTACCAATTTTAACTTTTACTATTCTGCATGAATTGTCAGATCCTCCTGGTAGTGATATAATATCTTTCCTTTCCAATTTTCGCAGTGTTCTCTTTAAGGTCTCTTTTACAAATTTAATTTAATTTGTCCTTCAAAGGGAGTCCTTAGAAGTTACACGTGGTTTTTAAAGTTAATACCAATATTCTTCCAAAAGACTTCATAAATAACGATAAAAGAACAAAAATTTTAAATTCTTCCAGAGCCTCTCCATGCTTTATCAAGTCGAACTTTATCATCGATCCTTGTATGAAAGTATTTCTTTTAGAAGTCTTTGTTTTAATCAAACGTTCATAATAGTACCCAAAATCAAAAACTCGTTGAGAGATAAACCTCCAAATTTTTGTTTTATTAATACAGTATTGATCTGTCAAAATTTCAAAAATAAAATAATTTAAAGTGTACATTTTCCGAAGATCAGAACTGCTCCTCAGAGCCAACGATCATTTTTCTACATTTAAGTAATTTATTGCTTTAAAGTATACCAAGTGAAGACAAATCCATTTACATCTTTTAAGAAAGCTAAATTTTGGATTAAATTGCTGTGTTTACCATCAAACTTTTGTGGGAAATGCTTAATCTGCAAACTCTTTACATAATTCTCTTTTCCATACTATTTACCATTTATTCGCGTTGACGGTCATTAATATTTTCTAAAGTATTATCTTACAGCTCCTCTTTACTTGGTATAGTAGGTTATTTGACATGTAATATATTGACATATTATGAGTAAATAACTATGAACTATCTTTATTTTCATCCGAATGCTTTCCAATAAAATATATCTTTCTAGTTATGTATACTTCGTAATTCGGATGACCTTCCCGACTCAAAAAGTTGCTTGCTGACACAGTTGAAGCAATTGACCAGGAGTCTGCATCTTTTACAAAAACTGAGGTCCTATTAACGAGATTTATCTTTCTTTAGTAATAAGCTTATGTCTTTTGATCGCATTTCCGGCCTTAACGTCAAGTTGCATTCATCATCCTTTTATACTACCTACACTTCTGGCAATAAATGGAGGTAACACCTCACTTGACTTAACCAATCACTTGCTACTTGGCCATCAGATTATAACATCTGTTTCATAATCTTTAAGGCCCAGAATTATATATAAACATCATCAGTCGTTTTCCAATAAGTATACTTAACAATTCTAAATTTGAAATCGAAAATTTATCTTTATCTTTGGCAAGTACCCACTAGTTTGGATTGTTTTATGACGAAACTTGTTTTCTGTAACATAAAAACTAATTGTATCATCAGCAAAGCAATGTGGCTGATATTCATTTTGACTATTTGCGAAGTAACGACTGGGAAGCGTAATATTTGTACCTCGCTTATATTAAGGCTTATACCTCATCTGTGTTCTTTTGGTAATGCTAAGTCCCAATTTAATTTATTCGTTTATCATTCCTGTAAGTTGCTTTGCTGCTAAGAGTAAAGAACTGCAAAACCACAGGGGTTACAAATTAATGTAACAATATTAAGAACTTTATTTTTACTTCCGGAATTAACATCAGAAGCTTTAAATATTAAGCGTAGTGTATCTTACTCTGTATTCCAGTCTACCTTTACCTTAACAATTTCTTTCTTCAGAATGATCTAGTACCTATTTGTTTCATAAATTTATCTGAATTAGAAATCCAATCATGAATATTCTTGGATACTTCCATAAAAGTAGCTTTAGCTTCTTTATACAACTTAATAGCTTCTAATTCTGTATTTATTTCTGTGATAACATTATCGAGATACCTGTTATCATTTATCATGTTTCTAATTATTTCTTAATTTGTATTTTTCAAGTGAAACTCTATCGTTGCATAGAAAAGAATAGACTAGAAATCATTCCGCAGAGAACACGGTAAAAGCGCAGGTGCTGAATGAAATTCTATGCCAAACAAATCTTGTAACATTCATTAAAGTATCCATATTACAAGTCAATCTGAAGAAATCATCTCAACATCTGTACTTATCCCCATGGGATGTCAACAAAACTTGAAAATTAATTCTGTTAAATTTCTAACATCAATGGTCCCCCACGATACAAGCTTTTATTTAAACTTTTGTTATCATAAGATCTTGAAATATCATACATTGTTCCTATATGTTTATCATTTTAACTCCATGATGTGGGAGGTAGTGAACCGGATGTCCAGATAAACTTTCTTATAAACTCTGTATAGTTTGAATAATACTATATTCTTCTTGTCCTTCAAATGACTGATTGTAAGCAGTTATTGATTCAAAATCTGATTACTTCTTTAAGTTAGCCAGGAGTCTAAATTCTAAACCGAAAGAATGCCGAAATTACATGCATCTTGGGTGTCCTACTTATGTCTAACCAACGATATAAAAATGCTTGCATTTAGTAGATATTGGATAGGCTAAGAGAGAGAAAACATCTCAATCTCTACCTATAATTTTAATTTATAAAATGATTAAATAAATATAAAAATATTTATCTGTTCAAGATAATGGTATTCTAGCAATTTTGTTATGTGTTTATTGGGGGAAGACACTATTGTTGCATACTAGTAACACAGTTTCAAATGCCAAGGGCAACAAGTCTTTATCCGCTTTTGTAATTAACCAATAAACCAATTAAACCAATAAAGATCTTTTTTTTTTATTTATTTTCTTATTTGGGCCACTTTTAAACACATGAAATTAGTAGATAAATATAGTGGCAAAAGATCTTAGTACAGACTTTAAACTAGTCCGTCTCTTACTATAAACTTACTAAATTTAGGTCATCTTTGATGGTTTTATCTATACTAGCATAATTTTAAAATAGAAAAGATGCTGGAAACACTAGCCATTTCAAATCAAGAAAACTACATACTACATACCTATAAGTTTTCCTTCATTTTACTTTCTCTGTAGCCATCCATTATGAAAAATGATTTACACTTATTTACATCAACATGTCCATTTTATGCTGTAGTGTTCACCATCTACTTTACTTCACTAATTCTAATCAATACCAAGATTTAGGTGTGGCAAACCATCCTTATGTGGTCATTGGAATAATATTAGCCTCCATGGGCATAAACTTCCTTTTACCACAGCACTGTCCAATTGTTGTGATGCCAGCGAACCAAAACGAAAATCATAGGTTCATTTTGCTCTTTTAATTTTATCTATATTAAGCGCTTTAGCCAGTTTTTGAATTATGCACGACCACTGATTCCGTTTCATCATGTACCTAGAAATTAAGATTCTTAGAAATCTCTTCCTGTTTTAAGTGTAGAGATAACTAGGATTGATGTCCTGTCTTTCCTTTACAAGTTTTGCTTCGCAGATATAGGTATTCATGTGCTAATAACTGTTTCGATGAAATCTGTGAGATTTCATTCAAATTTTGAGTATTAATTTAACAGAAGTATGCTTTATATTAGTTTATTTAAAATACTTTCCAAATTGGTACAATTAGCTTCAAAATTCTGCATAATTGGATAAGACCGAACGCTGTCTCTAACTTCATTCATCAGGTTTTATAATAAGATTTTTAACTCATTAATGCAGGCGAAACTGATTTGTATCACTGTACTTCAATAATGTGCAAAACTTTCAATTTATAACTTCAACTCAAATTGTCACAACTATTTATTTTATTATAACACAAGCCAACATTATTATACTCATATTTGAAAATAATGAATTTCTTTGAAACAATGTCATAACTTCTTTGATTTAAATTCATGAAACTTCAAATACATGTCTTTGTGGACATACTTTTACTAGGCATATATAAAGTATCTTGTCACCTAAACAGATACACAAAATACACTCCGGGGTGCCAACATAAATGAAAACCTTTTACAGTTTTATAAGTTTTGACCCTGCGAGTGTTCCTGTTAAGGTTTAAGTAACGTTACGGTATCTCGAGTTTAATTGTTCTTTCCCATCTCAAAAAAATGCCCAAAGCACTAAATAAGTTTTCATTTCATAATTCTTAAACTTTGACAATAGGTATTGCCTAAAGAAAGAAACTCAATAATATTCATCGATACATTCACTTGAAAAGATTTGCTTGTTAAGGGTATACCTAGGTACTTTTATTTTAATTTACTTGTCAAAAATAATAATTAGGTAGTAGAAAGTCTTTCCACTAACTCAAATGAATAAACTGCATTCCTTTATTCTATTGCAAATATTTCTTTTAATCTAT
Source organism: Coleophora flavipennella (assembly GCA_947284805.1). Lineage (NCBI taxonomy): Eukaryota > Metazoa > Arthropoda > Insecta > Lepidoptera > Coleophoridae > Coleophora > Coleophora flavipennella. Next base: position 1,743,396 of record OX369253.1, read on the forward strand.
CATCATCAATAAATGTGTGCAACAAATTATATCAGGACACTCTTTGACCAAATATAATGGACTGTTCCTGTCCACACAATAATCTTGTAAAAAATTGTTCAAATACAACTACATCGAGTTTCGCTTAAATATGAACAATGATGGACCTAGGGAGACATATTCGGAATATAACACGAACGAGATAATTAATTTCGGCTTTCAACCCATTTGGGGAACACGGATCGACTAAGGCGAAATGGGCGAATGCGCTCATTCTGTAGGCATCGAGACCGCTGTTCACTTTGGCCGGTCCATAGCTATTACATTGGTCAAAGACACCACTAGCAAATATTTCCAACTAAATTCAATAGTAATAAATGGCTGTTGGTGACCTTAATGTCAAGCTCCACTCTGTACTTGTCACCACTCATTTGACTTACACTCATGTATTATGAATTGAATATTAGACCCCATATTATAATATAATAGCACAAAAAATTATTTAAACTTAAGCAGTTTTTGTATTTTCACTTCACTATGACTCTATCAGTATGTTGTCAAACAAACTATTCATTTCAGTTTCTTCAGAATTGCATGGGAAGGTGCAGCGCTTCAAGCGTTAAAGTTGAGCGCTACATGCTCATACACAATAAAAAACTATAAAGTTTCTAGCTGTAGCAAACGTTCACAGCGCTGGTAAGTTCACTGTGCAGTGCCTAAGATCCCAAGGTTAATCACAGATGTCCCCTGTTATGCACATATGCATAGGTAACTTTCAATCGTTCTTACATACAAATTTTGTATGGGACATTTTATTCATAGGAGCAATACTTCTAGTGCTACTCACACCCGTTTCCGACAACGATGACGAGATCCACTCGTACATACATACTTACCAATTTATTACATACCTATATATATATATACATACCTAGTAAGTACTGTTCTTTGTGTTATCCCTTTTGAAATACCCATTGTAAAGTGGAATCATAATTATTGGATGACACAACTTCATGTGGAAGTTCACTTCCCTAGTGCCCCCCTACACACCACCTTTGGTACAACCAAAGGCTGATCTATTTATTTAATTACATACATATACCAAGTCTCCATATAAATTTTATTGTTTTTACTAAAGTTTGAGTTCAACGTAAGTGTTGTCAGACCTTACTTTTAATTTGCTTCCATTCAAATTTTCTTATCTTTACTCAATCAATTGGTATAGGAACTCACAAGAAGATATGATTATAAATCATGTAGGTAAGTACCTTCACTGAAAAAGTATTAAATATATACATATTTTTTTTATACTTAGTTTTAACATATTATTTTGTGATTTTATTACTGTTAAAAAATAAATTCTATTTTACTGTCATTTGTTTGTGCAGTAATTTTATACAGGACGTATCTGTTCTTTAACTATCATTCATTTATTACATTGATAAAAATTCAAAATTGTACTGCACTTGTACAACAAGAATAAATAGGTAAGTACGCCACTGATATGCAAACTTCACAAGTACACCTCTCCTACTTTCTCATATTAAGTCTAGAGAAAGTACTGTTTATTTTTAGATGAGTAGATCTATTGACAAATATACTCATAGGTGTCTGCACCATCTTATCGTAGGTAACTGTCTTTCACATTAGCCTAGCTAGAGAGTTTTATGCAGTAACGAAAATTCACAAAATAAAATGGCACTGTACTGCTGGAATAGCTTTAGCGCACCTACCTCATCGCTTATTTTGTCTACGATCTTGTTTAGATTATATTAACTTATTTCACTGTAATTTTATTATAACAAGTCATGAGTACGAACACACATGTCATATATTTAGATATTGCATGATGTGGCATGACGTTGCTCCTCCTGATCACCTGCCATCTCACCACAAGATTATAAAAAAAGGCTGACAGGCTTGAGGAGAATCCATCTCTAATGTGAAGAGAAAGTATTAAGTTAGAACTGAAGCCGCGCAGAAACCACACCTGTGTAATAGATTGAGAATAAAGTTCTCAAAACTTGGATCCTTAGTTTTAGCTTACATTACTTACTTACAAGTTCACTTTGCCATAGGTATAAAACAACCTTTAGATTGTGAACTTCAATACGATATTCCTCTTCCAGTAAGTAAAGAGAACTTTTAATGGGTATGACAGTTTCTGTTATGAATATGATCCCTGTGACACATTAGGTAAACACGGTGCCTTCCTTTGAGTCTGATCCTACATAAAACATTGTTATTGTAATAGGATTCCAAATATACGATTTTTTAGAAGGCAGCATTGTGTAGGTACAATGGCCTAGTACTCAACAAACAAACATGTCTTGCCTTAAACATTCGGATATCCATTAGCAATTAATCATCAAACTGCACACAAAATATGAGAGCTCAAAGCCTTTTAGCTCCTTGTTGGTGCATAAATAGAAATTATATTCACAAAAAAAAAGGTTTTTTATAAATGCTGGTCCAGACCGGGTCAAACAAAAACATACTATCTGTCAAATCAAATATGTGAGGTTCTGCCGATAAAACAGACACAAATGTCGATAAGCAGGCGTATTGCAAATGTCGGTCTGTTCGTTTTATTGTAATTAATTCTCGCAAAAAAAAATTGTGCTGTTTCTTCATAAAACACAATATGTTAACAAAAATTAGTAATATTCGAAACCATTTAAATATAACATGGTTTTAATATCATTTATATCCATTTCTTTCTAATTTATTTATTAATACATTTCTTTCGAAACATTAACAAGATTACCTAATATTTTTGGAAAAACTCCAATTGAGGAATATGAGGTGCCATCTGTCCGTAGGCACAATACTGATTTCTAGTATTTGCCAAGCCCGTAACCATCTCAAACTAATATTTTTCATTTAATCTCCACTAGAGGGCACGCTCAACCTCTGTAGCGAATGATAAAAATATTATAAATTTTCACTCACATCATGTAGAAAAAGTAATATTTTTTACTATTTGATTATGGACATTTTCGAATAGGCATAAGTTGTATCGCGCTGTCTTTATTTCACAATTACATCTTTTGATCTTTATATTTAATCTGCCTCCTTTTAATTTTATATCAAAACAAAACACAAATACAAATATGTAGGGCTATAAAATTAAATGAGAAAAAAAAGGCTTGTCAATTCCACTCTGCTGAAAGTTCTGTTCAATATATCTGTAGGAATGGATATGTTCAACATCAGGGAGATATCTCCGCCAGGCGAAGGTGTTGTGCCTGGGGTCCGGCCGTGGACCAACCGTGTATGGCTGGTGCTTGTATATATGCTTAGCGCTGAAGAAATTCTAATAGCGCGTTCTAGATGCCATCTATCGAGATGAAGATGTAATTCCATATAGTATGATCGATGGTTCAGTCTTGAGTTGAGGTTATGTAGTTGTATGTGGCGGGTACTGCAGATGTCGCCACATTACTCCCCCTCCGAGACCGGAGGTCGATATCCATATTGAGTTGGCTGTCCAATGTTGCGGTGCGGCGGAGCGACGATACGCGTCGCGATGCGGCGTCTGCGGTGAGTCGAGACGCCATGCCAATGTTGCTCTACTCGAGTCCACGGTGAGTCGGGACGAGGAGGTGGTTCAGGCGTACGGTGCAAGGGAAGCAGGTCACGTGGAGCGCGTGCTCTACAGCGTGAGCTGCCGACGACTTGCTGCCTGAAGAGTGAAGCTGCAGGTCCTTGATGCTGCGTCGACGGCTGCGAACCTGATGAGGCTTCGGGGTGAAGTGCAGGGCCAGGAAGCTCGATATGACGGCTGCGATGGTCCTGGTTATACTTCGCATTGGACTGCTATGCTGCTGTTGGCTTGCTTTACCGGCTGGAGGGCTGTTGAGGAGTTGTTGCCGAAGGTGCGTCAATGTTCAGCGTCGGGGTCACCAATGTAAGTACGGTGTTGCTGGCTGAAGGTGCATCGATGTTCTGCGTCGGGTCACCAATGTAGGAATGGATATGTTCAACATCAGGGAGATATCTCCGCCAGGCGAAGGTGTTGTGCCTGGGTCCACGGCCGGACCCCAGGCACACCACCTCGCCTGGCGGAGATATCTCCTAATGTTCTCCTCATGTAGGAACACACCGTTCCTACATATCCATCAGCAATCTCCACCATTTGTCGGGACCTTTGAGAGATAACTAAATTAGTTTATTAGGGATGTAACTCTTAATATACTATCTCTCTCCAGTCACCAGACAAAACTGATTTAATATGTCTTTTAGAATGGAATTGACTCACCAGATGTATACTTGTGTGGTGTTCATAAGGACGCCTGTGTAAGTCCGCTCAATCAGACCAGGTATCTCCGTCTGTTAATATAAAATATAACACTGATTTTACTTGTTTCATATCTAAGTACGGAGCGTAGAAACAATGATCTTTTATCTTGATAACCGTAACATTTAGTAAAGGATAGTCATTAATCATAAGTCAGTCTCTCATAATTGGCCACTACTAGCTGGCCACATAGTTTGCCATACAGGCTTCTTTATAGACTACAATAGGTTTCCATTAACACTGGACACACCGTTGTCCATTTATATACACTTGTTCATGGATCACAGAAGACCCTTGCCATACAGGCTTTACACTGGCCACACAGTTGTCCGTTTATATGGACTTGTTCATGGATCACAAAAGACCCTTGCCATACAGGCTTTACACTGGCCACACAGTTGTCCGTTTATATGGACTTTTCATGGATCCTTTATAGGCCTTTAATGGGCCATCATCACGCCATACAGGCTTCAAACTGGCCACACAGTTGTCCATCGATATGGACCTTTCATGGATCCTTTATAGGCCTTTAATGGGCCATCATCTCGCCATACAGGTTTCAAACTGGCCACACAGTTTGTCCATTGATGTGGACTTTCATGGATCCTTTATAGGCCTTTAATGGGCCATCATCACGCCATACAGGCTTCAAACTGGCCACACAGTTCATGGATCACGATGATCCTTTAATTGGCCATCGTCACACAACACACATTACACAACACACAATCATTCAACAATTTATTGTGTGTTCACAAATCATTTGCAAATATAAAGGCTTTCAAACATGAGTAGACATTTAGGCATGGAACATTTAGGTTTTATGTTGTTATAAATGCAACACCCACAATAGGGCAGGTCACTTTAATAGCAGGTATGTAGAAATAAGTTATTTGTACAAGGACCGTCCTCAGACACGGAACACGTTAAAACCTCCAAGCACCTACTCGTGGTAAGTACTTAGCTTTCGTTCTGATGATCCAATGAGACGCAAATTCCCGCAGACACGTGGTGTCAGGCCACGCCATTATGTCGTGCATCTCCAACTTCGATGTGCACACAAATTCACAGTCTTGAGTCTAATGACACTTACAGAAAGAAGCGGTCATTTTTCTTACCATAGCCAAATCAATGTACCTTTTATTTCCACAGATATTATTCTGACCATAAACAATTACGTTGCTTAAGCAGTGTTACCATATGCGCTTTATACACGTACCTCGCGACGTGTGTGTTCACTCGTCGCGACAGAAGCAGAGCGGAGGCCCAGTGCGGATTGGTCGACTTCACACACAACCTTCGAGTTTCTTCGCAGGCCTGTGCAGGTTTCCTCACGATGTTTTCCTTCACCGTTAAAGCAATCGGTAATGATATGTACGTAAGTTTTTGAAAAACTCATTGGTACATTGGCCGTCCAGATTTGAACCCGGTACCTCTGGTTAGATGGACCGAGTCGTTACCGGTTGAGCCACCGACGCTTTATTGATTGGTTAATGAAGATCGTCGGCGCGAAAATTGCTTCGATCGAGTATATCGATCGATCGGGATCTTTCAAATAATGGTTCTTATTAGGAACCAGTCTGATCATGCGAACCTACATTGATCTTTAAACAAAGCATACCTACAAAAGGTTTCTCTTCATCCAATATTTACTACAGAGCAAACAATTTTTCACACAAATTTATAAGATTACAGCTTATGTCTCTCTTCAAATGGGGATTTGTTTAAAAATGCATTCACAATTTTTATCAAATTCAAGTCAATTTATTATCAATGTTAGTAGAATATAATAACTTACATTATCTAATGTTAGTGGCATTACAAAATAAAAAACCCGCATCAAAATCGGTACATTCAGACACACAGACACACACGTTAAATTAATAACACCCCTCTCTTTGCGTCGGGGGTTAAAAATATAATAAAACAGTGACATAGTCCCTGCACCTGGACACTGGCCAGCCGCTGGTGTAGCGTTGTCTAGCGGCCGAGTATCAGACAGTCCGGCTTGCTGGCAATGGCTTTCAGGATGCCGTTGGTGCTGTCTCTCAGACGATGTATAAGGAGCGCGTCTCTTCTGATTTAAAACAGACTCTTCTCAGTTATAATGTGCTTATTAATATGCTGTATCAAACTGCTTTTTCGACTACAAACTGTGTATTTATTTATTTGTGTTAAACAGTAATCGCAAACATATCCTTTAAAGTCTTTAGCGTATATGTTCATATGTTTTCGCATATTGTGTAAGGCGAAACGCCTTTTATAAACATTACCTTTAGGACACAATAGATTTCTCTCTCCAGTATGCATTCTACTATAATGATCTTTCATATATTCTTTCCGGGTAAAGGTTTTGTCACACAAATCACATTTAAAAGGCCTCAGCTTATTGTGGATAGTCTCGACGTGTCTTTTCATATAGAATATGTTCTTAAAAGCGCGTCCACAAGCCTCGCACACAAATTTTTCATCTTTGACTGTGTGACGATTAATTTTCTTATCGTGAACAACCGACACATGTTTTCTCAAAGTTGACAAATTGCTATAACCGCGTCCACATAATTCGCAAACGCATTCTTCTGATCTTCCCATGTGGAACTTAATTATATGTCCAAGCAAACCACATTTCCAGGTGAAAACTTTTTTACAGTAATCGCAAACATATATATGTTTGTCGTTAACATGGACATGATTATAATGCCTTTTAAGATGGTCATGACTAATATAATCTTTGTGACAAAGATTGCACACAAAAGGTTTCTCACCAGTATGAAATCTTTTATGAATCTCTAAAATATTTTTCAGCGCGAAAGCTTTTTCACACAGATCGCATTTATAAGGCCTCAGGTTGTCGTGGACACATTGTATATGAATCTGTAAATTGTGTTTTTGTTTAAAGACGTATCCACAGGTCTTGCATACAAATTTTTCGAATGTACCCAAGTGAAAAACACTGATATGCTTGGCCAAATTGGCTTTAGACTTTATTACTTTTTGACAATAATCGCAAACAAACCCGTTTTTAGTATGAGAAGGCTCGTGTTTCCTCAAAGCTTTCAACGTCGGGAAAGTTTCAATGGTGTCGATTCTGGCAGACAGACTAAATTTAGTTTTACGTAAATTTAGACTTAGAAACGTCAAAATATGGTTTGCTATTCTGCAGTCCATTCTAATTTGACGTTTAATTCTTAAAATCAAGTCAGCTGATTTTGACGTTTCTAATTTTAGGATTAGGAATTTAATTTAGATTTAGGCAGTTTATTCTATTCTGGCGGTCAAAGTTTTGACGTTTCTCACTTAAAATTAGGTAAAATTAGTTTAGTTTAGACGGCACGTAAAACTTGACGCTTAACCTAAAATTTAAAACAGCAGTGAACAGCCTGAAAGCTCAGAAGCATATCACACTAAAAGAAACATGTTTTGTAAAAACTGCAAAAAGAAAGGACATTCTACAGAGACATGTTGGACTAAGAAAAAAGTACACAATGGGAAGGAGAACAGTAAGCAACATAAAAACTTTAACGTTTGCTTAAGTACTGCAGATTCGGATACAACAAAAGAGATGTGGTGTCTAGATAGCGGCTGTTCATCTCACATGTGCGGAAACAAAAACCTGTTTTCAAATATGACCCCTGAAAAAGGCATATTAAAGCTGGCATCAAGTAAATACACCAGTCAAATCCAAGGTAAAGGCAAAGTTACTTTAAGTACTAACAAAAATGAAATAAATTTTAATGATACCCTATTTGTTCCCGAAATTTCTTCGAACCTATTGTCAGTGGGAAAAATAACAGACAGAGGGAATAAGGTTGTTTTTAAAAAAGACAAAGCCTACATAATAGAACAAGACGGTGAGTTAGCGATGACAGCAAAACGAAAGGATGGGCTCTACTATCTTGAGTTAAATAAAAAGGAGACTGCACAATACACATCAAATAAAGAAAGACAAGATAACGATGTCATGGAATGGCATCGAAAACTTGGTCATGTCAATGAAAAAGATTTACTAAAAATGGCTAAAGAGGATCTTATGTATGGTTTAAACTTGACTGAAAATAAATTTGTAACCTGCGAAACATGCATCAAAGGCAAAATGTCAAGACTGCCATTCAAAAGACATGATGATCTTTATTCAACTGAACCGCTTGAAATAATTCATAGCGATGTTTGTGGGCCATTAGAGTGTGAAACATTAGCAGGCTCAAGATACTATGTTACTTTCATAGATGATTTCACTCGTTACTGTCACGTTTATTTTATCAAAAGGAAAAGTGACGTGTTAAATGTTTTCAAAGAATACAAAAACGAAGTGGAGACATTCAAGAATAAAAAGATAAAAAATCTACAGTCGGATATTGGTACAGAATACCGCAATAACGATTTTGATGACTTCCTCAAATTACACGGAATCAAAAGGAGATTAACGACAGTGTATACACCACAACAGAATGGGATTAGCGAAAGGAAAAATAGATCCTTACTAGAAAAAGCCAGATGCTTGCTAATTGAAGCGAATGCTCCAAAGAAGCTATGGGCGGAAGCAGTGGCGACCGCTAATTACCTTATAAACCGCTGTCCATCAAAAGCCTTAAAGGGTGAAGTGCCATTCAAAAAATGGGTTGGCAAAACTCCATCAGGTAACCACATGCACGTTTTTGGTCGGAAGACATTCGTTTTAAGAAAAAACAGAAAAGGGAAACTCACCCAAACCGCTAAAGAAGGCGTTTTCATGGGATATTCGTTGACTTCAAAAAGTTTCCGAGTATTTATACCTGAAGAAAATGATGTTATAGCCAGTAGAGATGTCAAGGTCATAGACAAAATGTACTATGAAGAAAAAGAAGACAACTATGAAAACCTTATAAATGAAGAGGCACATGACTCTAGGAAACCCGAAAAAGAAAAGAAAAGTAAAAATAAGAGAAAAAATACAGAAATTCAGCAAATAGAAGTTGAAATTTTAGAAAATAAAATTGATATCATGACGCCGAGTCCAAACACTGTGGAAGAGGAAGATGAATCAGAGTCTTACGAAGACGCTCCAGAAGTTGTAGAAATGCCTGAAAATGGGAGGCCGCAAAGAGAAAAACACCCGCCGGCGTGGACAAATGATTACGTGTTGGCTGCAACTGAAGAAAGTTTATTAACTTATGATTTATCTTACCTGACAAATGAAAACGAGGAAGATGAATACTGGCATGAAGCTATAAAAGCAGAAATAAGAGCGCATGTAAAGAATGGAACCTGGAAAATAATCAAAAAAGGTAAAGACATGAAAATAATCAACTATAAGATGGTTCTAAGAAATAAAGTGGAACCAGACAGTTGTATTACAAGGAAAGCAAGACTTGTGGCACGGGGGTTTACTCAGCGACCAGGCGTTGATTACAACGAAACATTTGCTCCCGTCGCAAAACTTAGTACGATCCGTTCGCTAGTTGGAGTAGCAATAGATCAGAAATTACAACTTAACCAAATGGACGTAACAACTGCGTACCTTAATGGTGTATTAGAAGAAAATATTGTAATGAAATATCCTGACTATTTGGAAGACTACCTAACAGAAATCATGGTTGATGAAAGCGAAAATGAAGATCTAACTATGTACCACAAAACAGTGAGTATGTTGAAAGATATAAAGGACGTAAAAGGAGAAAAAGTATGTCTTCTAATAAAAGCTCTTTATGGTCTCAAGCAGGCAGGGAGGCAATGGTACAAGAAGCTCGATACAGAATTAAAAAATATTGGTTTTAAAACATCACATGCAGATCAATGTGTATATACAGGGTTACTTTTGGACCCCTAGCGAAAATTTAATACGACTGATGAAGCTGAGGAGCAGCCTTGGGCTATTATAATGGCCACAACTGTGCCGTGAAGAGGAGTGTGAGTACTGGCACGTTACGTTATGTGGCAGGCGTTTTTGAATGAAGGTGTCAATGTTTGTTATTGATTGCTCTTCTGTTTTTATATGGTCTGTCTGAGTAGAAAGAAAATACAATTTTTATTTCAATATGTTTATTGTTGTTTCGATCTATGCTAAATCTCTCACAGTAAGTCTATTGGATTCTGTGATTTGAAGTGTTAAAAAACTGTATATCGGATTCTTTTTGAAGAAAAAATGGATGATTAAATGGTGTTGGCTGGTGTTGCAGATGCTACGTAAAGGTAAAAGAGATCAATTAGCTTGTTATATGGATGTATACAGTGGTCCTTCTTGTCCTATTTACTTCAATTGATCTTGTACTTTTTCAGAAACCAAAGACTGCTTGTACCTACTAAGAAATGCGTTTGACCTCACAGAAACAAAGTTTCGCATATTGTTTAGGCTCCCGCCCGAAAGATGCTGCCTCGGAGTTAGATGAAGGCCAAAACCCGAAGCATATCAAGGTAGTTGATAGTCCCAGGGGATGACTGAACTTTTTTGAAATGGTCTCTGTATTAAGAGAGATTAATCTTTCAACAGGTGTTTGCTGCTTTGAATTTTTATTCCCAGGGAAGCTTTGAAGCCCATGTAGGGGAAAACAGCTTAATTGATCTGGGCCCACCATCGGTAAGCCGATGTGTAAATAATGTTTCTACACAACTGTCAGCGAATCACCAATACATAAAATTCCCTGCTACCACAGAGGAAAAACATGGCAAAGGCAGCGTAAGTACCTAATCCACATATATATGTGCTGGAACTTCCACATTAAAAAAAAAAATATTACAAACATTTATATATTTAATCAAATATGCTTTGTTATTACAGGCGACAAGGGGTACCCTCTCCAACCATGGCTTACACCAGTATCCGAGTGCACCGAGTACAAACTATCTGTGAACCTGAAGAAAACTTGAACTAGTTTTGTTCACCAATAAATGAAACTTAGGTAACTACCTACTACCTAAACAGAACTTCACCTGTCAACGGAGGTCAAGTACCTAGGTGTTACATTGACAGTAAACTAAACTGGAGTTGCCATCTCATCAAGAAAATAGACAAAGCAACTATTGCCCTGTGGCAGTACCGTAAAATGGTAGGTAGGAAATGGGGTCTTACACCAAAGATTATGCTATGGCTCTACACAGCGGTGATACGTTCAATGGTAAGCTACGGAGCGGTAGTCTGGTGGCCACGAACTAAGCTATCTAAGGTCGTGAGTAAACTACAACGCTTCCAAAGAATGGCAGGCATGGCTGTGACGGGCTGCATGCGGACAACTCCCACTGCAGCCCTCCAGACCCTTCTGGACCTGCCGCCTCTGCACCTGTTTATCCAACAGGAAGCAGCAAGGTGGCAGCCCGTCTAAAACTGCTATCCCTTTGGAGCACTAATGCACACTGAGCTCCTGTACGATATCATCGCAGAGGAGCCTTTGTTCGCAGCTACTAATGGTAGAATCCCCGAACGGTATGTTTTTGATAAAAAATACATGGTGCAACTTTATGAAGAGCCCTGGGAGGGCCAGAACCTGAAAGAGCTTCGAGTATTCACCGATGGCTCCAAAACAGGCTCTGGCACCAGGCTTTCTCCGAGGATCTGAACATCAGGAGAGCCAACCCCCTTGGTGCACATAACACGGGCTTTCAGGCTGAGTGTATGGCCATCATGAGGGCAGCTTTTTTTTTTTTTTTTACAATTGGGAAGCCCTTGGCATCATCTCACCTGATGGTAAGTGACGATGATGCCGAAGATGGAAGCGGGCTTACCAAGATTCCCCAATGCAATGGAGAACACATCAATGTTGTTAACACTGATGTTTGGCGGCAAGACTTAGATAAGATGGTGGTAGCTGGCCAGGCGGGCTTAGAAAATACCCTACCACCAACCAAACCGAGTCTTACAATTGACCCCGCCGGGAATCGAACCCGCGACCTCCTGTGTAAAGTCAGTGAACTTTGCCTCTGAGCTACGGAGGCGGTTAAAAAGCGATTGCGGCAAGGGAAGTGTGTGATTACCCCATCCGCATCCTGTCTGACAGTAGAGTTGTACTACAGGCCCTGCAGAGCAACATGACTACATCGGGGCTTATACAGGAGTGCCAACAAAAAGTTACAGAGGTATGTAACCACGGCGGCGTAACTCTGCAATGGATTAAAGGGCACAGCAACTCGTGCGGCCACGATGCGGCGGACGAGCTTGCCAGGAGAGGGTCAGAGCATAATAATATGGCCGTGGGACCGAAACCTATAATACCCCTCCCATCTGGCTGGCTGCGGTCCACCCTGAGGCAATGAACACAATTTGTACTGGTCCGGTTTGGAAACCAGCAGGCAAGCGAGGTTGGCCCTGCCGACAACTAACCCTGACTCATCTAAGAAGCTCCTGAGGCTTGGGAGAGCTCAGCTTCACAAGGTAACAGCCGCTATTACTGTACATGGCCATTTCAATAAACACCTATTCGCTCTAGGTATCACCGACAGCCCACTATGCAGAGCGTGCATGGAGGCTGAGGAGACTGCTGCCCACATCCTACTGGATTCAAGGAGCTAGCACAGTACAGGGTCCTGCACCTCGGTGAGCCGAGGTCGCTTCAGGAAATCGTCAGCAATCTTCGGGGGCCACTGGGCTTCTTGGAGGAGCTGGGCTGGCAGTGATGCCGGCCAAACACGCAAAATGGGCGCAGTCGTCGCCTGGTTGCGGAAACCAGCCCGCCCCTAACAACAACAACAACAGTATCAAGCCCAGAAAGTAAAGCCAAAGTGAGGTACAACGACTGCCATACCAACACCAGAAATATTGTTGAGATGTGGTATGGACGCCTTAAAAACAAATTTAGGTGTCTGCACAAGAATCGCACCCTCTATTTCGAACCACCGACTGCCTCTAAAATTATAAAAGCAAGTTGTGTCCTCTACAATTATTTCTCTGATGTGCTATCAGGTAATTCAAAAGTATTGTAGGTAATGAACTTGCCCATCGCTTAAATCACAATACACTGAAACCATGGAATAAGTAGGAAAAGGAGTTGCTGTTATGTCAATTTTTATACAGATAGTGTGACCCCGACACGGGTATCGTAGCACTCCCTATGGTTGGGGTGTTCATAACCGGGCTGGCATACGAAATCCAAAAATGGGTATGTTAGGTTTGATGATTATACTGTCGACCGAGGCTCTCCCCGTATGGCAGCCCGGTTATGTGTACCCCAACCCTCCCTACTGTGCACTCACCAGCCACAAAGCCTAACCCTTAGCTATACTCGTGACATAGGGACCACATGGCATTTTTTTTGTTCCCAATAAGCAGATGTGATGAATTGCAGTATTTTTGAAGTGCGATTCACAGTTTACAAACAGATTATGCCAAAAGTAATAAAGATAATTGAAATTAATTCCAACTTTCTAATAGTTTGCAAGTTTATTGTCCTCATATGACCTTCGCTCGCAACAATATATTTTTTTCTTGCATAATTAAGAGATCATTTGACCTCACCTCGTGTCGCAGCCCATCATCCCTCACCTGTAGCTAGCAGACCACTAGCCCTCACCTCCTGCAGCAACTCTCACATCCTTTGTTGTATTTAAGAGCTGAGCTTTTGGCGGTGGAATAACTCTTTAAGCCCCCAAAATTTTGTAGTTAAAAATCCTCTAAGACAGGAAAGCAAGAGTGATCTATAATTATTTTTTTCTTTATTACAGACGATGATGAAGATGACGACAACGACGACGCTAATATAGGAGTAGAAGCAGTGCCTGCTGGCTTTCTCGCTGATGCCCATAATATTAGAGAAAGTATAATAAGAAATAATTTTAAATAATAAAAACTCTGCATATTAAAATTCATATAATTTTTTACATTAAAACCACATTTACAACAATTTTTAACAAACAATCAAATATTTATTATTAAATCACATTTACAAGAAAAAATATTCCCGCTTGTATCATACACCCCATGAGTAAAGTTCGTTTGCCAAATTAGCTGCATTTTTACAAGCCTGTTATTGGTGCTCCCCACTCCACCAGTTGCTGCCATGTGTGCCCTCACTTTCCAGGCCTTGTTTTTCACTTCAGTCACCCAAACATCCCAAATCTGTTGAGAAAACTTAATATTATAAACAGCCTAGATTAAATAGTAAACTGAACATCAAAGTATGTCCCCTTAATAATAGACACATATGCTTTCTAGAATATGCAGTTCAAATATTTATAAAAATACTAGCTGTCCCGGCGAACTACATACCACCTTACATTACATTACACTGCCCAACCCTACCCTACACTACCCTAACCTACACTACCCTACCCTACATACACTACACTACCCTACACTACCCTACCCTACCCTACATACAATACACTACACTACACTACCCTACCCTACCCTAAAATAAAATAGATGTTGGCCGATTCCCGATTCTCAGACCTACTCAATATGCTCAACAAAATTTCATGAGAATCGGTCAAGCCGTTTCGGAGGAGTACGGGAACGAACATTGTGACACGAGAATTTTATATATAAGAATAATAGTTGTATGCCCTGTGCAATTGTAGCCTTTTGTGAATTTTTCCATAGAAATGAGACATTTTCTATTTTTAATATACCAACACAGATACAGGCATTTCAGCTATTTAGCTGCTCGCCCATTACATTTTAATAATAATTAGTGTAATAAAAAAGACAACCTACACAGACTACTATCTCAATGCCATTGATTTATGGGTAAGCCAGGTAACAGATGGAGTTATTTGTAATATTAGTTAAAATGTTGCGGTTGATATCTTACACAGGCTCAGGGAAGGCAGGGCACATAGCTCGTAGAACACATGTCCGTTGGGGCATTAAAGTTCTCGAGTAGCGACCGCGCACCGGAAATCGTAGTGTAGGCAGTCTCCCACGCGGTCAACCGACGACCTGGTGAAGATCGCGGGAAGCCGATGGATGCGGGCAGCGCAGGACTGATCGTCATGGAAATCCTTACAAAACATTACAGATTCACTTACATGCCGTCACTCCTCTATTGTGCAACTGCATCCACATCTATTTTGTGTCTACCCCTATAACCTTTGCACCTCAACCTACTCAAAGATGTACTGCAGCAATTCCACTGATTGGAAGGTGCTTGTTTTGGGTAGCCATCACCTAGGAGGTACATAATATGCTTGCTAGCCAGGACATCGCAATGACACAGCAAGTGTTCCATTAATTCTGTATCTTCACCACAGGCCCTGCAGGTCGGGTCATTTGTCAGGCCAAATTTTTAGAGGTGAGCGTTAGTGGCAAAGTGGCCCATCAATACCCCTGTTACATCTATTTATTTTCCCTACTAAATTCTCCTAAAGTACCGCCACCACAGAATTCTTATTAACTTCCTGAAATTTTTTAAAATATGTATTACAAGTCCATTATTAAAACATTGTTTCAATTTATGTTGTTTTGTTTTGATATTCAAAACAAAGCAATTCAATTAAAAAAACGACTGCCTTTGCTACAGCCTTTTTAACCACCTCCACAGCAAAGTGGTTTAGTCCACTCGCAAGAGGTTGCGGGGTAGATTTCTGGTGGAGTCTTAATGTACAAGTGTAGTTCATTTAGGTATTTTTTTAAGCCCGCATGGTTAGGCTACCACCATCTTATCTGTCTTGTCTCCAAATAACTAAGCTTGCTTCCGTCTTCAAGCATCATTTGTCACTTACCAAGGGCTTACCAATTGTAGAATTTTAAAAAACACAGCTAGTCGCAAGGCTCACAGAACAAGGATTTTGGCAACCACCTAATCTGTGTTACTTCTTGTGTAAAATTACTGCGCGATTAGTTGTGGGTTTGGGATGCTGTGTGTTTCTCATTAGGTAAAGGCTCTCTGTGACACATGCGGAGCTCCTGCATATATATGGTTCTAATGTCAAACTGACCCACCCATTTCTAGCACAAAAAATTCAACCAAGTTGCGTTCAGTACACAGCGTGAGCCAAGCTTCGTTCACATTTGCTGGCATCTTGCCTACAACGGCTTGTCTCTTCCGTGGCATCCAGCGCCTCAATATGTTGGTTGTGAGCTTGCATGGAGCCGCTCTACTAGCAGCTCCTATTGTTTTTTGTTGGTCCTTTCACGAATCTCCATATTCTGCATCGTCCTGCGTCTCTGGGCCAACTCCTTATCAAAATTTTCCATCCAAATTCCAACAGGAACAAAGAGAATATAATACACTAAACAGGAACTTCCTGTCAGGAAGACAGAGTATAACCAAATAGAAACAAAGAGTATAATCATCACTGGTTGATTGTCAAAAAGATTTTATCCCGAAAATTGCAATTTGTTTTCTATGGTCACGATTTTATGCTGCAAATGCTGTCAAGAACTTCAGAGAAGATGTGTAATGTACTGGCACTAGCATTACAAATCAAAAAACGAATATAGATTAAATAAATGGGGATTGTCTCGGAAGGGCTTTTGTCCCCGTGAGACGTTAAGAGACTGAAAAAAAAATAAACACGATTTCATTCGATCATTTGTTTTTGGTTTCTTGTCAAATTACGGTCTAAATATAGTAGAGTGGTGAAACCAGAATAGCAAAATGAACTTCCTAAACTTAATTTTAAGAAATTTTAGGATTAGTTTAGTTTTAGTATGTGTTTGCCAGAATCGACACCAATACAATACTGACAGTAGTGCTTCTCGTTTTCGTGTATCAACTTCAGGTGTTTGACAAGAGAATTTAGCCCTTCAAAGGGCAAGTTGCAGAGCATACAGGAGAAATCGTCTGGAATATGTTTGTTTATAAAATGATTATGAAGGTCAGTTTTCTTAGAGAACAGTTCGTTGCAAAAGTCGCAGGTGAACTTAAATTTTGCAACAAAAAATCTAGGACGGCGTCGTTGTTTGGTTTTCCCTGAAAAATAATGAAACATTTGATTACGTATGCGAAAACAAAGGTAAGGTACCCAGCCTAGCCGACTACAGGGCTAGGAGTTAAAAATAAAACAGTTCTTACAATATACACATAAAGTATAAATAATATTGGTAAAGAAATTACATACCACCGTCATCAGCACCATTCTTGAAGCATTCCTCAGTATTAACGTCTTCAACGGGTCGTGGAAGTGTAGCTTTTGTTACCATCTTCGATTTAATATCTAATTCGTTATTTTTTTTTTCTGCAATATATTAATTATGTATGTAGGCATAATGCATGTCTCATTATCATCATCATATCAGCCGAAGGACGTCTGCCGGTTCTGCGCTGCACGCATCCAGCGTCTTCCCGCGACCTTCACAAGGTCATCGGTCCACCGAGTGGGAGGCCTGCCTACGCTACGTTTTCCAGTGCGCGGTCGGCACTCGAGAACTTATTTGTGTATGTCGATTACTTGAATAAAGATAGAAAATTAAAATTAATACTTAACAAAACAATTTTTAGTATATACTCTCTGTCGACTATTAATTATTGACATAGTATTATAAAAAAAAAAAAATAACTAACATAGGCTAAGTCTTATTAACAAGTTCTGGATCGTTGTTATCTGAAAAATAAATGATAATAATAATAATAAAAAAAAACTAATGATATACCAACAAAACATAAATGTGAAATGGGGGCCAAGTTCGATATAAAAAAAATACATCAATCTAAATAGGTAGGTACCAAGTTCTATAGTGGTTCCTAAATCATAGCTATGACACTTAAAATAAAAAAAATGTTTATTTTCGACTGCTCCAAATAATAGAGAATGTACAACGGTTTCAGTTTGTTAAAATAATTTTGTTATGTTCTGTCATACTTAATGAAGCAACTTGAAGCAACTTGTTGTCAAGGGGCCAAGCAAGCAAAGCTTGGTTGTGTCACACCCCGGACACTCCATACAAACGAGCGAGAAATGATATACATATATATAACTGACGTATCTATAGGCAAGAATGCAGGTAGGGTTGAATCACACCGGCGGTATTGGTCACGAAATGTTTGTTAGTTATTTACTGAATGCAACAGTGTGAGTACTAAACTCTTTTTTTTCATACATTTCATAAGTTGTAAACAAACACCGCTCGAACAAAAAACACCACTTTCCGAATACACCATACACATTATGAGACTAAAAAACAAAACATTGTAAACAAAAAATAATGAAACATTTGATTACGTATGCGAAATCAAAGGTACCCACCCAGCCTAGCCGACTACAGGGCTAGGAGTTAAAAATAAAACAGTTCTTACAATATACACATAAAGTATAAATAATATTGGTAAAGAAATTACATACCACCGTCATCAGCACCATTCTTGAAGCATTCCTCAGTATTAACGTCTTCAACGGGTCGTGGAAGTGTAGCTTTTGATACCATCTTCGATTTAAAATCTAATTCGTTATTTTTTTTCTGCAATATATTAATTATGTATGTAGGCATAATGCATGTCTCATTATCATCATCATATCAGCCGAAGGACGTCTGCCGGTTCTGCGCTGCACGCATCCAGCGTCTTCCCGCGACCTTCACAAGGTCATCGGTCCACCGAGTGGGAGGCCTGCCTACGCTACGTTTTCCAGTGCGCGCTCGGCACTCGAGAACTTATGTGTGTATGTCGATTACTTGAATAAAGATAGAAAATTAAAATTAATACTTAACAAAAACTAATGATATACCAACAAAACATAAATGTGAAATGGGGGCCAAGTTCGATATAAAAAAAAATACATCAATCTAAATAGGTAGGTACCAAGTTCTATAGTGGTTCCTAAATCATAGCTATGGAACTTAAAATAAAAAAAATATTTATTTTCCACTGCTCCAAATAATTAGAGAATGTACAACGGTTTCAGTTTGTTAAAATAATTTTGTTATGTTCTGTCATACTTAATGAAGCAACTTGAAGCAACTTGTTGTCAAGGCGCCAAGCAAGCAAAGCTTGGTTGTGTCACACCCCGGACACTCCATACAAACGAGCGAGAAATGATATACATATATATAACTGACGTATCTATAGGCAAGAATGCAGGTAGGGTTGAATCACACCGGCGGTATTGGTCACGAAATGTTTGTTAGTTATTTACTGAATGCAACAGTGTGAGTACTAAACTCTTTTTTTTCATACATTTCATAAGTTGTAAACAAACACCGCTCGAACAAAAAACACCACTTTCCGAATACACCATACACATTATGAGACTAAAAAACAAAACATTGTAAATGGTAAATGCGATGTGGACGTATGAATTAACACTGAAAACTGCTATTATTTTGTACATCTTTAAACACTTTTTCCATAAAATTGCGAAATTGATAAAGGATTTTGTCACAGATTAAAAATCGACATGATAGTTTTGTTGCTTTGGTGTAGAGATGGGACGAAGTGAATGACTGAATGAATGATTTTGAACTGTTGTTGCGAGGTGAAAATTGGGTCATCTATGGGCTCAACCGTACAATAACAAACCATCTTCGATTTAATATCTAATTCGTTTTTTTTCTGCAATATATTAATTATGTATGTATGCATAATGCATGTCTCATTATCATCATCATATCAGCTGAAGGACGTCCGCCGGTTCTGCGCTGCCCGCATCCAGCGTCTTCCCGCGACCTTCACAAGGTCATCGGTCCACCGAGTGGGAGGCCTGCCTACGCTACGTTTTCCAGTGCGCGGTCGGCACTCGAGAACTTATGTGTGTATGTCTATTACTTGAATAAAGATAGAAAATTAAAATTAATACTTAACAAAAACTAATGATACATCAACAAAACATAAATGTGAAATGGGGGCCAAGGTAGATATAAAAAAAATACAAATAGGTAGGTACCAAGTTCTTTAGTGGTTCCTAAATCATAGCTATGGAACTTAAAATAAAAAATATTTATTTTCGACTGCTCCAAATAATAGAGAATGTACAACGGTTTCAATTTGTTAAAATAATTTTGTTATGTTATGTGATACTAAATGAAGCAACTTGTTGTCAAGGCGCCAAGCAAGCAAAGCTTGGTACTAATATATATACTGTGGTTGTGTAGCACGTAGCGCCGTCTTGTTGAAAGTAAACGTTGTCCAGATCAATACCATCCAATTCCGGCCATAAAAAATCATTAATCATCTCTTGATGCGCAATCCATTCACCGTAACTGTTGCTCCAGCCTCATTTTAGAAAAAGTAAGGTCCAATGACTCCGCCGGACCATAAACCGCACCAAACAGTCACACGTTGAGGATAGAGAGGTTTTCAACAATAACTCTTGGGTTTTCCGAGCCCCAGATGCGACAATTTTGCTTGTTGACGAAGCCACCGAGGTGGAAATGGGCTTCATCACCCAAGATGATTTTTCGATGGAATTCCGGATCATTTTCATGCATTTCAACGACCCAATCAGCAAAGACACGACGTTGTTGATGATCGGCCGGCTTGAGTTCTTGTGTTAACTGAACTTTATAAGCCTTAAGACCCAAATCTTTATGCAAAATACGGTGTAATGACGTTTGTGGAATGCCTCATTCTAAAGAACGACGAGGAATGGACAAACCTGGGTTTTCTTCAACACTTTCGGCTACAGCAGCAATATTCTCGGCTGTTCTTGAGCGACGTGCACGGGTTTCATTCTTCACATCAGTAACTTGTCCCAACAGCTAGAATTTTTCCACCAATTTCTGTATTGCGGTCCGACAAGGTGCTTCACGACGACCCAAAAATGTTCGAGTTTTACGAACCGTCTCTGCCAAATTTTCACTTTTCAAATTTCTACTTGTCAAATGTCAAAAAATGACATCTTCAAAAATGACATCTACCGAAATAGCGGGCTATACAAAATAACACCTCTTATTGGAAAACCCTATATTTTGAGAAGTCTAAAATAAATATTTCTATTAGAAGTTCCTTAGCTATTATGGTTTAGGAACCACTATAAAACTTAGTACCTACTCATTTAGATCGCTGTATTTTTTTATATCAAACTTGGCCCTCATTTCACATTTATGTTTTGTTGGGATTATAATTAATAATTATTAATAGACATTAATCAATAGGGTTATTTACCGTAGTCGCCACACTTGGCAGGCGGGTTGGCAATCGCAGTGCTGTTGCAGGTCGACTGCAGGTGCGCAAAATGGATGCTGCTACACATCGCGGGAAGCCGCTGGATGCGGGCAGCGCAGAACCGGTCGTCGTGGAAATCCTTGGGGGAGGCCTTTGTCCACCAGTGGACGTCTTTCGGCTGATATGAATAGACGTACCCAAATATATGTCACCGCCGTCCCGGGTCTGCATTACGTTTAGTCCGCCAATGCCACAAACTGAAACATTATTAAATAGGGTACAAATTATATTGTATATAGTATGATAATTGTGTCAATTCGGTTTTGCACAAATCAACTAAACTTAACTAAAATGTGTCAAAATTACGTTTGCTATTCGTAAAAACTCGACTTAACTTATCTGACAGATCTAAATTCAAATCGAACTAAATTACGAGGGCAGTTTGGCAACTCAATTACTTTAAGGTTGAAAACTTTTTTAATATATTTTTTTTGTCTCATATTTGAAAACTCACTACGAAGCGCATGCCGTTCTTTTTTCTAATTTGGCGCGAAAACAAGCTTTTTAGAAACAAAAAAGTTAGGCGACTTCTAAGTATTCTTTGAAAATGCAGAAAAGCGAGTTTCGAGTATTCGAGTAACACTATTTTTAACGTGGTAAAACTATTAAGCAGGCCGAAGACAAATTGAAAAAGTGTTATGGTGATTCTGCGGCTTCTCATGGGACGGTACATAAGTGGTTCACTGAATTTCGTTGTGGACGTACTACCACTAATGACGCGGAGCGCCCAGGAAGGCCGATTGAGTTCACTACGCAGGGCTTCATCATCTATTATGGTTAATAAAATACATGATATTGTTTTGGCAGACCGTCGAGTGAAGATACGCGAAATAAGTGATGCTGTGCACATCTCGACTGAACGAGGTTTTTTATATTTTGCATGATATTCTGGGCATGAAAAAGCTTTCTACAAGATGGGTGCCGCGTTTAGACCGTCGAGTAAAGATACGCGAAATAAGTGATGCTGCGCACATCTCGACTGAACGAGTTTTTTATATTTTGCATGATATTCTGGGCATGAAAAAGCTTTCTGTAAGATGAGTGCCGTGTTTACTAACAGTTGACCAGAAACGAAATCGTGTAACAGCTTCTGAGGAATGCCTAGGCATGAATAATCGCAATCCGAGTGAGTTTATGCGTCGGTACATAACAGTTGACGAAACGTGGGTCCATCATCATTATACACCAGAGACTAAGCAACAGTCGAAGCAATGGACTTCTACCGGAGAACGTGCCCCCAAGAAGGCAAAAACTGTTTGATCGGCTGGTAAAGTGATGACCACAGTCTTTTGGGACAGCCAAGGGGTTATTTACATCGATTTTTTGGATAAAGGCAAGACAATAACCGGAGCTTACTATGCTGCATTGTTAGATAGATTCAATAAAAAGTTGATCAATAAATTCTTTCCAAAGACATGGACTTATCAAACCGCCCTCGTAAGTTTAGAAAGCCATTTTGCTATTCGGAACGAACATATTTTAGATGTGTCAAACTAAAATTATGCCAGTTTTAATCGCGACCTATTTTGGTGACCACTAAATTTTAATTGGTCTTGGAAAACCACAAAATTTGTGATGAATACCTAAGTAAAGTGATGGCCTAGTGCTATCTCTGTTGCATATGTCATTCATGCTACGAAAATAATATACGAAACTTTTTTATTATTTTTTATTCACAATTGGTAAGCCCTTGGCATCATCTCACTCACCTGATGGTAAGTGATGATGATGCCGAAGATGGAAGCGGGCTTACCAAGATTCCCCGACGCAATGGAGAACTGGCTATCTTATCTTCAAACCGGAACACATTAATGTTGTTAATGTTTTAAACGTTCAATAAGACAGCTGATTTTGTTTTTTTTAGTATTTTTTGGCTCGGCATCAAGGATTTTTGAGTGAAATATTTAGAGGTTTGAATTTGTCTAAAAGTGTTTTGGGGCATTATGGGTTGTCAGAATCTTTTTTGTTGGTAATCGATGGCTCCCTAAAACTGCCAAAGCTGAAAGTTGGAAAGACATAAGACCAGACGTCTTCCAACCTGGTTTACTGATCTGGTCACCATCATCAGAGTCAAAACCTCAGATCAGATTTCTTCGGGTCCGAGTCGCGCAGTGTGCTGATGCATTTTGGTCCAAACGCCAAACTTCTAGCTTTGACTGTTTTATAGAGCTGTCGGCCACCAACCTGATCATCATGACACCTTCAGGTCAAAGGTGCAGTGTCCTGGAGTACTTATCAGGGTTTATACCTTCACTTTACTTAGGTCTTTCATATAAAAATTACACTTTTGTGGTTTTTCAAACCAATTAAAATTTAGTGGTCAGCAAAATAGGTCGCGATTAAAACTGGCTCTATTTTAGTTTGACACATCTAAAATATAATATATCGTTCCGAATAGCAAAATGGCGTTCTAAACTTAATTTAGTTCGATTTTAGTTTAGATCTGTTAGATAAGTTAAAGTCGAGTTTTTCCGAATAGCAATCGTAATTTTGACACATCTTAACCGAACTTTAGTTTAGTTTAGTTGATTTGTGCAAAACCGAATCCACACCATTGTTCATAATAAATGTTAACAATGCTCTCCAAATGATAGCAAAACCTATTTTTTCTTTACAATTGGCGCCCGTGACTTTATCTCACCTGATGATTAGTGACGATGATGCCGAAGCTGGAATCGGGATAACCAAGATTCCCCAACGCTATAGGGAACTAGCTTCCCAATCATCATACCGGAACACATCAAGGCTGTTAACATTGATGTTTGGCGATAAGATGGTGAAAGGCGGGTTAGGCCCATATGTCCCAGCGCGATTGTCCCCGCGTGGAGACATGTGGGACTTTTAGTTTTGTATGTCCCCGAATTTTTATTTGGGGACGTATGAGACTTTTAAAGTTTTGTTTGTCCCCGAATTTTATTATTTTCATTCAAAATTTAAAAGACACGTGTACGGTGAAAGCATAATTGTAAATAATGTCAGGAGAATAATTATTTATTTAGGAATAGCAAATCAAAATCAGTTTTTATAGGTAGTCAACAATTGAGCGCCTTTAAAATTTCTTAATCTACAAAATACTAAAACTTAATACAACACAGTCTTGGGACTTTTTAAATTTTGTTTCTCCCCGAATTTTATTATTTTCCGTTAAAATTTACAAAAACATATGTACGGTGACAGGATAATTGTTATTTATTGACGTGTCTTTTAAATTTTGAATGAAAATAATAAAATTCGGGTCAAACAAAACTTTAAAAGTCCCATATGTCCCCAAATAAAAATTCGGGGACATACAAAACTAAAAGTCCCACATGTCCCCACGCGGGGACATATGGGACTAACCCGAAGTAAGGAGTAAGTGGACTTACCAATACGCCACGAAGGCGGTTAAAACCATTGAAAAAAACATGTACAGAAAAGATATCTCACTAGTATGGGATTTCAAATGTATCACCAAATGTTTTCTCAGTGTGTAAGTTTTGTCACACAGTTCACATTTAAAACGCCATTTTCGTTTTTCGGGAACACTGCATTTACACTTTTTTCCACAACTCTTGCATCCATATTTTTTATAACGCCACATATGCATACAGATGTGTTGTATCAAATAGATTTTCGACTTAATTTTTTTTTGACAGTAATCGCAAACAAATCCTTCTTCTGTGTGGGAATGCTCGTGTTGCTTCAAAGTGTTTAACATCGTGAACGTTTCTGTACAAAACTGACAGCGGTAGTTTTCGTGTTCCAACATCAGGTGTTTGAGAAGACCCTTTCGCCCTTCAAAAGGCAAGTTGCAAAGCGTACAGGAGAAATCATCCGGAATATGTTTGTCTGTATAATGATCATGCAAATCACTTCTAGTCGTGAACTGTTCGTTGCAAAAATCGCAGGTGCATCTTAATGTTTTTAATAAGTTTTTACTGCGTGTTTTTGTGACTTTGCCTAAAACAAAACAAAAAACTGTTATATAACACGAGAAGAAACCGTGCTGCTGCACAGCATTAACTTTTTTTTTTACTATGGACATCGAGAGTGCTCGGCGGGCGACCAGCAACCCGCAAGCGGTTCGCCATCGACGTGACGCGGTGTGCAAGAATGTGCGCGTTGAATGTACACACCTAGCTTTCCTCAAACCCAATCTATTGAAATAGGCGATAGCTCAAATAAAAGAGCGTGTTCTAACGAGTGTTCCGACACCAAAAAAACTAATTGCGTACATCGATTAGAACCGGAAATATTGAGAAAGAAAGCTATGATAATCGTGTTTGAGTGTAACTTGAGAAGGGTGAAAGTTAGGTGATTTTTCAATGCTTGATAACAAATCTATGAATCAATACCTTTCATTAAAAAAAAGCAAATTGGTTGTATAGAACGGACAGACGGACTCACATTAGATTTAATTACCCGACTACAAAAAATTAGGGTTATGTTTTGACAGTCTATGTATGATGACAAGAAAAAAATTATTGGTAACACTTGTCACAAGTCAAAAGGTAAAATACGAAATTAGATTATTATTAATAATCTAAGGTCTAGGTAACCTTAAACATCAAATTCATTTTAAATACAATCAAATTCACTACTACTTAAAATAATTAAATTATTGCATATTAATGCAAGTACATAAAAACAAAATAACAATAAAACAGTAACCGTCATCGTTCGAGCATTCATTACAGCCGAAAAACGAGTGGCGACCGCGCACTGGAAAACGTAGCGTAGGCAGACCTCCCACAAGGTGGACCGACGACCTGGTGAAGATCGCGGGAAGCCGATGAATGCGGGCAGCGCAGGACCGGTCGTCGTGGAAATCCTTGGGGGAGGCCTTTGTCTAGCAGTCGACGTTTTTCGGCTGATATTCATTACATAATCAAATAAAATTAAAATAGTATTGGCAAATCAAGGAATTCCGAGAACTCGTAAAATTGTTTCTCGAGTAGCCACCATTTAATACGAATCTTAGACTAAAAGCTGCTGTATAATAGCTACGTCGGAACCAATCTGGAGTCCCCACGCGGGGACATATGGGACTAACCCGAAGTAAGAAGTAAGTGGACTAACCATTACGCCACGAAGGCGGTTAAAACCATTGAAACAAACATGCACAGAAAACATATCTCACCAGTATGGGATTTCAAATGTATCACCAAATGTTTTCTCAGTATGTAAGTTTTGTCACACAGTTCACATTTAAAACGCCATTTTCGTTTTTCGGGAACACTGCATTTACACTTTTTTCCACAACTCTTGCATCCATATTTTTTATAACGCCACATATGCATACAGATGTGTTGTATCAAAGAGATTTTCGAGTTAAATTTTTTTTGACAGTAATCGCAAACAAATCCTTCTTCTCTGTGGGAATGCTCGTGTTCCTTCAAAGTATTTAACATCGTGAACGTTTCTGTACAAAACTGACAGCGGTAGTTTTCGTGTTCCAACATCAGGTGTTTGAGAAGACCCTTTCGCCCTTCAAAAGGCAAGTTGCAAAGCGTACAGGAGAAATCATCCGGAATATGTTTGTCTGTATAATGATCGTGCAAATTACTTTTAGTCGTGAACTGTTCGTTGCAAAAATCGCAGGTGCATCTTAATAAGTTTTTACAGCGTGTTTTTGTGACTTTGCCTAAAACAAAACAAAAAACTGTTATATAACACGAGGAGGAACCGTGCTGCTTCACAGCATTAACTTTTTTTTTTACTATGGACATCGAGAGTGCTCGGCGGGCGACCAGCAACCCGCAAGCGGCTCGCCATCGACGTTACGCGGTGTGCAAGAATGTGCGCGTTGAATGTACACACCTAGCTTTCCTCAAATCCAACCTATTTAAATGGGCGATAGCTCAAATGAAAGAGCTTGTTCTACCGAGTGTTCCGACACCAAAAAAACTAATTGCGTACATCGATTAGAACCGGAAATATTGAGAAAGAAAGCTATGATAATCGCGTTTAAGTGTAACTTGAGAAGGGTGAAAGTTAGGTGATTTTTCAATGCTTGATAACAAATCTATGAATCAATACCTTTCATTAAAAAAAAGCAAATTGGTTGTATAGAACGGCCAGACGGACTCACATTAGATTTAATTACCCGACTACAAAAAATGAGTGTTATGTTTTGACAGTCTATGTATGATGACAAGAAAAATTTTATTGGTAACACTTGTCACAAGTCAAAAGGTAAAATACAAAATTAGATTATTATTAATAATCTAAGGTCTAGGTAACCTTAAACATCAAATTCATTTTAAATACAATCAAATTCACTACTACTTAAAATAATTAAACTATTGCATATTAATGCAAGTACATAAAAACAAAATAACAATAAAACAGTAACCGTCATCGTTCGAGCATTCATTACAGCCGAAAAACGAGTGGCGACCGCGCACTGGAAAACGTAGCGTAGGCAGACCTCCCACAAGGTGGACCGACGACCTGGTGAAGATCGCGGGAAGCCGATGAATGCGGGCAGCGCAGGACCGGTCGTCGTGGAAATCCTTGGGGGAGGCCTTTGTCTAGCAGTCGACGTTTTTCGGCTGATATTCATTACATAATCAAATAAAATTAAAATAGTATTGGCAAATCAAGGAATTCCGAAAACTCGTAAAACTGTTTCTCGAGTAGCCACCATTTAATACGAATCTTAAACTAAAATCTGCTGTATAATAGCTACGTTGGAACCAATCTGGAGTTTGCTTGTAGTGTACAGAGATTGCAGAAGAACTTCGTAATGGGCCTGGATTATCTTACTGGTGGTTTTTACAACGATTATGAATCTTCGGCAGAAAGGCATAAGGTTAAAAACCTGCAGCAGCGTCGCACTTGTTTTGATTCGGTAACCTTGTTTATATTATTAAACAACATTACGGATTCAACTAAATTATTGTAAAAAAAAATCTTTTAGAATACCACGCCAACGTGAAAGAAATTGTCGCAAGAAAATGCAATTTCTTTCACACGTTAGTAACAAATACCTTGTTAATAATAGTTTCATTCGTCGTGTTTGTAGGTTTTATAACAATCATTTTACGAATGTTGATACGTTTTCCTCTATTTTGTAAAACTTTAAATCAAATCAAATCAAAACATTTATTTCAGACAACATAGACCATAGAGTGTTTGTACAAGAAAGTATTATAAAGACATTTGGGTTAGTAGGGTTACAATAAATTATTATTAATTTACATGCAGCCGTACCAATTGCCACAAGATAGAACAGTTGGGTCGGCTAGCCACAACGCTCATCCTGGGAGCAAATGCTACTAATTACCAAAACTGTTTGGTTGTCGCAAAGTTTAAGTTTCACAATCGTTCAACGTATGGTGCAAACGGTACCCTACTATTTTTCTTGCAATACGTAAACTAAAACTTTACTAGCATAACTGAAACGAAACATAAGCTACCTCTTTCCACAGATCACTACTATTTGTAGCAACACCTTTCAAAAATTTACTCTTTGTGCAAGCCGGAAACAGCTGGAAATGAGGTGTTATTTTTAAAAAAGCGAAGATTGTCTATGAGTTTAGTTTTGACATACAATAACAGTAAGGAATGATTAGCTAAAAAGAGATGAAAATATATAATTGGTATAGCGTTTTCCTTGTTTAGTAGTACCACTAAACGCAGAATGAATAAAAAAAACATGATTAAACTCGACTTGACACTTTGTTATTTTGAACAAAGTAAATATAAATCTTCGTTCGAGCTCTGGCTGGATATTGTTATAATTGTTTGCTGTTTGCTGTTTATAAAGAAGGACAGACCTGGTGTAGGTCCCGGAAAGCCGCTGGATGCGGGCAGCGTAGAACTGGTCGTTGTGGAAATCCTTGGCGAAGGGCATTGTCCTGCAGTGACCTCTTTCGGCTGATACATTATCCAAGAAGTTTATCCAAATACCTTTTGTAAGCTCATTGATGATAGAAAGAAGAACATTATCCAAGAAGTTTATCCAAATACCTTATGTAAGCTCAGATCAAAGAAATTCTGAGTTTTGTAAGACGTCTTTTGCTTGGACTGCACTCAGGAGGGCTGCCCTCTCAAGTGGACTCACATGTCACAGAAACCAAAAAGTTTTCGATGTAGCACTAGAGTTGCCTGGCATGATGGGCAATCACAATCTCCTGACTTCGTGAGTATATTTTTCTATGACAAGTTTTTAATCTTTAGTTTTCAGAGAAATATATATGGATCCTAAATTTGAAATAAAGCATATGTCATTTTTTATCTACAATTGGTAAAACTGGCACCATCTCACTAGATGGTAAATGATGATGACGCCCTAAGATAGAAGCCGGCTTACCAGGATTCCCCAACGCAATGGGGAACATAAGATAATGGTACCTAACTAGGCAGGCTTCGAAGAATCAGAGCTGCTGGAAATCAAACCTGTGATCTCTTGGTGTGAAATGAGTGGACTGGCCATTACCCGTGGAGGTGATATATTTATGAAATTACCTAATTACTATAGGCGTTGTAAGAAAAGTAGTTAACGTTTTTAAGGATCAGGTTTTCATAATGTTTTTTGGGGTAACTTTTGATGGGCGGACGATCATTGCAGATATTTTCTGTTGTTATTATTGATATGATTAATTATATATTACAGGAAAAGTCTTGAAATCTCCATTCCCTTGGACATACCAAGAGACTTCAGCTCTGTCACCACTGCCACATCGTTATCATATGTAAGTATTGCAGCTGTTAAAATTAAATATAATTTGCTGATGGCTGACTCTTGTGTTATACTCGTGACTGGGTGCTGTCCGTGTGAACTGGCCTACTCTTGTTAAAGGCATTAATGACATTCAATCATTTTTATGTATAACTTTTCATGTCATATTGTTTTCATGTTCTAATGAATCTGGTTTATATCAAGGATTGAATTTTGACATTATTAACTAATTATTGTTTATTTCTTGATTCTTCACAAATATAAATATTCTGGGACAAATCACACATGGTCATCTGGCCCCAAAGTAGGATTCCCTGTGTTATGGGTTACCAGAGACTGATATACATACTTATATATGTTTAAATACATACATATATAGATATATTTAACACCCAGACACAGAACAAACCCAGACACAGTAACAAATGACATTGGTGTCGGTTCGGTGTAACACGACTTAACTTATTTGACAGGATTAAACTAAATTTACGCATTCTGTCTTTTACTTTCTGTATCGAAAAGACAAGGATAGAATGCTTAAATTTAGTTTAGTTCTGTCAAATAAGTTAAATCGTGTCGCACTGAATCGACACCATTTTTATTTATTTTATGACCATCAGAAAGTGTAATTTGCACATCATCATTACAGCTCATATACGTCCCCACCGAGGGGCTCGAGCCTACCCTGAATCAGGGCGATTAGGCCTTAGTCGACCACGCGGGCCAAGTGCGGGTTGGTCGACTTCACACACAACCTTCGAGTTTCTTCGCAGGCGTGTGCAGGTTTCCTCACGATGTTTTCCTTCACCGTTAAAGCAATCGGTAAGTATGTACGTAAGTTTTTGAAAAACTCATTGGTACATTGGCCGTCCAGATTTGAACCCGGTACCTCTGGTTAGATGGACCGAGTTGTTACCGGTTGAGCCACCGACGCTGGACCGATTTGGCTAATTTTGGTATTGAATTATTTGTGAAGTCCAGAGAAGGTTTAAACGTAGGGTTGGGTAGTGTAGTGTAATGTAGTGTAGGGTAGGGTAGGGCAGTGTAATGTAATGTAAGGCGGTACGTAGTTCGCCGGGATAACTAGTCTATCTATATCTAATATATAAAAATGAATCGCAAAATGTGTTGGTAAGCGCATAACTCGAGAACGGCTGGACCGATTTGGCTAATTCTTTTTTTGTCGAGTTCGTTATTGTCAGGAGAAGGTTCTTATGTAGGGTAGGGTAGGGTAGGGTAGTGTAGTGTAGTGTAGGGTAGTGTAGTGTAGTGTAGTGTAGTGTAGTGTATGTAGGGTAGGGTAGTGTAGGGTAGGGTAGTGTAGTGTAGGGTAGTGTAGAGTAGTGAAGGGTAGTGTAGGGTAGGGTAGGGTAGTGTAGTGTAGGGTAGGGTAGGGTAGGGTAGTGTAATGTAAGGCGGTACGTAGTTCGCCGGGACAGCAAGTCTATATATATAAAATATAAAAATGAATTGCTGTTCGTTGGTCTCGCTAAAACTCGAGAACGGCTGGACCGATTTGGCTAATTTTGGTATTGAATTATTTGTGGAAGTCCAGAGAAGGTTTAAACGTAGTGTAGGGTTGGGTAGTGTAGGGTAGGGTTGGGTAGTGTAGTGTATGTATGGTAGGGTAGTGTAGGGTAGGGTAGGGTAGGGTAGTGTAGTATAGGGTAGGGTAGGGTAGTGTAGTGTATGTAGGGTAGGGTAGGGTAGTGTAGTGTAGGGTAGGAAAGTATAGGGTAGGGTTGGGTAGTGTAGTGTAGTGTATGTAGGGTAGGGTAGTGTAGGGTAGGGTAGTGTAGTGTATGTAGGGCAGTATAATGTAATGTAAGGCGGTACGTAGTTCGCCGAGACAGCTAGTTTTGAATAAATATAATGAACTAGCTGATTCCCGCGGCTTCACCCGCGTGGACCACATTTCTATGACTTTTCGAGGGTGCGCAGCGTGGTAAAAAGTAGCCTATGTCTTAACCCAGGTCCTAATCTGTCTACCTACCAAATTTCAGCCAAATCCGTTCAGTAGTT
This sequence comes from Coleophora flavipennella, assembly GCA_947284805.1. Taxonomy (NCBI): domain Eukaryota; kingdom Metazoa; phylum Arthropoda; class Insecta; order Lepidoptera; family Coleophoridae; genus Coleophora; species Coleophora flavipennella. Next base: position 1,775,365 of record OX369253.1, read on the forward strand.
TTTGCGGGAAAGCGTAACAGACAGACAGAGTTACTTTCACATTTATAATATTAGTAGGGATTAGTAGGGATTGAATCGCATAATATTTGTAACGTTTACTTACACTGAACTTGAACAAACAATTGTTTTAAGACAACTTTTATGTTTTACAGGTTCAGTGGTGGTATATGAGGCGCCACCGCAGCATAGTGGCAGTTCATCAGTGGAATAGCAGCAGGACTTGGACCCGTGCGTGGAAAACTGCCAACTGCCCCGAGGGGTACAATAAACCCATGCAAGTCATACTTGTGCTTAGGAATCTGACTTAATGTAAAACATTTCTACTATAGGTCTCGTAGATGTCTTTTATGTTGTTGACCGACTCACAATTCGCAGATTAATGTTATACTAATATTAAACTGATTTACTGGGATATATTAAAAAAGTAAGTCCATAGTATTGAAGTCTTTTATTTACTTAGGTACATTTTTTTATTCACAACTGGTATGCCCTTGGCATCATACCTACCTATATTCCATAGAAATCTAATACACTGCATAAAACACCCTATTTAATTTTAGCATTATCCTTCTTCCTTATTAATCCTATTTAATTTTAGCATTATCCTTCTTCCTTATTAATACTTGTCCTTCCTGCCTCCATCCGCATTAAAATCTTTAGTGCTCTCTTCCTTCTAGCCAAGCCAGACCATAATTGCGACGAGCTTGTAACTCGGGAGCAGTCCCAGCCTAGAAATGCAAAGCAGTTAACATAAGGAATGCATATGGTATTATACAGGGTTTAACAAAATTGGTGCAGGATCTGTTAACTGACAGGGCTTCAATCAGACTGAACAAATTTCCCCAAAGACCAATAGTCTATTTGCAAAATACTCTTTATACAAATCCATCAGCTGATTGACCAAGAGAAACTGTAACCTATAAGTAGATATGGACTTTTCAAAAGCAAATAGCATATTTTTACAAGCTTTTATTTACTTTCACCTGTCTTGGTGTCTGTGAGGAAATCTTGTAAGTTAAATTTGACCCACTCCCGGGTTTCCAATTGAGCTGAAATTTTGCATGCATCTGTATATCATGTCGGTTACTTTGGTTCTCTTACGGATCTCCTCGTTTCTGATTCGATCACGCAGAGAAACTCCGAGCATAGCACGCTCCATTGCCCTTTGGGTGACCTTGAGCCTTCTTATGAGGCCCATAGTAAGCGACCATGTCTCAGTTCCGTACGTCATCACTGGCAACACACATTGGTCGAAGACCTTGGTCTTAAGACACTGCGGTATGTGGGACGTAAAGATATTGCGAAGCTTCCCGATCTCTGCCCAGCCGAGTTGGATTCGACGATTGATCTCTTTCTCGAAGATGGACCTACCTAACTGGACTGTTTGTCCCAGGTATACATATTCGGTAACAACTTCGAGTGTAGAGCCTCCAACCTTCAGAGGAGTAGGTATATAACAATAATATAGAGGTATAGGTATAAGGTAGGTAAAGTAACCGACATAGCTCTCAGAATTGCTAAACTTAAGTGGCAGTGGGCGGGGCACATTGCTCGTAGAACAGATGGCCGTTGGGGCAGTAAAGTTCTCGAGTGGCGACTACGCACCGGAAAGCGTAGTTAGGCAGGCCTCCCACTCGGTGGACCGATGACCTGGTGAAGGTCGCGGGAAACCGCTGGATGCGGGCAGCGCAAAACCGGTCGTCGTGGAGATCCTTGGGGGAGGCCTATGTCCAGCAGTGGACTTCCTTCGGCTGATATGATGATGATGATGATGTATATCATGTGACAAAGCAATATTATGATGACATGGAGCTGATCTGATGCCGGAGCTGGAAGGTAGAAGCTATTTAGTTTCATTTGTCGTGGTGTCTGTAATGAAATCTTGCAAGTTAAATTAGACCCACTTTCCAGTTTCCGATGAGCTGAAATTTTGCATGCATATGTATATCGCGTGACAATGCAATATTATGATGACATGGAGCTGAAGGTGGCCATAGGAACTCCGCAATAAAACGACACAACCCCATCGAGTTTGGCCTCGATTGATTCATATTGACGAGTACTTTGATCGTAAAAAGCTTGTAGGTACCTACCTAAAAGCTTTTAGGTTTTTCAAAATTTAAGTTAACTTGAGAGAGAGGACCACTGGGGATACCCATAATGCTAGTAAATTAATTACTTAATATGGATTGAAAGTGGTAAACCTGGAGATGCACTACAACCAAAGTATATATATTAGTACTAACATACAGTATGGACACTCCCTGCCGCTCTCTAGATTGCGACCTCACCGCCTCTTCACCCATATTGATACAGTTTGGTTCTCGAACGTATGGGATTTCGCCGTGATTTTGTTTGCTCTGTCATTTGTATTTACAAATGTCATTTCACGACCTTGTACACAGTGTCCGGGGAGTGCTACCTAAAAGCTTTTAGGTTTTTCGAAATTTAATTTAACTTGAGAGAGAGATGACCACTGGGGATATCCATAATGCTAGTAAATTCATTACTTAATATGGATTGAAAGTGGTAAACCTGGAGATGCACTACAACCAAAGTATATATATTAGTACTAACATACAGTATGGACACTCCCTGCCGCTCTCTAGATTGCAACCTCACCGCCTCTTCACCCATATTGATACAGTTTGGTTCTCGAACATATGGGATTTCGCTGTGATTTTGTTTGATCTGTCATTTGTATTTACAAATGTCATTTCACGACCTTGTACGCAGTGTCCGGGGTGTGCTACAACTTTTCTTAGTGTAACTGATTAGTTTTATGTTTTGTCATATAAGTTGTAGCCATGTGTAATTGTCTTGTACCTGTTTACTTATTTCATATTTATAAAAACTTGATGTTTTATTATTTTTACCTAAGAGATGTACCAGTTCAATACCAGTGGTTACATCATGTTGAAGATGTGGGTGTAGACTGTAGAGGGTTATCTTCCCACACCTTGGAGGCTTGGAGTCATGTACCTTCGGTGTCTGTTATTACTGGAGTCCATAGTCAGTATTTGCATGTTTGCTAAACATATCTAAAAATAAATAAAAAATTAGCATGATGCTGATAAACTACATAGGAATTGTTTAACCATCATCAACTTTACTATCATACAGTTTTAGGAATGATATTGTTTCCTGTTGAAGTACCTTTCTTCATGGGAGTTTGGGCAAACAATGGCCATAATATGGTGTGCTATCAATACAGTCCTGGGATTCTATACATTCTGTGGAAACTGTAAAGGTGATAATAAGTACCTAAAGGTCTGAAAATTTACAACTTTAATCATTTTTATACTTAAGTACTTCAGTGGCATTACTCATCATTAACTTATCAGAAGATCAATTCAAGTCCTTATTCCTGTTTTACTGCATCTCGCTCCATGCAGCCGGTACCTCCTTAATTTCCCTTCACACAGCTAACTGGGATAAGGAATTAACCTTTCTCTTACCATTGTCAAATTTAGCATGGTTATGTTGTTATTAGGAAGGTGACTTAAAAACCTAGATGCACATGCCTATAGGTAGCATGCTAGCTACCTACTGGGATGCCAATACCTTACATGGTGTGTCGAAATGACAACATGCCTGTTAAGCATGCAAGAGATGTGAAATTTACTTATAAAGGCTAGCTGTTTAGTGCATGGAATCCCTCCTCCCCATCTTCTCCGCGAGGGTACATGCCAGTAGCTAGCATGCTTTTGAGTGAACGAGTAACAAACATGCATATCGCGGGTGTAAAGTGAAAAATCGTCGCAGGGTACCTACGTAACCTTAGAACACACTTAACCTACCTTTGTCTCCACGTCGATTCCATCTGACTGATGAGTGACTGAATGTGATGCCTTAGGTCCTCAAATACGTCTCGGGTGAGAGACTTTGTTAGCCTTTATGTTTTCGTTTTGTATATGGTCAAAAAGACCAACAAAGCCCACATTTTCTTTTCTGGAGAATTTTCTTTTCTCGTATAAACCTTCCAGAAGGCTCCGAACATTTTGTTTGAACATTAATCACTTCACATATTACTTATTTGTACGTAACGTTGTGAATTCGCACTGAAAAAGTAGGTCGCAAGCAACTTTTTTACCACGAAATGAGAACTAATGTTAAATGTCAAAATATGACATTAGAGCGCGCTAAATCGGCTTCTAAAATTTAGTGGCATGCCGCATTTGACGTAACCGAATGGTTCCTGCAGACGGTTCAAATAGTAGCATGTGAAAGCACAGCTTAGTTTAGTTGCCGTTTCGTAACGCCTGTTACGGTCACTGTTGTTTAGTGGCATACCAAAAGGCAGATTTATGGCTAAAACGGTGTGGTTTAAGTTTGGTAAAGTGAAAAATACATTACCTGCATTGGCCCCCTGAGCTGGTGCTGCCACGGACACGGTTCAGCAACGAGGCGGCCCTCTTTCTTAAGATGGCATGAAAGTCATCAGTACGAGTCAAACATTCCTGAGGCGCTGCAGTATTTCGGCGGCCTAATAACATCCTGAATGCGTTGTTATACTGAACGCGCAAGGTGTTAATTGTCTTCTGCGTATAGTTGACTCACAGACTGTACGTATAAAAAGACTGGCCGTAAGCTTTAAATAAAACAACTTTAACAGCTTTAGTGCAACGTGCAAATCTGCGAGTCAACATATTGCATCTGACAGCCAATGCCCGGCCCTTCCTCTCAATATCCTCATTATCAGAGATATCCTCCGAGACCCAGTGACCCAGATACTTGAAACGAGAAACTCTAGCAAAGCTACGCCGTCTAGAAAAACGGGTAGAACTGTAGTGATTTTGTGACGAGATTGAAACACTAAAAGTTCACTCTTCTTCACATTGTACCTGAGTCCACAGGTTCTGGCGTACCTCTCACATACCAGTAATAATTAACCTAGAACCGCTTATAAGGGACCCAGCAACACCATATTGTCAGCGTAGCTGATGTTGTTGATATATTTAACATTTATGGAACAGCTGACTCCAGTGTTGCCTAGTTCCTCAAGAAGCCCATTTACGTACAGGCTAAAGAGTCGAGGAGAGGTTAAACCTCCTTGCCTCACACCACACTTCAGCCTGTACGCATCGGAGATAGTGTCTGCCCACTTTAAATTTATTTGGTTGTTATACCAATGATCAAAAATTTTGTCTACCTCTTCTGGGAGGCCAGTTTCTGACCTCATTTTGTGCCAGAGCACATCATAGGACACCAAATCAAAGGCTTTCGACAGGTCCAGAAAGCACTCGTAGACCGGAGTGTCCGCGTAATATTGGACAGTATGCTTGAGGCACAGTATCGCAGTCTCTGTCTAACATTAAGCGTCAAGTAAAAACTGAACTCCTTTTTTCTTTTTAAATATTTGTACTTATCTTTTGTGTTTTGTTGAGTTGCGACGTATTCGTCGTCCGTCGATGGCTTTTGCAAACTAAATACATATAATACTTTATTATTAAGAAACTATAGGTCTATATTGAAGCAAATTGTTTTATAGAATTATATAAGTGACTGTTTTGTTTCTTTTGAATAATAAATTTTATACATAAAATAATTATAATATCATCATCATATCAGCCGAAGGAAGTCCACTGCTGGACATAGGCCTCCCCCAAGGATTTCCACGACGACCGGTTCTGCGCTGCCCGTATCCAGCGGCTTCCCGCGACCATATATGTTAAAGAAATAATAATTGGTAAAGAAATAACATACCGCCGTCATCAGCACCATCCTCGAAGCATTCCTCAGTTTTTAAGTCATCAGTATTGACATCATCAACGGGAGGTGGAATTGTGTGCAAGTCGCTATTTTCTTCTGCAATAATTAATATTATTAGACTTTCTATAGTAAAGATAAAATATTATTGGTAAAGAAATAACATGCTGCCGCCGTCGTCATCAGTATCATCCTCGAAGTATTCCTCAGTTTTTACAGTTTCGCTATTTTCTTTTGCAATAATTAATTTAATTAGATTTTCCATAGTACAGTAAAAAATAATATTAGTAAAGAAATAACATACCGCTGTCGTCATCAGTATTATCCTTGAAGCACTCTTCACTGTCTACGTCATCAATATTGATATCATCAACGAATGGTGAAACTGTGTCCAACTCACTTTTTTCCTCTGCAATAATTGATTTTATTTTGTAATTTTTAAAGTAAAGTAAAAATAATATTACTTTACCAACACATACCGTCGACATCAGCACCATCCTCGAAGCATTCCTCATTTTCTACGTCATCAGTATTGACGTCATCATTACAAAAGGCTTCTGTATCTGTCTCCGATTTAATATTATGTAACTCTTCTTCTTCTGCAATAATTAATTCTATTTAGTTTCATAGTAGATATTTAACGTTCCGTATCAGATAACGGAACGGATCAGTAAGCCTACCTTGTATATCTATCTATCCGTCCGTCCGTCTGAAATTTATCGAACTGAATTTAAAAAAAACGGTCAAGTGCGAGTCGGACTCGCGCACCGAGGGTTCCGTACAAACCTGTAGGTACATAAGTAAAAGTTCACCCATCACGTCAATCGAATCATAGTTATAGTATTTTAAAATTATTAAAAATATTTTTATTATATGCTGTAAGTAAAAATTTACGGTTTTCGCAATTTTTCCTTTATCTGTGCTATAAGACGTTGCTTCGTAACAAATTTAAAGATTATGAGTTTACGGGAAGTACCCTGTAGGTTTTGATTCCCTTGCGTGTCAAAAATTTTTAGAAATTTGCGGCATAAACGGCTGTATCTTTTGATTGAGTTGGCTTAGAAGTTAGATTTTTTCACAGCTCTAAGGGACAGTAGACCTGAGTATTTGATATAAATTCCAGCTTAATACCTCCACGCGTTCCTGAGAAAAAGGGTCTTGACAGACAGACAGACAGACGGACGGACGGACAACAAAGTGATCCTATAAGGGTTCCGTTTTTTCCTTTCGAGGTACGGAATCTTAAAAAGAAGTCATTTTTCCGCCACTCACGTTGATGTCTTTTTTTTAAGGAATAGTTACCATTGTCGTTCTTGAGTGGAGAGGTGCGATAGTACGAGTCCGACTCGCACTTGGCCGGTTTTGAAAAGTTCACACTTATCGATGAGACATGGACAAGTATTTTGGACTTGGCCCCCATGTGTGGATTATGACCTATTTTATACACTATCAGCTCTACGAGCTGATGCGTGTGTATCACTGCACTAGTGTTCATTTATTTTCAAAATTTTTGTCTAGTCTCTTTTTGAAACTTTTAACTATTGGGGCACTTATCACTTAGCACTTTTGTACGATATTGCCAGTAAAATGCAACAAGCACTGGCAGTTGTGGGCCCAAAATTTACCAAAACTCCTTTAAATCGCTGAAAATTAATTCACATCCATACCAAACACTAGGCCAGCCGAAAATTTCGGAACCCAGAGGCCAGCGTCGGAATCAGAGTAACAGGCCTCAAACTTCTTGTCTCCAGCCCGGTCGCCGACCCGGGGCTCCTGCTTGGTAAGTCCGCCAATGCCACAACCTGAAACATTATGATGAGTTACTGTTTAAATCGAGCAAATTTCCGCGCTGCGCATTGCAACAAGGAGGCGTTGGAAATCACGCTGTCGTCAGCCGCCGCCCGAGCGACGGCGCCGCAACGCGCCCGTGCCGCGGCGCCTGTCAGTCACCGACAGAGCTTTGAGAGCGGCGCCCGTACCGCGCTCCTTCAAATATTTTGTGAACACCGTCAATTTGTGACTCCTTAGTTTGTATGCCATATTGGCGGGGACACCGGGCACGTACTTAGTACTTTGAGAGTGTCTGAAGACCCCTACTTATTGAATTAACAATAGCGTACTGTATGACGAACATTGGAATATTTGATTAGCTTATCGCGGTTTGGTAAGAATCAATTATAGCGCCGCCGTAGTGACTGCGTTGTGTTTTGAACTGTGAATAGACATATGTACCTATTAAGTAAATTGACTATTGCGAGTCGTAATTTGTGTACACATCAAGCCGATTAGCCCAAGGAGCCCTGCTAGATCGAGATTGGTGCCCATCGGATTGAAGCTAAGGTCCTTGTGGCTTACTACACACACAAACACATGCATGAACTGGGTACTCACGCACCTGAAACACACTTAAATTGCCACCTACATCGAAAGACCACGGGAGGTCCCATGGCTTCGTTTCTGGCAAAGTATATATTATATTAGTTGTTTCTAGTGAGTGTTATATGTAACTTTTGTTATCTTTTCTGTTAACTCGTAAACATTTCTAGGGTTCCGTATTGTGTATTTAATTAGTTTGCAAATGTTTATTTTTAATGTGCTAGTGTTAGCTCGCCGGAGCTGCCGCTAGATACAAACATCCCCACAGTTTTTAAGGCTGTGAATAAAGGTTGTTAAGGGTCGCCGTTTCCCTTGGATTGTGGACATTTTGTGTCCCTAGGACAGCCGCGTTTGTGTCCCATGTGTTAACAAAGCCTAGCTTGTGTTTCCGTTTGTGGAACCTAGGCGTGAATTGTATTCGCTTAGCCGGCCTTAAACACTGAAACCCCAGCGCTGCGTATCGCAGCCGAGTTCTTGACCCACCTGTGGGCCCAAGACATTATTATAACTCGTGAAATTAATAAAATGTTATGTATGACATACAGACATATTATTTATGAAAGTGTGTCAGTCTCCCTCTAGTAGTTGAAGCCAGATGACCATGTGAGATTTTTCATTAAATGTATTATTTTAATGTAGATCTCCTCTTGTTTACTCAATCAAGTAAATAAACTCAAAGCTAGCTCTCTCCATAATAAATATCAAACTCACGTTTGAAATGCTCCTTGTACTTTCTCTCGCATTCTAACACTTGTTTCTTGAAACGGTGTGCGAGCCTTAGCTGGTCTATACAGCAGTCGCAGATCGCGTAGCTCAGCTCAACCGAGAGCGGGTGGATCTGCACATTGAAAATCAAAGTCAAAAAAACTTGGCCGATTATTCTAGGTAAAATAAGGCTTGAGAACAATGAGCTACTTCAAGTTTTAGTTGCACTGTATACTATCCCGTATTATACAGGTGTAACAAAACAAGTGTAGAATAGGACACAATAAAAGCAGAAGGCCCTGCTCATCATCAGTGATCAAAACAGGTAGAATGTCTATTTGCTACTTGCAACGTTCTGTCCTAGAAAGGACACAGGAACGAATATAGCTTCTTTAAATTTGATTTTATTTGAAGAAATTTAATCAGATAAATTTCATAGACAGAAATAAACATAAATAAATGTTCAGAATGAAGGTTGGTACCAAATATTTCTGTTAGGAACATACTTATAAAGGGTTTTCCAATAAGAGGTGTTATTTTGATATTCAAAGAAAAATGCCATTTTTTAATATAAATGATCGGATGTTTATTTCAATATAAAGAAGAAGGTATATTGGAAATTACGTTGATAGTGGAAAATAACATCAGGCAAATGACCACCACGACCACGCTTACAGGACCATATCCTTTTCATGAAATTTTCCATAAACAAATCGCAAAGTGGCTGCCCTATGTCCTCCATAGCCTCACGAATTCCATCCTTGAGGTCTTGAATCGACGCTGGGCTGTTGGCGTAGACCTTCAATCACAAGATCTCGGTGGCCAATTGTGATCACCTCTTCGAGAGATAACACGGTCCGGAAACTTTTCCCGCAAAAGATCAATGGTTTCGTTGCTTGTGTGGCACGTAGCGCCGTCTTGTTGAAAGTAAACGTTGTCAAGATCAATACGATCCAATTCCGACCATAAAAAATCATTAATCATCCATTCACCGTAACTGTTGCTCCAGCGTTATTTTCGAAAAAGTAAGGTCCAATGACTCCACCGCACCATAAACCGCACTGAACACGACCGCCTTGGCAGTAAAAAGGAAAAAGAAGAAAATCCAGCAAAAACTCGCTTGGAGAATTACCTCGCTCTTCGGTTGCGGCTCTCATTGTACCAGCAGCTGTTTCATTTGACACCGCCCCTATGCATCGGTTCGCCGTTCAACTGCATCTCACCTAGCGGACCTGCGAGAACCTCTCAACTAGCAAATCATCAACCACCTCGAGGTCGCAACTTGAAGACCTCCATCTACCTTTCAACTAGTGGATGTTCTCCAGATCTGCTCATCGAAGATCTACAGAAGCGGCGGCCACACGCACCAAACAGTCACACGTTGAGGATAGAGAGGCTTTTCAACAATAATTCTTGGGTTTTCCGAGCCCCAGATGCGACAATTTTGTTTGTTGACGAAGCCACCGAGGTGGAAATGGGCTTCATACCTCAAGATGATTTTTCGATGGAATTCCGTATCATTTTCATGCATTTCAACAACCCAATCAGCAAAGACACGGCCGGCTTGAGTTCTTGTGTTAACTGAACTTTATAAAAAAACGGTGTAATGACGTTTGTGGAATGCCTAATTCCAAAGAACGACGAGGAATGGACAAACATGGGTTTTCTTTAACACTTTCGGCTACAGCAGCAATATTCTCGGCTGTTCTTGGGCGACGTGCAAGGGTTTTATTCTTCACATCACTAACTTGTTCCAACAGCTCGAATTTTTCCACCAATTTCTGTATTGCCGTCCGACAAGGTGCTTCACGACGACCCAAAAATGTTCGAGTTTTACAAACCGTCTGTGCCAAATTTTCACCATTTTTATAAAGAATTTTAATAATATCGTTCCATTTTCTACTTGTCAAATGTCAAAAAATGACAGCTTCTAAAGTGACATCTACCGAAAAATAGCGGGCTATTCAAAATAACACCTCTTATTGGAAAACCCTATATTATCAAAAGAATTAATTAGTACCTTCTGCTGCACGCAGCACAGTACTCCCTCACTATCATGATCACAAAATATTTTTCCACCAATAGCGATGATGACTGCTGGTCATCTGAGTTACCTTTTAACATCTGTCGAAAATGATATTTTGTTTTAAAAAATTTGAAATACTTAGAAGTGACATCATAGTTTTTCCAACGCCTTTTAATGTACTTATTTTGTGATATTGATGAATAAGTAACTACATGAATAATTAAAAACCAATCGGCACAAAAACTTAATCCCTCTTTTTTGCCAGTCGGGTTAAAATGTATCCTATGTCACTCATGGGATCAAAACAAATCTAATGACACCTTGCACTCCAAAACCCATCAAGCCATTTAGGCTACAGGATGTGCCAAAGAAATATACATACATACTCTCGAAAAACATAACCCTCCTTCAGGCGCAGTCGGATAAAAAATTGAAGACTTGATGGAAAAACGAGTAGGTAAGGTGAGTAAAATTTCAGTAGGAGGGCGATTTAGTAATCAATAGGACATTATATATTTATGATGTGGTCATATCCCAATTACCTACGAAACACAAACTCCCAGAAAAAAAGGCATAATCCATACTTAGTATTAGCCCTCCCCCAAGGATTTCCACGATGACCAGTTCTGCACTGCCCGCATCCAGCGGCATCCTGACTTATACTGACAAGTTCATCATATCAGCCGAAGGAAGTCCACTGCTGGACATAGGCCTCTCCCAAGGATCTCCACGACGACCGGTTCTGCGCTGCCCGCATCCAGCAGCTTCCCGCGACCTTCACCAGGTCATCGGACCACGGAGGGGGAGGCCTGCCTACATTACGCTTTCCGGTGCGTGGTCGCCACTCGAGAACTTTACTGCCCCAACGGCCATCTGTTCTACGAGCAATGTGCCCCGCCCACTGCCACTTAAGTTTAGTAATTCTGAGAGCTATGTCGGTTAATTTGGTTCTTTTACGGATCTCCTCGTTTCTGATTCTATCACGCAGAGAAACTCCGAGCATAGCACGCTCCATTGCCCTTTGGGTGACCTTGAGCCTTCTTATGAGGTCCATAGTAAGCGAACATGTCTCAGTTCCGTACGTCATCACTGGCAACACACATTGGTCTTAAGACACTGCGGTATCTGGCACGTAAAGATATTGCGAAGCTTCCCGAACGCTGCCCAGCCGAGTTGGATTCGACGATTGATCTCTTTCTCGAAGTTGGACCTACCTTACTGGACTGTTTGTCCCAGGTATACATATTCGGTAACAACTTCGAGTGTAGAGCCTCCAACCTTCAGAGGAGTAGGTATGACACAGACGTTTGACATAATTTTCGTCTTGTCCATGTTCATTCTAAGACCCACTTGTTGAGAGGCTCTACTGAGGCCATCGAGCATTGTGCCTAAGTCGTCCATAGTCTCAGCCATGACCACGATATCGTCAGCGAATCGAAGGTGGGTGATGTACTCGCCGTTGATATTGATCCCGAGTCCACTCCAGTCCAAAAGCTTAAAAACATCTTCCAGGGCGGCGGTGAACAGTTTCGGAGATATAAGGTCTCCCTGTCTCACCCCTCGCTGCAGCTGGATAGGTTCCGAGTTTTGATCCTGGAGGCGAACCGACATGGTGGCGTTTTCATACAAACACTTCAGCACTTCGATGTATCGATAGTCAATTTGGCACCTCTGGAGAGACTGTAACACAGCCCAGGTTTCGACCGAATCGAAGGCTTTCTCATAGTCCACGAACGCCAAGCATAGTGGCTTATTGTACTCTTCGGTCTTCTGTATAATCTGCCGCAGCGCATGTATGTGGTCTATGGTCACAGATTACTAAATAGTTACTTCTATGGTACTAAATCCTTTTCGGAAACCGCGAGTTAGAGACTTAGAGATCTGCCTGTTTAGTTGCCGATACTGAGTAGCGTCTTCAGAGGACTGCAAAACCAATCTGCGTCTTTCTTCCATGAGTGTTGCTGGTGAAGTCAGAGATTTTTTTGGTTCTGTTTGAACGGCGAGTTTTGAAAATCTTAGACCCGACCGTTTGGACAATTTCCACGAACCTGTCGTTATAATCGTCCACATTCTCGCAGTCTCCTAGGCATTCGAAGCGATTGTGCAACTCGAGCTAAAAGGTTTCGGGGTTTTGGAGCTGGATGGGCGCTGGTCGGAGTGTGTACTTCATCAGTCGACATCTTTCTAGCTTGGTCTTTAGATTCAATGTGCCTCTTACCATTCGGTGATCGCTTCCTGTTTTGACTGAGTTGATCACAGAGACGTCATTGAATATTTGCCTTCTTGTCGACAAGATGAAGTTGATCTCGTTCTTCGTTACGCCATTGGGATGCAGCCATGTCCACTTTCGCTGTTTAGGCTTTTTGAAGAAGGAGTTCATCATAAAGAGGCCCTCTTTCTCCATAAAGTCGGCCAGCAGCTGGCCACGTGCATTTCTCTCTCCATATCCAAATTGCCCCACTCTCAGCTCACCATCACTTCGTTTGCCCAGTTTCGCGTTAAAGTCCCCCATAACAATGGTGTATTGAGTCCGGGAGCTATTATGTAGAGCTCTAGAGATATCCTCATATAGGAGCTCCACTTCGTCGTCGGAGTGTTGCGCGGTCGGTGCATATACCTGAATAACTTTCAGCAAATACCGTTTGGTAATACGGAGAATAAGGTATGCTACCCTCGTCGAAACACTCTCGATCCGGACCACATTGTTAATGAGGGACTTGTGGACTAGAAACCCGACACCACCCTCGGACAGCTGGTGGCCCTCCCGGAAATAGAGAAGGTTTCCGGATTTAAGGATTATGGTGTCCCTCCCCTTCGGACTTCAACAAGTTAAGACCCATAAATAGTTTGCAAAAAATTTTAACTTCATACAAAGAAATTGTAACACAGTCATGCTGTTATTTAACCTTTTTCCTTTTGATCTATTTCAACTTATGTGTCACAATTTCAACAAAGTGTGTCTGTCTCAGTCTGAGTCAGTACCGTTTTGGTGCACAGTACAGTTATTTTTTATAGTTTATTTCTATCGTTTGTAAATTGTACCTGGAAATTGTTGTACTGTGCTCTAAATAAAAGTTTTTCTATTCTATTCTATTCTATTCTATACACATATTCAAAATCTGAATTCTTTTCAATCTTCAATATTTTCACTATACTACTAATCTTATATATAAAATTCTCGTGTCACAATGTTCGTTCCCGTACTCCTCCGAAACGGCTTGACCGATTCTCATGAAATTTTGTGAGCATATTGAGGGTAGGGTAGTGTAGGTTAGGGTAGTGTAGGGTAGTGTAGTGTAGGGTAGGGTAGTGTAGTGTAGGGTAGGGTAGTGTAGTGTAGTGTAGGGTAGGGTAGGGTAGGGCAGTGTAATGTAATGTAAGGCGTTACGTAGTTCGCTGGGACAGCTAGTTAAATTTAAATAACTAAAACTCTTATATGTAAAAATAGGTAAAACAATTTAGAACCTGATACTTTATAAAGGTGTGAGATTCATTGGGGGGTTTTGAAGGTCGCTGGTGAAGGTCGCGGGAAGCCGATGGATGCGGGCAGCGCAGGACCGGTCGTCGTGGAAATCCTTGGGGGAGGCCTTTGTCCAGCAGTGGACGATTTGTGGCTGATATGATGATGATGATGACTTTATAAAGACCCATCTTAGTGATCAATAGGACAGCAGTTGTTAACCGCCTCCGTAGCTCAGAGGCAATGTTCACTGGCTTTACGCAGGAGGTCGCGGGTTCGATTCCCGGCGGGGTCAATTTTAAGACTTGGTTTGGTTGGTGGTAGGGCATTTTCTAAGCCCGCCTGGCTAGCTACCACCATCTTATCTAAGTCTTGCCGCTAAATATCAATGTTTATATCATTGGTGTGTTCCGGCATGAAGATAAGATAGCCAGTTCCCCATTGCGTTGGGGAATCTTGGTAAGCCCGCTTCCATCTTCGGCAACATCGTCACTTACCACCAGGTGAGATATTGTCAACGGTTTACCAATTGTGAATAAAAAAAAAAAAAAAAAATCTCTGGTAAGATAATTTTTTGTGATTTGTAATATTAATTTAACATGTGACCATTTAACCGCCTCTGTGGCATAATGGTTCGTGCATTCGCTTCACACCAGCAGGTTGCGGGTTCGATTCACGGTGGGGTCTTTTTTTTTTTTCTTGTAAGACTGGTTGGTGGTACGGCATTTTCTAAGCCCCTCTGGCTAGAAGTCTTGCCGCCAAACATCAGTGTTAACAACATGGATGTGTTCTGGCTTGAAGATAGGATAGCCAGTTCTCCATTGCATTGGGAATCTTGGTAAGCTCGCTTCCATCTTCGGCATCATTGTCACTTACCATCAGGTGAGATGATGCCAAGGGCTTTCCAATTGTGAATTTAAAAAAAAATTTAAATGTTAAATCCTTTTGTAATTTTTATGTATTTCTTTCTAGGTCTTACATTACTACTAATATCTGTGAAATTGAATAGTTTTTAGCCACGCCCTACTTCATTGTACCTACCTGTCGAGCTAAAAAATCTCTGATTTGTATAAAGTCCAAACATTTTTGTTATTTTTTGAAAAATTCACAATTGACAAACCTTTGGCATCATCTCACTAGATGGTAAGTGATGGTGAAGGTCACAGGAAGCACTGAATGCAGGCAGAACAGGACTGGTTGTTGCAGAAATCATTAGGGTAGGCCTTTGTCCAGCAGTGTATGTCTGATATGGTGATGATTGAAAACAGTGAAATCTCTAGGGTCAGTTGTTATTGGTGCCGTTTGGGGTGCACATAACCGGGCTGCCATAGGGGAGCACATAACTGTGCAATCAATCAAACCTGAACGAACCTATTTTAGGATTAAATGGTAGCCCGGCTAAGTGCACATCAACCGCCCGGCCTGCTTCGGTATGTTTTAACATATCAAAAAATGTTTTATTCTTTATAGCCGTTTTCGTAACTGCACTTTGCAACCAGTTGCGAATCAAAAACTTTTATTCTTTGTTTGCAACCAGTTTTTTTCTACCCTCTGTTGGCGAGACGGCGAAAACTTACGAGTATCCCGAAGGTGTCACGAAATAACTCAGCATAAATTTCAGTCGACCCGTCGTGAACGTATGGAGCCTGCAGACTCCTAGACGCGCCGTCGGTGTGGCAGCAGCGACACAAGGCACTTAATTTCCATTTATCAGACATTTTTTCAAATTAATTTTACAAAAAAATGGAACCAAACCACGCAGCACATATCACTTTTAATTTATTTATTTTGTATTGTATGTACCAAGCAAACAAAGCTGCTAGGCTAGGCGGTAACTAGTATCTCATATCTTTACCAAACCCGAAAAAAAGCTTAATTTTTAAGTAAAGAATTATGATTAATTTTGATCACTACACTACCAAAGAGAATTTAATAAACATGTAATAATACGTGTGCATGTAATAATACGTTTAAGGGTCCATATAATAGCCGACACGATAATACACGGTCCGTGAATGTACGACACGATAATACAAGTCCCCGGTACTTGAATTATCAGGTTGTACATTCACGGGCCGGCTATTATTGTGTCGGGATTATCAGCACGGAACGATATTACACGGCCGAGAATGTCCGACACGATAATTCAAGTCCTAGGTACATGACTGTATTATCGTGCTGTGCATTAACGGCTGCGTAGTAACGTGTCGGCTACTATCTACACGTACTGATATTGTCCGACACGGGAATGCACGGCCTGATAATTCGAGGCCTCTTCCTTTTGGCTGAGGAACTCCCGTTGCTGATTGGTCAATTATTCATAAAGCGTTTATGGTTAGTCAATGTCTGAGCCTCGTTTAGATATGGAAGGTCCATTTACACATTCGGTCAAGTGGCAAGGCGAGTTGATACTAGTTTTACGTCTACACTACCGTTTGCTCTACATTCGTTCTAGCTGAATAACTATTAATACGTAGATATTATTGAAAATTGTATGGCTGTAATGTAATTTCCCGTTAAACACATACAGTCGTACTGCAAAAAATATCACAAACAATGTTTTCTCATGTTCAATTAGACAGTATTTAACTAAGGAATTTTTTAAAGTCAGGTAATTAAACAAAACGGAATAGTTAAAAATCAAATTAAGAAGAGTGGGTGGAGAAAATTTGCCAGCTTTCAAAAAGGATTAATGATATACTTCTCATAATACCGTAAATTGGGAAGAATTGAAATCTCGGGGTGATTCGAAGAAAAAATTCAAATAAATTTTCAATGCTGCCACCGCTTCGATTTATGATCCTCAATAAAAGTAACTTTGTTAGGGTTCCGTACCCAAACCGCAGTGAAGATAGCACCCCACTTTGCCGGACCCCTTTTTGTTGTGTATGCTGTGAACACGCCCTTACTATAAGGGGGTTAGCACCCTTAATCTTACTTAATTTACCAATAATCGACACTACCGTACAAATAATAGAATTTCAACTGTCATAAGCCTTTCTTTTCATCTTTGTCCATATCCTACCTTGATTAATAGTTCAGTCAATCTATAATATATAGCTGAGGTACCTACCTAAATAAACAAACGCACAGCACAGACGAATTATTGTAAAGTGGATAACTGAATATCAGCGTAAGTATCTACCTACCTATCAAGCAATAACGGAAGGATTTCACTAAGAAAACAAAGCTTACTTTTGATCACGCACGATTAAACAACAGTTTCCTCAAATCGTTACTCAAGTGAATTGTAGGTACCTACTTTGAAAGAGATAGATAAGTACGGCTCCCTATTCAAATACATGAGGTGAAGTTGGTAAGACACATGTCGGCATGTTGAACAGGCTCTGTTGAATCGTTTAAAGTACAGAGCGACTCCAGTTAATGTTCATATTTTTAAAATATTTACGTCTAAACTTTATTTGTGTAGTCGATTTTCAAAAAAATTGAACTCCACTTTTAGGTACTTTGCATGAGGTGAAGTGGGTAAGACACATGTCGGCATGTTAAACAGGCTCTGCTGAATCGTATAAGAGACAAAACGACTCCAGTTAATGTTCATATTTTTGAGATATTTGCGTCTGAAGATTCTATATGAAGTCGAATTTTTCAAAAAATTGAACTCCACTTTTAGGTACTTTCCAAGAGGTGAAGTGGGTAAGACAAATGTCGGCATGTTGAACAGGCTCTGCTGAATCGTTTAAAGTACAGAGCGACTCCAGTTAATGTTCATATTTTTAAGATATTTACGTCTAAACTTTATATGTGTAGTCGATTTTCAAAAAAATTGAACTCCACTTTTAGGTAATTTGCATGAGGTGAAGTGGGTAAGACACATGTCGGCATGTTGAACAGGCTCTGCTGAATCGTTTAAAAGACAGAGCGACTCCAGTTAATGTTCATATTTTTGATTTATTTACGTATAAACGTTGTTTCTGTAGTCGATTTTCCAAAAAATTGAACTCCTCTTCTAGGTACTTTGCATGAGGTGAAGTGGGTAAGACACATGTCGGCATGTTAAACAGGCTCTGCTGAATCGTTTAAGACACAGAGCGACTCCAGTTAATGTTCATATTTTTAAGATATTTACGTCTAAACTTTATTTGTGTAGTCGATTTTCAAAAAATTGAACTCCGCTTTTAGGTACTTTGCATGAGGTGAAGTGGGTAAGACATATGTCGGCATGTTGAACAGGCTCTGCTGAATCGTATAAAGTACAGAGCGACTCCAGTTAATGTTCATATTTTTAAAATATTTACGTCTAAACTTTATTTGTGTAGTCGATTTTCAAAAAAATTGAACTCCACTTTTAGGTACTTTGCATGAGGTGAAGTGGGTAAGACACATGTCGGCATGTTAAACAGGCTCTGCTGAATCGTATAAGAGACAGAACGACTCCAGTTAATGTTCATATTTTTGAGATATTTGCGTCTGAAGATTCTATATGAAGTCGAATTTTTCAAAAAATTGAACTCCACTTTTAGGTACTTTCCAAGAGGTGAAGTGGGTAAGACAAATGTCGGCATGTTGAACAGGCTCTGCTGAATCGTTTAAAGTACAGAGCGACTCCAGTTAATGTTCATATTTTTAAGATATTTACGTCTAAACTTTATATGTGTAGTCGATTTTCAAAAAAATTGAACTCCACTTTTAGGTAATTTGCATGAGGTGAAGTGGGTAAGACACGTGTCGGCATGTTGAACAGGCTCTGCTTAATCGTTTAAAAGACAGAGCGACTCCAGTTAATGTTCATATTTTTGATTTATTTACGTATAAACGTTGTTTCTGTAGTCGATTTTCCAAAAAATTGAACTCCTCTTCTAGGTACTTTGCATGAGGTGAAGTGGGTAAGACACATGTCGGCATGTTAAACAGGCTCTGCTGAATCGTTTAAGACACAGAGCGACTCCAGTTAATGTTCATATTTTTAAGATATTTACGTCTAAACTTTATTTGTGTAGTCGATTTTCAAAAAAATTGAACTCCTCTATTAGGTACTTTGCATGAGGTGAAGTGGGTAAGACACATGTCGGCATGTTAAACAGGCTCTGCATAATCGTATAAGAGACAGAGCGACTCCAGTTAATGTACATATTTTTGAGATATTTGCGTCTGAAGTTTCTACATGAAGTCGAATTTTTCAAAAAATTGAACTCAACTTTTAGGTACTTTGCAAGAGGTGAAGTGGGTAAGACACATGTCGGCATATTGAACAGGCTCTGCTGAATCGTTTAAGAGACAGAGCGACTCCAGTTAATGTTCATATTTTTGATTTATTTACGTATAAACTTTGTTCGTGTAGTCGATTTTCAAAAAAATTGAACTCCTCTTTTAGGTACTTTGCATGAGGTGAAGTGGGTAAGATACATGTCGGCATGTTAAACAGGCTCTGCTGAATCGTTTAAGACACAGAGCGACTCCAGTTAATGTTCATATTTTTAAGATATTTACGTCTAAACTTTATTTGTGTAGTCGATTTTCAAAAAAATTGAACTCCGCTTTTAGGTACTTTGCATGAGGTGAAGTGGGTAAGACATATGTCGGCATGTTGAACAGGCTCTGCTGAATCGTTTAAAGTACAAAGCGACTCCAGTTAATGTTCATATTTTTGAGATATTTGAGTCTGAAATTTCTATATGAAGTCGAATTTTTCAAAAAATTGAACTCCACATTTTGGTACTTTGCAAGAGGTGAAGTGGGTAAGACACGTGTCGGCATGTTGAAAAGGCTCTGCTGAATCGTTTAAAGTACAGAGCGACTCCAGTTAATGTTCATATTTTTAAGATATTTACGTCTAAACTTTATTTGTGTAGTCGATTTTCAAAAAAATTGAACTCCTATTTTAGGTACTTTGCATGAGGTGAAGTGGGTAAGACATATGTCGGCATGTTGAACAGGCTCTGCTGAATCGTTTAAGACACAGAGCGACTCCAGTTAATGTTCATATTTTTAAGATATTTACGTCTAAACTTTATTTGTGTAGTCGATTTTCAAAAAAAATGAACTCCTCTATTAGGTACTTTGCATGAGGTGAAGTGGGTAAGACACATGTCGGCATGTTAAACAGGCTCTGCTGAATCGTATAAGAGACAGAGCGACTCCAGTTAATGTTCATATTTTTGAGATATTTGCGTCTGAAGTTTCTACATGAAGTCGAATTTTTCAAAAAATTGAACTCAACTTTTAGGTACTTTGCAAGAGGTGAAGTGGGTAAGACACATGTCGGCATATTGAACAGGCTCTGCTGAATCGTTTAAGAGACAGAGCGACTCCAGTTAATGTTCATATTTTTGATTTATTTACGTATAAACTTTGTTCGTGTAGTCGATTTTCCAAAAAATTTAACTCCTCTTTTAGGTACTTTGCATGAGGTGAAGTGGGTAAGACACATGTCGGCATGTTGAACAGGCTCTAATGAATCATATGAGAGACAGAACGACTCCAGTTAATGTTCATATTTTTGAGATATTTGCGTCTGAACTTTCTATGTACAGCCGATTTTTTCAAAAATAAAGGACAACTTTTAGGTACTTTGCATGTAGTGAAGTGGATGAGACACATGTCGGCATGTTGAACAGGCTCTGCTGAATCGTTTAAAAGACAGAGCGACTCCAGTTAATGTTCATATTTTTAAGATATTTACGTCTAAACTTTCTTGTGTAGTCGATTTTCAAAAAAATTGTACTCCTCTTTTAGGTACTTTGCATGAGGTGAAGTGGGTAAGACACATGTCGGCATGTTAAACTGGCTCTGCTGAATCGTATAAGAGAAAGAGCGACTCCAATTAATGTTCATATTTTTGAGATATTTAAGTCTGAACTTTCTATATGAAGTCGAATTTTTCAAAAAATTGAACTCCACTTTTAGGTACTTTGCAAGAGGTGAAGTGGGTAAGACACATGTCGGCATGTTGAACAGGCTCTGCTGAATCGTTTAAGAGACAGAGCGACTCCAGTTAATGTTCATATTTTTGATTTATTTACGTATAAACTTTGTTTGTGTAGTCGATTTTCCAAAAAATTGAACTCCTCTTTTAGGTACTTTGCATGAGGTGAAGATGGTAAGACTTATGTCGGCATGTTGAACAGGCTCTGCTGAATCGTTTAAGACACAGAGCGACTCCAGTTAATGTTCATATTTTTAAGATATTTACGTTTAAACTTTATTTGTGTAGTCGATTTTCCAAAAAATTGAATTCCACTTTTAGGTACTTTGCAAGAGGTGAAGTTGGTAAGACATAATATGTCTTACCAACATGCCGACATATTATGTCGGCATGTTGAAGAGGCTTTGCTGAATCGTATAATTGACAGAGCGACTCCAGTTAATGTTCATATTTTTGAGATATTTGCGTCTGAAATTTCTATATGAAGTCGAATTTTTCAAAATTTTGAGCTACACATTTAGGTACTTTGCAAGAGGTGAAGTGGGTGACACACATGTCGGCATGTTGAACAGGCTCTGCTGAATCGTTTTAAGTACAGAGCGACTGCAGTAAATGTTCATATTTTTAAGATATTTACGTCTAAACTTTATTTGTGTATAGTTTATACGTAAATAAATCAAAAATATGAACATTAACTGGAGTCGCTCTGTCTCTTTAACGATTCAGCAGAGCCTGTTCAACATGCCGACATGTGTCTTACCCATTTCACCTCTTGCAAAGTACCTAAAAGTGGAGTTCAATTTTTTGAAAAATTCGACTTCATATAGAAAGTTCAGACTCAAATATCTCAAAAATATGAACATTAATTGGAGTCGCTCTTTCTCTTATACGATTCAGCAGAGCCTGTTTAACATGCCGACATGTGTCCCACCCACTTCACCTCATGCAAAGTACCTAAAAGAGGAGTTCAATTTTTTTGAAAATCGACTACACAAATAAAGTTTAGACGTAAATATCTTAAAAATATGAACATTAACTGGAGTCGCTTTGTACTTAAAACGATTCAGCAGAGCCTGTTCAACATGCCGACATGTGTCTCACCCACTTCACCTCTTGCAAAGTACCTAAATGTGTAGTTCAAAATTTTGAAAAATTCGACTTCATATAGAAATTTCAGACGCAAATATCTCAAAAATCTGAACATTAACTGGAGTCGCTCTGTCAATTATACGATTCAGCAAAGCCTCTTCAACATGCCGACATATGTCTTACCAACTTCACCTAATGCAAAGTACCTAAAAGAGGAGTTCAATTTTTTGGAAAATCGACTACACAAATAAAGTTTAAACGCAAATATCTCAAAAATATGAACATTAACTGGAGTCGTTCTGTCTCTTATACGATTCAGCAAAGCCTGTTTAACATGCCGACATGTGTCTTACCCACTTCACCTCATGCAAAGTACCTAAAAGAGGAGTTCAATTTTTTTGAAATTCGACTACACAAATAAAGTTTAGACGTAAATATCTTAAAAATATGAACATTAACTGGAGTCGCTCTGTGTCTTAAACGATTCAGCAGAGCCTGTTTAACATGCCGACATGTATCTTACCCACTTCACCTCATGCAAAGTACCTAAAAGAGGAGTTCAATTTTTTTGAAAATCGACTACACGAACAAAGTTTATACGTAAATAAATCAAAAATATGAACATTAACTGGAGTCGCTCTGTCTCTTAAACGATTCAGCAGAGCCTGTTCAATATGCCGACATGTGTCTTACCCACTTCACCTCTTGCAAAGTACCTAAAAGTTGAGTTCAATTTTTTGAAAAATTCGACTTCATGTAGAAACTTCAGACGCAAATATCTCAAAAATATGAACATTAACTGGAGTCGCTTTGTACTTTAAACGATTCAGCAGAGCCTGTTTAACATGCCGACATGTGTCTTATCCACTTCACCTCATGCAAAGTACCTAGAAGAGGAGTTCAATTTTTTGGAAAATCGACTACAGAAACAACGTTTATACGTAAATAAATCAAAAATATGAACATTAACTGGAGTCGCTCTGTTTTTTAAACGATTCAGCAGAGCCTGTTCAACATGCCGACATGTGTCTTACCCACTTCACCTCATGCAAATTACCTAAAAGCGGAGTTCAATTTTTTTGAAAATCGACTATTCAAATAAAGTTTAGACGTAAATATCTTAAAAATATGAACATTAACTGGAGTCGCTCTGTGTCTTAAACGATTCAGCAGAGCATGTTTAACATGCCGACATGTGTCTTACCCACTTCACCTCATGCAAAGTACCTAAAAGAGGAGTTCAATTTTTTTGAAATTCGACTACACAAATAAAGTTTAGACGTAAATATCTTAAAAATATAAACATTAACTGGAGTCGCTCTGTGTCTTAAACGATTCAGCAGAGCCTGTTCAACATGCCGACATGTGTCTTACCCACTTCACCTCTTGCAAAGTACCTAAAAGTTGAGTTCAATTTTTTGAAAAATTCGACTTCATATAGAAATTTCAGACGCAAATATCTCAAAAATATGAACATTAACTGGAGTCGCTTTGTACTTTAAACGATTCAGCAGAGCCTGTTTAACATGCCGACATGTGTCTTACCCACTTCACCTCATGCAAAGTACCTAGAAGAGGAGTTCAATTTTTTGGAAAATCGACTACAGAAACAACGTTTATACGTAAATAAATCAAAAATATGAACATTAACTGGAGTCGCTCTGTTTTTTAAACGATTCAGCAGAGCCTGTTCAACATGCCGACATGTGTCTTACCCACTTCACCTCATGCAAATTACCTAAAAGCGGAGTTCAATTTTTTTGAAAATCGACTATTCAAATAAAGTTTAGACGTAAATATCTTAAAAATATTAACATTAACTGGAGTCGCTCTGTGTCTTAAACGATTCAGCAGAGCATGTTTAACATGCCGACATGTGTCTTACCCACTTCACCTCATGCAAAGTACCTAGAAGAGGAGTTCAATTTTTTGGAAAATCGACTACAGAAACAACGTTTATACGTAAATAAATCAAAAATATGAACATTAACTGGAGTCGCTCTGTTTTTTAAACGATTCAGCAGAGCCTGTTCAACATGCCGACATGTGTCTTACCCACTTCACCTCATGCAAATTACCTAAAAGTGGAGTTCAATTTTTTTGAAAATCGACTACACATATAAAGTTTAGACGTAAATATCTTAAAAATATGAACATTAACTGGAGTCGCTCTGTACTTTAAACGATTCAGCAGAGCCTGTTCAACATGCCGACATGTGTCTTACCCACTTCACCTCTTGGAAAGTACCTAAAAGTGGAGTTCAATTTTTTGAAAAATTCGACTTCATATAGAATCTTCAGACGCAAATATCTCAAAAATATGAACATTAACTGGAGTCGCTCTGTGTCTTAAACGATTCAGCAGAGCCTGTTCAACATGCCGACATGTGTCTTACCCACTTCACCTCATGCAAATTACCTAAAAGTGGAGTTCAATTTTTTTGAAAATCGACTACACATATAAAGTTTAGACGTAAATATCTTAAAAATATGAACATTAACTGGAGTCGCTCTGTACTTTAAACGATTCAGCAGAGCCTGTTCAACATGCCGACATGTGTCTTACCCACTTCACCTCTTGGAAAGTACCTAAAAGTGGAGTTCAATTTTTTGAAAAATTCGACTTCATATAGAATCTTCAGACGCAAATATCTCAAAAATATGAACATTAACTGGAGTCGTTCTGTCTCTTATACGATTCAGCAAAGCCTGTTTAACATGCCGACATGTGTCTTACCCACTTCACCTCATGCAAAGTACCTAAAAGTGGAGTTCAATTTTTTTGAAAATCGACTACACAAATAAAGTTTAGACGTAAATATCTTAAAAATATGAACATTAACTGGAGTCGCTCTGTACTTTAAACGATTCAGCAGAGCCTGTTCAACATGCCGACATGTGTCTTACCAACTTCACCTCATGTATTTGAATAGGGAGCCGTACTTATCTATCTCTTTCAAAGTAGGTACAATTCACTTGAGTAACGATTTGAGGAAACTGTTGTTTAATCGTGCGTGATCAAAAGTAAGCTTTGTTTTCGTAGTGAAATCCTTCCGTTATTGCTTGATAGGTAGGTAGATACTTACGCTGATATTCAGTTATCCACTTTACAATAATTCGTCTGTGCTGTGCGTTTGTTTATTTAGGTAGGTACCTCAGCTATATATTATAGATTGACTGAACTATTAATCAAGGTAGGATATGGACAAAGATGAAAAGAAAGGCTTATGACAGTTGAAATTCTTTTATTTGTACGGTAGTGTCGATTATTGGTAAATTAAGTAAGATTAAGGGTGCTAACCCCCTTATAGTAAGGGCGTGTTCACAGCATACACAACAAAAAGGGGTCCGGCAAAGTGGGGTGCTATCTTCACTGCGGTCGTCGATTGTGCCGTAGCTACGCGTTACTTACTAGTCCGTACATTACTTTTTAGGTAGGTAGGTACTATTGATTAGATAAGATAAAAATACACACAGACAACATAATAATAAAAAAGGTACAAATACAACAAAGAAAAAGTAGAAAAATATAAGTACGATACGGTTGTGAACATACTATGTGCACTTTGCCGAACCGGCCGGCCCCGACTCGGCATAATGCCGCAAGCAGGGAGACTTGCCTACTGCGCTGTTATTCTGCCGGTGCCGAGAGGAATCGTCGCGCGCGCCATCGCAGAGCAAAACATATTACTAGAAAGCTGTAATTTGGCATAGGTATACGCCGACAGAGAAACTCCGAGCATAGCACGCTCCATTGCCCTTTGGGTGACCTTGAGCCTTCTTATGAGGCCCATAGTAAGCGACCATGTCTCAGTTCCGCCTGCCGGGGATTCGTCGCACCCCCCGCCCCGCCGTTTCTATGACTGCTACCGGAGCCAGGAATAGCAAATAATATAAATAATGATGGCCGTTGGGGCAGTAAAGTTCTCGAGGGGCGACCGCGCGCGCTGGAAAACGTAGCTAAGCAGGCCTTCCACGCCGTCGACCGACGAACTGGTGAAGATCAGCGGATGCCGGCAGCGCAGGACTATATATATATATATATATATATATATATATATATATATATATATATATATATATTATTGCACATTATAGCATGTTTGATTGATTGATTTTTTTAATTCACAATTGGTAAGCCCTTGGCATCATCTCACCTGATGGTAAGTGACGATGATGCCGAAGATAGAAGCGGCCTTACCAAGATTCTCCAACGCAATGGAGAATTGGCTATCTTGTCTTCAAGCCGGAACGCATCAATGTTGTTAACACTGATGTTTGGCGGCAAGACTTAGATAAAATGGTGGTAGCTAGCCAGGCGGGCTTAGAAAATGTCCTACCACCAACCAAATCGAGTCTTACAAGTTGACCCCACCGGGAATCGAACCCGTGACACAGATGAGATACTAGTTACTACGTAACAGATATTGCACTCCTTAAAAAACGAAAATACCTACGCATTTATTCACTTATTCCTTCCCACTGTCAGACAGTAGGCGGAAACATGGGTATTAAGGCGCTCGACTTAGCGGTTATAACTGCGTACACGGGCGGCGCGCGAATTGCGGCGGCGACTGTACGGCTTCAAATATATATACTGTGACGGCGTTCTAGCGCTCACGAGCGGAGCGTCAATGTGTAGGTACTTCTCTCGCCTGCTCGACCGAGTGACGGGGGCCTGGCCGCGACCTCCGAAGCGAATGGACTAACCGTTACGCCACAGAGCATCCACAGAGCCAGTTAATGTTTGAAGTGCTGTATCTTGGGTTCTATTGAGGTTCTATTGGACCTACAGAGCCGCAGATGTTCAAGTGATCCAAATTTTAGCATTTTTTATTCTTTTTAGGGTTGCGTACCTCAAAAGGTAAAAACGGAACCATTATACTATAGGATCACTCGTGTGTCTGTCTGTCCGTCCGTCTGTCTGTCACAGCCAATTCGCTCGGAAACTATAGGACCGATTGAGTTGAAAGGAGATTGCCAGCGGTCGTTTCACCTCTAAGGGGCCGAGTATGGGCACTTAAGAAAAACCTTAATTCATACCGCATTTTTATACGTTCCCTTTCAGTCGGAATAAATCATATGCGGGGTTTGTATTTTCATTAAAATTAGCTACAAATATATTTACTTCCTCCTTTCCTAGAAATATATTCAATTCATGTGCAGTTGTATCGCCTTACACACACTTGCAAACCTCAACACAAGCGAGGGACAAAGCTATAGGTTAGACGAGGACGTATTTATTTACAACATTGATCTTAAAGAATAGGTCATCTTTGCTTATAGCTTTGTCCCTGTCGATTGGTTGGGCAAAGATGACCTATTGGTAGGCTCCATACAAGAAGTTTATAGGTAAATCTGGAGACCACACTCTAAATACCTACTTGAAGCAAAGAAATATGGCCTTGAAGTTTCTCGTTACCGCTCCGTCACTTTCTAATTAGGAGGTATGAACAAGACGTAATTAATTACAGCTTTCCAGTTTTACCTATAAACTTCTTGGCTCCATACCATATATGCGGGCCCATGAATTTCCGACCCGATAATTCATGTATAGTTTAATCTGCACTAAACTTCGACCATAAAGTAACTTATACATACTTCGACCATACATAGAAAAAAAGAAAACCCATAATCACACGCGCGGGCGTAAATGTCCGAATGTAAAGTACATCTTTTTACTCGCGGAAATGTACTTTTCCGCCAGTCTCATGTGATCAAGTTACCAGTGGTTAGGCCGTCGGTGCGTCGTCATCCCCGCTCGTCCGCCGTAGTCAACATCTTTCTAACACCGACGCGGGGTGGATGGAACCAGATTCTAGACAATGTGCGAAGATTCTTAACTTTTCAGACTGATTTATAATATCCATCTACCCACAGATTGTATTCATTATGGTATTTTACTGATTGCTGCTTTGTATACTTCGAAACTAACCTCAAAATCAGACATATCTTAGGTACTGTACAGGAAACCCTACAAAACAAACGTCTGATTTTGATTACGTTTGAAAGTATGATATGACTACTCTTTTGTGTCCAATTATGGATGTCATATAAATTCATAGGCTCCGCAACGGTCTCCATAGAAAAATGGGCAATCTCCTTTGGTACACAAATGTAAGTCTGTGAACGTGACAGACGTGTAACGTAAATAAATGAATTTTAAACATGGAGGCCACTTTTGAGGGTAAACTAGAAAATAAAATAAGTTTTTAGAATATAATATTGTGTGACATAATAAATGAAAGAGCTTGGTTGTGAGAATCTCAAACATATTTTTTATTTTTATTTAAATAGTTTTGAAGTTATTTAAGAAAAGAGGTGAAAATTGGCCATCACCCCCACCGCGTATCTCCGAGACTACTGGGCCTAAAATCTTGAAAAAATCACAGTATAGGTTGAATGCTTAGATTACAGGAATATCTAAGTCCTTCCGTTCCCACAGGAAATGAAATTTCTAATTTCTTAAAGTCCAAAATAAGTAGACCCCTATCACACACTGGACACTTCATAAAACAGGCCTGAAATGACATATCAAAAAGGAAATGACGAAACAAACAAAATGGCGGCGAAATCCTATACGTTCGACAAACAAACATCAATCTGGGTGACGAGGGGGTGAGGTCGCAATCTAGAGAGCGGCAGGGAGTGTCCATACTGTATGTTAGTACTAATATATTATATACTTTGCCCCTATTTTCCCACAGCAAAGTATGTACTGAGAGGTCTTGTTCTGTTATTAGTCCAAGTTTTAGTGCGGAACCCTATTTGTGTGAATTTGTGTGACTTCAAGACGCACTTGGCCGGTGCATATGAAAACTTTTTCCGTGGGAAACATCTTCTAGAAATTGTATGCTAAACTCCGAAAATTTCGATGTTTTTCGAGCACCACGCAGTTAGCACAGGTCTTTCGAAGTTGCCAACTTAATTCGTAATTTCGTATCTATGCTAAAAACAACACTGCGGAATATTGCGACCGGCCATGTTTTGTATGCCCGGTCCATTTGTAGACACTGTGATTTTAAGGTCAGTACTTTAAGGGCTAGCGCGCACTGCTTTGCGGTGACTGTGACTGCGTTTATTTCACCGCAATGCGCGCACTTCTATTACACTTGCTTTGACCGCCAGATAAGTGCATTATTCGATAGATAGTTTGACGTTTAGTATAAACGTAGTAGTATATTTATTGATTTCTCTTTGCTTAAGCAATTTGGTTAGGACTTTAGGACTTTGAGGTTGTTTATTTCTTGCGTTAACTAGTTACAACAAACGAAGTAGTTATGGATGACGAATGCTAGTGCTGGTCATCTGATTTACTTTTTTATCATCTGTCAAAAACGACATTTCGTTTTAAAAAAATTGAAATACCTAGGCGTGACGTCATACACATAGTTTTGCAGCGTCATTTAAGTATGTACTCATTTTGTGAATTAAAAATCGAAGACTTGATGGAAAACAAAACGAGTAAGGTTTTCCGATGTTTAAGTAGGAGGGCAATTTAGTGATCAAGAGTTCATAATTTATTTCTGATGATGTCGTCATCCCTATTATGGATATTTTCGATACTATTGACGACTAGGCAATCAAAGAAAAGCCATAATAAATAAATATTTAAATCTATCTAAAAGG
Organism: Coleophora flavipennella; assembly: GCA_947284805.1. Taxonomy (NCBI): domain Eukaryota; kingdom Metazoa; phylum Arthropoda; class Insecta; order Lepidoptera; family Coleophoridae; genus Coleophora; species Coleophora flavipennella. Next base: position 1,805,245 of record OX369253.1, read on the forward strand.
AAAGAAAGAATCGTCAGATTGAGACCTGATCACTTTAAAACGTGGTGTTCACATGAAATTCATCGCCGATTCAGACTTTTAAAAGGGTCTGTGCAATTGTTGCTTTTCCCTTATGAAAAATAAAATCCATTTCATGACAATAAAACTAATAATTTAGTTAACGTCAAAGACGATGTACTTATTAAGTACAAGGCAACGTAAATTTCGGTTTAGTATTCCTTAAAAGTCGTAACGAAAAAGGTACCTAACACATAACCAAAAAATTCCAGTTGAATAACAGTGTCTAAAGACGGAAAACAAAAAAAATTGACTGACATGAATTGAATACAACATTCTGTCCTGCTCTAACGCATAAGTATGCAATATATTTGTTTCACCCCTCTGAAGTTTGAGTTGCCGCAATTGAAATATCCGGTCAGATAGTTATCCATTGAATAAATGACGATTGAAAAATAGGCGACCAATTATCTGACAGATAAACTCTATTTGTTAGGTAGTTATTCGACCTTTTAACTGAGCATTGAAAAACCGGCTCTAAAAACAATAAATTTAGGAATTCATTAAAAATTACAGACCCGGCTGCGTAAAAACTTAACCCATCTTTTTAGTCACTCTGGTAAAATTGAATCCTATGTCACTAACGTTAAAGTCCTTCAAGATGTTCAGGCTGTACCAAGGAACATAGAAATCCTCATACATACATACACTTGAAAAACATAACCCTCCTGCTGAGGCAGTCGGGCAAAAACTAGTTTGTCGAACCAAGTCTATTTATCACCTCGTTTATCCCGTCACAAATATTCACAATACGGTCGGTATGATCTTCAGTCGACTCCGTTTTAACTGTCTCCTCGCTGTGCACTTTACGTAGATGTTTCCTATAAAGATCCATCCTTCTGAAAGAGAGGCTACAACTCTCGCAAGAGAACGGCTTCACTCCCAAATGTACAAAGTTAATATGCCGGTTCAGTGTATTCTTAGCCGGAAAAGATTTGAAACACCGCTCACACTGGTATGGCCTTGTGTGCACATTTTTGTGCTCCTTCAAATTGCTGCACAGCTTGTTGCAAATATTGCATGTCTGTTTCTTGATGTTTCCGTGCACATTATGCTTGTGACGATTCATTGAGCCGGTGGTGCCAAAAGTCAAATCACACAAATCACATTTTCGACGTTCAGGCTTTAGCCCGGTGTGCACTACCATATGCCGCTTCAAGCAGTAGTCAGTCGACAGCAACTTGTCGCACACACTGCAAGTGAACGGCCCGCGGAGTTTTCTTTTTAAAGTTTTGAGTTTTTGCCTTTCCACAAACACCGATTTGTGGGTGCGCAATTTGTGAGTCCGTAATTCCCATGAGCTTTTGAATGCCATCGAACACATGTTGCATTCGTGTAGACGAATATGTGATTTGATAAAATTCTGCTTATGCCACTCCTTGTGTCTGAGTAATGTGTGTTTGTATGGGAACTTTTTGGAGCAAATCTCACACGGATATTTGTCTTCGTTGTAATGAGAGTTAATATGTTCGACGAGAGCTTTCTCAGAGCCGTAGTACTTGTCACAGTGTTTGCATCGCAGTCCGTTCCCAGTGGCATTGTGTTTTTTCATATGCGTCGTCCGGATCTCGTGACTCTTGAATGTCAATTCACATATTTTACAGGACAACGCCTCCATTTTATGTTTGTCCGATTCATGTTCTCGCAATTTTGTTTTCTTGTCAAAACCTCGATTACAAAATTCACAGGAATAAGGTGACGCTCGACCGGCTTTTTTGTTTTCCTTGGGATTGGTCTTTTTGTTGACTTTACCTGTAAATTTAAGAAACAAATTTTTTTTTAATTTATTACTCTGATTCAGGGTAGGCTCGAGCCCCTCGGTGGGGACGTATATGAGCTGAAATGATGATGATGATGATTATAGTAATACAGATTTAAATCGCTGAGTTTCTAATTTTATAGTTAACTAAAAATCTGCATTTAATAAACAGAGAAGGACTTCACAGAAAGAGGCATTAAAAATTGGGTAGTTCCTATCTGTCCCCGAATTCAGAAACAAACAAATGCAGAATAAAGAATACAGTCATAAAAACGATATCTGTTATATGTATAACGGATGTAAAAAAATGGTGTAGGTGCCGTTAACTGAGGCTTCTACTCATTAAACTGAACAAATTTTGTTTTACAAGTTTGCTGAAATTGCAAAAAAATTGTTGAACTCATAAAATCTGCTATACCTCTGCTGTAAGTTTTAACAAGTTGGCTATCCTTTAGATTCCAGGAAATACTGCAGCAACAGGTCAAGGCTACCATGTTCTATTTAACTCCTAATTATTAAGACTATTCCAATGAGCCCAAACACGATACTTCTACTGTAAGTTGGTGAGGAGTTGGGTATCCTGCTGATTCCAGGAGATGCTGCAGCATCAGGTCAAGGTTACCATGCTCTATCTAACACCTATTCATTGAGACTAATCCAATGACTCGAGCCTACCCTGAATCAGGGCGATTAGGCCTTAGTCGACCACGCGGGCCCAGTGCGGGTTGGTCGACTTCACACACAACCTTCGAGTTTCTTCACAGGCGTGTACAGGTTTCCTCACGATGTTTTCCTTCACCGTTAAAGCAATCGGTAAGTATGTACGTAAGTTTTTGAAAAACTCATTGGTACATTGGCCATCCAGATTTGAACCCGGTACCTCTGGTTAGATGGACCGAGTCGTTACCGGTTGAGCCACCGACGCTTTTTCCCCTCGGTGGGGACGTATATGAGCTGTAATGATGAATCCAATGAGCCCAAACACGATACCACTGCTGTAGTTGGTGAGGAGTTGGGTATCCTGCAGATTCTGGGAGATGCTGCAGCATCAGGTCAAAGGTTACCATGTTCTATCTAACACCTATTCATTGAGATTATTCCAATGAGCTGCTGTAGTTGGTAAGGAGTTGGATATCCTGCAGATTCCAGGAGATGCTGCAGCATCAGGTTAAGGTTACCATATTCTACATAACACCTATTTATTGAAACTATTCCAATGAGTCCAAACACGATATTCTGCTGTAATTTATTAAGTATTTGGGTATCCTGCAGGTCCCAGGAGATGCTGCAGCATCAGGTCTAGGTTACTTTTCGAATCGATTAGACCGGTACAAGTTGTCCACATCCCTTTATCACCTAGAAGAGAGCTAAATGGTCTTCAAACTGCTGAATCGATTTTTACCAAATATAGCTAAGAGCCAACACAAGGAAACTTGCTTTCACGTAAAACAAACCGCATCAAAATCGGGCCATCCGTTCGAGAGCTACGAAGCCACAGACACACACACACACAGACATTGGCGTCAAACTTACAACACCCCTCTTTTAGCGTCGGGGGTTAAAAAAAGTAATGACCATGCTTCAGGTCAGTTAACCTGCGTGATCGAAAACCACGCAAGTCGCTACGACCACTTCAGAGTATACATTAATTGAAAATATATTTTGGTACTCACTTTGATTTATCTTTTTGGCTTTTGTGACATTCTTAACTTTATCCTTGCCATTTTTGGCTTTTTCTATAAACAAAAGAATTACACAATTAAATATATTTAAAAAAAAATTCATACAAGCTTTTATTTCAAAAGAGTTTTTATACATCAAAGTATTCATCAACACGAGTCAAACGAGACCAAACTCGATGAGGTTGTGTTGTTTTATTGCGGAGTTCCTATGGCCAGCTTCTAGCTCCAGCATCAGATCAGCTCCATGTTATCATAATATTGCATTGTTACGCGATATACAGGGTGTAACAACATTGATGTAGGTCCCGTTAACTGGGGGTTCTACTTGTCATACTGAACAACTTTCTCCAAGGAACCCATGGTCAATTCTCAAAAAAAAATTTGGACCTTCCATACTAAAATGCAAAAAACCGGTTGATCTGCTGATCGATTTGTATGAAAAGTAAAAAAATATTTAATTTTACAGCAAAGTCGTAGAACAAAAGTTGTTCAGTATGATGAGTAGAAGCCCCAGTTAACCAATTTTGTTTGATCCTGTATATATGCATGCAAAATTACAGCTTGAGAGACCTATTCAACGATAACCCACACAACAAAGTATGTCAAAGAATTAAAAATTTACATGTACCCTAAAAAATTTTTTGAAGATTTTATTGTAGCCTTTGTCGGCGTTATTAATATGTATAGCCATGTCAAATTACAGCTCTGTAGTACTAATAGACATTAGTCTCTAACCTAAGCCGCGTACAGACGGACGGACAGACATGGCGAAACTATAAGGGTTCCTTGTTGACTATGAAGCCTTAAAAACAGGACATTTTGTCGGCGTTATTAATAGGATAGCCATGTCAAATTACTGCTCTGTAGTACTAATAGTCATTAGCCTCTATGCTAATCCGCGGACAGACGGACGGACAGACATGGCGAAACTATGAGGGTTCCTTGTTGACTATGGAACCCTTAAAAACAGGACATTTGTGAGTAAATGAAGCATTTTTTTTACTTTTAGTACCTTAGGGTCAAAAAAGCACAAGTTGCATATAAAAAAACACCAACCTTCATCACCTTCAATTTTTACAGCGCCAGAATTGAATAGCTCATCTGAAAAATAAATAGTTTTTGATTATAAATGTTATTGTTATGTATTAGGCAACGGCAGGCCATATAGCTCACCAAACTGATATGGAGATAGGAATGAGTAAAAGGGAGAAACAATTACTTTCTGCATCTCCAGAGGGAGATTCTATGTGTTAAGGGGAGAAACAATTAGTTTCTGCATCTTCAGAGGAAGATTCTATGTGTAAAGGGGAGAAACAATTAGTTTCTGCATCTCCAGAGGGAGATTCTATGTGTAAAGGGGAGAAACAATTAGCTTCTGCATCTCCAGAGGGAGATTTTATGTGTTAAGGGGAGAAACAATTAGTTTCTGCATCTCCAGAGGCAGATTCTATGTGTTAAGGGGAGAAACAACTAGTTTCTGCATCTCCAGAGGGAGATTCTATGGGTAAAGGGGAGAAACAATCTGGAATAGCCGAAGTCCAAGCTCGCGAGAGGCCGGCGGGTCGCGCACCCTCGAATACAGTCACAAAAACTAACCTTGCGGGCGAAGCTGCGGGCAAAAGCTAGTTGTAAGTTATTCAATTGGCCTGGCCAAGTTTTTATTGATGCCTGTAGCTAACTTAACTTTTAATACACATATGTAGCAGCTCTTGGGCCAGGCTGCATATTAATTTGTCCACCATCCTCACTAAATATCAGCCTTTGTCACAAAATTGTTGTCTTCGGCAACATCGTCACTTACCACCAGGTGAGATGTTGTCAAGGGTTTACCAATTGTGAATAAAAAAATAAAAAAAAGAGTGATCGCAGAGCTAATGAAGCGAGAAGCCCAGGAAGTATGGGTAGGAAACAATAGCTGCAGACAAGCAAAGATGTTCCTAAAGGGAAGGAATCACAGAATGACCAGGACATTACTATTGTGGGGGTTCTAGCGTGGACTGTATTGTTGAATGAAACTCGCAGGTTGCAGGTCGAAGGGAAGGATTGCTTCAAGTTTTCTTTATTGCTGATCTTCTTAACTAGCAAACTGTTCCGAGCTACTCCGAACTACCAAACAACATTTTGCTTACAAATTGTGCCTATTTACATCTAAAAATTACACCTCGCAACTAGTCCTTCTTGCACGTTGTCCGTAACAACTATCATTGGCAATGGTCTTGGGCAGTTTTTTTTAAAGCTACATTTATCAGGATTAAAAACATACAACATAATATAACATTTATTGGGTTGGATTTTTTTTACTCAAGTTTATTAAGTAGTACAAAGGTAGGTACATAGTAGTGTTACATTTAAAAGCTTTACATATTTTGGTGGTTAGGTGACATAGTGACTGGACACTGTAGGATGAATTAACACATGTCCATAAAAGATAGGACCATAGACCCCCTTTTGCCCCCAAGAAAACTGGAGACCAGCCAACCCTACTTGGCTGAGTGTTTACTTTAGCGCAGGCCCAGGTGGGGAGACTTTTGGCACCAACAGGATCAAGGAAGAGGAACAATGCAACCTAGACCTTAGTTGCATAACGGAGTATTGTAGAAGGAGCTCAAGGTTTTGGGGGGGGACAGTAACCATAATAACATCATGGGACTAGGGTGAAATGAGTCCACCTAGTTAGAGCCTCAAACGCCCGCCTGTACCGTAATAAAGACAAAAAGCTTACTCTTGCAGTACTCCTGAAACTTTTTCTCGCACGTGAGCACTTGTTGTTTGAAGTTGCGGCAGAAACGTAGCTGGATGATGCACTGCTCGCAGATAGTGTGACTCGCGGCAAATGGTGGTTTTCTTATCTAGGGACAAACAATCAGAATAAACAAGCGAACAATCACAGAGTAGCCATAAGGCCGAAACTGACTTGCACTTTGTTTGCAACCAAAATTCTATGATTTAATCTATTCTTTGGCCTTGCATAGTCCTTGCATCTGTTACTGCCTTTAGTAACTAAACTCTGTTTGTTTGTTTACTAAATTTCTGAACTGAATGTTATTTATTTGTAACTAGCTTTTGCCCACGGCTTTGCCCGCCTGGACATCATTTTTATTACTGTCTTTTAGGGTGAGTGGTAGTGCGGACATGAGTTTTGCTCAGGTGCCTCAGGAACGCTATCGGGCTATTCTGATTAAAAGTCTATGTCACTGCCACCCCCTCAACCAATTCTATACAAAAAAGCACTTCAGTCCGTAGCTCCGATGCGACGTTGACGTGCATGAGCGTGGAAATGAGTTTTCCCCAGATCCCTCGGGAACCATGTCAGGATATGCTAATTAGTAAATTATGTCATTTCCCACCCCCTCAGCCATCTCTGTGTAAAAAATCACAGTAATCCATTGTTCTGTTGCAAAAAGAAACTAACCAAAAAAAAGAGTATATATTCAGCTCCCTGAGGAACTGCATCGGACTATGCTATTTTCACAGAATAAAAAGTAGCCTATGTCCTTCCCAGTGACACAGGTTACCTGCATGCCAAATTTTATCAAGATTGGTTAAGGTGTTGAAGTGTGAAAAGGTAACAAACAAACTAACACATTGTCACATTTATAATATTAGTAAGGATTTTTTTTTATTCACAACTAGCTTTTGCCCGCGGCTTCGCGCGCGTGGACATCGTTTTTATGACTGTCTTAGAGGTTGCGCCTGTTTGGGTGTGCGGGACATGCCTTTTCTCCAGATCCCTCGGGACCTATGTCAGGATATGCTTATTAGTATGTCATTTCCTACCCCCTCAACCATCTCTGTGCAAAAAATCACACAATCCATTGTTCTGTTGTGATGTTAAAGAAATTAACCAAAAAAGAGTACATTTTTAGTTTCCTCAGGAACTGCATTGGGATGTGCTATTTTCACGGGATAAAAAGTAGCCCTGTGGCTACTTAGTAGCCAATGTCCTTCCTTGTGACACAGGCTACCTGCATACCAAATTTCATTAAGATTGGTCAAGGTTTTGAAGCGTGAAAAGGTAACAAAGAAACAAACACATTTTCACATTTATAATATTAGTAAGGATTGGTAAGCCCTTGGCATCATCTCACCTTATCATCTCTTTTTGATTTTTTTTATTGACAAAGTTATGTTATACATAGTCAACATAGACACACTTAAAGTTGTTAGATCCAGGTATAGCCGTAGCAACCCAAAAAGAGCGAGGCATGTGCTACTAGGGTCAATGGGAAAACTTTTTGAATGGGATGCAGGCTTTGAACAAGCTTTGCCTACTCTGCAGATGCTTGGTTTTTCAATAATATTATTACTTTAATGGGTGCAATGTTGCGAATCTCATTCGAAAGCATTCAGAAAAGTTTCACGCTTGTAACTGTGTATGGCCATTTTTAAAATAGAGCAAACACAAAATAACTTTAAAAACATGTTTCTTGTATGACAACACCCCTTTTATTTTTGTAACTTTTATTATTTGTTAGAAAATCCCCTATAACATTAATATACTATAAAAATTTCAGCAGACTAACTATTATGGTTCAAAGCCTTTTAATACTTGGACAGACAGATGGCTGCCTTAGTAATACAATCCCATTACCTGATACGATACTGCAAAGAGCACCAAAAGATGGTTCCAAGAATTAAAATAAATAATACATTTTGTAAGCCTGTACTTCTTATTTACCACCACTGAAGCAGAAAAACATTTTTTTTTCTAAAAAGGTTGGCAACCCTACTAGCCAGCACTTCCCACCTCGAAACCTGCACCCAGTTTCAAAAACCAACCCAGGTTATTAGTTAGCTCATGTTGATGCTAACTCTACACTCTCTCTGACATAAGAGACAATGTGCCCATCTACACTCACACATTTTCCTCGTTTTGCCGATAATGGACAAGCTCGAAGTGCTGGCTGATACAACTTCATGCTAGTCTAATTAAGGTTCTGTTTGGTGTGTGTCTGTAGACATCATCCATAAACTTTACCAAAGCGAGAACACACGGCGTTCATTATTTCGAACTAAACGGTCAGGCATACTGAGTGAGCTCAAGAAGGTACACGCTGTGCCTCGCACCAGTCACACCTCGCGTCCTTGTAAGTCGTGACCAAAAGCTCTAGCCGGAAAGCAGGCGAGGCGAGGGTCCCACTACATGTGTAGAGCCAGCTTAATATATCGTTGAAACTTACATGGATGCCCAAAACATCGCGAAGCAAGTCTGAATAAACTTCATGGTTTCCATCGTAAATAAAAGGGTCCAGCAAGCTTTTGAACACTCCACTGGAATGGCAGCAGCGACACACTTCGCTCAAATTCCATATTTCAGCCATTTTACACAGATCACTACTATTTTATAATTCTAATGAATTCCACAGATCACTACTATATGTATGAATTCTATAATAATTTTCAAAGATAAACAGGCGAAGCAGCAAACAAAGAGTAGTAGGGTTATGACAGCGAATCAGCGTGTGTTACCATGTCCAAAATCTGGGCGACATTTCATTTATTTATCATATTTTGCAATCATGTACAAAAAAAACCGGTAGATTTTAAGAAATTACGGTGATTGGGCCGGGAGAAAAACGGTAAAAATAACGGTGAAATACTTTTAATACATTCGAAAAACTTAAAATACAAACCAAGGTAATACAGAACATTTGAGTGTAACAATCATATGAGAGCAATCTATACATGTTAAAGAAAGTCGTGTTAGTTACACTATTTATAACTCAAGAACGGCTGAACAAACTTTCATGATTTTTGTGTTTTTGCATTTGTCTTCGTCTGGAATTGGATTTTAAGTATTAAAATATGATATTCATCAATAAAAAATATTTATTATCAGTCAAAAAATAATTGGTTTTAGGGTGTGTAGTGTAATTAGTGTAGGTGTAGTGTATTTAGGGTAGGGTAGTGTAGTGTAGTGTAGGGTACGGTAGGGTAGGGTAGTGTAGTGTAAGGTAGGGTATATCAAGAACGGCTGGACAAATTTTCATGATTTTTGTGTTTTTGAATTTGTCTTCGTCCGGAATAGGATGATAAGTATTAACTTTTCAAGTCCCTTGATTTAATCGTAATAGCTAATTCAAGCCCCGCCCCTCGCCCGCGGTGCCATTTTTTATGACAGATTTATTTCCCCAGTAATGTAAACAAACATTATTTGAAAGCCGTACGTTCTATTCACAATCGCTGCGTCGTCATGGCTCGTCACAAATACAGTCCAATGAACACAAAAACACTACAGCCATTCATCCATGAGATCATAGCTATTAATCTTTTACAAAATGGGCCACTTGAAAATCTCGTCACTTGACCTTGGGCACAAAAACATTGATTTATTGCTAAACGGCCATCGATATTTCAAGGATACTTTACGGAATAACGACGAATAGATAAACAAGTAACAATCAATAAGAATATAAAACAATTGTTTATACTTTATATAACAAAATATCCCTCAAGAACCAAGCACTGTTGTGCCCAAGTAACGCGTAAGTACTTTTTGGTCTGATTTTTCGATAAAAATCTATGCAGCCATAGACATAAATTATATTAATAAACACCTGACTACTTAAAGAATCGAAAACAAAAACGTTACACAGGATTTTGTATCGTATTTATTAACCGAAAGAGCTTAAAGTGGCATACGTTTCACTGACCGAAATCGGGCGTTGGAGACTTGAGTGGGTCTTTGATATAACCGACCGAAATCGAGCGTTAGGGGCTTTAGAAGTTAAAATATGATATTCATCAATAAAAAAATATTATCAGTCAAAAAAACATATTGTTTTAGGGTAGGGTAGTGTAGTGTAGTTAGTGTAGGTGTATTGTAGTTAGGGTAGTGTAGTGTAGTGTTAGGTGGAACAAAGTTCGCCGGGACAGCTAGTTATTTATAAAAATAAGTCTGAATTATCTAGATCTGATAATAGAATCTCTTCATTTTTCTAAATATTCTGGTTTAATCTTTTGAGCATTTCATCATAAGTTTTAAAATGTATGCAGTTTTGTCCGAACCTTTTAATGGATTGCTGTATCAAGAGAAATCCTTTTATTGAGCGGGTTATTAGTTTTGTGGGTGCCTACCGGGATCTTCAATTATACTCCAAAGTCCAGTAAACACTCAACATAGATATATTGTTTTTCACAAAATACACAAGAATAGGAACACACGAAAGTCACAAAAGCCAATAGAAAATAGCAAAGATAGAAATCAGATTAATAAAAAGGAAATAGAAGCTAACGTTATTTGAATTTGAAAGCAAAGCGCGGGAAAGATAAGCTAAGCAAGCGTGAAGTTGCGTCGATGCGATGGTCAAGCGAAGACTGGCTGTAGCGGTCTGCGGTGACGCGGAGGGGCGCAGGCGCGCAAGCATGACCATATAGGGTAATGCGCTGTCCATTCGATGGGCCGGGCAGCGCGCACAATAGGTACAGTACGCCTAAAAAGTTCGTCTACGGCATACAAGCTTCGGCACACGGATTTCCTTGCCGATTTTTGTAGATGTGGGTTGGTTCCCACAGTTTGTTACGTTTTTTTGTTTTTGTATTGTTTACCTTATTGAATATACGTTCGAATTCGGCATCGGGGTCCTTGGGGAATTTCTCGTGCATCACGGCAGTGAGCGCAACCTTCACAGATCGCACCATCCTTTCCCATGCTCCGCCTTGATTGGATGCACCTAGAGCAATGAATTTCCACTCTATCCTTTTGGATGTACCTGGGGCAATGATTTTCCACTCTAAAGTTTGTCCCGTTGTCGTTGTACAGTGTTTGTGCCCAGCCTCTTCTCGCTGCCATTCTTCTGAGAGCCATTATGGCGCTGTCCGTAGTCAGGCTATGTACAAGCTCTATGTGGATAGCGCGCACCGTCAAACATGTGAATAATGCGCCCCATCTTTTCTCACGTCTCCTGCCGATGGTTACCATCATCGGGCCGAAGTAATCAACGCCGGTGTGTGTAAACGGCTTCGTGAATGCTCCCAATCTCTCAATCGGTAGGTCTCCAGTCACTGGTGTTATGGGATTCTTCTTTCTCAGCTGGCATAGGCGACAGCTCTTTTCCACCGTCTTGACTGCCGGTCGCAGACGCAGTATCCAATGGTCCTGCCGTAGGTCGTTCACGACGCGCTCTCTTCCTTGGTGAAGTGCACCTTTGTGGTGTTTCATTATGAGCAGCTTCGTCAGCGGGTGCTGTCCGTCCAGGATAATAGGATGTTTGGTGTCCCTCCTGACGTTTACGGCGTTAATGCGTCCTCTCGCTCGTAGCAACCCATCCTCTAAGAATGGATCCAGGGTTACCAGCTACTAGAGGAACTGATTGGCTTTCCTTTCTTCAGTTTTCTCCAATCTTCTTCAAAGAAATCTCTCTGCGCCTTCATGAACCACTGACGCTCGGCCTCTTTTAAATGCTTCAGCTCCATCTCGGTGGCTCGTCGGCGGCATATATCGATAAATGCGAGGACCCGCGCTGTCGTCCGTATTAATCGCTCGTAGGACGAAAAGCGATTTACTTCCGGAAGCCAGCTGGTTTCTCGTTTTCTGTCTTCCTCCGCCTCTTCTCTCGTATGTGCTACAACGAAGTCCTCCCTTGGCCATGCTTCTTCTGCCCGATAGAGAAATTCTGGACCAGTGAACCATCGGTCCTTGTCCGTCCTGGCAATGAAGTTAGGTCTTGTGGCTTCATCTCCCACATTGTCCGCTGTTGGAATCCAGCGCCACTGACTCTTCGCTGTTTTCTCAGCGATCTCGCCGAGTCTGTGGACTATGTAGGGAGTATAGCGTGCGTCTTCATTTCTTATCCAGTGCAGCGCAGTTGTGGAGTCAGTCCAGAATACTGTCTTGTCTGGTTTGATTCGATGCTCGGCGGTCAGTGAATCCGCCAGTCTTGCGCCGATGAGGTTTGCCTGCAGCTCCAGTCAGGGAATGCTCTGCGTCTTTATCGGCGCTACCTTCGCCTTTGCTGCTGCAAGGGTCACGCTAACGGAGCCATCCTCGTATTCGAACCTCCAGTATGCTGCAGTTGCGTACGCTCGTTCGCTCGCGTCGCTGAATACGTGGATTTGCCGCTCGCGAACTCCCCCCGTGTGGGCGTAGCATCTCCTCAGCCAGAGACTCGCGGTGTCGTTGATCGCCTGCATCCAAGCGGCGAACTCTTCGGCCGACTCCTCCAGAATCTCATCATCCCACCCGATTTTCTTAAGTCTCCACAGATCTTGGAGGAGGATCTTGGCTGTTATAATTAGTTTACTCTGCCTAGAGCTACCCGGCTAGGTGGATTTCGCAGCCAGAACTACGGGTCCGGCTGTTTGGATCAGGGTACTACGGGGTCGGGGGTAGCCCACCGCTTGCCTGCCGTTGGATCTATCGCCTTCGGCACTCTGGCTTGTCGGTCCCCCGACTGGGTTATGGACTCGTTGGTATGTGGTTAGTTGCAGGGGTTGGGCAATGTTTGTTGCCTGGCAAGCATGTTGCGTCCAGGCGTCCTTCCCCGCGCGCAACTAGTGTTGTCGTAGCCGGCCACGTAGGCTATGGGCGAAAACAACGCGGAGCACGTGAGTTGTCCATTAAGTGGAACTGCTGGTTTAACTACTGGCAGGGAAGCATCTCCGGTACTTGCCTGGTCAGCAAGAAGAACTAAGCTAGTACTGCTCCGGCCTATCCAGCCGCGTAGGAGTAAGTCTGGACAGGTGCGATAAGCGCCGGGAAGTGAGCGTGCCTACAGCTCCGGTACCACACCGGATATGTGGGAGCCAGCTTCTCTGGCGTTCCGAGCGGGGATCGAACCGCCAGCAGCGAAAGCCGCGGGAGGTGAGCGCGCCTGCAGCTCCGGGACCTACCTGGACAGTAGGTAGTGGTTCTCTTCCACGAGGCACTCGCCTTGCAGAGAACCAGGACAAGCGTCTTGGCGGCAAGACCTACCATAACTGGTCCTTGTCTTCACCTTATGGTGTTGGCAGGAATAGCGGCCCCCACTATTATGCCCTAGGGTAGGTAAGTGGGGACGCTATATCATAAACCTGGAAGTCTAGCGTATCTGGTAGATATACGAGAGGGGATGTTGTAGTTAAGCAGCTCAGCAGTCCTAGAGGGTCGAAAATGGACATCACTGCGCTGAGTGCTTCTCTCTTGGTTGGTGCATGCGCCAGGATCTTTACTTCATTGGGTACGCGCGGCATGTTTGTGTTAAAGAGTAGCTCGTCTGTATCCGCCGCCCAGATTAGTCCCAGTGTTCGGCCATGCTGATCAGACTTGCCCAGCTCTTTCAGTGCTCTTGCGTGTAGGTCCTCCGGTACGTCTCTTAGCGCCGCCTCTTGGTTGTAGTTCCAGCCAGCGATGATCAATCCGGCCTGTCGGTGCACGTGGCGTACTTCGACTATTGTCTTGATGGCTTCAGCCTTGGTCTTGAAGCTATCGACGTAGTCATCCATGTAGTGATTTTTTGTTATTGCAGTCAGCGCCCGTGGATGTCCCTTTTCATGTTGTAGCGCGTTATAATCTCGTACGCTGTGCGCTAAGAAAAGTGAGCTCCTTGATCCAAATATCATCGAGGTCCTCACGTATTCTTGGATGTCTTCGTCCGGGCTCTCGCGCCACAGAAACATCTGTGCGGGCTGATATTCGCGTCGTATTTTGATTTGAAGGAACTTCTCACTGATGTCTGCGATAACTGTGATCTTTCCTTCCCTGAAACGGTATAGGCAACCCGGTAGTGATCTCAGGAAGTCCGGCCCATCCAGCAGATAGTCGTCGAGGCTTACTCCATTCGCTCTGGCTGCCTGGCTTGTTTGGATTAGTCACGCCGAAGTGTGGAAGTTTCCTTCGTCTCCTTTCGCCTTCTCTGCGTAGCCTCGGTCCAACAAGTTCTCGGTCTTCATTTGCAAAAACCTTCTCATCTCGTTCTCTTGTAGCTCTCAAGTGCAGAACTGTGCCATCTTCATCAGCTCGCCCTTTGGGAAGAGTGCCGTGAAGTGTCCAGCCGAGCAGCGTGAGTGAAGCCAGTGGCTCGTTCCTTTTTCCGATGAGTAGCTTCCTTGTGTCGCACGGCAGGTATTTAGGTAGGTAGGGCGTAGGGAGTGGCTTCCATAAATGATGCCGTGCGTGTTCAGATAATTTAAAGATAAGATATAAGATATAAGACCCGTAATGGGTCTTTTAGAAAATATTAAAGTATGAATTTATTAAATTTATTGTGATGAGAGCTGATGATCGAGTGTTGTTTTTTAAGGAAATTGTCAGATAGTTTGACAGCGCAGGCGCGGAAAAAAAGAAATAGATGGATGAATAGAGATCGAATGAAAGGAGATTAAATAACTGCGCACCACGCTACAGTACCGGGGGGGGGGGCGGTTGAAAAAAAAGTCGAGGGCTTTTTTTTCTTAAAATTTTAAATGATATGAAGAATAATTCAGTAAAGTTAATTTGGAGTAAGCAAATGAAATTAAGATGAGTATATACAGTAAGACCGTTCCAAAATTCATTCTACCTATTAAAAATCTATCATACATCACCTTCCAAAGTCATAATCCATTTCTGGATTGATGACTATACCACAAGAGAGAAAGCTTATATATATATAAAAAGCGTTTCTCAAGGAACTGGCTTATGAATGGTGTAGGCTTAATTAAAGGGTTAGTCACCAACCGCTAACTTGAAAAATAGCATAAGGCTTCTTTAACGTGTTGCTAAAAACCGCACGTTGATAATTATTTACAAGTAAGTACCTTAAAGAGGTAGGTATAGACAATTTATGGAAATGATCCAATCTTTTTTATCCTATTTGTTTGTTTTGAAAGTTATGTCAAGCAATATTGTTAGTAAACAAAAATAAATAATATTTTGTTATGAAATTGAATGAAAACTAATAATTGTGCCGAAAGTACATGTAAAATATAATGTGGTATTATCTATGATAATAATGAAATGGCTTACTATGATATGCACATGAATGTGGTGATTTTGTGAAATTGATGCTCTGTTTTACAAAATCAAATAAATTAAAAATTAACTGAATTAAACTAAGGAAGAAATAAAATTGAAGTAGGCTTGAACTGGTGACGAAGGTAAGGCTCGGAGATGGTACTGCTCACGTCGGTAGGTACAAGGATGAAAACTTGATGTCGGAGATCTTGCGGAGATGTAGTGGTTAAGGTTAATAATGTTTAAAAAAACTTACAGATTTCCGGTTTATTTACAAATTACCACGTTTAGGCGCCAGTGTCGCACGGCAGGTATTTAGGTAGGTAGGGCGTAGGGAGTGAGTACATAAATGATGCCGTGCGTGTTCAGATAATTTAATGATATAATATAAGATATAAGATATAAGACCCGTAATGGGTCTTTTAGAAAATATTAAAGTATGAATTTATTAAATTTATTGTGATGAGAGCTGATGATCGAGTGTTGTTTTTTTAAGGAAATTGTCAGATAGTTTGACAGCGCAGGCGCGGAAAAAAAGAAATAGATGGATGAATAGAGATCGAATGAAAGGAGATTAAATAACTGCGCACCACGCTACACTTGACACTATTAGGTGCCAATTGAATGGCATCCACTCCACCGCTTCCCCATGAAAAAGCGGCAGCTCTTGGGCTTGACGCGGTGGCGGTCTTCTTTTCATCATCGTTTCTAGGGCCTGGGCTAGACGCTCGATGCCGCGATCCCTTGATCTCGCAGGCGTAGTCGATCGCCGTCTCTGTTCATCCCTGCGGAGTGGAGATGGCGACTTCTGTTTCTTTCCGGCAATGACACCCCTCTGATGTTCTACGGAGCGCTGGAATCCGTGTGCTCCTTCTCCATATGCAGCCTCAACTTCAATTCCAGGCGTGGGGCGCACATCTCGTAATTCATGGGTGACCGCAGCAGGCAGCGGTACATCGCGCCGTTGTCCGTAGGCAGATGGCGACGCACCTCGAAACTCGTGGGTGGCCGCGACAAGCAGCGGTACATCACGCCTTTCTCCGTAGGCACGCAGCGACGCGCCTCGCAACTCGTGTGTGCCCGCGGTAGGCAGCGGTACATCACGCCTTTCTCCGAAGGCACGCAGCGACGCACCTCGCAACTTGTGTGTGACCGCGTCGCACTGCTCGTCGGTCGGTGGTGGTAGAGAAGTGTCTTGCAAATGGTGGCCGCTTCGGTCAAGCCACTCTTTCACGCGCCTCTCCTTGTCCGGTATACTACGGCGCTCAGTTTCCTCCTCTTCCAGCAACGCGACGTCCAGCTTGAGCTGTTTCCGAATCAGCTCGGCTACCAATGCGAGTTCTTGTTTCTTGAGTTCGGCGAGTTTCTGCCTGGAACTCGGCGAGACGGCGCCGAGCGGCGATACTCGCGGTGGTTCGTACGGAGCGCTCGGAACCCGAGCAGCGCAGTGCTGTTGTCTTATGCGCGACCGGCGTCGTCTGCGCGGTCAGTCCGGGCGCGCCCGTCGGGCCGGGTGCAGCTTCTGTCCTCGACGTCGCGGTGACTTGCGCGGAAGTGTACACAAGACCAAGGTCATCCGAGATCTGCACGCTTGTGGGCGGCATAGTCGATCGTGGTGCGGATGGAGACGCGGGGGGCGAGCTGAAGATGCGCGGCGGCAATAACGCGGCATCTGCCATCTCCGTCGCTCGCTCGTTCTTGTCCTTCTGACTTCTTGTAGTCGGCATGTTGTTCAGCTTTACCTTCCGTAGGCAGACTCGGGTTTCAGTGACAACGGTATGCGTCCAGATGTCACCAGCAGTCGCAGGGATACGGCAGGCAGCAGCACAGCTCTTCAAGTAGCTGGGTCTTCAAGTCCAGTTCTTCTTTATCCGGCTATCGATGGACCAAATTGTTGGAGCTAAGTGGACTACATGTTGGTTTAAAACGCTCGTTCAAGGTAGAATGGAGTTTATTGACTGAACTCAGAAGTAACCGTCGAAGTATAATCACAAGAACACTCTTCATTTATCGCACCGTCTTCGTAATTGCAATCGCTTCGTAATCTACCATCAATCTACTTTTTTTCCCTCGGACTGCGGTGGAGGGGAGGAGGAGAATGCGTTTATGCATACCAATACAGCTAGCTGTACTGGTTATGTGGGACTCACAGCCATGCGCATACATGCATACATACCCATTATATACATAAATAAATTAAGAATTACCCGATTGGGATGCGTCTCCGAGGACTTGAATAAGTTCTCGGAGAGACTTTCGATAAATTGTTGGATGGTCTGAACGTCCATTACCGGTCGGATGCAAACCTTAAAGAGTGTTCGCTTGTTGGAGAAGGACATTTTGCTGTGCCTACCTATCATGCTGTTAAGCCTGCCTCGGTAGAAACGGGCGTTACGGGCCACTTTGTTGATGTGTGGTTTAAAAGTGAGTTGGGGGTTGAGGGTGACTCCTAAGTATTTGGCTGTGGCTTGCCAGGGGACGGGGGTGCCTAGCATGCGGATTGATTCATCTGGAAAATGGATCATGCGACGGTAATTGAAGCGGACCGCGGAGCTTTTGCTCGGGTTCACTTCAATTCTGCATCTCCTGTACAATTTGCCTAGCTCGTTAACTGAGCTTTGTAGTTTGCCTATTAGTGGTGACATTTGCCACCCCCTTACGTAAAGGGCAGTGTCGTCCGCAAAGAGAGCAAGCTGCACTGATTGCCCTGATGGACTTTTCTTTGGGATGGGGATATCGTTTGTGTACAAAGTGTACAAGGTCGGGGAGAGTACGGATCCTTGAGGGACCCCGGCTTTGATGGGACGCGGAGAGGAAAGAACCCCTTCGTGTCTGAAGCGGAAGGTGCCATCTTGGAGGTAGCACTCCACTATACGAACGAGTCGGTCGGGTAGGTCCAGGTGGTAGAGTTTATAAATGAGTCCCGCATGCCAGACCTTGTCAAAGGCTTTGGCTACGTCGAAGAAGACAGCGATTGGGACTCGCGTTTGGGATAAAATCCGTTCAGTATGTATTCGACTATGCGGTAGACTTATTGTGGGCATGAGTGCTTGGTTCGAAAACCAAACTGGTGGTTAATTATGAGGGGGGGGGGGGGGTTTATCGGGCAGGAAGATATGCCTGTTCATTCGAAAGAGTATAACTCTTTCGAGTACTTTCCCCATGGCCTTGAGTAGGCTTATGGGGCGGTGGAAGGATGGGATGTTGAGGGGTTTGCCTGGCTTTGGGATGCCTATCACTATTGCTTCCTTCCATGCTCTCGGGAAGTAACAGTGGTCAAAGCAGGCGTTAAAAATTATGTTTAGTAATGCGAGTAACTGTTCAGGGAAGTATTTTAAGGCTTGGTTAGTATCCGGGGACTTTCTTAGGTTTAAGGCGTCGGATTATTGTTTGTAGTTCGTCTGTCGATGTTGTGATGGGGTTAGAGGGAGTGAATTCCTGTTACGGACCTCCTCCTCTACTTTTTGAATATGGCCTGGTTCACACTCTTGTGTGCTGGGTGTGCATTGGGAGGCAAAGCTGTCCGCGAAGCATTCCGCTTTCTCATCGTACTCGAAGGCTATCGTGTTTTCGGGCCGCGTTAGGGGAGGGGTGTGGGTGATTGCCTCTACGCGGAGAGCCTTGGCTACTTTATAGTAGGCAGTATGAGACGGTGAAATGTCCTTCATGAGTTTACTCCAGTTGGAGTTCCTCATTTCGGGAAGGTGCTTTCTAAGCTTTCGCTGGAGTTTGTTGGCTTCCCGCCTATTATTGGGTGTGGGTTATTCCGCATCTCTACGGAGAGCTGCTATTTTGGCTGCGATTAAGAGTTTTGTCTCACGCGGGCGTTTACGGTCTTTGATCTTAATGACCTTTTCGTTCTCCTTAATCGCAGTTTGGACTAGGTGGGTAATTGCGTTAACTGCGTATTCTATCTTGTCAGTGCTGTCAAAGTAGTCGGGTGAGAAAGCGTATGCGGAGTCGGGGACGTCAATGGCTTTGGTCAGTGAGTCGGTAACGCCTTAGCAATTGGTGAATTTAATTATTGTGGGGGCGGGAGTTGTATTTTGGGGTCCTAGCTTCAAGGAGACTGGGCGGTGGTCTGAACCTAGATCGTCGAGTGTGTCAATTGCGCATAAGTTAAGGGAAACTTCCGAAGGTCCGGATTGTCCGGGTAATACGTGGGGGAGTATGGGGAATATACAGTAAGGTCAAGAGTTTAAGTGATTTCGAGGAGCTTTACGCGGATTGAGTTGGTTTTTAGGCACGTCTATTCAGTATGTTTAGAGTTGAAGTCTCCAAACATAATGGTGGACCCCTCGAAATCACTTTGCAGGGGAGGTGTACCACTCGGGATGTCGACTGATGCTATAACCACTGACTGGTGACCTGTCATGGCTAGTTTGACTATAGTGGCTTTCATGTTAACGAGTGGGCGGGGGGGGGGGGGGGGGAATATGAGAGCAATGGATTGCTCTCTTATAGTACAGGGCTGTCCCTTTACCGGATCTGTCAAGTCTGTCATTCCGAATGAGTTGGTATTGGGGGAGGTTAAGGCCTTTAACTTGGGGCTTGAGAAAAGTGCCTTGGACTACTAGTACGTCTACATCCATACTTTTAACAAAATGCCTAAGTTCGGGGATATTAATTTTCAAACCGCGAGTATTGTAAGTGACAAGCGAAAGCCCCTTGGGCTTCACCCGACCTGTATTGACACTTAGTTTTGGGGTGCTGTTATGCCCTAGGGGCATTTTTACAACAAACTAAGGATATGATTCCGCAAGAGCTAATAAGCGCTCTTGGGGAGTACGTGAAGCAAGTAGTTTTCTACCTAGTGCTACTACCTCGTTGATGTCAATTGTTTCCATGGTGGCGAACACCTTTTGTAAGGCCTCTTGAGCGGAGGGCTGAGAGCCACCTGGATGGGGTCGGGGTTGTGGGGGGAGAGGGGTGGCTTTAAGAGCCAGTGTAGGGGGGGGGGGGCAGTTTGGAGCGCTCTGCCCCATTCGTTGTTGGGGGCCGTGTTTGGTTTGACCTTAGGGGTCCTTAGTACGGGGAAGTTGTCTGACGTCGGTGTCGGTGCCGGCGTCGGTCTAGGGCCCAGCCTGAGTTGTGGGGTGGGTTTGGCTTTTAGTGGCTGTGCTCGGGGGGCCCGCGGGCAACCACGGTAGTTGGCCGGGTGGCCCTCCTGACCGCATAGGACGAAAGCCGGAGGGGCGGAAGAGTCGCGGGGGCGCGTGCACTCTTTGGTGCTGTGGGAGTCTAGGCACTTTACACACCTCGGGGTGGCAGTGCAATTTGCCGCAGCGTGGCCGTAGAGTTGGCAACGATGGCATTGGCTGGGGATACCGCGTTTGTGTGGGGCTTCTACTGTTACGTTTGAAAGCCCACAGATGGTGAGCTTTCCCATCTTAAAGAAATGTTTCGCGTTCGGAGTGTTTGTCAGAATGACGAGGGCGAGGGGGAAGTTTTTGCCAGAGCGGCTGAACATTTTGTGTACAGCCTCAGCTGGCAACCCTAACGTATTAAGGTCAGTCAGTATGTCCTCGTTTTTTATTTCGAAGGGGACACCGCGTAGGACAGCGCGTATCTTACGCTCTTCGGGGAGAGCGTAAGTGTGGTAGAGATTTTATATTATTTTATGAGGAGTCTAGTCAGGTTCCTAAAGTCGGCAGATGTCGGTACTTCTATTTTGATGGATACACCTAAGTTTTGCGCTTTGGTGTATTTGATGTGGTTGTCCTTGCAAGTTGGCTAGTGCGAAGCCACATCGATTTATCCCTAAGGAAGATGTTTGGTGGGAGCTTTACTTTCGGTGGGACCGGGGCGCACCGATTTGGTTGTTTGTTAGACTGGCGCAGGCTGCGGGGCGGGGGTCGCTCTTAGTGACATAAGAGCGGGAGGGGAAGATTGGGTTTTCGCCTTCTTTTTCTTTCGTAGGGAGTTTTTACTCTTGACGACATCGAACCCTTCTGTGGGGTCCGATGCGTCGTCTGAGTCGTCTGGATGGGGGCGTTTGAGGACGGAAAATCTGGAGGATACCGACGCGGCGTCGATGTGCATAGTCTAGTCGGTCGTCTTGTCGTTGCCATCGCCGACCTGGTGACGGTGATGGTGCCGGTGGTCGCGACGGTAGTCGCGATGGCGGTCGCGTTGTCGGTCGCGAGCGTGACGGTGACGGTGGTCGCGACGGTGGTCGCGATGGTGGTCGCGATGGTGGTCGTGACGTGATTGTGGTCGCGATGGTGGTCGATGACGATGATGATGATGATAAACTTTCTTAGAGTTAATTTATTACATAAACACCCCGCGCCCCAAGACTATATGGTACTGGTAAATACTGCATAAATAAATAATTATAATTGCATAAGTTGATAAAAAATGCTATGCAATAGCTTTACCGCGGCAGTCCCCGAGTGCCACACGTCTTTTTTCTTTTTATGTTTGACTTTTATACTTTTACATGTCGAAGGGTTAGGGTGAGGTTATGGATGGCCTCGTGGTTTCGTAGGCGACGAAATAACAATGCAGCTATATCACAGGGGTCCTTTTTCAATATTCTTGATCATTTGGTAATCGAATTGTACAGGATGCCTTGGATAACAATGGATGCAAACGCGGTGATCACAGCGATGGCGTGAAACGTCCATTTTGCTCACAGATCACCACTGCATGTGTTCTGCTCGACGCTCCATCAAACAGTGTCCGCTCCGAGACTGACGTCCAGCTAATATGGCTTCTCCACAGATCTAATAAATTCTCAACTCAGTGTCGATCACATCACAAACAGCCTTTCGTTAGTTAATACGTCATCTTTGCTACCACAAACGATCGTCTCACGCACGAGTACAGGCGATCGTCACGCCACCACCGGTTTCACCCAGGTACTAATACCTGACGTTTGATCCAAACAAAGTTTAACGATCTATGTAAACTTATCTCGAGCTGGTATTGGTCGTATTTTCAATGACGCTCCGACATATAATTTATTACTATTCTGAAGATCATATTATTCTTTGACAAAATATTCAATAAGCTTTGTAGTAATATGACATTGATAATAAATAAATAAATCTAATCATAAAACCAAAGACTCATCTTGCAAAAGCCAAAATTAAGTGCTGGCTTTGTAGCTTGATTGGTGTCGATTCGGTGTTACACGACTTAACTTATTTGACAGGATTAAACTAAATTTACGCATTCTGCCTTTTACTTTCTGTATCGAAAAGACAAGGATAGAATGCTTAAATTTAGTTTAGTCCTGTCAAATAAGTTAAATCGTGTTACACCGAATCGACACCATTAATTGGGACACGGAATAAAAACTGTTTTATGTTTTACTGTATAGTACATCATTCATTGTAAATAAATATATTTGTATTTGTATCATTGTCCATATTATTTCCTTAGCTATACGTATCGATAAATTGTTACCTCTGCACTAGTAGCACCTGACATGTTGGATGCGCATCGTCGCGAAGTTTGCAAAAAAAGCAACGTCCACATATTGGCCAAGGGCGCTCGGTTAAATATGTGGATAAATGTCCTCAAAGTTCCGATTTTCAGCTCTAGTAATAAGTACCAACCACAGATCTATCTGTGGTACCAACATTATTAGATCTGTGGTACCAACATTCATATTACTTTTTTTTGGAGTGTACCATAGTAGATCTGTGGAGTGTACGCTATTTTTGCCAAATTTTTGCTACAGACTCTGTAAAGCCGAAAAGCAAACAAAAAGTGTGTACAGAGTTTTTAGTCGGCTACACACTTTTTGTTGGCAGTGGTGAGTGATATTAGAGATCAAAGAGTAAATGTAAATAACAAACTAAAGTAGATACTTACTTAGGTCACCTTATTGATCAATCATAATTCATAATACCTATTTAAAAATTAAGCTTTTTTTTCGGGTTACGTAAAGCTATGAGATACTAGTTACCGCCTAGCCTAGCAGCTTTGTTTGCTTGGTACATACAATACAAAATAAATAAATTAAAAGTGATATGTGCTGCGTGGTTTGGTTCCATTTTCTTGTAAAATTAATTTGAAAAAATGTCTGTTAAATGGAAATTGAGTGCCTTGTGTCGCTGCTGCCACACCGACGGCGCGTCTAGGAGTCTGCAGGCTCCATACGTTCACGACGGGTCGACTGAAATTTATGCTGAGTTAGTTCGTGACACCTTCGGGATACTCGTAAGTTTTCGCCGTCTCACCAACAGAGGGTAGAAAAAAACTGGTTGCAAAAAAAAGAATAAAAGTTCTTAATTCGCAACTGGTTGCAAAGTGCAGTTACGAAAATGGCTATAGAGAATAAAACATTTTTTGATATGTTAAAACATACCGAAGCAGGCCGGGCGGTTAATGTGCACTTAGCCGGGCTACCATTTAATCCTAAAATAGGTTCGTTCAGGTTTGATTGATTGCACAGTTATGTGCTCCCCTATGGCAGCCTGGTTATGTGCACCCCAAACGGCACCAATACCAACTGACCCTAGAGATTTCACTGTTTTCAATCATCACCATATCAGACATACACTGCTGGACAAAGGCCTACCCTAATGATTTCTGCAACAACCAGTCCTGTTCTGCCTGCATTCAGTGCTTCCTGTGACCTTCACCGTCACTTACCATCTAGTGAGATGATGCCAAAGGCTTATTGTGAATTTAAAAAAAAATAAAAATGTTTGGACTTAATACAAAGCAGAGATTTTTTAGCTCGACAGGTAGGTACAATGAAGTAGGGCATGGCTAAAAACTATTCATACTCACAGATAAATTTATTAGTAGTAATTTATGACCTAGAAAGAAATACATAAAAATTACAAAAGGATTTCACATTTAAAATTTTTTTTAAATTCACAATTGGAAAGCCCTTGGCATCATCTCACCTGATGTTTAGTGACGATGATGCCGAAGCCTAGCGAGCTTACCAAGATTCCCAATGCAATGGAGAACTGACTATCTTATCTTCAAGCCAGAACACATCCATGTTGTTAACACTGATGTTTGGTGGCAAGACTTCTAGCCAGACGGGCTTAGAAAATGCCCTACCACCAACCAGTCTTACAAGAAAAAAAAAAGAAAGACCCCACCGGGAATCGAACCCGCGACCTGCTATTGTGAAGCGAATGCACGTACCATTATGCCACAGAGGCGGTTAAATGGTCACATGTTAAATTAATATTACAAATCACAAAAACATAAATGTATCTTACCCGAGATGGGTCTTAATAAAGTATCAGGTTCTAAATTGTTTTACATATTTTTACATACAAGAGTTTTAGTTATTTATATATGTATAATTAGTAGTATAGTGAAAATATTGAAGATTGAAAAGAATTCAGATTTTGAATATGTGTCACACTTTATTCAAATTGTGATGCATAAGTTGTTATGTGTCAGCGCATTAGAAATCAAAAGGAAAAAGGTTAAATAACAGCATGACTGTGTTACAATTTTTTTGTATGAAGTTCAAATTTTTTGCAAATTGACTATTTATGGGTTTTAACTTGTCAGTATAAGTCAGGATGCCACTGGATGCGGGCAGTGCAGAACTGGTCATCGTGGAAATCCTTGGGGGAGGGCTAATACTAAGTATGTATTATGCCTTTTTTTCTGGGAGTTTGTGTTTCGTAGGTAATTGGGATGTGACCACATCATAAATATATAATGTCCTATTGATCACTAAATTGCCCTCCTACTGAAATTTTAATAAACCTTACCTACTTGTTTTTCCATCAAGTCTTCAATTTTTTATCCGACTGTGCCTGAAGGAGGGTTATGTTTTTCGAGTGTATGTATGTATATTTCTTTGGCACGCCCTGTAGCCTAAATGGCTTGATGGATTTTGGAGTGCAAGGTGTCATTAGATTTGTTTTGATCCCATGGGTGACATAGGATACATTTTTACCCGACTGGCAAGAAAGAGGGATTAAGTTTCTATGCCGATGGGTTTTTAATTATTCATGTAGTTACTTATTCATCAATATCACAAAATAAGTACATTAAATGACACTGGAAAAACTATGGAAATGAAAATGTTTTTTGGCATTCAAGCTATAAACACATTTTGTTATATGACGTCACTTCTTAGTATTTCAAACATTTTTAAAACAAAATATCATTTTCGACATATGTTAAAAGGTAACTCAAATGACAAGCAGTCATCATCGCTATTGGTGGAAAAATATTTTGTGATCATGATAGTGAGGGAGTACCGTGCTGCGTGCAGCCGAAGGTACTAATTAATACTTTTGATAATATAGGGTTTTCCAATAAGAGGTGTTATTTTGAATAGCCTGCTATTTCGGTAGATGTCAGTTTTGAAGCTGTCATTTTTTGACATTTGACAAGTAGAAAATGGAACGATACACGCTTCAACAACGCATTGAAATTATTAAAATTCATTATAAAAATGGTGAAAATTTGGCAGAGACGATTCGTAAAACTCGAACATTTTTGGGTCGTCGTGAAGCACCTTGTCTCGGACCGCAGTACAGAAATTGGTGGAAAAATTCGAGCTGTCGGGACAAGTTAGTGATGTGAAGAATAAAACCCGTGCACGTCGCTCAAGAACAGCCGAGAATATTGCTGCTGCAGCTGAAAGTGTTAAAAAACCCAGGTTTGTCCATTCCTCGTCGTTCTTTGGAATTAGGCATTCCACAAACGTCATTACACGGTATTTTGCATAAAGATTTATATATAGATAAATGTCTTAAGGCTTATAAAGTTCAGTTAACACAAGAACTCAAGCCGGCCGATCATCAACAACGTCGCGTCGTGTCTTTGCTGATTGGGTCGTTGAAATGCATGAAAAAGATCCGGAATTCCATCGAAAAATCATCTTGGGTGATGAAGCCCATTTCCACCTCGGTGGCTTCGTCAACAAGCAAAATTGTCGCATCTGGGGCTCGGAAAACCCAAGAGTTATTGTTGAAAAGCCTCTCTATCCTCAACGTGAGACTGTTTGGTGCGGTTTATGGTCCGGCGGAGTCATTGGACCTTACTTTTTCGAAAATGAGGCTGGAGCAACAGTTACGGTGAATGGATTGCGCTATTGAGAGATGATTAATGATTTTTTATGGCCGGAATTGGATGGTATTGATCTTGACAACGTTTACTTTCAACAAGACGGCACTACGTGCCACACAAGCAACGAAACCATTGATCATTTGCGGGAAAAGTTTCCGGACCGTGTTATCTCTCGAAGAGGTGATCACAATTGGCCACCGAAATCTTGTGATTGAAGGTCTACGCCAACAGCCCAGCGTCGATTCAAGACCTCAAAGATGGAATTCGTGAGGCTATGGAGGACATAGGGTAGCCACTTTGCGATTTGGTTATGGAAAATTTGATTTAAAGGATATGGTCCTGTAAGCGTGGTCGTGGTGGTCATTTGCCTGATGTTATTTTCCACTATTAACGTTATTTCCAATATACCTTCTTCTTTATAATGAAATAAACATCCGATCATTTATATTAAAAAATGGCATTTTTCTTTGAATATCAAAATAACACCTCTGTCTACGCCCGGCGAGTAGGAGCTTTGAGGAGAGGTGCGGGGTAAGGAGCAAAGTGCTAATATAAAAAGTGTACTTATTTTAATTAATACAATCAGTTTCTGTGGAATCGATAGTTTTATTCATGTCACGCACATGAATTGGCGACCGTGACAGGACACGAATTAGCTCAACACACTACACCCGTCCGTTGTAAAAAAAAGTCACTACCACGAGTGCCACGCCCCGATACGTGCCAAGCCGTGCGACAACCTATTGTTCTCCGGTCCATGGGATCCTGTGGTCAACTTGCTGCATAAAAACAAGAAATAAACCATCTGCCCTGCCCAACCGAAGAATACAACCGTCGCCTGATTGCACTGGACAACTGGGAGGAACATACCTACATACGTGGCTTCAAAGACTGACGACAAAAACTGCCGTACTTCGCTGCGCATCGCTTTACAACTCATCATTATGAGGGAAGTGCCGTGAGCTCCTTTTTATCACCTCCTACTTACCTATTTACCTTTTTCCAGCGCTTCTAAGCAAGACAACAATATACGCGCTGCGAACGCGCGACGGAGAGAGGACACAGCTACTTTCGTGTGCACTCGGCTCGACTCGAGACGCCACGCGCTCGCTTCGTGTGACGACATCGCTCGCGGTCACCGACCGGCCGGCCAATCAGCTGGTCTCCCGCGCTTCAATCCACAGAGCAAGGAGCGTAAGCCGTTAAGCCAATTTTTTGTTTCTAGCCAATATTTCCTAATAATAAGATCGTGGTTCAATTGTGTTGTTTATTTAATTTTGTGTAAATAATGTCAATCCATTGAAGGTGACGATCTAGCTCATGCAAAGTGAGTGACCTTAGAGGTAAGTGTTCGTTTTCTCGCCATATTATGGATAATATGGCGAGAAAACGAACACTTACCTCTAAGGTCACTCACTTTGCATACCGTGACGTACGGATTCGCTAGCGCAAGTTTTTTAGCAGCCAGGTGTTTATGGCAATTAGGTGAGGAGTGTAGTGACCCACTAGTACAAGAAATAATCCAGAAAGATTTCTATTGCGATGACCTATTGTCAGGGGCTGACGATGAGTCAGAGTTGCTCAATATTCAAAAATCTATTGCTAAAACGTTAGCTTCTGGTTGCTTCAATCTACGTAAATACAGGTCCAACAGCATCAAACTACTGCAGTCAGCCACGGCTAATACAAGTGAAAATTTGATGCTCAGTCAGTCATGTCAAACACTAGGTTTAGGATGGAATCCGGCCAATGATAGTCTTCATTTCTCAATAGACTTAGACTCAACACAAAACAAAGACACAAAATTAATCACAAAACGATCGATTCTATCAACCACATTCAAGATTTTCGACCCGCTAGGTCTTCTTAGCTTATGTACTGTAAAACCTAAAATACTAATGCAAAGGCTATGGTCTGCTCAGATTGGCTGGGACGATCCAGTTCCTGCTGAAATTCATCGGTGCTGGTTTCGCTTCATTAACAATTTACAGTGCATAGGAAACATATCAATACCTAGAAATGTTTTGTGTGATAAGCCTTCCCTAATTGAACTTCACTGCTTTTGTGACGCATCACAGAGCGCCTACGGCACCTGTATCTACTTGAAGTCCACTACCAGTTCAGGTGAACAACATATTAACTTACTCTGCGCTAAATCTAGAGTTTCCCCTATGACACCCACCACAATACCTCGCTTGGAGCTATGTGGCGCTGTACTTGCAGCGCAGCTTAGCTCTGCTGTCAGCGCAGCACTTAGAAAACCCGTAGCTCGCATCGTGTACTGGACTGATTCTAGCGTAGTCCTAGCGTGGATAAATACCTGTCCTTCACGACTTAAAGTCTTTGTAGCTAATAGAATAGCGGCCATAACTGCGATTAGTGAGCCGTCCTCCTGGCGCTACGTGCCTACATCACTAAATCCCGCAGATCTGGCGTCCCGTGGCGTAGATCCCCAGCACGTACAAGAAGCACAGTTGTGGTGGCATGGTCCGCAGTTCCTATTAGAACCTGAGTCTATCTGGCCTACTCTCAATAATAACAACATGCAAGATGACTTACCTGAAACTAAACCTGCCACTGTTCTTATCTCACAAGTAGAGTCTCCTTCTTTTCCAGTGGATTTCGAGAGATACTCTAAATTCAAGACACTCCAACGAATAGTCGCTTACGTACGACGCTTCATTCACAACTGTAAGAAAGACAGTCAAAAACTCAGTGGGGCACTGAGTACTGCAGAACTTAATGAATCTTACTCCACTCTCGTAAAAGCTTCCCAACAAGATTCTTTTCCCAAAGAGCTACAATTAATGCGTCAAAACAAATCTTTAAGCCCGAAGTCCAACATTCTGTCTTTGGCTCCAATTTTCGACTCTCAGGGACACCTGAGAGTGGGGGGAAGGTTAGATGCATCTCAGTACTCCTACGACAAGAAACATCCCTTATTACTTCACTCTAAACATCCACTCACAAAACTTATCTTCACTCAAGAACACTTACGCCTCTTGCACGCAGGACCGCAGCTCATGCTCGCTTCGATAAGAGAAACCATTTGGCCTGTAGGAGGCAGGGAACTGGCGCGACGCACGGCCCGCAGCTGCGTTACATGCAGGCGCGCTAATGGGAAGACTCTCACTAACATCATGGGTAACCTGCCATCGCAACGACTAATGCCAGATTTCCCATTTTCTACCTCTGCTGTCGATTTTGCAGGTCCCTTCTTAATCACCGACAGACGTGGACGCGGTTGTAAAATCACAAAATGCTATTTGTGTCTTTTTATATGTGTGAGATATAAATGTGTTCACTTAGAGGCAGTGAGTGAACTATCAAAAGAATCTTTCATTCTCTCACTGCGTAGATTTATTTCGCGAAGGGGCAAGCCGAAAGAAATCTATTGTGACAACGGTAGGAATTTCGTAGCAGCTGCAAAGGAAATTAACGAATTTCTAAAGCTTCATTCAAACTATATTGTAGAGTATGCAGCTGATCAAGGTATCAATTTTATGTTTTCTCCGGCTTACGCTCCGAACTTCAATGGGTTTGCTGAGGCGGGCATCAAGTCAGCCAAATTCCATATTAAGCGTATTCTAGGCACTACGCACTTAACATTTGAGGAATTATCCTCTTTGTTTACACAGCTGGAAGCGATCATGAACAGCAAACCTCTATGTCAACTCTCCTCCTCCCCTTCTGACCTTTCCCCGCTCACGCCAGGACACTTTCTCATTGGCGGATCGCTGACCTCAATCCCGTCACCGAGTCTTGAAGACATCAACCCCAACCGACTGAATCGGTTCCAAAGAATAGAGCAAATCAGGCAGCACTTCTGGAAGAGGTGGCAAACAGAGTATGTTTCGGAACTCCAGCAGCGATCCAAATGGAAGGTACGATGCAAGGATCTACAAATTGGAGAGCTCGTACTCATCAAGGAAGACAACCTCCCTCCGCTATACTGGCGCATGGGACGTGTCTCAAAACTCTACCCTGGCGCGGACAAGGTACCCCGTGTAGCAGACATTTACACAAGCCGAGGAATCGTCAGGCGAGCTTTAAGCAAAATCTGCTCTCTCCAAATTTTTGAAAGCGAGCTTTCAAGGCCCGCAGGATGTCTACGCCCGGCGAGTAGGAGCTTTGAGGAGAGGTGCGGGGTAAGGAGGGCCCCAGCCGCCGCTGCCGGCCATTCCGCGTTCGACGCTCATGCGAA
Source organism: Coleophora flavipennella (assembly GCA_947284805.1). Classification (NCBI taxonomy): domain Eukaryota; kingdom Metazoa; phylum Arthropoda; class Insecta; order Lepidoptera; family Coleophoridae; genus Coleophora; species Coleophora flavipennella. Next base: position 1,835,868 of record OX369253.1, read on the forward strand.
CTCGCCGCGCACGAACTAGCCATCAAATGCGCATCTACTTGCAAAGTGCTAATATAAAAAGTGTACTTATTTTAATTAATACAATCAGTTTCTGTGGAATCGATACTTTTATTCATGTCACGCACAACCTCTTATTGGAAAACCCTTTATAAGTATGTTCCTAACAGAAATATTTGGTACCAACCTTCATTCTGAACATTTATTTATGTTTATTTCTGTATATGAAATTTATCTGATTAAATTTCTTCAAATAAAATCAAATTTAAAGAAGCTATATTCGTTCCTGTGTCCTTTCTAGGACAGAACGTTGCAAGTAGCAAATAGACATTCTACCTGTTTTGATCACTGATGATGAGCAGGGCCTTCTGCTTTTATTGTGTCCTATGCTACACTTGTTTTGTTACACCTGTATAATACGGGATAGTATACAGTGCAACTAAAACTTGAAGTAGCTCATTGTTCTCAAGCCTTATTTTACCTAGAATAATCGGCCAAGTTTTTTTGACTTTGATTTTCAATGTGCAGATCCACCCGCTCTCGGTTGAGCTGAGCTACGCGATCTGCGACTGCTGTATAGACCAGCTAAGGCTCGCACACCGTTTCAAGAAACAAGTGTTAGAATGCGAGAAAAAGTACAAGGAGCATTTCAAACGTGAGTTTGATATTTATTATGGAGAGAGCTAGCTTTGAGTTTCTTTACTTGATTGAGTAAACAAGAGGAGATGTACATTAAAATAATACATTTAATGAAAAATCTCACATGGTCGTCTGGCTTCAACTACTAGAGGGAGACTGACACACTTTCATAAATAATATGTCTGTATGTCATACATAATATTTTATTAATTTCACGAGTTATAATAATGTCTTGGGCCCACAGGTGGGTCAAGAACTCGACTGCGATACGCAGCGCTAGGGTTTCAGTGTTTAAGGCCGGCTAAGCGAATACAATTCACGCCTAGGTTCCACAAACGGAAACACAAGCTAGGCTTTGCTAACACATGGGACACAAACGCGGCTGTCTTGGGGACACAAAATGTCCACAATCCAAAGGAAACGGCGACCCTTAACAACCTTTATTCACAGCCTTAAAAACTGAGGGGATGTTTGTATCTAACGACAGCTCCGGCGAGCTAACACTAGCACATTAAAAATAAACATTGGCAAACTAATTAAATACACAATACGGAACCCTAGAAATGGTTACGAGTTACGAGAAAAGATAACAAAAGTTACATATAACACTCACCAGAAACAACTAACATATATACTTTGCCAGAAACGAAGCCATGGGACCTCCCGTGGTCTTTCGATGTAGGTGGCAATTTAAGTGTGTTTCAGGTGCGTGAGTACCCAGTTCATGCATGTGTTTGTAGTAAGCCACAAAGACCTTAGCTTCAATCCGATGGGCACCAATCTTGATCTAGCAGGGCTCCTTGGGCTAATCGGCTTGATGTGTACACAAATTACGACTCGCAATAGTCAATTTACTTAATAGGTACATATGTCTATTCACAGTTCAAAACACAACGCAGTCACTACGGCGGCGCTATAATTGATTCTTACCAAACCGCGATAAGCTAATCAAATATTCCAATGTTCGTCATACAGTACGCTATTGTTAATTCAATAAGTAGGGGTTTTCGGACACTCTCAAAGTACTAAGTACGTGCCCGGAGTCCCCGCCAATATGGCATACAAACTAAGGAGTCACAAATTGACGGTGTTCACAAAATATTTGAAGGAGCGCGGTACGGGCGCTGCTCTCAAAGCTCTGTCGGTGAATGACAGGCGCCGCGGCACGGGCGCGTTGCGGCGCCGTCGCTCGGGCGGCGGCTGACGACAGCGTGATTTCCAGCGCCTCCTGTTGCCATGCGCAGCGCGGAAATTTGCTCGATTTTAAACAGTAACTCATCATAATGTTTCAGGTTGTGGCATTGGCGGACTTACCAAGCAGGAGCCCCGGGTCGGCGACCGGGCTGGAGACAAGAAGTTTGAGGCCCGTTACTCTGATTCCGACGCTGGCCTAGTGTTTGGTATGGATGTGAATTAATTTTCAGCGATTTAAAGGAGTTTTGGTAAATTTTGGGCCCACAACTGCAAGTGCTTGTTATATTTTACTGGCAATATCGTACAAAAGTGCTAAGTGATAAATGCCCCAATAGTTAACAATTTCAAAAAGAGACTAGACAAAAATTTTGAAAATAAATGAACACTAGTGCAGTGATACACACGCATCAGCTCGTAGAGCTGATAGTGTATAAAATAGGTTATAATCCACACATGGGGGCCAAGTCCAAAATACTTGTCCATGTCTCATCGATAAGTGTGAACTTTTCAAAACCGGCCAAGTGCGAGTCGGACTCGTACTATCGCACCTCTCCACTCAAGAACGACAATGGTCCTTAAAAAGACATCAACGTGAATGGCGGAAAAATGACTTCTTTTTAGGGTTCCGTAGTTCGAAAGGAAAAAACGGAACCTTTCTAGGATCACTTTATTGTCCGTCCGTCCGTCTGTCTGTCTGTCAAGACCCTTTTTCTCAGGAACGCGTGGAGGTATTAAGCTGGAATTTATACCAAATACTTAGATCTACTGTCTCTTAGAGCTGTGAAAAAAATCTAACTTCTAATCCAACACAATCAAAAGATACAGCCGTTTATGCCGCAAATTTCTGCAAACTTTCGACACGCAAGGGAATCAAAACCTACAGGGTACTTCCCGTGAACTCAGAATCTTTAAATTTGTTACGAAGCAACGTCTTATAGCACAGATAAAGGAAAAATTTCGAAAACCGTAAATTTTTAGTTACAGAGTATACTAAAAATATTTTTAATAATTTTAAAATACCATAACTATGACTCGATTGACGTGATGGGTTAACTTTTACTTATATACCTACAGGTTTGTACGGAACCCTCGGTGCGCGAGTCCGACTCGCACTTGGCCGGTTTTTTTAAATTCAGTTCGAAAAATTTCAGACGGACGGACGGATAGATAGATATGCTTACTGATCAAGAGACAAGGTAGGCTTACTGATCCGTTCCGTTACCTGATACGGAACGTTAAATATCTAGTATGAAACTAAATAGAATTAATTATTGCAGAAGAAGAAGAGTTACATAATATTAAATCGGATACAGATACAGAAGCCTTTTGTAATGATGACGTCAATACTGATGACATAGAAAATGAGGAATGCTTCGAGGATGGTGCTGATGTCGGCGGTATGTGTTGGTAAAGCTATATTATTTTTACTTTAATGAAAAAATTACAAAAAAAATTATTATTGCAGAGGAAAAAAGTGAGTTGGACACAGTTCCACCATTCGTTGATGATATCAATATTGATGACGTAGACAGTGAAGAGTGCTTCAAGGATAATACTGATGACGACAGCGGTATGTTATTTCTGTACCAATATTATATTTTACTGTGCTATGGAAACTCTAATTAAATTAATTATTGCAAAAGAAAATAGCGAAAATGTAAAAACTGAGGAATACTTCGAGGATGATACTGATGACGACGGCGGCAGCATGTTATTTCTTTACCCATAATATTTTATCTTTACTATAGAAAGTCTAATAATATTAATTATTGCAGAAGAAAATAGCGACTTGCACACAATTCCACCTCCCGTTGATGATGTCAATACTGATGACGTAAAAACTGAGGAATGCTTCGAGGATGGTGCTGATGACGGCGGTATGTTATTTCTTTACCAATAATTATTTCTTTAACATATAATTATTGTAATTATTTTATGTATAAAAATTATTATTCATAAGAATCAAAACAGTCACTTAAATAAATCTATAAAACAATTTGCTTCAATATAGACCTATAGTTTTCTTAATAATAATGTATTATATTTAGTTTGCAAAAGCCATCGACGGACGACGAATACGTCGCAATTCGACAAAACACAAAAGATAAGTACAAATATTTAAAAAGAAAAAAGGAGTTCAGTTTTTACTTGACGATTAATGTTAGACAGAGACTGCGATACTGTGCCTCAAGCATACTGTCCAATATTACGCGGACACTCCGGTCTACGAGTGCTTTCTGGACCTGTCGAAAGCCTTTGATTTGGTGTCCTATGATGTGCTCTGGCACAAAATGAGGTCAGAAACTGGCCTCCCAGAAGAGGTAGACAAAATTTTTGATCATTGGTATAACAACCAAATAAATTTAAAGTGGGCAGACACTATCTCCGATGCGTACAGGCTGAAGTGTGGTGTGAGGCAAGGAGGTTTAACCTCTCCTCGACTCTTTAGCCTGTACGTAAATGGGCTTCTTGAGGAACTAGGCAACACTGGAGTCAGCTGTTCCATAAATGTTAAATATATCAACAACATCAGCTACGCTGACAATATGGTGTTGCTGGGCCCAGTCTTTTTATACGTACAGTCTGTGAGTCAACTATACGCAGAAGACAATTAACACCTTGCGCGTTCAGTATAACAACGCATTCAGGATGTTATTAGGCCGCCGAAATACTGCAGCGCCTCAGGCATGTTTGACTCGTACTGATGACTTTCATGCCATCTTAAGAAAGAGGGCCGCCTCGTTGCTGAACCGTGTCCGTGGCAGCACCAGCTCAGGACGAGCGTTGTGGCTAGCCGACCCAACTGTTCTATCTTGTGGCAATTGGTACGGCTGCATGTAAATTAATAATAATTTATTGTAACCCTACTAACCCAAATGTCTTTATAATACTTTCTTGTACTAACACTCTATGGTCTATGTTGTCTGAAATAAATGTTTTGATTTGATTTAAAGTTTTACAAAATAGAGTAAAACGTATCAACATCCGTAAAATGATCGTTATAAAACCTACAAACACGACTAATGAAACTATTATTAACATGGCATTTGTAACTAACGTGTGAAAGAAATTGCATTTTCTTGCGACAATTTCTTTCACGTTGGCGTGGTATTCTTAAAGATATTTTTTTTTACAATAATTTAGTTAAATCCGTAATGTTGTTTAATAATATAAACAAGGTTACCGAATCAAAACAAGTGCGACGCTGCTGCAGGTTTTTAACCTTATGCCTTTCTGCCGAAGATTCATAATCGTTGTAAAACCACTAGTAAGATAATGCAGGCCCATTACGAACTTCTGCAATCTCTGTACACTAAAAGCAAACTCTAGATTGGTTCCAACGTAGCTATTATACAGCAGCTTTTAGTTTAAGATTCGTATTAAATGGTGGCTACTCGAGAAACAATTTTACGAGTTTTCGGAATGCCTTGATTTGCCAATACTATTTTAATTTTATTTGATTATGTGTAATGAATATGAGCCGAAAAACGTCGACTACTAGACAAAGGCCTCCCCCAAGGATTTCCACGACGACCGGTCCTGCGCTGCCAGCATTCATCGGCTTCCCGCGATCTTCACCAGGTCGTCGGTCCACCTTGTGGGAGGTCTGCCTACGCTACGTTTTCCAGTGCGCGGTCGCCACTCGTTTTTCGGCTGTAATGAATGCTCGAACGATGATGGTTACCGTTTTATTGTTATTTTGTTTTTATGTACTTGCATTAATATGCAATAATTTAATTATTTTAAGTAGTAGTGAATTTGATTGAATTTAAAATTAATTTGATGTTTAAGGTTACCTAGACCTTAGATTATTAATAATAATCTAATTTTGTATTTTACCTTTTGACTTGTGACAAGTGTTGTCATCAGACATAGACTGTCAAAACATAACCCTCATTTTTTGTAGTCGGGTAATTAAATCTAATGTGAGTCCGTCTGGCCGTTCTATACAACCAATTTGCTTTTTTTTTAATGAAAGGTATTGATTCATAGATTTGTTATCAAGCATTGAAAAATCACCTAACTTTCACCCTTCTCAAGTTGTACAACCAGGGGCAAGGGTCGCTATCGAGGGGTAGTTTGGATGTAGGAATAAATAATAAACCGTACATCCAGTACCCAGTGGTTTATTTAGTAGGTAATAATTTTACATAGATTAGGCGTAGTAGCTTTTTGTTGGTTTACAACGATAGTGCGTTTTAAAGGACTGCTAGCGCCATCTGTTATATTTTTCGGAACTAACCCATATTGTTACATACATAACCGCCCACCAAGGACGAGTTTCAGATTGTCCTTAAAAAGGGCTTAAACAACAAATCTTATGGTTTTATGTAACCGCCCACCATAAGGGACTTTACTTACAAATTAGTCATCCTTGTGGATGTTAAAATTGTTTTACATACAAAAAAAATTAAAAAGTTTTAATACAATAAACCTTACAGACTATCAAAGTCTAAAAACTTAGAAGCATATCTTTATGAAAATAATCTTAAACTAACAATTTTAGTACAGTGTATTTCTTATTAATTAATTATTTGTTACAGGGAGAACACACAACTTAGAAAGCGGTCTTTTGATCATAGAAAATTTAGTTTTTAATGTTACAACACGTGTGATATTGTCAGGACCCGGATGTTTAGCTACTATTTTACCGTAGAGCCAACGACAAGGAGGAAGACCGTCCTCTTTTACGACAACTATATCGCCTATATTAGGTTCTGACACACGCGATGACCATTTATATCGGTACAAAAATTGTGTTAAATATTCTTGAGACCACTTGCGCCAAAAATCCTGTAACATTCTTTGCGTTAACTGCCATCTTCTCAAAGAACTTATGTTTGATGACTCATAGTTTCGGTCAGGAGTCGTTACCAAAGCTTCACCAACGAGAAAATGGCCAGGAGTGAGTATTTCTGTTTTATCTGAATCGCATGGAAGTCTTGAAAGAGGCCTGGAATTAAGACACGCTTCAGCTTGAGCCAGAACTGTCGAAATCTCCTCATACGTCAGAGTTGAAGCTCCTATCACTCTTTTGAGGTGAAATTTTACAGATTTTATTCCAGCCTCCCACAGTCCACCAAAGTTAGGGGAATGAGGCGGAATAAAATGCCAAGTAGTTCCATTTGTCGCTAATGTTTCTGCAATTTCAGGCAATATGCTTGATTTTTCTGACGAAAATAATTTTTGTATCTCAGCCGCCGCTCCAACGAAATTAGTGCCGTTATCACTCCACATTTCTTGACAATGACCGCGTCTGGCAACGAATCTTTTGAATGCTTGCAGAAATCCAGTAGAAGTTAAGTCTGTAACAGCTTCTACGTGTACTGCACGAGTTGACATACACACAAACAAGCAAATATATCCCTTGTGAGATTTATGTCCCCTTCCCTTTGCCGTGCGTATTTGGATCGGTCCTGCAAAGTCTACTCCGCTTCGAAGAAATGGACGCGACGGTGTGATTCTTGCTGATGGAAGTATACCCATCAGTTGGTTTTGAGATGTAGCAGAATTTTTTATGCAAACAACACAGTTTCTTACATGTGATTTTACTAATTGCTTTGCTCCTGTAATAAAATATTTATTTTGTAGATAATTCAGCATTAATTGCGGTCCGCCGTGCATCATCTGAAGGTGAGCATTAGATATTAGTAAATTAGTTAGGTTACTATTTTTAGGCATTATTATAGGATGTTTTCTTCCATATTTCACCGTTGCATTGTTTAATCGACCACTTACTCTCATAATATTTTTTTGGTCCAAAAATGGACATAACGCTTTCAATTTACTTTTCTTCTTTATTTCTTCCTTTTGTTTCAGGTTGTTGATCTCTTCTTCAAATTCGTAGTTTTGATCTATCCGAATACAAGTTTCCAGTGCTTCTATTAACTCTTCACTAGTTAGATATTTTAAAATTTCTTTTTTCTTTCCAGGTTCTTTTTCTCTCCTTTGCAAAAATCTTCGACAGTATGCTACAACCCTTATTAACCGATTCAAAGAAGAATACCGATTGAATAAATCAATATTTAATGACTTTGTAGTTGTAGCACAATGAACTTTCACTGATTCCAGATCTGTACCGACGTCTTTAGGTTTTCGGTATTCTACATATTCCCTTTTTAAAAACTCTGGACCATTAAACCACAGTGAATGATTTTTTAATTCTGATGGATGTACACATCTCGACGCGCAATCCGCAGGATTCAGTTTGGTGGGTACATGAGACCATTGATGAGGTTCTGTAGTTGATAGGATTTCTGATACTCTGTTCGCTACGAATACTTTCCATCTGCTGGGATGACTATTGATCCAGGCTAATACAACCATAGAATCTGTCCAAGCATGTGTATTTTCCTTCTTTATGTTCATTGTTTTGGAGACGTCTCCTATAAGACGTGTCAGTAATACTGCACCACACAGTTCTAATCTAGGAATAGAAACTTGTTTTACTGGAGCTACCTTCGTTTTAGCGGTTACTAAGGAGACATGAATATCACCATTTGAATCAAGCACACGGATATAAACTACAGCAGCATAGGCTAGTTTCGACGCGTCGCAAAAGCCGTGCAACTCTACTTGAACATCATCGGTCTTAGTTCCAACCCATCTAGGTATACGGATATCTTCAAGATCTTTCAACGCGTTACGATAAGTATTCCATTCAGTTTGTATGTTTTTTGGTACCGCTTCATCCCATTGTACCCCAGCTATCCATAGCTTTTGTATCATAACCTTAGCTGTTATTATGCATGGTGAAACCCATCCTAATGGATCATATAGACGTGATATATCAGATATAATCTTTCTTTTTGTTACAGGTGGTGAAATTTCTGGCATTGTCACTGTGTAGTGGAAGGAGTCTTCGTTTCGATCCCAGGTAAGTCCTACTATTTTAATTACATCATCTACTTTTATCCTTTTTCCTCCATCTCTATCATCATTTTCTTTCGTTTGATCTTTTATTATTTTTATTAATTCATTACTGTTAGTAGTCCATTTCTGTAGAACAAATCCAGCTTTATTTAACAGAGCATTAATTTCTTCATAAAATTTTATCCCATCTTCTACGGTTGCACAGCCTGTCATCAAATCATCCATGTAGAAATCAGTTAAAGTTTTTTCAGCTGCAAGAGGATATTCATTTCCATGATCATAGGCTACTTGCTGAAGAGCTCTAACTGCCAAAAATGGAGCAGAAGCTACTCCAAAGGTTACCCTTAGTAGTCTATAATCCTTTATTTCCGTGTGATCTTCTTTCTTCCAAATTAATCTTTGGTAATCTACATCCTGTTTATTTACCTTTATTTGTAAATACATTTTTACAATATCTGCTCCTAAACAAATGATATGTGTCCTCCATCGCATCACCAGATTTCTCAAATCTGGTTGCAAGGTTGGTCCTACCAAAAGAGAGTCATTTAGCGACACTCCATTTTTACCTTTACAGGATGCATCATATACGACCCTCAACTTTGTTGTCTCACTTTCATCTCGCACCACACCATGATGAGGTAAGTATACCGATTCTTCCCTTTTTTCATCAGGTTCTGGTACTTCTTCTATGATGCCCATATTAAAATATTCTCTCATTACTTCTCTGTATTTAACCTTAAAGTTTTCATTATTTTTAAATTTTGTTTCTAAACCTTTGTATCTTTTTTCAGCTACACTTCGGGATTCACCTCGCTTGCAGTCAGGATCTTCGTTTTTGAACGGAAGCCGAACAATATACCTTCCATTTGCATCTCTCGTGGTTGTTGAAACAAATAGCTTTTCACAAAGCTTTTCTTCATCTGTGAGCATTTTTTCTTTTGTCAGTGTTTCATCAGATTCAAGTTCCCAAAACCTTTTCAAAAGATCATTGTCTTCCTGTACTTGACAATGCAATACAACCATGTTTGAGTCTCTGTTACAGGGCATGTTGACTACACCTGATAAAATCCATCCTAGTGTCATCCTAGTGTTTCTTCACTCCTTCTTGAATAATTTGACTATACACAGCAGCTCCTAATAATAAGTCTATTTTATTAGGTGTGTGATAATCAGGATCCGCTAACACAAATTCCCTTAGCTCTGGCCATTCCAATGCTGCTACTTTCCTCGAAGGAAGGGAAGTAGTGATTGATTTAAGCACATAAGCCTGTACAGAGAAGGTTACTTCAGGATTAACTCTTGATCTCAATTTCAGAGTTACCATAGCCTTGGAAATAACGTTTTTATTTCCACCTAAACCAGTAATATTTGTTTTGACTGGTTTTTTGTTCAAACTTAAATACTGAACCGTAGCTTCAGTGACAAAATTTGTCTGTGAACCTTGATCTAACAAGGCTCGTAGAACATAATTGTTACCATTTTTCGACTCGGCCTCAACTAACGCCGTCGCTAGCAAGACCTGCTTTGGTACCGTTCCTGTCGAAAAACAAGTAACCAATGAATCATTAGGATTCACATTTTTTGAAGAATTTAAACCACTAGAAGATTCTTCACCGATTGAAGAACTTTCTCCTCCCTCATGACCTTTGGCGCCAGTGGACTCAACTGAATCTGTTGATCCCCGTGGATGCAACAGAGAGTGATGACGACGTGAACATATTTTACAGTTTACCTTAATGAAACAAGCCTTAGCTCCGTGGTTATTGCCCAAACAAATAAAACAAATATTATTTTGTGTGACGAAATCACGACGTGACTCAATTTTTTCTTTCGCAAATCTTTTACACGCATTTAATTTATGTGTCTCCGTACAAAATGGACATTGAACAGAACCCTTGGCGACATGAAGAGATTTCAGTTTGTTAACATTGTTTGAATGCTGTTGATTTACATTATTTTGACCTTTATTGAAACTAGTTTTATTATCTAAGAACTCCAGAGCTCTATAGCGATTTGTTAAAAATTCTTTAAATTGCTTATATGTAGGTAACTCATCTGAAGAACTATTGTTAGTAACATTAAATTCCCACTGTTTTCTAGATTCTGCATCTAACTTCAATGTTAGCAAGTGTATGATTATTATGTCCCAAGATTTTATATCTATTCCTAAATTTGATAATGCATACAAGCAATCATTTGTTGTATCTATCAATTCCTTTAGACTGTTTGGAGATTCATAATTAATGTTTCTTTGGCTAAGTAGTCTTTTCAAGATGTAATGAGATAAATATCTTTTGTTATTATATCTCTCATTTAATTGATTCCAACAATGTTCATAGTTGGTTTCTGAGATGGGTACTTGCCGTAGAAGCTGTTCGGCTTCTCCTGTCAGGTAGCTTTTTAAATAGTGCATTTTTTGAACACCAGTTAGAGCAGCGTTATTGTGAATTAATGATAGATACAAATCTCTAAAAGATATCCATTCGGTATATTTCCCAGAAAAGTTTGGTATTACAATTTTCGGTAATTTAATTACATTTTCATTTGATTTAGGCACCTGTTTACACACTTTTTCTATGTTAGGCTTTGTATGAGAGTCTAATACAGTTTTTCATTCAGTTTTATATTCTATGTACAGTTCTCTAGTTTGATCATATAAATCATTTATGATATAATCAGTGGAGTTTAGTTCAGCAAAATGTTTCGCCACCAACATACTATGCATGTCATTAAATTTAGACCATCCATCTTCCAAATTGTCCAATCTAACTTGTACATAACTTTGAGTAATACGATCTTTAGGACTTTTCTTATAGTTGCGTTTATCTTTAACAATTCTGTTGTAAGTTTCTTGTTGTACATTTAATTTGGATTCCAACGGTAAAGAATCCATATTTACCAATAAATAACTTTATCCAACTCAAAAATAAAAACAAAGTTTATCTAAAATCCGCAAAATTTTCTAAGTCTTTAACACACTTTTAACTCGGAGAAAAATCGGGCATAGGTTCCCCGTCTCTACCAAATTCACTTAAAATTAGGCTAAGTCTAAATTAAAACTACTCTAAATTTTCAGGGTCCAAGATCTTGAGAAATTACGCTAAGTCCAAGTTCACACGAATTTTACTAAGTTCCAAATGTTAGATATCCGGCATAGTTCACTTAAATCTCTTTTAAATTGATAGTTTTTCAATTAATAAATAAATGGCAACACTCACAGTTTTTCTTGTCACTCACTTGACGTTGATAGATTTCAAACCGCTGCTGTCAGCTGTCACTCAGCTGTCGTCTGTCAAATCGCTCCTTCCTTGCCTCGTACAGGGTAGACTGTTCCTTGGTCTGCCTCCTCGCCTCCGCACCTCTCCTGACAGTACTAGCACCGTTGCTTGTACTCTCGAAGTCCAACCGCTTGAACTTTGGTTCCCAGAGGTATCGTTGTATTGGCTGGATGTGAGCTCAGACCAATTGAACCCTCTTCCCCGACCCTTAGACAGTTTTGGAAAAAGTACGTCTCCACCCTGGACGCCTCCGGACTCCCAACAGGAATCCGGCTCGAAGGACCTTGTACAACCAGGCGCAATGGTCGCTATCGAGGGGTAGTTTGGATGTAGGAATAAATAATAAACCGTACATCCAGTACCCAGTGGTTTATTTAGTAGGTAATAATTTTACATAGATTAGGCGTAGTAGCTTTTTGTTGGTTTACAACGATAGTGCGTTTTAAAGGACTGCTAGCGCCATCTGTTATATTTTTCGGAACTAACCCATATTGTTACATACACAAGTTACACTCAAACGCGATTATCATAGCTTTCTTTCTCAATATTTCCGGTTCTAATCGATGTACGCAATTAGATTTTTTGGTGTGCCCATTTAAATAGGTTGGGTTTGAGGAAAGCTAGGTGTGTACATTCAACGCGCACATTATTGCACACCGCGTAACGTCGATGGCGAACCGCTTGCGGGTTGCTGGTCGCCCGCCGAGCACTCTCGATGTCCATAGTAAAAAAAAAAGTTAATGCTGTGAAGCAGCACGGTTCCTCCTCGTGTTATATAACAGTTTTTTGTTTTGTTTTAGGCAAAGTCACAAAAACACGCAGTAAATACGTATTAAAAAAAATAAGATGCACCTGCGATTTTTGCAACGAACAGTTCACGACGAAAAGTGATTTACACGATCATTATACAGACAAACATATTCCGGATGATTTCTCCTGTACGCTTTGCAACTTGCCTTTTGAAGGGCGAAAGGGTCTTCTCAAACACCTGATGTTAGAACACGAAAACTACCGCTGTCAGTTTTGTACAGAAACGTTCACGATGTTAAATACTTTGAAGCAACACGAGCATTCCCACAGAGAAGAAGGATTTGTTTGCGATTACTGTCAAAAAAAAATTAAGTCGAAAATCTCTTTGATACGACACATCTGTTTGCATATGTGGCGTTATAAAAAATATGGATGCAAGAGTTGTGGAAAAAAGTGTAAATGCAGTGTTCCCGAAAAACGAAAATGGCGTTTTAAATGTGAACTGTGTGACAAAACTTACACACTGAGAAAACATTTGGTGATACATTTGAAATCCCATACTGGTGAGATATCTTTTTTGTGCATGTTTGTTTCAATGGTTTTAACCGCCTTCGTGGCGTATTAGTTAGTCCACTTACTTCTTACTTCGGGTTAGTCCCATATGTCCCCGCGTGGGGACATGTGGGACTTTTAGTTTTGTATGTCCCCGAATTTTTATTTGGGGACATATGGGACTTTTACAGTTTTGTTTGACCCGAAATTTATTATTTTCATTCAAAATTTAAAAGACACGTTAATAAATAACAATTATCTTGTCACCGTACATATGTTTTTTTTAAATTTTAACTGAAAATAATAAAATTCGGGGAGAAACAAAATTTAAAAAAAACTCATTCAGTCGAGATGTGCACAGCATCACTTATTTCGCGTATCTTCACTCGACAGTCTAAACGCGGCACCCATCTTGTAGAAAACTTTTTCATGCCCAGAATATCATGCAAAATATAAAAACCTCGTTCAGTCGAGATGTGCACAGCATCACTTATTTCGCGTATCTTCACTCGACGGTCTGCCAAAATAATATCATGTATTTTATTAACCATAATAGATGATGAAGCCCTGCGTAGTGACCTCAATCGGCCTTCCTGGGCGCTCCGCGTCATTAGTGGTAGTACGTCCACAACGAAATTCAGTGAATCCCATGAGAAGGCGCAGAATCACCATAATACTTTTTCAATTTGTCTTCGGCATGCTTAATAGTTTTACCACGTAAAAAATAGTGTTACTCGAATACTCGAAACTAGCTTTCCTCCATTTTCAAAGAATACTTAGAAGTCGCCTAACTTTTTTGTTTCTAGAAAGCTTGTTTTCGCGCCAAATTTGAAAAAAGAACGGCATGCGCTTCGTAGTGAGTTTTCAAATATGAGACAAAAAAATATATTAAAAAAGTTTTCAACCTTACAGTCATTGAGTTGCCAAACTGCCGTCGTAATTTATTTCGATTTCAATTTAGATCTGTCAGATAAGTTTGTTTGTACCCTATTTAATAATGTTTCAGTTTGTGGCATTGGCGGACTAAACGTAACGCAGACCCGGGACGGCGGTGACATATATTTGGGTACGTCTATTCATATCAGCCGAAAGACGTCCACTGGTGGACAAAGGCCTCCCTCAAGGATTTCCACGACGACCAGTTCTGCGCTGCCCGCATCCAGCGGCTTCCCGCGATGGGTACCAGCGTCCATTTTGCGCACCTGCAGTCGACCTGCAACAGCACTGCGATTGCCAACCCGCCTGCCAAGTGTGGCGACTACGGCAAATAACCCTATTGATTAATGTCTATTAATAATTATTAATTATAATCCCAACAAAACATAAATGTGAAATGAGGGCTGTTGTGGATCAGTGGACTGTATATTAAGGTCGAAATGAAACAATAGAATTGAGTTCGCAAGTAAGCAACAACAACAAAAAAAACACTTTATTATAAAAATGCTCAATTTATATCCTAAATCTACGCCGCCCAAATATTTAGAGTCTAAGTGAGCACACGTTTTCTCAGTGTGTCCCTGTCCCGCGCCGCATCTGTCTCGCTCGTTCTTTGACGCCCTCGGAACTGGCGGTGATCCAAGTGACGCGGTGCTCGGCGGCGTCCTGTTTGGGTCGCTGTCCGTAACATCTCTCCCCCCGGCGCAGCTTGCGTAGCCTTCTTCCTTCACCAGGACGGTGAGCTTGCTGACTGGACGACGGAAGGTGCCGGTTCTTGTTCTGACGTCGGCGATCCGCACTTCGCCATCGGGCCCGGCGTAGACTCGACGCGCCCCAGGGGCGAGACGTTGCGTGGCAGTGTGTGATCTACCACCACCACGATGTCGCCCTTGTTCAGCGCCCGGTGATGACTCGCCGGCTCGCCTCTCGGTACCAGGGTCGGCAGGTACTCGTGAAGCCAGCGTCGCCAGAAATGATCGGCGAGCGGCTGGCTAGGTCTCCATGTCCGTCGATCTGCTGCTTCGCAGGGACCAGTCGTCGGCAGCCCCGTCGATGATCCTAGCAGGAAGTGGCTGGGCGTGAGCGCCTCTGGGTCTCGCGGGTTCACGCTCACGTGGGTTAGAGGACGAGCGTTGATAGTGTGCTCTGCCTCCGTGAGCACGGTCTGCAGCACCTCGTCCGACGGTATCTTTTCCCGTAGTGTCGCTCGCAGGGCTGTCTTAACCGAGCGTACCATGCGCTCCCAGAAGCCGCCTTGGTTCGGAGCGCCGGGAGCTATGTAACGCCACTCCATCCGGTATTTTAGGCCTTCGTCCCGCAGGGCTGGCACCCACTCGTAGTAGGCTCGCATCAGCTCGTGGTCTGCCCCTCGGAAGTTGGTCGCGTTGTCCGAGTGCATGACACGTGGCCATCCTCTGCGTGCTGCCATCCGTCGCAGTGCCATCAGCGCGGAGTCGGTCGACAGTGATGGTACGACTTCGATGTGCACTGCTCGCATGGTGAGGCACGTGAAGAGCGCCCCCCACCTCTTTTCTCTGCGGCGTCCCACTTTCACGGTCATCGGCCTAAAGTAGTCTATGCCACAGTTGGTGAACGGGCGGTGGAACGGATCTAGGCGGGCTTGCGGTAGGTCTCCGATGGCTGGCGTCTGTGGTTTCGCCTTGCGCACCCGGCAGAGGGCACACCGGTGCTCGATCGCTCGTACTGTAGGCCGCAGATAGACTATCCAATAGCGCTGCCGCAGATCGTTTGTCACGCGTTCTCTGTTAGCGTGGCCGGCGGCGCAGTGTTCTCGCAGCACGATGAGTTTGGTGAGGTGGTGGCGGCCGTCTAAGATCATGGGCCGTTTCAGCTCGGCCGGGGCGTCGGCAGCTCCAATGCGGCCTCGCACTCGCAGGACGCCGTCGTCCAATACTGGGTCCAGCTTGTAGAGACGGCTCGATCTGGGCAGGCGGCAGTCTCTTAGCTGGCTCGGTGAGATGTAGGACTTCTTCCTGGTAATCCGCGGTTCCTCGTTCAGTGGGCCAGCTTTCCTCGGGCTCGTGGAGGAAGCTGGGGCCCTGGAACCAACGCTCGTTCCGGTCGATGGGCGTGCGATGGACATGACCGCGCTTAGGGCTTCTCTTTTCGTGGGCGCGCGGGACTGCATGCGCACCTCGGCTGGGTAATAAAAATTGTGAAAATTTGGCAGAGACGGTTGGTAAAACTCGAATATTTTTGGGTCGTCGTGAAGCACCCTGTCGGACTGCAATACAGAAATTGGTGGAAAAATTCGAGCTGTTGGGACAAGTTAGTGATGTGAAGAATAAAACCCGTGCACGTCGCTTAAGTACAGCCGAGAATATTGCTGCTGTAGCCGAAAGTGTTGAAGAAAACCCAGTTTTGTCCATTCCTCGTCGTTCTTTGGAATTAGGTATTCCACAAACGTCATTACACCGTATTTTGCATAAAGATTTGGGTCTTAAAGCTTATAAAGTTCAGTTAACACAAGAACTCAAGCCGGCCGATCATCAACAACGTCGCGTCGTGTCTTTGCTGATTGGGTCGTTGAAATGCATGAAAAAGATCCGGAATTCCATCGAAAAATCATCTTGGGTGATGAAGCCCATTTCCACCTCGGTGGCTTCGTCAACAAGCAAAATTGTCGCATCTGGGGCTCGGAAAACCCAAGAGTTATTGTTGAAAAGCCTCTCTATCCTCAACGTGAGACTGTTTGGTGCGTTTTATGGTCCGGCGGAGTCATTGGACCTTACTTTTTCGAAAATGAGGCTGGAGCAACAGTTACGGTGAATGGATTGCGCTATTGAGAGATGATTAATGATTTTGGATGGTATTGATCTGGACAACGTTTACTTTCAACAAGACGGCGCTACGTGCCAAACAACCAAGCTTTGCTTGCTTGGCGCCTTGACTATTTAAACTTTACAAGTTGCTTCATTTAGTATCACAGAACATAACAAAATTATTTTTAACCAACTGAAACCGTTGTACATTCTCTATTATTTGGAGCAGTCGAAAATAAATATTTTTTTATTTTAAGTTCCGTAGCTATCATTTAGTAACCACTATAGAACTTGGTACCTACCCATTTAGATTGATGTATTTTTTTTTTATCGAACTGGGCCCCCATTTCACATTTATGTTTTGTTTATATATCATTAGTTTTTGTTAAGTATTAATTTTAATTTCCTATCTTTATTCAAGTAATAGACATACACACATAAGTTCTCGAGTGCCGACCGCGCACCGGAAAACGTAGCGTAGGCAGGCCTCCCACTCGGTGGACCGATGACCTTGTGAAGGTCGCGGGAAGACGCTGGATGCGTGCAGCGCAGAACCGGCAGACGTCCTTCGGCTGATATGATGATGATAATGAGACATGCATTATGCATACATACATAATTAATATATTGCAGAAAAACAGAATAACGAATTAGATATTAAATCGAAGATGGTAACAAAAACTACACTTCCACGACCCGTTGAAGACGTTAATACTGAGGAATGCTTCAAGAATGGTGCTGATGACGGTGGTATGTAATTTCTTTACCAATATTATTTATACTTTATGTGTATATGTGTAAGAACTGTTTTATTTTCAACCTGTAGTCGGCTAGGCTGGGTGGGTACCTTTGATTTCGCATACGTAATCAAATTTTTTTATTATTTTTCAGGGAAAACCAAACAACGACGCCGTCCTAGATTTTTTGTAGCAAAATTAAAGTTCACCTGCGACTTTTGCAACGAACTGTTCTCTAATAAAACTGACCTTCATAATCATTTTATAAACAAACATATTCCAGACGATTTCTCCTGTACGCTCTGCAACTTGCCCTTGAAAGAGCGAAATTCTCTTGTCAAACACCTGAAGTTGATACACGAAAACGAGAAGCACTACTGTCAGTATTGTATTGAAACTTTCCCGACGTTGAAAGCTTTGAGGAAACACGAGCCTTCTCATGCTAAAGACGGGTTTGTTTGCGATTATTGTCAAAAAGTAATAAAGTCTAAAGCCAATTTGGCCAACCATATCAGTGTTTTTCACTTGGGTACATTCGAAAAATTTGTATGCAAGACCTGTGGATACGTCACTAACCAAAAACACAGTTTACAGTTTCATATTCAATGTGTCCACGACAACCTGAGGCCTTATAAATGCGATCTGTGTGAAAAAGCTTTCGCGCTGAAAAAGTGTTTAGAGATTCATAAAAGATTTCATACTGGTGAGAAACCTTTTGTGTGCAATGTTTGTCACAAAGATTATGCTAGTCATGAGCGTCTTAAAGTGCATTATAATCATGTCCATGTTAAAGACAAACATATATATGTTTGCGATTACTGTAAAAAAGTTTTCACCTGGAAAACGGGTTTGCTGGGACATATAATTAAGTTCCACATGGGGAGATCACAAGAATGCGTTTGCGAATTATGTGGACGCGCTTATAGCACTTTATCAGGTTTGAGAAAACATGTGTCGGTTGTTCACGATAAGAAAATTAATCGTCACACAGTCAAAGATGAAAAATTTGTGTGCGAGGCTTGTGGACGCGCTTTTAAGAACTTATTCTATATGAAAAGACACGTCCAGACTATCCACAACAAGCTGAGGCCTTTTAAATGTGATTTGTGTGACAAAACCTTTACCCGGAAAGAATATATGAACGATCATTATAGTAGAATGCATACTGGAGAGAGAAATCTATTGTGTCCTAAAGGTAATGTTTATAAAAGTCGTTTTGCCTTACATAATATGCGAAAACATATGAACATATACGCTAAAGACTTTAAAGGATATGTTTGCGATTACTGTTTAACACAAATAAATAAATACACAGTTTTTAATCGAAAAAGCAATTTGATACAGCATATTAATAAGCACATTATAACTGAGAAGAGTCTGTTTTAAATCAGAAGAGACGCGCTCCTTATACAACGTCTGAGAGGCAGCACCAACGGCATCCTGAAAGCCATTGCCAGCAAGCCGGACTGTCTTATACTCGGCCGCTAGACAACGCTACACCAGCGGCTGGCCAGTGTCCAGGTGCAGGGACTATGTCACTGTTTTATTATATTTTTAACCCCCGACGCAAAGAGAGGGGTGTTATTAATTTAACGTGTGTATCTGTGTGTCTGAATGTACCGATTTTGATGCGGAGTTTTTAATTTTGTAATGCCACTAACATTAGATAATGTAAGTTATTATATTCTACTAACATTGATAATAAATTGACTTTAATTTGATAAAAATTGTGAATGCATTTGTAAACAAATCCCCATTTGAAGAGAGACACAAGCTGTAATCTTATAAATTTGTGTGAAAAATTGTTTGCTCTGTAGTAAATATTGGATGAAGAGAAACCTTTTGTAGGTATGCTTTGTTTAAAGATCAATGTAGGTTCGCATGATCAGACTGGTTCCTAATAAGAACCATTATTTGAAAGATCCCGATCGATCGATATACTCGATCGAAGCAATTTTCGCGCCGACGATCTTCATTAAC
Source organism: Coleophora flavipennella (assembly GCA_947284805.1). NCBI lineage: Eukaryota > Metazoa > Arthropoda > Insecta > Lepidoptera > Coleophoridae > Coleophora > Coleophora flavipennella. The sequence goes on from OX369253.1 coordinate 1,855,587, forward strand.
CAATCAATAAAGCGTCGGTGGCTCAACCGGTAACGACTCGGTCCATCTAACCAGAGGTACCGGGTTCAAATCTGGACGGCTAATGTACCAATGAGTTTTTCAAAAACTTACGTACATATCATTACCGATTGCTTTAACGGTGAAGGAAAACATCGTGAGGAAACCTGCACAGGCCTGAGAAGAAACTCGAAGGTTGTGTGTGAAGTCGACCAACCCGCACTGGGCCCGCGTAATCGACTAAGGCCTAATCGCCCTGATTCAGGGTAGGCTCGAGCCCCTCGGTGGGGACGTATATGAGCTGATATAATAAAATAATAATAATAAAAAGCGCATTGGCATTAATGAAATTTTCATTAAATTTATTGGGTTTATTTTGACTAATTCAAGTGTTTCTGTTTTGTTTGTGGGTTTTGAAGGTAAGTTATTGTAAGCACTGTTTTTTTTGTCGATTTTGATTGGTTTTCTTCGGGATGGCGAAATGCCTAATAAGTCTACCTCCTTGTCACCGAATAAGGACTGGACCGGCCAACTGCCAAAATTGTGATTTTTTGAAACCAATTTTGTCATTAAAACTTATAATACCTTTTATATGTTTTTTTTAAATAGAGATACTTCTTAAATAATTTGCAAAAACGTGGTCTTATTCGTGGAAAAATCAGGAGAAAGGAAGAAAAAATCACATAGAGATCTGGAAGATATGCTTGCATTACATAAAAGCTTAGACCCAGAGGAATGTCTTTGTAGCAAGAGAACTTCAAAAATTGCCTTAAATTACATTGGATCATGTAGATGTAACCAAGCTCTTAAAGGACATCTTAGTGCTGCAAAGCGAAATAAAAATAATTAAAGAACAGTATGCCAGTAAAGATCTGTTAAATGACATAAAGACTGACCTAGATGATCTAAAGCAAGAATCCGTGGTCAATATTTTGATTTCGTGAGCAAAAAGCGAGGAGGGTACTTACAAAATAAGTATTATCACGACAGCGGACCGATCGGATTGGCTTACACTACAAGCGATTCTCGAACAAATACACACCGTCCGTACAGATGATTCTTCTACAGAGGCCTTGAGTCACCTCGTGGAGGCCGGTACCGAGGTTTCGAAAGTTGCGCCGGCGTCATTCGAAAAGGATGCCGATACCTGCGGCAGCGGAGAGCGCGGTAGCGAGAACGGGACGACGCAACAACACGTGGAGGCCTGCACCATGTTTCTACACCCGATGTCACTGAGTGCGCTCGCGCAATTTACTGTACCACGGTCTCCAATCTCGATCGGATAAACGAGAAACGCGGGTCGGCGGACGCAACGGCAGTAAACTCGGAGCCTTTATTAGCGAAGAATGGAAGTTTAAAAATTATAGATACATAGGTCAGTGAGGAAAAGCGAATTTGGACTCTAAAGCAAAATTTAAAGCGGTGGAGACAAAAGTACCACTTTATATTTCGAATGTGTCTAAGGAGACAAGTGTAGAGGACATTAGTAAGTAAAAAAAAAGCAAAACAAGAGAGGAAGTTTAGTAAGCCAGTTTATAATTAATATGAATAAGGAAAGAAGTTATAATGCTCGAAAACTATACGTGTCTAAGTATAAGTTGGACTTGTTTATGAAGGATGAGTTTTGGCCTAGTGGCATCTCGTTTAGACGCTTTGCACATTCTAGGTACAAAGCTAGTGATCAGGAAGCGTTATAATTAAATAATTAATTAATCGATATAAATAAACTTTATTTTTATCGATTTTAGTATGGATAATATTCATAATGTACATAAATTGGTCAGTTTTAACTGCAAGTCTATAAAAAGGTCTGTGGAGGATGTACGATTTATTTGTTCTACATCTGATTTACTAGATCGTTCAATAAGTCCTGAGACTCACTAACAAGAAGGCGCATATATTAAAAACTCTTTTAATTTTTAGAAAGTACTGGCCATCAAATGATATGTGTAATTATTTTTTTTAAATCTAACTTTAAAATAATGAATTATGAATACTCTAAGATTGAATTACAGACGGATAGTGACGCTACTTTTGTAATTTCGTAAACAATGGAAAAAACGAGTTTCGCATGTTGATAAAAAATTGTTACCAAATATACCGCTCAAGCACAGCAGTGGCTTATAAAGTGTTATCCGGAATCTGCTGAACGTCTAAACCAACCATTTGTCGGTGGTATGCCGATTTCAAACGCGGTCGTTTGGACACAAATGATGCTGAACGCTCTGGTCGTCCAAATGAAGCAGTGACTGAACAAAACATTAATCAAGTCCTGAAAATCGTGAAAGAAGATCGGAAATTAAAAGTGCGCGAGTTAGCTGAGATAGTGAAGATTTCAAGTGGTAGTGTTTCACTATATTACATCAAAATTTGGCCATTAAAAAGCTGTTTTCCAAATGGGTGCCGCGTTTGCTAACCAACAACGTATCAATGATTCAGAGCGCTGTTAGGCACTATTTAATATAAATAAAAAGGATTTTTTACGTTGGTATGTGCCAATGTATGAAACATGGATTCACCATTTCACTCCTGAATCCAATCGGCAGTCAGCAGAGTGAAGAGCGGCCGGCGAAAGCCGGCAAGGTTATGGCGTCTATATTTTAGGATGCACATGGAATACTCTTCATCAACTACCTTAATAATAGGAAAAATATAAACAGCGAATATATAGGGGTTAATAAAACGATTAAAGTACGAAATCTCGGAAAAAACGGCCTCAAATAAAGAAAAAAAAGTAATCTTTCACCAGAACAATGCTCCGTGTCACAAATCCATGGTAACGATGGCGAAACTTGAAAATCGGGCTTCGAATTACTTCCCCATCCACCATATTCTCCAGATCTGGCCCACAGTGATTACTGGCTGTTTGCAGACCTAAAGAAAATGCTCCAGGGCAAGAAATTTGATTCAAATGGTGAAGTAATCGCAGCAACGGAGGCTTATTTTAAAGCCAAAGCTGTTCTACACACATGGAATAGAAAAGTTAGAAAAGCGTTAGAGAGACTGAATCGCAGTTGAAGGAGACTACGTTTATAATTAAATCAAAAAAACTTGTTTTAGTATTTAGTCTCGGGACTTATTGGGAGATGTTGTCAAGGGTTTACCAATTGTGAATAAAAAAAAACCACGTGTTAGTTGCACTTCAGGAGACATGGCTGCTTCCGTATGACATTCCCTTTCTTAGCACTATACACAAAGATTTTGAGGTCAATGAAAGTCGGCCGTCGATTTATCAAAGGAATTATTGAAGGGACGGGCGGCCCTACGGAGGCGTGACAATCTTCAGGCGTAAAAGTGCTTTTCAGTTGGTGACTCCTATCCAGTGCACCACTACGTGACTCACCGCTACAAAAGCCACTTTAGAAGACTATCGTTCTATACTATGTTTCGGCGCAAATATGCCTGTTGACGCTCTAGATAATCTGGCTGAATTCACCGAATGTTTGAGCGAAGTGAGTGCCTTAGCAGAGAGCAGCGATGTTGTCTGTTTTCGTGTTTGGAGTTTTCAATGCTCACCCTTATGAGCTTTTAGCTAAGGAGTTGCTTTAATACTGTTCGGAACAGAACTACATATGTGCGGATTTCGAAAAGCTGGGCATTGATTCTATACTTACACCCTCAGAGTAAGATGTCTGAGCTTACACCTATGTAAGTGATGCTCATGGTTCTAGGAAGGTTCTAGGCGGTGGTTGTATCATTGTGTAGTAACTCAATCGGCCCTTCAGTTGATTACAAATGTTTATGTAGCCTACGATGTTTACCGGTCCCATCACCTACCATTGGTTGTAGATATTGTAGAATGTAACCTAAATTAGGAAACAATAGTAATGTTTCTAGGAAAATAATTTGGGGTAGGTATTAGCAGCGATAAACAAATCGATTTATATGGCAGACTAAGTCATAATGGGCTTCGTGAAATTTACTTTCCTTTTGAGTTTTCACAGTGTTGCGTCGAGCACAACTGTACAAATAGCAAACATATAAAAATTATAAAAGATATGTATCATTTGTTTCTATTCTGACTGAGGTAAGTAAGTAAGTAATTCTTTATTCGCTTTTAAACAAGGTACTAAAAGTGAGATGTTCTATTTAACAATACAGAATCACTTGTTTAGCCATTAATATAGCATGCAAATGTTAACACAGCAATAAAAGGTAGGTACGTATTTAAATCTTACAGTCATATACATGTTTAATATATTTTTTTTATTCTGCACCACTAACCTGTGATCCAAAAACTCATCAAGAGAGTAGAACATGTTTTGAAGCAGCCATTCGCGTAGACATTTTTTAAACTTGTTATAAGGAAGGTCTTTGTATGATTCTGGTATTTTGTTATATATAACGTAACCCATCCAGTAACAATTCTTTTTATAAAAGGTCGTTTTTGGAACGTCGCTCATAACCAGCCTATTAGGGTTTCTTTTTACTCTGGCATTTACTTGTCGCGCTTGTTGGTACCTAAAATGATTTCTCATATCGTTTTACAAATTTAGCCACCTCAAATATGTAAAGACATGGTAGCGGCAAGATCTTCAAGCTCCTAAATAGTGGTCTACAAGATACGTCTTGTGCTACTCCGTATATTGCGCGTATACATTTTTTTTGGGCAATGAAAACATTTTTAATATTTGTGCCGTTGCCCCACATTACTACTCCGTACCGAAGGATGGATTCGACGTGAGCATAATAAGCTGTAATTGCCGTAGTTCTCGACGCAACTCTTGTCAATTTCAAGAGTGCAAAAGAAAAGCTGTTAATTTTGGCTGTCAATTTAAAGAGTGCAAAAAAAAGGCTGCCATTAGTTCATGTTGATGCAGAGGGTCTCACAGTGGAAGACTTGTGATAGGCTGGAATAGGTATGTCCGCTGAGCTCACGGTGTGGCAAGGCTTAAAACTGAAATCTGGTTACTACACAATAAACCTAAAGTTGGTAAAATTATTGAAGAAATATGCAAAATTCACGTAAAATATTCAAAAGCAAACTTAAATGGTGTATAAAAAATCAAGAACAGATAAGATTACGTATACTTGCTAAACATCACAGCAATAATGACTTGAAAATTTTTGGAAGTCCACGAATAATTTGAACACTAGGCCTGACCAGCCTGTGAGCGTGGCGGGGGTGACGGAGCCGTCAGAGATCGCCAATATTTTCAAAGATCTTTTTAGGGTTGAATCACCTTTGGGGCCCTCGCTTGGGGTGCTCGATTCTGAGACCCGTCCTGTAAGACATCCTATCCGTTTTAGTGTAAAACATGTGAAAGAAACCACAATGAAAATATCTGGAGGGAAATCACCTGGTCACGACGGTCTCAGCATCGAGCATCTCAGATACGCTGGGGTCCACCTACATAGAGTGTTGGCGATGTTCTACTCACTGTGCTTGAGTCATTCTTATTTGCCGCCTGATCTCATGAAGACTGTTGTTGTGCCAATAGTTAAAAACAAAACGGGGGATATCACAGATAAGGACAATTACCGCCCCAGTTCGCTGGCGACAATTTTGGCTAAGGTGTTGGATGGTTTGCTTGAGCCTCAAATCTATAAATACTTGAATCTACTTGATGCGCAGTTTGGGTTTCGACTTTCGACCCGGGCTTTCAACTGAATCGGCGAAACTGCGCCTCAAGCACACGGTCCAGTACTATACCAAGAGATTGACACCTGTTTACACTTGGTTTTCCTTGACTTATCCAGGGCATTCGATCTCGTGTCCTATGATAAGTTTTGGACTAAGTTATGGATTGCAGGGGTGCCCACTGATCTAATACGAGTTTTTCAGTAGTGGTACAACAATCAGGTGAATCAGGTGTGATGGGGAGAGACGCTCTCTGATGAGTACAGGTTGGAGTGCGGGGTGAGGCAAGGAGGATTAAGCTCACCCTTGCTCTTCTACGTGTACATAAATGACCTCACCGCTGGTCTTAGCAGTTGATGGGATTTGTACAAATAACTAGCTGCGCGGATGACATGGTGCTGCTGGCACCGGCTGTGGGGGCTCTCAGAGAGCTTCAACAAACGTGTGAGACCTATGCCTCTGAACATGGCCTTATTTATAATGTCAAGAAATCTGAATACATGGTCTTTAAGGCCGGCGTCAAGTGTCCAGCCTCTGTACCTCCATTTTTTTTGGAAGGCGCGCCTTTAAATGGGTAACGCAATTTAAATATCTGGGACACTATGTGACGGACGACCTTAAAGAAAATGTAGACATAGAGCGGGAACGTAGGGCAATGGCAATTAGGTGCAACATGTTGGTGCGCAGGTTTTTTCGGTGTAGCACGGACATTAAAATAACGCTGTTTCATGCGTACTGTCAGACATTCTACACCGGCAGCTTGTGGGCCAACAGCACGCAGAGATCACTCAATGTCCTACGTGTCCAATATAATAATAGTTTCAGGGTTTTGTGTCTAACTAACATTAGATTTTATCAATCAATGTACCGCTTTAATTTGTAAATTGTTAATTTTTTATTTTGTGGAATGAAAATAAAGCTATTTTATTATTATTATAACATTAGTCTATAAGCAACTTACTGACAAAAATGGACTGTACTAATTTTCTGAATAAATATTGATTAAAAATAATAACTAGGCAAACATATCAGTCACTCGCGCACCGCGGTACCGATAAGACGCGCGCACCTGCTTCGTTCGATCGCTGCCCGAGACTATCGCGCCCGCGCATCCGCCATTATGGTTAAATGCACGAAATGTTCGAAAGTGGTTTCAAAAAAGATCCCAGGAGTGCAGTGTAGCAGTTGTACTAGGTGGCAACATTGCTCTTGTGCATCGGCATCGTTAACAGTAGAACAGTTAAATGCCCTTGCAACTACTGTGTCCGTCGATTGGAAATGTCATAAGTGCACAGGAGGCCTCAAACCAAAACGCATCTCATGCATCTTACCAGACCCTGATCCCGAGGATGAGTCGGACACTGAGGTAGGAGGCACAGGGAGCCTTTCAGAGAAGCAAAAAGACAACATCTTATACCAAATAAGGAGGGAAGTTCGAGAAGTCATTCGTGAAGAGCTTCAGTCCACCCTCGAATTGTATTCTAAAAAAATTGACGACTACGAATTGAAAATTAAAGCATACGAAGAAAGGATTAAAACAGTTAAAAACCAATGCATTGACATGAGGAATATGTGCAAAAACATGACAAAACGAAGTTACGGAACAAAAATTGAATAAAATTGAACAATCCCTGTCACAAAACGAAATTGAAATATGTGGCATAGTCGAAAAGGATAACGAAGATGTGAAACAAATAGTAATTATACGGTGTGTAAATTATTGAATCAGAAACCAGAAGACATAATCAAAATTTATCGTAAAAAAAAACCCGTTCGCGCTGATTCAGCGCAAGCCGCCCGCGCCAAAACAGCTGCGCCGATCGTTGTTTGTCTGCGCGACGCCGCCGGCCGCGATCATTGGTTGGCCGCCGCGCGCGCCTCTGCCCCCATCAGCTCCCGTGACGTAGGAGGAGAAGCAGAGACCAGGGTATATTTGAGAGAATCGCTGACGCCAACGACTGCTTTTCTACTATGGAAAGCCAAAACTGAGCTAAAAGAAAAATTATTATGCAAATATGTCTGGTGTAGAAATGGAGTGATTAAGGTTCGTATATACGAAGGTGACAGCAAGATCCACGTCGTAAGGTCCGCCAGCGATGTGGAGAGGATCGCCAAGGAATCTCAAAAGTGAACACAGGTACTTCACTTCTAATTAAATTTTACTGCCGATCGATTTTCCCTGTAATCGATTGATTTAACTCTGTAAGACTTCTATATTTTTATGGTTATATCCAGTTTCGGAATAACAGAAACTAACCAGAGTTCATGGCATGATTTTACTTGTGACATACCGGCGAACCATAACAAATTATGATTATTTCACACCAATATTAGATCTATGATAAAAAATCACGCACATCTGGAATACCTCATATCTACAAGCCCAGCAATAATTCACTTAATAATTATTACTGAAGCAAACTTATCGGAAATAACCAAGAAACTTTTTGAAATTGACAATTATACAATGCACACAGAATTACGAAAAAATAGAAAAGGTGGCGGAGTGATAGTGTACGCACACAAATCAATATCATTTATAAAAAAGCGATCTACTTCTTTATATTTTGAATGCTTAATGGGTGAAGTGAGTACAAGTGACGGGTATCAGCTGTTTGTTTGTGCAATCTATAGACCTCCAAAAAAAGACAAACGTGAATTTATCAGTGATCTGGCACGTCATTTATCGAATATATCGACCAAGAGCAACTGTATATTGGTTGGTGATATTAACATAGACATAAAAGTGAATAATCCCGTTGTAAGTAGTTACTTAAATACATTATATGAATTAGGGTTTGAATGTTGTATAACCCAGTACACAAGAATAGAAGTTAGTGCTAAAGGAATATCAAAAAGCTGTATAGATCATATATTTATTCGTGACACGCAGCCGCCTGGGGGTGGGACGGGGGCCACTCTCTACGGTCAGCTGTTGTATGTAACGCTCTAGCAGACCACTACATCGAAGGACTGGCTGTCATTGGTTCTACCGATTCAAATAATAAATTTCAAACAATAACTAAACTTGATAATGACAAAGTAAGGGAGGAAATAAGTAAGATTGATTGGAATGTAGTGTACTCAATGACAGACCCCAACGATGTGCTAAATTTTATTACTGAAAAATTTGATGTAATTTATAAAATATGTAATCAAACAATAAAGTTACGTAATAATAATAGAAATCAATGTAGTTGGATAACTGATAGTCTAATTCAAATGTGTAACAAAAAAAAGGAACTATATAAGATATGGAAAAAAGATGAAAGTAACAAAATAAATAAACAAATATACAATAGTTATAGAAATAGGACAAATAGAACAATAAATATAACCAGAAACATCTCCATTAAAAGAAATATTTGTACTAATTTTAACAACCCAAAAAAAATGAGGGAATTAATTAACAGGCTGACTGGGAAAATAGTGAAAGCAATTGATGATGTATTGATTAAGTCTTTTGGGTTAGCTCCAAAAACTTTGTGTAACAAGTTTGCAACCGACTTCGATTTAAATGTCAAAAATGTTATTAACCATTGTGATATACCGTTGCTTGATAAAAACTTATATATTAACACCCCGAATGTTACACTAAGAATAAATAAAATTCAAGAAGAAATACTTTTTAAAATAATAAACAGTATTGACGATAAAAAAAGCCCTGGATACGACAAGATACGTGCTAAGGACTTAAAATTTATTTCAAGGGAAATAACACCTGTGCTAACACATCTAATTAACTTGTGTATATCTAAATCTATGTATCCGGACAAATTAAAAATAGGAATTATTCGTCCAATCCTCAAAAAGGGTAACCGCTGTGATACAAATAATTACAGACCAATTACAATTTTATCCTGCATTGACAAAATCATAGAAAAAATACTTTGGTCAAAACATAAGTAAGTTTTTGTCAAGCAATGACATAATTCATAATAAACAATTTGGATTCCAAAGTAAAAATACTACTCAACTTTTATCTTCATTTACTGATGAAATTAACAAACATTTAAACAATAAAAAACATGTCCTTGTTGTTATGATCGATTTCAGTAAGGCATTTGACACCTTAAATTATTCAACATTATATAATAAATTGCAGCAAAATGGAATACAGGGACCACTGCTGGAGTAGTTCAAAAATTACCACACAAATAGATTTACCACAGTTAGCATTGCCGGTGATCAGAGCGAGCTGACACCAACCATGTGTGGCACGGCCCAAGGTTCCATACTAGGCCCAACTGAGTATCTCTTATATGTAAACGATATGTGCAACATATTCCAGCACGCCTCTGTGTTCCAGTTTGCTGATGATACTTGTATGATTACAGCAGACTGTAATGTAATAACTGCACAGACACTCATGCAAAGCGACTTTAACAAGCTGTGTGAATGGGCACATGATATAGGCCTTTCTATAAATTATCAAAAAACTAAACTCATGCACATACATTCTCCGTACCAAAAGACGGCATCTAAACCAAACACAAATGTATGCATCTACAAACAAATAATTGTATGTGTGACCCCCTTGAAAACGTTTTGGTGCACACATACCTAGGACTAAAAATATACCATAACTTTAATTGGGGCCCGCATATTGACCATATTTGCAATAAGTTGAGAGCAATTATGGCAAAGTTATGTATACTTAAATACAAATTACCATACACTACACTAAGATTACTATACATGTCAATGGCCGACTCTGTAATTAGTTATGGCCTATCCAGCTACGGCAGAACCTACAAAACATACTTACAAAAAATATGTGATCTACAACTGAGATTGCTCAAAACTATAGTCCCTAGAAAGATCAAACTAAAATACAAAGATAATTATGAAGGTCTATTTGAATATTGTGGTGTAATAAAAAAAATAAATAAAAAATAATGAATATCTTTAATAAGGTAACATGCGCTATGTTGTGTGAGTATTCATGTAACATAAACAGCCTAGATAAAAAAACTAGACCAGATGGGTCTCGACCCCTTTCGTACCTACCTATGTATAACTTGCCAAAATGTAATAATGAATACGGAAGAAGAAGGTATACCCTGCCCAATGTCTTAAACAAACTACCTAAAGACGGGTCACGAATCATATACATGACAAAAACCCTAAACAAATAAAAAATAATCTAAAGAAATTACTTCTGCATGGTTCGGAGGTGCACCCGGACAGTTCCCCCGTATCAGCGGATGTCGGGCAGCATCCAAATTAGCTATTAACGCGCATTATTTTTATTATTATAATTTTTAGTGTTTAAGTTAACCCGTGTGTGTAGTGTGATCCATCAGGCGCACACAATCTTAATATTAGATTTAGCGTTCTGATGTTGTCTTTTTTTTATATGTAACTCAAAAAAAAAACATTAATTTTTTTTTTTTTTTTTTTAAATACGAAGTTTAAAGTTTTAAAATTTAAACCTGCTAACGGAATAACGCTCTTAGCTGTAAATTTAACTCTAAAGATAAAAATATGTAATAAGTTTTCAATACTTAACATAGTACTGTCACAGTCTAAGAATGTACTGTTTTCTAATCATCATCATCATATCAGCCTAAAACTTCCACTGCTGGACAAAGGCCTCCCCCAAGGATTTCCACCCCTGCGCTAGTCGACGTAGCATCCGTTGCATCCTTTGTAGTAGGTGTAGTACCCGAAGCAATTGTCGTAGTACCCGTAGCAGTCGGCGTAGTAACTGTAGCAGTCGGCGTAGTACTAGTAGCAATTGTCTTAGTACCCGTAGCAATTGGCATAGTGCGCGTAGCACCCGACCCGTAGCCCGTAGCAGTCGGCGTAGTACCCGTAGCACCTGACCCGTAGCCCGTAGCAGTCGGCGTAGTATCCGTAGTACCCGACCCGTAGCCCGTAGCAGTCGGCGTAGTACCCCTACCGTAGCCCGTAGCAGTCGGCGTAGTACCCGACCCGTAGCCCGTAGCACTCGGCGTAGTACTCGTAGTAATTGTCGTAGTACTCGTAGCAATTGTCGTAATAACCGTAGCCATCGTAGACGGCTGGGGGTCTTCGACGTGTCCAACTGCTCTTTCATCCAGGTCCAGTGCTGCACTCGATAGTGTTTCCTTGGTGTGGCTCCGTGTCACCACCATGCTGCTGTTCCAATGACGATCCGGCACTCAAAGGACCAAAAAATGTGGCCGCCGCTTCTGTAGATCTTTGATGAGCAGATCTGGAGATCATCCACTAGTTGAGAGGTAGATGGAGGTCCTCAAGTTGCGAGGTAGTCCTCAAGTTCCGAGGTGGTTGATGATTTGCTAGTTGAGAGGTTCTCGCAGTTCCGCTAGGTGAGATGCAGTGGAACGGCGAACCGATGCATAGGGGCGGTGTCAAATGGAACAGCTGCTGGTACAATAAGAGCCGCAACCGAAGAGCGAGGTAATTCTCCAAGCAAGTTTTTGCTGGATTCTCTTCTTCTTCCTTTTTTTAACTGCTAGGGCGGTCGGGTGCTAACTGTGTCGGGAACCAGCAACTGGCCCTGTATTTATACTAATTTTTGCTGGCCAGCGATCCCTATCTTCGCCCTTTATAAGCAAACTCGCTTGGTGAGCCCCTCACCCCTGGAGTGCGTTTTTATTGAAAATATATCTTAAACCTAGTTTTATTTACAATTTTCATTTAAATCCTTATTCTAGGTCTTATTTCTAGTGTTCCTAGGTCTTATCCCTATCACGTCCAGTCTTTCACTGAATCGCAATTTCCTTATTTTTCATATTTCTATTACCTCACCCCCCGCCTCAGGTGTATAAATATGTCGCCCTAAGCGTAGAGCCTTTCAATTGGTCTGCGTCTTTTGTGAGCTAAACACCTAGATCCCTAAGTTTGTACCTATTTTTTGTGCCTAAATCTTATTCTAGTTTATAATATCTACAAAATAAACAACTTTACTTAGAGATTTCAGTAAACCTACTACGAAAAAACTAGCTTTAAACTTCAAATTTGAAATATTAATAACTCCTAAACTATCTGGGCATACTTATTCGTTTTAGCTTTAAAAGAAGCCTAACTAAGCCTAATTTGGTTATTAACATATTTACATAACAAATAATTAACCTACAGTTTTCCTCATGCTATCCTACTCTAAAGGTATAGTTGTCTTTATTTGTCATTAGAGAGACTTAATAAATTTACATTTTAAACTCAAATATTTCAAAAATACTATCGTCGTGTTCAAGTGTGTTATTTTCAATATATATATATGTCAAAGGTGAGGGTGATGGTTAGGTTATGGATGGCCTCGTGGTTCACTCCTTAACTATTTCGGTTGTAGGTGTCGAAATAACAATGCAGCTATATCACAGAGGTCCTTCTTCAATAGTCTTGATCATTTGGTAATCGAAATTGTACAGGATGCCTTGGATTACAATGGATGCAAACGCGGTGATCACAGCGATGGCGTGACACGTCCATTTTTCTCACAGATCACCACTGCATGTGTTCTGCTCGACGCTCCGTCAAAAAGTGTCTGCTCCGAGACTGACGTCCAGCTAATCTGGCTTCTCCACAGATCTAATAAATTCTCAACTCAGTGTGGCAGCACAAACAGCCTTCCGTTAATACATCATCTTTGCTACCACAAACGATCGTCTCACGAGTACAAGCGATCGTCACGCCACCACCGGTTTCACCCAGGTACTAATACCTGACGTTTGATCCAAACAAAGTGTAACTATGTAAACTTATCTCGAGCTGGTATTGGTCGCGTTTTCAATGACCCTCCGACACGGCCATCCTGCGAGTCACACGTCCTCGGGTGACTAACCTGAAAAAGAAAAGGGTAACCAGTAGATTCCATTTCGTTCGGCCAATCCTGACCTTCATTAGGAAGGTCCACAGCTCAAGGAATAAAAGCAACACTAATAATGTGAAGCTTTAATTCAAGACTACAATCATGGTAATGACATATTTTAACAGTCTCAAAAAAAACCAAAATAATTTCACTCTCGTAAACTAAATAAACCTCAGCATTAGCATCGTAACTCAAACAATCTCAAATCAGTTTAGGTCTCCAAGGTAAATCACAGCTGCAAGGCTTGAAACCTTACAACCATTTACAACTTTTAGGGGCACATAGAACGGAACATAATCATCATCGCAAATCACAAGCGACGGAACACCAGAACTAAACATCACCACATCCGGGTGGCGGGACACCACAAAGAATCATCATCACTAACGCCAAGCGACGGAATACCAATCAGTCATCATCACCAGTCCAGGTGACGGAACACCATCACCACCAATCTAGGCAGTGGAACACCATCATCACCAATACAGGCGACGGAATACCATCATCACCAATCTAGGCAATGGAACACCATCATCACCAATACAGGCAATGGAACACCATCATCACCAATACAGGCGACGGAATACCATCATCACCAATCCAGGCAATGGAACACCATCATCACCAATACTGGCGACGGAATACCATCATCACCTATACAGGCGACGGAATACCATCAACAGTTTTAGCCGGTAAACGGGATACTTCTTTTTTACAAAAACACGAATGTACCTGCTACACATCATGACAGAACGAGTCTGACAAAACAAGCAGCAGCCAATTCATGCAAACATATAGCGCCATTCAGCACTCTTCATTTACCGCTGAAACATGTCGGAATACTTCAGTACTACACACAAAAATAAACGATAAAGAAAAAAATTACAACTGTACACAATTGATTGAGTTACGATCTGTCAATACAATTAACATTGAAAGGTAGACGCCTCTGCACCAGATTCATCGTCAACATCCGGAGGCAAATAACCTTCGGACATACTACGTAAACGGTCATGGGCATACTTGTAACTTCGTCTCAAATTCAAAGCTTGTAATTTGTATCTGTCACCTTCTAAGACCTCTACGACCCTGAACGGCCCTCGGTATTTGGGATCTAACTTGGTTTGGTTACGCTCCTTATTTTGTATCACCACAACAGTCACCCATCTTGGCAACTCTGGGCCACCTCCATCCGGTGCCCAAACAAACAACAGTCACCCAACCTGGCGACTCTCAGACACCTCCATCCGGTGCCCGCCCAAACACACAGTCACTCGACCTGGCGACTTTCAGACAACCTCTCAGGTGTCCGCCCAAAAACACAGTCACCCTACCTGGCGACTCTTGGACCACCCCCCTCCGGTGTCCAACCACACTATCGCTTCCATGCGGCGATCTCAAACATCACCTCTTTCTGGTCATTGCCAACATCACATCCCCGGTGATACGCCTGCGAGCCAAACGCACGCCACACACAGTTGTGGCCGCACAGCAACGAGAAAATCAACTCGGTGTTTTACGCCTACGTCTACGAATGGCTGAGGCTATTGGCATCCAGTTGCGAAAAATTGTTTACGTCTAAGGTTCAAAATACAAACTAGTGAACGTTAAAATCACGGTCAAGTACAAAAGTCCTTAATCTGCACTAGTAGATGGTCGAGGTTCAGTCTCTCCATCATCAATTCTGTCCAAGTCAATAATACTGTCACTATCGGGCATTTAACGTAGTCTGTCCTCAATAACTGACGGTATTTGATATCTAAAGTGGTAGGTAACGCTTCTCCATTTGTAACAACACAAAGTTAGGTAACTTGTGAAACTAAGCTTTTGTCTAGAAATCAGCCAGTGGCGCTGCCTCAGAGCAATACACCACCCCATCTCTTCCCAAGGGTTTCACAAGAAGTGACTAAGGGACTAAAAATTTGAGGACAAGCAACATCGTCCTTCACGCTCATACTGTACCGCCAAACAGCCCGCCAAGCGTAGCGTTTTTTTTTTTTTTTTTTTTTTTTTTTTTACAATTGGTGAAACCGCTCCAACATGGGGGAGGCCCATGTCTATTATCACATCAGCAGCAAGCTGATTAACAACTCCTGTAATAGGATGCGTTACTCTCCGTATTATCACTAGTATGTTGTCGTGCTTCACTTAGATAAAATTACAGCCTGTGTGTGTAATCGACAAACATGACATTTAGAGGTTAGGCTACTTTACTCGTACCTAGAAGCAACTCCAGGAGGCTGTACTTCGTAACTCGGTTAACCCAACAGTTTGGTTGCTGCCAAATGATCATCATGGAAGGACTTGTAACATTGAAATCTCATTACTATACTCGAAGGAAGTGAGCATATTTTAAAGGACACTTAACTAAGAGTACCAACGTTTAAACGTGCTAAGATTCACCTGACCGTTGCCACGCGCCTAAAGCGTTTATGAACGTAAGTTCAAATACAAGGGGGCATTACGTAGATCGAATGACACGTGGACGTATTTGAACAGAGGTTACAAAATCAGTCATTTCGATTTAATAGGTAAAGAATGCACCTGATGTAACCACTAGCTATGCCTGACGTGGTTAAATAGTGACCACCTATGAAGTCAATCGATGTTCCAAGCTATCAGAGGAAGCAATTTCCGTTCAGGCATGTTGTTATCATTTTTTTTTTCACGGTTATCAACACTTGCGTTCTATGCTATCCTTTTTCTTTACCAGCATGATAAGGCCGTCAAAAAGGGAAAGCTTCGGGGCTTATGACATTCGCAGCCTCCAGCCCATGAATCCTGTATCATCATCACATCAGCCGTAAGACGTTCATCACTGCACTCCGCATACTACCCTGTTATTATTGTTTTTTTTTTTACAATTGGTAAACAAAATATTTTATTGGGGTCCCCGAAACTCATACCTACATAGGGTCTATATGATAGCGGGGCATTAAGGATGCCCTCGACAAATTCATCACGAAAGCTATTAAAAATAGGCAACAACTTTGGCCTATGATCAATGAGAATATCAGTCCCAATACTACGAAAGCTAATAAAGGTTTTTTTTTTTTTTTTACTCCATGTAAAAATGTCAGTCTCAATATTATAAAAGCTTAAAGGGATTTCAATACTTTCTATCCTGGTTTAGGTTTGTATAACCAAAACTCTAGTTTTTAAATCTACCGTTGAATCACGACGCTGTGCCACAAGGAACTATCCGAAAGCACGTGAAAGAGCACTTTGAAGGACTACAAGGCATCATTTTGGCTGCTAATGCAATCACTACTAGAAGGGTAAGGGACTAACTACTCTATTCGCATCCTTACCGACAGTCAAGCTGTTTTGTTATTGACAGACTCGTTTAAGAATACCGTCAATCCTAGATTTAAAATATCTGAACCGATCATAATATTGTTGGCACGTATTGTTGTACGTAGGTTGGAACGTAGGTACTCGTTTGGCATAACAAAAAAATAAAAATTCTGAATGATTCCCGTCAATACTACCCTCACTCAATATTTGTTCTGTACAGTAAACGTGAGCGTTGCCTATAAAAGTCAATCGTGCGTTTGTACTGAACACACTCCCGAAAGTCTATACACGAAACCTTCCTTAACGAGAGAACACTCAGTACCACCACAGATTAGGTAATAGTACTACTTTTGTACTAGTACCACTATCAAAACAAACGGGGTACGACTCACCGGATTTTCGTAGCACCGCGTACATCACGCACTTCGCAGAAGCCGCACGCGCCGCTCGCGTGCATCTCCGCTGCTGCCAGCGCAGCCCACGCTGTCACCTCATTCCAATGGTCGTTCCGTAAGGGAGATGTCGACAGTTGTGCACCGTGCACGTGGATTAGCTTCAGGTATATTCGGGGTCAATTCTGTCAATGTGATTGCAGCAGATGTAGGATGGTGCTCGCATAGCCTCAATCAATCGCAGCATGTTCTGGTTCTGTAGCACGAAGAATTGTTGCCAGTGGTTTTTATTTCGCTGCTCCATCATCAATTTTCACATTTTCCCGTCGTTGTCCACTTGTTGCGAGCGCAGGGAACTATCCAACTTCTGATGTCAAAGGTGAGGGTGATGGTTAGGTTATGGATGGCCTCGTGGTTCACTCCTTAACTATTTCGGTTGTAGGTGTCGAAATAACAATGCAGCTATATCACAGAGGTCCTTCTTCAATAGTCTTGATCATTTGGTAATCGAAATTGTACAGGATGCCTTGGATTACAATGGATGCAAACGCGGTGATCACAGCGATGGCGTGACACGTCCATTTTTCTCACAGATCACCACTGCATGTGTTCTGCTCGACGCTCCGTCAAAAAGTGTCTGCTCCGAGACTGACGTCCAGCTAATCTGGCTTCTCCACAGATCTAATAAATTCTCAACTCAGTGTGGCAGCACAAACAGCCTTCCGTTAATACATCATCTTTGCTACCACAAACGATCGTCTCACGAGTACAAGCGATCGTCACGCCACCACCGGTTTCACCCAGGTACTAATACCTGACGTTTGATCCAAACAAAGTGTAACTATGTAAACTTATCTCGAGCTGGTATTGGTCGCGTTTTCAATGACCCTCCGACATATATGTTATGTTGCAGGTATATTGTCAAAGTCGTGATATTATAATTTCACTAATTTTAACTGGTGAAATTATAATATCACGACTTTGACAATATACCTGCGACATATATAAAAATGAATTGCTGTTCGTTAGTCTCGCTAAAACTCGAGAACGGCTGGACCGATTTGGCTAATTTTGGTATTGAATTATTTGTGGAAGTCCAGAGAAGGTTTAAAGGTGAATAAATATGAAAACGCTCGGAATTAAATATAAAAAAAATTTTGGTTGACTTCACACACAACCTTCGAGTTTTTATACATACACTTAAGTATATTTTTTTGCTGTTCGTTTGTCTCGCTAAAACTCGAGAACGGCTGGACTGATTTGGCTAATTTTGGTATTGAATTATTTGTGGAAGTCCAGAGAAGGTTTAAAGGGTGAATAAATATGAAAACTTTCGGAATTAAATTAAAAAAAAAAAATTTTGGTTGACTTCACACACATACTTCGAGTTTTTATACATACACTTAAGTATATTTTTTTGCTGTTCGTTTGTCTCGCTAAAACTCTAGAACAGCTGGACCGATTTGGCTAATTTTGGTATTGAATTATTTGTGGAAGTCCAGAGAACGTTTAAAAGGTGAATAAATATGAAAATGTTCGGAATTAAATAAAAAAAAAACAAAAATAAAAATCAGTCAAAAAATAATTGGTTTTAGGGTAGGGCAGTGTAGTGTAGGTGTAGGTTAGTGTAGGGTAGGGTAGGGTTGGGTAGTGTAGTGTAGTGTAGGGTAGTGTTCGGTAGGGTAGTGTTCGGTAGGGTAGTGTAGAGTAGTGTATGTAGGGTAGGTTAGGGTAGTGTAGTGTTGGGTAGGGTAGTGTAGTGTAGGGTAGTGTAGTCTAGGGTATTGTAGTGTTGGGTAGGGTAGTGTAGGGTAGGGTAGTGTAGGGTAGGTTAGTGTAGTGTAGGGTAGGGTAGTGTAGAGATGGGTAGGGTAGTTTATGTAGGGTAGGTAAGGGTAGTGTAGTGTAGGGTAGGGTAGGGTAGTGTAGTGTAGGGTAGGGTAGGGTAATGTAGTGTAGGGTAGGGTAGGGTAATGTAGTGTAGGTTAGGTTAGGTGGAACGATTTTCGCCGGGACAGCTAGTTTTTCAATATATTTTATTTTATTATTAAGCTATTGTATAGCTTTTATCGCGGGCTTTGAGGGGACCGAATCAAGAAGTTTAGTAACGAAAAAAACCTGACACCCCAAAAAATATATATAATATTATATTGAGTTCCAAAACACTTACAGTGCCATCTATCTATCCATCATGATGATGGTGATGGTGGTGGTGATGGTGGTCGTGATCGTGGTCGCGATGGTGGTCGCGATGGTGGTCGCGATGGGGTCGCGATGGTTGTCGCGATGGTGACGGTGACGGCGACGGTGGTTGCGACAGTAGTCGCGATGGCGGTAGCGATGGCGGTCGCGATGGTGGTCGCGATGGCGGTCGCGTTGGCGGTCGCGGTCGTGACGGTGACGGTGGTGTCGCGATGGTGGTCTGGACGTGATTGTGGTCGCGATGGTGGTCGATGACGATGACGATGATTATTTAACTTTCTTAGGGTTAATTTATTACATAAACATCCCGCGCCCCAAGACTATATGGTACTGGTAAATACTGCATAAATAAATAATTATAATTGCATAAGTTGATAAAAAATGCTATGCAATAGCTTTACCGCGGCAGTCCCCGAGTGCCACACGTCTTTTTTCTTTTTATGTTTGACTTTTATACTTTTACAATTTTTTACTATTCTGACGATCATATTATTCTTTGACAAATTATTCAATAAGCTTTGTTGTAATATGACATTGATAATATGAAATAAATAAATCTAATCATAAAACTAAAGACTCATCTTGCAAAAGGCAAAATTAAGTGCTGGCTTTGTAGCTTGATTAATTGGGACACGGAAAATCTTTTAGAAACTCATCGTTAACATTGTAATTTTAATTAACATGTGCTTTTTTGTTTGTATAAATACTGTTTTATGTTTTACTGTATAGTACATCATTCATTGTAAATAAATATATTTGTATTTGTATCATTGTCCATATTATTTCCTTAGCTATACGTATCGATAAATTGTTACCTCTACACTAGTAGCACTTGACATGTTGGATGCGCATCGCGAAGTTTACAAAAAAGGCAACGTCCACATATTGGCCAAGGGCGCTCGGTAAAATATGTGGATAAATGTCCTTAAAGTTCCGATTTTTAGCTCTAGTAATAAGTACCAACATTATTAGATCTGTGGTACCAACATTCATATTACTTTTTTTTGGAGTGTACACTATTTTTGCTACAGAGTATTTATTCGGCTACAGTGTTTACATTTTAACAGATTTGATTGTATACCATTAACCAACAGTTTATGTTACAAAACCCCAGTTAAAGTATATAATCGATCAACTCGTACACATAAATTATTCTCAACATCATTTTGTCGTACTAATTCTGGAAATAGATCTCCACTTTATCGATGTGTGCATACATATTATAATAATAAATTTAACAATATTGACATTTTTGCTTTACCAGTAAATAAGTACAAGAATAATATCTTAGATGCGTTAAAAAGTTAAAATAAATAAAAGTAAGTTTAAGTATTATATTATGTAAGTAAATCTAAAGATAGTTGCTTTTGTTTTGTTTAAAAGGGGTTTGAAAATTTTTGTATGGAGACTTGCATACGGGGGTCCGCCATTTTGTTTTTTTTTCAAAATGACGTCGCACATTAAGACCTATATATTTGGATAGGGGACTTACAGACAGACAAAAAATGTCATATAACATTATGGCCTAAAGTGACACCTTACGGAGATAATTGAATATAAATGTCCCAAAATAATTTTTAATATTTTTAACTTTAAGCCGCCTCAAGTGAACTAGTGTCCACTCGCTTTACATCAGGGGGTCGCGTTTCGATTCCCGGTGGGGTTTCACTTTATAAGACTCTTTTTGATTGGTGGTAAATAATTATAACCCACATTTTCTAAGCCCACCTGGCTAACGACCACCATCTTATTGAAACCTTGCCGCCAAATATCAGTGTTCAGAGCATCGATGTGTTGCGGCATGGAGATAAGATAGCCAGTTCCCCATTGCGTTGGGGAATCTTAAGAAGCCCGCTTTCATCTTCGGTATCATCTTTACTTAACACCCATTCTGTCGTATATATTTACATAGGGACTTACATCTGTTTAATTGTTAATGCCTGCACGTATCTGAAGTCTCATTAGATTCGTCTTGATCTTCAGATTGGCACAGGATACATTCTAACCGCACTCGTGTATTTTTGCTGGTTAACTTGGTTTGTTTATTTTATGATAAGTCAACGTGTTATGAAGCGTTCGTGGTTAACTTGTATAGGTTAAATGACTACAAGACACGATCATAACCCGGATGGGTTTGACTGATAGTGGCACCTTATTTCGACCGTTCTTCAAAAATAACGTAAAGCTTTTGGTACTGGTTGTTATGACCAGATGGCAGTCGGTTAGGGGGATTTATGGCGACTTTAAAACTTTTTACTTTTTTTTAAAAGCTAGTTATTTTCATACAACACGGGTCCATTTATCGTTTTTCAAGGTTTATAGCAGCTTATATCATAAAAATGTGTATGTATATATAAGTATATAGTATATAGAAACGTTTTGCCAAATATGTCCAACTAGCTTTTTCACGGCTAAGCCGTATAACAGTTTTTTATTTTTTATGTAGCCTATAATTTGATCAGTAATCTCTTCTTTCGATTGGTACAAACCCCATCGGAATCGGTGCAGCCGTTCTCTAGTTATAAAAGGACAAACATTCAGTTTTATAGTTTTATATAGTAGATTATCTCCGTAAGGTGACACTTTAGGCCATAATGTTATATGACATTTTTTGTTCTTCTATAGGTCCTCTATCCAAAAACACAGGTTAGATCGTGCGACGCCATTTTGAAAAAAAAAACAAAATGGCGGATCCTCCGTATGCCAATAACTTTCAAACCCCTTTCAAATAGTATTGTGTAATAACTTCCTTTTAATTTCGTTTTGTAATATCCATTCCTTATTTTTTTAACTGTGGTCAACGTCGTTGGTTACTAAGTAACACTTAAGATACGTTGGTACTTTAATATTTTATTGTAACTGTTTGTTTGATCCTCAATAAAAAAATAAAAAAAATTTTTTTTTTGTTGCCAGTGGTGAGTGATAGTATAGATCAAAGAGTATATAACAAACTCTGTGAACAAACTAAAGTATTTACTTAGGTCACCTTAGGTAGCAGTGTTGCCATGTGCACCGTACTCAGCAATTTACCATCTACCGTTGAAGCTGGGCAACGGTGACGATAACTACCGTAATCCAGGAAGGTCTCGAAATCAGAGCCGTAAAACAATTGAAAACATTTTCCTCTTGATAAGTTTTGGTATCAGGTTGTAAGTAAGGTGGTATATGTTAAGTAAGATGAACGATATAGAAACAAAAAACGTAACAAACTAATAACCTGCTCAATAAAAGGAAATCTCTTGACACAACAACCTATCGAAAGGCACGGACAAAACTGATGATGAAATACTCAAAAAAAACAACAAATAACCTTTACAAAAATGAAGAGATTTTATTTTCGGAGTCAGATAATTCAGACCAATGTTTATAAATAATTGCTCTCGTATGATTGTTGCACATAAATGTTCTGTATTACCTTGGTTTGTATTTTGAGATTTTAGAATAAAAAGCAGATTGAGCTCTAAAATGGTTGTTTTATTAAAAGTAATTCACCGTTATTTTTACCGTTGTTCTCCAGGCCCAATCGCCGTAATTTGTTAGAATCTATCGTATTTTTTAGCAGTATCACCGTTGCCCAGATTTTGGACATGGTAACACTGTAAGGTAGTGATTAGGTATTAAATGTATTGATTACATCACAGATCTACGATTACATGCAAAGAGAATATAATAAACTACGTTATTACATGCTCAGTGGGTAGTGGGTATATTAAATTCTCTTTGGTAGTGATCAAAATCAATCATAATTCTTTACCTACCATTTAAAAATTAAGTTTTTTTTTCGGGTTAGGTAATGATATGAGATACTAGTTACCGCCTAGCCTAGCAGCTTTGTTTGCTTGGTACATACAATACAAAATAAATAAATTAAAAGTGATATGTGCTGCGTGGTTTGGTTCTATTTTCTTGTAAAATTAATATGAAAAAATGTCTGTTAAATGGAAATTGAGTGCCTTGTGTCGCTGCTGCCACACCGACGGCGCGTCTAGGAGTCTGCAGGCTCCATACGTTCACGACGGGTCGACTGAAATTTATGCTGAGTTAGTTCGTGACACCTTCGGGATACTCGTAAGTTTTCGCCGTCTCGCCAACAGAGGGTAGAAAAAAACTGGTTGCAAACAAAGAATAAAAGTTTTTAATTCGCAACTGGTTGCAAAGTGCAGTTACGAAAACGGCTATAAAGAATAAAACATTTTTTGATATGTTAAAACATACCGAAGCAGGCCGGGCGGTTGATGTGCACTAAGCCGGGCTACCATTTAATCCTAAAATAGGTTCGTTCAGGTTTGATTGATTGCACAGTTATGTGCTCCCCTATGGCAGCCTGGTTATGTGCACCCCAAACGGCACCAATACCAACTGACCCTAGAGATTTCACTGTTTTCAATCATCACCATATCAGACATACACGGCTGGACAAAGCCCTACCCTAATGATTTCTGCAACAACCAGTCCTGTTCTGCCTGCATTCAGTGCTTCCTGTGACCTTCACCGTCACTTACCATCTGGTGAGATGATGCCAAAGGCTTACCAATTGTTTTTTTTTTTAAATAACAAAAATGTTTGGACTTAATACAAAGCAGAGATTTTTTAGCTCGACAGGTAGTTACAATGAAGTAGGGCGTGGCTAAAAACTATTCATACTCACAGATAAATTTATTAGTAGTAATATAAGACCTAGAAAGAAATACATAAAAATTACAAAAGGATTTAACATTTAATTTTTTTTTAATTCACAATTGGAAAGCCCTTGGCATCATCTCACCTGATGGTAAGTGACGATGATGCCGGAGATGCTAGCGAGCTTACCAAGATTCCCAATGCAATGGAGAACTGGCTCTCCTATCTTTAAGCCAGATCACATCCATGTTGTTAACACTGATGTTTGGCGTTAAGACTTCTAGCCAGATGGGCTTAGAAAATGCCGTACCACCAACCAGTCTCACAAGAAAAAAAAAAGAAAAACCCCACTGGGAATCGAACCCGCAACCTGCTGGTGTGAGCGAATGCACGAACCATTATGCCACAGAGGCGGTTAAATGGTCACATGTTAAATTAATATTACAAATCACAAAAAACATAAATGTATCTTACCCAAGATGGGTCTTAATAAAGTATCAGGTTCTAAATTGTTTTACATATTTTTACATATAAGAGTTTTAGTTATTTATATATAATTAGTAGTATAGTGAAAATATTGAAGATTGAAAAGAATTCAGATTTTGAATATGTGTCACACTTTATTCAAGTTGTGACACATAAGTTGTTACAATGACTGTGTTACAATTTTTTTGTATGAAGTTCAAATTTTTTGCAAATTGACTATTTATAAGTCTTAACTTGTTGAGGAGGAGGACACCATAATCCTTAAATCCGGAAACCTACTCTATTTCCGGGAGGGCAACCAGCTGTCCGAGGGTGGTGTCGGGTTTCTAGTCCACAAGTCCCTCATTAACAATGTGGTCCGGATCGAGTGTTTCGACGAGGGTAGCGTACCTTATTCTCCGAATTACCATACTGTATTTGCTGAAAGTTATTCAGGTATATGCACCGACCGCGCAACACTCCGACGACGAAGATGAGGATATCTCTAGAGCTCTACATAATAGCTCCCGGACTCAATACACCATTGTTATGGGGGACTTCAATGCGAAACTGGGCAAACGAAGTGAGAGTGGGGCAATTTGGATATGGAGAGAGAAATGCACGTGGCCAGCTGCTGGCCGACTTTATGGAGAAGGAGGGTCTCTGTATGATGAACTCCTTCTTCAAAAAGCCTAAACAGCGAAAGTGGACATGGCTGCATCCCAATGGCGTAACGAAGAACGAGATCGACTTCATCTTGTCGACAAGAAGGCAAATATTCAATGATGTCTCTGTGATTAACTCAGTCAAAACAGGAAGCGATCACCTAATGGTAAGAGGCACATTGAATCTAAAGACCAAGCTAGAAAGATGTCGACTGATGAAGTCCACACTCCGACCAGCGCCCATCCAGCTCTAAAACCCCGAAAACTTTCAGCTCGAGTTGCACAATTGCTTCGAATGCCTAGGAGACTGCGAGAATGTGGACGATTATAACAACAGGTTCGTGGAAATTGTCCAAACGGTCGGGTCTAAGATTTTCAAAACTCGCCGTTCAAACAGAACCAAAAAAATCTCTGACTTCACCAGCAACCTCATGGAAGAAAGACGCAGATTGGTTTTGCAGTCCTCTGAAGACGCTACTCAGTATCGGCAACTAAACAGGCAGATATCTAAGTCTCTAACCCGCGATTTGCGCCACTATAATACAAATTGTATTAGAGAGGCGATTGAGAACAACAAAGGCTCAAAAGTGTTCGCGAGAGATCTGTCTGTTGGTCAAAGCCAACTGACCAAGCTGAAGGCTGAGTACAGCAGGATCATATTGTCTAAGACTGAGTTACTGGAAGAAGTTGAGAAGTTCTACGGAGAATTGTACACGACCACACGTCTGCCTGTCAGCGATCTGGCTAAAGACCCAAGAGCTAGACTTACCCGACACTATACCGAAGATATCCCGGACGTCAGCCTGTATGAGATTAGAATGGCTCTTAAACAGCTTAAAAACAATAAGGCACGGGGTGATGATGGAATTACGGCTGAACTTCTGAAAGCAGGTGTAACACCGGTACTTAAAGCTCTTCAGAAATTATTTAATTCCGTTATACTTGAGGACAAACGCCAAAGGCATGGCACAGAAGTGTGGTCGTGCTTTTCTTCAAAAAGGGCGACAATACCCTGCTGAAGAACTACAGACTCATCTCACTTCTGAGCCATGTCTACAAACTATTTTCGAGGGTCATTACGAATCGTCTCGCACGCAGGTTTGACGACTTCCAGCCACCCGAACAAGCCGGTTTCCGAAAAGGATTTAGTACCATAGACCACATACATACGCTGCGGCAGATTATACAGAAGACCGAAGAGTACAATCAGCCACTATGCTTGGCGTTCGTGGACTATGAGAAAGACTTTGATTCGGTCGAAACCTGGGCTGTGTTACAGTCTCTCCAAAGGTGCCAAATTGACTATCGATATATCGAAGTGCTGAAGTGTTTGTATGAAAACGCCACCATGTCGGTTCGCCTCCAGGATCAAAACTAGGAACCTATCCAGCTGCAGCGAGGGGTGAGACAGGGAGACGTTATATCTCCGAAACTGTTCACCGCCGCCCTGGAAGATGTTTTTAAGCTTTTGGACTGGAGTGGACTCGGCATCAATATCAACGGCGAGTACATCACCCACCTTCGATTCGCTGACGATATCGTGGTCATGGCTGAGACTATGGACGACTTAGGCACAATGCTCGATGGCCTCAGTAGAGCCTCTCAACAAGTGGGTCTTAGAATGAACATGGACAAGATGAAAATTATGTCAAATGTCCGTGTCATACCTACTCCTCTGAAGGTTGGAGGCTCTACACTCGAAGTTGTTACCGAATATGTACACCTGGGACAAACAGTCCAGTTAGGTAGGTCCAACTTCGAGAAAGAGATCAATCGTCGAATCCAACTCGGCTGGGCAGCGTTCGGGAAGCTTCGCAATATCTTTACGTCCCAGATACCGCAGTGTCTTAAGACCAAGGTCTTGGATCAATGTGTGTTGCCAGTGATGACGTACGGAACTGAGACATGGTCGCTTACTATGGGCCTCATAAGAAGGCTCAAGGTCTCCCAATGGGTAATGGAGCGTGCTATGCTTGGAGTTTCTCTGCGTGATTGAATCAGAAATGAGGAGATCCAAAAGAGAACCAAAGTAACCGACCTAACTCTCAGAATTGCTAAACTTAAGTGGCAGTGGGATGGGCACATTGCTCGTAGAACAGATGGCCGTTGGGGCAGTAAAGTTCTCGAGTGGCGACCACGCACCGGAAAGCGTCGTGTAGGCAGGCCTCCCCCTCGTTGGACCGATGACCTGGTGAAGGTCGCGGGAAGCCGCTGGATGCGGGCAGCGCAGAACCGGTCGTCGTGGAGATCCTTGTGGGAGGCCTATGTCCAGCAGTGGACTTCCTTCGGCTAATATGACGAACTTGTCATTATAAGTCAGGATGCCGCTGGATGCGGGCAGTGCAAAACTGGTCATCGTGGAAATCCTTGGGGGAGGGCTAATACTAAGTATGGATTGTGCCTTTTTTTCTGGGAGTTTGTGTTTTGTAGGTAATTGGGATATGACCACATCATAAATATATAATGTCCTATTGATCACTAAATTGCCCTCCTACTGAAATTTTAATAAACCTTACCTACTCGTTTTTCCATCAAGTCTTCAATTTTTTATCCGACTGCACCTGAAGGAGGGTTATGTTTTTCGAGTGTATGTATGTATATTTCTTTGGCACGCCCTGTAGCCTAAATGGCTTGATGGATTTTGGAGTGCAAGGAGTCATTAGATTTGTTTTGATCCCATGAGTGACATAGGATACATTTTTACCCGACTGGCAAAAAAGAGGGATTAAGTTTCTATGCTGATGGGTTTTTAATTATTCATGTAGTTACTTATTCATCAATATCACAAAATAAGTACATTAGATGACGCTGGAAAAACTATGAAACTGAAAATGTTTTTTGGCATTCAAGCTATAAACACATTTTGTTATATGATGTCACTTCTAAGTATTTCAAACATTTTTAAAACAAAATATCATTTTCGACAGATGTTAAAAGGTAACTCAGATGACCAGCAGTCATCATCGCTATTGGTGGAAAAATATTTTGTGATCATGATAGTGAGGGAGTACTGTGCTGCGTGCAGCAGAAGGTACTAATTAATTCTTTTGATAATATAGGGTTTTCCAATAAGAGGTGTTATTTTGAATAGCCCGCTATTTTTCGGTAGATGTCACTTTAGAAGCTGTCATTTTTTGACATTTGGCAAGTAGAAAATGGAACGATATTATTAAAATTCTTTATAAAAATGGTGAAAATTTGGCAGAGACGGTTTGTAAAACTCGAACATTTTTGGGTCGTCGTGAAGCACCTTGTCGGACGGCAATACAGAAATTGGTGGAAAAATTCGAGCTGTTGGGACAAGTTAGTGATGTGAAGAATAAAACCCTTGCACGTCGCTCAAGAACAGCCGAGAATATTGCTGCTGTAGCCGAAAGTGTTAAAGAAAACCCAGGTTTGTCCATTCCTCGTCGTTCTTTGAAATTAGGCATTCCACAAACGTCATTACACCGTATTTTTATAAAGTTCAGTTAACACAAGAACTCAAGCCGGCCGTGTCTTTGCTGATTGGGTTGTTGAAATGCATGAAAATGATACGGAATTCCATCGAAAAATCATCTTGAGGTATGAAGCCCATTTCCACCTCGGTGGCTTCGTCAACAAACAAAATTGTCGCATCTGGGGCTCGGAAAACCCAAGAATTATTGTTGAAAAGCCTCTCTATCCTCAACGTGTGACTGTTTGGTGCGTGTGGCCGCCGCTTCTGTAGATCTTCGATGAGCAGATCTGGAGAACATCCACTAGTTGAAAGGTAGATGGAGGTCTTCAAGTTGCGACCTCGAGGTGGTTGATGATTTGCTAGTTGATAGGTTCTCGCAGGTCCGCTAGGTGAGATGCAGTTGAAAGGCGAACCGATGCATAGGGGCGGTGTCAAATGAAACAGCTGCTGGTACAATGAGAGCCGCAACCGAAGAGCGAGGTAATTCTCCAAGCGAGTTTTTTCTGGATTTTCTTCTTTTTCCTTTTTACTGCCAAGGCGGTCGTGTTCAGTGCGGTTTATGGTGCGGTGGAGTCATTGGACCTTACTTTTTCGAAAATAAGGCTGGAGCAACAGTCACGGTGAATGGATGATTAATGATTTTTTATGGTCGGAATTGGATCGTATTGATCTTGACAACGTTTACTTTCAACAAGACGGCGCTACGTGCCACACAAGCAACGAAACCATTGATCTTTTGCGGGAAAAGTTTCCGGACCGTGTTATCTCTCGAAGAGGTGATCACAATTGGCCACCGAGATCTTGTGATTGAAGGTCTACGCCAACAGCCCAGCGTCGATTCAAGACCTCAAGGATGGAATTCGTGAGGCTATGGAGGACATAGGGCAGCCACTTTGCGATTTGTTTATGGAAAATTTCATGAAAAGGATATGGTCCTGTAAGCGTGGTCGTGGTGGTCATTTGCCTGATGTTATTTTCCACTATCAACGTAATTTCCAATATATCTTCTTCTTTATAATGAAATAAACATCCGATCATTTATATTAAAAAATGACATTTTTCTTTGAATATCAAAATAACACCTCTTATTGGAAAACCCTTTATAAGTATGTTCCTAACAGAAATATTTGGTACCAACCTTCATTCTGAACATTTATTTATGTTTATTTCTGTATATGAAATTTATCTGATTAAATTTCTTCAAATAAAATCAAATTTAAAGAAGCTATATTCGTTCCTGTGTCCTTATTAGGACAGAACGTTGCAAGTAGCAAATAGACATTCTACCTGTTTTGATCACTGATGATGAGCAGGGCCTTCTGCTTTTATTGTGTCCTATGCTACACTTGTTTTGTTACACCTGTATAATACGGGATAGTATACAGTGCAACTAAAACTTGAAGTAGCTCATTGTTCTCAAGCCTTATTTTACCTAGAATAATCGGCCAAGTTTTTTTGACTTTGATTTTCAATGTGCAGATCCACCCGCTCTCGGTTGAGCTGAGCTACGCGATCTGCGACTGCTGTATAGACCAGCTCAGGCTCGCACACCGTTTCAAGAAACAAGTGTTAGAATGCGAGAAAAAGTACAAGGAGCATTTCAAACGTGAGTTTGATATTTATTATGGAGAGAGCTAGCTTTGAGTTTCTTTACTTGATTGAGTAAACAAGAGGAGATGTACATTAAAATAATACATTTAATGAAAAATCTCACATGGTCGTCTGGCTTCAACTACTAGAGGGAGACTGACACACTTTCATAAATAATATGTCTGTATGTCATACATAATATTTTATTAATTTCACGAGTTATAATAATGTCTTGGGCCCACAGGTGGGTCAAGAACTCGACTGCGATACGCAGCGCTGGGGTTTCAGTGTTTAAGGCCGGCTAAGCGAATACAATTCACGCCTAGGTTCCACAAACGGAAACACAAGCTAGGCTTTGCTAACACATGGGACACAAACGCGGCTGTCTTGGGGACACAAAATGTCCACAATCCAAGGGAAACGGCGACCCTTAATAACCTTTATTCACAGCCTTAAAAACTGAGGGGATATTTGTATCTAACGGCAGCTCCGGCGAGCTAACACTAGCACATTAAAAATAAACATTTGCAAACTAATTAAATACACAATATGGAACCCTAGAAATGGTTACGAGTTAACAGAAAAGATAACAAAAGTTACATATAACACTCACCAGAAACAACTGATATATATACTTTGCCAGAAACGAAGCCATGGGACCTCCCGTGGTCTTTCGATGTAGGTGGCAATTTAAGTGTGTTTCAGGTGCGTGAGTACCCAGTTCATGCATGTGTTTGTGTGTGTAGTAAGCCACAAAGACCTTAGCTTCAATCCGATGGGCACCAATCTTGATCTAGCAGGGCTCCTTGGGCTAATCGGCTTGATGTGTACACAAATTACGACTCGCAATAGTCAATTTACTTAATAGGTATGACGGCGCCACGGGAGAATCGGCTCAGTAGCGCCACCTACTACTCGATTGATCGACTGCCTAGTTTCTGAACGAAACTGACGTAACACCGAACGCTGGAAGGGCGGCCATCTTACTCAAGTTGTAATTCTGGATTTGTCAAACGATCGAAGCGCACGCGTCCACGCGTTCGGTGGAACGTCATAATCCTATCCGTTTCAATCTTATCGATCCTTTGTTCTAACATCTAAATTATAATTCTAAAGGTGATTAAAGTATTGTCGTTAACTATAAAGCGTTGTATTGTTACAAATAGTCGTCACTTAGCCTAAGCCCACGCATTGGTTGAAAATCATGGCAGACCCTCCTGACAGGGCTTCCGAGCCTTCATCAGAAGTGGGATACGAAAGGCACAAACCACCTGAACAGACGAACCGCGAAGAGTTGGGACAATCGAGCACAAAAAATGAAAATGACGCAGTTAGTTTGCTATCTGGAATGGAGGCGATTTTATCGCGACTATTGGCTGCTACGCAGCCGGCATCTGTACAGCGTAATTCTACACAGCTGATAAAGTTTGACCCTGATGACGCCGAGGCGGATATTGAAGGTTGGTGCAAAATTACCGAGATTATAGTGAACGACCGTAAATTAGCTGGGGCAGAACTCCTTTTAGCCCTCACACACGCCCTCAAAAGACGTGCTGCTTTATGTTTGACCAAATTACACACGACACAGATAGAATGGCCACAGATTAAGGAAATGCTACTAGCTAAGTTTATGAAACCTATGCTTATGCAAGACTACTTTGATGAAGTTATGAGATTTCAAATTGGAAGCAAGGAAACAGCGTCAGAAGCAGCTTTGCGCTTATGGAATTTGATCGAGCGAATACCAAAACTTGAAATGGCTGAAGATGTGATAACTGGATTCGTTGTTGCTGTCCTTTGTCAACGAGATTCCCTGATACGAAGAGAATTGAATTCGAACTCAATCACTACAAGAGCCCAGCTTTGCCGTGTACTCAACGGGATATCACTCAAGAGGCGGCATGACGACAATGATAGTCATGAAATTGATTCCAAGAGGGCTCGTACATCGACTGATGTACGATTTGCCGGATCCTGTCATTATTGCGGTAATCGCGGACACAAGATAGAGGAGTGCCGCAAGCGACGAGATAATCTTGCGAAGACCAAGCCTGTAGAGAGAGAAAAGAACGTCTCATGCTTTGCATGTGGAAAGACTGGACATCTTAGCACAACGTGTCCCGATAAGAAGACTGGAAGCGGTCAACCAACTGCAAAGGAGGTCCATGTTTGCGAGCGCAGGTCGGCAAGAGGTACACTGAAGACATCGACTGGTGAGACCATTCCATTTCTTTTTGACAGCGGTTCAGCTTGTTCATTGATCAAAGATGGCCTGATTGGTGCAGTGCCTGGCACTGAATCCCATGATCCTATATATCTAGCGGGTATAGGTGGGGAAAATGTTAAGTGTACCAATCAGGTGCACAGTACTGTACAAATACAAGGCATCTCAGTACCAATATTATTTCATGTTGTTTCTGACGATGCAATATCCGAAGGCATCATCATCGGGCGGGAAATACTTGATCAAGGAATTCATGTTGAAATCAATAGCGATTCTATATTTTTTTCAAGGCGCAAGGGCATTAATACATGTGAGGCTGTCAATGCATTTGATTTAACTTCGGTCGATACTGATTTAGAGGGCCCCGAGCGAGATGCACTGATAGCCGTATTGTGTAAGTATAGCGACTTTTTCATAGACGGTGTGCCAACTCGTCGTGTGACTACAGGTGAGCTGAAAATAGATCTTATTGACCCACACAAAACCGTGCAGCGCCGCCCATACCGACTATCACCTGCGGAAAAAGAGGTAGTTAAGGCAAAAGTTCAGTCCCTTCTAGATGCCGGGGTGATCCGCGAAAGCTCATCCCCTTTTGCGAGCCCCATCTTGCTTGTCAAAAAGAAAGACGGTACAGACAGAATGTGCGTGGATTATAGGGAGTTGAACGCGAATACCCGTCCCGAACATTACCCCCTACCTAGAATAGATGAACAAGTAGATCGTTTAAACGGCGCTAATTTATTTTCTTCTCTAGACATGGCTTCAGGCTACCATCAGATTAACGTAGCCCCTGATTCAATAGAGCGAACTGCTTTCGTGACTCCGGATGGACAATACGAATACCTCGCTATGCCATTCGGGTTACGAAACGCAGCATCCGTCTATCAACGTTGTATAAACAAGGCACTGAAATCCTTAAAGGACACTGTCGCGTTAGCGTATATGGACGACGTCCTTTGTTACTCGGCTGATGTCGCCGGAGGCCTACAACGTCTTGATGCTGTGCTTGCTGCACTCGCTGAGGCGGGCTTCTCCTTTAACATTCGTAAATGTAAATTTATGAAAAGAGAAGTCAATTACTTAGGGCACGTGATAAGATCTGGCGAAGTAAGGCCAAATCCTGGGAAAATACAGGCCCTAATTGACGCTCCTACCCCAACTACAGCCACCCAAGTAAGACAATTCATAGGGCTTGCGTCATATTTTCGACGGTTCATCCCAAATTTCGCCAGCCTTCTGGGTCCGCTGTACCAACTCACGAAATATAATGGTCGTATTACATGGACATCAAAGCATGAAGATGTGCATAAGCAAGTCATCGAAATCCTTACGTCTGAACCAGTGCTGACTATCTTCGACCCAGATGCACCCGTAGAGCTTCACTGCGACGCTAGTTCCGAAGGCTACGGGGCCATATTGATCCAAAGAAAAGACAATATCCCGCATGCAGTCGCCTACTTCAGTCGTCGTACCACGGAGGTCGAGTCTAGGTACCACTCGTACGAGTTGGAGACCTTGGCTGTGATACGTGCTGTTGAGAATTTCCGCCACTACCTCTATGGTCGGCATTTTGTCGTTCACACAGACTGTAATTCACTGAAAGCCTCTAAGGGTAAAGTTGACTTAACATGGCGTGTCCATCGCTGGTGGGCAGACCTCCAGGCTTACGATTTCGACATCGTGTACAAGGAAGGTCGTAGCATGGCACATGCAGATTTTCTGTCACGAAACCCTTTGCCATCTCCCTCGCATGCCACGAATACAGCTGAAACAAACCCAGTAGATTCTCACAAAATCGTGAACTTTGTGGAACTTCATAACAGCTGGCTTCAGGTAGAACAAAGACGGGATAGTGAAATCCAAGATATTATAAAAAAGCACGAAAACAAAGAGCTACCTGAAGCAGTCGCCCACACATACGATGTGCGAGACGAGGTACTATATAGAAAGGTAGAACGTAACAAACGACCACTGATTTGGACACTTATAAATCACGTTCATTGTGAAATTAAGCACCTAGGTCATGACAAGACTCTGGACAAACTCTATGAACAATATTGGTTCCCTCAGATGTCGAAAAATGTACGGAAGTTTATCGACGCGTGCATTGTCTGTAAAGCTTCTAAAGGCCCTTCCGGCGCTCAGCAAGTCAGGTTACACCCCATACCCAAAGTGGCTGTTCCGTGGCACACCATCCATATCGACCTCACAGGTAAGCTGAGTGGGAAGAGTGACAGAAAAGAGTACGTGTCGGTCATTATAGACACGTTCACAAAGTATGTTCTCTTGGAGTACACCCAATCTCTTGATGCAGCCTGTGCAGTGAAAGCCTTAAAAAAGGCTGTTTGCTTATTTGGCGCACCTAAGAGAATTATAGCTGACCAGGGAAGGTGCTACATAAGCGCTGAGTTTAAGGAGTTTTGTAGCGAGCATAACATTGAACTCCATCTTATAGCGACAGGTTCGTCCAGGGCCAACGGACAGGTAGAAAGGGTCATGCGCACGCTCAAGAGCTTGCTAACCATTATTGAGAACGATGCCAATAAGGTATGGCGAGATGAACTTGAGGACGTACAGTTAGCACTGAACAGCACTAGGTCCAGGGTCACGGGATACACCCCTACTGAACTTATGTTTGGCGTGCGTGCGCAATCATTGGGATTATCTCAAATTGCCCCTTCTAGTTCAAGCGCGGCTTCCCGTGCTGATTTAGACAGTATTAGGAGTAATGCATCCGACAATATTGAACGAGCGGCGGAGACGGAAGTAGAACGTTTTAATCGCGGTAAGGCAACGGTTAGGCCTTTTTCAAAAGGGGACTACGTATTTATCAAAAGTAGCGAACGTAGTCAGACGAAACTTGCCAAAAAGTTTAAAGGACCCTTCGTGATAGTTAGGGTTTTAGAAAACGACCGATATGAGTTAAAAGGAGTTAGCAGATCTAACCGCATCTATAAGTACTCACACGAAAATTTGCGGGCAATACCTAAAGGGTTCGAAGGTTTAGCACAAATATCCGCAAATTTGATCAATGATGAAATGGCCGAGACGGCGGTCAATAGAAATGAAAGTGGTCAATTCATACCATTCGATGACGACAGTGATACGCTCTCCGTCTCCAGCGAAGGCACCATAGATGGCGACTCCGATACCGCCACGGCTACTGATAGCGAATCACACACTGGTTTACATGCAGCTCAAGTGCATTTTAGTAAGTCGAGTTCCACCATAGCATCCTTAAAAAAAAAAGCAATAGTAAGGCTTGGCGCTGATCGCTGGTCGAAAGGGCCCAGTACGCCCGGTCCACGCTATATGTATGTGAGTTTTGATAGCTGGTCGAAGGGGCCCAGCACGCCCGGTCCACGCTACACATATGTTCTGAAAGCTGGTCGAAAGGGCCCAGCACGCCCGGTTCACGCTATGTTTACGCGAGTTTTGATAGCTGGTCGAAAGGGCCCAGCACGCCCGGTCCACGCTATATGTATGTGAGTTTTGATAGCTGGTCGAAGGGGCCCAGCACGCCCGGTCCACGCTACTTATGTGTTCTGAAAGCTGGTCGAAAGGGCCCAGCACGCCCGGTCCACACTACGCTTGTAGTTCCCGAAAGCTGGTCGAAGGGGCCTAGTATGCCCGGTCCACGCTGCATGCCGGTTAAACGGTCGTAAGGGCCTTGTACGCCCGGTTCATAACAGCGTGTCACGTTGAAGTCAGGTTTGGCCGAGCATTGATTGTTAACATCGCAAATGTCTTTTCCTTAGGTGAAGATCGGCAACCGCACGAGGACGTGCGATAGTCAGG
Organism: Coleophora flavipennella; assembly: GCA_947284805.1. Taxonomy (NCBI): domain Eukaryota; kingdom Metazoa; phylum Arthropoda; class Insecta; order Lepidoptera; family Coleophoridae; genus Coleophora; species Coleophora flavipennella. The sequence goes on from OX369253.1 coordinate 1,891,673, forward strand.
ATTGGCCGTGACGGCGCCGTGCGATAGTCAGGATTGGCCGTGACGGCGCCACGGGAGAATCGGCTCAGTAGCGCCACCTACTACTCGATTGATCGACTGCCTAGTTTCTGAACGAAACTGACGTAACACCGAACGCTGGAAGGGCGGCCATCTTACTCAAGTTGTCATTCTGGATTTGTCAAACGATCGAAGCGCACGCGTCCACGCGTTCGGTGGAACGTCATAATCCTATCCGTTTCAATCTTATCGATCCTTTGTTCTAACATCTAAATTATAATTCTAAAGGTGATTAAAGTATTGTCGTTAACTATAAAGCGTTGTATTGTTACAAATAGTCGTCACTTAGCCTAAGCCCACGCATTGGTTGAAAATCATGGCAGACCCTCCTGACAGGGCTTCCGAGCCTTCAGGTACATATGTCTATTCACAGTTCAAAACACAACGCAGTCACTACGGCGGCGCTATAATTGATTCTTACCAAACCGCGATAAGCTAATCAAATATTCCAATGTTCGTCATACAGTACGCTATTGTTAATTCAATAAGTAGGGGTTTTCAGACACTCTCAAAGTACTAAGTACGTGCCCGGAGTCCCCGCCAATATGGCATACAAACTAAGGAGTCACAAATTGACGGTGTTCACAAAATATTTGAAGGAGCGCGGTACGGGCGCCGCTCTCAAAGCTCTGTCGGTGACTGACAGGCGCCGCGGCACGGGCGCGTTGCGGCGCCGTCGTTCGGGCGGCGGCTGACGACAGCGTGATTTCCAACGCCTCCTGTTGCCATGCGCAGCGCGGAAATTTGCTCGATTTAAACAGTAACTCATCATAATGTTTCAGGTTGTGGCATTGGCGGACTTACCAAGCAGGAGCCCCGGGTCAGCGACCGGGCTGGAGACAAGAAGTTTGAGACCTGTTACTCTGATTCCGACGCTGGCCTCTGGGTTCCGAAATTTTCGGCTGGCCTAGTGTTTGGTATGGAAGTGAATTAATTTTCAGCGATTTAAAGGAGTTTTGGTAAATTTTGGGCCCACAACTGCCAGTGCTTGTTGCATTTTACTGGCAATATCGTACAAAAGTGCTAAGTGATAAGTGCCCCAATAGTTAACAGTTTCAAAAAGAGACTAGACAATTTTTTTAAAAATAAATGAACACTAGTGCAGTGATATACACGCATCAGCTCGTAGAGCTGATAGTGTATAAAATAGGTTATAATCCACACATGGGGGCCAAGTCCAAAATACTTGTCCATGTCTCATCGATAAGTGTGAACTTTTCAAAACCGGCCAAGTGCGAGTCGGACTCGTACTATCGCACCTCTCCACTCAAGAACGACAATGGTAACTATTCCTTAAAAAAAAAGACATCAACGTGAGTGGCGAAAAAATGACTTCTTTTTAGGGTTCCGTACCTCGAAAGGAAAAAACGGAACCCTTATAGGATCAGTTTGTTGTCCGTCCGTCCGTCTGTCTGTCTGTCAAGACCCTTTTTCTCAGAAACGCGTGGAGGCATTAAGCTGAAATTTATATCAAATACTCAGGTCTACTGTCCCTTAGAGCTGTGAAAAAATCTAACTTCTAAGCCAACTCAATCAAAAGATACAGCCGTTTATGCCGCAAATTTCTGCAAATTTTTGATACGCAAGGGAATCAAAACCTACAGGGTACTTCCCGTGAACTCAGAATTTTTAAATTTGTTACGAAGCAACGTCTTATAGCACAGATAAAGGAAAAAATTGCGAAAACCGTAAATTTTTACTTCAGCATATCATAAAAATATTTTTAATATTTTTAAAATACCATAACTATGATTCGATTGACGTGATGGGTGAACTTTTACTTATGTACCTACAGGTTTGTACGGAACCCTCGGTGTGCGAGTCCGACTCGCACTTAACCGGTTTTTTTAAATTCAGTTCGAAAAATTTCAGACGGACGGACGGATAGATAGATATACAAGGTAGGCTTACTGATCCGTTCCGTTACCTGATACGGAACGTTAGAACGTTAAATATCTAGTATGAAACTAAATAGAATTAATTATTGCAGAAGAAGAAGAGTTACATAATATTAAATCGGAGACAGATACAGAAGCCTTTTGTAATGATGACGTCAATACTGATGACGTAGAAAATGAGGAATGCTTCGAGGATGGTGCTGATGTCGACGGTATGTGTTGGTAAAGTAATATTATTTTTACTTTACTTTAAAGATTACAAAATAAAATCAATTATTGCAGAGGAAAAAAGTGAGTTGGACACAGTTTCACCATTCGTTGATGATATCAATATTGATGACGTAGACAGTGAAGAGTGCTTCAAGGATAATACTGATGACGACAGCGGTATGTTATTTCTTTACTAATATTATTTTTTACTGTACTATGGAAAATCTAATTAAATTAATTATTGCAAAAGAAAATAGCGAAACTGTAAAAACTGAGGAATACTTCGAGGATGATACTGATGACGACGGCGGCAGCATGTTATTTCTTTACCAATAATATTTTATCTTTACTATAGAAAGTCTAATAATATTAATTATTGCAGAAGAAAATAGCGACTTGCACACAATTCCACCTCCCGTTGATGATGTCAATACTGATGACGTAAAAACTGAGGAATGCTTCGAGGATGGTGCTGATGACGGCGGTATGTTATTTCTTTACCAATAATTATTTCTTTAACATATAATTATTGTAATTATTTTATGTATAAAATTTATTATTCAAAAGAAACAAAACAGTCACTTAAATAAATCTATAAAACAATTTGCTTCAATATAGACCTATAGTTTTCTTAATAATAAAGTATTATATTTAGTTTGCAAAAGCCATCGACGGACGACGAATACGTCGCAACTCAACAAAACACAAAAGATAAGTGCAAATATTTAAAAAGAAAAAAGGAGTTCAGTTTTTACTTGACGCTTAATGTTAGACAGAGACTGCGATACTGTGCCTCAAGCATACTGTCCAATATTACGCGGACACTCCGGTCTACGAGTGCTTTCTGGACCTGTCGAAAGCCTTTGATTTGGTGTCCTATGATGTGCTCTGGCACAAAATGAGGTCAGAAACTGGCCTCCCAGAAGAGGTAGACAAAATTTTTGATCATTGGTATAACAACCAAATAAATTTAAAGTGGGCAGACACTATCTCCGATGCGTACAGGCTGAAGTGTGGTGTGAGGCAAGGAGGTTTAACCTCTCCTCGACTCTTTAGCCTGTACGTAAATGGGCTTCTTGAGGAACTAGGCAACACTGGAGTCAGCTGTTCCATAAATGTTAAATATATCAACAACATCAGCTACGCTGACAATATGGTGTTGCTGGGCCCAGTCTTTTTATACGTACAGTCTGTGAGTCAACTATACGCAGAAGACAATTAACACCTTGCGCGTTCAGTATAACAACGCATTCAGGATGTTATTAGACCGCCGAAATACTGCAGCGCCTCAGGCATGTTTGACTCGTACTGATGACTTTCATGCCATCTTAAGAAAGAGGGCCGCCTCGTTGCTGAACCGTGTCCGTGGCAGCACCAGCTCAGGATGAGCGTTGTGGCTAGCCGACCCAACTGTTCTATCTTGTGGCAATTGGTACGGCTGCATGTAAATTAATAATAATTTATTGTAACCCTACTAACACTCTATGGTCTATGTTGTCTGAAATAAATGTTTTGATTTGATTTAAAGTTTTACTAAATAGAGGAAAACGTATCAACATTCGTAAAATGATCGTTATAAAACCTACAAACACGACAAATGAAACTATTATTAACAAGGCATTTGTTACTAACGTGTGAAAGAAATTGCATTTTCTTGCGACAATTTCTTTCACGTTGGCGTGGTATTCTTAAAGATATTTTTTTTTACAATAATTTAGTTGAATCCGTAATGTTGTTTAATAATATAAACAGGGTTACCGAATCAAAACAAGTGCGACGCTGCTGCAGGTTTTTAATGCCTTTCTGCCGAAGATTCATAATCGTTGTAAAAACCACCAGTAAGATAATCCAGGCCCTTTACGAAGTTCTTCTGCAATCTCTGTACACTACAAGCAAACTCCAGATTGGTTCCAACGTACCTATTATACAGCAGCTTTTAGTTTAAGATTCGTATTAAATGGTGGCTACTCGAGAAACAATTTTACGAGTTCTCGGAATTCCTTGATTTGCCAATACTATTTTAATTTTATTTGATTATGTAATGAATATCAGCCGAAAAACGTCGACTGCTAGACAAAGGCCTCCCCCAAAGATTTCCACGACGACCGGTCCTGCGCTGCCCGCATTCATCGGCTTCCCGCGATCTTCACCAGGTCGTCGGTCCACCTTGTGGGAGGCCTGCCTACGCTACGTTTTCCAGTGCGCGGTCGCCACTCGTTTTTCGGCTGTAATGAATGCTCGAACGATGACGGTTACTGTTTTATTGTTATTTTGTTTTTATGTACTTGCATTAATATGCAATAATTTAATTATTTTAAGAAGTAGTGAATTTGATTGTATTTAAAATGAATTTGATGTTTAAGGTTACCTAGACCTTAGATTATTAATAATAATCTAATTTCGTATTTTACCTTTTGACTTGTGACAAGTGTTACCAATAATTTTTTTCTTGTCATCATACATAGACTGTCAAAACATAACCCTCATTTTTTGTAGTCGGGTAATTAAATCTAATGTGAGTCCGTCTGGCCGTTCTATACAACCAATTTGCTTTTTTTTAATAAAAGGTATTGTTTCATAGATTTGTTATCAAGCATTGAAAAATCACCTAACTTTCACCCTTCTCAAGTTACACTCAAACACGATTATCATAGCTTTCTTTCTCAATATTTCCGGTTCTAATCGATGTACGCAATTAGTTTTTTTGGTGTCGGAACAATCGTTAGAACAAGCTCTTTCATTTGAGCTATCGCCTATTTCAATAGGTTGGGTTTGAGGAAAGCTAGGTGTGTACATTCAACGCGCACATTCTTGCACACCGCGTAACGTCGATGGCGCACCGCTTGCGGGGTTGCTGGTCGCCCGCCGAGCACTCTCGATGTCCATAGTAAAAAAAAAAAGTTAATGCTGTGCAGCAACACGGTTTCTCCTCGTGTTATATAACAGTTTTTTGTTTTGTTTTAGGCAAAGTCACAAAAACACGCAGTAAAAACTTATTAAAAACATTAAGATGCACCTGCGATTTTTGCAACGAACAGTTCACGACTAAAAGTGATTTGCACGATCATTATACAGACAAACATATTCCGGATGATTTCTCCTGTACGCTTTGCAACTTGCCCTTTGAAGGGCGAAAGGGTCTTCTCAAACACCTGATGTTGGAACACGAAAACTACCGCTGTCAGTTTTGTACAGAAACGTTCACGATGTTAAAAACTTTGAAGCAACACGAGCATTCCCACACAGAAGAAGGATTTGTTTGCGATTACTGTCAAAAAAAAATTAAGTCGAAAATCTCTTTGATACAACACATCCGTATGCATATGTGGCGTTATAAAAAATATGGATGCAAGAGTTGTGGAAAAAAGTGTAAATGCAGTGTTCCCGAAAAACGAAATTCGCGTTTTAAATGTGAACTGTGTGACAAAACTTACACACTGAGAAAACATTTGGTGATACATTTGAAATCCCATACTGGTGAGATATCTTTTCTGTGCATGTTTGTTTTAATGGTTTTAACCGCCTTCGTGGCGTATTGGTTAGTCCACTTACTTCTTACTTCGGGTTAGTCCCATATGTCCCCGCGTGGGGACATGTGGGACTTTTAGTTTTGTATGTCGCCGAATTTTTATTTGGGGACATATGGGACTTTTAAAGTTTTGTTTGACCCGAATTTTATTATTTTCATTCAAAATTTAAAAGACACGTTAATAAATAACAATTATCTTGTCACCGTACATATGTTTTTTTAAATTTTAACTGAAAATAATAAAATTCGGGAAGAAACAAAATTTAAAAAGTCCCAAGACTGTGTTGTATTAAGTTTTAGTATTTTGTAGATTAAGAAATTTTAAAGGCGCTCAATTTTGGAATACCTATAAAAACTGATTTTGATTTGCTATTCCTAAATAAATAATTATTCTCCTGACATTATTTAATAAATAACAATTATGCTTTCACCGTACACGTGTCTTTTAAATTTTGAATGAAAATAATAAAATTCGGGGACAAACAAAACTTTAAAAGTCTCATACGTCCCCAAATAAAAATTCGGGGACATACAAAACTAAAAGTCCCACATGTCTCCACGCTGGGACGATCGCGCTGGGACATATGGGCCTAACCCGCCTTTCACCATCTTATCGCCAAACATCAATGTTAACAGCCTTGATGTGTTCCGGTATGATGATTGGGAAGCCAGTTCCCTATAGCGTTGGGGAATCTTGGTTATCCCGATTCCAGCTTCGGCATCATCGTCACTAATCATCAGGTGAGATAAAGTCACGGGCACCAATTGTAAAGAAAAAATAGGTTTTGCTATCATTTGGAGAGCATTGTTAACATTTATTATGAACAATGGTGTGGATTCGGTTTTGCACAAATCAACTAAACTAAACTAAAGTTCGGTTAAGATGTGTCAAAATTACGATTGCTATTCGGAATAACTCGACTTTAACTTATCTAACAGATCCAAACTAAAATCGAACTAAATTAAGTTTAGAACGCCATTTTGCTATTCGGAACGACTATATTTTAGATGTGTCAAACTTAAATAGAGCCAGTTTTAATCGCGACCTATTTTGCTGACCACTAAATTTTAATTGGTTTGAAAAACCACAAAAGTGGAATTTTTATATAAAAGACCTAAGTAAAGTGAAGGTATAAACCCTGATAAGTACTCCAGGACACTGCACCTTTGACCTGAAGGTGTCATGATTATCAGGTTGGTGGCCGACAGCTCTATAAAACAGTCAAAGCTAGAAGTTTGGCGTTTGGACCAAAATGCATCAGCACACTGCGCGACTCGGACCCGAAGAAATCTGATCTGAGGTTTTGACTCTGATGATGGTGATCAGATCAGTAAACCAGGTTGGAAGACGTCTGGTCTTATGTCTTTCCAACTTTCAGCTTTGGCAGTTTTAGGGAGCCATCGATTACCAACAAAAAAGATTCTGACAACCCATAATGCCCCAAAACACTTTTAGACAAATTCAAACCTCTAAATATTTCACTCAAAAATCCTTGATGCCGAGCCAAAAAATACTAAAAAAAACAAAATCAGCTGTTTTATTGAACGTTTAAAACATTAACAACATTAATGTGTTCCGGCTTGAAGATAAGATAGCCAGTTCTCCATTGCGTTGGGGAATCTTGGTAAGCCCGCTTCCATCTTCGGCATCATCATCACTTACCATCAGGTGAGTGAGATGATGCCAAGGGCTTACCAATTGTGAATAAAAAAAAAAGTTTTGTATATTATTTTCGTAGCATGAATGACATATGCAACAGAGATAGCACTAGGCCATCACTTTACTTAGGTATTCATCACAAATTTTGTGGTTTTCCAAGACCAATTAAAATTTAGTGGTCACCAAAATAGGTCGCGATTAAAATTTGCATAATTTTAGTTTGACACACCTAAAATATGTTCGTTCCGAATAGCAAAATGGCTTTCTAAACTTACGAGGGCGGTTTGATAAGTCCATAACTTTGGAAAGAAGAAACACTCTTTTTACACATACTTTTTTTTATTTTCTATATAATCTCGTTTCAACTCTACGCTCTTAGTCCAGCCACAGTATATATATTAAGTACTAAGTCCAGCTATGTTCCAACCTCTTATGACACCCATCAAAAAATATTTTTTGTCAAACCCTGAAATATAGGCCTCAGTTTCGGCTACCACCTCTTCGTTTGACGAAAATCTTTGCCCGCCAAGCCATTTCTTCATGTTTGGGAAGAGGAAAAAGTCACAGGGGGCTAAATCTGGCGAATACGGAGGGTGTGGCAATAATTCGTATCTTAATTCGACAATTTTTGATGTCGCGATTGCAGACGAGTGGGCCGGTGCATTATCCTGATGAAATGGATTTTTTTTCTTTGCTAGATGCGGCATTTTCTTGATAAACTTTTTATTGAATCTATCTAACAATGCAGCATAGTAAGCTCCGGTTATTGTCTTGACTTTATCCAAAAAATCGATGTAAATAACCCCTTGGCTGTCCCAAAAGACTGTGGCCATCACTTTACCAGCCGATCAAACAGTTTTTGCCTTCTTGGGGGCACGTTCTCCGGTAGAAGTCCATTGCTTCGACTGTTGCTTAGTCTCTGGTGTATAATGATGATGGACCCACGTTTCGTCAACTGTTATGTACCGACGCATAAACTCACTCGGATTGCGATTATTCATGGCTAGGCATTCCTCAGAAGCTGTTACAGTATTTCGTTTCTGGTCAACTGTTAGTAAACGCGGCACTCATCTTGCAGAAAACTTTTTCATGCCCAGAATATCATGCAAAATATAAAAACCTCGTTCAGTCGAGATGTGCACAGCATCACTTATTTCGCGTATCTTCACTCGACGGTCTAAACGCGGCACCCATCTTGTAGAAAACTTTTTCATGCCCAGAATATCATGCAAAATATAAAAACCTCGTTCAGTCGAGATGTGCACAGCATCACTTATTTCGCGTATCTTCACTCGACGGTCTGCCAAAACAATATCATGTATTTTATTAACCATAATAGATGATGAAGCCCTGCGTAGTGAACTCAATCGGCCTTCCTGGGCGCTCCGCGTCATTAGTGGTAGTACGTCCACAACGAAATTCAGTGAACCACTTATGTACCATCCCATGAGAAGCCGCAGAATCACCATAACACTTTTTCAATTTGTCTTCGGCCTGCTTAATAGTTTTACCACGTTAAAAATAGTGTTACTCGAAACTCGCTTTTCTGCATTTTCAAAGAATACTTAGAAGTCGCCTAACTTTTTTGTTTCTAAAAAGCTTGTTTTCGCGCCAAATTTAAAAAAAGAACGGCATGCGCTTCGTAGTGAGTTTTCAAATATGAGACAAAAAAAATATATTAAAAAACTTTTCAACCTTCAAGTCATTGAGTTGCCAAACTGCCCTCGTAATTTAGTTCGATTTGAATTTAGATCTGTCAGATAAGTTTGTTTGTACCCTATTTAATAATGTTTCAGTTTGTGGCATTGGCGGACTAAACGTAACGCAGACCCGGGACGGCGGTGACATATATTTGGGTACGTCTATTCATATCAGCCGAAAGACGTCCACTGGTGGACAAAGGCCTCCCCCAAGGATTTCCACGACGACCGGTTCTGCGCTGCCCGCATCCAGCGGCTTCCCGCGATTAGTGCAGTCGACCTGCAACAGCACTGCGATTGCCTACCCGCCAGCCAAGTGTGGCGACTACGGCAAATAACCCTATTGATTAATGTCTATTAATGATTATAATCACAACAAAACATAAATGTGAAATGAGGGCCAAGTTTGATATAAAAAAATACAGCGATCTAAATGGGTAGGTAGGTACTAAGTTTTATAGTGAAATCATAATAGCTAAGGAACTTCAAATAGAAATATTTATTTTAGACTTCTCAAAATATAGGGTTTTCCAATAAGAGGTGTTATTTTGAATAGCCCGCTATTTCGGTAGATGTCATTTTTGAAGCTGTCATTTTTTGACATTTGACAAGTGTAAACTACGCCATTAATAAAAATGGAACGATACACGCTTCAACAACGCAATGAAATTATTAAAATTCACTATAGAATGGTGAAAATTTGGCAGAGACGGTTCGTAGAACTCGAACATTTTTGAGTCGTCGATCGTCGTGAAGCACCTTGTCGGACCGCAATACAGAAATTAGTGGAAAAATTCTAGCTGGTGGGACAAGTTAGTGATGTGAAGAATAAAACCAGTGCACGTCGCTCAAGAACAGCCGAGAATATTGCTGCTGTAGCCGAAAGTGTTGAAGAAAACCCAGGTTTGTCCATTCCTCGTCGTTCTTTGGAATGAGGTATTCCACAAACGTCATTACACCGTATTTTGCATAAAGATTTGGGTCTTAAGGCTTATAAAGTTCAGTTAACACAAGAACTCAAGCCGGCCGATCATCAACAACGTCGTGTCTTTGCTGATTGGGTCGTTGAAATGCATGTAAATGATCCGGAATTCCATCGAAAAATCATCTTGGGTGATGAAGCCCATTTCCACCTCGGTGGCTTCGTCAACAAGCAAAATTGTCGCATCTGGGGCTCGGAAAACCCAAGAGTTATTGTTGAAAAGCCTCTCTATCCTCAACGTGTGACTGTTTGGTGCGGCTTATGGTCCGGCGGAGTCATTGGACCTTGCTTTTTCGAAAATAAGGCTGGAGCAACAGTTACGGTGAATGAATTGCGCTATCAAGAGATGATTAATGATTTTTTATGGCCGGAATTGGATGGTATTGATCTGGACAACGTTTACTTTCAACAAGACGGCGCTACGTGCCACACTACCAAGCTTTGCTTGCTTGGCGCCTTGACAACAAGTTGCTTCAAGTTGCTTCATTTAGTATCACAGAACATAACAAAATTATTTTAACAAACTGAAACCGTTGTACATTCTCTATTATTTGGAGCAGTCGAAAATAAATATTTTTTATTTTAAGTTCCATACTATGATTTAGGAACCACTATAGAACTTGGTACCTACCTATTTAGATTGATGTATTTTTTTTATATCGAACTTGGCCCCCATTTCACATTTATGTTTTGTTTTTGTTAAGTATTAATTTTAATTTCTTATCTTTATTCAAGTAATAGACATTCACACATAAGTTCTCGAGTGCCGACCGCGCACTGGAAAACGTAGCGTAGGCAGGCCTCCCACTCGGTGGACCGATGACCTTGTGAAGGTCGCGGGAAGACGCTGGATGCGGGCAGCGCAGAACCGGCGGACATCCTTCGGCTGATATGATGATGATAATGAGACATGCATTATGCATACATACATAATTAATATATTGCAGAAAAAAAAAAAATGAATTAGATATTAAATCGAAGATGGTAACAAAAGCTACACTTCCACGACCCGTTGAAGACGTTAATACTGAGGAATGCTTCAAGAATGGTGCTGATGACGGTGGTATGTAATTTCTTTACCAATATTATTTATACTTTATGTGTATACTGTAAGAACTGTTTTATTTTCAACTCCTAGCCCTGTAGCCCTGTAGCCACGTAGTCCGACTGCTTTGTCCGACTAGTCGGACGACGTGGATTTATTTTTCCTGTTGGTTCGTCTATCGGACTATAAGGAATCGCAATTCCACTCCGCCCGACTAGTCGGACGACGTGGATTTATTTTTCCCAATGGTTCGTCTATCGGGCTATAAGGAATCCTAATTCCATTTCGCCCGAGTAATCGGTCTACTTGGTCTTTTTAATTCCAGTTAGATCGACTAATCGACCTGCATGGATTCGCATTCCGCTTAGTTCGAGTGATCGGTCTACCTGGCCTTTTTTCCCTGTTAGATCGATCAATCGGACTACAAACTCTCACTATATAGTCAAAATAATAAAAACAATTAAGTACGTGTTTTTTATTATTATTATATACCTAAATAACCATTATAAAAACAACTTTTCTTTTAAAATTAAACTTTCCTTAACCGCACTAAAACGCACCGCACTATTAACATTTAAAGAGCGAGCCTTTCCACGCCAATCGCTCTAAAAAGAAACCTACATCCATATCAAAATCTGTGAGCATAGAATTTGTGTCTAAAATAAAGCTGTCTCGTCGTAAAACTTCCCTTTTTCTCTTTTCCAAGAGTCCACCTTTCATCTTGAGTAAATTATATTGCGACAAATAAATATGATCCTGCAAACTGTGTTACCATAGGATAAATGTTAATAGTATTCATTTAAGTGCGGTTAAGGAAAGTTTAATTTTAAAAGAGAAAAGTTGTTTTTGTAATGGTTATTTAGGTATATAATAATAATAAAAAACACGTAATAATACTTAATTGTTTTTATTATTTTGACTATATGGTGAGAGTTTCTAGTCCGATTGATCGATCTAAAAGGGAAAAAAGGCCAGGTAGACCGATCACTCGAACCAAGCGGAATGCGAATCCATGCAGGTCGATTAGTCGATCTAACTGAAATTAAAAAGACCAAGTAGACCGATTACTCGGGCGAAGTGCAATTAGGATTCCATAAAGCCCGATAGACGAACCAACGGGAAAAATAAATCCACGTCGTCCGACTAGTCGGGCGGAGTGGAATTGCGATTCCTTATAGTCCGATAGACGAACCAACAGGAAAAATAAATCCACGTCGTCCGACTAGTCGGACAAAGCAGTCGGACTACGTGGCTACAGGGCCCTGTAGTCGGCTAGGCTGGGTACCTTTGATTTCGCATACGTAATCAAATGTTTCATTATTTTTCAGGGAAAACCAAACAACGACGCCGTCCTAGATTTTTTGTTGCAAAATTTAAGTTCACCTGCGACTTTTGCAACGAACTGTTCTCTAATAAAACTGACCTTCATAATCATTTTATAAACAAACATATTCCAGACGATTTTTCCTGTACGCTCTGCAACTTGCCCTTGAAAGAGCGAAATTCTCTTGTCAAACACCTGAAGTTGATACACGAAAACGAGAAGCACTACTGTCAGTATTGTATTGAAACTTTCCCGACGTTGAAAGCTTTGAGGAAACATGAGCCTTCTCATACTAAAGACGGGTTTGTTTGCGATTATTGTCAAAAAGTAATAAAGTCTAAAGCCAATTTGGCCAACCATATCAGTGTTTTTCACTTGGGTACATTCGAAAAATTTGTATGCAAGACCTGTGGATTCGTCACTAACCAAAAACACAGTTTACAGTTTCATATTCAATGTGTCCACGACAACCTGAGGCCTTATAAATGCGATCTGTGTGAAAAAGCTTTCGCGCTGAAAAGTAGTTTAGAGATTCATAAAAGATTTCATACTGGTGAGAAACCTTTTGTGTGCAATCTTTGTCACAAAGATTATATTAGTCATGGCCATCTTAAAGTGCATTATAATCATGTCCATGTTAAAGACAAACATATATATGTTTGCGATTACTGTAAAAAAGTTTTCACCTGGAAAACGGGTTTGCTGGGACATATAATTAAGTTCCACATGGGGAGATCACAAGAATGCGTTTGCGAATTATGTGGACGCGCTTATAGCACTTTATCAGGTTTGAGAAAACATGTGTCGGTTGTTCACGATCAGAAAATTAATCGTCACACAGTCAAAGATGAAAAATTTGTGTGCGAGGCTTGTGGACGCGCTTTTAAGAACTTATTCTATATGAAAAGACACGTCCAGACTATCCACAACAAGCTGAGGCCTTTTAAATGTGATTTGTGTGACAAAACCTTTACCCGGAAAGAATATATGAACGATCATTATAGTAGAATGCATACTGGAGAGAGAAATCTATTGTGTCCTAAAGGTAATGTTTATAAAAGTCGTTTTGCCTTACATAATATGCGAAAACATATGAACATATACGCTAAAGACTTTAAAGGATATGTTTGTGATTACTGTTTAACACAAATAAATAAATACACAGTTTTTAATCGAAAAAGCAATTTGATACAGCATATTAATAAGCACATTATAACTGAGAAGAGTCTGTTTTAAATCAGAAGAGACGCGCTCCTTATACAACGTCTGAGAGGCAGCACCAACGGCATCCTGAAAGCCATTGCCAGCAAGCCGGACTGTCTTATACTCGGCCGCTAGACAACGCTACACCAGCGGCTGGCCAGTGTCCAGGTGCAGGGACTATGTCACTGTTTTATTATATTTTTAACCCCCGACGCAAAGAGAGGGGTGTTATTAATTTAACGTGTGTATCTGTGTGTCTGAATGTACCGATTTTGATGCGGAGTTTTTAATTTTGTAATGCCACTAACATTAGATAATGTAAGTTATTATATTCTACTAACATTGATAATAAATTGACTTTAATTTGATAAAAATTGTGAATGCATTTGTAAACAAATCCCCATTTGAAGAGAGACACAAGCTGTAATCTTATAAATTTGTGTGAAAAATTGTTTGCTCTGTAGTAAATATTGGATGAAGAGAAACCTTTTGTAGGTATGCTTTGTTTAAAGATCAATGTAGGTTCGCATGATCAGACTGGTTCCTAATAAGAACCATTATTTGAAAGATCCCGATCGATCGATATACTCGATCGAAGCAATTTTCGCGCCGACGATTTTCATTAACCAATCAATAAAGCGTCGGTGGCTCAACCGGTAACGACTCGGTCCATCTAACCAGAGGTACCGGGTTCAAATCTGGACGGCTAATGTACCAATGAGTTTTTCAAAAACTTACGTACATATCATTACCGATTGCTTTAACGGTGAAGGAAAACATCGTGAGGAAACCTGCACAGGCCTGAGAAGAAACTCGAAGGTTGTGTGTGAAGTCGACCAACCCGCACTGGGCCCGCGTAATCGACTAAGGCCTAATCGCCCTGATTCAGGGTAGGCTCGAGCCCCTCGGTGGGGACGTATATGAGCTGATATAATAAAAAAATAATAATAAAAAGCGCATTGGCATTAATGAAATTTTCATTAAATTTATTGGGTTTATTTTGACTAATTCAAGTGTTTCTGTTTTGTTTGTGGGTTTTGAAGGTAAGTTATTGTAAGCACTGTTTTTTTTGTCGATTTTGATTGGTTTTCTTCGGGATGGCGAAATGCCTAATAAGTCTACCTCCTTGTCACCGAATAAGGACTGGACCGGCCAACTGCCAAAATTGTGATTTTTTGAAACCAATTTTGTCATTAAAACTTATAATACCTTTTATATGTTTTTTTTAAATAGAGATACTTCTTAAATAATTTGCAAAAACGTGGTCTTATTCGTGGAAAAATCAGGAGAAAGGAAGAAAAAATCACATAGAGATCTGGAAGATATGCTTGCATTACATAAAAGCTTAGACCCAGAGGAATGTCTTTGTAGCAAGAGAACTTCAAAAATTGCCTTAAATTACATTTGATCATGTAGATGTAACCAAGCTCTTAAAGGACATCTTAGTGCTGCAAAGCGAAATAAAAATAATTAAAGAACAGTATGCCAGTAAAGATCTGTTAAATGACATAAAGACTGACCTAGATGATCTAAAGCAAGAATCCGTGGTCAATATTTTGATTTCGTGAGCAAAAAGCGAGGAGGGTACCTACAAAATAAGTATTATCACGACAGCGGACCGATCGGATTGGCTTACACTACAAGCGATTCTCGAACAAGTACACACCCTCCGTACAGATGATTCTTCTACAGAGGCCTTGAGTCACCTCGTGGAGGCCGGTACCGAGGTTTCGAAAGTTGCGCCGGCGTCATTCGAAAAGGATGCCGATACCTGCGGCAGCGGAGAGCGCGGTAGCGAGAACGGGACGACGCAACAACACGTGGAGGCCTGCACCATGTTTCTACACCCGATGTCACTGAGTGCGCTCGCGCAATTTACTGTACCACGGTCTCCAATCTCGATCGGATAAACGAGAAACGCGGGTCGGCGGACGCAACGGCAGTAAACTCGGAGCCTTTATTAGCGAAGAATGGAAGTTTAAAAATTATAGATACATAGGTCAGTGAGGAAAAGCGAATTTGGACTCTAAAGCAAAATTTAAAGCGGTGGAGACAAAAGTACCACTTTATATTTCGAATGTGTCTAAGGAGACAAGTGTAGAGGACATTAGTAAGTAAAAAAAAAGCAAAACAAGAGAGGAAGTTTAGTAAGCCAGTTTATAATTAATATGAATAAGGAAAGAAGTTATAATGCTCGAAAACTATACGTGTCTAAGTATAAGTTGGACTTGTTTATGAAGGATGAGTTTTGGCCTAGTGGCATCTGGTTTAGACGCTTTGCACATTCTAGGTACAAAGCTAGTGATCAGGAAGCGTTATAATTAAATAATTAATTAATCGATATAAATAAACTTTATTTTTATCGATTTTAGTATGGATAATATTCATAATGTACATAAATTGGTCAGTTTTAACTGCAAGTCTATAAAAAGGTCTGTGGAGGATGTACGATTTATTTGTTCTACATCTGATTTACTAGATCGTTCAATAAGTCCTGAGACTCACTAACAAGAAGGCGCATATATTAAAAACTCTTTTAATTTTTAGAAATTACTGGCCATCAAATGATATGTGTAATTTTTTTTTAAATCTAACTTTAAAATAATGAATTATGAATACTCTAAGATTGAATTACAGACGGATAGTGACGCTACTTTTGTAATTTCGTAAACAATGGAAAAAACGAGTTTCGCATGTTGATAAAAAATTGTTACCAAATATACCGCTCAAGCACAGCAGTGGCTTATAAAGTGTTATCCGGAATCTGCTGAACGTCTAAACCAACCATTTGTCGGTGGTATGCCGATTTCAAACGCGGTCGTTTGGACACAAATGATGCTGAACGCTCTGGTCGTCCAAATGAAGCAGTGACTGAACAAAACATTAATCAAGTCCTGAAAATCGTGAAAGAAGATCGGAAATTAAAAGTGCGCGAGTTAGCTGAGATAGTGAAGATTTCAAGTGGTAGTGTTTCACTATATTACATCAAAATTTGGCCATTAAAAAGCTGTTTTCCAAATGGGTGCCGCGTTTGCTAACCAACAACGTATCAATGATTCAGAGCGCTGTTAGGCACTATTTAATATAAATAAAAAGGATTTTTTACGTTGGTATGTGCCAATGTATGAAACATGGATTCACCATTTCACTCCTGAATCCAATCGGCAGTCAGCAGAGTGAAGAGCGGCCGGCGAAAGCCGGCAAGGTTATGGCGTCTATATTTTAGGATGCACACGGAATACTCTTCATCAACTACCTTAATAATAGGAAAAATATAAACAGCGAATATATAGGGGTTAATAAAACGATTAAAGTACGAAATCTCGGAAAAAACGGCCTCAAATAAAGAAAAAAAAGTAATCTTTCACCAGAACAATGCTCCGTGTCACAAATCCATGGTAACGATGGCGAAACTTGAAAATCGGGCTTCGAATTACTTCCCCATCCACCATATTCTCCAGATCTGGCCCACAGTGATTACTGGCTGTTTGCAGACCTAAAGAAAATGCTCCAGGGCAAGAAATTTGATTCAAATGGTGAAGTAATCGCAGCAACGGAGGCTTATTTTAAAGCCAAAGCTGTTCTACACACATGGAATAGAAAAGTTAGAAAAGCGTTAGAGAGACTGAATCGCAGTTGAAGGAGACTACGTTTATAATTAAATCAAAAAAACTTGTTTTAGTATTTAGTCTCGGGACTTATTGGGAGATGTTGTCAAGGGTTTACCAATTGTGAATAAAAAAAAACCACGTGTTAGTTGCACTTCAGGAGACATGGCTGCTTCCGTATGACATTCCCTTTCTTAGCACTATACACAAAGATTTTGAGGTCAATGAAAGTCGGCCGTCGATTTATCAAAGGAATTATTGAAGGGACGGGCGACCCTACGGAGGCGTGACAATCTTCAGGCGTAAAAGTGCTTTTCAGTTGGTGACTCCTATCCAGTGCACCACTACGTGACTCACCGCTACAAAAGCCACTTTAGAAGACTATCGTTCTATACTATGTTTCGGCGCAAATATGCCTGTTGACGCTCTAGATAATCTGGCTGAATTCACCGAATGTTTGAGCGAAGTGAGTGCCTTAGCAGAGAGCAGCGATGTTGTCTGTTTTCGTGTTTGGAGTTTTCAATGCTCACCCTTATGAGCTTTTAGCTAAGGAGTTGCTTTAATACTGTTCGGAACAGAACTACATATGTGCGGATTTCGAAAAGCTGGGCATTGATTCTATACTTACACCCTCAGAGTAAGATGTCTGAGCTTACACCTATGTAAGTGATGCTCATGGTTCTAGGAAGGTTCTAGGCGGTGGTTGTATCATTGTGTAGTAACTCAATCGGCCCTTCAGTTGATTACAAATGTTTATGTAGCCTACGATGTTTACCGGTCCCATCACCTACCATTGGTTGTAGATATTGTAGAATGTAACCTAAATTAGGAAACAATAGTAATGTTTCTAGGAAAATAATTTGGGGTAGGTATTAGCAGCGATAAACAAATCGATTTATATGGCAGACTAAGTCATAATGGGCTTCGTGAAATTTACTTTACTTTTGAGTTTTCACAGTGTTGCGTCGAGCACAACTGTACAAATAGCAAACATATAAAAATTATAAAAGATATGTATCATTTGTTTCTATTCTGACTGAGGTAAGTAAGTAAGTAATTCTTTATTCGCTTTTAAACAAGGTACTAAAAGTGAGATGTTCTATTTAACAATACAGAATCACTTGTTTAGCCATTAATATAGCATGCAAATGTTAACACAGCAATAAAAGGTAGGTACGTATTTAAATCTTACAGTCATATACATGTTTAATATATTTTTTTTATTCTGCACCACTAACCTGTGATCCAAAAACTCATCAAGAGAGTAGAACATGTTTTGAAGCAGCCATTCGCGTAGACATTTTTGAAACTTGTTATAAGGAAGGTCTTTGTATGATTCTGGTATTTTGTTATATATAACGTAACCCATCCAGTAACAATTCTTTTTATAAAAGGTCGTTTTTGGAACGTCGCTCATAACCAGCCTATTAGGGTTTCTTTTTACTCTGGCATTTACTTGTCGCGCTTGTTGGTACCTAAAATGATTTCTCATATCGTTTTACAAATTTAGCCACCTCAAATATGTAAAGACATGGTAGCGGCAAGATCTTCAAGCTCCTAAATAGTGGTCTACAAGATACGTCTTGTGCTACTCCGTATATTGCGCGTATACATTTTTTTTGGGCAATGAAAACATTTTTAATATTTGTGCCGTTGCCCCACATTACTACTCCGTACCGAAGGATGGATTCGACGTGAGCATAATAAGCTGTAATTGCCGTAGTTCTCGACGCAACTCTTGTCAATTTCAAGAGTGCAAAAGAAAAGCTGTTAATTTTGGCTGTCAATTTAAAGAGTGCAAAAAAAAGGCTGCCATTAGTTCATGTTGATGCAGAGGGTCTCACAGTGGAAGACTTGTGATAGGCTGGAATAGGTATGTCCGCTGAGCTCACGGTGTGGCAAGGCTTAAAACTGAAATCTGGTTACTACACAATAAACCTAAAGTTGGTAAAATTATTGAAGATATTATATGCAAAATTCACGTAAAATATTCAAAAGCAAACTTAAATGGTGTATAAAAAATCAAGAACAGATAAGATTACGTATACTTGCTAAACATCACAGCAATAATGACTTGAAAATTTTTGGAAGTCCACGAATAATTTGAACACTAGGCCTGACCAGCCTGTGAGCGTGGCGGGGGTGACGGAGCCGTCAGAGATCGCCAATATTTTCAAAGATCTTTTTAGGGTTGAATCACCTTTGGGGCCCTCGCTTGGGGTGCTCGATTCTGAGACCCGTCCTGTAAGACATCCTATCCGTTTTAGTGTAAAACATGTGAAAGAAACCACAATGAAAATATCTGGAGGGAAATCACCTGGTCACGACGGTCTCAGCATCGAGCATCTCAGATACGCTGGGGTCCACCTACATAGAGTGTTGGCGATGTTCTACTCACTGTGCTTGAGTCATTCTTATTTGCCGCCTGATCTCATGAAGACTGTTGTTGTGCCAATAGTTAAAAACAAAACGGGGGATATCACAGATAAGGACAATTACCGCCCCAGTTCGCTGGCGACAATTTTGGCTAAGGTGTTGGATGGTTTGCTTGAGCCTCAAATCTATAAATACTTGAATCTACTTGATGCGCAGTTTGGGTTTCGACTTTCGACCCGGGCTTTCAACTGAATCGGCGAAACTGCGCCTCAAGCACACGGTCCAGTACTATACCAAGAGATTGACACCTGTTTACACTTGGTTTTCCTTGACTTATCCAGGGCATTCGATCTCGTGTCCTATGATAAGTTTTGGACTAAGTTATGGATTGCAGGGGTGCCCACTGATCTAATACGAGTTTTTCAGTAGTGGTACAACAATCAGGTGAATCAGGTGTGATGGGGAGAGACGCTCTCTGATGAGTACAGGTTGGAGTGCGGGGTGAGGCAAGGAGGATTAAGCTCACCTTTGCTCTTCTACGTGTACATAAATGACCTCACCGCTGGTCTTAGCAGTTGATGGGATTTGTACAAATAACTAGCTGCGCGGATGACATGGTGCTGCTGGCACCGGCTGTGGGGGCTCTCAGAGAGCTTCAACAAACGTGTGAGACCTATGCCTCTGAACATGGCCTTATTTATAATGTCAAGAAATCTGAATACATGGTCTTTAAGGCCGGCGTCAAGTGTCCAGCCTCTGTACCTCCATTTTTTTTGGAAGGCGCGCCTTTAAATGGGTAACGCAATTTAAATATCTGGGACACTATGTGACGGACGACCTTAAAGACAATGTAGACATAGAGCGGGAACGTAGGGCAATGGCAATTAGGTGCAACATGTTGGTGCGCAGGTTTTTTCGGTGTAGCACGGACATTAAAATAACGCTGTTTCATGCGTACTGTCAGACATTCTACACCGGCAGCTTGTGGGCCAACAGCACGCAGAGATCACTCAATGTCCTACGTGTCCAATATAATAATAGTTTCAGGGTTTTGTGTCTAACTAACATTAGATTTTATCAATCAATGTACCGCTTTAATTTGTAAATTGTTAATTTTTTATTTTGTGGAATGAAAATAAAGCTATTTTATTATTATTATAACATTAGTCTATAAGCAACTTACTGACAAAAATGGACTGTACTAATTTTCTGAATAAATATTGATTAAAAATAATAACTAGGCAAACATATCAGTCACTCGCGCACCGCGGTACCGATAAGACGCGCGCACCTGCTTCGTTCGATCGCTGCCCGAGACTATCGCGCCCGCGCATCCGCCATTATGGTTAAATGCACGAAATGTTCGAAAGTGGTTTCAAAAAAGATCCCAGGAGTGCAGTGTAGCAGTTGTACTAGGTGGCAACATTGCTCTTGTGCATCGGCATCGTTAACAGTAGAACAGTTAAATGCCCTTGCAACTACTGTGTCCGTCGATTGGAAATGTCATAAGTGCACAGGAGGCCTCAAACCAAAACGCATCTCATGCATCTTACCAGACCCTGATCCCGAGGATGAGTCGGACACTGAGGTAGGAGGCACAGGGAGCCTTTCAGAGAAGCAAAAAGACAACATCTTATACCAAATAAGGAGGGAAGTTCGAGAAGTCATTCGTGAAGAGCTTCAGTCCACCCTCGAATTGTATTCTAAAAAAATTGACGACTACGAATTGAAAATTAAAGCATACGAAGAAAGGATTAAAACAGTTAAAAACCAATGCATTGACATGAGGAATATGTGCAAAAACATGACAAAACGAAGTTACGGAACAAAAATTGAATAAAATTGAACAATCCCTGTCACAAAACGAAATTGAAATATGTGGCATAGTCGAAAAGGATAACGAAGATGTGAAACAAATAGTAATTATACGGTGTGTAAATTATTGAATCAGAAACCAGAAGACATAATCAAAATTTATCGTAAAAAAAAACCCGTTCGCGCTGATTCAGCGCAAGCCGCCCGCGCCAAAACAGCTGCGCCGATCGTTGTTTGTCTGCGCGACGCCGCCGGCCGCGATCATTGGTTGGCCGCCGCGCGCGCCTCTGCCCCCATCAGCTCCCGTGACGTAGGAGGAGAAGCAGAGACCAGGGTATATTTGAGAGAATCGCTGACGCCAACGACTGCTTTTCTACTATGGAAAGCCAAAACTGAGCTAAAAGAAAAATTATTATGCAAATATGTCTGGTGTAGAAATGGAGTGATTAAGGTTCGTATATACGAAGGTGACAGCAAGATCCACGTCGTAAGGTCCGCCAGCGATGTGGAGAGGATCGCCAAGGAATCTCAAAAGTGAACACAGGTACTTCACTTCTAATTAAATTTTACTGCCGATCGATTTTCCCTGTAATCGATTGATTTAACTCTGTATGACTTCTATATTTTTATGGTTATATCCAGTTTCGGAATAACAGAAACTAACCAGAGTTCATGGCATGATTTTACTTGTGACATACCGGCGAACCATAACAAATTATGATTATTTCACACCAATATTAGATCTATGATAAAAAATCACGCACATCTGGAATACCTCATATCTACAAGCCCAGCAATAATTCACTTAATAATTATTACTGAAGCAAACTTATCGGAAATAACCAAGAAACTTTTTGAAATTGACAATTATACAATGCACACAGAATTACGAAAAAATAGAAAAGGTGGCGGAGTGATAGTGTACGCACACAAATCAATATCATTTATAAAAAAGCGATCTACTTCTTTATATTTTGAATGCTTAATGGGTGAAGTGAGTACAAGTGACGGGTATCAGCTGTTTGTTTGTGCAATCTATAGACCTCCAAAAAAAGACAAACGTGAATTTATCAGTGATCTGGCACGTCATTTATCGAATATATCGACCAAGAGCAACTGTATATTGGTTGGTGATATTAACATAGACATAAAAGTGAATAATCCCGTTGTAAGTAGTTACTTAAATACATTATATGAATTAGGGTTTGAATGTTGTATAACCCAGTACACAAGAATAGAAGTTAGTGCTAAAGGAATATCAAAAAGCTGTATAGATCATATATTTATTCGTGACACGCAGCCGCCTGGGGGTGGGACGGGGGCCACTCTCTACGGTCAGCTGTTGTATGTAACGCTCTAGCAGACCACTACATCGAAGGACTGGCTGTCATTGGTTCTACCGATTCAAATAATAAATTTCAAACAATAACTAAACTTGATAATGACAAAGTAAGGGAGGAAATAAGTAAGATTGATTGGAATGTAGTGTACTCAATGACAGACCCCAACGACGTGCTAAATTTTATTACTGAAAAATTTGATGTAATTTATAAAATATGTAATCAAACAATAAAGTTACGTAATAATAATAGAAATCAATGTAGTTGGATAACTGATAGTCTAATTCAAATGTGTAACAAAAAAAAGGAACTATATAAGATATGGAAAAAAGATGAAAGTAACAAAATAAATAAACAAATATACAATAGTTATAGAAATAGGACAAATAGAACAATAAATATAACCAGAAACATCTCCATTAAAAGAAATATTTGTACTAATTTTAACAACTCAAAAAAAAATGAGGGAATTAATTAACAGGCTGACTGGGAAAATAGTGAAAGCAATTGATGATGTATTGATTAAGTCTTTTGGGTTAGCTCCAAAAACTTTGTGTAACAAGTTTGCAACCGACTTCGATTTAAATGTCAAAAATGTTATTAACCATTGTGATATACCGTTGCTTGATAAAAACTTATATATTAACACCCCGAATGTTACACTAAGAATAAATAAAATTCAAGAAGAAATACTTTTTAAAATAATAAACAGTATTGACGATAAAAAAAGCCCTGGATACGACAAGATACGTGCTAAGGACTTAAAATTTATTTCAAGGGAAATAACACCTGTGCTAACACATCTAATTAACTTGTGTATATCTAAATCTATGTATCCGGACAAATTAAAAATAGGAATTATTCGTCCAATCCTCAAAAAGGGTAACCGCTGTGATACAAATAATTACAGACCAATTACAATTTTATCCTGCATTGACAAAATCATAGAAAAAATACTTTGGTCAAAACATAAGTAAGTTTTTGTCAAGCAATGACATAATTCATAATAAACAATTTGGATTCCAAAGTAAAAATACTACTCAACTTTTATCTTCATTTACTGATGAAATTAACAAACATTTAAACAATAAAAAACATGTCCTTGTTGTTATGATCGATTTCAGTAAGGCATTTGACACCTTAAATTATTCAACATTATATAATAAATTGCAGCAAAATGGAATACAGGGACCACTGCTGGAGTAGTTCAAAAATTACCACACAAATAGATTCACCACAGTTAGCATTGCCGGTGATCAGAGCGAGCTGACACCAACCATGTGTGGCACGGCCCAAGGTTCCATACTAGGCCCAACTGAGTATCTCTTATATGTAAACGATATGTGCAACATATTCCAGCACGCCTCTGTGTTCCAGTTTGCTGATGATACTTGTATGATTACAGCAGACTGTAATGTAATAACTGCACAGACACTCATGCAAAGCGACTTTAACAAGCTGTGTGAATGGGCACATGATATAGGCCTTTCTATAAATTATCAAAAAACTAAACTCATGCACATACATTCTCCGTACCAAAAGACGGCATCTAAACCAAACACAAATGTATGCATCTACAAACAAATAATTGTATGTGTGACCCCCTTGAAAACGTTTTGGTGCACACATACCTAGGACTAAAAATATACCATAACTTTAATTGGGGCCCGCATATTGACCATATCTGCAATAAGTTGAGAGCAATTATGGCAAAGTTATGTATACTTAAATACAAATTACCATACACTACACTAAGATTACTATACATGTCAATGGCCGACTCTGTAATTAGTTATGGCCTATCCAGCTACGGCAGAACCTACAAAACATACTTACAAAAAATATGTGATCTACAACTGAGATTGCTCAAAACTATAGTCCCTAGAAAGATCAAACTAAAATACAAAGATAATTATGAAGGTCTATTTGAATATTGTGGTGTAATAAAAAAAATAAATAAAAAATAATGAATATCTTTAATAAGGTAACATGCGCTATGTTGTGTGAGTATTCATGTAACATAAACAGCCTAGATAAAAAAACTAGACCAGATGGGTCTCGACCCCTTTCGTACCTACCTATGTATAACTTGCCAAAATGTAATAATGAATACGGAAGAAGAAGGTATACCCTGCCCAATGTCTTAAACAAACTACCTAAAGACGGGTCACGAATCATATACATGACAAAAACCCTAAACAAATAAAAAATAATCTAAAGAAATTACTTCTGCATGGTTCGGAGGTGCACCCGGACAGTTCCCCCGTATCAGCGGATGTCGGGCAGCATCCAAATTAGCTATTAACGCGCATTATTTTTATTATTATAATTTTTAGTGTTTAAGTTAACCCGTGTGTGTAGTGTGATCCATCAGGCGCACACAATCTTAATATTAGATTTAGCGTTCTGATGTTGTCTTTTTTTTATATGTAACTCAAAAAAAAACATTTTTTTTTTTTTTTTTTTAAATACGAAGTTGAAAGTTTTAAAATTTAAACCTGCTAACGGAATAACGCTCTTAGCTGTAAATTTAACTCTAAAGATAAAAATATGTAATAAGTTTTCAATACTTAACATAGTACTGTCACAGTCTAAGAATGTACTGTTTTCTAATCATCATCATCATATCAGCCTAAAACTTCCACTGCTGGACAAAGGCCTCCCCCAAGGATTTCCACCCCTGCGCTAGTCGACGTAGCATCCGTTGCATCCTTTGTAGTAGGTGTAGTACCCGAAGCAATTGTCGTAGTACCCGTAGCAGTCGGCGTAGTAACTGTAGCAGTCGGCGTAGTACTAGTAGCAATTGTCTTAGTACCCGTAGCAATTGGCATAGTGCGCGTAGCACCCGACCCGTAGCCCGTAGCAGTCGGCGTAGTACCCGTAGCACCTGACCCGTAGCCCGTAGCAGTCGGCGTAGTATCCGTAGTACCCGACCCGTAGCCCGTAGCAGTCGGCGTAGTACCCCTACCGTAGCCCGTAGCAGTCGGCGTAGTACCCGACCCGTAGCCCGTAGCACTCGGCGTAGTACTCGTAGTAATTGTCGTAGTACTCGTAGCAATTGTCGTAATAACCGTAGCCATCGTAGACGGCTGGGGGTCTTCGACGTGTCCAACTGCTCTTTCATCCAGGTCCAGTGCTGCACTCGATAGTGTTTCCTTGGTGTGGCTCCGTGTCACCACCATGCTGCTGTTCCAATGACGATCCGGCACTCAAAGGACCAAAAAATGTGGCCGCCGCTTCTGTAGATCTTTGATGAGCAGATCTGGAGATCATCCACTAGTTGAGAGGTAGATGGAGGTCCTCAAGTTGCGAGGTAGTCCTCAAGTTCCGAGGTGGTTGATGATTTGCTAGTTGAGAGGTTCTCGCAGTTCCGCTAGGTGAGATGCAGTGGAACGGCGAACCGATGCATAGGGGCGGTGTCAAATGGAACAGCTGCTGGTACAATAAGAGCCGCAACCGAAGAGCGAGGTAATTCTCCAAGCAAGTTTTTGCTGGATTCTCTTCTTCTTCCTTTTTTTAACTGCTAGGGCGGTCGGGTGCTAACTGTGTCGGGAACCAGCAACTGGCCCTGTATTTATACTAATTTTTGCTGGCCAGCGATCCCTATCTTCGCCCTTTATAAGCAAACTCGCTTGGTGAGCCCCTCACCCCTGGAGTGCGTTTTTATTGAAAATATATCTTAAACCTAGTTTTATTTACAATTTTCATTTAAATCCTTATTCTAGGTCTTATTTCTAGTGTTCCTAGGTCTTATCCCTATCACGTCCAGTCTTTCACTGAATCGCAATTTCCTTATTTTTCATATTTCTATTACCTCACCCCCCGCCTCAGGTGTATAAATATGTCGCCCTAAGCGTAGAGCCTTTCAATTGGTCTGCGTCTTTTGTGAGCTAAACACCTAGATCCCTAAGTTTGTACCTATTTTTTGTGCCTAAATCTTATTCTAGTTTATAATATCTACAAAATAAACAACTTTACTTAGAGATTTCAGTAAACCTACTACGAAAAAACTAGCTTTAAACTTCAAATTTGAAATATTAATAACTCCTAAACTATCTGGGCATACTTATTCGTTTTAGCTTTAAAAGAAGCCTAACTAAGCCTAATTTGGTTATTAACATATTTACATAACAAATAATTAACCTACAGTTTTCCTCATGCTATCCTACTCTAAAGGTATAGTTGTCTTTATTTGTCATTAGAGAGACTTAATAAATTTACATTTTAAACTCAAATATTTCAAAAATACTATCGTCGTGTTCAAGTGTGTTATTTTCAATATATATATATATGTTATGTTGCAGGTATATTGTCAAAGTCGTGATATTATAATTTCACTAATTTTAACTGGTGAAATTATAATATCACGACTTTGACAATATACCTGCGACATATATAAAAATGAATTGCTGTTCGTTAGTCTCGCTAAAACTCGAGAACGGCTGGACCGATTTGGCTAATTTTGGTATTGAATTATTTGTGGAAGTCCAGAGAAGGTTTAAAGGTGAATAAATATGAAAACGCTCGGAATTAAATATAAAAAAAATTTTGGTTGACTTCACACACAACCTTCGAGTTTTTATACATACACTTAAGTATATTTTTTTGCTGTTCGTTTGTCTCGCTAAAACTCGAGAACGGCTGGACTGATTTGGCTAATTTTGGTATTGAATTATTTGTGGAAGTCCAGAGAAGGTTTAAAGGGTGAATAAATATGAAAACTTTCGGAATTAAATTAAAAAAAAAAATTTTGGTTGACTTCACACACATACTTCGAGTTTTTATACATACACTTAAGTATATTTTTTTGCTGTTCGTTTGTCTCGCTAAAACTCTAGAACTATTTGTGGAAGTCCAGAGAACGTTTAAAAGGTGAATAAATATGAAAATGTTCGGAATTAAATAAAAAAAAAACAAAAATAAAAATCAGTCAAAAAATAATTGGTTTTAGGGTAGGGCAGTGTAGTGTAGGTGTAGGTTAGTGTAGGGTAGGGTAGGGTTGGGTAGTGTAGGGTAGTGTTCGGTAGGGTAGTGTTCGGTAGGGTAGTGTAGAGTAGTGTATGTAGGGTAGGTTAGGGTAGTGTAGTGTTGGGTAGGGTAGTGTAGTGTAGGGTAGTGTAGTCTAGGGTATTGTAGTGTTGGGTAGGGTAGTGTAGGGTAGGGTAGTGTAGGGTAGGTTAGTGTAGTGTAGGGTAGGGTAGTGTAGAGATGGGTAGGGTAGTTTATGTAGGGTAGGTAAGGGTAGTGTAGTGTAGGGTAGGGTAGGGTAGTGTAGTGTAGGGTAGGGTAGGGTAATGTAGTGTAGGGTAGGGTAGGGTAATGTAGTGTAGGTTAGGTTAGGTGGAACGATTTT
The DNA here is from genome assembly GCA_947284805.1 of Coleophora flavipennella. NCBI lineage: Eukaryota > Metazoa > Arthropoda > Insecta > Lepidoptera > Coleophoridae > Coleophora > Coleophora flavipennella. Next base: position 1,919,773 of record OX369253.1, read on the forward strand.
CGCCGGGACAGCTAGTTTTTCAATATATTTTATTTTATTATTAAGCTATTGTATAGCTTTTATCGCGGGCTTTGAGGGGACCGAATCAAGAAGTTTAGTAACGAAAAAAACCTGACACCCCAAAAAATATATATAATATTATATTGAGTTCCAAAACACTTACAGTGCCATCTATCTATCCATCATGATGATGGTGATGGTGGTGGTGATGGTGGTCGTGATCGTGGTCGCGATGGTGGTCGCGATGGTGGTCGCGATGGGGTCGCGATGGTCGTCGCGATGGTGACGGTGACGGCGACGGTGGTTGCGACAGTAGTCGCGATGGCGGTAGCGATGGCGGTCGCGATGGTGGTCGCGATGGCGGTCGTGTTGGCGGTCGCGGTCGTGACGGTGACGGTGGTGTCGCGATGGTGGTCTGGACGTGATTGTGGTCGCGATGGTGGTCGATGACGATGACGATGATTATTTAACTTTCTTAGGGTTAATTTATTACATAAACATCCCGCGCCCCAAGACTATATGGTACTGGTAAATACTGCATAAATAAATAATTATAATTGCATAAGTTGATAAAAAATGCTATGCAATAGCTTTACCGCGGCAGTCCCCGAGTGCCACACGTCTTTTTTCTTTTTATGTTTGACTTTTATACTTTTACAATTTTTTACTATTCTGACGATCATATTATTCTTTGACAAATTATTCAATAAGCTTTGTTGTAATATGACATTGATAATATGAAATAAATAAATCTAATCATAAAACTAAAGACTCATCTTGCAAAAGGCAAAATTAAGTGCTGGCTTTGTAGCTTGATTAATTGGGACACGGAAAATCTTTTAGAAACTCATCGTTAACATTGTAATTTTAATTAACATGTGCTTTTTTGTTTGTATAAATACTGTTTTATGTTTTACTGTATAGTACATCATTCATTGTAAATAAATATATTTGTATTTGTATCATTGTCCATATTATTTCCTTAGCTATACGTATCGATAAATTGTTACCTCTACACTAGTAGCACTTGACATGTTGGATGCGCATCGCGAAGTTTACAAAAAAGGCAACGTCCACATATTGGCCAAGGGCGCTCGGTAAAATATGTGGATAAATGTCCTTAAAGTTCCGATTTTTAGCTCTAGTAATAAGTACCAACATTATTAGATCTGTGGTACCAACATTCATATTACTTTTTTTTGGAGTGTACACTATTTTTGCTACAGAGTTTTTATTCGGCTACAGTGTTTACATTTTAACAGATTTGATTGTATACCATTAACCAACAGTTTATGTTACAAAACCCCAGTTAAAGTATATAATCGATCAACTCGTACACATAAATTATTCTCAACATCATTTTGTCGTACTAATTCTGGAAATAGATCTCCACTTTATCGATGTGTGCATACATATTATAATAATAAATTTAACAATATTGACATTTTTGCTTTACCAGTAAATAAGTACAAGAATAATATCTTAGATGCGTTAAAAAGTTAAAATAAATAAAAGTAAGTTTAAGTATTATATTATGTAAGTAAATCTAAAGATAGTTGCTTTTGTTTTGTTTAAAAGGGGTTTGAAAATTTTTGTATGGAGACTTGCATACGGGGGTCCGCCATTTTGTTTTTTTTTTCAAAATGACGTCGCACATTAAGACCTATATATTTGGATAGGGGACTTACAGACAGACAAAAAATGTCATATAACATTATGGCCTAAAGTGACACCTTACGGAGATAATTGAATATAAATGTCCCAAAATAATTTTTAATATTTTTAACTTTAAGCCGCCTCAAGTGAACTAGTGTCCACTCGCTTTACATCAGGGGGTCGCGTTTCGATTCCCGGTGGGGTTTCACTTTATAAGACTCTGTTTGATTGGTGGTAAATAATTATAACCCACATTTTCTAAGCCCACCTGGCTAACGACCACCATCTTATTGAAACCTTGCCGCCAAATATCAGTGTTCAGAGCATCGATGTGTTGCGGCATGGAGATAAGATAGCCAGTTCCCCATTGCGTTGGGGAATCTTAAGAAGCCCGCTTTCATCTTCGGTATCATCTTTACTTAACACCCATTCTGTCGTATATATTTACATAGGGACTTACATCTGTTTAATTGTTAATGCCTGCACGTATCTGAAGTCTCATTAGATTCGTCTTGATCTTCAGATTGGCACAGGATACATTCTAACCGCACTCGTGTATTTTTGCTGGTTAACTTGGTTTGTTTATTTTATGATAAGTCAACGTGTTATGAAGCGTTCGTGGTTAACTTGTATAGGTTAAATGACTACAAGACACGATCATAACCCGGATGGGTTTGACTGATAGTGGCACCTTATTTCGACCGTTCTTCAAAAATAACGTAAAGCTTTTGGTACTGGTTGTTATGACCAGATGGCAGTCGGTTAGGGGGATTTATGGCGACTTTAAAACTTTTTACTTTTTTTTAAAAGCTAGTTATTTTCATATAACACGGGTCCATTTATCGTTTTTCAAGGTTTATAGCAGCTTATATCATAAAAATGTGTATGTATATATAAGTATATAGTATATAGAAACGTTTTGCCAAATATGTCCAACTAGCTTTTTCACGGCTAAGCCGTATAACAGTTTTTTATTTTTTATGTAGCCTATAATTTGATCAGTAATCTCTTCTTTCGATTGGTACAAACCCCATCGGAATCGGTGCAGCCGTTCTCTAGTTATAAAAGGACAAACATTCAGTTTTATAGTTTTATATAGTAGATTAAAAAAGCGTCGGTGGCTCAACCGGTAACGGCTCGGTCCATCTAACCAGAGGTACCGGGTTCAAATCTGGACGGCCAATGTACCAATGAGTTTTTCAAAAACTTACGTACATACTTACCGATTGCTTTAACGGTGAAGGAAAACATCGTGAGGAAACCTGCACACGCCTGCGAAGAAACTCGAAGGTTGTGTGTGAAGTCGACCAACCCGCACTGGGCCCGCGTGGTCGACTAAGGCCTAATCGCCCTGATTCAGGGTAGGCTCGAGCCCCTCGGTGGGGACGTATATGAGCTGTAATGATAGTAGATTATCTCCGTAAGGTGTCACTTTAGGCCATAATGTTATATGACATTTTTTGTTCTTCTATAGGTCCTCTATCCAAAAACACAGGTTACATCGTGCGACGCCATTTTGAAAAAAAAAACAAAATGGCGGATCCTCCGTATGCCAATAACTTTCAAACCCCTTTCAAATAGTATTGTGTAATAACTTCCTTTTAATTTCGTTTTGTAATATCCATTCCTTATTTTTTTAACTGTGGTCAACGTCGTTGGTTACTAAGTAACACTTAAGATACGTTGGTACTTTAATATTTTATTGTAACTGTTTGTTTGATCCTCAATAAAAAAATAAATTTTTTTGTTGCCAGTGGTGAGTGATAGTATAGATCAAAGAGTATATAACAAACTCTGTGAACAAACTAAAGTATTTACTTAGGTCACCTTAGGTAGCAGTGTTGCCATGTGCACCGTACTCAGCAATTTACCATCTACCGTTGAAGCTGGGCAACGGTGACGATAACTACCGTAATCCAGGAAGGTCTCGAAATCAGAGCCGTAAAACAATTGAAAACATTTTCCTCTTGATAAGTTTTGGTATCAGGTTGTAAGTAAGGTGGTATATGTTAAGTAAGATGAACGATATAGAAACAAAAAACGTAACAAACTAATAACCTGCTCAATAAAAGGAAATCTCTTGACACAACAACCTATCGAAAGGCACGGACAAAACTGATGATGAAATACTCAAAAAAAACAACAAATAACCTTTACAAAAATGAAGAGATTTTATTTTCGGAGTCAGATAATTCAGACCAATGTTTATAAATAATTGCTCTCGTATGATTGTTGCACATAAATGTTCTGTATTACCTTGGTTTGTATTTTGAGATTTTAGAATAAAAAGCAGATTGAGCTCTAAAATGGTTGTTTTATTAAAAGTAATTCACCGTTATTTTTACCGTTGTTCTCCAGGCCCAATCGCCGTAATTTGTTAGAATCTATCGTATTTTTTAGCAGTATCACCGTTGCCCAGATTTTGGACATGGTAACACTGTAAGGTAGTGATTAGGTATTAAATGTATTGATTACATCACAGATCTACGATTACATGCAAAGAGAATATAATAAACTACGTTATTACATGCTCAGTGGGTAGTGGGTATATTAAATTCTCTTTGGTAGTGATCAAAATCAATCATAATTCTTTACCTACCATTTAAAAATTAAGTTTTTTTTTCGGGTTAGGTAATGATATGAGATACTAGTTACCGCCTAGCCTAGCAGCTTTGTTTGCTTGGTACATACAATACAAAATAAATAAATTAAAAGTGATATGTGCTGCGTGGTTTGGTTCTATTTTCTTGTAAAATTAATATGAAAAAATGTCTGTTAAATGGAAATTGAGTGCCTTGTGTCGCTGCTGCCACACCGACGGCGCGTCTAGGAGTCTGCAGGCTCCATACGTTCACGACGGGTCGACTGAAATTTATGCTGAGTTAGTTCGTGACACCTTCGGGATACTCGTAAGTTTTCGCCGTCTCGCCAACAGAGGGTAGAAAAAAACTGGTTGCAAACAAAGAATAAAAGTTTTTAATTCGCAACTGGTTGCAAAGTGCAGTTACGAAAACGGCTATAAAGAATAAAACATTTTTTGATATGTTAAAACATACCGAAGCAGGCCGGGCGGTTGATGTGCACTAAGCCGGGCTACCATTTAATCCTAAAATAGGTTCGTTCAGGTTTGATTGATTGCACAGCTATGTGCTCCCCTATGGCAGCCTGGTTATGTGCACCCCAAACGGCACCAATACCAACTGACCCTAGAGATTTCACTGTTTTCAATCATCACCATATCAGACATACACTGCTGGACAAAGGCCTACCCTAATGATTTCTGCAACAACCAGTCCTGTTCTGCCTGCATTCAGTGCTTCCTGTGACCTTCACCGTCACTTACCATCTGGTGAGATGATGCCAAAGGCTTACCAATTGTTTTTTTTTTTTAAATAACAAAAATGTTTGGACTTAATACAAAGCAGAGATTTTTTAGCTCGACAGGTAGTTACAATGAAGTAGGGCGTGGCTAAAAACTATTCATACTCACAGATAAATTTATTAGTAGTAATATAAGACCTAGAAAGAAATACATAAAAATTACAAAAGGATTTAACATTTAATTTTTTTTTAATTCACAATTGGAAAGCCCTTGGCATCATCTCACCTGATGGTAAGTGACGATGATGCCGGAGATGCTAGCGAGCTTACCAAGATTCCCAATGCAATGGAGAACTGGCTATCCTATCTTTAAGCCAGATCACATCCATGTTGTTAACACTGATGTTTGGCGTTAAGACTTCTAGCCAGACGGGCTTAGAAAATGCCGTACCACCAACCAGTCTCACAAGAAAAAAAAAAGAAAGACCCCACTGGGAATCGAACCCGCAACCTGCTGGTGTGAGCGAATGCACGAACCATTATGCCACAGAGGCGGTTAAATGGTCACATGTTAAATTAATATTACAAATCACAAAAAACATAAATGTATCTTACCCAAGATGGGTCTTAATAAAGTATCAGGTTCTAAATTGTTTTACATATTTTTACATATAAGAGTTTTAGTTATTTATATATAATTAGTAGTATAGTGAAAATATTGAAGATTGAAAAGAATTCAGATTTTGAATATGTGTCACACTTTATTCAAGTTGTGACACATAAGTTGTTAAAATGACTGTGTTACAATTTTTTTGTATGAAGTTCAAATTTTTTGCAAATTGACTATTTATAAGTCTTAACTTGTTGAGGAGGAGGACACCATAATCCTTAAATCCGGAAACCTACTCTATTTCCGGGAGGGCAACCAGCTGTCCGAGGGTGGTGTCGGGTTTCTAGTCCACAAGTCCCTCATTAACAATGTGGTCCGGATCGAGTGTTTCGACGAGGGTAGCGTACCTTATTCTCCGAATTACCATACTGTATTTGCTGAAAGTTATTCAGGTATATGCACCGACCGCGCAACACTCCGACGACGAAGATGAGGATATCTCTAGAGCTCTACATAATAGCTCCCGGACTCAATACACCATTGTTATGGGGGACTTCAATGCGAAACTGGGCAAACGAAGTGAGAGTGGGGCAATTTGGATATGGAGAGAGAAATGCACGTGGCCAGCTGCTGGCCGACTTTATGGAGAAGGAGGGTCTCTGTATGATGAACTCCTTCTTCAAAAAGCCTAAACAGCGAAAGTGGACATGGCTGCATCCCAATGGCGTAACGAAGAACGAGATCGACTTCATCTTGTCGACAAGAAGGCAAATATTCAATGATGTCTCTGTGATTAACTCAGTCAAAACAGGAAGCGATCACCTAATGGTAAGAGGCACATTGAATCTAAAGACCAAGCTAGAAAGATGTCGACTGATGAAGTCCACACTCCGACCAGCGCCCATCCAGCTCTAAAACCCCGAAAACTTTCAGCTCGAGTTGCACAATTGCTTCGAATGCCTAGGAGACTGCGAGAATGTGGACGATTATAACAACAGGTTCGTGGAAATTGTCCAAACGGTCGGGTCTAAGATTTTCAAAACTCGCCGTTCAAACAGAACCAAAAAAATCTCTGACTTCACCAGCAACCTCATGGAAGAAAGACGCAGATTGGTTTTGCAGTCCTCTGAAGACGCTACTCAGTATCGGCAACTAAACAGGCAGATATCTAAGTCTCTAACCCGCGATTTGCGCCACTATAATACAAATTGTATTAGAGAGGCGATTGAGAACAACAAAGGCTCAAAAGTGTTCGCGAGAGATCTGTCTGTTGGTCAAAGCAAACTGACCAAGCTGAAGGCTGAGTACAGCAGGATCATATTGTCTAAGACTGAGTTACTGGAAGAAGTTGAGAAGTTCTACGGAGAATTGTACACGACCACACGTCTGCCTGTCAGCGATCTGGCTAAAGACCCAAGAGCTAGACTTACCCGACACTATACCGAAGATATCCCGGACGTCAGCCTGTATGAGATTAGAATGGCTCTTAAACAGCTTAAAAACAATAAGGCACGGGGTGATGATGGAATTACGGCTGAACTTCTGAAAGCAGGTGTAACACCGGTACTTAAAGCTCTTCAGAAATTATTTAATTCCGTTATACTTGAGGACAAACGCCAAAGGCATGGCACAGAAGTGTGGTCGTGCTTTTCTTCAAAAAGGGCGACAATACCCTGCTGAAGAACTACAGACTCATCTCACTTCTGAGCCATGTCTACAAACTATTTTCGAGGGTCATTACGAATCGTCTCGCACGCAGGTTTGACGACTTCCAGCCACCCGAACAAGCCGGTTTCCGAAAAGGATTTAGTACCATAGACCACATACATACGCTGCGGCAGATTATACAGAAGACCGAAGAGTACAATCAGCCACTATGCTTGGCGTTCGTGGACTATGAGAAAGACTTTGATTCGGTCGAAACCTGGGCTGTGTTACAGTCTCTCCAAAGGTGCCAAATTGACTATCGATATATCGAAGTGCTGAAGTGTTTGTATGAAAACGCCACCATGTCGGTTCGCCTCCAGGATCAAAACTAGGAACCTATCCAGCTGCAGCGAGGGGTGAGACAGGGAGACGTTATATCTCCGAAACTGTTCACCGCCGCCCTGGAAGATGTTTTTAAGCTTTTGGACTGGAGTGGACTCGGCATCAATATCAACGGCGAGTACATCACCCACCTTCGATTCGCTGACGATATCGTGGTCATGGCTGAGACTATGGACGACTTAGGCACAATGCTCGATGGCCTCAGTAGAGCCTCTCAACAAGTGGGTCTTAGAATGAACATGGACAAGATGAAAATTATGTCAAATGTCCGTGTCATACCTACTCCTCTGAAGGTTGGAGGCTCTACACTCGAAGTTGTTACCGAATATGTACACCTGGGACAAACAGTCCAGTTAGGTAGGTCCAACTTCGAGAAAGAGATCAATCGTCGAATCCAACTCGGCTGGGCAGCGTTCGGGAAGCTTCGCAATATCTTTACGTCCCAGATACCTCAGTGTCTTAAGACCAAGGTCTTGGATCAATGTGTGTTGCCAGTGATGACGTACGGAACTGAGACATGGTCGCTTACTATGGGCCTCATAAGAAGGCTCAAGGTCTCCCAATGGGTAATGGAGCGTGCTATGCTTGGAGTTTCTCTGCGTGATTGAATCAGAAATGAGGAGATCCAAAAGAGAACCAAAGTAACCGACCTAACTCTCAGAATTGCTAAACTTAAGTGGCAGTGGGATGGGCACATTGCTCGTAGAACAGATGGCCGTTGGGGCAGTAAAGTTCTCGAGTGGCGACCACGCACCGGAAAGCGTCGTGTAGGCAGGCCTCCCCCTCGTTGGACCGATGACCTGGTGAAGGTCGCGGGAAGCCGCTGGATGCGGGCAGCGCAGAACCGGTCGTCGTGGAGATCCTTGTGGGAGGCCTATGTCCAGCAGTGGACTTCCTTCGGCTAATATGACGAACTTGTCATTATAAGTCAGGATGCCGCTGGATGCGGGCAGTGCAAAACTGGTCATCGTGGAAATCCTTGGGGGAGGGCTAATACTAAGTATGGATTGTGCCTTTTTTTCTGGGAGTTTGTGTTTTGTAGGTAATTGGGATATGACCACATCATAAATATATAATGTCCTATTGATCACTAAATTGCCCTCCTACTGAAATTTTAATAAACCTTACCTACTCGTTTTTCCATCAAGTCTTCAATTTTTTATCCGACTGCGCCTGAAGGAGGGTTATGTTTTTCGAGTGTATGTATGTATATTTCTTTGGCACGCCCTGTAGCCTAAATGGCTTGATGGATTTTGGAGTGCAAGGAGTCATTAGATTTGTTTTGATCCCATGAGTGACATAGGATACATTTTAACCCGACTGGCAAAAAAGAGGGATTAAGTTTCTATGCCGATGGGTTTTTAATTATTCATGTAGTTACTTATTCATCAATATCACAAAATAAGTACATTAGATGACGCTGGAAAAACTATGAAACTGAAAATGTTTTTTGGCATTCAAGCTATAAACACATTTTGTTATATGATGTCACTTCTAAGTATTTCAAACATTTTTAAAACAAAATATCATTTTCGACAGATGTTAAAAGGTAACTCAGATGACCAGCAGTCATCATCGCTATTGGTGGAAAAATATTTTGTGATCATGATAGTGAGGGAGTACTGTGCTGCGTGCAGCAGAAGGTACTAATTAATTCTTTTGATAATATAGGGTTTTCCAATAAGAGGTGTTATTTTGAATAGCCCGCTATTTTTCGGTAGATGTCACTTTAGAAGCTGTCATTTTTTGACATTTGACAAGTAGAAAATGGAACGATATTATTAAAATTCTTTATAAAAATGGTGAAAATTTGGCAGAGACGGTTTGTAAAACTCGAACATTTTTGGGTCGTCGTGAAGCACCTTGTCGGACGGCAATACAGAAATTGGTGGAAAAATTCGAGCTGTTGGGACAAGTTAGTGATGTGAAGAATAAAACCCTTGCACGTCGCTCAAGAACAGCCGAGAATATTGCTGCTGTAGCCGAAAGTGTTAAAGAAAACCCAGGTTTGTCCATTCCTCGTCGTTCTTTGAAATTAGGCATTCCACAAACGTCATTACACCGTATTTTTATAAAGTTCAGTTAACACAAGAACTCAAGCCGGCCGTGTCTTTGCTGATTGGGTTGTTGAAATGCATGAAAATGATACGGAATTCCATCGAAAAATCATCTTGAGGTATGAAGCCCATTTCCACCTCGGTGGCTTCGTCAACAAACAAAATTGTCGCATCTGGGGCTCGGAAAACCCAAGAATTATTGTTGAAAAGCCTCTCTATCCTCAACGTGTGACTGTTTGGTGCGTGTGGCCGCCGCTTCTGTAGATCTTCGATGAGCAGATCTGGAGAACATCCACTAGTTGAAAGGTAGATGGAGGTCTTCAAGTTGCGACCTCGAGGTGGTTGATGATTTGCTAGTTGATAGGTTCTCGCAGGTCCGCTAGGTGAGATGCAGTTGAAAGGCGAACCGATGCATAGGGGCGGTGTCAAATGAAACAGCTGCTGGTACAATGAGAGCCGCAACCGAAGAGCGAGGTAATTCTCCAAGCGAGTTTTTTCTGGATTTTCTTCTTTTTCCTTTTTACTGCCAAGGCGGTCGTGTTCAGTGCGGTTTATGGTGCGGTGGAGTCATTGGACCTTACTTTTTCGAAAATAAGGCTGGAGCAACAGTCACGGTGAATGGATGATTAATGATTTTTTATGGTCGGAATTGGATCGTATTGATCTTGACAACGTTTACTTTCAACAAGACGGCGCTACGTGCCACACAAGCAACGAAACCATTGATCTTTTGCGGGAAAAGTTTCCGGACCGTGTTATCTCTCGAAGAGGTGATCACAATTGGCCACCGAGATCTTGTGATTGAAGGTCTACGCCAACAGCCCAGCGTCGATTCAAGACCTCAAGGATGGAATTCGTGAGGCTATGGAGGACATAGGGCAGCCACTTTGCGATTTGTTTATGGAAAATTTCATGAAAAGGATATGGTCCTGTAAGCGTGGTCGTGGTGGTCATTTGCCTGATGTTATTTTCCACTATCAACGTAATTTCCAATATATCTTCTTCTTTATAATGAAATAAACATCCGATCATTTATATTAAAAAATGACATTTTTCTTTGAATATCAAAATAACACCTCTTATTGGAAAACCCTTTATAAGTATGTTCCTAACAGAAATATTTGGTACCAACCTTCATTCTGAACATTTATTTATGTTTATTTCTGTATATGAAATTTATCTGATTAAATTTCTTCAAATAAAATCAAATTTAAAGAAGCTATATTCGTTCCTGTGTCCTTATTAGGACAGAACGTTGCAAGTAGCAAATAGACATTCTACCTGTTTTGATCACTGATGATGAGCAGGGCCTTCTGCTTTTATTGTGTCCTATGCTACACTTGTTTTGTTACACCTGTATAATACGGGATAGTATACAGTGCAACTAAAACTTGAAGTAGCTCATTGTTCTCAAGCCTTATTTTACCTAGAATAATCGGCCAAGTTTTTTTGACTTTGATTTTCAATGTGCAGATCCACCCGCTCTCGGTTGAGCTGAGCTACGCGATCTGCGACTGCTGTATAGACCAGCTCAGGCTCGCACACCGTTTCAAGAAACAAGTGTTAGAATGCGAGAAAAAGTACAAGGAGCATTTCAAACGTGAGTTTGATATTTATTATGGAGAGAGCTAGCTTTGAGTTTCTTTACTTGATTGAGTAAACAAGAGGAGATGTACATTAAAATAATACATTTAATGAAAAATCTCACATGGTCGTCTGGCTTCAACTACTAGAGGGAGACTGACACACTTTCATAAATAATATGTCTGTATGTCATACATAATATTTTATTAATTTCACGAGTTATAATAATGTCTTGGGCCCACAGGTGGGTCAAGAACTCGACTGCGATACGCAGCGCTGGGGTTTCAGTGTTTAAGGCCGGCTAAGCGAATACAATTCACGCCTAGGTTCCACAAACGGAAACACAAGCTAGGCTTTGCTAACACATGGGACACAAACGCGGCTGTCTTGGGGACACAAAATGTCCACAATCCAAGGGAAACGGCGACCCTTAATAACCTTTATTCACAGCCTTAAAAACTGAGGGGATATTTGTATCTAACGGCAGCTCCGGCGAGCTAACACTAGCACATTAAAAATAAACATTTGCAAACTAATTAAATACACAATATGGAACCCTAGAAATGGTTACGAGTTAACAGAAAAGATAACAAAAGTTACATATAACACTCACCAGAAACAACTGATATATATACTTTGCCAGAAACGAAGCCATGGGACCTCCCGTGGTCTTTCGATGTAGGTGGCAATTTAAGTGTGTTTCAGGTGCGTGAGTACCCAGTTCATGCATGTGTTTGTGTGTGTAGTAAGCCACAAAGACCTTAGCTTCAATCCGATGGGCACCAATCTTGATCTAGCAGGGCTCCTTGGGCTAATCGGCTTGATGTGTACACAAATTACGACTCGCAATAGTCAATTTACTTAATAGGTATGACGGCGCCACGGGAGAATCGGCTCAGTAGCGCCACCTACTACTCGATTGATCGACTGCCTAGTTTCTGAACGAAACTGACGTAACACCGAACGCTGGAAGGGCGGCCATCTTACTCAAGTTGTCATTCTGGATTTGTCAAACGATCGAAGCGCACGCGTCCACGCGTTCGGTGGAACGTCATAATCCTATCCGTTTCAATCTTATCGATCCTTTGTTCTAACATCTAAATTATAATTCTAAAGGTGATTAAAGTATTGTCGTTAACTATAAAGCGTTGTATTGTTACAAATAGTCGTCACTTAGCCTAAGCCCACGCATTGGTTGAAAATCATGGCAGACCCTCCTGACAGGGCTTCCGAGCCTTCATCAGAAGTGGGATACGAAAGGCACAAACCACCTGAACAGACGAACCGCGAAGAGTTGGGACAATCGAGCACAAAAAATGAAAATGACGCAGTTAGTTTGCTATCTGGAATGGAGGCGATTTTATCGCGACTATTGGCTGCTACGCAGCCGGCATCTGTACAGCGTAATTCTACACAGCTGATAAAGTTTGACCCTGATGACGCCGAGGCGGATATTGAAGGTTGGTGCAAAATTACCGAGATTATAGTGAACGACCGTAAATTAGCTGGGGCAGAACTCCTTTTAGCCCTCACACACGCCCTCAAAGGACGTGCTGCTTTATGTTTGACCAAATTACACACGACACAGATAGAATGGCCACAGATTAAGGAAATGCTACTAGCTAAGTTTATGAAACCTATGCTTATGCAAGACTACTTTGATGAAGTTATGAGATTTCAAATTGGAAGCAAGGAAACAGCGTCAGAAGCAGCTTTGCGCTTATGGAATTTGATCGAGCGAATACCAAAACTTGAAATGGCTGAAGATGTGATAACTGGATTCGTTGTTGCTGTCCTTTGTCAACGAGATTCCCTGATACGAAGAGAATTGAATTCGAACTCAATCACTACAAGAGCCCAGCTTTGCCGTGTACTCAACGGGATATCACTCAAGAGGCGGCATGACGACAATGATAGTCATGAAATTGATTCCAAGAGGGCTCGTACATCGACTGATGTACGATTTGCCGGATCCTGTCATTATTGCGGTAATCGCGGACACAAGATAGAGGAGTGCCGCAAGCGACGAGATAATCTTGCGAAGACCAAGCCTGTAGAGAGAGAAAAGAACGTCTCATGCTTTGCATGTGGAAAGACTGGACATCTTAGCACAACGTGTCCCGATAAGAAGACTGGAAGCGGTCAACCAACTGCAAAGGAGGTCCATGTTTGCGAGCGCAGGTCGGCAAGAGGTACACTGAAGACATCGACTAGTGAGACCATTCCATTTCTTTTTGACAGCGGTTCAGCTTGTTCATTGATCAAAGATGGCCTGATTGGTGCAGTGCCTGGCACTGAATCCCATGATCCTATATATCTAGCGGGTATAGGTGGGGAAAATGTTAAGTGTACCAATCAGGTGCACAGTACTGTACAAATACAAGGCATCTCAGTACCAATATTATTTCATGTTGTTTCTGACGATGCAATATCCGAAGGCATCATCATCGGGCGGGAAATACTTGATCAAGGAATTCATGTTGAAATCAATAGCGATTCTATATTTTTTTCAAGGCGCAAGGGCATTAATACATGTGAGGCTGTCAATGCATTTGATTTAACTTCGGTCGATACTGATTTAGAGGGCCCCGAGCGAGATGCACTGATAGCCGTATTGTGTAAGTATAGCGACTTTTTCATAGACGGTGTGCCAACTCGTCGTGTGACTACAGGTGAGCTGAAAATAGATCTTATTGACCCACACAAAACCGTGCAGCGCCGCCCATACCGACTATCACCTGCGGAAAAAGAGGTAGTTAAGGCAAAAGTTCAGTCCCTTCTAGATGCCGGGGTGATCCGCGAAAGCTCATCCCCTTTTGCGAGCCCCATCTTGCTTGTCAAAAAGAAAGACGGTACAGACAGAATGTGCGTGGATTATAGGGAGTTGAACGCGAATACCCGTCCCGAACATTACCCCCTACCTAGAATAGATGAACAAGTAGATCGTTTAAACGGCGCTAATTTATTTTCTTCTCTAGACATGGCTTCAGGCTACCATCAGATTAACGTAGCCCCTGATTCAATAGAGCGAACTGCTTTCGTGACTCCGGATGGACAATACGAATACCTCGCTATGCCATTCGGGTTACGAAACGCAGCATCCGTCTATCAACGTTGTATAAACAAGGCACTGAAATCCTTAAAGGACACTGTCGCGTTAGCGTATATGGACGACGTCCTTTGTTACTCGGCTGATGTCGCCGGAGGCCTACAACGTCTTGATGCTGTGCTTGCTGCACTCGCTGAGGCGGGCTTCTCCTTTAACATTCGTAAATGTAAATTTATGAAAAGAGAAGTCAATTACTTAGGGCACGTGATAAGATCTGGCGAAGTAAGGCCAAATCCTGGGAAAATACAGGCCCTAATTGACGCTCCTACCCCAACTACAGCCACCCAAGTAAGACAATTCATAGGGCTTGCGTCATATTTTCGACGGTTCATCCCAAATTTCGCCAGCCTTCTGGGTCCGCTGTACCAACTCACGAAATATAATGGTCGTATTACATGGACATCAAAGCATGAAGATGTGCATAAGCAAGTCATCGAAATCCTTACGTCTGAACCAGTGCTGACTATCTTCGACCCAGATGCACCCGTAGAGCTTCACTGCGACGCTAGTTCCGAAGGCTACGGGGCCATATTGATCCAAAGAAAAGACAATATCCCGCATGCAGTCGCCTACTTCAGTCGTCGTACCACGGAGGTCGAGTCTAGGTACCACTCGTACAAGTTGGAGACCTTGGCTGTGATACGTGCTGTTGAGAATTTCCGCCACTACCTCTATGGTCGGCATTTTGTCGTTCACACAGACTGTAATTCACTGAAAGCCTCTAAGGGTAAAGTTGACTTAACATGGCGTGTCCATCGCTGGTGGGCAGACCTCCAGGCTTACGATTTCGACATCGTGTACAAGGAAGGTCGTAGCATGGCACATGCAGATTTTCTGTCACGAAACCCTTTGCCATCTCCCTCGCATGCCACGAATACAGCTGAAACAAACCCAGTAGATTCTCACAAAATCGTGAACTTTGTGGAACTTCATAACAGCTGGCTTCAGGTAGAACAAAGACGGGATAGTGAAATCCAAGATATTATAAAAAAGCACGAAAACAAAGAGCTACCTGAAGCAGTCGCCCACACATACGATGTGCGAGACGAGGTACTATATAGAAAGGTAGAACGTAACAAACGACCACTGATTTGGACACTTATAAATCACGTTCATTGTGAAATTAAGCACCTAGGTCATGACAAGACTCTGGACAAACTCTATGAACAATATTGGTTCCCTCAGATGTCGAAAAATGTACGGAAGTTTATCGACGCGTGCATTGTCTGTAAAGCTTCTAAAGGCCCTTCCGGCGCTCAGCAAGTCAGGTTACACCCCATACCCAAAGTGGCTGTTCCGTGGCACACCATCCATATCGACCTCACAGGTAAGCTGAGTGGGAAGAGTGACAGAAAAGAGTACGTGTCGGTCATTATAGACACGTTCACAAAGTATGTTCTCTTGGAGTACACCCAATCTCTTGATGCAGCCTGTGCAGTGAAAGCCTTAAAAAAGGCTGTTTGCTTATTTGGCGCACCTAAGAGAATTATAGCTGACCAGGGAAGGTGCTACATAAGCGCTGAGTTTAAGGAGTTTTGTAGCGAGCATAACATTGAACTCCATCTTATAGCGACAGGTTCGTCCAGGGCCAACGGACAGGTAGAAAGGGTCATGCGCACGCTCAAGAGCTTGCTAACCATTATTGAGAACGATGCCAATAAGGTATGGCGAGATGAACTTGAGGACGTACAGTTAGCACTGAACAGCACTAGGTCCAGGGTCACGGGATACACCCCTACTGAACTTATGTTTGGCGTGCGTGCGCAATCATTGGGATTATCTCAAATTGCCCCTTCTAGTTCAAGCGCGGCTTCCCGTGCTGATTTAGACAGTATTAGGAGTAATGCATCCGACAATATTGAACGAGCGGCGGAGACGGAAGTAGAACGTTTTAATCGCGGTAAGGCAACGGTTAGGCCTTTTTCAAAAGGGGACTACGTATTTATCAAAAGTAGCGAACGTAGTCAGACGAAACTTGCCAAAAAGTTTAAAGGACCCTTCGTGATAGTTAGGGTTTTAGAAAACGACCGATATGAGTTAAAAGGAGTTAGCAGATCTAACCGCATCTATAAGTACTCACACGAAAATTTGCGGGCAATACCTAAAGGGTTCGAAGGTTTAGCACAAATATCCGCAAATTTGATCAATGATGAAATGGCCGAGACGGCGGTCAATAGAAATGAAAGTGGTCAATTCATACCATTCGATGACGACAGTGATACGCTCTCCGTCTCCAGCGAAGGCACCGTAGATGGCGACTCCGATACCGCCACGGCTACTGATAGCGAATCACACACTGGTTTACATGCAGCTCAAGTGCATTTTAGTAAGTCGAGTTCCACCATAGCATCCTTAAAAAAAAAAGCAATAGTAAGGCTTGGCGCTGATCGCTGGTCGAAAGGGCCCAGTACGCCCGGTCCACGCTATATGTATGTGAGTTTTGATAGCTGGTCGAAGGGGCCCAGCACGCCCGGTCCACGCTACACATATGTTCTGAAAGCTGGTCGAAAGGGCCCAGCACGCCCGGTTCACGCTATGTTTACGCGAGTTTTGATAGCTGGTCGAAAGGGCCCAGCACGCCCGGTCCACGCTATATGTATGTGAGTTTTGATAGCTGTTCGAAGGGGCCCAGCACGCCCGGTCCACGCTACTTATGTGTTCTGAAAGCTGGTCGAAAGGGCCCAGCACGCCCGGTCCACACTACGCTTGTAGTTCCCGAAAGCTGGTCGAAGGGGCCTAGTATGCCCGGTCCACGCTGCATGCCGGTTAAACGGTCGTAAGGGCCTTGTACGCCCGGTTCATAACAGCGTGTCACGTTGAAGTCAGGTTTGGCCGAGCATTGATTGTTAACATCGCAAATGTCTTTTCCTTAGGTGAAGATCGGCAACCGCACGAGGACGTGCGATAGTCAGGATTGGCCGTGACGGCGCCACGGGAGAATCGGCTCAGTAGCGCCACCTACTACTCGATTGATCGACTGCCTAGTTTCTGAACGAAACTGACGTAACACCGAACGCTGGAAGGGCGGCCATCTTACTCAAGTTGTCACTCTGGATTTGTCAAACGATCGAAGCGCACGCGTCCACGCGTTCGGTGGAACGTCATAATCCTATCCGTTTCAATCTTATCGATCCTTTGTTCTAACATCTAAATTATAATTCTAAAGGTGATTAAAGTATTGTCGTTAACTATAAAGCGTTGTATTGTTACAAATAGTCGTCACTTAGCCTAAGCCCACGCATTGGTTGAAAATCATGGCAGACCCTCCTGACAGGGCTTCCGAGCCTTCAGGTACATATGTCTATTCACAGTTCAAAACACAACGCAGTCACTACGGCGGCGCTATAATTGATTCTTACCAAACCGCGATAAGCTAATCAAATATTCCAATGTTCGTCATACAGTACGCTATTGTTAATTCAATAAGTAGGGGTTTTCAGACACTCTCAAAGTACTAAGTACGTGCCCGGAGTCCCCGCCAATATGGCATACAAACTAAGGAGTCACAAATTGACGGTGTTCACAAAATATTTGAAGGAGCGCGGTACGGGCGCCGCTCTCAAAGCTCTGTCGGTGACTGACAGGCGCCGCGGCACGGGCGCGTTGCGGCGCCGTCGTTCGGGCGGCGGCTGACGACAGCGTGATTTCCAACGCCTCCTGTTGCCATGCGCAGCGCGGAAATTTGCTCGATTTAAACAGTAACTCATCATAATGTTTCAGGTTGTGGCATTGGCGGACTTACCAAGCAGGAGCCCCGGGTCGGCGACCGGGCTGGAGACAAGAAGTTTGAGACCTGTTACTCTGATTCCGACGCTGGCCTCTGGGTTCCGAAATTTTCGGCTGGCCTAGTGTTTGGTATGGATGTGAATTAATTTTCAGCGATTTAAAGGAGTTTTGGTAAATTTTGGGCCCACAACTGCCAGTGCTTGTTGCATTTTACTGGCAATATCGTACAAAAGTGCTAAGTGATAAGTGCCCCAATAGTTAACAGTTTCAAAAAGAGACTAGACAATTTTTTTAAAAATAAATGAACACTAGTGCAGTGATACACACGCATCAGCTCGTAGAGCTGGTTATAATCCACACATGGGGGCCAAGTCCAAAATACTTGTCCATGTCTCATCGATAAGTGTGAACTTTTCAAAGCCGGCCAAGTGCGAGTCGGACTCGTACTATCGCACCTCTCCACTCAAGAACGACAATGGTAACTATTCCTTAAAAAAAAAGACATCAACGTGAGTGGCGAAAAAATGACTTCTTTTTAGGGTTCCGTACCTCGAAAGGAAAAAACGGAACCCTTATAGGATCAGTTTGTTGTCCGTCCGTCCGTCTGTCTGTCTGTCAAGACCCTTTTTCTCAGAAACGCGTGGAGGCATTAAGCTGAAATTTATATCAAATACTCAGGTCTACTGTCCCTTAGAGCTGTGAAAAAATCTAACTTCTAAGCCAACTCAATCAAAAGATACAGCCGTTTATGCCGCAAATTTCTGCAAATTTTTGATACGCAAGGGAATCAAAACCTACAGGGTACTTCCCGTGAACTCAGAATTTTTAAATTTGTTACGAAGCAACGTCTTATAGCACAGATAAAGGAAAAAATTGCGAAAACCGTAAATTTTTACTTCAGCATATCATAAAAATATTTTTAATAATTTTAAAATACCATAACTATGATTCGATTGACGTGATGGGTGAACTTTTACTTATGTACCTACAGGTTTGTACGGAACCCTCGGTGCGCGAGTCCGACTCGCACTTAACCGGTTTTTTTAAATTCAGTTCGAAAAATTTCAGACGGACGGACGGATAGATAGATATACAAGGTAGGCTTACTGATCCGTTCCGTTACCTGATACGGAACGTTAGAACGTTAAATATCTAGTATGAAACTAAATAGAATTAATTATTGCAGAAGAAGAAGAGTTACATAATATTAAATCGGAGACAGATACAGAAGCCTTTTGTAATGATGACGTCAATACTGATGACGTAGAAAATGAGGAATGCTTCGAGGATGGTGCTGATGTCGACGGTATGTGTTGGTAAAGTAATATTATTTTTACTTTACTTTAAAAATTACAAAATAAAATCAATTATTGCAGAGGAAAAAAGTGAGTTGGACACAGTTTCACCATTCGTTGATGATATCAATATTGATGACGTAGACAGTGAAGAGTGCTTCAAGGATAATACTGATGACGACAGCGGTATGTTATTTCTTTACTAATATTATTTTTTACTGTACTATGGAAAATCTAATTAAATTAATTATTGCAAAAGAAAATAGCGAAACTGTAAAAACTGAGGAATACTTCGAGGATGATACTGATGACGACGGCGGCAGCATGTTATTTCTTTACCAATAATATTTTATCTTTACTATAGAAAGTCTAATAATATTAATTATTGCAGAAGAAAATAGCGACTTGCACACAATTCCACCTCCCGTTGATGATGTCAATACTGATGACGTAAAAACTGAGGAATGCTTCGAGGATGGTGCTGATGACGGCGGTATGTTATTTCTTTACCAATAATTATTTCTTTAACATATATTATAATTATTTTATGTATAAAATTTATTATTCAAAAGAAACAAAACAGTCACTTAAATAAATCTATAAAACAATTTGCTTCAATATAGACCTATAGTTTTCTTAATAATAAAGTATTATATTTAGTTTGCAAAAGCCATCGACGGACGACGAATACGTCGCAACTCAACAAAACACAAAAGATAAGTGCAAATATTTAAAAAGAAAAAAGGAGTTCAGTTTTTACTTGACGCTTAATGTTAGACAGAGACTGCGATACTGTGCCTCAAGCATACTGTCCAATATTACGCGGACACTCCGGTCTACGAGTGCTTTCTGGACCTGTCGAAAGCCTTTGATTTGGTGTCCTATGATGTGCTCTGGCACAAAATGAGGTCAGAAACTGGCCTCCCAGAAGAGGTAGACAAAATTTTTGATCATTGGTATAACAACCAAATAAATTTAAAGTGGGCAGACACTATCTCCGATGCGTACAGGCTGAAGTGTGGTGTGAGGCAAGGAGGTTTAACCTCTCCTCGACTCTTTAGCCTGTACGTAAATGGGCTTCTTGAGGAACTAGGCAACACTGGAGTCAGCTGTTCCATAAATGTTAAATATATCAACAACATCAGCTACGCTGACAATATGGTGTTGCTGGGCCCAGTCTTTTTATACGTACAGTCTGTGAGTCAACTATACGCAGAAGACAATTAACACCTTGCGCGTTCAGTATAACAACGCATTCAGGATGTTATTAGACCGCCGAAATACTGCAGCGCCTCAGGCATGTTTGACTCGTACTGATGACTTTCATGCCATCTTAAGAAAGAGGGCCGCCTCGTTGCTGAACCGTGTCCGTGGCAGCACCAGCTCAGGATGAGCGTTGTGGCTAGCCGACCCAACTGTTCTATCTTGTGGCAATTGGTACGGCTGCATGTAAATTAATAATAATTTATTGTAACCCTACTAACACTCTATGGTCTATGTTGTCTGAAATAAATGTTTTGATTTGATTTAAAGTTTTACTAAATAGAGGAAAACGTATCAACATTCGTAAAATGATCGTTATAAAACCTACAAACACGACAAATGAAACTATTATTAACAAGGCATTTGTTACTAACGTGTGAAAGAAATTGCATTTTCTTGCGACAATTTCTTTCACGTTGGCGTGGTATTCTAAAAGATATTTTTTTTTACAATAATTTAGTTGAATCCGTAATGTTGTTTAATAATATAAACAGGGTTACCGAATCAAAACAAGTGCGACGCTGCTGCAGGTTTTTAATGCCTTTCTGCCGAAGATTCATAATCGTTGTAAAAACCACCAGTAAGATAATCCAGGCCCTTTACGAAGTTCTTCTGCAATCTCTGTACACTACAAGCAAACTCCAGATTGGTTCCAACGTACCTATTATACAGCAGCTTTTAGTTTAAGATTCGTATTAAATGGTGGCTACTCGAGAAACAATTTTACGAGTTCTCGGAATTCCTTGATTTGCCAATACTATTTTAATTTTATTTGATTATGTAATGAATATCAGCCGAAAAACGTCGACTGCTAGACAAAGGCCTCCCCCAAAGATTTCCACGACGACCGGTCCTGCGCTGCCCGCATTCATCGGCTTCCCGCGATCTTCACCAGGTCGTCGGTCCACCTTGTGGGAGGCCTGCCTACGCTACGTTTTCCAGTGCGCGGTCGCCACTCGTTTTTCGGCTGTAATGAATGCTCGAACGATGACGGTTACTGTTTTATTGTTATTTTGTTTTTATGTACTTGCATTAATATGCAATAATTTAATTATTTTAAGAAGTAGTGAATTTGATTGTATTTAAAATGAATTTGATGTTTAAGGTTACCTAGACCTTAGATTATTAATAATAATCTAATTTCGTATTTTACCTTTTGACTTGTGACAAGTGTTACCAATAATTTTTTTCTTGTCATCATACATAGACTGTCAAAACATAACCCTCATTTTTTGTAGTCGGGTAATTAAATCTAATGTGAGTCCGTCTGGCCGTTCTATACAACCAATTTGCTTTTTTTTAATAAAAGGTATTGTTTCATAGATTTGTTATCAAGCATTGAAAAATCACCTAACTTTCACCCTTCTCAAGTTACACTCAAACACGATTATCATAGCTTTCTTTCTCAATATTTCCGGTTCTAATCGATGTACGCAATTAGTTTTTTTGGTGTCGGAACAATCGTTAGAACAAGCTCTTTCATTTGAGCTATCGCCTATTTCAATAGGTTGGGTTTGAGGAAAGCTAGGTGTGTACATTCAACGCGCACATTCTTGCACACCGCGTAACGTCGATGGCGCACCGCTTGCGGGGTTGCTGGTCGCCCGCCGAGCACTCTCGATGTCCATAGTAAAAAAAAAAGTTAATGCTGTGCAGCAACACGGTTTCTCCTCGTGTTATATAACAGTTTTTTGTTTTAGGCAAAGTCACAAAAACACGCAGTAAAAACTTATTAAAAACATTAAGATGCACCTGCGATTTTTGCAACGAACAGTTCACGACTAAAAGTGATTTGCACGATCATTATACAGACAAACATATTCCGGATGATTTCTCCTGTACGCTTTGCAACTTGCCTTTTGAAGGGCGAAAGGGTCTTCTCAAACACCTGATGTTGGAACACGAAAACTACCGCTGTCAGTTTTGTACAGAAACGTTCACGATGTTAAAAACTTTGAAGCAACACGAGCATTCCCACACAGAAGAAGGATTTGTTTGCGATTACTGTCAAAAAAAAATTAAGTCGAAAATCTCTTTGATACAACACATCCGTATGCATATGTGGCGTTATAAAAAATATGGATGCAAGAGTTGTGGAAAAAAGTGTAAATGCAGTGTTCCCGAAAAACGAAATTCGCGTTTTAAATGTGAACTGTGTGACAAAACTTACACACTGAGAAAACATTTGGTGATACATTTGAAATCCCATACTGGTGAGATATCTTTTCTGTGCATGTTTGTTTTAATGGTTTTAACCGCCTTCGTGGCGTATTGGTTAGTCCACTTACTTCTTACTTCGGGTTAGTCCCATATGTCCCCGCGTGGGGACATGTGGGACTTTTAGTTTTGTATGTCCCCGAATTTTTATTTGGGGACATATGGGACTTTTAAAGTTTTGTTTGACCCGAATTTTATTATTTTCATTCAAAATTTAAAAGACACGTTAATAAATAACAATTATCTTGTCACCGTACATATGTTTTTTTAAATTTTAACTGAAAATAATAAAATTCGGGAAGAAACAAAATTTAAAAAGTCCCAAGACTGTGTTGTATTAAGTTTTAGTATTTTGTAGATTAAGAAATTTTAAAGGCGCTCAATTTTGGAATACCTATAAAAACTGATTTTGATTTGCTATTCCTAAATAAATAATTATTCTCCTGACATTATTTAATAAATAACAATTATGCTTTCACCGTACACGTGTCTTTTAAATTTTGAATGAAAATAATAAAATTCGGGGACAAACAAAACTTTAAAAGTCTCATACGTCCCCAAATAAAAATTCGGGGACATACAAAACTAAAAGTCCCACATGTCTCCACGCTGGGACGATCGCGCTGGGACATATGGGCCTAACCCGCCTTTCACCATCTTATCGCCAAACATCAATGTTAACAGCCTTGATGTGTTCCGGTATGATGATTGGGAAGCCAGTTCCCTATAGCGTTGGGGAATCTTGGTTATCCCGATTCCAGCTTCGGCATCATCGTCACTAATCATCAGGTGAGATAAAGTCACGGGCACCAATTGTAAAGAAAAAATAGGTTTTGCTATCATTTGGAGAGCATTGTTAACATTTATTATGAACAATGGTGTGGATTCGGTTTTGCACAAATCAACTAAACTAAACTAAAGTTCGGTTAAGATGTGTCAAAATTACGATTGCTATTCGGAATAACTCGACTTTAACTTATCTAACAGATCCAAACTAAAATCGAACTAAATTAAGTTTAGAACGCCATTTTGCTATTCGGAACGACTATATTTTAGATGTGTCAAACTTAAATAGAGCCAGTTTTAATCGCGACCTATTTTGCTGACCACTAAATTTTAATTGGTTTGAAAAACCACAAAAGTGGAATTTTTATATAAAAGACCTAAGTAAAGTGAAGGTATAAACCCTGATAAGTACTCCAGGACACTGCACCTTTGACCTGAAGGTGTCATGATTATCAGGTTGGTGGCCGACAGCTCTATAAAACAGTCAAAGCTAGAAGTTTGGCGTTTGGACCAAAATGCATCAGCACACTGCGCGACTCGGACCCGAAGAAATCTGATCTGAGGTTTTGACTCTGATGATGGTGATCAGATCAGTAAACCAGGTTGGAAGACGTCTGGTCTTATGTCTTTCCAACTTTCAGCTTTGGCAGTTTTAGGGAGCCATCGATTACCAACAAAAAAGATTCTGACAACCCATAATGCCCCAAAACACTTTTAGACAAATTCAAACCTCTAAATATTTCACTCAAAAATCCTTGATGCCGAGCCAAAAAATACTAAAAAAAACAAAATCAGCTGTTTTATTGAACGTTTAAAACATTAACAACATTAATGTGTTCCGGCTTGAAGATAAGATAGCCAGTTCTCCATTGCGTTGGGGAATCTTGGTAAGCCCGCTTCCATCTTCGGCATCATCATCACTTACCATCAGGTGAGTGAGATGATGCCAAGGGCTTACCAATTGTGAATAAAAAAAAAAGTTTTGTATATTATTTTCGTAGCATGAATGACATATGCAACAGAGATAGCACTAGGCCATCACTTTACTTAGGTATTCATCACAAATTTTGTGGTTTTCCAAGACCAATTAAAATTTAGTGGTCACCAAAATAGGTCGCGATTAAAATTTGCATAATTTTAGTTTGACACACCTAAAATATGTTCGTTCCGAATAGCAAAATGGCTTTCTAAACTTACGAGGGCGGTTTGATAAGTCCATAACTTTGGAAAGAAGAAACACTCTTTTTACACATACTTTTTTTTATTTTCTATATAATCTCGTTTCAACTCTACGCTCTTAGTCCAGCCACAGTATATATATTAAGTACTAAGTCCAGCTATGTTCCAACCTCTTATGACACCCATCAAAAAATATTTTTTGTCAAACCCTGAAATATAGGCCTCAGTTTCGGCTACCACCTCTTCGTTTGACGAAAATCTTTGCCCGCCAAGCCATTTCTTCATGTTTGGGAAGAGGAAAAAGTCACAGGGGGCTAAATCTGGCGAATACGGAGGGTGTGGCAATAATTCGTATCTTAATTCGACAATTTTTGATGTCGCGATTGCAGACGAGTGGGCCGGTGCATTATCCTGATGAAATGGATTTTTTTTCTTTGCTAGATGCGGCATTTTCTTGATAAACTTTTTATTGAATCTATCTAACAATGCAGCATAGTAAGCTCCGGTTATTGTCTTGACTTTATCCAAAAAATCGATGTAAATAACCCCTTGGCTGTCCCAAAAGACTGTGGCCATCACTTTACCAGCCGATCAAACAGTTTTTGCCTTCTTGGGGGCACGTTCTCCGGTAGAAGTCCATTGCTTCGACTGTTGCTTAGTCTCTGGTGTATAATGATGATGGACCCACGTTTCGTCAACTGTTATGTACCGACGCATAAACTCACTCGGATTGCGATTATTCATGGCTAGGCATTCCTCAGAAGCTGTTACAGTATTTCGTTTCTGGTCAACTGTTAGTAAACGCGGCACTCATCTTGCAGAAAACTTTTTCATGCCCAGAATATCATGCAAAATATAAAAACCTCGTTCAGTCGAGATGTGCACAGCATCACTTATTTCGCGTATCTTCACTCGACGGTCTAAACGCGGCACCCATCTTGTAGAAAACTTTTTCATGCCCAGAATATCATGCAAAATATAAAAACCTCGTTCAGTCGAGATGTGCACAGCATCACTTATTTCGCGTATCTTCACTCGACGGTCTGCCAAAACAATATCATGTATTTTATTAACCATAATAGATGATGAAGCCCTGCGTAGTGAACTCAATCGGCCTTCCTGGGCGCTCCGCGTCATTAGTGGTAGTACGTCCACAACGAAATTCAGTGAACCACTTATGTACCATCCCATGAGAAGCCGCAGAATCACCATAACACTTTTTCAATT
Organism: Coleophora flavipennella; assembly: GCA_947284805.1. Classification (NCBI taxonomy): domain Eukaryota; kingdom Metazoa; phylum Arthropoda; class Insecta; order Lepidoptera; family Coleophoridae; genus Coleophora; species Coleophora flavipennella. Next base: position 1,945,852 of record OX369253.1, read on the forward strand.
TGTCTTCGGCCTGCTTAATAGTTTTACCACGTTAAAAATAGTGTTACTCGAATACTCGAAACTCGCTTTTCTGCATTTTCAAAGAATACTTAGAAGTCGCCTAACTTTTTTGTTTCTAAAAAGCTTGTTTTCGCGCCAAATTTAAAAAAAGAACGGCATGCGCTTCGTAGTGAGTTTTCAAATATGAGACAAAAAAAATATATTAAAAAACTTTTCAACCTTCAAGTCATTGAGTTGCCAAACTGCCCTCGTAATTTAGTTCGATTTGAATTTAGATCTGTCAGATAAGTTTGTTTGTACCCTATTTAATAATGTTTCAGTTTGTGGCATTGGCGGACTAAACGTAACGCAGACCCGAGACGGCGGTGACATATATTTGGGTACGTCTATTCATATCAGCCGAAAGACGTCCACTGGTGGACAAAGGCCTCCCCCAAGGATTTCCACGACGACCGGTTCTGCGCTGCCCGCATCCAGCGGCTTCCCGCGATGAGTGCAGTCGACCTGCAACAGCACTGCGATTGCCTACCCGCCAGCCAAGTGTGGCGACTACAGCAAATAACCCTATTGATTAATGTCTATTAATGATTATAATCACAACAAAACATAAATTTCACATTTATGTTTTGTTGTGATTATAATCATTAATGAAATGAGGGCCAAGTTTGATATAAAAAAATACAGCGATCTAAATGGGTAGGTACTAAGTTTTATAGTGAAATCATAATAGCTAAGGAACTTCAAATAGAAATATTTATTTTAGACTTCTCAAAATATAGGGTTTTCCAATAAGAGGTGTTATTTTGAATAGCCCGCTATTTCGGTAGATGTCATTTTTGAAGCTGTCATTTTTTGACATTTGACAAGTGTAAACTACGCCATTAATAAAAATGGAACGATACACGCTTCAACAACGCAATGAAATTATTAAAATTCACTATAGAATGGTGAAAATTTGGCAGAGACGGTTCGTAGAACTCGAACATTTTTGAGTCGTCGATCGTCGTGAAGCACCTTGTCGGACCGCAATACAGAAATTAGTGGAAAAATTCTAGCTGGTGGGACAAGTTAGTGATGTGAAGAATAAAACCAGTGCACGTCGCTCAAGAACAGCCGAGAATATTGCTGCTGTAGCCGAAAGTGTTGAAGAAAACCCAGGTTTGTCCATTCCTCGTCGTTCTTTGGAATGAGGTATTCCACAAACGTCATTACACCGTATTTTGCATAAAGATTTGGGTCTTAAGGCTTATAAAGTTCAGTTAACACAAGAACTCAAGCCGGCCGATCATCAACAACGTCGTGTCTTTGCTGATTGGGTCGTTGAAATGCATGTAAATGATCCGGAATTCCATCGAAAAATCATCTTGGGTGATGAAGCCCATTTCCACCTCGGTGGCTTCGTCAACAAGCAAAATTGTCGCATCTGGGGCTCGGAAAACCCAAGAGTTATTGTTGAAAAGCCTCTCTATCCTCAACGTGTGACTGTTTGGTGCGGCTTATGGTCCGGCGGAGTCATTGGACCTTGCTTTTTCGAAAATAAGGCTGGAGCAACAGTTACGGTGAATGAATTGCGCTATCAAGAGATGATTAATGATTTTTTATGGCCGGAATTGGATGGTATTGATCTGGACAACGTTTACTTTCAACAAGACGGCGCTACGTGCCACACTACCAAGCTTTGCTTGCTTGGCGCCTTGACAACAAGTTGCTTCAAGTTGCTTCATTTAGTATCACAGAACATAACAAAATTATTTTAACAAACTGAAACCGTTGTACATTCTCTATTATTTGGAGCAGTCGAAAATAAATATTTTTTATTTTAAGTTCCATACTATGATTTAGGAACCACTATAGAACTTGGTACCTACCTATTTAGATTGATGTATTTTTTTTATATCGAACTTGGCCCCCATTTCACATTTATGTTTTGTTTTTGTTAAGTATTAATTTTAATTTCTTATCTTTATTCAAGTAATAGACATTCACACATAAGTTCTCGAGTGCCGACCGCGCACTGGAAAACGTAGCGTAGGCAGGCCTCCCACTCGGTGGACCGATGACCTTGTGAAGGTCGCGGGAAGACGCTGGATGCGGGCAGCGCAGAACCGGCGGACATCCTTCGGCTGATATGATGATGATAATGAGACATGCATTATGCATACATACATAATTAATATATTGCAGAAAAAAAAAATAATGAATTAGATATTAAATCGAAGATGGTAACAAAAGCTTCACTTCCACGACCCGTTGAAGACGTTAATACTGAGGAATGCTTCAAGAATGGTGCTGATGACGGTGGTATGTAATTTCTTTACCAATATTATTTATACTTTATGTGTATACTGTAAGAACTGTTTTATTTTCAACTCCTAGCCCTGTAGCCCTGTAGCCACGTAGTCCGACTGCTTTGTCCGACTAGTCGGACGACGTGGATTTATTTTTCCTGTTGGTTCGTCTATCGGACTATAAGGAATCGCAATTCCACTCCGCCCGACTAGTCGGACGACGTGGATTTATTTTTCCCAATGGTTCGTCTATCGGGCTATAAGGAATCCTAATTCCATTTCGCCCGAGTAATCGGTCTACTTGGTCTTTTTAATTCCAGTTAGATCGACTAATCGACCTGCATGGATTCGCATTCCGCTTAGTTCGAGTGATCGGTCTACCTGGCCTTTTTTCCCTGTTAGATCGATCAATCGGACTACAAACTCTCACTATATAGTCAAAATAATAAAAACAATTAAGTACGTGTTTTTTATTATTATTATATACCTAAATAACCATTATAGAAACAACTTTTCTTTTAAAATTAAACTTTCCTTAACCACACTAAAACGCACCGCACTATTAACATTTAAAGAGCGAGCCTTTCCACGCCAATCGCTCTAAAAAGAAACCTACATCCATATCAAAATCTGTGAGCATAGAATTTGTGTCTAAAATAAAGCTGTCTCGTCGTAAAACTTCCCTTTTTCTCTTTTCCAAGAGTCCACCTTTCATCTTGAGTAAATTATATTGCGACAAATAAATATGATCCTGCAAACTGTGTTACCATAGGATAAATGTTAATAGTATTCATTTAAGTGCGGTTAAGGAAAGTTTAATTTTAAAAGAGAAAAGTTGTTTTTGTAATGGTTATTTAGGTATATAATAATAATAAAAAACACGTAATAATACTTAATTGTTTTTATTATTTTGACTATATGGTGAGAGTTTCTAGTCCGATTGATCGATCTAAAAGGGAAAAAAGGCCAGGTAGACCGATCACTCGAACCAAGCGGAATGCGAATCCATGCAGGTCGATTAGTCGATCTAACTGAAATTAAAAAGACCAAGTAGACCGATTACTCGGGCGAAGTGCAATTAGGATTCCATAAAGCCCGATAGACGAACCAACGGGAAAAATAAATCCACGTCGTCCGACTAGTCGGGCGGAGTGGAATTGCGATTCCTTATAGTCCGATAGACGAACCAACAGGAAAAATAAATCCACGTCGTCCGACTAGTCGGACAAAGCAGTCGGACTACGTGGCTACCGGGCCCTGTAGTCGGCTAGGCTGGGTACCTTTGATTTCGCATACGTAATCAAATGTTTCATTATTTTTCAGGGAAAACCAAACAACGACGCCGTCCTAGATTTTTTGTTGCAAAATTTAAGTTCACCTGCGACTTTTGCAACGAACTGTTCTCTAATAAAACTGACCTTCATAATCATTTTATAAACAAACATATTCCAGACGATTTTTCCTGTACGCTCTGCAACTTGCCCTTGAAAGAGCGAAATTCTCTTGTCAAACACCTGAAGTTGATACACGAAAACGAGAAGCACTACTGTCAGTATTGTATTGAAACTTTCCCGACGTTGAAAGCTTTGAGGAAACATGAGCCTTCTCATACTAAAGACGGGTTTGTTTGCGATTATTGTCAAAAAGTAATAAAGTCTAAAGCCAATTTGGCCAACCATATCAGTGTTTTTCACTTGGGTACATTCGAAAAATTTGTATGCAAGACCTGTGGATTCGTCACTAACCAAAAACACAGTTTACAGTTTCATATTCAATGTGTCCACGACAACCTGAGGCCTTATAAATGCGATCTGTGTGAAAAAGCTTTCGCGCTGAAAAGTAGTTTAGAGATTCATAAAAGATTTCATACTGGTGAGAAACCTTTTGTGTGCAATCTTTGTCACAAAGATTATATTAGTCATGGCCATCTTAAAGTGCATTATAATCATGTCCATGTTAAAGACAAACATGTATATGTTTGCGATTACTGTAAAAAAGTTTTCACCTGGAAAAGTGGTTTGCTGGGACATATAATTAACCTCCACATGGGCAGATCAGAAGAATGCGTTTGCGAATTATGTGGACGCGCTTATAGCAATTTATCAAGTTTGAGAAAACATGTGTCGGTTGTTCACGATAAGAAAATTAATCGTCACACAGTCAAAGATGAAAAATTTGTGTGCGAGGCTTGTGGACGCGCTTTTAAGAACATATTCTATATGAAAAGACACGTCGAGACTATCCACAATAAGCTGAGGCCTTTTAAATGTGATTTGTGTGACAAAACCTTTACCCGGAAAGAATATATGAAAGATCATTATAGTAGAATGCATACTGGAGAGAGAAATCTATTGTGTCCTAAAGGTAATGTTTATAAAAGGCGTTTCGCCTTACACAATATGCGAAAACATATGAACATATACGCTAAAGACTTTAAAGGATATGTTTGCGATTACTGTTTAACACAAATAAATAAATACACAGTTTGTAGTCGAAAAAGCAGTTTGATACAGCATATTAATAAGCACATTATAACTGAGAAGAGTCTGTTTTAAATCAGAAGAGACGCGCTCCTTATACATCGTCTGAGAGACAGCACCAACGGCATCCTGAAAGCCATTGCCAGCAAGCCGGACTGTCTGATACTCGGCCGCTAGACAACGCTACACTAGCGGCTGGCCAGTGTCCAGGTGCAGGGACTATGTCACTGTTTTATTATATTTTTAACCCCCGACGCAAAGAGAGGGGTGTTATTAATTTAACGTGTGTGTCTGTGTGTCTGAATGTACCGATTTTGATGCGGGTTTTTTATTTTGTAATGCCACTAACATTAGATAATGTAAGTTATTATATTCTACTAACATTGATAATAAATTGACTTGAATTTGATAAAAATTGTGAATGCATTTTTAAACAAATCCCCATTTGAAGAGAGACATAAGCTGTAATCTTATAAATTTGTGTGAAAAATTGTTTGCTCTGTAGTAAATATTGGATGAAGAGAAACCTTTTGTAGGTATGCTTTGTTTAAAGATCAATGTAGGTTCGCATGATCAGACTGGTTCCTAATAAGAACCATTATTTGAAAGATCCCGATCGATCGATATACTCGATCGAAGCAATTTTCGCGCCGACGATCTTCATTAACCAATCAATAAAGCGTCGGTGGCTCAACCGGTAACGACTCGGTCCATCTAACCAGAGGTACCGGGTTCAAATCTGGACGGCCAATGTACCAATGAGTTTTTCAAAAACTTACGTACATATCATTACCGATTGCTTTAACGGTGAAGGAAAACATCGTGAGGAAACCTGCACAGGCCTGCGAAGAAACTCGAAGGTTGTGTGTGAAGTCGACCAATCCGCACTGGGCCTCCGCTCTGCTTCTGTCGCGACGAGTGAACACACACGTCGCGAGGTACGTGTATAAAGCGCATATGGTAACACTGCTTAAGCAACGTAATTGTTTATGGTCAGAATAATATCTGTGGAAATAAAAGGTACATTGATTTGGCTATGGTAAGAAAAATGACCGCTTCTTTCTGTAAGTGTCATTAGACTCAAGACTGTGAATTTGTGTGCACATCGAAGTTGGAGATGCACGACATAATGGCGTGGCCTGACACCACGTGTCTGCGGGAATTTGCGTCTCATTGGATCATCAGAACGAAAGCTAAGTACTTACCACGAGTAGGTGCTTGGAGGTTTTAACGTGATCCGTGTCTGAGGACGGTCCTTGTACAAATAACTTATTTCTACATACCTGCTATTAAAGTGACCTGCCCTATTGTGGGTGTTGCATTTATAACAACATAAAACCTAAATGTTCCATGCCTAAATGTCTACTCATGTTTGAAAGCCTTTATATTTGCAAATGATTTGTGAACACACAATAAATTGTTGAATGATTGTGTGTTGTGTAATGTGTGTTGTGTGACGATGGCCAATTAAAGGATCATCGTGATCCATGAACTGTGTGGCCAGTTTGAAGCCTGTATGGCGTGATGATGGCCCATTAAAGGCCTATAAAGGATCCATGAAAGTCCACATCAATGGACAAACTGTGTGGCCAGTTTGAAACCTGTATGGCGAGATGATGGCCCATTAAAGGCCTATAAAGGATCCATGAAAGGTCCATATCGATGGACAACTGTGTGGCCAGTTTGAAGCCTGTATGGCGTGATGATGGCCCATTAAAGGCCTATAAAGGATCCATGAAAAGTCCATATAAACGGACAACTGTGTGGCCAGTGTAAAGCCTGTATGGCAAGGGTCTTTTGTGATCCATGAACAAGTCCATATAAACGGACAACTGTGTGGCCAGTGTAAAGCCTGTATGGCAAGGGTCTTCTGTGATCCATGAACAAGTGTATATAAATGGACAACGGTGTGTCCAGTGTTAATGGAAACCTATTGTAGTCTATAAAGAAGCCTGTATGGCAAACTATGTGGCCAGCTAGTAGTGGCCAATTATGAGAGACTGACTTATGATTAATGACTATCCTTTACTAAATGTAACGGTTATCAAGATAAAAGATCATTGTTTCTACGCTCCGTACTTAGATATGAAACAAGTAAAATCAGTGTTATATTTTATATTAACAGACGGAGATACCTGGTCTGATTGAGCGGACTTACACAGGCGTCCTTATGAACACCACACAAGTATACATCTGGTGAGTCAATTCCATTCTAAAAGACATATTAAATCAGTTTTGTCTGGTGACTGGAGAGAGATAGTATATTAAGAGTTACATCCCTAATAAACTAATTTAGTTATCTCTCAAAGGTCCCGACAAATGGTGGAGATTGCTGATGGATATATTGAACAGAACTTTCAGCAGAGTGGAATTGACAAGCCTTTTTTTTCTCATTTAATTTTATAGCCCTACATATTTGTATTTGTGTTTTGTTTTGATATAAAATTAAAAGGAGGCAGATTAAATATAAAGATCAAAAGATGTAATTGTGAAATAAAGACAGCGCGATACAACTTATGCCTATTCGAAAATGTCCATAATCAAATAGTAAAAAATATTACTTTTTCTACATGATGTGTGATCACGACCCTTAGGTTAACTGTATAGATAATAAGTTAATTTCATTGATTTTTATAAGTTTTCTTGAATAAATAATTAACTTGTTTGTGTTTTACTTAGATAAGCTGCCAAAACAGGCAGCTCTTTTCGATAGAACAAGATAGCACTAGGATAGAGTAGGATAGGTAATTAGGAAACTCGATAGAACGAGATAGCACCAAGTCAGAATAAGATAGATATAGTTTTATCGAAATTAGGTTTTCCTTTGTTTTTCCTATGTTTTCTCGATTAAATGATTTGTTTCTTTGTGTGATTTATTTAGATCATTAGGTGATCTAACCGTTAAGATAGGGTTCCTAGTCTAGCAGCTAGAAACTAATATGATAAAAATTGTCAAAGATTGAAATTAGTCAAAAATAGGTACTAATTTAAGTTTCCGCCTAGATTTATGGATAGGATGCCATATTCGTCATTGTAACTAAAGACTTATTAAGTAAGACAATAACATTAAGTTTATAATCGTAAAAGATTCATTGTAATTGGTTAAGTAGTTTCTGAGATAGGGGCAAATATATGTAAACTTCAAAATGAAAATAACATGCAAAGCCAGTCGAAAATGCTATGGCTTTCTTTGTGGTATTGCTCTAAGACAAGGCCCTCGGGAAATTGTTACCGGTAGTCGTTCAGTTGAAATTATACCAATAAGAAGAAAAAATAGAAAATAAAAGAAGACTTCACTGGATCCCTGAGTTTTTCTACAGTCCGCCCAGTACAATTTGGTCCTTCGAGAGCCGGATAAAGAAGAACCCAGGAAAAGAAGCGAGAAAGCATCATGGTGGTCACTCGCAGCCGCAGCGGGGAGGTACCGCCGAGCGGGCCCCTAGACCTGGGACCTGAAGCAAGTAGAGAGGTGGTCGACGATGGCACCCCCCCCGCACCTATGACTGCTGGGGGTGCCCAGACTACTACGCCTGCTACGGGTACTACGCCTACTACGGGTACTACGCCTGCTACGGGTACTACGCCTACTGCGCCTGCTACGGGTGCTACGAATGCTACGGGTGCTACGCCTGCTACGGGTACTACGCCTACTGCGCCTGCTACGGGTGCTACGAATGCTACGGGTGCTACGCCTGCTACGGGTACTACGCCTACTGCGCCTGCTACGGGTGCTACGAATGCTACGGGTGCTACGAATGCTACGAATGCTACGAATGCTACGAATGCTACGGGTGCTACGAATGCTACGGGTGCTACGAATGCTACGGGTGCTACGAATGCTACGGGTGCTACGAATGCTACGGGTGCTACGAATGCTACGGGTGCTACGAATGCTACGGGTGCTACGCCTGCTACGGGTGCTACGAATGCTACGGGTGCTACGAATGCTACGGGTGCTACGGCTACGCGTACTACGAAAAAAGCCGCATCTACGGGAAGAAATGCGGTGCCTACCGTGCCCATCGTGTGGAATACCGCGCCTGCCTCACCAGATGCCATGCCTACGACGGACGGTGCTACGTCAAACATTACGACAGAAGAAACGGGAAACAAATCCGGAGTTACTTCGGAAAGAACAATCAGACCCAACAGCATCTCGTCGAAATGTTCTTCGAAGAAAAGAAGAATGAAGCTAGCAGAGGCCCAGGCAGAAGAGAAACTTGCTGCACTGAAACTAAAGCAGCTACGAGCAGAAGCAGAACTAGAACATGCTCGTCTACGAAGACTAAGAACAGAAAATGAATCATGCTCTTCAGAAGAAGAAATTGAAGATGACCTGACAGCAGTTAGGGTCAATGAGTGGCTCAACAGAGAAGATAACAATCAAGCGACGGTACCTCCTCCACCAGCTGCTGCCTTCTTAAAAGAAAGAAGACAAGAGACAGCAAGACCACAGGCACATCAGAAACAGGAAGACCATCAAGTCATCCCGCCTGTGCAACAACGAGCTGCCATACACAAGCAATGGGAAGATCATCATTTCGCACCGCCTGTACGGGAACAGCCAACTGTCGACGCTACTACGCTAGCAGCAGCCTTTGCTCAAGCTATGAAGAGTACACCGAAAGAGCCACCCAAATACATTCACGACCTGCCCTACTACGGAGGACGCAGCAGCGAGTGGTTGGCCTTCAAGTCTACCTTCAACGAAACAAAACACTACTTCGCGAAGACAGAGAATATAGTGAGACTAAGAAGAAGCCTGCGGGGTCCAGCATTGGAAGCAGTTTCCTGCCTCCTTATCAGCCAGCCGGAACCAGCAACCATTATAGAAGCTCTTGAGAGAAGATTTGGACGTCCTGAAGCCCTGATCCTGGCAGAAACAGAGAAGCTGAAGACACTTCAGAAGCTAACAGATAACCCAAGAGATCTCTGCATTTTCGCCAGTAAAATCGCCAACGTCGTCGGAACCATAGAAGCTCTCAAGAAACCGCAGCACCTTCACAGTCCAGAAATGTCAAGAGCCATACTAGAGAAGCTCACTCCGATAATGAAAAACAAATGGTACGACTTTGCAGCGTTCAAGTATGATGGCGTCCCAGAACTGAAGAGGATCTCACTTTTCCTCGATGAAGAAGCAGATAAATGTGGGGCATACGCAGTTCCTGAGAACATTGCAGAAGGTCCCAAAGAGCGCTTCAAGAAGAAGATAGAGCGCACATACACAACAACAGAAGCAAGTCATCGGGATGACTCTCATTGTCCCCTGTGCAAGCAAGATCACAAGCTACCAGAATGCCAGAGGTTCCAGAGTTCTGACGTAGACATACGTTGGGACATAGCAAAGAAGAACCACATCTGCTACCGATGTCTGAGAAGCAAACACAGAAGAATCTCGTGCAAGGCTCGACCTTGTGGACAAGACGGCTGCCCTATGAGACACCACCGTCTACTCCATCACACAAAGAAGCCAGAAGCCATGCCTGCATCAACACAAGAGAAAGCCTCCATCGCCTCGACTATTCAAATTGCTGCATCAACAGACGAGCTCGTCGGTCGTCGTGCCTACCTCAAGATAGCCCCAGTCATTCTCAAGGGGCCACACACCAGCATCGAAACCTACGCTTTACTTGACGAAGGCAGCACCATCACAATAGTCGACGCTTCAATTGCAGATGTGCTTGGAGTGGATGGACCACAAAACACCATGTGGATCCAAGGCGTTGGCACTGAAGTCAAGCACGAAGCCAGCAAAGTGGTCTGCTTGAAGATCGGAGGAAAATATGCGAAGAAGGAGTTCAACCTGGAACAAGTCAGAACAGTCGGGAGATTGAACTTCACATCCCAGAGCATTAACGAAGATGACCTCGAGACCTGCACTCACCTCAAGGATATCAAGCATGAGCTCATCTATGAACGAGCTACACCAAAGATCCTCATTGGTCAAGACAATTGGAATCTCATCGTGACCAGAGAAGTCCGTTCCGGTCGACGTGGTCAGCCAGTCGCATCCCTAACCGAACTGGGCTGGGTGCTTCACGGCTGCGCTTCATCTCTCACAAACGTCGTGTCATTTTGCGGGCATCTCATGGAGAAGAAAGATAATCCAATTGAAGAACAGATGAAGAACTTCTTCAAGCTCGAGTCCCTGTGCATTGAGCCCCGCAAACCCAAAGACGATCCCGAGGAAAGAGCCGTGAAGATACTCGAGAAAGAAAGCCGTCGACTTCCCAATGGAAGATACGAAACTGGACTCCTCTGGAAGGAAGATAATGTGAAGATCCCTAACAACTTCAGGGATGCTGAGAAGAGACTCATCAGTCTAGAGAAGAGGCTGGACAAAGACGAAGCACTGAAGACCCAGTACGTCGAACGCATGGACAATCTTTTCAAATCAGGTTACGCAGAGAAAACAACAGAATCACCAGCAGAAGACCGAACCTGGTACCTGCCCCATTTCCCGGTGGTAAATCCTGCCAAACCACACAAGCCGCCGAGATTAGTTCACGATGCAGCGGCGAAGTATGAAGGAGTCAGCCTAAATGATCTGCTGCTTCCTGGTCCAGATCTTCTACAGTCACTGCCAGGCGTCATAATGAAGTTCCGCCAGTATCCAGTCGCCGTGTCTGCAGACATAAAAGAAATGTTTATGCAGATCAAAATCAAAAAAGAAGATCGGGACGCACTGAGATTCCTGTGGAGAGGCGACCGGCGGGAGGGACCGCCAGAAGAGTTCCAAATGACATCAGTCATCTTCGGTGCATCATCATCACCTTGCACTGCCCTCTACATCAAGAATCGCAACGCCGAAGACTACGCATCATACTACCCAGAAGCGGCAGCTGCGATTAAGAAAAATCACTACATGGATGATTATCTCCAGAGCTTCAACACAGTAGAAGAAGCCCAAAAGATCACCGAAGAGGTTGACCGCATCCACAAGAAGGCTGGTTTCGTATTGAATGGATGGACCTCCAATGAGAGACAGGTCATAGAAGAGTTCAACGGAGTGAACCAGGGAGCCACTGCAGTCAACATTGGAGCGAGCGAAATTGAGAAAGCGCTGGGCCTCCAATGGATCGTCAAAGAAGACTGTTTTGCATTCCACGTGAACAAGCAGAAGACTCCAACATAATTATTAGAAGACCTGAGGCCACCGACGAAACGAGAAGCCCTAAGTGTGGTCATGTCGCTCTTCGACCCACTAGGATTGATTTCGCCCGTCACAACACCTGCGAAACGCATCCTACAAGACACATGGCGATACCAGACAGACTGGGATGAAGACCTTCCAGAAGAACTGCAGCCGAAATGGAGCGCCTGGATCACCTCTCTTTGCGCTGTGGAGCATCTGAGAATCCCTCGATGCTACGACTACGGACCTGCCTGTCACCAGCGTCAGCTTCACACCTTTGTGGACGCCAGCGAAGAAGCGTATGCAGCAGCGGTGTATTGGCGCACCATAAGAAGTGATGGCAGCGTGCACGTGGCACTCGCAGCAGCAAAGAGCCGAGTGACTCCCCTGAAGCCGATATCGATACCAAGGCTAGAACTCCAAGCGGCTCTTCTTGGCGCAAGACTGGCACGCACCGTCCTGTTGGAGCACGACTTCGAGGCGACCAGCAAAACCTACTGGTCAGATTCAAGGACCGCGCTAACCTGGATAAGAGCAGAGCCGAGAACCTTCAAAACCTTCGTGGCTCACAGACTGGCCGAGATCGAAGATACAACAAAAAAGAATGAATGGAGATGGCTGCAATCCAGTGAGAACGTCGCTGATGACGCCACCAGAGCAACTCCTCACAACTTCGACTTCTGTCACAGATGGTTCAATGGGCCAGATTTCCTGTACCTCTCCGAAGAAGAATGGCCACAGGAAGAGAAAAGCACGCGAGAAGTCGAAACCGGAGAAGAAAAAGAGAGATGCCACGTCGTTCAAGATCGTCACGAACACAGTCATCTTCCAGACATCACCAGGTTCTCGAGGTGGTTGAGACTAATCAGAACCACTGCACGAGTTCTCCAGTTCATCGACCTCTGTCGTCCTCAGAAGGCAACAGTCGCTGCAGCAAAAAAGAAGAGGACAATGAAAAACCAGGAGAAGGACCCCGACTGGCGACAAAAGAAAAAGACGATCCAGAAGGCTGGTCGACGAGACGATAAAAAGGAAGAAAAAACTCCCTACCGCATTATTCCAGCACACTACAACAGAAGAGCAGAAGATCTCTGGATTCAAGAATCGCAGAAGGAAAGCTTCGGGCCCGAAATCAAGAGGGTACTCAGCGGAGCTCCTCCCCATGGAAGCGATCGTCTTGCAGCTCTTAGTGTGTTCGTCGACGAAGAGGGAACACTGCGACTAAAGGGGCGAGTGACATCAGCGCATCAGATCGGCGAAGATGCCGCCAACCCACCCCTCATGGACGGGAAACACCCTTACACCCGTCTCTACATCCAACATGTCCACGAGAGACTACACCATGGAGGGGTGGAAATGGTGGTCAATGAGCTGCGCCAGCGGATGTGGATCCTCAGAATACGACCAACAATCAAGGAGATCATCAAGAAATGCATCTCGTGTCAGCTCTGGAGGAAGAAACCAGCATCTCCAGCCACGGGAAACCTTCCAGCAGCGCGCTTGGCTCATCATGCGCGACCCTTCACCTACACAGGGCTGGACTATTTCGGGCCGATCGAAGTCACCGTAGGCCGTCATCGTGAGAAGCGATATGGAGCGCTCTTCACCTGTATGACCTGCCGCGCTATTCACATCGAGGTGGTCTACTCACTGAGCGCGGATTCAGCCATCGCAGCACTCCGACGGTTCATGGCACGACGAGGGTGCCCCACTGAGCTGTGGAGCGACAACGCCACCTGCTTCAAGGCTGCCGAAAGAGAACTCAGCGAGGCAGCTGTAGAAGCCCTGCAAGAAGAAGCTGCCAATCACCAGATCACCTGGCGTTACATACCTCCCGCTGCTCCATTCATGGGTGGAGTATGGGAGCGCATGGTACGAGCAGTGAAGGAGGCGCTCCGAGTCACCCTGCACGAACAGCATCCGAGCGACGAGACGCTACTGACTCTACTGACAGAAGTCGAGAACACCGTCAACTCTCGACCATTGGCACACGTCGGCTCCGATCCAGAAGACCCAGAAGGAATCACGCCCAACCTCATTCTCATTGGGCCGAACAGCAGACTTCCCACCTTCACACGCTACGAAAAAAGGGACATCACGCCGAAGCAGCAATGGAAGCGCGCCCAGATGCTCGCTGACGTCTTCTGGCGTCGGTGGGTGCGCGAGTATGTCCCTCTGCTCCAGCACCGGCGGGAGCCCAGAACGATCGGCGTGCCACCGAAAGAAGGAGATCTGGTTATCATCTGCGACTCCAACCTGCCTCGCAACACATGTCCGCGAGGACGTATCAGCAAGGTGTTCCCGGGCAAGGATGGCGAGACCAGAGTCGTCGACGTCGTCACCAACGGCGGGCACATCCTTCGGAGACCGACCAAGAAGATCGTCGTGATACAAGAGTAATCGCTCGCGCGACGGCGGGAGAATGATCACGACCCTTAGGTTAACTGTATAGATAATAAGTTAATTTCATTGATTTTTATAAGTTTTCTTGAATAAATAATTAACTTGTTTGTGTTTTACTTAGATAAGCTGCCAAAACAGGCAGCTCTTTTCGATAGAACAAGATAGCACTAGGATAGAGTAGGATAGGTAATTAGGAAACTCGATAGAACGAGATAGCACCAAGTCAGAATAAGATAGATATAGTTTTATCGAAATTAGGTTTTCCTTTGTTTTTCCTATGTTTTCTCGATTAAATGATTTGTTTCTTTGTGTGATTTATTTAGATCATTAGGTGATCTAACCGTTAAGATAGGGTTCCTAGTCTAGCAGCTAGAAACTAATATGATAAAAATTGTCAAAGATTGAAATTAGTCAAAAATAGGTACTAATTTAAGTTTCCGCCTAGATTTATGGATAGGATGCCATATTCGTCATTGTAACTAAAGACTTATTAAGTAAGACAATAACATTAAGTTTATAATCGTAAAAGATTCATTGTAATTGGTTAAGTAGTTTCTGAGATAGGGGCAAATATATGTAAACTTCAAAATGAAAATAACATGCAAAGCCAGTCGAAAATGCTATGGCTTTCTTTGTGGTATTGCTCTAAGACAAGGCCCTCGGGAAATTGTTACCGGTAGTCGTTCAGTTGAAATTATACCAATAAGAAGAAAAAATAGAAAATAAAAGAAGACTTCACTGGATCCCTGAGTTTTTCTACAGTCCGCCCAGTACAATGTGAGTGAAAATTTATAATATTTTTATCATTCGCTACAGAGGTTGAGCGTGCCCTCTAGTGGAGATTAAATGAAAAATATTAGTTTGAGATGGTTACGGGCTTGGCAAATACTAGAAATCAGTATTGTGCCTACGGACAGATGGCACCACAAATTCCTCAATTGGAGTTTTTCCAAAAATATTAGGTAATCTTGTTAATGTTTCGAAAGAAATGTATTAATAAATAAATTAGAAAGAAATGGATATAGATGATATTAAAACCATGTTATATTTAAATGGTTTCGAATATTACTAATTTTTGTTAACATATTGTGTTTTATGAAGAAACAGCACAATTTTTTTTTGCGAGAATTAATTACAATAAAACGAACAGACCGACATTTGCAATACGCCTGCTTATCGACATTTGTGTCTGTTTTAGCGGCAGAACCTCACATATTTGATTTGACAGATAGTATGTTTTTGTTTGACCCGGTCTGGACCAGCATTTATAAAAAACCTTTTTTTTTGTGAATATAATTTCTATTTATGCACCAACAAGGAGCTAAAAGGCTTTGAGCTCTCATATTTTGTGTGCAGTTTGATGATTAATTGCTAATGGATATCCGAATGTTTAAGGCAAGACATGTTTGTTTGTTGAGTACTAGGCCATTGTACCTACACAATGCTGCCTTCTAAAAAATCGTATATTTGGAATCCTATTACAATAACAATGTTTTATGTAGGATCAGACTCAAAGGAAGGCACCGCGTTTACCTAATGTGTCACAGGGATCATATTCATAACAGAAACTGTCATACCCATTAAAAGTTCTCTTTACTTACTGGAAGAGGAATATCGTATTGAAGTTCACAATCTAAAGGTTGTTTTATACCTATGGCAAAGTGAACTTGTAAGTAAGTAATGTAAGCTAAAACTAAGGATCCAAGTTTTGAGAACTTTATTCTCAATCTATTACACAGGTGTGGTTTCTGCGCGGCTTCAGTTCTAACTTAATACTTTCTCTTCACATTAGAGATGGATTCTCCTCAAGCCTGTCAGCCTTTTTTTATAATCTTGTGGTGAGATGGCAGGTGATCAGGAGGAGCAACGTCATGCCGCATCATGCAATATCTAAATATATGACATGTGTGTTCGTACTCATGACTTGTTATAATAAAATTACAGTGAAATAAGTTAATATAATCTAAACAAGATCGTAGACAAAATAAGCGATGAGGTAGGTGCGCTAAAGCTATTCCAGCAGTACAGTGCCATTTTATTTTGTGAATTTTCGTTACTGCATAAAACTCTCTAGCTAGGCTAATGTGAAAGACAGTTACCTACGATAAGATGGTGCAGACACCTATGAGTATATTTGTCAATAGATCTACTCATCTAAAAATAAACAGTACTTTCTCTAGACTTGATATGAGAAAGTAGGAGAGGTGTACTTGTGAAGTTTGCATATCAGTGGCGTACTTACCTATTTATTCTTGTTGTACAAGTGCAGTACAATTTTGAATTTTTATCAATGTAATAAATGAATGATAGTTAAAGAACAGATACGTCCTGTATAAAATTACTGCACAAACAAATGACAGTAAAATAGAATTTATTTTTTAACAGTAATAAAATCACAAAATAATATGTTAAAACTAAGTATAAAAAAAATATGTATATATTTAATACTTTTTCAGTGAAGGTACTTACCTACATGATTTATAATCATATCTTCTTGTGAGTTCCTATACCAATTGATTGAGTAAAGATAAGAAAATTTGAATGGAAGCAAATTAAAAGTAAGGTCTCACAACACTTACGTTGAACTCAAACTTTAGTAAAAACAATAAAATTTATATGGAGACTTGGTATATGTATGTAATTAAATAAATAGATCACCCTTTGGTTGTACCAAAGGTGGTGTGTAGGGGGGCACTAGGGAAGTGAACTTCCACATGAAGTTGTGTCATCCAATAATTATGATTCCACTTTACAATGGGTATTTCAAAAGGGATAACACAAAGAACAGTACTTACTAGGTATGTATATATATATAGGTATGTAATAAATTGGTAAGTATGTATGTACGAGTGGATCTCGTCATCGTTGTCGGAAACGGGTGTGAGTAGCACTAGAAGTATTGCTCCTATGAATAAAATGTCCCATACAAAATTTGTATGTAAGAACGATTGAAAGTTACCTATGCATATGTGCATAACAGGGGACATCTGTGATTAACCTTGGGATCTTAGGCACTGCACAGTGAACTTACCAGCGCTGTGAACGTTTGCTACAGCTAGAAACTTTATAGTTTTTTATTGTGTATGAGCATGTAGCGCTCAACTTTAACGCTTGAAGCGCTGCACCTTCCCATGCAATTCTGAAGAAACTGAAATGAATAGTTTGTTTGACAACATACTGATAGAGTCATAGTGAAGTGAAAATACAAAAACTGTTTAAGTTTAAATAATTTTTTGTGCTATTATATTATAATATGGGGTCTAATATTCAATTCATAATACATGAGTGTAAGTCAAATGAGTGGTGACAAGTACAGAGTGGAGCTTGACATTAAGGTCACCAACAGCCATTTATTACTATTGAATTTAGTTGGAAATATTTGCTAGTGGTGTCTTTGACCAATGTAATAGCTATGGACCGGCCAAAGTGAACAGCGGTCTCGATGCCTACAGAATGAGCGCATTCGCCCATTTCGCCTTAGTCGATCCATGTTCCCCAAATGGGTTGAAAGCCGAAATTAATTATCTCGTTCGTGTTATATTCCGAATATGTCTCCCTAGGTCCATCATTGTTCATATTTAAGCGAAACTCGATGTAGTTGTATTTGAACAATTTTTTACAAGATTATTGTGTGGACAGGAACAGTCCATTATATTTGGTCAAAGAGTGTCCTGATATAATTTGTTGCACACATTTATTGATGATGATAGATTAAAAGAAATATTTGCAATAGAATAAAGGAATGCAGTTTATTCATTTGAGTTAGTGGAAAGACTTTCTACTACCTAATTATTATTTTTGACAAGTAAATTAAAATAAAAGTAGGTATACCCTTAACAAGCAAATCTTTTCAAGTGAATGTATCAATGAATATTATTGAGTTTCTTTCTTTAGGCAATACCTATTGTCAAAGTTTAAGAATTATGAAATGAAAACTTATTTAGTGCTTTGGGCATTTTTTTGAGATGGGAAAGAACAATTAAACTCGAGATACCGTAACGTTACTTAAACCTTAACAGGAACACTCGCAGGGTCAAAACTTATAAAACTGTAAAAGGTTTTCATTTATGTTGGCACCCCGGAGTGTATTTTGTGTATCTGTTTAGGTGACAAGATACTTTATATATGCCTAGTAAAAGTATGTCCACAAAGACATGTATTTGAAGTTTCAAGAATTTAAATCAAAGAAGTTATGACATTGTTTCAAAGAAATTCATTATTTTCAAATATGAGTATAATAATGTTGGCTTGTGTTATAATAAAATAAATAGTTGTGACAATTTGAGTTGAAGTTATAAATTGAAAGTTTTGCACATTAATGAAGTACAGTGATACAAATCAGTTTCGCCTGCATTAATGAGTTAAAAATCTTATTATAAAACCTGATGAATGAAGTTAGAGACAGCGTTCGGTCTTATCCAATTGTTGTGGATCAGTGGACTGTATATTAAGGTCGAAATGAAACAATAGGATCGAGTTCGCAAGTTCGCAATAACCACACAACAACAACGCTTTATTATAACAATGCTCTATTTACATACTAAATATACGCCTCCCAACTAGTTACAGTCTAAGTGAGCACACGTTTTCTCAGTGCGTCCCTGTCCCGCGCCGCGTCTGTCTCGCTCGCTCTTTGACGCCCTCGGAACTCGCGGTGATCCAAGTGACGCGGTGCTCGGTGGTGTTCTGTTTGGCTCGCTGTCCGTAACATCTCTCCCCCCGGCGCAGCTTGCGTAGCCTTCCTCTTTCACCAGGACGGCGAGCTTGCTGACTGGACGACGGAAGATGCCGGTTCTTGTTCTGACGTCGGCGATCCGTACTTCGCCGTCGGGCCCGGCGTAGACTCGTTCGACGTGCCCCAGGGGCCAGACGTTGCGTGGCAGTGTGTGATCTACTACCACCACGATGTCGCCCTTGTTCAGCGCCCGGTGATGACTCGTCGGCTCGCCTCTCGGTACCAGGGTCGGCAGGTACTCGCGAAGCCAACGTCGCCAGAAATGATCGGCGAGCGCCTGGCTAGCTCTCCATGTCTGTCGATCTGCTGTTTCGCAGGGACCAGTCGTCGGCAGCCCCGTCGATGATCCTAGCAGGAAGTGGTTGGGCGTGAGTGCCTCTGGGTCTCGCGGGTTCACGCTCACGTGGGTCAGAGGACGAGCGTTGATAGTGTGCTCGGCCTCCGTGAGCACGGTCTGCAGCACCTCGTCCGACGGTATCCTTTCCTGTAGTGTCGCTCGCAGGGCTGTCTTAACCGAGCGCACCATGCGCTCCCAGGAGCCGCCTTGGTTCGGAGCGCCGGGAGCTATGTAACGCCACTCCATCCGGTGTTTCAGGCCTTCGTCCCGCAGGGCTGGCACCCACTCGGCGTAGGCTCGCCTCAGCTCGTGGTCTGCCCCTCGGAAGTTGGTCGCGTTGTCCGAGTGCATGACACGTGGCCATCCTCTGCGTGCTGCCATCCGTCGCAGTGCCATCAGTGCGGAGTCGGTCGACAGTGATGGTACGACCTCGATGTGCACTGCTCGCATGGTGAGGCACGTGAAGAGCGCCCCCCACCTTTTTTCTCTCCGGCGTCCCACTTTCACGGTCATTGGCCCGAAGTAGTCAATGCCACAGTTGGTGAACGGGCGGTGGAATGGATCTAAGCGGGCTCGCGGTAGGTCTCCGATGGCTGGCGTTTGTGGTTTCGCCTTGCGCACCCGGCAGAGGGCACACCGGTGCTCGATTGCTCGTACTGTAGGCCGCAGATGGACTATCCAATAGCGCTGCCGTAGATCGTTTGTCACGCGTTCTCTGTTAGCGTGGCCGGCGGCGCAGTGTTCTCGCAGCACGATGAGTTTGGTGAGGTGGTGGCGGCCGTCTAAGATAATGGGCCGCTTCAGCTCGTCCGGGGCGTCGGCAGCTCCAATGCGGCCTCGTACTCGCAGGACGCCGTCGTCCAATACTGGGTCCAGCTTGTAGAGACGGCTCGATCTGGGCAGGCGGCGGCCCGCCTTTAGCCGTTCTAGCTCCTCGGCGAAGCTGTCCTGCTGTGCTCTCTTCCAGAGCTCTCGCTCGGCTCGTTCGATGTGCCGTAGTTCCATGCGCGTGGCTCGGCGCCGGCAAAGGTCAGTGAATGCCAGCGCGCGCGCGGCAGCCCGCACTAGCGTCTCGTACTTTGAGAAGCGAGTAGGCTCGGGTAGCCAGTCGGTGTGTCTCTTAGCTGGCTCGGTGATGTGTAGGACTTCTTCCTGGTAATCCGCGGTTCCTCGTTCAGCGGGCCAGCTCTCCTCGGGCTCGTGGAGGAAGCTGGGGCCCTGGAACCAACGCTCGTTCCGGTGGATGGGCGTGCGACTGTGCCTTGTGGCGTCGTCAGCCACGTTGTGCTCCGTAGGTAGCCAGCGCCACTCATCTTTGTGTGAGAGCTCAGCCAGCTCACCCAGGCGGTGTGCGACGAAAGGGGTGTACCGTCGCGCGTCGTGTCGCACCCAATGGACTACTGTCGCTGAGTCGGTCCAATAGACGGTGCGATAGATCTTAACACGATGCTCTTTCTTGATAGTGTCAGCCAGTCGTGCGCCGATGACAGCGGCCTGTAGTTCTAGGCGCGGGATGCTCTGCGCGCGCCGCGGTGCCACTTTCGCTTTGCCGGCGATCAGAGTGACGGAAATGCTCCCGTCGCGGTGAGTGACTCTCCAGTAGGCCACGGTTGCGTAGGCCTGCTCGCTCGCGTCGCACAGGATGTGAAGCTCTATGCGGTCGTAGCTCCCGAACGCATAGCAGCGGCGTAGCCGTAGCTGTGCTACGTCTGCCAGCTGTCTCAGCCAGCTCGTGAAGAGTTCGGCTTCTTCTGGAGGTATCGGTTCGTCCCATGTGATCTGGAGGCGCCACAGGTTCTGCAGGATGATCTTGGCTCGTATTGTGTAGTGGCTCAGCAGCCCCAGAGGGTCGTAGATGGACATGACCGCGCTTAGGGCTTCTCTTTTCGTGGGTGCGCGGGACTGCATGCGCACCTCGGCTGGGACTCGGTTCATGGACGTATTGAACCCCAGCTCATCTCGGTCGGCGTCCCAGTGAAGCCCAAGGATCTTGGTCGCTACGTCCTCGGTTCCCAGCTGAGAAGGTGTGGTCGATCGTAGCTCTCGCGGGACGTCGCGCAGCACGCCGTCGTGGCTGGCGTTCCACTTGCGCAGCGTGAAGCCAGCAGCCGCGTGCACCTCACTTATCTCGGCAATGGTGAGGCGGGCCTCCTCTTCGCTGTCGTAGCTGTCCACCAGGTCATCCATGTAGTGGCTTCTCGTGATGGCCTCCAGCGCGCGCGGATGTGTCTGCGCGTGTTGCTGTGCGTTGTAGTTTCGCACAGTATGCGCCATGAACGGAGAGCTCGCTGCGCCGAAGATCATGCTCGTCATCTTGTAATGGAGGGGTGGCTTCGTTCTATCCCTGCCTCTCCACAGAAACAGCTGAGCTGGTTGATCTTCAGGGCGGATCTTCACTCTGAGGAACATCTCTTGGATGTCCGCGGTCACTGCGACTGGTTTTTCTCGGAACCGGAATACGATGCCCTGCAGTGAGGTCAGCAGGTCCGGTCCCTCTAAGAGCTGGTCGTTCAGGCTGGTCTCGCAGCTTCGAGCGGCCGCGTCAAACACGAGTCGCCATTTGCCTGGCTTGTTTGGGTTCTGCACGGCGAAGTGCGGCAGATACCAGCAGACGCGGCTTTCTCTCTCGGTGCCGTCGCACGGCGCTGCGTAGCCTTTCTCCAGTAGGTGGTTGACTTGTGCGGTGTAATCTCGTTCAAATTCAGGGGATGCATCCATTTTCTCCTCCAGTTTTCTTAGGCGCCGCTCTGCAGCCTTGTAGCTGGGTGGCATGGTGACGTGATCGTATCGCCACGGTAGGCCAGCTTCGTATCCACCGTCGATTTTCCGCAGCGTGCTTTCCACAATGCTCTTTGCGCGCTGGTCATCCTTATTGACGCGCAGTTTGTGTGAGACGCCCAGTGAGTCGATGCTGAAGTGCTTCTCCACTAAGTCATGAAGCTGTTGGTCGCGCCTATCGGGCGCGTAGATATGCAGCACGTCCTCGCTGCTGCTAACCAGGCTGCGTGGCATCGTTCCGTGTATCACCCAGCCGAGTTTAGTTCGTGACGCGGCAGGTTGTCCAGGGGCTCCGATCCTTAGCTCGCGGGATACGATCATCTCCCAGTGGTCGGTGCCGATCAGGATTCGTGGGCGTGCCTGGTGATAGCACACCTCGTCCTGCAGTAGGTCGCGCAGGTGTTCGTGTTGAAGCAGAGTTCTGGGTATCGTCTGCTGATGGAGCGTGAGGTTCTTCACGGTGCGTGCTCGTACTGGATGAGAGGCGTTCTCGTTCTTCCCCCGTACTTGGATAGCGACGTTCTTGCTGTTCTCTTCGCTCTGAGCCATGTTGACCCCGTGTAGGTGCAGGGGTTGAGAGGGTCCTTCTGCACCCACGGATCTCGCGAGCTCTTCGTCGATAAGGGTCACTGTCGCGCCCTCATCCAGCAGGGCGTAGGTCTGAGCTTCTCCTCGTGGTCCGGAGATGGTCACAGGGCACGTCTTCAGTAAGGCAGATCGTGTGCTAGTGGCGAATGAGGTAGCCACGGATAGCACTGCCTCATAGGTGTTTGGAGGCGCTGAGTTCGTAGCAGCGCTGGAGCTGGGACTGGCTGTAGTCGGCTGTTCATTTTCGTGTAGCGAAGGGTGATGCGGTCGGCGGCACTGGTTTATGCCGCACGGCTTGGCTCTGCAGAAGTTGCGTCGATGTCTCTTCGCTATGCATTTGAAGCACAGCCCCTTCTCTCGTACGAAGTCCCAGCGCTTATCGATCGTTAGCGCCTTGTAGGACGGGCACCGCGTGAGTGGGTGTGCTTGTTCGCAGCTCAGACATTTCTCGGTCTGCTCCTCCGTTGTCTCCGTTGTAGTGTAGACGGCGGTCGTCCTCTTCCTGACACCGCTCTGATTTGTAGCGGGTACACGCGTAGCGGCCGATGGACGCGCAGGCACGGCGGTCGACGATGGGGCGTAGGTGTATTTTAGCGCCCGGTCTGCCTCGCGTATGAGGAAGCGAGACAGCTTGATAATTTCCGCATCGGAGGTGCCTTCATGTTCGTCGGCGTAATCACACCACCGTGATTTGACGTGGGGGCTCAGCTTGTCCAGCACCTCGCGTACCAACATCGGGTTGTGCAGATAGCCCCGTCGGTCGATAGTCTGGAGCACACAGACTACGTTCTGTAGCCGGATCGCGAAGTGATTCAGGTCGGTCGCTGACGCTCCAGGCCTCGGCAGCTTCCTTAGATCTTCGAAAGCACGATCGATGATTGCTTCGGGGCGCCCGAAGCATTGTTCGAGTGTCTTCATGATGACCCCAGGGTCAGTGGCCGTATGAAGTAAGGCAGCCACTGCGTCGCGGGCCTCTCCCTTGAGGCAGCTCCGCAGCCGTAGTAGTTGCTCTCCGGCTGGTAGTTCGTACATGTTCACGAAGTCCCTTACTGCTGCTTTGAATGGCAGCCATTCGTTCGGCGCGCCGGAGAATGTCGGCAGGTCAGTCATTGGGCGTGGTCGAGCCCTGTTCATTTTGCGCAGTTCGTGCGCCAGCTGAGCGATGTCGCTTTTTCTGTTTTCAGGCGACGGGCTACGGCGCTGCTCTCGGTCCATCAGCGGCTCCCCCCGTACTGGCTCCGCGTTCGCTTCAAGAGGTTGTTTCTCCAGCCAGTCGGTCACCCTGTCGCGGTGATCGTGTGACGGGCGTGCGTCGCCGTCATGAAGGCTGTCCCGTTCCTCGTTCTCCTCTTCTTGAAGGGATGCGACTTCGACGGCTAGCCGCTGCTTGACTAGTTCCGCTTCCAAATCCAACTTCCTTTTCTCGATCTCGAGCAGCTTCTCCTTGGCGGCGAGTTCGGCGCGTCGCTGTCGAGAAGCAACGCTCATGTTGGAGCGCTGCGAGCGTGCCGATGAATGACTTGCTGCTCTGCTGATTTGCCGTGTATGTGCGACAGCCGTATCCGTGGTAGTAGTCACTGGTAATCCCGTTCCGTAGGTTGTAGGCGGCAGCTGGTCAGTTTGGATGTTCGTTGCGGCAGGCGACTCAGGCGGGTTCAGCGAGAGACGTCGCCTCCGCTCTGCTTCGATGCGTTCTGCTTCGATTTGTTCCGGCAGCTCCATCTTGTCAGCTTGGCTTCTTGTCACAACCATCTCGTTCGTTCGTAGTCGTTCGTGCAGGTGGATTCACGTTCAAATCTCGTTCGTTGTCGTTCGTGCAGGTGGATTCACGTTCAAATCCGGCTCGAAGGACCAGACAAACTGTTGTGGATCAGTGGACTGTATATTAAGGTCGAAATGAAACAATAGGATCGAGTTCGCAAGTTCGCAATAACCACACAACAACAACGCTTTATTATAACAATGCTCTATTTACATACTAAATATACGCCTCCCAACTAGTTACAGTCTAAGTGAGCACACGTTTTCTCAGTGCGTCCCTGTCCCGCGCCGCGTCTGTCTCGCTCGCTCTTTGACGCCCTCGGAACTCGCGGTGATCCAAGTGACGCGGTGCTCGGTGGTGTTCTGTTTGGCTCGCTGTCCGTAACACCAATTATGCAGAATTTTGAAGCTAATTGTACCAATTTGGAAAGTATTTTAAATAAACTAATATAAAGCATACTTCTGTTAAATTAATACTCAAAATTTGAATGAAATCTCACAGATTTCGTCGAAACAGTTATTAGCACATGAATACCTATATCTGCGAAGCAAAACTTGTAAAGGAAAGACAGGACATCAATCCTAGTTATCTCTACACTTAAAACAGGAAGAGATTTCTAAGAATCTTAATTTCTAGGTACATGATGAAACGGAATCAGAGGAAATCAGTGGTCGTGCATAATTCAAAAACTGGCTAAAGCGCTTAATATAGATAAAATTAAAAGAGCAAAATGAACCTATGATTTTCGTTTTGGTTCGCTGGCATCACAACAATTGGACAGTGCTGTGGTAAAAGGAAGTTTATGCCCATGGAGGCTAATATTATTCCAATGACCACATAAGGATGGTTTGCCACACCTAAATCTTGGTATTGATTAGAATTAGTGAAGTAAAGTAGATGGTGAACACTACAGCATAAAATGGACATGTTGATGTAAATAAGTGTAAATCATTTTTCATAATGGATGGCTACAGAGAAAGTAAAATGAAGGAAAAATTATAGGTATGTAGTTTTTTTTTTGGTAGTGTGGCGATTTTGGCACTTTGTGCATTTCGCCAAAGTCAAGTTATTTAGTTCACTGGGCTAAAGGTTGGGAAACTTATCTAACACGAAAGGTAGGTTCTTATAGGAAACGGAATGGAAATAAGGAAAAAGGATTAGTTTTACAAAAAATATAGTCACTACTTAAAAATATTATTTAAAAATTAATTATACTCCAAACTTCATGTGTAAACGAAAAACAAAATAAGAGAAGGTAAAAACACAAAATGATATTTATAGTTATTAAACTTTGATGTTATTTTGTACAATGAATAATTCAATTGCTTTAAAAATAAAAAAACTATTAGAAGAAATCAGGCATTCAATACTTGTAGGAAACGGAACATGCAGGATGGTAAGGGTTTCAAGGAAGGAAGAGTGATTATATTTAGGACACGTAAAGAAAATATGGTTGATATCACCAACAGCACTATAAGAATCAGAGCAATCACACTTATCAGTGCTTACGATTCCCAATTTTGAAAGATGCGCTGGGGTGCACGTGTGACCCAAGCGCATACGAATAATTATGCTGGTTACTGTTTTGCTTAATTTAATTTTAGTGAACCATGGTTTATGCGGAATCTCTGGTTGGATCTGATGATAATATCTACCTTTCTGCTTTGATTTTTCTGAATAAAGTGTTGTCCATGAGTCATAAAGATTCCTGTTTGACAAATTTGCAAGGTCATGGATGACATTTTTATAAGGATGTTCTCCATCTAATATAGCCTCGTTGGCTAAACGATCAGCAGTCTCATTTCCACGTATACCGCAATGGCTAGGTATCCAAACGAAACGCACATCATAATTTGATTCGTGGCATTTATAAAGAAGTTTTTTGATTTGGAATATTATATCGTACTGAAATTTAATTTTGAAAGGAAATTTAACTAGAGTGGCTAAGGCACTTTTGCTGTCGGTAAAGATTACAGCTTTAGGTAATTTGGCAAGTAAAATATATTCGACTGCTTTATGGGCATTTTCACTTTCGGTTGCAAAGACAAAAATCTAGCTGTCCCATGACTTTGAACAACTGTTGTTGTAAAACTATTAAACCTGTGCACTAATTATCATATATTTCTGATAATTTGTATAATTTTCTAACTGTTCAATAACAATTAATCGTTTCTGATCTTAAAATCAATTAATAAATGCAGTTTTTCGTGTTAAAGATTGGCTTTTTTTTTATGTCCCAACCATATTTTTAAAGTTTCAGCGCGAGTTTCAAAATATTTTCGATTTTATAGGCTAAGTTGGTAGCATTTTTTTGGAGGATTATACGCTTAAAAATTCAATTCTGAACCTTAAACATCATAAAATAGGCTATAAAATAGAATAAATTACTTAAATACGTTGTCCCACGAAATAGCATGAAGTGGAATTCCTTAATAACGTCACGGGCTATATTTGCAACTTCTTCTATGATTTCTACCAAAACATTGTTGTTTTATAATAATGGCAACATTTATATGATCTAGTCAAGCCGCCATTATGTACTAGCGCGTTCAGTGTCAAAAATATGTGGTGAAGAGTGCTTGTGTTTCGTCGGGGTCAAAATCTACATTCCACGCATTTACGCAGTTCTTCAAAGTAAGTAGTGCTTAATGCATGTAATACAATATTTTATTACGATGTTGCACTATACAGCATGCAAAACTGTGCAGGCTGACTGTCTATTTGCATGATTTATATATTTAAATCATTTTTCAAAATAATGTGGACTAGTTCGTCACATCCACAACGTCACGTCACTTATATGCGGATAACAAAAAGTGACGTATTGGAATTGTAAGGCATAGTTCACATACATGGATTTCGTATTAAATTAATAATTTAATTAATTATATGACACATAAATTATGTTCTGGACAGGGACATAAATATTGAGGGATTTCTTAGTGATCTCAATGTAAACACACAGTATATTTATTCTTCATAATAGTATAGTGAAACATATCACTGGAATGTGTTACTTTTTGACATTGCTGACATGAGACTGTTTTATAATTGGAGTCTTATTGCCCGACTGCCTCAGAAGGAGGGTTATGTTTTTCGAGAGTATGTATGTATGTGTGTATGAATGTATGTATGTATGTATGTGTGTGTGTGTGTGTTTGTGTGTTTGTGTGTGTGTGTGTGTATGTATGTGTATATGTGTGTATGTGTGTATGTATGTATGTATGTATGTGGACTATAAATTCTTTTTCACGGGCTACAGCCTAAAGGACTTGTTGGATCTTAACATGTGGGGTATCGTTAGATTCGTCTCAGCAGCGCGAGTGACACTGGCTATACCAAAATTTCAAAAAAAATAGCGGATAAAAAACGCAAAAAACACAACTTTGACATAAAAAAGCAGTCGGGTTTTTTTTCTTTTTAATGAATTCAGCTTGTTTGATTTTCTTGTTTACGTATACATAATATATATTTTTGTTTTAGGACACTATGGCTCTCACGCTAGTTTAGTTACACATTAGTTTCCCACAAAGAAGCATTAAATTATTGATAATTTATCATGTTAGTCGTCATCTCATTATCATTATATATCATATTTTAAGACTGTTAGTGAGACTCCGATACCTATACATTTTGACCACTATGTAGAACGTGCCTTACCTTTCCACTAACGTAACATAAGATTCCATTAACGTCACTGTCCCAATATTTTAGGGAGTGAAAATTTAACGTGATTGCTTGAGTATTCCAGGTACTTTAAATGTTTCTATTCTATCTGGATTTGCTTTTAATTCTTTATATTTAAAAATTGTAATTGCTTGTGTAAAGTTTGCCGTATAAATAGCGTACAGAAAAACAAGAAGTGGTTTGAATCGAAAAGTGACGTTATGGAACAATTGCACGTAATATTTTCGTACTTAAAATGGTTTTCTTTCATTTGATTATTATTTTAAAATAATGTTTAAGTTTGCATTCTTTTATAATAAATTCTTTGCCTACTTTAAACTCGCCTTATCAATTTACAGCCTAAAACATTTCGTGACGTAACGGAGCAGTGGGTTTCATACTTTCCACAAAAAAAACAGTTTTGTTCAATACTTTAAAATATTTATGCCGACATATATATATATTATGAATCCTACATATATCTTCTACGTTACTATCTATATTTAAGACATAATAAACGATTTTTTATTTCGTCACTTCCATATACGTCACGCTGCAACCGAAAGTGAAAATGCCCTTATACAGCCCAAAGCACTCACCCGTAAATACTGAGGCCTCAGGTGGTAGAATTATTTTTTTTACAAAGCTAGACTGTTTGTGATAAACACCAACTCCAACGTTGCCCATTTGAGTGTGTTTAGATGCATCGGTAAATATTTGATGAAAATCTTCCCAGTTATGATCACTTTGATGTATGAAGGAAATGTTTGGATTAGTATCGTCCTTGTGGATTCCGATGTCAAAAACTACCATGGTAGGAAGTGTCAAAGAGTTAAAAGATATACTGTACAATGGAAGTAAACGTGATCTATGAATTGGTGTAGTTAAAGACAAAAATTGCTTAAAACTGTTAAGAATTAGTGGCATAGATTTATGTTTCCAATACGAAGACGATGAAGTTAAATTGTTTAGTGCGCTCAACTTTGACAATAAAGGATGGCAGGTGTAGTGTATTATTCGAAACAGGTATTTGTGAGCGAGATATTGACGTCTGAATGCAAGAGGCGGTACTCCACATTCTACTTGTAAAGCATGAATAGGACTAGATTTCATGGCACCAGCCATTATGCGCAATGCCTTCGACTGAATCGTCTCTAGTTTATTAAATGCAGTGACGCTGCCAGGTTCCAAGAAGAAAGTACCATAGTCAAAAACACTACGAATCACCGCCTGGTACAGTAATTTCATAGAGGCGGGGTGAGCGCCCCACCAAACACCAGCGAGACAACGCATCATATTTATACGTCTTTCACATTTTGCTATTAAATAGTCACAATGAGCCACCCATGATAATTTAGAATCTAGTATCATCCCTAAATATTTAACCTGAGATTTAACCTCAATAGGTCTATCATTATATAATATTGTTACTGGTGGAGGCATACGCATTCGTGAAAACAGAACAGAAGTAGTTTTACCAACAGAAAGTTCTAAACCGTTATCATGTAACCAGCACCTCAGAGAACTCAAAGCATCTGTCAAATTAGAAGAAATTCTATTAACTGAATTATCAGAGCTATATAACACGACATCGTCAGCGTATTGTATAATTGAGACCAGATCGTCATTCAATTTACTCTCCAGGTCCTGAGTGTATATGTTGTACAATAGAGGGCTCAAAACGGAGCCCTGTGGAAGCCCTTTCCACACAGTTCTTATTAAATACGAGTCTTGTATTTCAAAATGGATATATCTTTCAGATATGAGACTAATTATAAATCTACAAAGAATATTCGGCACATTTAATGTCAGTAATTTTTGTTGTAAAATCGGTATTAATACATTATCATATGCTGATTTAATATCAACAAATACTGCTCCCAAGGACTTATTAGCAGAAAATGCCAATCGAATGTCCATTGTCAAAATTCCTAAACAATCAAAAGTACTTCTTCCCTTTCTGAATCCAAACTGGCTATTAGATAAAAGACCTCGACTTTCCAGAAACCATTCTAGTCTATTTTTAATTAAGTGTTCTGCAATTTTAACTAAAACAGTGGACAAAGCTATTGGTCTATATGAATCTGCGTCTGAAGAGGGCTTATTGGATTTAAGTAATGGCAACACAGTTTGAGTTCTCCAAGCGGTAGGTACATTACCTGTCATCATTACAGTATTAACTAACTCTAAATAATAAATGAGTGAATTATCACTAAGGTGTGCCAAAAATGAGTAAGGAATACCATCCAGACCCGGGGCTGTGTCGTTGGTACTGGAAAGGATGCCCTTAAGTTCGTGCAGTGTGAAAGGGGAGCACAAGTTATTTACGACATTGAGATGATTGGATGTGGATATGGTTCGCAACTGCTCATGGACATATGGAGGGGCTAATCTGTCTAAGAATTTATTTGCAAGAGGCTCAGGAAGGGACCTATAAGAAGTGTCAGTAAATGCAGACCTAAATCTCCTAATCTGTTGCCAAACTATGGATGCAGGTGTATCAGGGCATATAGACGCACAAAATTTTTTCCAACTTTCGACCTTTTTCTTTCTAAGGAGTTTTTTAACTTTACACATTGTTTCTATCAGCGAGTCATAATTCTCCTCCGTCATGTGCTGTTTATATTTTTTTTCAGCTTCTTTCCTCTCCCTAACTGCTTCAGTACATTCACTGTCCCACCAAGGAGGAGATGGTATTTTACCAAGCGAACCATTTTTTTGCGGGAATAATTGATCAGCTGTATCAACTATAAGTTTTGCTAATTCTTTTGCACAATTATTCTCATGACCTAGGCATGCTCTCTGAAGTGTAGAAATTTTTGTATCTATTTCATTTTTAAACTTTAGCCAGTCAGCATCTGCTAATCTATATTTTAAACGGGGTTTGCGCTGTGGTGTAGATTGATTTTTAATAGGAAAAGATATAATAATTGGGAAATGATCACTACCATATGTATAAGAAAGAACCTTCCAAGTAAGAGAAGAAGCTAAGTTAGGAGTACAAATAGATAAATCAACAGCACTATCGGATTCATTGGGAGCTGACCTTCTTGTTGGTAATCCTGTGTTAAGTAAGCACAGATTGTGATGGTCCAATAAATCAAGAACTTGTTCACCATAGCTATTAGAGGTAGTGCTGCCCCATGAAGAATGATGAGCATTAAAGTCTCCTAATATTATAAATGGTTGTGGGAGTGAGGAAAGTAATTGGTCTAATTCATTAAATATAATAGATGAGGGATAAGGTACGTAAATAGAAACAAAACAAATATTATTAACGATAGCAGCAATTATGGAATAATCATTATGATGAGAAGTTATGGGATGAATGATAGGATGAAATGAATGTTTGATGAGTAAGGCTACACCGCCATACCCATCAGATCTATCTTCTCGGAATGAGATGTAACCCTGGAACTTAAAGCTTATTTCAGCTTTAAGCCAGGTTTCAGATAAAGCTATGACAAAAGGGTCAAATTTATTTATCAAATAGATCAGATCAGACTTCTTATTGACTATACTGCGAGCGTTCCATTGCAGTATTTTGCCGGACTGATCCATTGTTGTTTTTATTAATACTGGAAATAATATCTAGTAAGGGGGCAACGTGGGACGGTGAGAAATTAGAGGAAGTGAGTAACTTAATTAAGGCTGTTATTATTTCAAGAATAGTAGATTGAGTTTCATCATTATCATTTGATTTATTTAGTGCAGAACCATTTTCAAATGACTTTTCATTGTTGTAGTTGCCTACAATTTCCTGATGGGCAGCTCGGTCATACCCTCTTGAAAATTTAGGCAGAGCACGAGGTTTAAGAAACACAGTCTTTCTGTAAGATGAGGTAGGAGTATGGTCAGTGGATGTAGAGGTAGTAGGTTGGTTATCAGGTCCAGTGGATGGATAAGATGGTTGAGAAACAACATTAGCATATGGCCTATGCACTGGAGGGTGCAGCTTGGCTGCTTCTACATATGAAATACAGTTTTGTGCCATATATGTCTTAATTTGTTTTTGCCTATCATACTCAGGGCATGTTTTATTTGTGGCATAATGACAGCCAAAGCACATACAACATGAAGCAGAGTCCTCCTCAACATTACAAGAAGACCCAGTATGACTAAATCCACATTTGTAGCACTGCGGTTTCGATCGACATTGATTTTTGGTGTGTCCATATCTACAACAGTTATAACACTGGATTGTAGGATATGTGTATAGTTCTACCGGAAGAGAATTGTAGCACATAAACACACGTTTTGGTAGTACCTGTCCATCAAAAGTCAATACAACTGTTTGAGAAGGTTTCCAAACAGGATTACCATCAACCATGACCTTGTAGTTAAGCCGTCTAGTTTTAATAATTTCACCACAACCTATAGGCACGCTAATATTTTCTTTAATTTCTTCCAGATCCCAATCAGCAGGGACACCGCGAACAAGACCTATACGTGTTATGTTGTAGGAGGGGATGAAGGCTTTGAACTTGTAATCAGCTAATTTATTATTACTTATAAAAGAGTTGGCTGCTCTGTATGATGTAAACGCTACAGTTATTCTGTTTCTACCTATCTTTTTGATGCTTCCATTGCAAACGTTTTGTATATTGTTTTTTTTTAAGAAGTTTCCAAAACTAATGGGATGAAATGTAGCCCCGGCATCAGTGGAATCTCTTTGTACATGAACAACATATGGAGCAACATCAGTTGAACTATACTCAGACCTACCAATTTTAACAGCTGTCTGTATGACTGGAGTTGGAGCTAATGACATATTTTTGGAATCAACTAGTAATGAATGATTCTGAGTTACATCGCCAGTGACATCAACCGCATTAACCTTATCCTGAACTATCTCTTCAATCATGCAACTGCAACTGACTTTGGTTGCATGAGGATGTTTCCTACGTTTTTTATTGCAGTGTTTGCATATTCTAGTTGCGCGAATACGTTTCCTTCTATTCTCAGTGTCCACATCAGCATGATCCGTATCCATACTGGAGTCATTATTTATGCTACCACCTTCTACTACAACCATAAAAGCATCATTTGCATCTGCATTAGGATTTACGTTTGAATTCTCCGCTTCTATAGTAACATTGTGAGCCACCGGGGAGGGCGGACCCCCCGGCGGCGGATCGTCGCCCATCCTTCGCTTTTTTTGCTCAATTAAAATTAAAACTTACCAAAATATATAGTATATATATACACTACTAACTAATATAACACAAAAATAGAACTAAAAACTACAAACTAATCCTTTGTATTAAATTATTTATAAATTTAAATCAAAAAACACGCCCGCTCAAATCGAAGTTTCCCGCGCTTTTTCAGGTATGTAGTTTTCTTGATTTGAAATGGCTAGTGTTTCCAGCATCTTTTCTATTTTAAAATTATGCTAGTATAGATAAAAACCATCAAAGATGACCTAAATTTAGTAAGTTTATAGTAAGAGACGGACTAGTTTAAAGTCTGTACTAAGATCTTTTGCCACTATATTTATCTACTAATTTCATGTGTTTAAAAGTGGCCCAAATAAGAAAATAAATAAAAAAAAAAGATCTTTATTGGTTTAATTGGTTTATTGGTTAATTACAAAAGCGGATAAAGACTTGTTGCCCTTGTCATTTGAAACTGTGTTACTAGTATGCAACAATAGTGTCTTCCCCCAATAAACACATAACAAAATTGCTAGAATACCATTATCTTGAACAGATAAATATTTTTATATTTATTTAATCATTTTATAAATTAAAATTATAGGTAGAGATTGAGATGTTTTCTCTCTCTTAGCCTATCCAATATCTACTAAATGCAAGCATTTTTTATATCGTTGGTTAGACATAAGTAGGACACCCAAGATGCATGAAAATTTCGGCATTCTTTCGGTTTAGAATTTAGACTCCTGGCTAACTTAAAGAAGTAATCAGATTTTGAATCAATAACTGCTTACAATCAGTCATTTGAAGGACAAGAAGAATATAGTATTATTCAAACTATACAGAGTTTATAAGAAAGTTTATCTGGACATCCGGTTCACTACCTCCCACATCATGGAGTTAAAATGATAAACATATAGGAACAATGTATGATATTTCAAGATCTTATGATAACAAAAGTTTAAATAAAAGCTTGTATCGTGGGGGACCATTGATGTTAGAAATTTAACAGAATTAATTTTCAAGTTTTGTTGACATCCCATGGGGATAAGTACAGATGTTGAGATGATTTCTTCAGATTGACTTGTAATATGGATACTTTAATGAATGTTACAAGATTTGTTTGGCATAGAATTTCATTCAGCACCTGCGCTTTTACCGTGTTCTCTGCGGAATGATTTCTAGTCTATTCTTTTCTATGCAACGATAGAGTTTCACTTGAAAAATACAAATTAAGAAATAATTAGAAACATGATAAATGATAACAGGTATCTCGATAATGTTATCACAGAAATAAATACAGAATTAGAAGCTATTAAGTTGTATAAAGAAGCTAAAGCTACTTTTATGGAAGTATCCAAGAATATTCATGATTGGATTTCTAATTCAGATAAATTTATGAAACAAATAGGTACTAGATCATTCTGAAGAAAGAAATTGTTAAGGTAAAGATAGACTGGAATACAGAGTAAGATACACTACGCTTAATATTTAAAGCTTCTGATGTTAATTCCGGAAGTAAAAATAAAGTTCTTAATATTGTTACATTAATTTGTAACCCCTGTGGTTTTGCAGTTCTTTACTCTTAGCAGCAAAGCAACTTACAGGAATGATAAACGAATAAATTAAATTGGGACTTAGCATTACCAAAAGAACACAGATGAGGTATAAGCCTTAATATAAGCGAGGTACAAATATTACGCTTCCCAGTCGTTACTTCGCAAATAGTCAAAATGAATATCAGCCACATTGCTTTGCTGATGATACAATTAGTTTTTATGTTACAGAAAACAAGTTTCGTCATAAAACAATCCAAACTAGTGGGTACTTGCCAAAGATAAAGATAAATTTTCGATTTCAAATTTAGAATTGTTAAGTATACTTATTGGAAAACGACTGATGATGTTTATATATAATTCTGGGCCTTAAAGATTATGAAACAGATGTTATAATCTGATGGCCAAGTAGCAAGTGATTGGTTAAGTCAAGTGAGGTGTTACCTCCATTTATAGCCAGAAGTGTAGGTAGTATAAAAGGATGATGAATGCAACTTGACGTTAAGGCCGGAAATGCGATCAAAAGACATAAGCTTATTACTAAAGAAAGATAAATCTCGTTAATAGGACCTCAGTTTTTGTAAAAGATGCAGACTCCTGGTCAATTGCTTTAACTGTGTCAGCAAGCAACTTTTTGAGTCGGGAAGGTCATCCGAATTACGAAGTATACATAACTAGAAAGATATATTTTATTGGAAAGCATTCGGATGAAAATAAAGATAGTTCATAGTTATTTACTCATAATATGTCAATATATTACATGTCAAATAACCTACTATACCAAGTAAAGAGGAGCTGTAAGATAATACTTTAGAAAATATTAATGACCGTCAACGCGAATAAATGGTAAATAGTATGGAAAAGAGAATTATGTAAAGAGTTTGCAGATTAAGCATTTCCCACAAAAGTTTGATGGTAAACACAGCAATTTAATCCAAAATTTAGCTTTCTTAAAAGATGTAAATGGATTTGTCTTCACTTGGTATACTTTAAAGCAATAAATTACTTAAATGTAGAAAAATGATCGTTGGCTTTGAGGAGCAGTTCTGATCTTCGGAAAATGTACACTTTAAATTATTTTATTTTTGAAATTTTGACAGATCAATACTGTATTAATAAAACAAAAATTTGGAGGTTTATCTCTCAACGAGTTTTTGATTTTGGGTACTATTATGAACGTTTGATTAAAACAAAGACTTCTAAAAGAAATACTTTCATACAAGGATCGATGATAAAGTTCGACTTGATAAAGCATGGAGAGGCTCTGGAAGAATTTAAAATTTTTGTTCTTTTATCGTTATTTATGAAGTCTTTTGGAAGAATATTGGTATTAACTTTAAAAACCACGTGTAACTTCTAAGGACTCCCTTTGAAGGACAAATTAAATTAAATTTGTAAAAGAGACCTTAAAGAGAACACTGCGAAAATTGGAAAGGAAAGATATTATATCACTACCAGGAGGATCTGACAATTCATGCAGAATAGTAAAAGTTAAAATTGGTAATAAGGAATTCTTAAGATCCAAAGTGTATGAGAAAGAATCAAAAGAGGAGGAAGTAATAAAAGACCATATGGAAATTGTGAATAAAATGTCGTGACGAGCGTCATGCACGTCACGAAGCATGTAAATAAACCAGAAGTTGAGAATCTTTTGAGGCTCTCGGGAGTGTCGCGACGAGTGAACACACACGTCGCGAGGTACGTGTATAAAGCGCATATGGTAACACTGCTTAAGCAACGTAATTGTTTATGGTCAGAATAATATCTGTGGAAATAAAAGGTACATTGATTTGGCTATGGTAAGAAAAATGACCGCTTCTTTCTGTAAGTGTCATTAGACTCAAGACTGTGAATTTGTGTGCACATCGAAGTTGGAGATGCACGACATAATGGCGTGGCCTGACACCACGTGTCTGCGGGAATTTGCGTCTCATTGGATCATCAGAACGAAAGCTAAGTACTTACCACGAGTAGGTGCTTGGAGGTTTTAACGTGTTCCGTGTCTGAGGACGGTCCTTGTACAAATAACTTATTTCTACATACCTGCTATTAAAGTGACCTGCCCTATTGTGGGTGTTGCATTTATAACAACATAAAACCTAAATGTTCCATGCCTAAATGTCTACTCATGTTTGAAAGCCTTTATATTTGCAAATGATTTGTGAACACACAATAAATTGTTGAATGATTGTGTGTTGTGTAATGTGTGTTGTGTGACGATGGCCAATTAAAGGATCATCGTGATCCATGAACTGTGTGGCCAGTTTGAAGCCTGTATGGCGTGATGATGGCCCATTAAAGGCCTATAAAGGATCCATGAAAGTCCACATCAATGGACAAACTGTGTGGCCAGTTTGAAACCTGTATGGCGAGATGATGGCCCATTAAAGGCCTATAAAGGATCCATGAAAGGTCCATATCGATGGACAACTGTGTGGCCAGTTTGAAGCCTGTATGGCGTGATGATGGCCCATTAAAGGCCTATAAAGGATCCATGAAAAGTCCATATAAACGGACAACTGTGTGGCCAGTGTAAAGCCTGTATGGCAAGGGTCTTTTGTGATCCATGAACAAGTCCATATAAACGGACAACTGTGTGGCCAGTGTAAAGCCTGTATGGCAAGGGTCTTCTGTGATCCATGAACAAGTGTATATAAATGGACAACGGTGTGTCCAGTGTTAATGGAAACCTATTGTAGTCTATAAAGAAGCCTGTATGGCAAACTATGTGGCCAGCTAGTAGTGGCCAATTATGAGAGACTGACTTATGATTAATGACTATCCTTTACTAAATGTTACGGTTATCAAGATAAAAGATCATTGTTTCTACGCTCCGTACTTAGATATGAAACAAGTAAAATCAGTGTTATATTTTATATTAACAGACGGAGATACCTGGTCTGATTGAGCGGACTTACACAGGCGTCCTTATGAACACCACACAAGTATACATCTGGTGAGTCAATTCCATTCTAAAAGACATATTAAATCAGTTTTGTCTGGTGACTGGAGAGAGATAGTATATTAAGAGTTACATCCCTAATAAACTAATTTAGTTATCTCTCAAAGGTCCCGACAGCTTCGATTTGTTCTGGCAGCTCATCTTGTCAGCTTGGCTTCTTGTAACAACCATCTCGTTCGTTCGTAGTCGTTCGTGCAGGTGGATTCACGTTCAAATCCGGCTCGTGCAGGACCAGACAAACTGTTGTGGATCAGTGGACTGTATATTAAGGTCGAAATGAAACAATAGAATTGAGTTCGCAAGTAAGCAACAACAACAACACTTTATTATAAAAATGCTCTATTTATATCCTAAATCTACGCCTCCAAACTAGTTAGAGTCTAAGTGAGCACACGTTTTCTCAATGTGTCCCTGTCCCGCGCCACGTCTGTCTCGCTCGTTCTTTGCCGCCCTTTGGAACTGGCGGTGATCCAAGTGACGCGGTGCTCGGCGGCGTCCTGTTTGGCTCGCTGTCCGTAACAAGAGCCAAGTTTGATATAAAAAAATTGTTGCTGATCCCCTTCGATTGTGGTTAGGGCATGGAATACCGGAATGATTTTCATACCGGTATTGATACCGGTATTGAAATTTCAATTACCGGTATACCGAAATTTCGGTAATTTTTCGGTATTTTTTTTAATACTGCTATTTCTGTTTAAATGATTCCAAGAACGATTAGTAAGTCTTGTTTGCGGAAGGTGTTTAAAAGCAGTTTTCTACACTGTATGGCAGAAACACTTCAACTATTTATCAACTCCCTAGAAACCACAAAATGTAATGGATATAGGTAAATAAGAATACTAAAGAAAATACGTTATTTGATAAAATCAAAATTTATATTATTTCATTATCATAAAGGTATAAAAATCAGTCTTACTCTCTAATGATAAGAAAACATGTAACGAAAGTTTTGAATAGTTCTCTTAGTTACAGATTATACTATGAATACGAACGTATTGTTAAAACATAATCAAATTGCAAATGAAGGTACCGTAGAAAAAAGTTATTTAAAAAAAACAAAATGTAGGCGCAGGTGCAATTTAACTCAAGTCCATCCATCAGGCAGATCGCGTTTGTTGAAAGATAGAACGAAGAAAACACAACGCGTCAAAATGATAAGCGATGATCTTTTTTTCTTACATATGTAACTTGCAGCTGAAAAGGCTCTTTCGGATTAAACGCTCGTAGGAGGAGTGCTAAACCGCAGTGAAGATAGCACCCCACTTTGCCGGACCCCTTTTTGTTGTGTATGCTGTGAACACGCCCTTACTATAAGGGGGTTAGCACCCTTAATCTTACTTAATTTACCAAAAATCGACACTACCGTACAAATAAACGAATATCAACTGTCAGAAGCCTTTCTTTTCATCTTTGTCCATATCCTACCTTGATTAATAGTTCAGTCAATCTATAAATATAGCTCAGGTACCTACCTAAATAAACAAACGCACAGCACAGACGAATTATTGTAAAGTGGATAACTGAATATCAGCGTAAGTATCTACCTACCTATCAAGCAATAACGGAAGGATTTCACTACGAAAACAAAGCTTACTTTTGATCACGCACGAATAAACAACAGTTTCCTCAAATCGTTACTCAAGTGAATTGTAACTACTTTGAAAGAGATAGATAAGTACGGCTCCCTATTAAAATACATGAGGTGAAGTTGGTAAGACATATGTCGGCATGTTGAACAGGCTCTGCTGAATCGTTTAAGAGACAGAGCGACTCCAGATAATGTTCATATTTTTGAGATATTTGCGTCTGAACTTTTCATGTACAGCCAATTTTTTGAAAAAAATAAAGAACAAGTTTAAGTTACTTTGCATGAAGTGAAATGGGTAAGACATATGTCGGTATGTTGAACAGGCTCTGCTGAATCGTTTAAAAGACAGAGCGACTCCAGTTAATGTTCATATTTTAAAGATATTTACGTCCAAACTTTATTTGTGTAGTCGATTTTCAAAAAATTGAACTCCTCTTTTAGGTACTTTGCATGAGGTGAAGTGGGTGAGACATATGTCGGCATGTTGAACAGGCTCTGCTGAATCGTATAAGAGACAGAGCGACTCCAGTTAATGTTCATATTTTTAAGATATTTACGTCTAAACTTTATTTGTGTAGTCGATTTTCCAAAAAATTGAACTCCTCTTTTAGGTACTTTGCATGAGGTGAAGTGGGTGAGACATATGTCGGCATGTTGAAGAGGCTCTGCTGAATCGTATAAGAGATAGAGCGACTCCAGTTAATGTTCATATTTTTGAGATATTTGCGTCTGAAGTTTCTATATGAAGTCGAATTTTTCAAAATATTTAACTCCACTTTTAGGTACTTTGCATGAAGTGAAGTGGGTAAGACATATCTCGGCATGTAGAACAGACACTGCTGAATCGTTAAGGAGACAGAGCGACTCCAGTTAATGTTCATATTTTTAAGATATTTACGTCTAAACTTTATTTGAGTAGTCGATTTTCCAAAAAATTGAACTCCTCTTTTAGGTACTTTGCATGAGGTGAAGTGGGTGAGACATATGTCGGCATGTTGAACAGGCTCTGCTGACTCGTATAAGAGACAGAGCGACTCCAGTTAATGTTCATATTTTTAAGATATTTACGTCTAAACTTTATTTGAGTAGTCGATTTTCCAAAAAATTGAACTCCTCTTTTAGGTACTTTGCATGAGGTGAAGTGGGTGAGACATATCTCGGCAGGTAGAACAGGCACTGCTGAATCGTTTAAGAGATAGAGCGACTCCAGTTAATGTTCATATTTTTGAGATATTTGCGTCTGAAGTTTCTATATGAAGTCGAATTTTTCAAAAAATTGAACTCCACTTTTAGGTACTTTGCATGAAGTGAAGTGGGTAAGACATATCTCGGCATGTAGAACAGGCACTGCTGAATCGTTAAGGAGACAGAGCGACTCCAGTTAATGTTCATATTTTTAAGATATTTACGTCTAAACTTTATTTGAGTAGTCGATTTTCCAAAAAATTGAACTCCTCTTTTAGGTACTTTGCATGAGGTGAAGTGGGTGAGACATATGTCGGCATGTTGAAGAGGCTCTGCTGAATGGTATAAGAGATAGAGCGACTCCAGTTAATGTTTATATTTTTGAGATATTTGCGTCTGAAGTTTCTATATGAAGTCGAATTTTTCAAAATATTGAACTCCACTTTTAGGTACTTTTCATGAAGTGAAGTGGGTAAGACATATCTCGGCATGTAGAACAGGCACTGCTGAATCGTTAAGGAGACAGAGCGACTCCAGTTAAAGTTCATATTTTTAAGATATTTACGTCTAAACTTTATTTGAGTAGTCGATTTTCCAAAAAATTTAACTCCTCTTTTAGGTACTTTGCATGAGGTGAAGTGGGTGAGACATATGTCGGCATGTTGAACAGGCTCTGCTGAATCGTATAAGAGACAGAGCGACTCCAGTTAATGTTCATATTTTTAAGATATTTACGTCTAAACTTTATTTGTGTAGTCGATTTTCCAAAAAATTGAACTCCTCTTTTAGGTACTTTGCATGAGGTGAAGTGGGTGAGATATATGTCGGCATGTTGAAGAGGCTCTGCTGAATCGTATAAGAGATAGAGC
Organism: Coleophora flavipennella; assembly: GCA_947284805.1. Taxonomy (NCBI): domain Eukaryota; kingdom Metazoa; phylum Arthropoda; class Insecta; order Lepidoptera; family Coleophoridae; genus Coleophora; species Coleophora flavipennella. The sequence goes on from OX369253.1 coordinate 1,987,340, forward strand.
GACTCCAGTTAATGTTCATATTTTTGAGATATTTGCGTCTGAAGTTTCTATATGAAGTCGAATTTTTCAAAATATTTAACTCCACTTTTAGGTACTTTGCATGTAGTGAAGTGGGTAAAACATATCACAGCATGTAGAACAGGCACTGCTGAATTGTTTAAGAGACAGAGCGACTCCAGTTAATGTTCATATTTTTAAGATATTTACTTCTAAACTTTATTTGTGTAGTCGATTTTCCAAAAAATTGAACTCCTCTTTTAGGTACTTTGCATGAGGTGAAGTGGGTGAGACATATGTCGGCATGTTGAAGAGGCTCTGTTGAATCGTATAAGAGATAGAGCGACTCCAGTTAATGTTCATATTTTTGAGATATTTGCGTCTGAAGTTTCTATATGAAGTCGAATTTTTCAAAATATTTAACTCCACTTTTAGGTACTTTGCATGAAGTGAAGTGGGTAAGACATATCTCGGCATGTAGAACAGGCACTGCTGAATCGTTAAGAAGACAGAGCGACTCCAGTTAATGTTCATATTTTTAAGATAATTACGTCTAAACTTTATTTGAGTAGTCGATTTTCCAAAAAATTGAACTCCTCTTTTAGGTACTTTGCATGAGGTGAAGTGGGTGAGACATATGTCGGCATGTTGAACAAGCTCTGCTGAATCGTATAAGAGACAGAGCGACTCCAGTTAATGTTCATATTTTTAAGATATTTACGTCTAAACTTTATTTGAGTAGTCGATTTTCCAAAAAATTGAACTCCTCTTTTAGGTACTTTGCATGAGGTGAAGTGGGTGAGACATATGTCGGCATGTTGAACAGGCTCTGCTGACTCGTATAAGAGACAGAGCGACTCCAGTTAATGTTCATATTTTTAAGATATTTACGTCTAAACTTTATTTGTGTAGTCGATTTTCCAAAAAATTGAACTCCTCTTTTAGGTACTTTGCATGAGGTGAAGTGGGTGAGACATATGTCGGCATGTTGAAGAGGCTCTGCTGAATCGTATAAGAGATAGAGCGACTCCAGTTAATGTTCATATTTTTGAGATATTTGCGTCTGAAGTTTCTATATGAAGTCGAATTTTTCAAAATATTTAACTTCACTTTTAGGTACTTTGCATGAAGTGAAGTGGGTAAAACATATCACGGCATGTAGAACAGGCACTGCTGAATTGTTTAAGAGACAGAGCGACTCCAGTTAATATTCATATTTTTAAGATATTTACTTCTAAACTTTATTTGTGTAGTCGATTTTCCAAAAAATTGAACTCCTCTTTTAGGTACTTTGCATGAGGTGAAGTGGGTGAGACATATGTCGGCATGTTGAAGAGGCTCTGTTGAATCGTATAAGAGATAGAGCGACTCCAGTTAATGTTCATATTTTTGAGATATTTGCGTCTGAAGTTTCTATATGAAGTCGAATTTTTCAAAATATTTAACTCCACTTTTAGGTACTTTGCATGAAGTGAAGTGGGTAAGACATATCTCGGCATGTAGAACAGGCACTGCTGAATCGTTAAGAAGACAGAGCGACTCCAGTTAATGTTCATATTTTTAAGATATTTACGTCTAAACTTTATTTGAGTAGTCGATTTTCCAAAAAATTGAACTCCTCTTTTAGGTACTTTGCATGAGGTGAAGTGGGTGAGACATATGTCGGCATGTTGAACAAGCTCTGCTGAATCGTATAAGAGACAGAGCGACTCCAGTTAATGTTCATATTTTTAAGATATTTACGTCTAAACTTTATTTGAGTAGTCGATTTTCCAAAAAATTGAACTCCTCTTTTAGGTACTTTGCATGAGGTGAAGTGGGTGAGACATATGTCGGCATGTTGAACAGGCTCTGCTGACTCGTATAAGAGACAGAGCGACTCCAGTTAATGTTCATATTTTTAAGATATTTACGTCTAAACTTTATTTGAGTAGTCGATTTTCCAAAAAATTGAACTCCTCTTTTAGGTACTTTGCATGAGGTGAAGTGGGTGAGACATATGTCGGCATGTTGAAGAGGCTCTGCTGAATGGTATAAGAGATAGAGCGACTCCAGTTAATGATTATATTTTTGAGATATTTGCGTCTGAAGTTTCTATATGAAGTCGAATTTTTCAAAATATTGAACTCCACTTTTAGGTACTTTTCATGAAGTGAAGTGGGTAAGACATATCTCGGCATGTAGAACAGGCACTGCTGAAACGTTAAGGAGACAAAGCGACTCCAGTTAATGTTCATATTTTTAAGATATTTACTTCTAAACTTTATTTGTGTAGTCGATTTTCCAAAAAATTGAACTCCTCTTTTAGGTACTTTGCATGAGGTGAAGTGGGTGAGACATATGTCGGCATGTTGAAGAGGCTCTGTTGAATCGTATAAGAGATAGAGCGACTCCAGTTAATGTTCATATTTTTGAGATATTTGCGTCTGAAGTTTCTATATGAAGTCGAATTTTTCAAAATATTTAACTCCACTTTTAGGTACTTTGCATGAAGTGAAGTGGGTAAGACATATCTCGGCATGTAGAACAGGCACTGCTGAATCGTTAAGAAGACAGAGCGACTCCAGTTAATGTTCATATTTTTAAGATATTTACGTCTAAACTTTATTTGAGTAGTCGATTTTCCAAAAAATTTAACTCCTCTTTTAGGTACTTTGCATGAGGTGAAGTGGGTGAGACATATGTCGGCATGTTGAACAGGCTCTGCTGAATCGTATAAGAGACAGAGCGACTCCAGTTAATGTTCATATTTTTAAGATATTTACGTCTAAACTTTATTTGTGTAGTCGATTTTCCAAAAAATTGAACTCCTCTTTTAGGTACTTTGCATGAGGTGAAGTGGGTGAGATATATGTCGGCATGTTGAAGAGGCTCTGCTGAATCGTATAAGAGATAGAGCGACTCCAGTTAATGTTCATATTTTTGAGATATTTGCGTCTGAAGTTTCTATATGAAGTCGAATTTTTCAAAATATTTAACTCCACTTTTAGGTACTTTGCATGAAGTGAAGTGGGTAAAACATATCACAGCATGTAGAACAGGCACTGCTGAATTGTTTAAGAGACAGAGCGACTCCAGTTAATGTTCATATTTTTAAGATATTTACTTCTAAACTTTATTTGTGTAGTCGATTTTCCAAAAAATTGAACTCCTCTTTTACGTACTTTGCATGAGGTGAAGTGGGTGAGACATATGTCGGCATGTTGAAGAGGCTCTGTTGAATCGTATAAGAGATAGAGCGACTCCAGTTAATCTTCATATTTTTGAGATATTTGCGTCTGAAGTTTCTATATGAAGTCGAATTTTTCAAAATATTTAACTCCACTTTTAGGTACTTTGCATGAAGTGAAGTGGGTAAGACATATCTCGGCATGTAGAACAGGCACTGCTGAATCGTTAAGAAGACAGAGCGACTCCAGTTAATGTTCATATTTTTAAGATAATTACGTCTAAACTTTATTTGAGTAGTCGATTTTCCAAAAAATTGAACTCCTCTTTTAGGTACTTTGCATGAGGTGAAGTGGGTGAGACATATGTCGGCATGTTGAACAAGCTCTGCTGAATCGTATAAGAGACAGAGCGACTCCAGTTAATGTTCATATTTTTAAGATATTTACGTCTAAACTTTATTTGAGTAGTCGATTTTCCAAAAAATTGAACTCCTCTTTTAGGTACTTTGCATGAGGTGAAGTGGGTGAGACATATGTCGGCATGTTGAACAGGCTCTGCTGACTCGTATAAGAGACAGAGCGACTCCAGTTAATGTTCATATTTTTAAGATATTTACGTCTAAACTTTATTTGTGTAGTCGATTTTCCAAAAAATTGAACTCCTCTTTTAGGTACTTTGCATGAGGTGAAGTGGGTGAGACATATGTCGGCATGTTGAAGAGGCTCTGCTGAATCGTATAAGAGATAGAGCGACTCCAGTTAATGTTCATATTTTTGAGATATTTGCGTCTGAAGTTTCTATATGAAGTCGAATTTTTCAAAATATTTAACTTCACTTTTAGGTACTTTGCATGAAGTGAAGTGGGTAAAACATATCACGGCATGTAGAACAGGCACTGCTGAATTGTTTAAGAGACAGAGCGACTCCAGTTAATATTCATATTTTTAAGATATTTACGTCTAAACTTTATTTGAGTAGTCGATTTTCCAAAAAATTGAACTCCTCTTTTAGGTACTTTGCATGAGGTGAAGTGGGTGAGACATATGTCGGCATGTTGAACAGGCTCTGCTGACTCGTATAAGAGACAGAGCGACTCCAGTTAATGTTCATATTTTTAAGATATTTACGTCTAAACTTTATTTGAGTAGTCGATTTTCCAAAAAATTGAACTCCTCTTTTAGGTACTTTGCATGAGGTGAAGTGGGTGAGACATATGTCGGCATGTTGAAGAGGCTCTGCTGAATGGTATAAGAGATAGAGCGACTCCAGTTAATGTTTATATTTTTGAGATATTTGCGTCTGAAGTTTCTATATGAAGTCGAATTTTTCAAAATATTGAACTCCACTTTTAGGTACTTTTCATGAAGTGAAGTGGGTAAGACATATCTCGGCATGTAGAACAGGCACTGCTGAATCGTTATGGAGACAAAGCGACTCCAGTTAATGTTCATATTTTTAAGATATTTACTTCTAAACTTTATTTGTGTAGTCGATTTTCCAAAAAATTGAACTCCTCTTTTAGGTACTTTTCATGAGGTGAAGTGGGTGAGACATATGTCGGCATGTTGAAGAGGCTCTGTTGAATCGTATAAGAGATAGAGCGACTCCAGTTAATATTCATATTTTTAAGATATTTACGTCTAAACTTTATTTGAGTAGTCGATTTTCCAAAAAATTGAACTCCTCTTTTAGGTACTTTGCATGAGGTGAAGTGGGTGAGACATATGTCGGCATGTTGAACAGGCTCTGCTGACTCGTATAAGAGACAGAGCGACTCCAGTTAATGTTCATATTTTTAAGATATTTACGTCTAAACTTTATTTGAGTAGTCGATTTTCCAAAAAATTGAACTCCTCTTTTAGGTACTTTGCATGAGGTGAAGTGGGTGAGACATATGTCGGCATGTTGAAGAGGCTCTGCTGAATGGTATAAGAGATAGAGCGACTCCAGTTAATGTTTATATTTTTGAGATATTTGCGTCTGAAGTTTCTATATGAAGTCGAATTTTTCAAAATATTGAACTCCACTTTTAGGTACTTTTCATGAAGTGAAGTGGGTAAGACATATCTCGGCATGTAGAACAGGCACTGCTGAATCGTTATGGAGACAAAGCGACTCCAGTTAATGTTCATATTTTTAAGATATTTACTTCTAAACTTTATTTGTGTAGTCGATTTTCCAAAAAATTGAACTCCTCTTTTAGGTACTTTTCATGAGGTGAAGTGGGTGAGACATATGTCGGCATGTTGAAGAGGCTCTGTTGAATCGTATAAGAGATAGAGCGACTCCAGTTAATGTTCATATTTTTGAGATATTTGCGTCTGAAGTTTCTATATGAAGGCGAATTTTTCAAAATATTTAACTCCACTTTTAGGTACTTTGCATGAAGTGAAGTGGGTAAGACATATCTCGGCATGTAGAACAGGCACTGCTGAATCGTTTAAGAGACAGAGCGACTCCAGTTAATGTTCATATTTTTAAGATAATTACGTCTAAACTTTATTTGAGTAGTCGATTTTCCAAAAAATTGAACTCCTCTTTTAGGTACTTTGCATGAGGTGAAGTGGGTGAGACATATGTCGGCATGTTGAACAAGCTCTGCTGAATCGTATAAGAGACAGAGCGACTCCAGTTAATGTTCATATTTTTAAGATATTTACGTCTAAACTTTATTTGAGTAGTCGATTTTCCAAAAAATTGAACTCCTCTTTTAGGTACTTTGCATGAGGTGAAGTGGGTGAGACATATGTCGGCATGTTGAACAGGCTCTGCTGACTCGTATAAGAGACAGAGCGACTCCAGTTAATGTTCATATTTTTAAGATATTTACGTCTAAACTTTATTTGTGTAGTCGATTTTCCAAAAAATTGAACTCCTCTTTTAGGTACTTTGCATGAGGTGAAGTGGGTGAGACATATGTCGGCATGTTGAAGAGGCTCTGCTGAATCGTATAAGAGATAGAGCGACTCCAGTTAATGTTCATATTTTTGAGATATTTGCGTCTGAAGTTTCTATATGAAGTCGAATTTTTCAAAATATTTAACTTCACTTTTAGGTACTTTGCATGAAGTGAAGTGGGTAAAACATATCACGGCATGTAGAACAGGCACTGCTGAATTGTTTAAGAGACAGAGCGACTCCAGTTAATATTCATATTTTTAAGATATTTACTTCTAAACTTTATTTGTGTAGTCGATTTTCCAAAAAATTGAACTCCTCTTTTAGGTACTTTGCATGAGGTGAAGTGGGTGAGACATATGTCGGCATGTTGAAGAGGCTCTGTTGAATCGTATAAGAGATAGAGCGACTCCAGTTAATGTTCATATTTTTGAGATATTTGCGTCTGAAGTTTCTATATGAAGTCGAATTTTTCAAAATATTTAACTCCACTTTTAGGTACTTTGCATGAAGTGAAGTGGGTAAGACATATCTCGGCATGTAGAACAGGCACTGCTGAATCGTTAAGAAGACAGAGCGACTCCAGTTAATGTTCATATTTTTAAGATATTTACGTCTAAACTTTATTTGAGTAGTCGATTTTCCAAAAAATTGAACTCCTCTTTTAGGTACTTTGCATGAGGTGAAGTGGGTGAGACATATGTCGGCATGTTGAACAAGCTCTGCTGAATCGTATAAGAGACAGAGCGACTCCAGTTAATGTTCATATTTTTAAGATATTTACGTCTAAACTTTATTTGAGTAGTCGATTTTCCAAAAAATTGAACTCCTCTTTTAGGTACTTTGCATGAGGTGAAGTGGGTGAGACATATGTCGGCATGTTGAACAGGCTCTGCTGACTCGTATAAGAGACAGAGCGACTCCAGTTAATGTTCATATTTTTAAGATATTTACGTCTAAACTTTATTTGAGTAGTCGATTTTCCAAAAAATTGAACTCCTCTTTTAGGTACTTTGCATGAGGTGAAGTGGGTGAGACATATGTCGGCATGTTGAAGAGGCTCTGCTGAATGGTATAAGAGATAGAGCGACTCCAGTTAATGATTATATTTTTGAGATATTTGCGTCTGAAGTTTCTATATGAAGTCGAATTTTTCAAAATATTGAACTCCACTTTTAGGTACTTTTCATGAAGTGAAGTGGGTAAGACATATCTCGGCATGTAGAACAGGCACTGCTGAAACGTTAAGGAGACAAAGCGACTCCAGTTAATGTTCATATTTTTAAGATATTTACTTCTAAACTTTATTTGTGTAGTCGATTTTCCAAAAAATTGAACTCCTCTTTTAGGTACTTTGCATGAGGTGAAGTGGGTGAGACATATGTCGGCATGTTGAAGAGGCTCTGTTGAATCGTATAAGAGATAGAGCGACTCCAGTTAATGTTCATATTTTTGAGATATTTGCGTCTGAAGTTTCTATATGAAGTCGAATTTTTCAAAATATTTAACTCCACTTTTAGGTACTTTGCATGAAGTGAAGTGGGTAAGACATATCTCGGCATGTAGAACAGGCACTGCTGAATCGTTAAGAAGACAGAGCGACTCCAGTTAATGTTCATATTTTTAAGATATTTACGTCTAAACTTTATTTGAGTAGTCGATTTTCCAAAAAATTTAACTCCTCTTTTAGGTACTTTGCATGAGGTGAAGTGGGTGAGACATATGTCGGCATGTTGAACAGGCTCTGCTGAATCGTATAAGAGACAGAGCGACTCCAGTTAATGTTCATATTTTTAAGATATTTACGTCTAAACTTTATTTGTGTAGTCGATTTTCCAAAAAATTGAACTCCTCTTTTAGGTACTTTGCATGAGGTGAAGTGGGTGAGATATATGTCGGCATGTTGAAGAGGCTCTGCTGAATCGTATAAGAGATAGAGCGACTCCAGTTAATGTTCATATTTTTGAGATATTTGCGTCTGAAGTTTCTATATGAAGTCGAATTTTTCAAAATATTTAACTCCACTTTTAGGTACTTTGCATGAAGTGAAGTGGGTAAAACATATCACAGCATGTAGAACAGGCACTGCTGAATTGTTTAAGAGACAGAGCGACTCCAGTTAATGTTCATATTTTTAAGATATTTACTTCTAAACTTTATTTGTGTAGTCGATTTTCCAAAAAATTGAACTCCTCTTTTACGTACTTTGCATGAGGTGAAGTGGGTGAGACATATGTCGGCATGTTGAAGAGGCTCTGTTGAATCGTATAAGAGATAGAGCGACTCCAGTTAATCTTCATATTTTTGAGATATTTGCGTCTGAAGTTTCTATATGAAGTCGAATTTTTCAAAATATTTAACTCCACTTTTAGGTACTTTGCATGAAGTGAAGTGGGTAAGACATATCTCGGCATGTAGAACAGGCACTGCTGAATCGTTAAGAAGACAGAGCGACTCCAGTTAATGTTCATATTTTTAAGATAATTACGTCTAAACTTTATTTGAGTAGTCGATTTTCCAAAAAATTGAACTCCTCTTTTAGGTACTTTGCATGAGGTGAAGTGGGTGAGACATATGTCGGCATGTTGAACAAGCTCTGCTGAATCGTATAAGAGACAGAGCGACTCCAGTTAATGTTCATATTTTTAAGATATTTACGTCTAAACTTTATTTGAGTAGTCGATTTTCCAAAAAATTGAACTCCTCTTTTAGGTACTTTGCATGAGGTGAAGTGGGTGAGACATATGTCGGCATGTTGAACAGGCTCTGCTGACTCGTATAAGAGACAGAGCGACTCCAGTTAATGTTCATATTTTTAAGATATTTACGTCTAAACTTTATTTGTGTAGTCGATTTTCCAAAAAATTGAACTCCTCTTTTAGGTACTTTGCATGAGGTGAAGTGGGTGAGACATATGTCGGCATGTTGAAGAGGCTCTGCTGAATCGTATAAGAGATAGAGCGACTCCAGTTAATGTTCATATTTTTGAGATATTTGCGTCTGAAGTTTCTATATGAAGTCGAATTTTTCAAAATATTTAACTTCACTTTTAGGTACTTTGCATGAAGTGAAGTGGGTAAAACATATCACGGCATGTAGAACAGGCACTGCTGAATTGTTTAAGAGACAGAGCGACTCCAGTTAATATTCATATTTTTAAGATATTTACGTCTAAACTTTATTTGAGTAGTCGATTTTCCAAAAAATTGAACTCCTCTTTTAGGTACTTTGCATGAGGTGAAGTGGGTGAGACATATGTCGGCATGTTGAACAGGCTCTGCTGACTCGTATAAGAGACAGAGCGACTCCAGTTAATGTTCATATTTTTAAGATATTTACGTCTAAACTTTATTTGAGTAGTCGATTTTCCAAAAAATTGAACTCCTCTTTTAGGTACTTTGCATGAGGTGAAGTGGGTGAGACATATGTCGGCATGTTGAAGAGGCTCTGCTGAATGGTATAAGAGATAGAGCGACTCCAGTTAATGTTTATATTTTTGAGATATTTGCGTCTGAAGTTTCTATATGAAGTCGAATTTTTCAAAATATTGAACTCCACTTTTAGGTACTTTTCATGAAGTGAAGTGGGTAAGACATATCTCGGCATGTAGAACAGGCACTGCTGAATCGTTATGGAGACAAAGCGACTCCAGTTAATGTTCATATTTTTAAGATATTTACTTCTAAACTTTATTTGTGTAGTCGATTTTCCAAAAAATTGAACTCCTCTTTTAGGTACTTTTCATGAGGTGAAGTGGGTGAGACATATGTCGGCATGTTGAAGAGGCTCTGTTGAATCGTATAAGAGATAGAGCGACTCCAGTTAATGTTCATATTTTTGAGATATTTGCGTCTGAAGTTTCTATATGAAGGCGAATTTTTCAAAATATTTAACTCCACTTTTAGGTACTTTGCATGAAGTGAAGTGGGTAAGACATATCTCGGCATGTAGAACAGGCACTGCTGAATCGTTTAAGAGACAGAGCGACTCCAGTTAATGTTCATATTTTTAAGATATTTACGTCTAAACTTTATTTGTGTATTTCTCTTAAACAATTCAGCAGTGCCTGTTCTACATGCTGAGATATGTCTTACCCACTTCACTTCATGCAAAGTACCTAAAAGTGTAGTTAAATATTTTGAAAAATTCGACTTCATATAGAAACTTCAGACGCAAATATCTCAAAAATATGAACATTAACTGGAGTCGCTCTATCTCTTATACGATTCAGCAGAGCCTCTTCAACATGCCGACATATGTCTCACCCACTTCACCTCATGCAAAGTACCTAAAAGAGGAGTTCAATTTTTTGGAAAATCGACTACACAAATAAAGTTTAGACGTAAATATCTTAAAAATATGAACATTAACTGGAGTCGCTCTGTCTCTTATACGATTCAGCAGAGCCTGTTCAACATGCCGACATATGTCTCACCCACTTCACCTCATGCAAAGTACCTAAAAGAGGAGTTCAATTTTTTGGAAAATCGACTACTCAAATAAAGTTTAGACGTAAATATCTTAAAAATATGAACATTAACTGGAGTCGCTCTGTCTCTAATACGAGTCAGCAGAGCCTGTTCAACATGCCGACATATGTCTCACCCACTTCACCTCATGCAAAGTACCTAAAAGACGAGTTAATTTTTTTGGAAAATCGACTACTCAAATAAAGTTTAGACGTAAATATCTTAAAAATATGAACATTAACTGGAGTCGCTCTGTCTCTTATACGATTTAGCAGAGCTTGTTCAACATGCCGACATATGTCTCACCCACTTCACCTCATGCAAAGTACCTAAAAGAGGAGTTCAATTTTTTGGAAAATCGACTACTCAAATAAAGTTTAGACGTAAATATCTTAAAAATATGAACATTAACTGGAGTCGCTCTGTCTCTTATACGATTCAGCAGAGCCTGTTCAACATGCCGACATATGTCTCACCCACTTCACCTCATGCAAAGTACCTAAAAGAGGAGTTCAATTTTTTGGAAAATCGACTACTCAAATAAAGTTTAGACGTAAATATCTTAAAAATATGAACATTAACTGGAGTCGCTCTGTCTCTTATACGAGTCAGCAGAGCCTGTTCAACATGCCGACATATGTCTCACCCACTTCACCTCATGCAAAGTACCTAAAAGAGGAGTTCAATTTTTTGGAAAATCGACTACTCAAATAAAGTTTAGACGTAAATATCTTAAAAATATGAACATTAACTGGAGTCGCTTTGTCTCCTTAACGATTCAGCAGAGCCTCTTCAACATGCCGACATATGTCTCACCCACTTCACCTCATGCAAAGTACCTAAAAGAGGAGTTCATTTTTTTGGAAAATCGACTACACAAATAAAGTTTAGACGTAAATATCTTAAAAATATGAACATTAACTGGAGTCGCTCTGTCTCTTAAACGATTCAGCAGTGCCTGTTCTACATGCCGAGATATGTCTTACCCACTTCACCTCATGCAAAGTACCTAAAAGAGGAGTTCATTTTTTAGGAAAATCGACTACACAAATAAAGTTTAGACGTAAATATCTTAAAAATATGAACATTAACTGGAGTCGCTCTGTCTCTTATACGATTCAGCAGTGCCTCTTCAACATGCCGACATATGTCTCACCCACTTCACCTCATGCAAAGTACCTAAAAGAGGAGTTAAATTTTTTGGAAAATCGACTACTCAAATAAAGTTTAGACGTAAATATCTTAAAAATATGAACATGAACTGGAGTCGCTCTGTCTCCTTAACGATTCAGCAGTGCCTGTTCTACATGCCGAGATATGTCTTACCTACTTCACTTCATGCAAAGTACCTAAAAGTGGAGTTAAATATTTTGAAAAATTCGACTTCATATAGAAACTTCAGACGCAAATATCTCAAAAATATGAACATTAACTGGAGTCGCTCTATCTCTTATACGATTCAACAGAGCCTCTTCAACATGCCGACATATGTCTCACCCACTTCACCTCATGCAAAGTACCTAAAAGAGGAGTTCAATTTTTTGGAAAATCGACTACACAAATAAAGTTTAGAAGTAAATATCTTAAAAATATGAACATTAACTGGAGTCGCTTTGTCTCCTTAACGATTCAGCAGTGCCTGTTCTACATGCCGAGATATGTCTTACCCACTTCACTTCATGAAAAGTACCTAAAAGTGGAGTTCAATATTTTGAAAAATTCGACTTCATATAGAAACTTCAGACGCAAATATCTCAAAAATATAAACATTAACTGGAGTCGCTCTATCTCTTATACCATTCAGCAGAGCCTCTTCAACATGCCGACATATGTCTCACCCACTTCACCTCATGCAAAGTACCTAAAAGAGGAGTTCAATTTTTTGGAAAATCGACTACTCAAATAAAGTTTAGACGTAAATATCTTAAAAATATGAACATTAACTGGAGTCGCTCTGTCTCTTATACGATTCAGCAGAGCTTGTTCAACATGCCGACATATGTCTCACCCACTTCACCTCATGCAAAGTACCTAAAAGAGGAGTTCAATTTTTTGGAAAATCGACTACTCAAATAAAGTTTAGACGTAAATATCTTAAAAATATGAACATTAACTGGAGTCGCTCTGTCTTCTTAACGATTCAGCAGTGCCTGTTCTACATGCCGAGATATGTGTTACCCACTTCACTTCATGCAAAGTACCTAAAAGTGGAGTTAAATATTTTGAAAAATTCGACTTCATATAGAAACTTCAGACGCAAATATCTCAAAAATATGAACATTAACTGGAGTCGCTCTATGTCTTATACGATTCAACAGAGCCTCTTCAACATGCCGACATATGTCTCACCCACTTCACCTCATGCAAAGTACCTAAAAGAGGAGTTCAATTTTTTGGAAAATCGACTACACAAATAAAGTTTAGAAGTAAATATCTTAAAAATATGAACATTAACTGGAGTCGCTCTGTCTCTTAAACAATTCAGCAGTGCCTGTTCTACATGCCGTGATATGTTTTACCCACTTCACTTCATGCAAAGTACGTAAAAGTGGAGTTCAATTTTTTGAAAAATTCGACTTCATATAGAAACTTCAGACGCAAATATCTCAAAAATATGAACATTAACTGGAGTCGCTCTATCTCTTATACGATTCAGCAGAGCCTGTTCAACATGCCGACAAATGTCTCACCCACTTCACCTCATGCAAAGTACCTAAAAGAGGAGTTCAATTTTTTGGAAAATCGACTACACAAATAAAGTTTAGACGTAAATATCTTAAAAATATGAACATTAACTGGAGTCGCTCTGTCTCTTATACGATTCAGCAGAGCCTGTTCAACATGCCGACATATGTCTCACCCACTTCACCTCATGCAAAGTACCTAAAAGAGGAGTTAAATTTTTTGGAAAATCGACTACTCAAATAAAGTTTAGACGTAAATATCTTAAAAATATGAACATTAACTGGAGTCGCTCTGTCTCCTTAACGATTCAGCAGTGCCTGTTCTACATGCTGAGATATGTCTTACCCACTTCACTTCATGAAAAGTACCTAAAAGTGGAGTTCAATATTTTGAAAAATTCGACTTCATATAGAAACTTCAGACGCAAATATCTCAAAAATATTAACATTAACTGGAGTCGCTCTATCTCTTATACCATTCAGCAGAGCCTCTTCAACATGCCGACATATGTCTCACCCACTTCACCTCATGCAAAGTACCTAAAAGAGGAGTTCAATTTTTTGGAAAATCGACTACTCAAATAAAGTTTAGACGTAAATATCTTAAAAATATGAACATTAACTGGAGTCGCTCTGTCTCCTTAACGATTCAGCAGTGCCTGTTCTACATGCCGAGATATGACGTCTTACCCACTTCACTTCATGCAAAGTACCTAAAAGTGGAGTTCAATTTTTTGAAAAATTCGACTTCATATAGAAACTTCAGACGCAAATATCTCAAAAATATGAACATTAACTGGAGTCGCTCTATCTCTTAAACGATTCAGCAGTGCCTGGTCTACCTGCCGAGATATGTCTCACCCACTTCACCTCATGCAAAGTACCTAAAAGAGGAGTTCAATTTTTTGGAAAATCGACTACTCAAATAAAGTTTAGACGTAAATATCTTAAAAATATGAACATTAACTGGAGTCGCTCTGTCTCTTATACGAGTCAGCAGAGCCTGTTCAACATGCCGACATATGTCTCACCCACTTCACCTCATGCAAAGTACCTAAAAGAGGAGTTCAATTTTTTGGAAAATCGACTACTCAAATAAAGTTTAGACGTAAATATCTTAAAAATATGAACATTAACTGGAGTCGCTCTGTCTCCTTAACGATTCAGCAGTGTCTGTTCTACATGCCGAGATATGTCTTACCCACTTCACTTCATGCAAAGTACCTAAAAGTGGAGTTAAATATTTTGAAAAATTCGACTTCATATAGAAACTTCAGACGCAAATATCTCAAAAATATGAACATTAACTGGAGTCGCTCTATCTCTTATACGATTCAGCAGAGCCTCTTCAACATGCCGACATATGTCTCACCCACTTCACCTCATGCAAAGTACCTAAAAGAGGAGTTCAATTTTTTGGAAAATCGACTACACAAATAAAGTTTAGACGTAAATATCTTAAAAATATGAACATTAACTGGAGTCGCTCTGTCTCTTATACGATTCAGCAGAGCCTGTTCAACATGCCGACATATGTCTCACCCACTTCACCTCATGCAAAGTACCTAAAAGAGGAGTTCAATTTTTTGAAAATCGACTACACGAATAAAGTTTGGACGTAAATATCTTTAAAATATGAACATTAACTGGAGTCGCTCTGTCTTTTAAACGATTCAGCAGAGCCTTTTCAACATATCGACATATGTCTTACCCATTTCACTTCATGCAAAGTAACTTAAACTTGTTCTTTATTTTTTTCAAAAAATTGGCTGTACATGAAAAGTTCAGACGCAAATATCTCAAAAATATGAACATTATCTGGAGTCGCTCTGTCTCTTAAACGATTCAGCAGAGCCTGTTCAACATGCCGACATATGTCTTACCAACTTCACCTCATGTATTTTAATAGGGAGCCGTACTTATCTATCTCTTTCAAAGTAGTTTCAATTCACTTGAGTAACGATTTGAGGAAACTGTTGTTTATTCGTGCGTGATCAAAAGTAAGCTTTGTTTTCGTAGTGAAATCCTTCCGTTATTGCTTGATAGGTAGGTAGATACTTACGCTGATATTCAGTTATCCACTTTACAATAATTCGTCTGTGCTGTGCGTTTGTTTATTTAGGTAGGTACCTGAGCTATATATTATAGATTGACTGAACTATTAATCAAGGTAGGATATGGACAAAGATGAAAAGAAAGGCTTCTGACAGTTGATATTCGTTTATTTGTACGGTAGTGTCGATTTTTGGTAAATTAAGTAAGATTAAGGGTGCTAACCCCCTTATAGTAAGGGCGTGTTCACAGCATACACAACAAAAAGGGGTCCGGCAAAGTGGGGTGCTATCTTCACTGCGGTACGATAAGAACGGTAATTATAATTATCATAAATATTAAAAAAACGGCCAAGTGCGAGTCGGAATAGCACTCCGAGGGTTCCGTGCCACCACACATCTACATAGCTTATGGACAATGATACCAATTTACATTACAAACAAAAGACATCAACACGAGCGACAAACATATGCTTTTTTTGACATTCAGTTCCGACTCCATAGCGCGAGGACGACTCACACTTGGCCCATTTTTATTCTTTGTTGTTTTACTTCAGTATTAGTTATTATAATCACACCAAGTTTCATGCTTTTATGTATTACCGTTTTTGCGACAGAGCTAAATCAAAAATACTTCAAAAAAACTATAAAAAACAGGTTTTTTGTATGGAAACCTCCCTAATTTTTTCACTTTTTCTAATGTAGCGGCAACATAAATACACATTCTGTGAAAATTTCAACTGTTTACCTGTTACGGTTCATAAAATACAGCCCGTTGACAGACGGACAGACAGACAGCGGAGTCTTAGTAATAGGGTCCCGTTGGGTGTACCGAACCCAAAAAATTACAAATACGACGCCTACATTTTCTTATCAACTCATATACGTCCCCACCGAGGGGCTCTCGAGCCTACCCTGAATACGGGCGATCGGGCCTTAATCGACCACGCGGGCTCAGTGCGGGTTGGTCGACTTCACACACAACCTTAGAGTTTCTTCGCAGGCGTGTGCAAGTTTCCTCACGATGTTTTCCTTCACCGCCTACATACTTATACATATAGGGTTCTATAGTCAAAAAGGAACCCTAGTAGTTTTGCCAAATCTGTCTGTCTGTCTGTCCGCGGCTTAGCTCAGAGACTTGTTAGCTGTAATTTGGCAAATCTTTCAAAACATCTGAGGGTTTTCGAAGAACACGGGCTGCATACACGAAAAAGTGTGACGTCATTGTCGCGTTACGCCTTAGTGTCACACGACCACGTTACCCCTGTCACGTTACGCCTGAGCCAAGCGACTAAGTATGCTACATTTTTTTCTGTACTTGGACTTGGACGGACGTACGGACGGATGGATGGACGAACCGTCAAACTAAAAAGAGGCGTTTGTTATACCTACCTAACATCAGTGTGTCAATGGATTAAAAGTACTAGGCTTCCAAGAGCTTACAAGAGGTGTCCCAATGCGGTCGATTGTCGGGTATCCCGTGAGTCAATGATGTCCCACAAAGGATGTATCAATGGCAAGCGCCCAGGATGCACCGGACAAAAGACACTACTGTTCCCTCCAGACGTATCCAAAGGGACAAGCAGCAGTTGGCACACGAAGAGGAACCCGACTTGCATCCCATCCGAACCCAACCTTTTTTTTACCCAACCTAGCCTAAACAATCAATCCGGCTTGTAGCTTTTGTCAAGTAACTATAAATAGTAATCTGTGCTTTTGTATCATAGCGGAACTAGTTTGTATGGAAACTCGAGCCTCCTGGGAACAATTGAAGGAACAACATCGTTACACATCTGATCCCCGATGAGTTTATAGGTGTAAATCTTAACGTCCACACTTGCGTAGGTGCAATACCAGGCAACCGCCGCGCCGTCTGCACGAATTATACCTCACGATAAGAACGGTAATTATAATTATCATAAATATTAAAAAAAACGGCCAAGTGCGAGTCAGAATAGCACTCCGAGGGTTCCGTGCCACCACACATCTACATAGCTTATGGACAATGATACCAATTTACATTACCAACAAAAGACATGCAACACGAGCGACAAAAATATGCTTTTTTTGACATTCAGTTCCGACTCCATAGCGCGAGGACGACTCACACTTGGCCCATTTTTATTCTTTGTTGTTTTACTTCAGTATTAGTTATTATAATCACACCAAGTTTCATGCTTTTATGTATTACCGTTTTTGCGACAGAGCTAAATCAAAAATACTTCAAAAGAACTATAAAAAACAGGTTTTTTGTATGGAAACCTCCCTAATATTTTCACTTTTTCTAATGTAGCGGCAACATAAATACACATTCTGTGAAAATTTCAACTGTTTACCTGTTACGGTTCATAAAATACAGCCCGTTGACAGACGGACAGACAGACAGCGGAGTCTTAGTAATAGGGCCCCGTTGGGTGTACCGAACCCAAAAAATTACAAATACGACGCCTACATTTTCTTATCAACTCATATACGTCCCCACCGAGGGGCTCTCGAGCCTACCCTGAATACGGGCGATCGGGCCTTAATCGACCACGCGGGCTCAGTGCGGGTTGGTCGACTTCACACACAACCTTAGAGTTTCTTCGCAGGCGTGTGCAGGTTTCCTCACGATGTTTTCCTTCACCGCCTACATTACTTATAGGTAAAATACCCAAAATATGTGAAGCCGCTGGATGCGGGAAGCGCAGAACCGGTCGTCGTGGAGATCCTTGGGGGAGGCCTATGTCCAGCAGTGGACTTCCTTCGGCTGATATGATGATATAAAATACCCAACGTAACAATGCTTTGAATACCTACCTATATGCATGTCTATTACTATGTAAGGATACAAATAAGTAGATACTATATTAATATAAATAGGTACTTTATTCTTATAAATCTTAGCTATCTTATCTTATACAAAGGTTATTTAAATACATTGATGTTAAAATGGTGATGAAAGAATTAAAACAGATTTAGTTAAATACTCGACTATGAATATTAATATTATACATTATGTAGGAAATTACATAACATTGTATTACGAACAATTTTAATTGGATAGAATTACAGATCTCATTTTTAAAACACAATATTATAAACAGTAAAATTAAGTATTTTATGATTTTTTCTAACTAAATGACATTTACAAATGAGTATTTGGTTTTTCTACACTGCTTTTTTTGATTTGATAAAGTCTTATAAATCGATGAACGCCGGCTGCATGCACGAAAATGTGTCACGTTCCGCGTGCAACGAGAGCGCGGAACAAGCGATAGAGAGGCACGATCGGCCTGAGCGTTCGGCTTGTGATCAATGTTTTCTTATGACGATATCACGTAAAATTATCGTCCGTAAACCGACTTTACAGACAACCAGTTTTTTTTACATATTGTGACCTAGACCATTTTAGGGTTCTGTACATCCGATGAAAAAGGAACCCTTATAATATCACTCATGTTTCTTTCTGTCCGTCTGTCACACGCAATTTTCTCAAACTGCCTGGGCGAAAGAAAATAAAATTTGGTAAATGTATACAGGATGTAACAACATTGGTGTAGATCCCGTTAACTGGGGGTTCTACTCATCATACTGAACAACTTTCTCTAAGGAACCCATAGTCAATTCTCAAAAAAAAATTAGACCTCAAAATCGGTCGATCAGCTGACCGATTTGTATATGAGTACATTTTTTTTTAATGTTTTCAGCAAAGTTTTATAACAAGTTGTTCAGTATGATGAGTAGAAGCCCCCGTTAACGGGACCTACACCAATTTTGTTACAACCTGTATACTCAGCTGACCCAATTACGATAGAATGGAAAATAAACGAATCTTAAATGTACAAATTAATTGTACTTGACTTGACTTGGTTACGAACAGTTCAGCGCGGAGACGCCTTTACTGAAGTTAGTTTTCCGTAAAAGATAACAATTTAAATTTTAATAAAACTTTATAGATATAAAGCAAGACCGGAAATAGATATAAGTGTATTGACTACTTTTCGAAATTCTTTATTTAAAGGTCCCCAGGAGGCTCGAGTTTCTATACAAACGTAGTTCCGCTTAAAAACAAAAACCACATCACATCACTGATTGAATCAAAACTTTGCAAATATATTGAGCAGACACCATACCGATGTTTGTTATTAGTTTTCGAAGTAATAATATAAAACGTAAAAAAGAGCAGTTTCAAACTTTCAGTACAAAACTAATTTAAGCCTTCGTTTAGTTATGTTTCAATTTGCTACGATGAAAACTAATTACAAACGTCGATATGTGTCTACTCAATATATTCGTAGAGACAATCCGGCATGCACTTTTTGTATTAAAGCGGAACTACGTTTGTATGGAAACTCGAGCCTCCTGGGGACCCTTAAAAAGTATTTCGAAAAGTAGTCAATAAACTTAGATCAATTTCCGGTCTTGCTTTTTATCTATAAAGCTTCATTAAAATTTAAATTGTTATCTTTTACGGAAAACTAACTTCAGTAAAGACGTCTCCGCGCTGAAGTATTTGTAACCAAATCAACGCGAACCGTGAACAGTGTATTTCCGGAAGACCAATATTCGTCAAAATATCAAGATCAGAATGAAAATCTTATGACTATATAATCCGGTAGTTGCCTACTTAACTAGCCATCTGACTTATAAATAAATAAAAATGATATAAAAAACCAAATTGCAAAAGTTTTTCTGAAATCGCAGAAGGAGGACTATTCAATGAATTTTAATTCATAATTGAAAAATATTTTCGGTTTTGGCGTATTATAGGCGCAAACCGTTGGCAGAAAGCTGCATCCTTGTATTTCATATCTTGTGGAAGTAGGTATCTGTGGTCGTTTCCATCATCTGCCATCGTATTTTTAAAATTGACCACTTGAAGTTTTATATGACTATCTGCATTATGCTAAAATTGTAAACATTAATAGATAATTATCAGTGTAAATAGATGCAGTACGCTGTCTCACTCGCACAGGTAGCCGGAAGACAGGTTGACAACTGTCTGACGACAGAAGTTCGGTTCAGTCTGTGTATGTCGTGTGTTCACGTGTGTGTGTGCCAAGAGTCAGGGGTCGTTCACAAATTACGAAACGCAATTTGAGAGGGTCAGGCGTTACGGTCCTGTTACGTGATGAGATTTAAGGTTTGCGTTACGTCACTTTTTTTTTACTTTTATAACTAACAACTAAAAATTACAATACAACTCACTTGCAACAACGTTACCTAACGGAATGGACCGTATTATAAAAATTTCGAAGTTTGGAGAATTTTGCGTTCGTCATTTGTGGACGACTATTTAATCATGTTCCATAATACGTATAGGGTACAAACGACCCTACAACGTTGATAATATAACAAATGTATCTATCCAGCGTGGTCGGTTCACTCTCTTACAGCGTAAAAACATTACGACAGTTATCGCAAACAAATCCATTTTTATCTCTTGTGTGTTGTTACTCTCTTCTTGTTTCCATGCTGTTGTACAATATGATCTTTCATACTGCCTTTACAAACAAAACCTTTGGAGCACACATCGCATATAAAAGGCTTCTCGCCAGTGTGGGCTCTCATATGAATAGCCAACTGACTTTTCCCTACGTACGCTTTCTCACACAGATCACATTTAAAAGGTTTAACGTGGACCACCGAATTATGTCGTTTCAATTGAGCTAAACACTGAAAAGCAATTCCACAAGTTTCGCATTCAAACTTTGCGCCCATGTGATAGTTAATGTGTTGTTTTAAGATATCTTTTCGGGGAAAAACTTTTTCACAGTAATTGCATACATATCTATCAAAAGGGTTGCAATGTTCAAGTTCATGCTCCTTCAAAGATGGATACGACTTGAAAGTTTTGACGCACAGTCGACAGTACCTCTTATTCGTTACACTATTTTGTTTCTCATGTCGTTGAATATGAATTTTCAGACGGTTTTTATTAACAAAACCTTCAGAACAAATATTGCACAGGAACGGCCTCTCGCCAGTATGTAATCTCCTGTGAGACTTCAAATGTGTTTCCCGATTAAAGGTTTTACGACACAAATCACATTTGTAAGGTCTCAGCTTGTCGTGGACGGCCAAGACATGCCTTCTCAAATTGGACAAAATGTTAAAAGCGTGTCCACAAGTCTCGCATACGAATTTTTCATCAACACGGCGATCAATTAGCTTATCGTGGACAGTCGAAATATGTTTTTTCAGATGGGATATAATCTTGAAAACGCGTCCACAAGTCTCGCATTCGAATTTTTTTTTACACATGTGACAGTTAATATGTTGTTTCAAATTATTTTTCCACTTGAAAACTTTTTGACAGTAATCGCAAATATATCCGTTTTTAGTATGGTTATGTTCTTGTTTCTTCAAAGTATTAAACGACATGAAACTGTCATTACAAAATTGACAGTTGTGCCTCTCGTTTTCGTGTTTTGACATCAAGTGTTTGATGAGATCATTGCGCCGCTTAAAAGGCAAGTTGCAAAGCGTACAGGAGAAATCGTCCGGAACATGTTTATCTGTGTAATGATCGTGTAATTTATCCTTAGACGCGAACTGTTCGTTGCAAAAATCGCAGGTAAATTTTAATTTGTGGTTTCCTAATATTTTGTTACAGCGCTTTTTTGTGATTTTGCCTGAAAAAAAAAAGAACAGTTGAAACATACGAAATGAAAAGTACTCCGAGCTGGCTATGGGTACGTCAGTACTATGTGTATCTTGTGTTATAAGTGACAAGAGTGTTACAGAAAGTGTCGTCGGGCGAGGCGAACGGAAGTTGAGAGGGAGATATAAGAAGATAGAAAGAGAGAGATTTACGTTTCGTATATTACTGTAGGAGCAAGAGAGAGCAGTGCGCGCGCACATTTTCTTTTTCTCTTCCACTAATTTTTTTCGTAATTCCATTTCGTTCTTGAACAATTTTATAAATTAATATGTTAATTTTCGGGTGAATAAAATTATGGCAGGGAATGACAGACTGAATATGAAAGCGGTGCTCCAGGACCATCGACTAAGAAGAAATTACGTACGGTCATTGTGCATAAAAGTGTGTGAAAAATTACAAATAAATGGTACGAAATCAAGGGGTTCATGGGTAAAGATGGGTGTGCCTCAAGGCTCTATCTTGGGAGCTTTCCTTTTTTAGTTTATATTAATGATTTACCATACATGGTTGAATCACTGTCGAAAATAGTGTTGTTTGCGGATAATATATCACTAGTTTTTAAGTTTTACAGAAAAACCGATATGTCTGACGAAGTAAACGACACTTACAAAAGTGTACAATTGGTTCATTATAAATACCTGAATCTTAAAAGCAAAAAAGAGCAAATGTATTAAATTCACATTAACTAATGTTACTGAAGTAAACAACATTGTATCCTTAGCTGGTAATGTATGAGAATTTGTAAATCAAAGCGCGTTTCTAGGATTAACTGTAGATTCAAGGCTTCAATGGGGCCCGCATATAGAAAAGATAGCTGGCAGGCTTAGCTCAGCCGCATACGCAGTTAAAAAATCAGGCTCCTTACAGATATAGACACCGCAAGACTGGTATATTTCAGCTACTTCCATAGTAATATGTCTTATGGGATACTTTTGTGGGGACATGCAGCTGATATAAATACCATATTTGTTCTGCAAAAGAGAGCGGTTCGCGCGATTTATGGAATGCGTTCTCGTGAGTCGCTCCGAGATGAGTTCAAAGATATTAATATAATAACTTTCCCCTGTCAGTACATTTATGAAAATATAATGTATGTACGTAAAAATCTGCATCTCTTTTCACTGAATAGTGACAGGCACAGTCAAAATCTTCGGAATAGGAATAAACTTCATTTAACTTATACCAGACTTAGCAAAATCAATAAATCCTTTGTGGGACAATGCTCACTCATGTATAACAAATTACCGGATCATGTCATAAAGGAGAACGGGCAGCTGTACCCACCGACGAATGCCCGGCCAATAACGACCATGCGCATGTCGCTGAAAAGCTCTTTAAGTGTCTATAATTTTTTAATATGGGGGTCCGTCTCAAATCGCTGTGTGAAAAAAGTTATAGCTAATATAAATCAATAAAAAAATGTTATTTTCAGATATTACATTAACGGTTTCTTTGTTGTCTTTTCGTTGTAAAGGTCGTGGCATCATTGTTATATGCCAATATTACTGCACTTGTTTAACTGGGCGATGGACCATAGGCAGCTGTGCACATATTACATCAATAATATGGTACATTGGTTTTGCCAGGCATGGACATTTCAATCCACCAGCAACATTTTTATTTGACGTAATTGTTGATGACCTATAGATCGATGCAGTTAGAATAAAAGTTTTTTGTAACTTTTATAATAAACGCATTTTTATCAACTTTTGTGTTTTCTTTTAGCTACTGCTCTAGGAATAATTTGAAACAAACCAACTTAATTTTTCTTATTTGTCGTTCAGAATAGTAAAGAATAACTGCCTTTTGAACGAGAAAACAACAAAGGCATCGTTTATACTGAAATAAACAAGTTTTGATAGATTTATATTAGCTATAACTTTCTTCACACAGCGATTTGAGACTTGCCCCCATAATAACAAATGATAGAGAAGAGCTTTTCAATTACATACGTATGGTCGATATTGGTCGGTGTACGCGTCCATACATTTTTTGTCATAAAAACTGTTAAAAAATTGTATCAAAATAACTCTTTGTAAAAAAAGGTTATTATAAGACATCCGAATATTTAAATGACAAAAATGTATGGGTACAGTGTTTCTTCTATCAACACTACTAATCATGCTTAATAGTAAAAAAAATATGACCAACCTACGAATTGATGTGGAAGCGATGAGACATGACAAGTGTAGTTTAATTAATATTTTTATCTTAGCATTGACATGAGTGGTGCAGGCTCGCTTAAATGTTCGTGCGGACGGTGGCGCATCGGGAGCCGTGTCGTTCCTTTCCCTCTATTTCCTCTATGTAATTTTGACGTTATTAACTAATTATTGTTTATTTCTTCACAAATGACATGGTTATTATTATTTTATGACTATCAGAAAGTGTGTAATTGCACCTATTTTGAATAAATAGATTGAATTGAATTGACTTCCTTACATAGAAAGGAATTACAGTTTTGTATTGAATACGCGGCATTTCAAAGAGAATTAACTATCTAGTTTTTTTTTGCTTGTTTGCCCTTTTCAGGGCAGGCTAAAGCACATTGGCCATTCTGCCTTGTCTTCACACATATTTTTCTCAGTAGTATTAGTTTGTCTTTAGTAATTTTTCTTTCACAGTTCCAATTCCCGCCAAAAAGTGTAACAGCTTTGTATTGAATGCCTGCGAACAGTTATACCAATATAATAAAATACAAAATGTCAGTCATACTTATATTCTCTTTGGTTATACAACGCTGCTGATGCAGCGGTGATAATTATCATAATGAGTTGATGTTGCAGCCAGGATATTCAGATATATCCTTCCTCAGTTGTGAACCAATGTCAATGATTATTTTTATAGAGGCTGCCAAACTGTAAAAAGTAAAAAATAGAACAAAATATGAGCTTTACATCTTTGGTAGTGTATTATATGGAACCAAAGGTGACCTATCCCACCAAATCCGATCCGTAAGATTGATAATAAGGGGTCAAGACGTAACACCCGGCTACCTTAGTACGTATACTCAACTTACGTACGTATTCTGGAGGCTGCCATTATACATACATATAGATGGAGTTAAAGAAGTTTTACTTCAGTCGTGTGCTCTAAAGCACACTCGTATTTTTTTGTTTTTCATTTGCAGCTCTCATTAGTTGACAAAATTGATCTAGTTCCATAATATTTTATTTCTTCTTCGCAATAACACCCAACTTACTCAATGTTGCTAAGTGAAGATTCATATTAACGGTTGCATTTGGATTACGATACAATTATTGGAAAGGATTGGGCTCTGGAAAGCGATTCGCAACATCTTGAATTTCAGTGAAACCGTCTGGATTCCCGTCTTCACGGCACAATTGTCGACAGATTTCAATAATTTTCTCGATGTCTAAATCTGATTCAAATTCTTTTCTTCTTTCCAAAATTAGTGCTTCATTTTCATCATAAATATTTATAAATTTCATTTCAGCTAAAATTTCAGCATCTTCATTTCTAAATGGAATGTGTAACGTAACCATTTCTCGTCTATATTCATTGTAATCTAGTGCAATATCATAATTTCGAAATCGAATAACTTGGGGCACTATTCTCTCAGCGTAAACACCACTTTTTTTCTTGTAATATTTAGAAACGAATTGTGCTAGAGTAATGTTACTCAATTCATCGGGTCGTTGTTGATATTTATCAAACCAATCTTCCTTCCAAATATCTGTGGAGTTTTCATCAAGTTCACTCAATTCTTTTTGGGTCTTTCGAATCCTTTGTCGTTCAATTGGCCACACGGTGTTTATATAATTGACAACAACTGAGCTCTTTGATATTGGCTCTCTGAGCAGATACCAAGCGGCCTCTTGACTACTCATCTCTACACTATTCAACATATCTACACTCATTTTTCTTGTAATATCTACTATATCGAACTCGGGATGTTCATTCATTACTTCTTTCATTTTCCGTTGTAAGTTACTAACACCTCGATTAGTTTTGTTTACATACTCAACAACATAGGCAGCACAGGAATACTCCTCAGTGATAATTTGGAAATCCATGTTCGACCTCAAAATATTGAAAACAAAGGGGTTGAATGGATTATGCCATTTTTCTGTGGGACTGCGTTTATAAAATATTTTTGATCTCGTAAGTCCAGCACGAAGTATGTTGCGGTATTCATCGTCCGATTGAATATTATTTTTTGCGTAAAAGTCATCAATATTATTGTAATCTGTACTTTCTAAATTGGATCTGATTTCAGCATATCTCTTAGCATATCGTTGAAAATGTTCGTCTGTTTTTTGCATCGGTGTAAGATTCAATGTTTTGCGACATGGCATAAAAGGTGCTTCAAATCTGCATTTTTGTAGTTTATTAGCAACAATCTTCTTATAGCATGTGAAGGTGTGTTTATGAGTTTGTAGTTTGATATTTCCTGATGCTTGAGATGCTGATACTGATACTAAACTGTCGATTAAATTTATTACTTCACTGTTATTTTCTTCAATCATATTTTCTGGAGCATTTTCAAGCCACAGTAATATATGTGCATGTGGACTTCCACAATGCTGGAATTCAATGCGTTTAAAGTATTCAGCAACTCTGTAGCGACCGAAAGGACTACATTCTTTGGATTGTAATATTGTGAGCAATACATTAACCAATTTATTAAAGTAGATGGCGCAAGTCACAGCATCTTCGTTAACAAGTGTGCTTTTTTCAATAAAACTTAGTTCCGACGCAACACGCTCTGAAATGTCCGCTCCATTGTTCGCCAATTTATACAACAGCTGTATCAGATCCGTCCATCCTATTTCATTGGCGCTTAGTGACATGAAAGCTGTTGGTCTGCCTTTCTGTCGAATCATCGCGAAAAGATCTTTTTTTCTTTGTGCCCAATACCAAGTTGAATTCGGTATTGAACGTAGGAAAGCAAGATTCGATTCAAAACAATTGTTGATGTACTCGTCTGATTGGATTTGTTCTCTTGTTATGTTGGTATGAGGACCAAAATGCTTAAATGCCACAGTCAAACAGTCTCGAATCCGCATTCTCATAATCTTCACAGCGATATACAACAAATGGTTCGGAGTAATTGCTCGACGGTCAGCGCGACGCAATTCACTAGAAGCTATCATAAATGGTGTAACTCTAATGTCTTCTTTAAATGTTCTAAATTGTCCCAAATAAATAGTTGGAAATGACAATTCTTCCGCGTGTTCCTCAAATAATAAACTAAGAGGAATATTGTATTCTCCAGGTGCGATTCTTAAATATTTTTCGTCGCTCCACAGAGTATGTTGCTGTGCTGTAAGACCCTCCTCGATGGGAATATCTTCACTGACTTCATCTATGTCACCTATTTGTTGAGTTTCTTCATCGTCATCATCACTGAGGAATCCACGATTAATTGTGATATTGTAGTGAGTATAAAGAGGCGTGTTTACCAAATATTGTAACCATGTCTTAATATTTTTCTTATTAATTAATCCTCGTAAATAGCTCGACTTGTGAATTCGTTTCTTTTTGATATGAACATAGATGCAATGATCATCGCTGATATCTCTTGGAAGTTGATTCACCATTGTATTCACAGATACTGGCACATTGATGATCTGACCGTATATACCAATTTGCCCATGCAAATGCCGTAGTCTTCGTATCTGCATAAATGGGAGACGAGGAGAAATTAATCTTTCAGAAACTAAGTCAAGTTTCGGTAAATGTGCAGGAATTTTTGGATATTCAAATCCATTGTACGTGGACAATATTGGAATATTTTGTTTGTCAAGAGCAACTTTACAAGAGCAACAAATCATTGCATCGTTAATATTGTTGATATTCTGGAAAGTATAAAATTTATGTTCATTAATTTCTTCATAGTGATAAAGTACGTGCATATTTCGATATTATTTCAAAATAATATTTTTTCTTACCGTTATTTTCTTCAACAGATCTTCATAATTGTCAGATGCCTTTTTTAAGTCATTTTTAAACCACAATCTATTGCAGACTGTACATGAATAACCAAATGGATTTTTCCGGAATTTTCGATCGAAGTTTTCATGAGCCTTTTTATGTTTTATAATGTCGTCGTACTTCAAAGTCAGAGTTGAATCACGGAGGTCTGATTGTTCTTCATTATTTCCCGACGGATCATTACTATGAACAGAGAAAGATATATATTTAAAAATATAAGCCTATTTTTTTTATCAACAACACAACATATACTGGGTGTAACAAAATTGGTGTAGGTCCCGTTAACTGGGGTTTCAACTCGTCATACTGAACAACTGTTCTCAAGGAACCCATAGTCAACTCTCATAAAAAAATTTAGACCCTCCATACTAATATGCACAAAATCGGTCGATCAGCTGATCGATTTGTATGAAGAGCAAATTTTTTTTTTCATTTTCAGCAAAGTCGTGGAACAAAAGTTGTTCAGTATGATAAGTAGAAGCCCCAGTTAACGGGACCTACACCAATTTTGTTACACCCTGTATAATTGGAATAATAATTACGATTCGATGTTGATATTATCATTTCTTCTCTCACGATATTCTCGCGTTTCAATTTGTTGCTGTGATTGTGAAATCCCTCTTGTAGTTAGCTCTGCGGATATGCTGTTTATTATTGATGGACCAGCCCTTTGATTATCATCATCTAAATCTTGATCACTTTGCAGCTTCAACAGTATTTTCTTTGCTCTAAGTAAGAAAATGCAAATAAGAATTTTACGAACCTTCAATAGCACAAGTTTTATAAATAAAAATTAATATTTACATTTTTTTTCTCTCCCGATATTCTCGCATGCGTTGAGCTGGAGTTTTCGCCTGTTTTTTTGATGACTCTCTAACGTCTTTTTTTCTCTCTCTCCGTCGCCGTGTTGCCTCTGCAGACTTTGCTCTTTTTTCTATTAAACTTATTTCAGAGGGTCCAGGGAATTGATTGTCTTCTGATGAACCAGCACTTCGAATATCTTCTGTAGCAATTTCAACTATTGCATATGGTTCCTGTTGTTGCTTATTTTGTTTTCTAAGCAGTGCTTTTCGTGCTCTGAATTCTCGACCACGTTCTGCAGAAGTTTTTGGCGCTTTATTTAACCTATAATTTCATAATTTTAGTTAGGTAAATTTATTAAATTATTATTAGAGTCATGAATGATTATAAAAATAAAATAGAAATTAATTTACCTAGCTCCAATAATTTGTCTCGGTTTTTGTACATGATCTATAGTGGGATTTTCATCATCAACTTCCATAGACTTTTTGGAGGGAATTGGAACTGTGAAAGAAAAATTACTGAAGAGGTAAACTTTTGAAAAAAAATTGTTTACTGAAGACAATTAAGGCTGTATGGCCAATGAGCCTTAGCCTGCCCTGAAAAGAGCAAACAAACAAAAAAAACAAAGCTGTAATTCCTTTCTACGTATGGGAGTCGGACTCTTAAAAACGAATGCCGCGTATTCAATACAAAGCTATAATTTCTTTCTATATAAGGGAGTCCCGACTCTTTAAAACGTAGTTTGTTATATTCTCTTTGGAATGGCGCGTATTAACAGAGGGAGAAAATAGACAAGGAAAAAGGAACGCTGCATATGACGCTACGACGCCAGCATCTAGTATGCCCTCACCTTCGTATGTGTCACTTCCTGCCATAATTTTATTCACCCGAAAATTCACATATTAATTTATAAAATTGTTCCAGAACGAAATTAAATTACGAAAAAATCACCGTTCGCGAAACGCTAGCAAACTCGCAAATGAGAGGTAGAGAGAAATTAAATGTGCGCGCGCACTGTTCTTTCTTGCTCCTACAGTAATATATGAAACGTAACTCTGTCTCTTTCTATATTCACTAACTTATATCTCCCTCTCAACTTCGCGTTCGCCTCGCCCGATCACATTTTCCGTAACGGTCTTGTCACGCGTTCACCAGCTTACTCCCCAAGTCAAGCGTGCGTAAAGAAGTTAAACTTAAAAAAAAACAAATGAACACTTTGGCGGGTGAATAATTATTGTTGTTCGTTGGTCGTCATTGATCTGCTTAGGTACTACTTAGTTTTGATTTTCGCGCATTATTTGAAAAAAGTACTTTTACAAGTATACAAGCCTTGGCCACAACTAGGCATTGATGGACTTACGTATGTGTGCGGCCGAAATTAACACGTTCGTCCATCAATACCTTTTTAGCTGGCCGCTGCAGTAATGTACTATTAAGTAAAACTTCTTTACGCACGCTTGACATGGGGAGTAAGCTGGTGAATGCGTTACGCGAACGTGGATTTCTAGCGTACCGAAAAGTGTGATCGGGCGAGGCGAACGACACGCTTGACGGGAAGTAAGCCGGTGAAGGCGTTACGCGAACGGTGAATAAGTTTAACTTCAGTCGTGTGGTCTAAAGCACACCCGTTTTTTTTTTAGAAGAAACGTTGGCCACAAAAGCAATTTCCCAAGTATGAGATCTCATATGCCCGATAGAATACCGAAAGACAGGCCAATTTGCGGCGATGCTCAAGGCTTTGGAGCTTGTTTTTCACATGCTCATCGTTCGCCAATAAGTAGTAAACCTTTATAACCAAAAATTGTGATAAAGGTTTACTACTTATTGGCGAACGATGAGCATGTGAAAAACAAGCTCCAAAGCCTTGAGCATCGCCGCAAATTGACCTGTCTTTCGGTATTCTATCGAATTCACTTCGGAGATTCACCTCATTCCCCAACTCCATTACACCTTCGGTCAAAGACACGAAGGGAAAGGTTCCATCCCTTTGTTGTTGATATTCAGCCTATACGGACGAAGCGTTACGCTTCCTCATTTATTATGCGGACAGCGATGGAGTGGAACTCCTTCCTTGCAACTGTGTTTCCCGACTCCTAAAAACTTGGGGTTCTTCAAGGCCAGAGGGAATACGCATTATTTGACTTGGCGTGACCATCCTCGACTACTTCGTCACTTACCATCAGGTGAGACGGGCTTAGAAAAAGCCCTTCCACAAACCAAAGCTAGTCATACAAAGTAAGACTCAGCTGGGAATCGAACTCGCGACCTCCTGATGTGAAGCTACGTAACCATTACGCCACGTAAGCGGATTTCGGGTGTCCTATGTATGGCTGTTTCTTTGGCTGAGCATGTAGGCTCAACGGCTTAATGGATTTTGCAGTGCGAGGTGTCTAGATTCGTCTTGATCCCGTGAGTGACATGGGATACATTTTTACCCGACTACTCTAAAAAGCGGGTTACTGGTTTTATGCAGTCGTGTTCTTAATTATTAACTAAATTGGTTAGTGATTTGTCTGAAAAATAATGAACTGTTAAAAAATCAAAAGTGTCATATCGTAAAATTAACAAATAAAGATCATACCGCTATTAACAGCACCATACTCGAGGCAGCCGTTAGTTGTGACATAATAAATGGTAGCTGGAACTGTGGCTTCTGTTTCCTTCTCCACTTTAATATGTAGCTCATCATTTTCTTCTTCTGCAAATATTAATTTTATTTGGTTACTAGCTTTTCCCCGCGGCTTCACCCGGGTGGTTCCGTACCCAAAAGTTAAAAACGGGACCCTATTACACTTCGCTATCCGTCCGTCTGTCACCAGGCTGATGAACCGTGATAGCTAGACAGTTGAAATTTTCACATTTGATGTATTTCTGTTGCCGCTATACAAAAATACTAAAAATTATAAAAAGTGAAAAATAAGGGGGGTCTCTATACAAAAAAGTAAATGAAGAAACTAGCGCCATCTAGTATGATGGTACGGAACCCTTTGTGTGCGGTTCTGACTCGCACTTGGCTGGTTTTTATGACTGTCTTTGAGGGTGAGTAGTGCGCGAGCTGATCCCTCGAGAACTATATCGGGCAATTCTCATCATCAGTCTATGTCAATTGTCACTAGCTTCGCCCGTGTGGCTCGCGAGCGTGGCCATGATTTTTTTCCTGATCCCTCGGGAACTATGTCAGGATATGGTTATTAGTAAATCATGTCATTTACCACCCCGTCAACCATCTCTGTGCAAAAAATTACAACAATCCATTGTTACATTGCGGTGTTAAAGAAATTAACCAAAAATTATCGCTGTTTCTCTACCCAAAGGTTGCCTAGAAGAAATTTCTACCTAGCAATAAGGCCGCCTATTGTACAGGCTTTCTTCTATATTGTCAATCTCTTTTTTTTATGTTGTGATGCAAATGTAATAAAGAATATTGTATTGTAAGAGTATTTTTTAGTTCCCTCAGGAACTGCATTGGGCTATACTATTTTTACGGGATAAAAAGTAGCCATGTCCTTCCTCGTGACACAGGCTACCTGCGTGCCAAATTTTATCAAGATTGGTCAATGCGTTGTAGCGTGAAAAGGTAAAAAACAAACAAACACATTTTCACATTTATATTAGGAAGGATTAGTAGGATGTGAAAATGTGTTCTTTTGATACCTCTTCACGCTTAACACCTCAACCAATCATGTTTCATGGAGGATATAGGCTACTTTTTATCCCGTGAAAATAGCATAGTCCGATACAGTTTTCGAGGGAACTGACAAAAATACTTTTAATGGTTAATTTCTTTAACATCGCAACGGAGTAACGGTTTTTTTTTATAATTGGTAAACCCTTGACAACATCTCACCTGGTGGTAAGTGACGATGTTGCCGAAGATGGAAGCGGGCTTACCAAGATTCCCCAACGCAATGGGGAACTGGCTATCTTATCTTCATGCCGGAACATACCAATGATATCAACATTGATATTTGGCGGCAAGACTTAGATAAGATGGTGGTAGCTAGCCAGGCGGGCTTAGAAAATGCCCTTCCACCAACCAAACCGAGCCTTACAATTGACCCCGCCGGG
The DNA here is from genome assembly GCA_947284805.1 of Coleophora flavipennella. Classification (NCBI taxonomy): domain Eukaryota; kingdom Metazoa; phylum Arthropoda; class Insecta; order Lepidoptera; family Coleophoridae; genus Coleophora; species Coleophora flavipennella. The sequence continues at coordinate 2,020,086 of OX369253.1, forward strand.
GATCGAACCCGCGACCTCCTGTGTAAAGGCAGTGAACTTTGCTGCTGGGCTACGGAAGCGGTCAAAATGTGATTGTTGTGATTTTTTGCACATATATGGTTTAGGGGTTGGGCTGTGGGATATGACATAGACTACTAAATAGCATAGCCCGACATCTCAGGAAAACTCATTTCCACGCTTGCGCACGTTGGCGGCGCACCGGAGCAATGGGTTGATTCGATGATTTCCCACATGACGGGGTAAATTCGTACGTGAATTGAAAAATCACCCCACTTCACACGTATAGGTGCCATTTTTTTACAGGTTATTTTCCATATGTTTATGGGCGTCACAGATTTGTGAAAACATATCTTTCAACTTTATACATATACTATTCAAAACAAAGTAAGGGCCACCTAAGTTTTCCCAGTACATTTTCATACAGAGAGATCGTTGGAACAGTGAAGAAATTTTTTTTTTTAATCAAGAAAAGTAAGAAAACTACTAGGCGCAGTCGTTAGGTTAGGTTAGCCAGGAATGTAGACTTTTCTTGATTTAAAAAAAATATCGTGGCTGTTTGGGCCATCTCTCTGTTTAAAAATGTACTCAGAAAATTAAGGTGGCCCTATTTTGAGTAGTATGATTCTAATAGTCTTAGAGTAAAACGGCTTTGACATATCGACGGAGGGACAGACTTGACGTAACTACTTTCTAGTTTGTTTACGGAACCCTAAAATTTTGGTATACAACTACATATACAAAATTTAATCATGTACTAATTGTAATTAAGCATCATTCAGCGAATTCTTTGGTTCTCAATCTCAAACAACGTAATTAACCTTAGGATATTATTAACTTTTTCTTTCTATTTTATTGTTGCTAAGAACTGATTCAACTTTTTTTATAAGGTTCATGTTTGTTGTACTATTATTCTTTATATTACTGTTGTACTGTTACTGTTCGAACTGTATGGCGTACGTCAAGCTAGCTTATCTGTAACCTAAAGGCGAAAACTTCTCAATGTTCCTTATCTTCTAAATGTTTGATCATATAATGTAACCCAGTTTTCCTTAAAAAAAAAAAAAAAAAAAAAACAAGCCAAGTGCGAGTCGGACTCGCGCCAAGTAGGGTTCCGTAGTCTTTTCAAAAATAAATGTATAGTTTAAAAAACAAAAAATATATTTGCAGTTGGTAAAAGAACATTTTGTATGGAAATCTATGAACTTTTTACAAATCCAACTGCATGTCTAAAATTGGTCGACTATTACTCCTAAACTAAGAAAGCCTGCTAAGCCGTAATATTTTTCCTTTTTAATTGTTAATATGTCCTACTATTTTCTTTTTTTTTTTTAAGTCCTGAAAGCGTAGATTAGCTGATAGCGGAGGGCGGGGGGACACTTGACGCTGACAAAATTTAGCACTTTAATGTTTAACATTTTTTTTTATTTTTTTTTATTCACAATTGGTAAGCCCTAACATTTCGCAAACTGGTCCCTAAAGCGACAAATAGTTTTAGCTAACCCACAGTAGCTTTGATAGACAATACCCAACACGATAGGGTCAAAGTTAAAGAAAAAAAAATATCCCCCTCTTTACATGTAGGTAAGAAATTAAAAATTAGTTTTTGACGTGATAACGTCTTATGAATTGTTGACACGGGCTGCATTCACGAAAAAGTGTGACGTCATTATCACATTACGCCAGTGTGACGTCACTGTCGCGTTACGCCAGTGTGACGTCATTGTCGCGTTACGCCTGAGTCGAACGTGTAAGCGAGAGTTGTACTTGTACTAGTACTTAGACTTGGACGGACGGAGGGACGAACCGTCAAACAAGTGTGTCAATGTATTAAAAGTACTAGGATACCAGGATCTTACAAGAGGTGTTCAATGCGGTAGATTCTCTGTGAGGAAAACACGTATCTGTGTGTGTCATGAATTAAAAGTACAAGGCTTCCATGATCTTACAAGAGGTGTTCCAAGGCGGTAAATTCTCTGTAAGGAAAACACGTATCTGTGTGTCAATGGATTAAAAGTACTAAGCTTCTAGAATCTAACAAGAGGTGTTCCAATGTGGTAGATTCTCTTTGAGGAAATGCCAAAGAGTTAACTCACCCGACTAAGGGCGGTATATTACATTTGCTTAAAGATGGAGCTAAAGAAGTTTTACTTCAGTCGTGTGGTCTAAAGCACACAAGCGTTCGGCTTGTGACACGTTATCACGTAAAATTATCTTCCGTAAACCGACTTTCCAGACATCGTTTTTTTTTCAAAAGATGTTATTGTACCACTTTGTCGGCGAGATTAATAAGTACAGCCATGATAAATTACAGCTTTCTAGTACTAATAGTCTCTGAGCTACACCACGGACAGACAGACAGACATGGCGAAACTGTAATGCTTCCTTGTTAACAACGGAACCCTAAAAAAGAAATATATCTTGTTTTTTTATGAATAGATGAGCAAATGAGACGCACCTAATTTTATGTCGCTTCCCCGATCCTCCGCTGTGGTAAGTCCACCGCCAACATAACCTGAAACAAGTCATAATTTAAAGCGTTTCACAACACGGGCTAGTCAAATGAGTTAGGTAGGTACTCGCAGGTGTTAGTTCTGATTTTTGGCCTGTGGTTGCAGCCCCAGAATAGCATCTCGTTCTTTCTTCAGAGGGCGTCCTAAAGAGGCGACTAAGTGATCGAACTGGGGAATGGACAGCGACCCACAGAGCATAAAGTAGGTAACGTTGCGATCGCCAACCCGCCTGCCAAGCGTGACCATTATACTCCTAGCAATCCCCCCACAATTTGGGAGAGGCCTATGTCCAGCAGTAGATGTCTTACGGCGTATGTTACAATGTGATGGTAAACGAGAGCAGGCAATCTACTCGTAATGTTTTCGATTCAATTTGTTTTTTCTCTACAAATACTTAAGAGACTTTTAAGTTTTTCATTAACTTAATCATATTTAGAAACAAAATTAAAATCGAGCAAGTTTTTAACGAAACGTAGGAATGCTATATGACCGCCTCCGTGGCGTAGTGGTTAGTCCACTCGCTTCGCACCAGGAGGTCGCAGGTTCAAATCACGACAGGATCTACTAACTTTATAAGACTCGCTTAAAATGCCTTGATGTGTTAATAGCATTGATGTGTTCCAGCATGAAGATAAGATAGCGCCATTGAGTTGGAGAATCTTGGTACACTCGCTTCTATCTTCGACTTCATGGTCACTACCGATCAGGTAAGATGATGTCAAGGAAGTACTTATCAATTGTGGAGTAAACAAAAGCTCACAACAATGTATCATTTTAAACAAAAGCTCACACCAGTGTATCATTTTAAACAAAAGCTTACAACGGTGTATCATTTTAAACAAAAGCTCACAACGGTGTACCATTTTTAACGCAATAGGTCTACGTGTTAGTTACGGCATGCTCTTTATAGGACTTAATGATAAGATAGATGCGCGGTGGTAGATATAGTTTTCATGACTGTATGTATAGGTATAGCCGGTGCCAGGTGCCAGGTGGTGTTCTCTTGGTTAACACTTTTTTTCTAATACCTTGTGGTAAGTAATCTTGAAAAGTAGGTGTATGCTGGGCATGCTAATGCGGTTTTGAAAAAAAAACAGTTCCTACTTCTAGCATACCCAATATACATCGACTTCTCAAGCTATATGCGAAATTCGACACGCCTAATAAAAAAAAGTAGTGTGTGGTTTTATGAAACCACGGTAAAAGTGAAACTTTACAGAGGACGAAACGATCATGGCTACTCTCGCTACGGTACAGTGGACGAAACGATCATACAGTCAGATGAAAGCGACCGTCACGCGACATGCAACACACATACGAAAAAATTCGAGACAAATTTTAAAAATGGGTTACTTCGATTATTTCGGGAACTTCTTAATTTTCCAGCATAAAAGTATATTTTCGTAACTACATTCAGGTGTTAAATTGAATACGCTTGATCAAAGAGTGAAAGTTTTATCCTTATACATTAGGCCATACCAGAGATATAATGTTCTTCCTTTCCTTCGAGAACCTTTTGATTATCAGGAATTAGATCGCATGTTAAGTACCGTATTTATCCCCCAGGGTTATTTAAAAAGAAAATTTCATTTACAGAGATCCTTCGAAATCTTTTGGGTTATCCTGATTAGCAGTCTATGACGCTTCTCACGCCCTCAACTATTTCTATGCAAAAATAATTGACTTAGACGGTTGATGCTAAGTGCAACACCAGTCAACTGCCGTCTATCCCATGGATGTCACGTTTAATTGTTCCACACTATAAGAGAAGAGAGATTTATTTTTATTATTAATGCCAGCCCCAACTGGTCCCAGCATAACGGTGCGTATTTTGATGTTTCGAAGGCCTCATCTTTACGCATAAAATCATAATATATCTTGGGATATACTTACTCATAAAAATATCATCTTGAACTTCGGACTTCACAATACTTTTTGTGACGACGATGTGCTCATCTGAAAATCATATCATACAAATTACACTATACATAATTATATGACATTAAGTCCGTTACAGAATCGTTCTGTCCGTTCAAACTTCAAAAACTCATCATCATCATCATATCAGCCAAGAGACCTCCACTGCTGAAAAAAGGCCGCCCCGGGGATTCCCACAATGATCAGTCCCGTGATGGCCGCATCCGGCGACTTCCCGCGACCTTTACCAGGTTGTTGGTCGAAAAACTTAAAACATTTACAATTTTTCACAAAACTGCATGAAATTCAGCACATCAATAGATTGAATATTTATCTTTTTTTTATTAATTAAAAATATGATATTAAGGGGTTAGGCTAAGTACTCGGGTAGCGACCGCGCTCCGGAAGACATAGCTTAGGCTAGGCGGGCCTCCCACTCGATGGACCATTGACCGTACCCGTAGCCGTTCCGGCTGATAAAGTCCTACTGCCAAATATTAATGTTAATAGCATTGATGTGATCCAGCATAAAGATAGCGCCATTGAGTTGGAGAATCTTGGTAAACCCGCTTCTATCTTCGGCATCATGGTCACTACCGATCAGGTGAGATGATACCAAGGAAGGACTAATCAATTGTGGATTAAACAAAAGCTCACAACGGTGTATCATTTAAAACAAAAGCTCACAACGGTGTATCATTTTAAACAAAAGCTCACAACAGTGTATCATTTTAAACAAAAGCTCACAACGGTGTATCATTTTAAACAAAAGCTCACAACAGTGTATCATTTTAAACAAAAGCTCACAACGGTGTATCATTTGAAAAAAAAGCTCACAACATTGTATAATTTTAAACAAAAGCTCACAACGGTGTATCATTTTAAACGCAATAGGTCTACGTGTTAGTTACGGCATGTTCTTTATAGGACTTAATAGTAAGATAGATGCGCGGTGCGCGAGACGTGCATGGACATCAGAGGGTGACGTGCGACTGAGAGGTGCTGAACATTTTTTAATTAGGTAGATGATGCTTGTTAGGTCTATGCGACCACCTTTCTGTGAGACAAATATGGTCCAATTCTGAATAAAATTTATTAATACCGGATATTGCGCTCCTAGGACGGCAATTAAATTTGTGATCCTGTTTTCCGAGTAGTATGGCACGGCCGTATTCTATTCAAAGACGGTTGTCAAAGTAATCTTTTCTTTTTTTATGCACAATCGATAAGCCTTTTGGCATCATCTCACCAGATGGTAAATGACGATGATGCCGAAGATGGAAGCGGGGTTACCAAGATTCCCAACGACAATGGGGATCTAGCTATCTTATCTTCAAGCCGGAACACATCAATGCTGTTAACACTGATGTTTAGCGGCAAGACTTAGATAAGATGGTGGTAGCTAGCCAGGCGGGCTATGAAAAAGCGTTATCACTAACCAAACCGAGTCTTACAAAGTTGACCCCGCCGAGAATCGAACCCGCGACTTCCTGGTGTGAAGCAAATGGACTAATGTGAAGCTACGTAACCATTAAGCCACGGAGGCGGATTTCGGTTTCACGTATGTATGACTGTTCCTTTGGCTGAGCATGTAGCGTACTGCACCGTTTTGCACAATTGGCAATAATATAGTGCCTATTTTAAGCGCGTGTCTTGAGCATCACCGCACAGCAATAGCGCGGCTGCCCCATTAGCACCATGAGCGCGTAAATCATTATTATTGTTAAATTATAGTTTAAGTTGGCAATGATCTGTTTAATTTATACTCTGGGGTAATCTGTTATTTGCTTTACTTTTACCGCACTGTATCGTATTACAACTCTGTTATTGTAAGCTGTTGATTACCTATAATAAATAAATAAAATAAAATAAAATAAACGGCTTGATGGATTTGGGAGTGCGAGGTGTCTAGATTCGTCTTGATCCCGTGAGTGACATGGGATACATTTTTACCCGACTTCCCTAAAAAGCGGGTTACTGGTTTTATGCAGCCGTGTTCTTAATTATTAATTAGTTAGTATTATTAGTAGTAGTAATTATGAATTAAAATTGGTTTGTGATTTGTCTGAAAAAGAATGAACTTTTTTTTTCCACAATTGATAAGCCCTTGGCATCCATCTCACCTGATGGGAAGTGACGATGAACCCGAAAAACCGATGATTGTAAAACTGTTAAAAAAATTAAACGTACCCAGGCTGGCTAGGACTACAAGTGGAAAATATCGTAAAATTAACAAAGAAAGATCATACCGCTATTGACAGCACCATCCTGAAGGAAGCCCTTAGTTGTGGCATAATAAACGGGAGCTGGAACCGTGGTTTCTGTTTCCTTCTCCACTTTAATATCTAGCTCATCGTTTTCTTTTTCTGCAATTCATTAATTTTATTTGGTTACTAGCTTTTCCGCGCGGCTAGCAACAGCACATAATAAATCTAATATATAAAATTCTCGTGTCACAGTTTTCGTTCCCTTACTCCTCCGAAACGGCTTGACCGATTCTCATGAAATTTTGTGAGCATATTGAGTAGGTCTGAGAATCGGCCAACATGATTTTTTTTAGGGTAGGGTAGGGTAGGGTAGGGTTGGGTAGGGTAGGGTTGGGTAGTGTAGTGTAGGGTAGTGTAGTGTAGGGTAGTGTAGTGTAGTGTAGTGTATGTAGGGTAGGGTAGTGTAGGTTAGGGTAGTGTAGGGTAGTGTAGGGTAGGGTAGTGTAGTGTAGGGTAGGGTAGGGTAATGTAGTGTAGTGTAGGGTAGGGTAGGGCAGTGTAATGTAATGTAAGGCGGTACGTAGTTCGCCGGGACAGCTAGTAAATAAATATAAATATTCTGGGACAAATCACACATGGTCATCTGGCCCCAAAGTAGGATTCCCTGTGTTATGGGAACCAGAGACTGATTATACATACTTATATACGTTTAAATACATCTTAATATATATAAATCTCGTGTCACAATGTTTGTCCCCAATGGACTCCTAAACCACTTAATCGATTATAATAAAATTCGCACACCATGTGCAGTTCGATCCAACTTGAGAGATAGGATAGTTTAAATCTCAAATTATAGTCGCAATTTTAATTAAGAATCCAGAAATTCCGTAACGAAGAAAAAAACTTCACGCTCGGTTGCCATGGCAACAATATCGGTTGTCAAAACAAACATATAAGAAGATTTGATCATTTTCGGAGAATAATAAAACTCTTTTCATAAACTGTATATACCTCCATATGACAAAAAAGATTTGATTATTTTTTATTTATAAAATGCAAAAACATTTTTATTTAAGACACAGCTGTTTGTATTTATAGAGATAGGTACAAAAAGATTTTATTCCATATAAATCTACTGTCCGTGTGTTAGTCATTGAACTCCTCCTAAACGGCTGGACCGATTTCGCTAATTCTTTTTTTGTCGAGTTCGTTATTGTCAGGAGAAGGTTCTTATGTAGGGTAGGGTAGGGTAGGGTAGGGTAGTGTAGTGTAGTGTAGGGTAGGGTAGAGTAGTGTAGGGTAGGGTAGGGTAGTGTAGGGTAGGGTAGTGTAGGGTAGTGTAGTGTAGTGTATGTAGTAGGGTAGGGTAGTGTAGTGTAGGGTAGGGCAGTGTAATGTAATGTTAGGCGGTACGAAGTTCGCCGGGACAGCTAGTACATATATAGATATTTAACGCCCAATAAAACAATCTCGGACGAAACCATTGTTAAATACACAGACAACTACATGAAAATATACAGGAAAGTTGTGAGAAAAGCTAAACGGCTATCTGTGCAATCGGAAATAATTAAAGCTCAGAACTCGACAAAAGAGATATGGAAAGTTGTAAACAAACATCGTAATAAAAAAGCTGACGAAACTAAGAAATAATGCTAAAATCCGACAATCGCGTTTTAAACAACTCGCAAGAGGTCGCACAAACTTTTACGGAAACGTTTAATCAAAGCAAGATTGAAAACAGAAACAGTGAGGATATGGCACTAAACTTCTTAAAACAGCATGTCAAAAGAATAGACGAGGAAATGACGTGGGCTTATAAAAATTGTAAAAAAATTAATAAAAAATATTCTAATGGATATGACGAAATACCGATCAAAATATTTAAAGATAATATTGACATTCTGGCAGGCCCACTTGCACACTTTTTTAATCACTGCGTGAATCTACACGTTTTTCCTGACCAACTTAATATAGCCAAGGCCTTACCAGTTTATAAAAAGGGCGTTACCACTAATCCAAAAAATTACAGACCGGTATCGTTATTTCCAATTTTATCCAAATTATTCGAAAGATAATAAAACAGAGACTTGTGGCATATCTCAAAAATAGTTCGATCATTAACAGCCGACAATTTAGATATCAGGAAGGACTAGCAACGAGAAAAGCTAGACAATCTAGTAAATGATCTAGGTTTTTTTGTGGGTAGTTGGGCAAGAAACACACACGTTTTAAGCTTTCCCAGTTTTATTTATAAAATTAATATAAAACAAAGTAAATAGTGATATTGTTTAACACATACGTGTAAGCAGAGCGTCAGTGGTGTCCGCCTTAGGACACAGTTTTGGAGAATGATAACAGAGAAAGAATAAATTAAATATAGCACATATAAACCAAACGTTGTTTTTATATTTTCACAATCGAGACATTGACAACTGACATAGGTATATACTCTTTTTCAAGATTCAAAACACATGTAGTTAAATAGTTTGAATACCCACACAGTATACAAACTCCTTCAACACTTTCCCTTATTCAATACTATTCCAAGGGCATGGCAAAGGAAAGAGAATCTTGGCCGCGGTAGTCCTTTGGTTAAAATATCAGCTGGCTGATCTGCAGTGCCAATTCTCTTGACTTCCATTGCACCTTCAGCAACTTGCTCTCGAACGTAGAAATGTCTAATACGAATGTGCTTTGTTCGCTTATGGAATTCGGGGTTATGTGCTAAGCGAACTGCTGCTTCGTTGTCAACATATAGTGTAGGAATATGCCTGAGTTCAGTTAACTCCTGCATTACTCTGGTGAGCCAAACCAACTCTCTGGCTGCTTCACTGGCTGCTACCAGCTCGGCTTCGGTAGTAGAGATAGAAACGGACGCTTGCCGTTGACTGAGCCAAGATATCACACCTCCTGCATAGCGACAGGCAACGCCTGTGGTAGATCGGCTGGTCTCTCGATCGCCTCCATGGTCAGCATCGCTGAATGCTTCGAGTATTCCTGGTTTATGCTGTCCATACCTAATTCCATAGGCAGACGTTCCTTTGATGTAACGCAAAATCCTTTTTACACCAAGGCAGTCTTCCTTGGAGGGGGATTCCAATTTTCGGGAGGCAACACCCACTGCAAAAGCAATGTCAGGACGTGTTCCGACCATTAAATATGCTAACGCACCGACTGCTTCTCTATACGGATACTTCACGGTTTCGGATTCGACTTTCCCTGATTGAATAGTCGTAGCATCCTTCTCAATGGGTGTTGCGACAGGATTGCATTCTGTCATCCCAAAGCGCTCCAATATTTTCTTTGCATAGGCTTCTTGATTTATGAAGACAGAGCCATCCTTCTCTCTTTCGATTTGTAGCCCTAGGTAATATGAAGCGGGCTTCGTCGTTATCTTCAAACGTTTTCGTAAATCATTAAGAAATGATTGCGCTAAGTCTTCATCACTTGCGGCTACTAATCCGTCATCTACGTACAACGTGATCAATAGTTTCTTGCCATCTGTTTCTTTACTGTATAGACAACAGTCAGCCTCGCATTGCTTAAAGTCCATATCAAGTAAAATGCTTTCAAAACACGAGTTCCAACATCTTGGAGCTTGCTTTAAGCCGTACAAGCTTCGGTTAAGTTTCCAGACCTTAGTCGTTCCGTCGCTAAAACCTTCGGGTTGTTGCATGTATATTTCCTCCACAAGCTTTCCGTTGAGGAACGCAGTAGCAACATCAAATTGTACTATATGCATGTTCTCTTGAGCGCTGACACTCAACAATGCTCTGACAGTCGCTAGGCATGTGACAGGACTGAAGGTCTGATCGTAGTCGATTCCTCTTCTTTGTTTAAATCCCTTCACAACGAGTCGTGCCTTGTATTTGTCAATAGAGCCGTCTGGGTTTCTTTTTGTTCGTAGGACCCATTTGCAAGGAAGCGCTTTTCTCCCTTTCGGTAGATCACATGCCGTCCAAACGTTGAGGTCCTTCAGTGACTTCATTTCACTGTGCATCGCTTTTCGCCATTCTTCGCTGTCGTCACGATCCATTGCATCAGCGAAATTCGACGGGTACATCTCTGTAATGCATACGTAGTCATTATATCTCTCAGGTCGTCGTATTTCGTTGCGATTGCGCAAGTTGTAACGCGGCGGTTCGGCGTCATAGTCGACTACTTCAGGATCATCGTGATGAGGTTCGAGTTCGTGTACTTGGTCTTCTTGGACCGGTTCGGGTTCATGTACTTGGTCTTCTTGGACTGGTTCGGGTTCCAAATTTCCTCCCTCAAGGCCAAGTTCATTATCGCTAGATACATTATCTTCAGCATCTTCGAAATCTTCCTCGGGTTCATCTGGTGATGGATCATGATGTACTTCAGGAAGGGGAGCCGGTTCCTCATTGCTGTTGGAGTTACCCAACGGCAGCTGTACTATGTACTCCCTCGTATTTGTGTCGTTGTTTACACAAGCTGGGTGAACATCTTCGTTAGGAAGCGGTCTTTCATCGAAAGTGACATCACGTGAACGGACGAGCTTGTTACTTTTTCCGTCAGTAATCCATACCCGGTAGCCATCTTCATCGTAACCGACAAGTCGTCCTTTAATGGCTTTTTTGTTCATTTTTTTTCGTTTCTGCTTTGGAACGTGGACGTAGGCATTGCATCCTATGATACGCAGATGTTTGACAGTCGGTTTTTTTCCAGTCCAAAGTTCATACGGTGACTTGTCGTTGTTGTTTGTCGGACCTGTTCTGTTGAGAATGTACGCGGCCGTATTTATCAGTTCTGCCCAAAGTTCTTGTGGCATAGGGTCATGCGCGTACATCATGGATCTCGCTGTTTCAACCAAGGTGCGATTTTCACGTTCGCTTACACCGTTCTGCTCTGGTGTGTAAGGCATTACCAGTCTTTGTCGAATTCCATGGGAGTCTAGTATATCTCTAATGGACTTGTTGTCAAATTCGCCACCGTTGTCGCTTAACAGGCATTTTACGGCATATCCTTCATTCTTCGTCTGAGCTAGCATTAAGGCGAGCTTATCCTTAACCTCCGACTTGTATCTCAGGAAGTATACCATACGATAGCCTGTATAGTCGTCTTTGAACAACACGTAGTACTGGAATTTTGAAAAGCTTGGTTGAAATGGTCCACAAATGTCGGTGTGCATGAGTTCTCCTGGCGCGGTAGCTCGGGTCCTCGTACCGAATTTAAGTCTATGAGCTTTTCCATATATGCAGCCCTCACACAGCTCCTTATCAAGAGGAAGATCTAAGTCCAGTTCGCGTTTCACTGTAGCTTTCACGTGCCTCTTGTTCTGGTGTGCAAACCTCTCGTGGTATAGTTGCATAGTATTGAATGTTGCAAAGACTTCAGCGGGGTTCTCAGGATGTACAACTTTTAAGTCTAGTTTGTACAATCCACCTTCTTTCTTACGTCTTCCTATTAAGCACGCTTCTTCGTTGACATAGACGTTGCATTCTTTTGTCGTCGATACGAATTTGCTGTTCGGAATCCTGTCGTGAAGTGCTAGTACTGAGAATAAATTCTTCGAAATGGCTGGAACGTACCAAACATCTTGAAGGGTCGCTCGTTGTAGCTTCCCTCTTACATTTGCTTCGATAATTACTGAACCTTTGCCCTTAGCACGAATCGATTTGCCGTCAGCCGTTGTTACAGTATGGATATCGTCAAAGCATTTGAAGGTTTGGAATAAATCAGCCCGGTTTGTCACGTGGCTCGTGGCGCCGTTATCCACGTACCAGTTTTCGATGTCGGGAACGATTGAAAATACTTCTGTGCTATCGATAGACAACAGGATCATGTTTGCGGATTTAGAGGTAGAACGTGTTGCTTGCGGATTACTGCTTTTCGGAGGCTTGCCGTCTCTGATCCACTTCTGACAGTTTCTCACTCGATGGCCGATAGCTTGGCAGTAGTTGCATTTCAACTTTCTATCCTTCTTCTCTGCAGTAGACGTAGTGCCGGAATTTGTAACGAGAGCTTCTTGTTGAAGTACGTTATTACTCTGCAAAGCTCGTTCAAATGCACATAAATGGCTTGTAAGGCTTTCGATGGTTCGATCAGATTTAGGTAATAATAGCCAGCTGCTTCTAAAGGAAAAATAGGTTTCGTCGAGCGTATCGAGAATCTTGCAAAGGAGTAGAAGTTCTGGTAGCTCACCGGTTTTGTCCTTACTTAACTCCTGATTAAGCTGCGTCCAAATATTTTTCAACTTTGACATGTGTGTGGCTATGTCATCTGCCGGATCTTTTCTAAAGCCAAAGAAGCTCATACATAGATTGTAGGACTTGTCTTCGTCCGTGCCGTCGAAAAGTCTATGTAGCTCAAGCCATACGTCTCTTGCATTCGTGTATCTCATGACCTTTCGAAGTGTCTCTTCTTTCATATTGGTGGTTACGATAAGCAGAGCAGTTGCGTCAGCTTTTACAAAACGGCCTAGTTCTGTCTTGTACGTGGTCACTGCAACTGTATCTGTTGGAAGAACAGGTTCTGTGGGTTTCTTGAACGAGCCCACCACTACCTCAAGCGCGTCCGGGACGGTGCGTAGCAGACTGGTGGCTTTATATTTCCAAGTATCCCAATTTGCTTTCCCTTCCAACAAGCCAATTTGTAATTTACCGAAATTCTCCATATTTGTAGGTGGGACCGATAACCTGATATTGTTTAACACATACGTGTAAGCAGAGCGTCAGTGGTGTCCGCCTTAGGACACAGTTTTGGAGAATGATAACAGAGAAAGAATAAATTAAATATAGCACATATAAACCAAACGTTGTTTTTATATTTTCACAATCGAGACATTGACAACTGACATAGGTATATACTCTTTTTCAAGATTCAAAACACATGTAGTTAAATAGTTTGAATACCCACACAGTATACAAACTCCTTCAAGCCTATATGTGCTAAATAAGTCCTGTACCTAGCCGTCAGCTATTTTCACACTTATCCTTTCCTGATTGTGTCTCACAAAAATCCATCACAGCACTGACCATCATGGACCACATTGCACAACTTCAGAAATCCATGGATGAGATGACTGCCATGTTTACCAGCAAAATGAAGTCTTTTGAGGGATCATTATCAGTTCCAAATCAAGCAGTGGACATAACAACACTTGCAAGTGAGTTTAACACCTTTAAAACATTTATTTGGAAGGCAGTCTCGGCACTAAAAGCACAAATGGAGCTGGTTTTTAAAAGTCTAGATGGGTTCGAAATGAAATTCCGTGCTAATGTTCTTCTACTTCATGGAGTGATAGAACAGCAGAGTGAGGATGTTCGCTCTATCGCTACCCAACTTTGTACGGAGAAACTCCATGTGTCTGACATCTCCGCTGAGTCATTTGATGCCTGTATACGCCTGGGCAAAGTAAAAGATTCAGATAGGCCAAGACCCATCTTGCTTCGATTCTGGTCCATGAAAGCTCGTAATCAAGTATGGTCAGCTAAGAAACTCCTAAAAGGTAGCGGCCACACTATATCAGAGTTCCTGACGTCCTCACGACACTCCACATTCGTAGCAGCACGGAAAGCTCTTGGCATACACCAATGCTGGACCAGTGAGGGCAAAGTAGTAGTGGTTGGAGCTGACGGGACCCGCCACAGGATCACTACCATGGCCGAGCTGCAATCTTTTATGAAGTTGAAGCAACCCGCCGCCACCGGTAGCAGTGCAGCCGTCCCGACGCAGGTGCCCGCCGCTGCCTCGCAGCCCCCAGCCCCAGCACCCAAGTCTGCCAGGACTGCTAGAAACGTGTCCAAAAAATGAGGGCGATCGAACATCCGTTCTTGAATTTTTAGGTAGACTTTATTTTACGATGTCATAGTGTTCAGTTTCGTCTGTAGGTATTTTTTTTAAACTGCTTGCTCCCAATGTCGGTAACTATAATTTTTCTTCTTTGTTTTTTTTAGACACTTCAAATACAATTATGCGATTCTGTATTATGTAAGGTAAGCATTAATTATTGTTGGATTAATTTCTTTTGTTTACATTTTTCCTTTTGTACCAACAATGACAGTTGAGTGAGTTGTCACTGCCATTTACGTTCCATTTCATGCATGTATTTGATTCTGTTTTTTTTTTTTTTTTGTGCTGGAGCCACTGTCGCGGTCTGTTATTCTTTTGTGCACACAATAATACTATGCAACGAATAAGCTGACGGTTGGCGATTATATTAATAGTTCAGTAGTCTAGTAGTAAGTACCTAGTAGTATTTAATTTAAGTTTAAGTATATTTATTTCGTATAATATTTATTTAGCTCAAGAATAATGTCGGATGTTTTTGAATATGAATCAGACGAAGAATTTTTTTCCTTATCTTCTTTATCTGGCAGTCTTTTTAGCGCAGAGAGTGATGTGTCTGATTTAAGTGTGTCAACGCTTCCTAACAACCTGGAAGTCACTTTCTCTCGCCTAAAGAAAAATTTTAATGTCGCCCATATTAATGCCCAAAGCATAGCAGCCCACTATGCGGATTTACTGACAACCTTCTCAGATAAAAACATACACGCTGTATTAGTCTCTGAAACTTTCCTGAAACCGTCACTCTCCTCTCATCTCTACCCCCTGCCTGGTTTTAGACTCATACGAAACGATAGGACTTGCGTAAAGGAAGGGACGACTAGATCGGTAGGATATGGTGGAGTAGCAATTTACCTTCGCAGTGATATCCCCAGTAAAATTGTTTCTCAGTCTCTCCCCGTTTTTCAAGGGCCCGAGCATCTCTTCCTAGAAGTGACCTTCCATCATAGCAAAACTTTGTTAGGTGTTTTCTACAGTCCCTCTCGGAATGTTGATTACTTTGATTCTTTGGAAAGGACCCTAGCTGATTTCAGACCACAGTACGATCACATAATCCTCATGGGAGATTTTAATACTTGTCTGATTAGAAATGACTTTCGCTCTAGGAAGCTACTTTCCCTTCTTCAGTCAGTCGACCTACACTGTCTCCCTCTTAGCGCAACTCATTTTCCCCACAATGGACCTCCATCTCTTCTTGACCTCATCATTACGTCTTCTCCGGATTTTGTCGCAAGTCATGGCCAGTTCAACGCTGGCGCCTTTTCCGCCCATGACTTAATATATGCATCTTTTAAATTTCGGCTACCTAAACGACGCCATAAAGTTCTTATGCTGCGAAATCTTGAGTCCATTAACCACCATGAGTTTATGAAAGACTTCTACGAGGCGGACTGGGACTCGGTCCTTTTAGCATCGGACGTGGATACCAAACTGAATGCCTTTAACCACATTATCTTTACATTATACGATAAACACGCTCCACTAAGACCGGTCCGAGTGAAGCACTACCCAGCTCCTTGGCTCACCTCTGAAATTAAGCGGCTCATGGCTAAGCGGGACAAAGCTCGCTTAAGATTGCGTCATGAACCGACAAACCGAAACAAGGAGATATATACAGAGTTACGCAATCGATGCAATAAAATTTGCAGGAACGCCAGACGTCTTCACATCCACTCTTCTATCGAGAACTGCCCACCCAACAAGCTTTGGAAATTCCTAAAGTCACTTGGTGTGGGCAAACTACAGTCAAGTTCTTCCTCTGACGTGGACTTCAATGCACTGAACGCTCACTTCAGCTCATCACCGTTCCACCTGGATCCGCTCTCTAAGCAACTTGCTTTGTCCCGTATAGCCAATATTTCCCACCCTAATTCCACTATCCTCGAGCTGGGAGAGATAACTGCTGATGAAACTCTCAAAATACTTAAGTCAATCAAGACAAAAGCTGTCGGCAACGACGGGTTGAGTCTTGATTTGATAATTCCTATACAAGAACACATATCACCGATCCTCACCAATATACTAAACTGCTCCCTATCTACCGGCGTTTTTCCATCTTCATGGAAACTCGCTCATATAATCCCACTTCCCAAAAAACCCAACCCTTCTTCCTTTTCTGACTTTCGTCCTATTTCAATTCTTCCTGTTCTCTCGAAGGTTCTTGAACACTTTGTACACGATCGCCTTACCAACCATCTTCGCAGACATAATTTCCTTTCCCCTTTTCAGTCCGGCTTTCGCAAAGGTCATAGTACCGTATCGGCACTGGTCAAAATCACTGATGACATTCGTTTAAACATTGAGAACAAATTTCTCACTCTACTAGTGTTACTCGACTTCAGTAGTGCTTTTAACACAGTTGATTTTGACCTCATGCTTGGTATCCTCAAATCCCTAAACCTGTCCTCAGCAGCTCTCTCTTGGTTTCACTCTTACCTTTACGATCGATATCAGCAAGTAAAGATCGACAGTAAGTGTTCTAACACGTGCCCACTTACCGCCGGCGTCCCCCAGGGTGGCGTTCTCTCACCTGTTCTTTTCTCAATTTTCATAAATAACATAACTTCTTCCCTTTCCTCTTCCTACCATCTGTACGCAGATGATCTCCAAATTTATACCGCCGCACCCCTTGCAAATTTTGATCGGGCAATAGAAGTTGCTAATGCTGACCTGGTTGCAATTGCTGAGTGGTCAAGCCTTCACGGACTTCTAGTCAATGCTTCAAAGTCCCAGGCAATTGTAATAGGCAGCCCTCACTTCATTTCCAAGTTTCAGGACTTAGGCGTGCCCAACTTGGTATTTAATAACACGGTTATACCTTTCTCCTCTACTGTAAAAAATTTAGGTATCACTTTGGACCAAACACTTTCCTGGTCCCCACAAATTAATGAAGTGAGTCGCAAAGTCTTTGCCTCTCTACACTCATTAAAACGGCTTCAAAATTTTCTTCCTCTCGACACAAAACTTCTCTTGGTCCGTTCTCTTCTTCTTCCTCTGCTGGACTACGGCGATGTTGTCTACCTCGACCCCTCTTCTGAACTTCTGGATAAATTAGAGCGACTTCAGAACCAGTGCATTCGTTATGTATTTGGCCTTCGGAAGTACGACCATATATCGGAGAGTCGGAGTAAGCTGGGTTGGCCACTCATCCGCCAGCGGAGAAATCACCATATCCTGTTCTTCCTGTACAACGTACTATTCAACTCAGCTGCTCCGCAATACCTCCGTGAAAGGTTTCACTTCTGTACGGCTATGGAGAACCGTTTGCGCTCTAGCAAGAACCTCACTCTCGCGATTCCCACCCACAGTACCGACACTTACACTAAGTCGTTCACGGTGCACGCAGCCCGCCTCTGGAACAGTCTGCCAGCTGACATTAGGATGTCTCCTACCCTTACCGCCTTCAAGGCCTGTCTAAAGGACAATGTATGAGATCTACCAATCTGTCTTGAGCTTATATATATATATTAATATATATTATGTATATATTATATATTATGTATCATATTTATTTATGTTACATTTATTAAATTGAGTTTGTATTTATTAAAATTAGGCTACGTAGGTTTAAATGTAATATTAGTTGTATTGATGTTCTTTAACTAGCTTGTACGTAATTACGTGTTTCTTTGTCCTCACTAAGTCCTCTGTTTATTATTGCAGAGGTTGACTGGAAGAGATCCCTCTAAGGGATAAGTCCGCCTTTGTACTTAAGGTTTTTTTTTTAATAACATTATTTTAAGATTTTGTACAATAAAGAGTTTACAAACAAACAAACAAACAATGATGTAAACGAAAAGTGCAGGATAGCTGGTCTCTTCTTAGACCTTAGCTCTGCGTTCGACTGCGCTGACCACAGTATTTGATCGCAAAAATTGTACCACTATGGTATTAGAAATAGTTATTTGTAACTTTTCAAGTCATACATAATCAACAGATTACAATTCATAGAGTTTAAGAACATTGAAGAAAAACATGAAAAAGTATACAATTCTAGGCCTATACGCATTGAAAGAGGGGTACTACAAGGCTCCATATAAGGACCCATACTATTTTGTAATATTTTTAAATGACCTTGTTAGCTATATTGATAAAGTTGTGGGTGGAGCTGAATTAACTATTTATGGAGATGACAATAACGCTATACTTTCAGCAAGAAACCATCATGACCTAACGTTGAAGGTAAGTAAAACTCTTAACAGCTTTTCATGATTGGTTTAGAAACAATAATCTTATACTTGATACAGAGAAGACAAGCATCATTTTATTCAAAACTACAGCTAGGAAAAATGACACCATAAACATTGAAATTGAATATAAAGTAGAGCTGCGCAAAACAGTAAAGTTTTTAGGAATCTTCATTGATCAGTTTTTAAATTGGAAAGATGAATTAATATCAATTGAAAATAGTGTCAGTTCTGCCTGTTACGCGCTAAGAAGTTTGCGGATGAACTCACAGCTTTGCATCTTAAAACAATACACTATGCTGTCGTTGAGTCTAAGTTACGCTATAGTATAAAGCTTTGGGGAAACAGCTACTTTTATAATATGAGCAAAGCATTTATTATTCAAAAACGTGCTATCCAATAGTTAGAATTACTCAGTGGGAATCATGTAAAAGTCACTTTATAGAGTTAGATATTCTCACTGTCCCCTGTCTTTATATTATGGTTTTGCTCTGTGACTACAAAAAACAGTTGTTAAATAATGAAACAGAAACAGACAAAGCAAAACGTGAATGGACTAGACGCAAAGATGTGAAACATCAGATAATGCCGAGATTACGAGGGCAGTTTGACAACTCAATGACTTTAAGGTTAAATAAAAACTTTTTAATATTTTTTTTTGTCTCATATTTGGAAACTCACTACGAAGCGCATGCCGTTCTTTCTTCAAATTTGGCGCGAAAACAAGCTTTTTAGAAACAAAAAAGTTAGGCGACTTCTAAGTATTCTTTGAAAATGGAGAAAAGCGAGTTTCGAGTGCTAATTAAACACTATTTTTTATGTGGTAAAACTATTAAGCAGACCGAAGACAAATTGAAAAAGTATTATGGTGATTCTGCGCCTTCTCATGGGATGGTACATAAGTGGTTCACTGAATTTCGTTGTGGACTTACTACTACTAATGACGCGGAGCGCCCAGGAAGGCCGATTGAGGTCACTACGGAGGGCATGGTTAATAAAATACATGATATTGTTTTGGCAGACCGTCGAGTGAAGATACGCGAAATAAGTGATGCTGTGCACATCTCGACTAAACGAGTTTTTTATATTTTGCACAGTGACTTATATATTACTGGCGTAAGGACCCGGCTAACGCGCGCGACTAATGCTCCCAGCGAATTGGTGCGAAAATCGAAAGTTTCGCACACTCGCGACTCAGTCGTCTGCGGGCAATTGTACAGTGCGGTGGAAATATATTCCATATAAAAATGCCTTACTGTGTTGTTAGACGCTGTAAAAATCATGAAAGAAAGGTTAAAAAGAAACATGGGATGTCGTATCATCGTTAAGTAACCTTACATTGTATTTTTTCTTGTAAACAAATTAAATAAATGAATTTTTAAAGCGACAATTCTACCAAGGTTCTTTTAACGCGGCATTGACGTCAACTCTCGCCCACGCTAGTTCGTACGAGTTACGTTAGATGGCGCTACTTTTTGCTTGTATCAAGAAAATCTGAATAAAATATGGAGACGGGCGGATCCTTATGTTCAAATCTGTGATTTTGCATGATTTCTGGGCATGAAAAAGCTTTCTGCAAGATGGGTGCCGCGTTTACTAACAGTCGACCAGAAACGAAATCGTGTAACAGCTTCTGAGGAATGCCTAGCCATGTTTAATCGCAATGCGAGTAAGTTTATGCGTCGGTACATAACAGTTGACGAAACGTGGGTCCATCATTATACACCAGAGACTAAGCAACAGTCGAAG
The DNA here is from genome assembly GCA_947284805.1 of Coleophora flavipennella. Classification (NCBI taxonomy): domain Eukaryota; kingdom Metazoa; phylum Arthropoda; class Insecta; order Lepidoptera; family Coleophoridae; genus Coleophora; species Coleophora flavipennella. The sequence goes on from OX369253.1 coordinate 2,040,468, forward strand.
TAATGGACTTCTACCGGGGAACGTGCCCAAAAGAAGGCAAAAACTGTTTGCTCGGCTGGTAAAGTGATGGCACAGTCTTTTGGGACAGTCAAGGGGTTATTTACATCGATTTTTTGAATAAAGGCAAGACAATAACCGGAGCTTACTATGCTGCATTGTTAGATAGATTCAATGAAAAGTTGATCAAGAAACGACCGCATCTAGCAAATAAAAAAAATCTATTTCATCATTATAATGCGCGACATCAAAAATTATCGAATTAGGATACGAATAATTGCCACACCCTCCGTATTCACCAGATTTAGTCCCCTGTGACTTTTTCTCTTCCCAAACATGAAGAAATGGCTTGGCGGGCAAAGATTTTCGTCAAACGAAGAGGTGGTAGCCGAAACTGAGGCCTATTTTTCAGGGTTTGACAAAAAATATTTTTTGATGGGTGTAAGAGGTTGGAACATCGCTGGACTAAGTGCGTAGAGTTGAAAGGAGATTATGTAGAAAAATAAAAATATATATATGTAAAAAGAGTGTTTCTTCTTTCCAAAGTCATGGACTTATCAAACCGCCCTCGTAGACGTAGTAAGACACGCTGCTTTTTATCAGGTTTCAAACTTATTTAATAAACTACCTATCGTACTGAAATTAACTACAAGCTATGGACTGTTTAAAAGCGAGTTAGATAAACACAATGCCGACTAAAATAAAAATAATAACATGTTTTTATGCTTTTATATTTTTTTATTATTATTGTTAATTTATGTTGTAATTATTTATTATAAAAAAGGTATATTTTAAAAAACAAAAAAGATATTTGCAGTTGGTAATAGAACATTTTGTATGGAAATCTATGAAATTATTATAAATCCAACTGCACGTCTTAAATTGGTCGACTATTACTCCTAAACTAAGTAAACCTACTTAGCCGTAATATTTTTCCTTTTTAATTGATTAATATGTCCTACTATTTTCATATTTTTTTCAGATATCCTGAAATAGTAGATTAGCTGGTAGTGGAGGGCGGGGGGACATTTGTTTCTAACAAAAATTAGCACTTTAAAGCTTAATATTTCGCAAATAATTAAGCAAAACCACAGTGAAAGACTTATTCAACAATACCCCACACGATAGGGTCAACGTTAAAGAGAAAAAATTATCCCCTTCTTTAAAAAAAGTTTTTGACGTGATAACGTCTTATAAATTGATGACACAGGCTGCATTCACGAAAAAGTGTGACGTCATTATTACGTTACGGCAGTTTGACGTCACTGTCGCGTAACGCCACTGTGACGTCATTGTCGCTAATAAAAATTAGCACTTTAAAGCTTAATACTTCGCAAATTGATCCCTAAATCGACAAATAAATTAAGCAAATCCACAGTAGCTTTGAAAGACCTATTCAACAATACCCCACACGATAGAGTCAACGTTAAAGAAAAAAAATATCCCCCTCTTTACAAAAAGTTTTTGACGTGATAACGTCTTATAAATTGATGACACGGGCTGCATTCACAAAAAAGCGTGAAGTCATTATCACTTTACTGCAGTTTGACGTCACTGTCACGTTACGCCCACTGTCGCGTTACGCCCACTGTCGCGTTACGCCCACTGTCGCGTTACGCCCATTGTCGCGTTACGCCAGTGTGACGTCATTGTGGTGTTACGCCTGAGCCGAGCGAGCAAGCGAGAGTTGTACTTGTACTAGGACTTGGACGGGCAGACGAACGGACGAATCGCCAAACAAGTGTGTCAATGGATTAAAAGTACTAGGCTAACAGGATCTTACAAGAGGTGTTTCAATGCGGTAGATTCTCTGTGAGGAAAACACGTATCTGTGTGTGTCAATGAATTAGTACAAGGCTTCCATGATCTAACAAGAGGTGTTCCAATGCGGTAAATTCTCTGTGAGGAAAACACGTATCTGTATGTGTCAATGAATTAAAAGTACGAGGCTTCCAGGATCTTACAAGAGATGTTCCAAAAGAGTTAACTCACCCGACTATGGGCGGTATTTTAGTAGTCTTGTGGTCTAAAGCACACAAGCGTTCGGCTTGACACGTTATCACGTACAATTATCGTCCGTAAACCGACTTTACAGACAACATAGTTTTTTTTCAAAGGATTTTATAATTATTTAATTTTATTTTATACTTAATTTTATTTTTTTATTTTATATTTTTACCCCTTTGTCGGCGTGGTTAATAAGTATACCCATGATAAATTACAGCTTTCTAGTACTAATAGTCTCTGAGCTACACCACGGACATATAGACAGATATGGCGAAACTGTAAAATACCCTAAAAATTAAATTTATCCTTTTTTTATGAATAGATGGGCAAATGAGACGCACCCAATTTTATATCGCTGCCCCGGTCCTTCGCTGTGGTTAGTCCGCCGCCGACATAACCTGAAACAAGTCATAATTTAAAGTATTTCACAAAACGGGCTAGTCAAATGTGTTACTCGTAGGTTAATTTTATTTTTGGTCTGTGGTTGCAGCCCCAGAATAGCGTTACTAGCAATAGCATCTCTTCTCGAGGACGTCCTAAGAGGCGACTAAGGGAACGAACTGGTGAGTGAACAGCAACGTCCTTTCCACGTACTGTGCCACCCAGAGCAAATAGAAGGTAACGCTGCGATCGCCAACCCGCCTGCCAAGCGTGACCATTATACTCCTTGCAATCCCCCTACAATTTAGGAGAGGCCTATGTCCAGCAGTAGATGTCTTATGGCGTATGTTACAATGTGATGGTAAACGAGAGCAGGCAATCTACTCGTAATGTTTTCGATTCAATTTGTTTTTTCGCTAAAAATACCTAGAGTTTTAAGTTTTTCAGTAAATTAATCATATATTGAGAAACAAAATTAAATTCGAGCAAGTTTTTAACGAAACGTAGGAATGCTATTTGTTCGCCTCCGTGGCATAGTGGTTAGTCCACTCGCTTCGCACTAGGAGGTCACAGGTTCAAATCTCGACGGGATCTACTAAGTTTGTAAGACTCGCTTAAAATGCCCTACATTCATTTCTTTAAGTCCTACTGCCAAATATTAATGTTAATAGCATTGATGTGTTCCAGCATGAAGATAGCACCATTGAGTTGGAGAATCTTGGTAAACCCGCTTCTATCTTCGGCATCATGGTCACTACCGATCAGGTAAAATGATACCAAGGAAGGACTAATCAATTGTGGATTAAACAAAAGCTCACAACGATGTATCATTTAAAACAAAAGCTCACAACGGTGTATCATTTTAAACAAAAGCTCACAACAGTGTATCATTTTTAACAAAAGCTCACAACGGTGTATCATTTGAAAAAAAAGCTCACAAATAGGTCTACGTGTTAGTTACGGCATGTTCTTTATAGGACTTAATAGTAAGATAGATGCCACCAATAGTGACTACCGATCTGGCGAGATGATGCCAAGGACACACCCCGGACACTCCATACAAACGAGCAAGAAATGATATACATAATTATAACTGACGTATCTATAGGCAAGAATGCAGGTAGGGTTGAATCACACCGGCGGTATTGGTCACGAAATGTTTGTTAGTTATTTACTGCATGCACACTGCAAGATATATATACTGTGCTGCAAGCAACAATCAACAGTTATCTTACATGACTAAGTAACTTACATGGATAACATTGTTCATTTGTTCTTCAAACACAGGAGCTTTTGTCCGTGAAACAATCTCATTTAGCAACCTACAATAATAGTCAATCTCAATCTATAATTCCGAGATCACATTTTATAATATCACACCACTAGATATTTCTATACAACTCATACTTTCACACCATCTAATCAAATTATTACAAACAATCATCATTTTAAATAAATAAAACGAACAAAAGCCACAATAACAAACTGACATCTGACATATGAAAAACATAAAGGAACTACATTTCTAAAAAAAAAGATACAGCTAGTATGAAGATTCATAGGAACTGATTGTTCTTAGATTTGGTCGTATAATATTGGTGGTCAGCCAATCATGATACGAGGCAAGCTGAGACGCCGCGGCCGCCTATTGGCGTCGAGCGGTGAGCGGCGCGCAAAGTAAATATAAGTGACGTTAATCGCGCATGCGTAGTTCGTCCTTTACGTTCGGTAACTAGTTGCTTTTTATTCCGGTGTACGAAATCACAGCGGCGCGCAAAGTGAATATAAGTGACGTTTATCGCGCTTGCGTAGCTCGTCCTTTACGTTTGGTACCCAATCTACATCCAATCTGAGTGACGGGGGGGTGAGGTCGAATTTAGAGAGCGGCAGGGAGTGTCCATACTGTACGTTAGTACTAATATATATACTGAGCCAAGGAATTACTTATCAATTGTGGATTAAACAAAAGCTCACAACGGTGTATCATTTTAAACAAAAGCTCACAACAGTGTATCATTTTAAACAAAAGCTCACAATAGTGTATCATTTTAAACAAAAGCTTACAACGGTGTAGTATCATTTTAAAAAGCACTAGCTTTCAAATAAAAAAAGAATAATAAAAATCAGTTCACCCAGTCAAAAGTTCTGAGGTAACACACATTAAAAAAAAAACATACAGTCGAATTGAGAACCTCCTCCTTTTTGGAAGTCGCTTGAAAATGGGTTACTTATATTATTCGGGAACTTCCTGATTTTCCAGGATAAAAGTATATTTTCGTAACAACAATCAGGTGTTCAATTGAATACGCCTTATCAAACAGTGTAAGTTTTATCCTTATACATTAGGTCATTCCAGAGATTTAAATGTTCTTCCTTTCCTTTGGGAACCTTATAATTATCTGGACATGAAAATATGATCGCACGTAAAGTACCGTATTTGTATCCTAGGGTTATTATTTTCAAAAAATATTTCATTTACAGAGATCCTTCGGGATCCTTTGGGCTATCTTGATTAGCAGTCTATGACACTTTTCACCTCCTCAACTATTTCTATGCAAATATATTTTTTTAAAAGCCTAAAAACTTTAAGGTAAGCGGCCTTCAACGCGCGCCGCCTGTCCCCCGGCCGGTAACCGCCGCAACGCTATGTCCCTGTATTTAAATATGTAATATCTTCGAAAATATTCATTTAAATTACATGCTGTAAAGGGCCATATTGATCTATATTAAATGCAAAATGTATTTAAGGCACTTAATTAGATAACCATTAATGCTGTATTGCTTAAAATCGCTTCGTAAATAAGTCATTATTTCTCGTATAAAGTAAACGATAAAAAATGGTTATTAGTCCAGTCAATCTAGGAACATTTGTATGGAGTAGGTTGCATTAAATGCACTTGGAGTGAAAACTTAGAATGTATCAGTTAATTAATTGAACAAATGAAGTTCATAATTATCTCTTGAATATTTTTGATAATTATGGAGTAATTAGTCCATAAAGCAATAAAATTAAATTTGAGTGTGAACATAAAATGCAAAACTGGTGATTTTTTTCATAATAGCTTCTTGTAAAACGTTTTGATTGTATTAGTAATTATCCCCGGGCAAAATCGATAGATCGAGTGGATATTCACTATTTTATGTTTAAAAAAAATTTACTTGTAAAATAATACAGCAACGAAAGTGATATGTTGTTACAATGGGTAAATGATCACTAACAATAACTATGAGAATTATCTCCGAGGTATCTTTGATATTTATTTTTTTATTAAATTTTATTTGATTTTAACCCTCGTACATTAAAGACACCTTAAATATTTTTACGTATTCTAAAAGTTATATATTTTTTTAACTAAAATACAAAGAAATCCCCGAAGAATCTATTTACCACTCTCAATAATAATCTAATAAATGATATCACTCGCGAGAGGAATGGGCGGGGTACGGGGAGCCGCGGCTTTCGCAGGCGCGCGCCTTCTAGCACGTTACGTACCTACCTAGCGTATGTATAGGTATGTCGCAGCCATTTACGGTTTTAGGATTTTTTCCTTTACTTGCTTCTAGCCAAATTTCATGATTGTAGGTCAACGCGAAGTACCCTAATAGGTTTCGATTCCCTCGCGAGTGTCAAAATATACGGCATAAACGCCCGTATCTTTTGACTGCGTTGACGTTGAGGTTTGACTTTTTCACAGCTTCAAGTGATTGGAGACTTTAGTATTTGGTACTAATTTCAACTTGATACCTCCATTACGCGTTCCTGAGAAAAACGGTCTTGACAAATGGACAGACAGACAGACAGACAACGAAGTGAAGGATCACTGAAAAGAAAAAACGGAACCCTTATAGGAATAGGGGTTCCGTTTTTTCTTTTGAGGTACGGTTTGTTTGCCGAACCGAGTACTCGGCGCGTCTCTAGTATAATTACCCCTTTTTAGGGTTCCATACCTCAAATTGAAAAAACGGAACCCATATTGGATTACTTCGTTGTTCGTCTGTTTGTCGACAAGGAAAGCGTGAAGGTATCAAGTTGAAATTAATCTATACATATAATAAAAATGTAACGGGGCCGTGTCTTACATGAAATATTTTTGGAGAATAATAACTGTTGTGGACATTACTAACGATTTAGAGGCTAAAACAAAACAAAAATGTCTGTCTGTTTGTTCACGCATCACGCAAAAACTACCAGGCCGATTTTGATGAAATTTTGTATGGTGGTTCCTTATAGCCCGGGTTAACATATAGGAATATATACTTTTTATCCCGGAAAATTCAAGAGCTCCCGTGGGAAAATTCAATATCAAATAAGTCGATCACAGACAGTTGGAGCTGTAAAAAGATATGCCACATATTATTTTGACACTCGCAAGGGAATTAAAACCTTTGGGGTACCTACTTGCTGTGAACCTAGAATCATGAAATTTGGTAAGAAGCAATGTCTGATAGCACAAGTAAAAGAAATAGTCCGTATACCGTAAATTCCTAGTTACAAAATAATACATACTATATTATATGCCTACAAGATTTTACGTAAACCTCGGTGCACGAGTCAGACTCGCGCTTGGCCGGCTTTTTTACATCATTTATTGACGCACGTGCGCGCTTTCGCACAAATCGCTTCATTACCCCGCGCAAGTAGGGACGCCCCTAATAGCAACCTGCTCCTAGTTGCAGCCTTTTCGTCTTTCTGCTTAAATAATAAGGTATCTACAGGCAATACCTACCAGGGAAAAGTACCAAAAAAACCTAATATTCTGCACAAAATACGTACTAAAAACGGTAACACTTGCATGAATATGCCAGTGTCAGTTTAGGATCGAACCCAAGAAAACGTGCACGTCGGCCATTTTGCTATTTTTTGCTAAGTTCGAGAGCTCCTAAAACCAGGTATTTCTTAGGATTTTTCAATTCTACATTTCGTGATTAGTTTGGTTATTGATACAGACATAGAAATACATGAATTTCTGACAAAATAAACATTTGCAATTTGCTTTAGTTAAAATTTGGGGGGCTGCAATTAGAAACATAAAATGTATGGGACACATAATGGCAGCACGGGGCGGGGGGGTGTTATTTGGTTCGACAGAGTACCTAATAACAGCCACGCCTTAATAATCAAGGATGTCACAAACATAAATATACGTTAAAAAATTTAATGTTGTTAGATTTTATTTTGAATCGCGTAAAGATTTTGACTGTTTTACTATATTTTTTTTAATCTGTTGAAGAATTATATTATTGATATTTGATTACTTACCACTACCAACCCATTGTTTTTTTAAATTTGATATTGGTCCTTTAGGGACTGGAGGAATGTTGATTCTGATGTTCGTTCTAAATTCTGTCTGGGTCTCACCATGTTGATTCTGATGTTCGTTCTAAATTCTGTCTGGGTCTCACCATGTAGGCATTTGTTTGTGATAAAGCTTTTCCTGAATTTAAGACGCAGTTTGGCAGGAACATGGTCGTAGAGTGGATATAGTGCATCGTTTATTTGTTTTCAGCGTTCCTACGCCGCGGCCGCCTCCCTGCGTACAGCTGGGGGTGCAATTCCAGTGAGAAGGTGCAGTTTTTAAACAGGTCTTAGTTTAAGGCAGCCGGTTATGAGTCTGCTGGTTTCATTTAGCGCTACATCTACGTGTCCACTGTGAGCAGAGTTTGTCCAGACTGGGCACGCGTATTCAGTTGTTGAATAGCACAGGGCTAGTGCAGAGGTCCGCATTGTATGTGGGTTGGCGCTCCATGTGCTGCCAGCTAGGCGCTGCAGTAGTATGTTCCTACTGGTGAGTTGGTGACCTTCATCTTGGTGTTGGTACAGCGTGACTCCAAGGTATTTCGGCATGGAGGTGTTTTCTAGTTGCTAGCCCTGCCAGGATACATGTAGAGGTCTGCTTGCCTCACGATTCTTTGGATGGAATGAACAGAGCTGGGTTTTATTAGGGTTTGACTTGAGTTGGTTTTCAGCGTAGTACATAGATGGAGTTACCAGGGACTGAGATAGTTGTTTCTCGACGCTAGGAAAGTCTGTTTCTTGGCTAGCGAGAGCCAGGTCGTCCACGAACAGGTAGTGCTTTTTGTTAGGTAGGATTGGCTGGTCGTTCGTGTATATGTTGAAGAGCATAGGTGCAAGGACGCTTCCTTGTGGCAGTCCATTTTTTTGACGCCACAATCTACTGTTGCTTCCCTGGAATGACACGAAAATCTTCGATTTCTCAGCAGCTCCTCAATCATTTTCGTTAGGTGGTAGGCCTTTGTCGCGTTAAACACTTTGGGGATTAATCTGCGGTGGCTCACTGTGTCGTAGGCTGCAGTAAGATCGACAAGCGCTACCCCAGTTATTAAGTTCTTCTCGTAGCCATCTTCGATGTACTGTCTGAAGTTTAATACTTGGTTGGTGCATGATTTTCCCGGCCTGAAGCCTGCCTGTTGTTTAATTAACACAGTGTCTAGGCTTGGGGAAATGCGATCCAGAATTAGCCTTTCAAACACTTTATTCATGTGGCATAAAAGAGATATAGGCCTGTAGCACTTTGGATCTTCAGGTGGTTAGTCAGGTTTTAGAATAGCCACAACGTGAGTTTTTCTCCAGGCTCTCGGCATTGTGATGTTGAGCTGGCAGTTGTTAAATAGCTTTAGCAGCCAGTTTCTGGCAGCGGTGCCCAACCTCTTTATTTGCTCTGTACAGATGCCGTCGATTCCTGCAGTCTTTCCATCTTTAAGTTTCCTGAGTGCCCCTTGAAGCTCCTCGTGTGAGAAAGGTTCCAGAAGGCTATCGGCTTGCTTCGTATTGCGGATTTTCCATTGAGTAGTAGTTGTTGTGCTATTTGATTAGAATTTACATTTGAATTCGTAGGATTGTGCGAAGTCCGAAGGGAGGAGGAGGACACTGTAATCCTTAAATCCGGAAACCTGCTCTATTTCCGGGAGGGTGACCAACTGTCCCAGGGTGGTGTCGGGTTTCTAGTCCACAAGTCCCTTATGAACAATGTGGTCCGGATAGAGAGTGTTGGACAAAACCAACTGACTAAGCTTAATACAGAGGATGGCTGGATCATATCATCTAAGACTGAGTTGCTGGAAGAAGTTGAGAAGTTCTACGGACACTTGTACACGACTACATGTCTGCCTGTCAGCGATCTAGCCAAATACCCAAGAGTCAGATTAACCCGACGCTATACCGAAGATATCCCGGACATCAGCCTGTACGAGATTAGAATGGCTCTGAAACTGCTCAAGAACAATAAGGCACCGGGTGATGATAATATTACAGCTGAACTTTTGAAAGCAGGTGGAACACCGGTACTTAAAGCTCTTCAGAGGTTATTTAATTCCGTTATACTCGAGGGAGAAATACCTAAGGCATGGCAAAGAAGAGAGGTCATGCTTTTCTTCAAAAAGGACGACAAACACTGGCTGAAGAACTATAGACCCATCTCACTTCTGAGCCATGTCTACAAGCTGTTTTCGAGAGTCATTACGAATCGTCTCGCACGTAGGTTTGAAGACTTCCAGCCGGTTTCCAAAAAGGCTATAGTACCACATACCACATACATAAGCTGCGGCAGATTATACAGAATATCGAAGAGTACAATCAGCCACTATGCTTAGCGTTCGTGGACTATGAGAAAGCCTTTGATTCGTTCGAAACTTGGGCTGTGTTACAGTCTCTCCAGCGGTGCCAAATTGACTATCGATATATCGAGGTACTGAAGTATTTGTATGAAAACGCCACCATGTGGGTTCACCTCCAGGACCAAAACTCGCTACCTATCTGGTTGCAGCGAGGATGAGACAGGGAGACGTCATATCTCCGAAACTGTTCACCGCCGCCCTGGAAGATGTTTTTAAGCTTTTGGACTAGGGTGGACTCGGCAATAATATCAACGGCGAGTACATCACCCACCCACCTTCGTTTCGCTGACGATATCGTGGTCATGGCTGAGACTATGGACGACTTAGGCACAATGCTCGATGGTCTCAGTAGAGCCTCTTAACAAGTAGGTCTTAGAATGAACATGGGCAAGACGAAAGTTATGTCTAACGTCCGTGTCGCACCTACTCCTCTAAAGGTTGGAGGCTTTACGTTAGAAGTTGTTACTGAATATGTGTACCTGGGATATCCAGTTCAGTTAGGTAGGTTCAACTTCAAGAAAGAGATCAATCGTCGAATCCAACTCGGCTGGGCAGCGTTCGGGAAGCTTCGCAATACCTTCATGTCCCAAATACCGTAGTGTCTTAAGACCAAGGTATTTGACCAGTGTGTGTTGCCAGTTATGACATATGGAACTGAGACATGGTCGCTTACTATGGGCCTCATAAGAAGGCTCAAGGTCACTCAAAGGGCAATGGAGCGTGCTATGCTCGGAGTTTCTCTGCTTGATCGAATCAGAAACGAGGAGATCCGTAGGAGAACCAAAGTAACCGAAATAGCTCTCAGAATCGTTAAATTTAAGTGACAGTAGGCGGGGCACATAGCTCGTAGAAAGGATGGCCATTGGGGCATTAAAGTTCTCGAGTGGCGACCGCGCACCGGAAAACGCAGCGTAGGCAGGCCTCACACTCGGTGGACCGATGACCTGGTGAAGGTCGCGGGAAGCCGCTGGATGCGGGTCGCGTAGAATCGGTCGTCACGGAAATCCTTGGGGGAGGCCTATGTACAGCAGTGGACGTCCTTCGGCTGATATGCTGATGGATGATGATTAATTTTACTTATTATCTTATTTATTCATTAAAACCAACAATTCAACACAAAAACTCCATAGGCATAACCCTACCCTAGGCTGTTATTAGGTACACAGGCTCGCTCTGGGTACAAAAGGGCTGGTATTAGAGCCGTAGAATATTTTTATGTTTGTCATTTTTTTCCATGGATTTTATGATTAATTACGGTTTTAATTGTAATTCCCAACCCTACCGATTAATAAAAAGTACATGGGGGTGGTGGTGGTGGTGATTTGAAATAAGGTACGGTCATCCTATACAAAATTCAATTTTTTTAGTTGGTTACAATACAGGCTTGCCCTTTGAGACGGTTCAGTAATGGCAGGTACCTTAGGAGACTGTCGTTAACTTTGGAAGGTATTTTGGCCCCCATTCACAGCTTATAAAAGTGAACAGTCAGCAAGATAACTTTTAATTTATACAAAAACTTTATGATGCCATTTGATCATGTTTAAAGACTATCAAACCGACTGAGGTTTGAGTTGAGTACTAGAAATTAAAAATCGCAAAAAAATTACAAAAAGTATGGGAAAAGTTTTTTTTTGCGATTTCTGACTATTCTAGTATTTTAACCTCCGTTGTTATAATACAGTCTTTTAATCCTTACAAGAAACAGGATCGAAGAGTAACAAAAAAAAATGAAACTTTTACATACGAAAAATAAGAGAAAAGTCTCCAAAATATCTTCCTTAGAAGGACAGTCGTAGACTGACTGAGTCGTGGCAATGTATGTAATATCAAATATGTAATGTCCAATGTGGCGATGGGCAAGCGTATGTAAACATTGCAATGCTTTGCAGGCTATCTCCGACCTCCGTGCGCTTTGTCTTTTTCTCGCCCGATAACTCCATCTTTGTCACATGCTGTCCTTATCATGCGTCAAAGGTCACGCGCTTTCCCGATGTTACAAATTTAATTACCGTTTTATTTATTGTAGGTTTTTGCGTTTTTTGAAGAACCTTTGTAATTTAAACAAGGGATAATGATGATTTATAATAAAGCATATAAGTGTAATGGCATAACCAAGAAAATATTTCGTATGTCTTTTATGTAAAATAGAGAAATATAAAAAAAACATTTTTTAACTAGGTTCTTGAACAGTCACCTTAGGGATAATTTAACACATGTTCGAGGTTTAAATTTGGATGATAAGAACATAAAAATCTCCGAGGGCTCTATTTTGTAAGTATTGTTTTTCTCACAATTAAATAAAAGTAATCGTAATGTTAAGAATTTTATGCCTACAACCAGAGATAACATAAGTACCATAATTTTAAGGAGTTCATTGTTATAAATCTTAGTTTTCACCCAATTTGTAATTATTGTTTAGCGTATAAAAATTAAAAGGCTACTTTAGGTATTTCTAAGAGACTAAAGAACATTTTGTCACGAAATTGCCACGAATGCATAAAAGAATAATAACACTATTATTTCCAATCCATTTTACTTAGGTGTCTTTAATGCAATCTCAAATCTTTTATTTACTGGACTATATTGTGAGTTATCCCTAAGAGATAGACATATATACCATCGCGGACTTTTTGTAGATCTTTTTAAGGTGTACAATACTGTGGTACATTATTTTGATCTATCTCGTAGGGTTCAGCCAGCGTTTGCAATTTAAGCGCAAAAAATGTGTTTATCTAAGACATCACATTAGAAACCTCTTAAACTATCAGTGTTTCTCTACTATATTATGTATGTCTTATACATATAAACCTTCCTCTTGAATCACTCTATCTATTAAAAAAACCGCATCCGTCGCGTAGTTTTAAAGATCTAAGCATACATAGGGACAGACAGACAGCGGAAAGCGACTTTCGTTTTATACTATGTAGTGATGGTAAGATAGATGCGCAATGCGCGAGACGTGCATGGACATCAGAGTGTGACGAGCATGGACATCAGAGTGTGACGTGCGACTGAGAGGTGCTGAACATTTTTTAATTAAGTAAATGATGCTTGTTAGGTCTATGGGCCCACCTTTCTGTGAAACAGATATGGTCCATTTCTGAATGAAATTTATTAATACCGGTTATTGCGCTCTTAGGACGGCAATTAAATTTGTGATCCTGTTTTCCGAGGAGTACGCCAAGGCCGTATTTTATTCAAAGAAGGTTGTAAAAGTAATATTTTTTTATGCACAATCGATAAGCCCTTAGCATCATCTCACCTGATGGTAAGTGACGACGATGCCGAAGTTGGAAGCGGGGTTACCAAGATTCCCCAACACAATGGGGATCTGGCTATATTATCTTCAAGCCGAAACACATCAATGCTGTTAACACTGATGTTTGGCGGCAAGACTTAGATAAGATGGTGGTAGCTAGCCAGGCGGGCTATGAAAGTCTTAGTCTTTCAAAGTTGACACCGTCGGGAATCGAACCCGCAACCTCCTGGAGTGAAGCGAATGGACTAACCATTACACCACGAAGGCGGTTACATTAAACTAAATTAAAAGCATTGTTGAGTAAAATTAATTCCGAGGCTCCGACACAGGGGATCATAGTGGAGGGAGGAGCCAGTTCTTCAAAATGTTCTGTGAACTTAGATTTATTTTAAAACATAAATAAAAATTATTTATTACTAGCTGTTGCCTACGGTTTCGCCCGCGCAGATGCCGTTTTTGCCGTTCCTTCTAGGTGTAAATCTATATGCCCTACACGTGAACACGGTTGATGTTAAGTGTACCACCAGGCAACCGCCGTCTATCCCTTGAATGTCACGGTTCATTGTGCCACACGATAAGAGAAGAAAGATTTATTTTTATTATTAATGCCAGCCCCAACTGGTCCCAGCAGAACGGTGCGTATTTTGATGTTCCAAAGGCCTCATCTTTATGTATAAAATATTATAATTTGGGATATACTTACTCATAAAAATGTCATCTTGAACTTCGGACTTCACAATACTTTTTGTGATGACGATTTGCTCATCTGAAAACCATATCATACAAATGACACTATACATAATTACATGACAATTTATATGAAGGCAAAGGATGTTACAGAAAATATTTTTAGCCTTATATTGTTAACCTTATAATTGTCGATAGTTATTAAGAAAAGTATTAAGATAATTATCAATGATAATAATAATGAAGTGATAATTATCAATGGTAATTATAACTTCAAACCCTAGTGGGGAGGTTTATGGGTTGCTAACAATCTTGGTGTTCTCAAGTCAGGTAAAGTTACTAATCTTGAACTTACTTTTACAATACTCCTCGAATTTTCTCTCGCACGCTAACACTTGCCGCTTAAACCAATGTGCGAGCCGCAGTCGGTCAACACAGCACTCGCAGATATTGCAGTTCAACTCCATAGCGGGGAGGTTGATCTATGATTCAAAAGAAAGTTAAAATGTAGCAACTTTCTAATAATCCAACACTAATGCAGGCACATGAGTTCCGAATAAAAGAAAATTTCGATTTACTGGAATGCAATTTAGGCGCATAAAACTTTCCATGCATGTCAACTTATTAGCTTTTACCTGAGCAGCAGATTTTTAAATATTACGTTCTTCACATACAGTGACGTGAGGTACAAATGCCACATATTGAAAAATCTGCAGCTCAGATATTTATGACAAATTAGATGTTTAGATATTAATATAAACGTCCAGTATACATACTTTATTTAAATTCAACACTATTTAAAAATATTTGAACACCTCGCTTGTTATGATATATCTGATGGCGACTGTGCCTACTGGTATTAAATAATATTTAATGGCTTATGGCCTTTTGCGGTTAGAGTGTACATAATCGGCTGCCATTTAGCAATAATAATAAATTTTATTTCACGAAAGTTTACAAGCAAGAAAACAGTCTTAATTCTAGTTGTATATCTTAGATCTACTTATTAGGACTCTGGCTGCTAAACTAGGCTAAACAAAGCCTGTACCTTAGCAGTCAGCGAGCAGAGATAGGAACCAAATTGTGCGATGTCAACCGACCATTTTAAGTGAGGATTAAACAAAATAAAGGTAAGTACATCTTAACATAAGCATTACTTTATGATAAGGCCGTGTATGTGTGTGTGTGTGTGTGTGTGTGTGTGTAAGGGGGTGGGGATGTGTGTATGTGTAGACGGTTAGTGAAAAATAGTATGCCGAAATTAAGGAACCAGGTACAAGTAACTTTTCAGTTTCTACACAGTTAAGGTTTTGGATCCAACAATGAACTTTCTTTTTTAATTTATATATGCTTAGTAGATCTATATTTAAATGTTTATGTACTTTATTGTAAAGTCTGGAGCTAAGAACTTTATAGTGTTTGCTAGCTAGGGTAGATCTGTGTTTTACAACAGGGTATATAGGGGTGTTTCCACGCTAGTTTAGAACAGTTTTAGGAGGGGGATCAGAATGTTTACGCAGAATAGTTCTAAGGATGTAAAGCTGGCTAACCCTTAGAACTTTACAGTCTAAAGGGTCTAAAAGTCATGACTTTCAAAATTGCTCTCTGAGCTCTTTCTATTTTCATAAAAATGGTTTTGGATGAAGTGTCTGGCACAGTGAAATATAAATATTTTTTAATGTGATACGATGCACAGAATGACGCAGGTTTTTAAAAACATATATGAGCCTTCAATTTTTTTTTTTTTTATTCACAATTGGTAAGCCCTTGACAACATCTCACCTGGTGGTAAGTGACGATGTTGCCGAAGATGGAAGCAGGCTTACCAAGATTCCCCAACGCAATGGGGAACTGGCTATCTTATCTTCATGCCGGAACACACCAATGATATCAACATTGATATTTGGCGGCAAGACTTAGATAAGATGGTGGTAGCTAGCCAGGCGGGCTTAGAAAATGCCCTACCACCAACCAAACCGAGTCTTACAATTGACCCCGCCGGGAATCGAACCCGCGACCTCCTAGAAGCCAAGATATCCAACTGAGCGTTCCATTTTAGATGTTTGTCAATATATACACCAAGGTATTTCATGGTAGACGTACGTGACAATGATAAGCACTGACAGTTTTGTGACTGCTTATTACAGATGTGTGATTTAATTTCAAAGTTAAAAGGAGATTGTGAATTTGACTTAATTGAAAAAGGAACGTACATGGTTTTCGTTAAATTTAAATTCAGATTATTTTGTAGCCATTTCATCACAGTTTCAAAAGAAGTTTCTGCATGGTTTTTAACATCAGCCCAGTTAGAGCCACTGAGTAGGAGTGCTGTGTCATCTGCATAAACAAAAATTTCAGTTCGTAAGCTTTAAGGAACAGATATCATTTATGTAAATTTGAAAAAGAGTTGGTCCCAAGATACTTCCCTGTGGCACTCCATACTCCAGGGTTTGTTCATCTCTAAGATAATTGCCAATCTTAACTTGCTGCTTTCGTCCTGTCAAATAATCTTTAAATATGTTGATGGCCATTCCACGAATATCAATGGCTTCAAGTTTTTAAAATAGAATTGGTATACAAACCGTGTCGAAAGCCTTAGACAAGTCGAGAAAGATCCCTATGCACTTCTTTTTATCATCATGATTAGTGACGATAGAATCAACTAAGTCAGAAACAGTATCCTCAGTTGATACAGTTGCTTTACCACCATTGCTTTAAACCATACTGATTTTTGGCAATTACATTATGACGATTAAGAAATTTAATGAGACGGTTATTAAGCACTCTTTCAAGAATTTAGGATAAGGATGTTAAAACCGAAATAGGACGACAATTATTGACACTTGTTTTTTCTCCTGTTTTACATATTGGATGAACAATAGCTTTTAAAAGGCTGCTGGAAAAATTCCGGTGCAGAGCGACAAGTTCACAATGTGTGTAATCGGAGGACTGAGATACTCGTATATTAACGGATGAAATCGGATCAGCAGATATTTTAAAAAGTTCATTGGGTGTGGAAGTGACTTTTTGAGTGTTTGTGATTTGTTTAATAATTTTCCGTAGCACTTTAGATCCAAAAAAAGGTTCGGTTAGGTTTGATTGATTACACAGTCGAAGTGCGAGGCTCTCCCTTATGGCAGCCCAGTTATGTTCACCCAACCTCTTTTGCTTTTTCGCCACTAGTGTATTTCTGACAGAGAATAATATCCCTTGTTTTAGTACAAAATTACGGGAGGTGCCAGAAGTGCCAGATTAAGGGATACCAGCAGTGCAAGACCAGGGTTGCGGTGCACATAAACGGGCTGCCATAGGAATGAGTCTCACTTCGCGAGGCTCTTTGACATTGTAATCAAATCAATCAAACCTGACCGAATCTATTTTTGGATTTAATAGCAGCCAGGTTAATTATGTGCACTCCAACCAAGACCAGACATTGTAGAAATGTGGGGGGGCCTGCGCTCAGCAGTAGAAGTCATTCGGCAGACATGATGTGGTTTACTTCTTAATTAGTTATCAGTTGGAGTTTTCATATACAACCCAGAACAAGTAGGTACTCAGGAACAGTGCGTTCGCACTTTTTGGGGCATAACAATTACGGTACGCTGCGACCCATAGTTGAGGGGTCGAAGGGACTTACAGCACCGCAGTAAACAAAACATCACAATAGGTACTAACTATTCCGATCTCTCACCATCTTGCTTTTATTATGGGTAACAGAAGAGCTGCATCAACTAACGTGTATCCCGAAGGTGTCACGAAGTAACTCGGCATAAATCTCTGTAGCCCCGTCGTCGTAGTGAATATACGGAGCCAGCAGACTCTTGAACGCGCCGTCGGCATGGCAGCAGCGACACAACGCACTCAATTTCCGTACTTCAGTCGTTTTATCATGGAAAAATAAATTAAATTAAACCATTTAACAAAACACAACGTAGTGTATTAATTATATATATTCTCTTTGCAAAACACAACCACTAATCAGTGCAGCCGCTCCGTTTTCCTAATTACGCTAAATAATGTCTAAAAAAGCGCCAGAACAAATAAAGTAATGAATTTCTGGCGCTAGTTGTATGGAGAGACTGTTCTCAAAGAGCGCTAAAATATATGAAGCGTTGAAATTTGTTGGTGGTAGACTGACTGCTTCAAAAGTGCACTATAGTGCGGCTGTCCAGAGAATGCTGATTTGACACTTCAAGACAGCGATAGAATGTAACATTCGATGAATCTCCGAAATTGTAAACAAATAAAATTTCAAGTTTCTAAGCTTAAAAAACATGAAAAAACATTTATTTTACTAAATAATAGTAACGGAACTCATATTTAAATTTATGTTTATGTATAAGGACAACAGAATGTGTATTTTGTAATTGTATGAAACGTTAGTAAAGCGTTTACGTTCTATGGTCATTTCTTCTTAATAATAGTGATGTTACCACATATAACTATTGATAACGTTGTTAGGTACACGGGCACCGAACACTCAGTATCGCGCCGCCGTCATCACCGCCCGTGCGGCATAGCATTAACAGTGCATTTTTGAGCAGCGCGCGGTTCGGGTGCATTCACTGTTAGCATAGATAATTAGCATTTAATTAAGAATATTATCGTCTGGTTGAACATAATAATATACTTTCTCTATCAAAGACTCGAGTTTCCTTTACACCCTAATCACGCACCCTACAAACGTATTTGTAACTATTATGAATACATTATGAATAATTCATTACCACACAAACAATTATTTCTTGTTGAGTCAATCAACCAACCATAAAAGTTTCAGGCATAAAAGTAATATTTTCTTTTATTAATTTAGGAAACAAACAGTAGGATTACATATAAATTTTAAATTAAAAACGACCTGGAGTTCCACTTAATAAAAATAAAACATGAAATATACGAGCCCTGAGACAATATTAATTTTACTACTATTTTTATTTTAACAGTTTATTTTATTTCTGATTGCACTTTTAAAGGCAGCCAAAGTAGTATTAAAAATGTCTACATCAGAAAAGTCATTATTGAAACTGCGTGTCGATCGTCTGAAGAAACTATATTTGGCATAATTTGTCGAAAAAGAAGAAATTGAAAAGGTTGTTTTTGTGCGAGAGGATGTGCGGGGTGGTATCCTAAAGTTTACTTCAGCTAATAGTGCAGGAGAGTCAATAATGTTATTTATTATTTTGAATAAGCACACTTGGTCGTGATAAACCCTCCTAGATTTTGAGAGGCGATGTTATATCTTTTGGCAGCTGTTTTATAGTCGGAGAACCATGTACCAGTGCGAAAGTCGAGATTTTTTTAAAAACTTATTTTGTACCTTTTCTATTCTGTTAATATGGACATTGTAACTAGGATTCCACACAACACATCCAAATTCAAGGAGGCTACGAACAAAGGAGAAATATAATTTTTTTAAAGTGGTAGCATTGTGAAATGGTTGGGAAACCCTTAAAATAAAACCAAGATTTTTAAAAGATTTGGCTACTATATGGGCTATGTGTTTGTTATAATGTAATTTGGAGTCAAGGATCACTCCTAAATCCCGAATATGATCAACCCTTTTGATTAACCTGTCACCGAAATAGTAGTTAGTAACTATGGGGTGATGTTTGCGTGTGAAAGTAATAGTATAACACTTGTCTATATTTAAACTTAATTGATTATCTGAGCAGTAACTAAGAAAACTATTTAAGTCATTTTGATTAAGTGACAAGTGTCGCTGAAGATATTATCTACATCATTTATGTATAGCGTAAATAAAAATGGACCTAGGTGTGAACCCTGAGGTACGCCTGAAGGGATGTTGTGAAATCTAGACAGAAATCCTTTTAGCGACACAGCTTGCAAACGATTTTCTATATATGATTTAAGCCATCGAAGGAGACCGCCGTGCACACCGAGTTTCAGTAATTTGTCTAGAAGTAGATTATGATTTATTTTATCAAAGGCTTTTGAAAAATCAGTGTACACTATGTTGTATGTTATGTATGTATGTATGTTTTTATGTTAATAACAATAGTAGATTGTACAACAAGTGAGTAAAACAAGCGTAAAATGTCTTGATCATTTGACGTTCATTTAGCAAACCGAGCCAATTCATTTGTTATATTGTTTCATAACAAATGCAATATAATTAGGGTTATTCTAACAAACAAAAAAAATAGTTTATACATTCTATTTCTGCATCTCTTGCATCTGTTTGCTACATTTTTTGCACCGAGCCCATAGCCCAGTATTTTTTGTCTTCGTGCAAATAAAGTATGACCCTATTGGATCTTTCTCACGAGGCATTTTTCAAATTCAACTCAATATACAATATTTAACTTCCAAAACCAATGAAACTCAAGTTCACTCAACTTTGCATAATCTTGTAATCCGAATTGTTTTTTTTTTAAGGCGGATCCCTACGGCGGCGCGGCACGTTGACACTTTGTGCGTTCGGATAGACGCAAGTTTGGAAAAACACGTTCGAATACAGTTCACTTTCACGAACGCAATCGTTTGTTATTATCAGTCGATAATTATCTATTTGTTATTATCGCGATAATTATCCTTTCGAACCCTGGTTAGTACAAATATGGATTGGATCTTACAGATGAACGCACATCTTCTTTACATGAAGTTCTATGCAACTTAACATACCTAGACGCGCCGCAGTCGCCGAACTCCCCAAGCCGCAGCTGATGACGTCACCAGCATCGGCCCGCATGAAAGAAATGAATCCGGAGACGAGAGACAGACAGAGACGACTGCAGCATGGACAAATGTGCGAGGCCATTAACAAATGTGATGACTGCGGTGACGCGTGCGGTGCGTCCAGATGTCCGATCACCATAAGGCTGGACTGCACGGCCGGAATCCGGATTCAAAAAACCCGGATTTGTGTATAATTTTATTATTGTGATTTTTTAACATCCAGGCTTTCTGAATTCATATTATGAATTTGCCGGCTGTGTGAGGCCAAGTCGCCTTGATTGGGGGTTGAGGAGGGGGCATAGTCTTAGGGCTTACGGCGATAATTGCATCGGAAGTTGTATTTTATGCAGAAATCAAGCCGCTTTACCCAGTGATACTAGGGAGAAATATGAATTATTTCATCAGAGGAAATATTTTATCCACTGGAATTCAAGATGCCGGATCTCTTTCAAAATGGCGGCTGCATATTTTGAAAAAAATATAGACTCAAAACGGCTGCACCGATTTTACTGATTTAGATGTCTATGAATTTGTAATGACCCCTTTAACCAAAAGAAAAAATACCCCTTATAAAATTAAAGACAGACAGACATGGCGACACTGTAAGGGTTCCTTGTTAATCTGAATGAATCTTGATTTTTATGAATAGATGGACAAATGAGACGCACCTAATTTTATGCCGCTTCCCCGGTCCTCCGTAGGTGTAAGTCCGCCGCCGCCGACATCACCTGAAACAAGTCATAAAATAAAGTGTTTCACAACACGGGCTAGTCAAATGAGTTAGGTAGGTACTCGTAGGTTAATTTAATTTTTGGCCTGTGGTTGCGGCCCGAGAATAGCATCTCTGCTCGAGGGCGTCCTAAGAGGCGACTAAGGGAACGAATTGGGGAATCGACAGCAACGTCCTTCCCGCGTACTGTGCCACCCAGAGCAAATAGTAGGTAACGCTGCGATCGCCAACCCGCCTGTCAAGCGTGACTACTGTACTCGTAGCAATCCCCCTAAAATTTGGGAGAGGCCTATGTCCAGCCGTAGATGCCTTATGGCGTATGTTACAATGTGATGGTAAACGAGAGCAGGCAATCTACTCGAAATGTTTTCGATTCAATTTGTTTTTTCGCTACAAATACTAAGCGAGTTTTAAGTTTTTCAGTATTAATCATATTTAGAAACAAAATTAAAATCGAGCAAGTTTTTAACGAAACGTAGTAATGCTATTAGACCGCCTCCGTGGCGTACCTAGTGGTTAGTCCACTCGCTTCGCACTAGGAGGTCGCAGGTTCAAATCTCGACAGGATCTACTAACTTTGTAAGACTCGCTTAAAATGCCCTAACATTTATTTATTAAAGTCCTGCCGCCAAATATTAATGTTAATAGCATCGATGTGTTCCAGCATGAAGATAAGATAGCGCCATTGAGTTGGAGAATCTTGGTAAACCCGCTTCTATCTTCGCCATCATGGTCACTACTGATCAGGTGAGATGATGAAAAGGAATGACTTATCAATTGTGGATTAAACAAAAGCTCACAACGGTGTATCATTTTAAACAAAAGCTCACAACGGTGTATCCTTTTTAACGCAATAGGTCTACGTGTTAGTTGCGGCATGCTCTTTATAGGACTTAATGATAAGTTACGTGCGCGGTGTGCGAGACGAGCATGGACATCAGAGGAAGACGTGCAACTGAGAGGCGCTGAACATTTTTTATTTAAGTAAAAGATGCTTGATAGGTCTATGCAACCACCTTTCTGTGAAACAGATATGGTCTAATCCTAATAAATTTTTTAGCACTGATGTTTGGCGGCAAGACTTAGATAAGATGGTGGTAGCTAGCCAGGCAGGCTATGAAAAAGCCTTACCACCAACCAAACCAAGTCTTACAAAGTTGACACCGCCGGGAATCGAACTCGCGACCTCCTGCAATGAAGCGAATTGACTAACCATTACGCCACGGAGGCGGTTAAATTAATCACTAAATTAAAAGCATTTTTGAGTAAAATTAATTCCGAGGCTCCGACACAGGGGATCATAGTGGAGAGAGGAGCCAAGTCTTCAAAATATTCTGTGAACTTAGATTTATTTAAAAACGTATAAACATTATTTATTACTAGCTGTTGCCCACGGCTTCCCCCGCGCAGATCCCGTTTTTTGCCATTCCCATGGGAATTCCCCAAAATCCTTTCTTAGTCATATTTTCTATCTGTAAGCCAAACTTCAGCCGGATCCGTCCAGTGGTTTGAGTTGTGCGTTGATAGATAAGTCAGTCACGGTCTACTTTTATATAATATATAATTTATTATTAAAAAGCGTCGGTGACTCAATTGGTAACAAGTTTTTCGAAACTTACGTACATATAATTACCGATTGCTTTAACAGTGAAGTTAAACATCGTGAGTTGCACACGTCCATAGGTGTAAATCTATATGCCCTACACGTGACTGCGGTTGATGCTAAGTGCAACACCAGGCAACTGCCATCTATCCCTTGGATGTCACGGTTAATTGTGCCACACCGTAAGAGAAAAGAGAGATGTATTTTTATTATTAATGCCGGTCCCAACTGTTCCCAGCATAACGGTGCATATTTTGATGTTTCAAAAGCCTCATCTTTATGTATAAAATATTATAATTCGGGATATACTTACTCATAAAAATGACATCTTGAACTTCGGACTTCACAATACTTTTTGTGACGACGATTTGCTCATCTGAAAACCATATCATACAAATTATGTACACTATACATAATTATTTGACAATTTGTATGGAGGCAAACGATGTTACAGAAAATATTTTTCGGGTTCCTTAGTCTGTACGACATTAAGTCCGTTACAGAATCGTTCTGTCCGTTCAAACTTCAAAAACTCATCATCATCATCATATCAGCCAAGAGACCTCCACTGCTGAACAAAGGTCGCCTCCGGAATTTCCACAATGATCAGTCCTGTGCTGGCCGCATCCAGCGGCTGCCCGAGACCTTTACCAGGTTGTTGGTCGAAAAACTTACTGCATGAAATTCGGCACATTTTTTATTTTTTTTTATTAAAAATTTTGAGTGCGTTTGACTGCAACTCACCTGATGGTAAGTGATGATGCAGTCGAGGATGGTACACGCAAACTCAAATAATGCCTATTCACTCTTGCCTTGAAGATCCCCAATTTATAGGAATCGGGAAACACTGACGCAGGCAAGGAGTTCCACTCCTGCGCGTACGCATAATAAATGAAGAAGCGTAACGATTCGTGCGAATCAATAGATTGAAGATTTACTTCTTTTTTATTAATTAAAAATATGATATTAAGGGGTTAGGCTAAGTACTCGGGTAGCGACCGCGCTCCGGAAGACGTAGCATAGGCTAGGCGGGCCTCCCACTCGATGGACCAATGACCGTAGCCCGTAACCTCCAGGATTCTGTCGGCGGTTCCGGCTGATATGACGATGATGATTTGGGGAGTACCTGCCTACCTCTTCCCATGCATATAAAGGGGATTTTTTTTTTGATTGAACCATATTGTATAGGACAACTGAAGTTTTTGAAATTATCAAGGTTATTATTTTATTTGATACTTAATTATCATGATAATAATTATCCGATTATTGGTGTTGATTCTTATTTTTGGCTGTATAATTATTAACTGAAAATAAAATTTAAAAAAGTATTATAAAATATAACAAAATAAGTTTAATAAGTGTAAGTTTAATCGCAGTTATTAATCAACAATTTTGTTTTTTGTGTTCGATGTTAGATGCTTTTAGACATGTCACGAAAAGTCAAATCATGTCTGAAAAAAGACATAGCTTGAGGCTAGCGTTTTGTCAAAGATAACTAAAATATTAATGTTTTGTTTTGCAATTAATTTTATAATTATCAATGTTACAATTATCGATAATTAATTTTATAAGGATTAAGATAATTATTAACCTTATAACTGTCAATAAACATCATATTGTAACTATAGATAATTATCATGATAGTTATTAACATAATCATCAATGGTAATTATCACTTCAAAACTTGGTGGGGAGGTTTATGGGTTGCAAACAATCCTGGTGTTCTCAAGTCAGGTAAAAATACTAATCTTGAACTTACTTTTACAATACTCCTCGAACTTTCTCTCGCACGCTAACACTTGCTGCTTAAACCAGTGTGCGAGCTGCAATCGGTCCACACAGCACTCGCAGATATTGCAGTTCAACTCCATAGCGGGGAGGTTGATCTAATATTCAAAAGAAAGTTAAAATGCAGCAACTTCCTAATAATCCAGCACTAATGCAGGCACATAAGTCCGCATAAGTGAAAATTTTGATTTACTGGAATGCAATCAGAATATAATATATAGAAGCGTCGGTGGCTCAACCGGTAACGACTCGGTCCATCTAACCAGAGGTACCGGGTTCAAATCTGGACGGCCAATGTACCAATGAGTTTTTCAAAAACTTACGTACATACTTACCGATTGCTTTAACGGTGAAGGAAAACATCGTGAGGAAACCTGCACACGCCTGCGAAGAAACTCGAAGGTTGTTTGTGAAGTCGACCAACCCGCACTGGGCCCGCGTGGTCGACTAAGGCCTAATCGCCCTGATTCAGGGTAGGCTCGAGCCCCTCGGTGGGGACGTATATGAGCTGTAATGATGATAATGATGAATCAGAATATTTAGGTACTTGTGCATAAAACTTTCCATGCATGTCGACTTATTAGCACCATGTGGTCAGCATGGCACATAATTATCTTATTGTAATGGCCTGGCAGATCCATTGACATTTTGTAGTTTTTAAAAACCCGCAGCATGGAATTTTCTTTGCCCGCTGTATCCTATCCTACTAATATTATAAACGCGAAAGTTTGTAAGAATGTATGGATGTATGTTTGTTACTCTTTCACGCAAAAACTACTGGACGGATCTGGCTGAAATTTGGTAGGTAGACAGATTAGGACCTGGATTAACACATAGGCTGCATCGCGCACCCTCGAAAAGTCATAGAAACGGTGTCAACGTGGGTGAAGCCACGGGAAACAGCTAGTATTTAAATAGTTTTTTAAGCTTTTATTGTAAATAGTTTTTATATTTATCACATTGTAATAAATGAGTCATAATTACCTGTGTTGCTTGTTATGGATAAATTGTATCAATATTTGTGTAATTAACTATTACATCATTTTCATTTTATATGGAGCTAAGTTAGAATAATTTCACCAATGTGAGCTAGAAGAAACTGTAGTTACATTATAAAACTAATTAAATCAATGTAGGTAAAGTTGCCATCAGATATATCATAGTGGATGAGGTGTTCAAATATTTCTGAACATTGTTGAATTTACACACATTATTACACTAGGAGTTTCAATTAATATCTGAAGATCTAATTTGTCATAAATATCTGAGCAGCAGATTTTTCAATATTATGTTCTTCACATACAGTGACGTGAGGTGCAAATGCCACAAATTGAAAAATCTGCTGCTCAGATATTGATGACAAATTAGATGTTTAGGTGTACATACTATATTTAAATTCAACACTATTTAGAAATATTTGAACACCTTGCTTGTTATGATTATATCTGATGGCGACTGTACCTATTGGTCTTAAATAATCTTTAATGGCTTATGGCCTTTTGCGGTGAGAGTGCACATAACTGGGTTTCCATTGTATCCAAAAAAGGTTTGGTCACGTTTGATTGATTACACAGTTGAAGAGAGAGGCTCTCCCTTATGGCAGCCCAATTATGTGCACCCCAACCCCTTGTGCTTTTTTGCCACTGGTATATTTCTGACGGAGAATAATATCCCTTGTTGTAGTACAAAATTACGGCAGGTGCCAGAAGTGCCAGATTAAGGGATACATGCAGTGCAAGACCAGGGTCAAGGTGCACATAAACGGGCTGCCATAGGACTGAGTCTAACTTCATGAGGCTCTTCGACTGTGTAATCAATCGAACCTGACCAAATCTGTTTTTGGATTTAATGGCAGCTCAGTTATGTGCACTTCAACCAAGACCAGACATTGTGGAAATGTGGGGGAGACCTCCGCTCAGCAGTGGAAGTCATTCAGCTGACATGATGTGGTTTACTTCTTAATTAGTTATCAGTTGGAGTTAGTAGTGTACTTATTAATATACAACCCCGAACAAGTACGACGTACTCAGGAACAGTGCGTTTACACTTTTTGGGGCATACCAATTACGGTACGCTGCGACTCATAGTTGAGGGGTCGAAGGTACTTACGGCACCGCAGGAGACAAAACATCAAAATAGGTACTACCAATTCCGATCTCTCACCATCTTGCTTTAATTATGGGGAACAGAAGAGCTGCATCAAACTTACGTGTATCCCGAAGGTGTTACGAAGTAACTCGGCATAAATCTCTGTAGCCCCGTCCTCGTCGTGAATATACGGAGTCAGCAGACTCTTGAACACGCCGTCGGCATGGCAGCAGCGACACAACGCACTCAATTTCCATACTTCAGACATTTTATCATGGAAAATTAAATTAAACCATAATAACAAAACACAACATAGTGTACACTGCACTGAGCATGTAAGTAATCCAAAAGTAATCACTCACTACGTTTGTCATTAGATATATTCTCTTTGCAAAATACAACCGCATATTTTTTTTTTGTCCTTAACGTCTCACGGGTACAGAAGCCCTTCCGAGACAATCCCCATTTAATTAATCTATATTCGTTTTTTGATTTGTAATGCTAGTGCTGGTGCATTACAAATCTTCTCTGAAGTTCTTGACAGTATTTGCAGCAGCTACATTCTGAGGTGGGACACCCAGTTGCTGTTGGGCGTCTATAAAACTGCACCCAGAGCAAGTTGGGTTCTCACGTCCTCCTTCGTTTTATTTTCTTGTTCTCCACATTGCTCACGTGCACTAGACGATTTTCCCCAAAATG
Source organism: Coleophora flavipennella (assembly GCA_947284805.1). Lineage (NCBI taxonomy): Eukaryota > Metazoa > Arthropoda > Insecta > Lepidoptera > Coleophoridae > Coleophora > Coleophora flavipennella. The sequence goes on from OX369253.1 coordinate 2,068,038, forward strand.
CATCAGTTCTTGAAAAAAACTACGAATGCGTCCACCACAAATCCCGCCAAAAAACTCTCAACTGCATCAACCGCTAATCAGTGCTAAATAATGTCTAAAAAAGCGCCAGAATAAATAAAGCAATGAATTTCTGGGGCAGACTTGTATGGAGAGACTGTTCTCAAAAAGCGCTAAATAAAATACCTATATGAAGCGTTAAATGTTTTTTTTTAAACAGCTATTCCGACTGATTCCGACGCCGGCACAGATAATTATTACCTATTACTGTATACAGCGACCGACCCCGACTACGTACACTCGAGCAACGCTTCGGTCGACCGGAAGTCATAATGGACAAGACGCTTGAATAGATACGGAAGATACCGCGCATTGGCACAAGGGCTGAAGAGCTCAACAACTTCGCAGTAAAGCTGCAGAACTTAGTATGCGTGCTGTACAGTATTGATCGGAGGAGATACCTCTTCAACCCTATGCTGACTAGAGAAGTGCTCGAAAAGCTGAGCCCGCACATCAGAGCAAAATGGTGCGACTTCGCAGATGAGTACAATGCGATCTGCTTTAATCCGCGCAGCAAGGAATCAGATCGAAACATTATCGAGGTTGCTCATGCGGGTGGCGGATCGGATGCTTCTCTACGCGTATTCGCACACTACGACAGCGGCACAAAGAAGCACCAGCCAAGAAGCCAGTATCACGATCGGTAATGCAAGCTAAGAGAGATGACGCGAAGAGAGTCTACACTGCTACGGTCACTCAAGAAGAAAAGCCTGTGCTGCGGGAAGGAACACGACCTCCACAAATGCCCGAAGTTTACAGCAATGAACACACATGAACGCTGGACATGGGTCAAGAATAAGAAAGTCTGCTTCAACTGCCTGCAGGACGACCACCGGAAGTTCCGTTGTAAAGCAAAGCGATGCGGCGCCGGGGGGTGCCAAATGAGACACCACGCGCTTCTGCACGCGGAACGAGCACCTGCAGAGGAGCCAGCACCGCAGGTGACAGAGCACAAGGAAGAACTGGTAATGTCTGCGACGACCATGCAGGCGAGAGGACCTGTGCTCCTGAAGGTCTGCCCGGTGACAGTAAAGGGACCCGGAGAACTACAAGTAGAGACATATGCGCCGCTGGACGAAGGAGCAACAATATCACTCATCGAAGAAAAACTGGCACGCATGCTGCACGCCGAAGTCCCAACACTTCCGCTGCACATACACGCTGCCACCTCATCACCGCGAGAAATGAGCCAACGAGTGCGACTCAGTCTGCGTGGGCGAGGCGGTGAAGTCGCGCCATCTCGCTCTGATGTGCGGGCTCAGCTTTTCGAGCACTTATCTGGTCAGCATTGGGTTGAAGAGGTATCTCCTGTGATCGATACTGCAAGCTGCGACTGGTCTTGGATACATTCGCTAGAGCGAATGGAGTAAGCCTCAACGACTATCTGCACGACGGACCGGACCCCCTGAGATCGCTACCGGGTATCCTATACCGCTTCAGGGAAGTGAAGATCGCAGTAACCGCGGACATCAGGCAGATGTTCCTTCAAGTCAAAGTACGACGCGAAGACCAGCCCACACAGATTTTTCTGTGGCGCGGGTCCAGGACGAAGACATCCAAGAATGCGTGATGACATCAATAATATTTGGGGCTAGGAGCTCACCTTTCTTTGCGCACAGCGTGCGAGACTACAACGCGCTACAACATGGAAAGAAAAATCCACGGGCACTGATTGCAATTAGGTACAGAAAGTCACTACATGGATGACTATGTCGATAGTTTAGAGACCGAAGCTGAAGCCATCAATAGCCGAAGTGCGCCACGTGCACCGGCAGGCCAATTTCATTATCGCTGGCTGGAACTCCAACCAAGAGGAAGCGCCAAGAGACGTGGACTCACTCACCACCGAGCATCTCATAGTCTGAGGCTATTTTTCGGACACCCTCTTTTCATTCCAACAAATGATAGTTCCATTCACTATAATGCTAGAGTGAAACTCCCGGGTATGCTTGGTCACGAAGAAAAATTATTTAAAATTTTAAATTTTTTTTTTTCACAAAATGAAAAAAAATCCTACACTGAAACTAAAAATAATTTAAATACATAGTCCAAAAATACCTTTTAAGCTTCACGTTTAAGAGCTATTAGGAGCGTTGTAATTATCTTAAAACTAGATTTCAATAATACGTTTTCATTGCAACGGGGTCCGCTTCACCCACGAATATGGTGACGAGTACCGCACGGTGCAGCGGTACCTGTTTTCACTGCCAGAAATCTATTGGTTCTCGCACTCGCTGCCGGCCGACAGGCCTATCAAGGTGGCCATCCGTGGCCTCCCATCCACCACCGAGCCCGCCGAGATCGTTGCCGCCTCAGCCAAGCACGGCTTCGAGGCGAATCATGTAAAGGCCATCCGGGCACGTGCAGGACACCCCAGATGCCTTTTCTACGCGCAGATCCGGCGGACCTCTAACCTGATCGCCCTCTACATTATCGCGGAGCTCCTGCACATGCCGGGCATCGTCATCGAGGCCTGGCGTGGCAAGCTAGGACCCACGCAGTTCCAGGCATTCCGGCACTCGTCCGACGGCTGCCACCGCCCGCTGGCCTGCGTCCGCTGCGGCGACCCCCACGCCGCCAAGGACTGCCTACGGCCGTAGGAGACCCTACCGACCTGCGCCAACTGCGCGGACCCGCATCCCGCCAACGGTGTTCCGCAGGGAGCTCCGGAACAAAAGGGCCGGAACAGACGCCCTGACCGCCGTCACATCTCACCCTACAGCGCCCACCGCCGCTGCGGAGCGCGCCGCACCAGCGGCGCCCGCCTTGCTGAGCGGCTCAGCCGCTGCACCCACGCCCCGCCCAAAGATGAAAAGAACCTGTCGGAGGAGGAAGAACCCCCTAGCCCCCGCTGCCATTGCCGCCGACACCACCGCCGTGCCCTCCCAGAGCGACATCCTGTAAGCTCTGGGAGTGATCCAGCGCTGGGGCTGGAGCGGCTGCCAAGGGCCAAGCGCCCGCCTAAGGACCCGCTCATCGTGATCTTCGGGGGCAACAAGAAGTACACCACGGAGACGAATTGTTATATTACTACTACGTTACCTTACTCTCTTAGTCCTAATTTGTATTCAAGTTCAGCGAATAAACCACGTGCAAGCGATCCTTGCTATTTTACCTTGAACGAACGTTTTCAATCCAACATACCAGTCGACTCCCACAGCATATGCGTCGATTTACTATGGTCTCCTGCCAGAACATGTAAGGAAGTTGGCATACGAATGTGCTGTAGGTAAAGTTTAATATGCCTAACATTCCAGCTTCATAACAATCAACACTGAAGCTGATTGGTTCACGGGCTCCTTGAAAAGATTTTTGCTAATATGAAGTTTCATTCTTTATTATTTACCCCTCGGTGGGACGTATATGAGCATATATATGTGTGTCAGATTAATCTTAAACCATTGAAGTGTGTTCATCTCTTGCAAGGTCACAGCAGAAACACCAGCGTAGCTGAGGCCTTTGTCTCTGCTACATATGCTGAGCTGGGACCTTTTGATGTCGCCGGGCTCATACCTAAATTACCTGCTATATGTATTTATTTCTTCTCGTTTTTTTTAAATTAACATTTTAAAGTGAAACTTTTATAACATTGTCTCAATTTTTTTCGTCTGTGTGTTGCATGTCGCGTGACGGTCGCTTTCGTCTGACGGTATGATCGTTATGAGTCTTGGACCTATTCGGCATAAAATTTAATTTTAGTTTTTAGTTTTAATCTTTAAGTTTATTTCAATTAAGTACCTAATATTGTAATTATTTTTCTGTTTATTTTTTGCCGAATAAACTTTCTTTCTTTCTTCTTTCTCTGTACCGAAGCGAGAGCAGCCATGATCGTTTCGTCCTCTGTAAAGTTTCACTTTTACCGTGGTTTCATAAAACCACACACTTACTTTTGTGTAGTGTAAGTATAACGTTTTTTTCTGTAATTAATATACAGTAATTATGTACCATTAACTGTATATTATGTGCCTGGTGTCTCAATAAACTTATTCTATTCAATCAATTCTTTACAAATCTGTGACATGTCATGCTGAAACATAACTCGCTACCATCAAAAATATGGAATCTGGACGAAAATGGAGCCACCACTGTATTGAAATAAAAGAAAATAGTGGCTTCGAAGGGCTTGAAACAGGTGGGTGCCATAGGATCTACGGAGCGCGGAACCCTGGTTACCGTCGAATTAGCAGCAAGCGGAATACCAAGCCGCCAATGTTTGTTTTTCACTCCTTTAGTACTAAGACCTATTTATTCCTGATGGACCTCCAGAGAGCACTGGAGCTGTAAATACCTGTGGATGGATGACGGCAACTGTGCGGGACGGCCCCTTAGAGTTGGCAGTAGTGGACTGTATTGTGGGCAGGTGGGGCCGCACACACACCAATATGTGCTGGGTTTGGAGAGATACACGGCGGGGTAAAGAAGAAATGAACAAACTATGTTAGAGAGATCGATGCTCGAGTTGTTCAGGCTGCTGGTCAGAGCGGTTGGAATGCGTGGCTTGTAATGTCGGTCGGCGCGCCCGGGGCTTTATTTATAAAGGACGGCCTCGCGTGGGACGCGTCCCGCCGCCCCGCCTGCACTGAACGTTTCTTTATTTGTCTTTTTATGCTAAAACTTATATTTACAATAAACAATATTAAATCTTTGCCTGGCTAAAATTACTATCTTATTAAATCTGTTGTACCTAACGGTTAATTTAGAGAGCTGAGGGATTTTGCGCCAAAATATAGCGCCGTGGCGTCCACAAGCCGCGGATGCGGCCGCTCGTTGAGGTCCCGTTATAGGGGTATGACAAGGGCTGGCTCACGCTTAGCTTTCTACTTAACCGTTAGGTTTCGGCAATGAAGACTTCAATACAAAACGAGTTGTTGGGCAATGATGGACAAACTGTGGAATTTCAAATTACAGTTACTTGTGAGTCTCTGGTGTCCCTACTTATTTCTAATTATTATCTAGTTATCTGTTTAAAGGACATGTCCAAAAATGTATGGACCAAAAACCCAGAATCGACAGGAATGAAATGTATACCAATGAATTGACATTGAAATATAATATAATGTTACCAAGGGGGCAACCCTGAAATCGTTATAGTATAGGAGCTAGGAGCAAAATAAAATAAGTAAAAAATTCGTTTAAAACAATAATAAAAATAAGTTTACGTCATGTTGTGGCTTAATATGACGTTGTTTTAATGTTGTATCACTTGTGTTACACATGATACTAAAAATACAAAAAACAGAGTCTTTCTTATGTTGTGATTTAATTGATGTTGTTATTATGTTGCTGTTGCTTGTGAAATGTGTTGATGATAATTATCATGTATAACACAAGTGATACAACATTATAACAACGTCATATTAAGCTACAACATGACGTAAACTTATTTTTATTATTGTTTTAAACGAATTTTTTACTTATTTTATTTTGCTCCTAGCTCCTATACTATGTATAAGATTTCAGGGTTGCCCCCTTGGTAACATTATATTATATTTCAATGTAAATCCATTCATTTCATTCCTGTCGATTCTGGGTTTTTGGTCCGTATCTATGGGCCAAATGAAAAAAAATACAAAAAACAGTCTTTGTTTTGTTGTGATTTAATTGATGTTGTTATTATGTTGCTGTTGCTTGTGAAATGTGTTGATGATAATTATCATGTATAACACAAGTGATACAACATTATAACAACGTCATATTAAGCCACAACATGACGTAAACTTATTTTTATTATTGTTTTAAACGAATTTTTTACTTATTTTATTTTGCTCCTAGCTCCTATACTATAACGATTTCAGGGTTACCCCCTTGGTAACATTATATTATATTTCAATGTCAATCTATTCATTTCATTCCTGTCGATTCTGGGTTTTTGGTCCGTATCTATGGGCCAAATGAAAAAAAATATACAAAAAACAGAGTCTTTCTTATATTGTGATTTAATTGATGTTGTTATTATGTTGCTGTTGCTTGTGAAATGTGTTGATGATAATTATCATGTATAACACAAGTGATACAACATTATAACAACGTCATATTAAACCACAACATGACGTAAACTTATTTTTATTATTTTTTTAAACGAATTTTTTACCTATTTTATTTTGCTCTTAGCTCCTATACTATAACGATTTCAGGGTTGCCGCTTTGGCAAAATTATATTATATTTAAATGCCAATCCATTGGTACACATTTCATTCCTGTCGATTCTGGGTCATTTTTTGGACATCGCCTTTGTATACTTATGGCATTACTTATCGACACATTAATTAACTGTTCATAATTGTCCCTAACATCACTACACACTGCACACACATTAGTCGTCTCGTACAGCAACAGAGTTCCCTTATGCATATGGATCACTTTATTTAGGAAACGACGCCCATTCAAACTCAAACTCAAATTCATTTATTGCATAACCATAGGTTTGTAAAAAGGTCTTACATATAATTAAAAAAACTTTTGCCATGGCTTACCTTAAGAGGTGTACAATGTCATTTTCTTAAATAACTAAATTAATTAGAAGTCAATGAATTAAATGTCAAAACTCTCATAATACATATTACACAATTAATCTTCAGTCAAGTGGTAAAAATATATTAATTAATTAAATGTCAAAACTCTCATAATATTACACATGAATCTTCAGTCAAGTAGTAAAAATATAATTAATTTATTTCATATTGTTATGCTGAAGTAAATGCTAAAGTTTTCCCTTATTATCCAAAAAAAATTGTACACTATAAAATTGTCTAGTCGCTAGCCAAGCACTGATAGCCGATTTGAAACGATTCTCATCGTACTGCTTTATGCATTCCGGAACCATATTGTATACTTGCACTGCCATTGAGTAAAAACTTTTGTTGTACGATAACTACACGAATGTAAAAGTCTATTATTATGTCTTAAATTTCTATTGTATATATTGACTGACTCTTAAAGGAATATGTGTTTTTTTACAAACATTGCAACTTCTTTAATATATAGGCAAGGCAGAGGCAATATTTTGTACTTAACAAAGAGTGGTTTACATGAATCTCTTTGAGATAGCCCACAAAGAGCTCGAACACATCGTTTTTGTATTTTGAAAGCATCCACAAAATCTGTTGAGTTACCCCAAAATATGAGACCGTAAGTCAAAGCTGACTGTACATATCCAAAGTAAGCCATTAACCCTGCTTGCTCCGATGTAGTACGGGCAATATTTCTTAAGGGATACACAAAACGTGACAATCGATCACAGATATTTTTTATGTGTGCTTTCCAACTGCAGTGGCTGTCAATAATTATACCCAAGAATTTATATTCGTTCACTACATCTATTTTTTTAGAATTATATGCTACAGTTATATCCAAAGGCGTTTTATGAAAGGAATGAAATTGCATAACGTTAGTTTTTGATAAGTTTATCTGCAGTCCATTATTTTTCATCCACTCTATTATGTTCACCAAAGCGACATTCACATCATCTTCATGTTCAAATTGAGAGTCAGATTTTACGATAACTGTACTGTCATCAGCATACAAAACTGTCTGTTCTTTAGTACTTTTGGGAAGGTCATTTATGTAGAACAAGAAAAGCAGCGGCCCTAGTATACTTCCTTGTGGAACGCCTTTGTTATTTATCCTAAAACCTGACCTCTTGCATACAACTGTGTTAGTTTTATTACATAAGTTTTTTATCTCTGTATACTGGTACCGTCCCTCTAAATATGATCGTAACCAGTTTAGTGAATTTCCTCGAATTCCATATTCCTCCAGTTTTGATAAAAGCAACTCATGATTGACACAGTCGAAGGCTTTCGACATATCAGTAAAAATAGCGGATACATTGATTTTTTTATCTACACATTCATAAACACTGCGCATCAACTGATAGATTGCATAATTTGTCGACCTACCTTTACGAAAACCATTCTGTTCATGGTTAGATATGTTGTGTTTGTCTGAAAAAATAATAAGCCTATTAAAAAGGATACGTTAAAAAATTTTAAAGTTCTAATAGCTTCCTAATTCCTTAGGATACAATATTATTATTTAACTCTCGGTTGGTTGCGCTTTTTTTGTGACTCCATCGGTCGCGTAGGGTCTTTAAAAGCCCGATATTAGGGTAGAGACTTTAAATATTTTTATTTTATTATTATTTATTTATTTTTATATTTTTAGTAGCTTAATAAAGTTTTAAATAAAACCCATAGTGTGGTTTTAACCCTTTCATTAGCAACGCAACTACGGCGAACAAATGAAAACTGAACCTTATTCGCGGTCAATAAAGATTAAAATTGATATAGCATCCCAGGCAAACATATAGCCAATGCTCATCATTACAGCTCATATACGTCCCCACCGAGGGGCTCGAGCCTACCCTGAATCAGGGCGATTAGGCCTTAGTCGACCACGCGGGCCCAGTGCGGGTTGGTCGACTTCACACACAACCTTCGAGTTTCTTCGCAGGCGTGTGCAGGTTTCCTCACGATGTTTTCCTTCACCGTTAAAGCAATCGGTAAGTATGCCAATTCTCATGAAAGGTTTAAATCACTTTATTGGTAGGAAATAATTTTGAACAAATAATATATATTTTTTGCACTAATTAATAGTTAAGTATGTTTTAGGAAGCTACACTGAGGTACAAATTTGTATCTTTATTAAGGAACAAAATATATCAGTGTTCGTAAACGTCGTGCTTTAAAAGACCCCACGCGACCAGCCGAGGGTCAAGGTTATGTTATTTTCTGAAGTAAATGAGATATGTATATTTAATTCTGGTACTACTACTAGACCAGTAATAATGGACATGCGGCATCCCCTACATGGGCACGAGCTACCGCCGCAATGACTAAAAAGTCGGAAAAGCTTTTTAAAACATGTCGACCCCCTCACAACTCAGCCCTCTCAAGCGAGATGCAACATGTGGCGTGCTCGAACACCGCTTCCTGACCCCTTTGTCCCGCTTTCTGAGAGTCTACCGGCTGGACATATATTACCATGGCCGATCTGGAAGTCTTTAAATCGACTCCGGACTCAGGTCGGCCGGAGCAAGGAGAACATGTTCAGGTGGGGACTCTCGGAAAACCCAAATTTAGACTGTATGTGTGGAGCGGTGCAGTCCATGGTTCATTTAGTTTCCTGTCCTGCCTGCCCTGTCACCTGTTCGCAGCAGGACTTAATGGACGCCACAAATAGTGCAGTCGAAATGGCTAAGTTCTGGGCCGGAATGATTTAATTTGTCATCGACGCGCAAAGAAGAAGAACAAGAAGAAGAAGATCAGTAATGATTACAATTTCTACCGCAAAAACTTACCTCAACAACGGAACAACCAGCTGGCCCCATAACGGGGTGGGTTGTTCCTCTTCGACTATTTGTAAAAAAAAACAAAAGAATCAATAGTCATTAAAAATTTAATAAATAAGACTGTACAGTTTAAAACGCTAAACACGTTAAAAAACCGACTTCCATCGCAACAACTTTGTAAAAAAAAACAAAAGAATCAATAGTCATTAAAAATTTAATAAATAAGACTGTACAGTTTAAAACGCTAAACACGTTAAAAAACCGACTTCCATCGCAACAACTTTGTAAAAAAAAACAAAAGAATCAATAGTCATTAAAAATTTAATAAATAAGACTGTACAGTTTAAAACGCTAAACACGTTAAAAAACCGACTTCCATCGCAACAACTAAGTACATTTTTGCATTATTATTTTTGGTTTTTGTTCATTTTCTAATAAAGAACTACACCAATTTTGATAAAATTTGTATGGGACCACACGGGAAGCACTAGCTTTCAAATAAAAAAGGAATCATAAAAATCGGTTAACCCAGTCAAAAGTTATGAGGTAACAAACATAAAAAAAAACATACACACGAATTGAGAACCTCCTCCTTTTTGGAAGTCGCTTGAAAACTAGAAAAAATTCTGCATTATTAACCTACAGGTCTTGGATACCAGATCTTTTTCAGACGTTCTTTTTACGTGCTATTTGAAAATCGGAACTTTGAACCCCGTTCTCCACTTCCCATAAAAATTCAAATCATTTGTAAATTTTTCATTCAATCTGATATCTACCTACCTTCATTATTTGTTATTCATCATCATCATATCAGCCGAGGGACGTCCACTGCTTTCCAGGATCTCCACGACGACCGGTTCTGCACTGCCCTAATCCAGCAGCTTCTCGCGACTTTCACTAGGTCATCGGTCCACCGAGTGGGAGGCCTGTCTACGCTACGTTTTCCAGTGCGCGGTCGCAATTCAAGAACTTTACTACCCCAACGACCATCTGTTCTACCTTTCCACTGTTCTGTCTTTGCTGTAAGCGTAATTTTTATTTTTGATTTGTGTTTTAGTATGCACAACGTTGCTATACAATTTATTTTCTTATTGTGGGCTTCGTTTGGAGCGCATACATCATGTAAAAAATTACTCCCCAGTAGTATGGGATCTCTTGTGAGTATCCAAAGTATGTTTTCGACTAAAAGCCTTATTACACATATCACATCTATGTGGTTTCAGCTTTTGATGGACAGCCATGACGTGTCTTTTTAAAAGTGCTTGCTCCGTGAACACGTGTCCGCAAGTCTCGCAGGGGAACCCTTCCCCCTTGTGCCAATTAATGTGGCGCTCCAAGCTCCTTTTGTCCTTAAAAACTTTATGGCAGTAATTGCAATAAAATCTGTCGGAGTGTTTGCGTGTACAATGCTCTCTCAGATACTCTTCCGTAGCAAATCTCTGAGAACAAACCTTACACTTGAAACGTCTCTCTCCAGTGTGGAAAGCCCTATTGTGAACAACTAAAGAATTTTTCAGTGTGAAAGTTTTATCGCATACGCCGCATTTGAACGGTCTCCGATTTTCGTGTACAGACGACACATGCCATTTCAGCTGGTGTGCTCGATTGAACGAGCGGCCACAAGCCTCGCATGTGAACACTTTGGATTGTCCCATGTGACTCCTCACATGTTCCCTCAAGTGCTTATTCCATTTGAAAACTTTATTACAGTACTGACACTCGTGTCGTTTATTATGCTCGTTCGCAAGATGCTCTCTCAAACGGCCCATGCGATTGAAACCGAGGTTACAAAACTCGCACTGAAAACGTGTCTCTTCACTGTGGCACGACTTGAGATGCACATCCAAATTCTGCTTCTCGGCAAAGGTTTTAACGCACAAATCACATTTATACGGTCTCAGCTTTTCATGTACGGCCGCTACGTGTCGTTTTAATCTTCCCAAAATAGTGAACTTGCGTCCGCAACTCTTGCACACGAATACTTTTGAGGTCGTGTGGTGTTTAATATGGTCTGTGAGACGAAATTTGCGCGTAAAGATTTTTTTACAGAAATCGCAAACATATATGTTATTTTTAGTCTGGGAATGTTCTAGTATGATATGCTCTTTCAAACTGTCTTGAGAAGCAAAAGCTTTGGAACAGGTTGAGCATAGACAAGGTTTGTCCCCAGTGTGTGAGCTCCTTTGGTGTTCATCCAGCTGGCGCTTCAGAGGAAATGTCTCAACACAAAACTCACATTTATATAGTATGGGGACATTGCAAAGAGCCACAACAGGTCCTTTCACGCTGATCTCGCGCTTACATTCACGTTTTGTCGTGACGTTGCCTGAAAAAGAATAAACAGCTTAATTTTACAAAATTCTAAGTAAAGTTTTTGAGTGGTTCTACCAGGTAGCGGGATCCCACCACCACACCGTAAGAACCCATACAGAGGGCCAACGCCTTTTGTGCCAAAGCCGACACCACTACTACTGATCACCTCTGGTGCTGGCGCCTCTTGCTCATTGAATGAATAGGGATGACGACAGCGTCAGAAATAAATTATGAACTAATGATCAATAAATTGCCCTCCTACTTAAATTTCGGAAAACCTTACTCGTTTTGTTTTCCATCAAGTCTTCGATTTTTAATTCACCAAAATCACAAAATGAGTACATAAATGATGCTGAAAAACTATGACGTCACGCCTAGGTATTTCAAACTTTTTTAGAACAAAGTGTCGTTTTTGACAGATGATAAAAAGTAAATCAGATGTAAGGAGCCATAAAGCTCCTCAACCCCCACACGATTGATCCGCCTGGACGTGTTGGACAACTGTATGGATTCTTTAGACTGTGCTTCACTCTTCTAACCTACATCTTTGTCTCTTTTGCTAGAACATGATGGTCCATTGTGTAAGGGGCCATAAAACTTCTCCCTCAACCCCCACACGATTGCCCCGCCTGGACGTGTTGGACAACTGTATGGATTCTTTAGACTGTGCTTCACTCTTCTAACCTACATCTTTGTCTCTTTTGCTAGAACATGATGGTCCATTGTGTAAGGGGCCATAAAACTTCTCCCTCAACCCCCACACGATTGCCCCGCCTGGACGTGTTGGACAACTGTATGGATTCTTTAGACTGTGCTTCACTCTTCTAACCTATATCTTTGTCCCTTTTGCTAGCCCATGAGGGCCCATCGTGTAAGGAGCTATTAAGCTCGTCCCTCAACCCCCACACGATTGCCCCGCCTGGACGTGTTGGACAACTGTATGGATTCTTTAGACTGATGCCCTAAGCCCACGATGTCTGTCTGTTCGATCTTTTTAACAGGCCTGTGTAGCTTTTGAACCGTAACAGATAGCTAGCTGAAATTTATACAGAATATATTGTGTTATTACTAAAAATTAAAATTTGAAAATGTAAAAAAATTAAGAGGTGCGCCATCTACACGAAAAACTAAGACAGCCACCGTGGCAGTGTGAAGAAAAGAGATAGGTTAATCTGGTTAAGTCTGCGTGAAGAAAAGAGATACACTTATCCACGCACATAGGGGTATTTGAACGATCTGGGCGGCCAAAATTTTTTCTATTTTCATTTAATTCTAAATTGTACAGGGTGTTAACCTAATTTCATGCTATAGCCAGGGGCTGGCTCAGTATCAATAAAACACAAAAAAAAAATTGAAAAAAAATAATGAAAAAATCACTAACTGACTAGGTTAACATCCTATATAACTAAGTGAAACCCATTTGTTTTTGTTTGAAAATGTGTATTTACAAAAAAATGCTTAAAGATATGTATTTACAAAAAAAAGTTTAAAAATAATAGTTTATATACTCTCGTCCATAACACCTATAGAACCATCATCTTCACTTTCGGAAGAACATACTGGATTGGGCTCCGCAGGCATAAGCATTTCCAGTGTTTCTGGTAGGAAAGAGCTTGATTTCCTTTTCTTCGTCCGTCTCATACTGCTCATCAAAGGGTCGGAGCTTAAAAGTAAACGATTAAAAATGTCCCTGTTGCAGCTTTCTCGTGAAATTTTTCGCGCGAAATCCTGTCGATAAGGCCGGAAGTGCTTATTTCTTGCCTCTGCGGCCTCTTCGGAAAGCTGCCCTATTGGTAATAATGCATTTTTTATTACTTCTGCACCATGAATAAGTATCTTGTGCATCGTGGGTGTCATGGGATGCCATGGATAGAGATCCACGTATAAACGAGCAGTTTCCAATGCATATTTATCATATTTTTCTGAGTTGACTTTATGTCCGCTAGAGATAGTCTCCAATATGACTTTTAACCTGTATATCAGGTCATAGCTAATCCCTGTTATCTCAGATGCTAATTTAGGATCTTCGAAAAATCTTCAAAGGTAGAGCGAAGCTCTTCAGTCTTTCTTCTTTTACTTCTCTCGCTCAATTGATCAAAAGGTTTGCTCGGTCGACCTGGTATATTTTTTAAGTTGTGGACTACTGGGATTTCAAAAGTTCCTTCTAGCCATGAATTATTATTTTTGAGAAAAACATCTTGTTTTTTATGGGCTTTAGTCCATCTAAGTTTTATTTCTGATTTAAAATGTGCAAAATTGACTTTAAAGGTTTGGATTTGGTCTTGTGAATATTCTTCACAAGACAGAAGTTGATCTTTCAAACAATCAAGTTTGGCTTCCAAATTAGGGAGATTTTCACTCATCATGCGGTCAAACAAGTATTTTCGGGTCACCACTCTCACTCCCGATGTACCTTGTGAACCTACAACAAAGAAACATTACTTTAAAATTAATAAAAGGAAAATTATTTTTTCATATAATTTAGCCTGTAACATTTAAACCATCTCAAGGTAGCTTATCCGCGCTTATCCGCGACTAGTTTCTTGTTTTCTAATTTACTGAAACTATAATCTTTACAGTTTAATCAAATTTTTTACCGGATCTAACAGGATAATATGAAAATTATTAAACATTCCTGTTTTTAAAAAAAAATTGTTATAGAAATAGCATTTCCTTAAATCGTTGAAAGCTATCAGCAGCGCTAATAAGTTAATAACCATAATTTTGTTAAATTACAATAGTTACATACCTGCGCTTTGAGAATCCATAACTTTTCCACCACCTTAAAACTTAGATACATAAAATTCGACCTTAACAATTTCAAGCTTTTTAAGAGCGCCGAGAACAGATAACGTACACGAGGTAACACGGTCTGATTCCGACTAACGGTATGCGGGTGCGCGATGAGCGGGGCGGGGCGCGAGGACGGGCTTTTATCGCAGGTAGTCGTTTTACTAGAAGTATTTATAGTTTTAATTTATTGACTTTTGGCCGCCTAGATCGTTCAAATACCCCTTTGTGCCACGGTGGCTTATGTCAGAAGGAGATAGATACCCTTCTAGATCGAGCCTACCCTGAATTAGGGCGATCGGGCCTTAGTCGACCACGCGGGCCCAGTGCGGGTTGGTCGACTTCACACACAACCTGCGTGCGAGTTTCTCCGCAGGCGTGTGCAGCTTTCCGCACGATGTTTTCCTTCACCGTAAGAGCGTAGGATAAACGTATACATATGAAATCGATATTCGAAAACACATTGGTACGTGGCAGGATTCCCGGACAGGAGATAGCGGCGGTAACCGTTACGCCACCGACGCTCTTTTACATACATACTTATATATTTAAGTTTGAATACATACACATATACTCAGAATTGCTGAACTCCAGTGGTAGAGAGCGGAGCACATAGCTCATACAACAGATGGCCGTTGGGGCAGTAAAGTTCTCGATTGGAGACCGCGGACCGGAAAACGTAGCGTAGGCGGTAAAGTAGTGTGGGACTCGGTGAACTGATAACCTGGTGAAGGTCACGGGAAGCCGCTGGATGCGGGCAGCGCAGAACCGGTCGTCGTGGAAATCCTTGGGGGAGGCCTATGTCTAGCAGTGGACGTCCTTCGGCTGATATGATGATGATCATGACACATATAAATATGTCGGAGGGTCATTGAAAACGCGACCAATACCAGCTCGAGATAAGTTTACATAGTTACAGTTTGTTTGGATCAAACGTCAGGTATTAGTACCTGGGTGAAACCGGTGGTGGCGTGACGATCGCTTGTACTCGTGAGACGATCGTTTGTGGTAGCAAAGATGATGTATTAACGGAAGGCTGTTTGTGCTGCCACACTGAGTTGAGAATTTATTAGATCTGTGGAGAAGCCAGATTAGCTGGACGTCAGTCTCGGAGCAGACACTTTTTGACGGAGCGTCGAGCAGAACACAAGTATTGGTGATCTGTGAGCAAAACGGACGTGTCACGCCATCGCTGTGATCACCGCGTTTGCATCCATTGTTATCCAAGGCATCCTGTACAATTTCGATTACCAAATGATCAAGACTATTGAAGAAGGACCTCTGTGATATAGCTGCATTGTTATTTCGACGCCCAATACCGAAATAGTTAAGGACGTGAACCACGAGGCCATCCATAACCTAACCCTCACCCTTTGACATCAGAAGTTGGATAGTTCCCTGCGCTCGCAACAAGTGGACAACGACGGGAAAATGTGAAAATTGATGATGGAGCAGCGAAATAAAAACCACTGGCAACAATTCTTCGTGCTACAGAACCAGAACATGCTGCGATTGATTGAGGCTATGCGAGCACCATCCTACATCTGCTGCAATCACATTGACAGAATTGACCCCGAATATACCTGAAGCTAATCCACGTGCACGGTGCACAACTGTCGACATCTCCCTTACGGAACGACCATTGGAATGAGGTGACAGCGTGGGCTGCGCTGGCAGCAGCGGAGATGCACGCGAGCGGCGCGTGCGGCTTCTGCGAAGTGCGTGATGTACGCGGTGCTACGAAAATCCGGTGAGTCGTACCCCGTTTGTTTTGATAGTGGTACTAGTACAAACGTAGTACTATTACCTAATCTGTGGTGGTACTGAGTGTTCTCTCGTTAAGGAAGGTTTCGTGTATAGACTTTCGGGAGTGTGTTCAGTACAAACGCACGATTGACTTTTATAGGCAACGCTCACGTTTACTGTACAGAACAAATATTGAGTAAGGGTAGTATTGACGGGAATCATTCAGAATTTTTATTTTTTTGTTATGCCAAACGAGTACCTACGTTCCAACCTACGTACAACAATACGTGCCAACAATATTATGATCGGTTCAGATATTTTAAATCTAGGATTGACGGTATTCTTAAACGAGTCTGTCAATAACAAAACAGCTTGACTGTCTGTAAGGATGCGAATAGAGTAGTTAGTCCCTTACCCTTCTAGTAGTGATTGCATTAGCAGCTAAAATGATGCCTTATGGAAAGTACTCTTTCACATGCTTTCGGATTTTTACTTGTGACACAACGTCGTGATTGAACGGAAGATTTAAAAAGAGGACTCATTGTAAATATGATGATTCATTTAGTTAACTAGTTTCGGTTATACAAACCTTAACCAAGATTGAAAGTATTGAAACCCCTTTAAGCTTTTATAATATTGAGACTGACATTTTTACATGGAGTAAAAAAAAAACCTTTATTAGCTTTCGTAGTATTGGGACTGATATTCTCATTGAGCATAGGCCAAAGTTGTTGCCTATTTTTAATAGCTTTCGCGATGAATTTGTCGAGGGCATCCTTAATGCCCCGCTATCGTATAGACCCTATGTAGGTAGATGAGTTTCGGGGACCCCAATAAAATATTTTGTTTACCAATTGTAAAAAAAAAAAGAATAATAACAGGGTAGTATGCGGAGTGCAGTGATGAACGTCTTACGGCTGATGTGATGATGATACAGGATTCATGGGCTGGAGGCTGCGAATGTCATAAGCCCCGAAGCTTTCCCTTTTTGACGGCCTTATCATGCTGGTAAAGAAAAAGGATAGCATAGAACGCAAGTGTTGATAACCGTGAAAAAAAAAATGATAACAACATGCCTGAACGGAAATTGCTTCCTCTGATAGCTTGGAACATCGATTGACTTCATAGGTGGTCACTATTTAACCACGTCAGGCATAGCTAGTGGTTACATCAGGTGCATTCTTTACCTATTAAATCGAAATGACTGATTTTGTAACCTCTGTTCAAATACGTCCACGTGTCATTCGATCTACGTAATGCCCCCTTGTATTTGAACTTACGTTCATAAACGCTTTAGGCGCGTGGCAACGGTCAGGTGAATCTTAGCACGTTTAAACGTTGGTACTCTTAGTTAAGTGTCCTTTAAAATATGCTCACTTCCTTCGAGTATAGTAATGAGATTTCAATGTTACAAGTCCTTCCATGATGATCATTTGGCAGCAACCAAACTGTTGGGTTAACCGAGTTACGAAGTACAGCCTCCTGGAGTTGCTTCTAGGTACGAGTAAAGTAGCTTAACCTCTAAATGTCATGTTTGTCGATTACACACACAGGCTGTAATTTTATCTAAGTGAAGCACGACAACATACTAGTGATAATACGGAGAGTAACGCATCCTATTACAGGAGTTGTTAATCAGCTTGCTGCTGATGTGATAATAGACATGGGCCTCCCCCATGTTGGAGCGGTTTTACCAATTGTAAAAAAAAATAAACGCTACACTTGGCGGGTTGTTTAGCGGTACAGTATGAGCGTGAAGGACGCTGCTGCTGATCCTTACATTTTTGGTCCCTTAGTCACTTCTTGTGGAACCCTCGGGAAGAGATGTTTTGGTATACTGCTCTGAGGCAGCGTCACTGGCTAATTTCTAAACTAAAGCTTAGTTTAACAAGTTACCTAACTTTGTGTTGTTACAAATGGAGAAGTGTAACCGACCACTTTAGAAATCAAATACCGTCAGAGTTATTGAGATGCTGGAAGGAGACCGTTATGTCCTTAAAGCGTTAAGTTCTAACAGGACCTACAAACACGCTTACGACAGACAACGTTGAATGCCGATAGTGACAGTATTATTGACTTGGACAGAATTGATGATGGAGAGACTGAACCTCGACCATCTACTAGTGCAGAGTAACGACTTTTGTACTTGACCGTGATTTTAACGTTCACTAGTTTGTATTTTGAACCTTAGACGTAAACAATTTTTCGTAACGGGATGCCAATAGCCTCAGCCATTCGTAGACGTAGGCGTAAAACACCGAGTTGATTTTCTCGTTGCTGTGCGGCCACAACTGTGTGTGGCGTGCGTTTGGCTCGCAGGCGTATCACCGGGGAGGTGATGTTGGCAATGACCAGAAAGAGGTGATGTTTGAGATCGCCGCATGGAAGCGATAGTGTGGTTGGACACCGGAGGGAGGTGGTCCAAGAGTCGCCAGGTAGGGTGACTGTGTGTTTGGGCGGGCACCGGATGGAGGTGTCTGAGAGTCGCCAGGTTGGGTGACTGTTGTTTGTTTGGGCACCGGATGGAGGTGGCCCAGAGTTGCCAAGATGGGTGACTGTTGTGGTGATACAAAATAAGGAGCGTAACCAAACCAAGTTAGATCCCAAATACCGAGGGCCGTTCAGGGTCGTAGAGGTCTTAGAAGGTGACAGATACAAATTACAAGCTTTGAATTTGAGACGAAGTTACAAGTATGCCCATGACCGTTTACGTAGTATGTCCGAAGGTTATTTGCCTCCGGATGTTGACGATGAATCTGGTGCAGAGGCGTCTACCTTTCAATGTTAATTGTATTGACAGATCGTAACTCAATCAATTGTGTACAGTTGTAATTTTTTTCTTTATCGTTTATTTTTGTGTGTAGTACTGAAGTATTCCGACATGTTTCAGCGGTAAATGAAGAGTGCTGAATGGCGCTATATGTTTGCATGAATTGGCTGCTGCTTGTTTTGTCAGACTCGTTCTGTCATGATGTGTAGCAGGTACATTCGTGTTTTTGTAAAAAAGAAGTATCCCGTTTACCGGCTAAAACTGTTGATGGTATTCCGTCGCCAGTATTGGTGATGATGGTGTTCCATTGCCTGGATTGGTGATGATGGTATTCCGTCGCCTGTATTGGTGATGATGGTGTCCCATTGCCTGTATTGGTGATGATGGTGTTCCATTGCCTAGATTGGTGATGATGGTATTCCGTCGCCTGTATTGGTGATGATGGTGTTCCACTGCCTAGATTGGTGGTGATGGTGTTCCGTCACCTGGACTGGTGATGATGACTGATTGGTATTCCGTCGCTTGGCGTTAGTGATGATGATTCTTTGTGGTGTCCCGCCACCCGGATGTGGTGATGTTTAGTTCTGGTGTTCCGTCGCTTGTGATTTGCGATGATGATTATGTTCCGTTCTATGTGCCCCTAAAAGTTGTAAATGGTTGTAAGGTTTCAAGCCTTGCAGCTGTGATTTACCTTGGAGACCTAAACTGATTTGAGATTGTTTGAGTTACGATGCTAATGCTGAGGTTTATTTAGTTTACGAGAGTGAAATTATTTTGGTTTTTTTTGAGACTGTTAAAATATGTCATTACCATGATTGTAGTCTTGAATTAAAGCTTCACATTATTAGTGTTGCTTTTATTCCTTGAGCTGTGGACCTTCCTAATGAAGGGCAGGATTGGCCGAACGAAATGGAATCTACTGGTTACCCTTTTCTTTTTCAGGTTAGTCACCCGAGGACGTGTGACTCGCAGGATGGCCGTGTCGGAGGGTCATTGAAAACGCGACCAATACCAGCTCGAGATAAGTTTACATAGTTACAGTTTGTTTGGATCAAACGTCAGGTATTAGTACCTGGGTGAAACCGGTGGTGGCGTGACGATCGCTTGTACTCGTGAGACGATCGTTTGTGGTAGCAAAGATGATGTATTAACGGAAGGCTGTTTGTGCTGCCACACTGAGTTGAGAATTTATTAGATCTGTGGAGAAGCCAGATTAGCTGGACGTCAGTCTCGGAGCAGACACTTTTTGACGGAGCGTCGAGCAGAACACAAGTATTGGTGATCTGTGAGCAAAACGGACGTGTCACGCCATCGCTGTGATCACCGCGTTTGCATCCATTGTTATCCAAGGCATCCTGTACAATTTCGATTACCAAATGATCAAGACTATTGAAGAAGGACCTCTGTGATATAGCTGCATTGTTATTTCGACGCCCAATACCGAAATAGTTAAGGACGTGAACCACGAGGCCATCCATAAC
Organism: Coleophora flavipennella; assembly: GCA_947284805.1. NCBI lineage: Eukaryota > Metazoa > Arthropoda > Insecta > Lepidoptera > Coleophoridae > Coleophora > Coleophora flavipennella. The sequence goes on from OX369253.1 coordinate 2,088,484, forward strand.
CTAACCAGTCACCCTCACCTTTGACAAATATATAACACCCAAATAGGACTAGAAGTGAAAAATATCGTAAAATTAACAAACATTTAACATACCGCTATCAACAGCACCATCCTGGAGGCAATCCTCAGTTTTGACGTCGTAAATGGGAGGTGGAACTGTGGCTTCTGTTTCCTTCTTCAATTTAATATGCAGCTCATCATTTTCTTCTTCTGCAATCATTAATTTTATTTGGATATAAATTATTGTATAATTAGCACCTCAGTTAATTAATCGAGGAGACATAATATGCCAGGATATTAGGTTGTGCCCAAAACGGAGCCCAGACACGGTTGTCTTAATCATATTATTTTTTTGGTCAAGTATATTTCCGTAATTTTTTGTTACCAGAACCGATACTGGCGCTTTGTGTCCCCAATGTTCTGAACACCTGCAGTGCGCGCGAGTGCAGTCAAAAGCAAAAACAAACTCAGACCAGCTAAATCGTTAACTTTTTGTGGGAAGTCATAATCAGATCAACTAAATCGTCAACTTTTTGTGGGAAGTCATAATCAGATCAACTAAATCGTCAACTTTTTGTGGGAAGTCATAATCAGATCAACTAAATCGTCAACTTTTTGTGTTAAGTCATAGTCAGACCAGCTATATCGTCAACTTTTTGTGAGAAGTCGTAGTCAGATCAGCTAAATCGACAACTTTTTGTGGGAAGTCGTAGTCAGATCAACTAAATCGTCAACTTTTTGTGTTAAGTCATAGTCAGACCAGCTATATCGTCAACTTTTTGTGAGAAGTCGTAGTCAGATCAGCTAAATCGACAACTTTTTGTGGGAAGTCGTAGTCAGATCAGCTGAATCGTCAACTTTTTGTGGGAAGTCCTAGTCAGATCAGCTAAATCGTCAACTTTTTGTGTTAAGTCATAGTCAGATCAGCTAAATCGTCAACTTTTTGTGTTAAGTCATAGTCAGATCAACTACATCGTCAACTTTTTGTGGGAAGTCATAGTCAGATCAGCTAAATCGTCAACTTTTTGTGGGAAGTCATAGTCAGATCAGCTAAATCGTCAACTTTTTGTGGGAAGTCATAGTCAGATCAGCTAAATCGTCAACTTTTTGTGTTAAGTCATAGTCAGCTCAGCTAAATCGACAACTTTTTGTGTTAAGTCATAGTCAGATCAGCTAAATCGTCAACTTTTTGTGGGAAGTCATAGTCAGACCAGCTAAATCGACAACTTTTTGTGGGAAGTCATAGTCAGACCAGCTATATCGTCAACTTTTTGTGGGAAGTCATAGCGATTTATTTAGATTTCGTGGGGTTGAAACTTAACAAAAAGCGGTCAAACGCATTTCAAACAAGCGCAAAGTGCGATACCGTAGTTACGAAGTCACGAGTGTCTCATCTGTGACCGTAGTCGTCAAATAATTAATAAATAACCCAAAAACTTTTAGGTACAAGCTTTTAATATTGCATTGTCACGCGAAATACAAATGCATGCATAATTTCAGCTCAAACTGGGAAGTGGGTCAAATTTAACTTGCAAGATTCCACCCGAACTAACATTGCAAGTTAAATAAAAGATTGTAAAAATAAATATTTATTAGAAAGAAAGCCAGATAATTTTTAAAGGTTCAGCGGTCAACAAGGAACCCTTATAGTTTCGCCATGTCTGTCAGTCTACCCGCGGCTTAGCTCACAAACTATTAGTACTGGAAAGCTGTGATTTGGCATGGGTATAACTACATATTAATCACACCGACAAAGTGGTACAATAAAATCTTAAAAAACAAATTTTGTACGACAGCTCTACATGTAAAGAGGGGATGATTTTTTTTTTCGATGACACACCCTATTGGGTGGGGTATCGTTGAATAGGTCTTTCACAACTACTGAGGGTTTGCTAAATCAATTTTTGAATTCATGGATCGGTGTGCGAGATATTAAGCTTTAAATTGCCATTTTTTTGTTAGAGCCAAAACCACCAGCTTAACCACTATTTCAGGATATATGAAAAAATAATGAAATAGTAGGAAAAGGGAAAACTATCGCAGCTTAGCAGGCTTTCTTAGTTTAGGAGTAACAGTCGACCAACTTAAGATGTGCAGTTGGATTTGTAAAAAGTTCCCAAAGTTAGATTCTGCATTCCAAAATTTTCAATTACCAACTGCAAATATAATTTTGTTTTTTTAAAATATGCATACATTTATTGTTTGAAAAGACCACGGTACCCTACTTTGCGTGAGTACGACTCGCACTTGGCCGGTTGTTTATCTTTGAAATTAAATATGCCCTAGGAATAATTTTTATATTTCCTGAAATAGGTAGCGGTTTAGTTTGGTGATGGTCTCAACCCCCTAAAACTTAATATTATGTAAATTACCAAAAAAATGTTCTTCCAAAACCCTTAATAGTTTTGAAAGAATTTGACGAGAGCAAAGATAGATATCTCCGCCAGGCGAGGTGGTATGCCTAGGGTCCGGCCGTGGACCAATCATTGATGATTGGTATCTGTATATTATATACTCAGCGCTGAAGAAATTCTAATAGCGCGTTCTAGATGTCGTATATCTTTTGTTATCTCGTCACTTGTGTTAAGGTTCAGTGGCGCGTTACTGCAGTTGCCGCCACAGACCTATTCAATGTGACCCGCAAGATGTGGAACGTGAATAAAAAAAATCACCCCCAATTTACACAAAGGGCAGGTTACATACATTTAAAAATATATATTGCATGATATGTTCATAAGCGTCACACAGATTTATATAATGACATCAAATTTAAGCTTTTTAGATTTTATAAAAACGGCTGGGCTGTGACATACCAACGGACAGACAGATATGGCGAAACTACAAGGGTTCCCAATTTGACTACGAAACCCTGAAAACAGTTGTTATAGATAGACTACTAATACAAAACTTAAGCAACTATCATGCTTTGAGTTTCAGGAGATCGGTAGAACCAGAGTAACCTTAATAGCTAAGAGAATCGCTAAACTTAAGCACAGATGATAATAATAGTACAAGTACAGATGAAGTACTCGCAATGGCGCTTTCAATAAATAGCAACTCTCGCTACGCGGTAATAAAGAACAGTCTAGTTCGCAACCGCGCTTAGTGCCTCCAGTTTTACTTCAACATACCTATACATACACCGATAAAAATCGCGATTTTACGCAAGAATGAACCGAATCAATGCGCGTGAGAGATTCTTTTGCGCTGGCCGGTCTAGTGTTGTCGCAACTGATCAACCGGCGGGGTTGTGAGACCGCGCGATGAACATGTTTCAACTTGCGCACTCACTTGCTCGATAATCGCTCCGCTTTCTGCACGAGTTGACAACCGACGCGCCGTTGTGTAGGTACTTATCTCGCGCTCTCGGCCGAGTGACGGGGGCCTGACTTAAGTGACATGCCCTCTCGTACATCTACCAGATACGCTAAACTACCAGGTTTATGATATAGCGTCCCCACTCACCGACAGCTGGGTCATATAGTGAGGGCCGCTATTCCTGCCAGCACCATAAGGCGAAGGCAAGGACCAGTTGCGGTAGGTCTTGCCGCCAAGACGCTTGTCCCGGTACTCTGCAAGGCGAGTGCCTCGTGAAAGAGACCCATTATCTACTGTTCAGGTAGGTCCCGGAGCTGTAGGCAAGCTCACCTCCCGCGGCTTTCTAACTTAAGTGATAGGTGGGCAGGGCACACAGCTCGTAGAACAGATGACCGTCGGGGCAGTTAAGTTCTCAAGTCGCAACCACAAATCGTAGGAAGGCCTGCCACTCGGTGAACCAACGGCCTTGTGAAGGAAGCAGCAAGCCGCTGGAAGCGGGCAGCGCAGGATCGGTCATTGTGGAAATTCTGGGGGAGGCATTTGTCAGCAGTGGACGTCTTTCAGCTGATATGATAATTGAAAAATATAAGCGTTACTGAAATGAATGATATCTTATGTTTTATGATTAGTTAGGTCAATGAGTCGCACCGTTTTATGATTAGTTAGGTCAATGAGACGCACCGTTTTATGATTAGTTAGGTCAATGAGACGCACCGTTTTATGATTAGTTAGGTCAATGAGACGCATCGTTTTATGATTAGTTAGGTCAATGAGACACCCCGTTTTATGATTAGTTAGGTCAATGAGACGCACCCGATTTAATGTTGCCGCTCCGGGCCTCCGCTGTGGTCAGTCCGCCGCCAACGTAACCTGGAACAGGGCAAAATTTAAAGTGTTTCACAACACAAGCTCGTCAAATGAATTAGGTTCTTTAAAGATTTAGAGCGTCGGTGGTGTAATGGCTAGGGCCGCTACCTCCTGTGCTTGAGGTCGTGGTTCGAATCCTGCCACGTAGCAATCTGTTTTCGAATTTCGATTTCATATGTACGTTTATACGACGCTCTTACGGTGAAGGAAAACATCGTGAGGAAACCTGCACAGGCCTGCGAAGAACTCGATTTCTCCGACGCGCCAGGAGACTCATTGGCGACGAGGATCTTGTATCAAACAGGCTCCAAAGCCTCGAGCATCGCCGCAAAGTCGCCAGTCTATCGGTGTTCGACAGGATTCATTTAGGAGAGTGTGCCCTGGAGCTTCACGACCTCATTCCCCCCTCTCCATTTCATCATCGGACGACCAGGTGCGGAGGGCGATTCCACCCCTTTGACGTTAATGTTCCACCTTTACGCACGAAGCGTTTTGCTTCTTCGTTCATTATGCGAACGGCCAAGGAGTGGAATTCCCTGTCGGCGTCTGTATTCCCCGATTCGAGAGTGAATAGGCACTATTTGAGCTTGCGTGTTACATCCTTGGCTGCATCGGCAGTTGATGGTAACTGAGGTCAAACGCACTCAAATTTTTTAATTAAAAAAATCATTTTTTTTAAACACTCACCTATAACAACGTCATCTTGAACCTCACATTTCACAATAGTTGTTGTGAGAACGATTTGCTCATCTGAAAACCATATTATCATACAAGTTACATAATCCATTTATGGAAAATTGTAAGGAAGTTAAGGATCTTTCAGAAAATATTTTTAGGATTCCTTAGTCTGAACTACATAAGTCTGTTATAGAATCATTTTGTCATGTTACAAACTTCAAAAATTCATCAACATCATATCAGCCAGAAGACATCCACTGCTGCACAAAGGCCTCACCCAGGGATTCTCACAACAACCAGTCCTGCGCTGCCCATTGTCCAGTGGCTACCTGAGACCTTTACCAGGTTGTCGGACCAAATCTTATAACATTTACATTTCTTCACCCAACTCCATGAAATTTGGCACATAAATAGATTGAATATTAATAATTCACATCAGCTCACATATACGTCCCCACCGAGGGGCTCGAGCCTACCCTGAAATAGGACGATCGGGCCTTAGTCGACCACGCGGGCCCAGTGCGGGTTGGTCGACTTCACACAAAACCTATTAAGTAAGAATTTGCATTTATTTCCTAAAAACAGTGACAGGCATAATTTGAATTTAAGAAATGTAAATAAAATAGATATAGCCTTTTCGAGACTGAGTAAGGTTAAAAAGTCATTTGTGGGGCAGTGTATAAGATTCTACAATAAAATTCCAGAAAATGTAACTAGTTTGTCAGAGAATAAGTTCAAGACTCATGTCAAAAAAGTTTTGTGCTCTAGAGGATATTATAAAATAATAGATTATGTAAATGACAAAGATATATTATATGTTGATTCTATATCAAATACCATTACCTGAGACTGTAATCTGAATCATGACATTATTTGTAATATACTGTAATTTTTTTTTTGTTTTGACTATTTAAAAGTGTGTGTAAACACCTATTTGAAATAAATTGTTTTTGATTTTGATTTTGACCTTCGAGTTTCTTCGCAGGCGTGTGCAGGTTTCCTCACGTTGTTTTCCTTCACCGTAAGAGCGTCGGATAAACGTACATATGAGATCGAAATTCGAAAACACATTGGTGCGTGGCAGGACTCGAACCACGACCTCCCGGATAGGAGGTAGCGGCCCTTGCCGTTGCGCCATCGACGCTCTACGAATATTAATAATTAAAAAATGATATTTTGTTCTTTTAATTAAAAAAATATATTAAGGGATATTTATATAATATGTAAGCGACATTGATGCCTTGGGGGAGGGCTTTGTCCAGCAGTGGACATTTTTCGGCTGATATGATGGTGATGATTAAGGGGTTAGGCTAAGTACTCAGGTGGCAAACGCAATCCGGAAAACGTAGCTTAGGCAGGCCTCCCGCTCGATGGACCAACAACCATAGCACGTAGCCTTCAGGACTGATATGATGATGATGGTTTGACCTAATTCCTCCCATGTATGTAAAGAGGGATCAAAGTAACCGACATAGCTCTCTGAATTGCTAAACTTAAGTGGCAGTGGGCGAGGCACATAGCTCATAGAATGGATGGCCGTTGGTGCAATAAGTATCTCGAGTGGCGACCGCGCACCGGAAAGCGTAGCGTAGGCAGGCCTCCCACTCGGTGGACCTAGTGAAGGTCGCGGGAAGCCGCTGGATGCGGGCAGCGCAGAACCGGTTGTCGTGGAAATCCTTGGGGGAGGCCTATGTCCAGCAGTGGACGTCCTTCAGCTGATATGATGATGTAAAGAGGATTTTTTTTAGATTCACCACACATGTACAATAACTATGAGTCATGAATAGTTTTTTTTTTAAATTATTAATTATTCAGGTGTTACCTACTTTTTGCAAGATTTGCATGGCCATTACCTGGATGGCTTTCCATGCATGTTGAGCCATTATAGGTGGCTAGAGAAACTTCTAAAAGTGGGGTAGGCCACCAGCCCTGCAACCTTCACCAACCAGAAGAGACCCATGCCCCAGCAGTGGGGAGGTTTATGGGTCGCTAACAATCTTGGTGTTCTCAAGTCAGGTGAAAATACTAATCTTGAACTTACATTTACAAAACTCCTCGAATTTTCTCTCGCACGCTAACACTTGCTGCTTAAACCAGTGTGCCAGCCGCAGTCGGTCAACACAGCACTCGCAGATATTGCAGTTCAACTCCATAGCGGGGAGGTTGATCTATGATTAAAAAAAAAGTTAAAATAGAGCAAACTCCTAATAATAATCCACCAATTATGCGGGCAACTGAGTTCCGAATGAGTGAAAAATTTGGTTAACTGGAATACCATCAGGATAAGAAAAAAATCTAAGCTTTTTTTATGTACTAATGTATAAAACTGTGTTTGTTATGCATGTCATCTTATCAGCATCCATGCAGTAAGCATGGTGAATATTTCTCTTTTTTTAATGGCCAGGCAGAATCAATAGCATTGGTCCTTCAGGTCCGCAGCATCAAAGCTAGCATTTTCTTTGCCCACTTTATCTTTTTACTTAAATATAATAGTTCTCTTTATGCATCTTAATTTTGATGTGTTCCGGCTTGAAGATAAGATAGCCAGATCCCCATTGCATTGAAGAATCTTGGTAAGCCCGCTTCCATCTTCGGCATCTTCATCACTTACCATCAAGTGAGATGATGCCAAGAGCTTACCAATTGTGAGTAAAACAAAAAGTGTTTAGTATTATTTTGCGTTTTACATTTGTATATGTATTTGTAAATTTGTTCAGTATTTTAATAATATTTTACTAACCATCTTTTAAATTTTTGTTTTATTACTTCTTTTAGCTACGTTAGTTCTTTAAACAGGGTGTCCCAAATTGAGTGAATGAAATTGTACTGGGAGGTAGCTGGGCACATTTCCAACTAAATAAGAACAACATAGGTTAAACAAAAGTTATGGTCTTTGAGTTATTTAAGTTTTTAGAAAAATAAATGATTTTGCTGCCCATACCTAGTTTTTTGGCTGTCATTTATTTGTTTTTCATTCTAAGAAATATTTTTATTTTCAAAATTGTTTGAGAATGACTACTTCATTATTAAGCTACTAATTCATTTTTTAAGTAACACCACATTTAAATGACAGGACTTTCAATTTCAGTTTTGGCGTAAATGTGAAATAATCTTTAAAGTTTGGCATGCTGTGGTGAAAGAAAAAAGTATGGGGAGGGAACAACTATTTTAAAAACTTAACCATTTATTGTCAAATTGTAAAAAGTTTACCATGAGATAGTTACCTTACAGTTACAGGCTAGTCAAACTTTGGCCTTGATTTTTTTTAAACTTAATGTTCCATATTTTGAATTAATTAAAATCATATTTATTATTATTTATCATATGTATTATTAACTAGTGTGTACAATAAAGAGAATTTATCTTATCTTATCTTTTTAAACATCATCGCAGTCGCCGACTTTGTGTTGAAACTAATCTTGTCTTAATTTTAATTTTCAAAATCTAAGTTTGTTAAGCTTTCATTAGTAAATAAACAAATACAGAAAAATCACAAAAAAAAGTGACACAAAAAGAATCAAATATTTATAAAGCATATGCTCAAATTGGTGCACTCCAGTACAAATGCATAATCGACCCCTTCTCAAAAAATTTTGTTTCAAACGGTGCAGGCTGAGCTCAGACATGATTAGAATGGCTTCATTCACTTGTTGCCGAAGTTGCTGCTCATTGCTTACGGGTTTTCCATACACTCAATCCTTTAATTAGACTAGCCTTTAAGGTTACTGTCTACCACGCAAAATGGGCGCATCAGACGCCTGGTAGCGGAAATCAGCCCGTCCTAACAATGTCTCATGTTATACCTTTTTAGAATCGATTGACTGACTCGGTGGCTCAGTGGTTAGTGCCCTTGACTACTGATCCGAGGGTTGTGGGTTCGATCCCCTCCCAGGGCAAGCATTTGTGTGATGAGCAGATTTGTTTGCTCTGTGTCTGGGTGTTAAAATGTATCTATATATGTATGTATTTAAACGTATATAAGTATGTATATCAGTCTCTGGTAACCCATAACACAGGGAATCCTACTTTGGGGCCAGATGACCAAGTGTGATTTGTCCCAGAATATTTATTTATATTTATATTAAATGGGCCAGTTTTAAAAATAGTTTGCGGTTCCCTCCCCATACTGTCTTTTTTCACCACAACATGCCAAACTTTAAAGATTATTTCACGTTTACGCCAAAACTGAAGTAAAAAGTCCAATTTGATGTTACTTAAAAAAAATAACTAGTAGCCAAATAATGAAGTAGTCATTCTCTAATAATTTTGACAAAACAAATATTTCCTGGAATGAAAAATTAAGTAATGGCAGCCAAAAATGTAGGGACGGGCAGCAAAATAATTTATTTTTCTAAAAAGTTTAATAACTCAAAAACCATGCAACTTTGTTGTTTTTATTATTCTGGAAATGAGCTCAGCTACCTCCCAGTACTATTTCATTCACTTATTTTGGGACACCCTGTATATTGAATTTGTACTAGTTTAGTTTTTAAGTACATAAGGTTGCCTGGTAGGAATCACTTATAGCAATAAAGCTACCTTCAAACTTTATGTACACAACAAATTATTATGTTTATAACATATAATCTTATATTTACTTACTTATAGGTAGTTTTAATATTTATCACATTTAAAAAAATATTACCTGTGTTTCTGTTCTTGTATGTGCTATGAATAAATGCATATTTAAATTGCCTCCGTGGAGTAATGGTTAGCTTCACATCAGGAGGTTGCGGGTTTGATTCCCGGCAGAGTCAAACTTTGTATGGCTCATTTTGGTTGGTGAAAGGGCATTTTCTAAGGCCACCTGGCTAACTACCACTATCTTATCCAACTATTGTCACCAAGCATCAATGTTAACAGCATATAAGTGTTCCGGATTGAAGACAAGATGACCAGTTCCCCATTGCGTTAGGGAATCTTGGTAAGCCCGCTTTCATCTTAGTCATCATGGTCACTTGGGTGGGATGATGTCAAGGGGTTACCAAATGTGGGTAAAAAAAATATGTATCCTAATATTTGTGTAATTACATTTTCATTTTGCCTTTTAATGTGATAATGATAATGTAAATGGTAATGATAATGTCACCAATGTGTAATAGAGGAAAATCCACTGTAGGTAGGAACTTATTACAGCGGTTGGGGGTACACATAACCGAGCTGCAACCAAAAACGTAACTAACATGTATTCCGAAGGTGTCACGAAGTAACTCAGCGTAAATCTCTATAGTCCCATCATCCTGAATATATGGATCCACCAGACTCTTTAACGCGCCGTTGGCCTGGCAGCAGCGGCACAACGCACTCAAGTTCCTTATTTCAGACATTTTAGCATGGAGAAATAAATTGTTTATTTTTGAAATCAACACACCGTCCGCACAACCACAGAAAATTCTTTTAGTTGGTTTGGTTCCGTTTTATATTTATTTATTTAAAGTCTGACTTAAACTCTGGCTACGTTCCACTTAACGCCCGCAACGCCATCGACCGCGACCGCTGAAACTGCCGTTCCACTAACGGAAAAAGGCCGCGGACGTTGTAGGCGAATGTTTTAGGTGGAACGCACATCTTGAGCGCTGTGCGCTCGCAATATGGCGGCATGGTGAAAGTTTTCTGTTTTCTCGTATAAATAGTTCAATAAATAATCGATATTAAATCTGAATACTATAGATTTTTTTTAACTGCGTATGAAAACTTACACTATTACACTTACTTTCTAGTTTTAAATTATCATATAATATCTCTTAACACGTAAAAAACAGAACTTATTCGATAAAACTAATTACTTTTTATCAACTAATTTAGAAAGTAACGCCAGGCGTCCGTCACTTACTCAAGGCCACTCGTTATATGCCTACCGCTAAGCGTATCGGAGACGATACAACGGACAGTAGGTTGCCGCACGCTCGCCTGAGTGCTCACACGTCACATTTACCGCTCTGACTATCGAAATGCCGAAACCACGCAATTATTGTGCAGTGGATGGGTGTTACAGTCAAAAGACAAATGAAAATTTGTCATTTTTTTCATTGCCGAGAGACGAACAAAGGTACCTAAGTTAATAGTATTTTAAATCTTTTGTATTTTTCGAATTCCCTTTTCTCATTCCTTTACAATTTATCATCATTTATTCCTTAAACTTAGAACAATGGTGGGTAGGTACCTACTATGTTAATCGTCGTAAATTAAGGATTTCGGGTATTATTTGTGTTTTTTTTATATAAATAACAGTTACCTAATGCCAGAACATAGTAGGTACCTAGCGTCGTCGTCGTGATTTAGGTAGGTGTGTCATAGAATAGAAGTACTAATGCGCCGGCCACTCGGTAGCTGGGGGGCACTTCTATAGCTGTAAATAAATCGATTAAAACCAAAATCCAAGGTTTTACTTGTCAAGTACCATTACGTCATCGAAATAACTCCATCAAGCCCCGCCCCCCCGCGCGCGCCGCCGACTTTTATTACCAGGACGAATGTAAACGAAAAAATCTCAAGAACTTAGCACAGATTACTAAATAGTTACTTCGTAAACTGTAGCTTGCATTCACAAGCCGTTTTTTGTTATGACTTGTAGATAGTATCAGAAAAACTATTTTCGTTACGTTTTTACCTAGCTTTCACTTAAAATAACAATGATTCAAGCTCACGATGAGGCCCTCTTGGGGAATGTTTTTGTATGAATAGTAGGTATGAAATTCTCCGTCAACTCAAGTAAAAAGCCAACTTTGATTATTTTTTCTCCGCTTTGCTCCTGTTTCCCTTTTGATTATTTGTTAAAATTATTTACGAGGTTTCGAATATTTTCGTCATTAAAATTTATTAATCGGGTATTCAGGGAAGGGAAAAAATGAATCTACCATTTTATTAAACTCAAACATATTTGATCGACAAATATAAAATAATTGATTTTCTACAACATTCGTTTCATTACCAAAATCATCATAGGTACGACCCTAGCACATTCGCTCGATGACGCGCTTGCACGTGGGTCGCGCGGCGGGCAAAACAATCTCAACTCTCTGTATGCGTAGTTATGGCACATTTCTTCTCGCTACAAACAGCTGGTATTATTATTAAGATTTTGTAGGCTAATATAGCGTAGGTATTTAAGCTTTTGTATGGGAGTGATGTATCTGTTACGAAGTAACTATTTAGTAATCTGTGGTAACGCGAGCATGTTTTCGTCCATTTCCAAGCGCTCTTTATGTCGTTTGGCACTTCAATAGGGAGGCCACATTCTCTTTGGTGAAAGCCCACTCTGACCCACCAATATTTTGTGGGCGACGTGGGCGCGATGTGGTCGCGAACAGTGACGTCATCTATGACGTCGAGCGATCGCTCGCGACGACCACGGGCCTTAGGTGGAACGATACAGCGCGTGTTACAATCGTTGCGGGCGTTTAGTGGAACGTACCCTCTGTGTCAAAGAGGACTTAATGTTACTTTATGACATATGTCACTAATGTGTGTTTTGAACAAATTTTCAGAGGATAACAAAACTCTTTCTTAGACTATCTCCGTAAGACAAAAAAGATTAGATTATTTTCTGAAGACCATGTATTTACTTTCAAATATATATAGATGAAGCTAAAGAAGTTTTACTTCAGTCGTGTGGTCTAAAGCACTCTCGTATTAAAAAAAAATTGTACAATAATTTACTTGCACTCGTCTGGCAACCCTGTTTTTGACAGTTCATAAAATGCTCGGACGAAGAATCAATAAATCAAGAAATCTTGATTCTTCGTCCGAGATAAAATGTATGTTTCATGATTAGTAGGGAAGTACGTGGGAAGTACCGAATTTACAATTGATTTCAATTACTGAACCCAGGGCGGCCTCTTTTACGGAATGTTTGACGCGAACCGTCAAAGATGCATCTGATTCAGCAAACTAACTTTATCTACTAAAGCCTAGCGACTATTATCTATATTAGGTTCTATTATCTTTGGTACCAACCTACCTACCGCAATGATTGTCTGTGGGTGGGTGTAAAAAACAAGTGTTTTAGACCACACGACTTAAGTAAAACGTAATCACCGTTCGCGTAACGCATTCACCAGCTTACTCCCCAAGTCAAGCGTCCCGTCGCCTCGCCCGATCACACTGTCGTAACGTCAGAAATGACCGTTTGCGTAACGCATTCACCAGCTTACTTCCCAAGTCAAGCCTGCGTAAAGAAGTTTTACTTCAATAAATAGGTAGTTAGTCAGCGTGAAATAAATAACTAAGATCTGTTGAAGGTCGCGAGAATCCGATGGATGCGGGCAGCGCAGGACAGGTCGTCGTGGAAATCCTTTGGGGAGGCCTTTGTCCAGCAGTGGACGTTTTTCGGCTGATATGATGATGATGACGAAATGCGTTCCATTTTCAAATGTTGTTTGTTAGTGCATAAGTTGCATAACCCATCTATGATAACAAATCTCTGTTCAGAGGTATGACATCTATGGTAACAAATCTCTGTTCAGAGGTATGATATAGCGGTAGGGATTAAAAAAAAAGACAGTATTATAATTATTATTATTGTAATATTTTAATATGTAAACAAAGCTTAGGTTTCTTATCCAAGGTAACTATCTAATTAAAATTTATCAATTAGAAGTACTTAATAACTATTTGAGAATACACTAAGACAAATTGTATAAATAGAAGGTAGTAACATTTTACCTAACTCTTGCCGCCAAACATTAGTGTTAACTAGATTGATGTGTTCCGGCTTGGATATAAGATAGCCAGATCCCAATCGCGTTGGGGAATCTTGGTAAGCCGGCTTCTATCTTGGGCGTCATCGTCACTTACCATCAAGTGAGCTGATGCCAAGGGCTTACCAATTGTAAGTAAAGAAAAGTATTTTATGAATTCTTGTAAAAAATGTTATTCTTCACTAGGTACCTAGGGCAGGAGCTACCAAAGTTTGCACCGCGGCGTCTGCTACTCACTGAGTAGTGAGTGAGTACTTTATAAATAGACTACTGACCTTCGACCAATTAACAGCTTAAAGTCACGCAAACAACGGTTTACATAATTCATTTATTGAGTTTTCCATAAAAAAATAACTAGATACAAACTTAAACGCATATTATTCACTCTCTCTCTCTCTCTCTTATCGTGTGGAACAATTAACCGGCTATCTAAGGAGTGTTACTAACTATACCAAAGAATAAAGACTATTTACTACATAAAAGAAGGTTAACTTCGCAAAATCATTTGAATGAATGGCGACTCTTGCTACGACACAATAAAGTGCAAATTCAGGTTGTACAGCGCTAATGTAATTACCTACAAGTTGCCTCTCTTTCTATCGCGTAACTCTTATCTTTTCTGACTACTGAATTTGCACCTTGCAAGGGGCCGCACGGCTTGGCGCGGCGTAAAGCAAAGCGTAGGTACATTTTTAACATTTTCATACCTCAGCGCAGAGTGCGACAGGCCTGACTATACATACATACAAATAAAATAATCCAAAATTACGAATGAAAACTATAAAACTACAAACACTGCTCTGTCCAATGAAGGCGCTGACTCAGCACAAATATTGTGGATTGTGTGCCCACAGCCCCACAACGCTGATATTCTTTCCGTACCAGTGGTTGAGACGTGTAAACCTCAATGATCATCTCATGACCAAAGAAAAAAGTGGCCACTTAAATATGCCTTTATCATCATACCAGCTCATATAAGTCCCCACCGAGTGGCTCGATCCTACCCTGAATTAGGGCGATTGGACCTTTATACCTGCACTTAGCATAACTTAGTTTCAAAAAACATAATTCCAAGCCCTGGACTATCTGACATGGCAGCAGATTAGATATTTTCATTACACTTGTATTGAAGGGGCCATATTTTGATTCGTTATATTCAAAATAAATTGTATAGCTACACTGTGCATTATTTCTCGAGGCCTTCGCCGTCTGTCATAGTCGGGCAAATCAAAGCAAATACACTTGAGATGAGTGTTGCAAAACGTAAATAGTTTCAGAAACTGTGTATTGCTGTTAAACCGAAAAAAGCCTGTATTTTCATTAAAATGTTTTTTTTTGCAGATATAGCAGTAGGTACGGTACTCGCCAATACATATTTACTGGAAATAAACAGTTTCAAAACCTGGTATTCAAAAGCAAACCGATAAACAGTTTCGGTATTGCGAAAACGCTTATCGACCCATTGCTAAAATAAACATAACACCTAAAAGTAGCAAAGAATAAAGTTAGGCATGTCAGACTTGATGAAACATTTACCAATAGGTAATTTGAATTTGTATAATAGGTATCTACCTTATTCGGATTTATCCTGGAATAATAACTACTCTGTGCAGTTAAAAGGAAAAAATAAGTACCTAATTTGTTATTTGGTAATAAAACAATAATAAAACACAAAAAATCTATAAACAGTCGCTAGAATTTTGTCGACACTTCAAAGGGGGTGCCGACATATATGTGTTGTAATCAAACGTCAAAATAAGCCTATTCCGGTGCGTTCATGCTCCGCACGAGATAAAAATCTCTACACACTCTCTACAAATGACAGATAAGAGCGAGACCAGTCTTCAGTGTCGTGATACAACCGTTTTGTCGTGCTTCGAAGTCTACATTGGACATTAGTAGGTAGACAAAATGGACCTCATGCTACGCCAGCAGAATGCGACTTTCTTTGGAGTTGTATGACTGCGTTAAATTTACGAATGGACTTATGAATTTACGTAAACAATTGATCAACACAAGAAATATTTTATACAATCATCAAAAAGAGCTGAATCTTTAAAATGAGCTGTAGAGCTATATACTGTTTTTTTAAAGCTGACAAACATAATATAGAGATTGATTTAGCTCTAAAAGAGCTAAGTTGGCAACACTAAAAACGCATGCGGAATAACGTGACGTGAAGCTCCGTTACCGCCGGCGGTAGCGGATAACTCTGCGGTTTGAATAGGCCTTAAGAACAAGGTATAAAGGCCGTCACGATATAATACATGCATATAATGCATGACCTATCAAAGTTCAACTTGATAATGCCCGTCCGAAAACTCACATACTGGAATTCCTGGTCGGTCATTATTGTGTCGGCCACTTCAACCATACATAAAAAACACACCCACAGTTTCATACAAAATGGACTTGAAAAACCGTGCCAGATATAATTGCTAGCTATATATCTGCAGTTGTTTGACATCAGACAAGAATAGAAATAAGCAAATTGGTATTTTCTACAGAAAAGGAGAAACGCGCATGCACAATAATGTGGTAAGTAAGATGTTGTCTGAGAAAAAAAACAGGGTGTGGGTGGAGTCACTAAAACCGTAGTTTTTGTACCTGTCTTTTTGCTTTGACGATTTGTACCTTTAGCGTCTAAATAAAATACATTTCTCAATAACCAAAAAATAAAAAACTATAAGGTATTGCTACTAAATTTTAATTTATTTAACTTTTGAAGATCAGATTTGAATGGAAATCGATTGTCATGTACAAAAGGGGTAGTAATTAAGTATTTAAACGAGTGACTTGCTTGCAACTTAAACCTGAAAATACGTTTTATTTGTACCAATTTGCATTAAAGCGTCTTGACACTAAAAAGAGTGTCCACTACCAATTTCTTGCTCTGACACCCTAAATATCTCAGTATTGTGTACGCATTAAGTAGGTTTTAAGACTAAAATGACCTGAATATTTTCGGTTTCCAATTGCATCTCCTGTTGAAATCACTAATGACTAACCAGCCCCAGAAGTAAATCTCTATGAATTTCCAACACATATATCATTAACAACTGGTGGAAAGGTCTGATAGTAAGGTGGGAAATGGACTCCAAAAACATCACCCCCTTGCCTCTACCAAAGATTACCTATTATCACGTATAATATTATTTGACCACTTATGTGATCGTAGCAGAACAATCCTTGACAAATGACAATGTAAACGAGGCATATGATTTGTTTATTTTTCAGTGGACAGTTTTCTATTTTTAATCTACCGACCTGATAATCGGTGTACCGTGTACTTGAATTATTGTCGGGCATCCTCACTAGCTCGTGTTGAATAATTCGTGTCGAGAATCATTGTCTCCCCAAGTCAGGGAGTGGAGTCTCAATGTAAACCGATCAAATTAAGAAGGGTTTCATTACTATTTTTTCAATACTACTACAACGACCATTAACTAAATAAATAATACTTGAGTTAGATTCTTAAATAACGACAAAATCAGTGATAAATAAAAACAGTAGTTACTTTAACTTACCGATAGATTTTCTTTCTTTTTGATGTGTAACATCTTTGCTCTCGCTTTCCTGCAATTTGTGGGAGTGATTTCGTGAAATGGGACGGAAATGTGTAACAGGAAATGCGAACGTTTTTTAATTCTCGAAAACTAAGGTTGTTATAGCCATGCAGCCTAGTGTGATGGCAAAGGCAAAGATGACATACTACTATTCGAAGGGTCGGCCCGTGAATGTACGACCCGATAATTAATTAATTTCATAAGTATTTTGTCACATGTTACACATCATATGCGAGTACTGTAGGTCTCGTTTTTCATTTTCTTTTTGTTATCATTGTTTTTGCACTTCTTAAAGCTAGACTTAGACATCTTAGCGGACCACGAGAAAAATGAAACTTGACACATATAGGTTAGGTCCTGAAATACGCTACTTTTTACCCCGGGAAAACGTCATTCCCACGGGATAATCAAAAACAACGCCGGCGTAGCAGCGGGCGGACGGCTAGATTATTATAAAAAATATATTTGAGATTCTCACAACAAGCCCTTTCATTTGATACTAGCTGTTTCCCGCGGCTTCACCCGCGTGGAAGTTTCTATGACTTTTCGAGGGTGCACCGTGCGCGAGCCGCAAATGGCTCGCGAGCGTGGAAAAATGTAGCCTATGTGTTAATTCAGGTCCTAATCTGTCTATTAACCAAATTTCAGCCAGATCCATTAAATAGTTTTTGCGTGAAAGAGTAACAAACGTACATCCATACATTCTTACAAACTTTCGCGTTTATTAATAGCTTTTTCCCGCGGCTTCGCCCGCGTGGACAGCATTTTTATGAGTGTTTTTAAGGGTGATTAGTAAATTATGTCGTTTCCCACCTACTCAACCATCTCTGTGCAAAAAATCACAACAATCGAGTATTTTTTTAGTTCCCTCAGGAACTGCATCAGATTATGCTATTTTCCCGGGATAAAAAGTAGCCTATGTCCTTCCCCGTGACACAGGCTACTTGCATGCCAAATTTCATAAAGATTGGTCAAGGGGTTGAAGCGTGAAAAGGTAAACACATTTTCACATTTATAATAAGAGTAAGGATGGCACACGATAAAGTCTACAACTTTTTTAACTTTCTAATTTACCCCCCATAAGTGCCCCCATGTTTACAATCCATTTATGACGTTACTTCTTTGGGTCACCGACAAGGTGTTTGTTATACCTTCGCAGATTGTGAACTGATTTTCATTATTCTTTTTTAATTGTATGCTCCTGAGTTAGTCTCATATAAAATTTAACAAAATCGGTGTAGTACAAAAACCAAAATAATATTGCAAAATTTTACTAAGTTATTGCGATGGAAGTCGTTTTTTTAACGTGTTTAGCGTTTTCAATAATTTTAAATCTACAGTTGATAAGTTGTTTTTTCCGGAAAAATGAATTAAATCACCACCGATAAAAATGTGCCTACATTTATTTTTAAGTTATTTTTATTTTTGATTTGTTGTACGATAGACAGTGAAGGCCTCGCAAGAAAGTATGCACAGCGTTGCTAAAGAATTTATTTTCTCATTGTGGGCTTCGTTTGGAGCTCACATACAGGGTGTCCCTTAAACCAACGTCTACCCGGCGAGTGCTGATGGCTAGGTCATGAGTAGTCAAAATGCGAAAATTTCACTTTAGTAATAGTGTCACAGTTTTCGAGATATTGGCACTTTTATAAAATTCTTTAACATTTCTACCTTGAGTCAATATTACAAATTCCACATCTCCAAATTTAGGTACAATGTAATTCTGTCTTTTCCTTAGAACTACAGAGCAATAAGGCTATCGAATGTAACCAAAGATGTGTTTAAAATGGTCACGGTTTACTTACAAAAAAATAAAAAAATATTTTTTTAAGATTAACAAATTTTTATCACTTAAATTTGATTCCTTAAGCTAAAAAAGTGTACTAGTTTATACTGGCATGTTTTATAAAAAGTATGTCCATCAAGTGTAGTTTTCAAAATATTAAAAGATTTACTAATATTCAATTTAAAATTTACAATATTGCACTTTAACTGCAAAATTAGCTCATTTAAAATTAACATATTGATTAGGATTTTTGTTTGTTTGTGAGCTCTTTTTTTGCACAAAATGTTATATTAATATCAGAAAAATGGACACAAAGGCGGGGTTCATTAGTCAAACTTTGATCAGTTGAACGAGTTGAGGGTTTTTACTAATATGCTTTAAAAAATACAAGGTTTTTATTATTAAAACACGGATTTGAATCTAAATTTAATGTTTAAATTGATGGCCACCAACACGAAATATATAGCATTAATATAGCCTAGTACACTTTTTTCAGCAAAAGGATTCATAGTTATATGATTAAAATTGGTTAATCTTTATATTTTTATTTATTTGTAAGTAAACCGTAACTATTTTAAACAAATTTTTGGTTGCATTCTATAGACTATTGCATTCTATTCTTCTGTAGTACTAAGAAAAAAACAGAATTACATTGTACCTATATTAGATGAGGAATTCGTAATATTGACCCAAGGTAGAAATATTGAAGAATTTTATAAAAGTGTCAATATCTCGAAAACTACGACACTATTACTAAAGTGAGATTTACATATTCTGACTAGTCATGACCTAGCACATCAGCACTCGCCGGGTTGACGTTGGTTTATAGGACACCCTGTATAATGGAAAAGATTACTCCCCATTATGGGATCTCTTATGAGTATCCAAAGTATTTTTTCGACTAAAAGCCTTATTACACATATCACATTTATAAGGTTTCAGCTTTTGATGGACAGCCATGACATGTCTTTTTAAAAGTCTTTGCTCCGCGAACACGTGCCCGCAAATCTCGCAGGGGAATCCTTCCCCCTTGTGCCAATTAATGTGGCAGTTAAAACTCCTTTTGTTCTTAAAAACTTTATGGCAGTAACTGCAATAAAAGCTGTCTCTATTGGAGTGTTTGCGTTTAAAATGCTCTTTTAGATACTCTTCAGTAGCAAAACTTTGAGAACAAACCTTACACTTGAAACTTCTCTCTCCAGTATGGAATGTCCTGTTATGAACAACTAAAGAATTTTTCAGTGTGAAGGTTTTATCGCATACGCCACATTTGAATGGTCTGCGATTTTCGTGTACAGACGATACATGCCATTTTAACTTGTGTGCTCGATCGAACAAGCGGCCACAAGCCTCGCATATGAAGACTGCCGACTGTCCCAAGTGACTCCTAATATGTTCTCTCAAGTGGTTGTTCCATTTGAAAACTTTATTACAGTACTCACACTTGTATCTTTGATTATGCTCGTTCACAAGATGCTCTCTCAAACGGCGCATGCGATTAAAACCGAGGTTACAAAACTCGCACTTGAAACGTGTCTCTTCACTGTGGTATGACTTGTTATGCACATCCAAATTCCGCTTCTGAGCAAAGGATTTATCGCACAAATCACATTTATAAGGTCTCAGCTTTTCGTGTACAGCCTCTACGTGTCTTATCAAGCTTCTTAAAACATTGAATTCGCGTCCACATGTCTCGCACACGAATACTTTTGACGTCATGTGGTGTTTAATATGGTCTGTGAAACGGAATCTGCGCGTAAAGATTTTTTTACAAAAATCGCAAACATATATGTTGTTTTTAGTCTGGGAATGTTCTAGTATGGCGTGCTCTTTCAAACTGTCTTGAGAAGCAAAAGCTTTAGAACAAGTCTCGCACAGATAAGGTTTGTCCCCAGTATGTAATCTCCTTTGGTGTTCATCAACCTGGCGCTTTAGACGGAATGTCTCAACACAAAACTCACATTTATATAGTATGGGAATATTTTGAATAGCTGCAACAGGTCTTTTCACATTGGATGAAATATTTAAAGCGTGTCTGCTGGTCTCACGCTTGAATTCGCGTTTTATTGTGACGTTGCCTGAAAAATAATAAACTGCTTTAGTAGGTTTTTATTATTTTCATCCACAACTGGTAAGCCCTTGACATTTTGAAACAACATGAAAAATCTTAAAACATTAATTAAAACTAAATCCAATTCAATTCAATACAAATTTAGGAAAAAATCAAGTAGTCATGTTTTTCGTGGATATCGACATTTGGAACAAGGCGACTTAGGTTAAGAACGTGGTCAAATGTAGCAAACCACATAACGCTATTCTGAGATATTCTCTACAATAATAAATAACCAATTTTGAGATAACTTATACTGCGTAGTCGTTCCTTTCACTCTAATATGGTTGAGGGGAAGCGATAGCTGAATCTCGTGTTATACTCGTGAGCGGGTACTTTCCGTGTAAACTGGCCTACTCTTGTCAACGGCATTAATGACATTCAATGATTATAATGTATAACTTCTCGTGTTATATTAATTTTATGTTCTAATGACACACTTTGTTTTATATCAATGATTGTATTTTGACGTTATTAACTAATGAATTAACGATTGTCTATTTTATTTTTTTCCAAAAATAACATTATGTATATGTAATTACCAGTGATCGGAATAGGTAGACTATAAATGCCTAAAGTTCAGGAGAGGATATAACACGAAGTTGTTGAAACCACCAAATATTATAAATGCCTAAAGTTCAGGAGAGGATATAACACGAAGTTGTTGAAACCACCAAATATATTGATTAACTTTTGTTACTTTTTTTAAATTTTATTTCTGCGCAGTGACTTAAGTAAAACCAGCTATGTTACGACTCAAATATTTCATTTTGAACTGACTTCCAAAAAGGAGGAGGTTCTCAATTCGACTGCATGTTTGTTTGTCGCAGATTGTGAACCAATTTTCATGATTCTTTTTTTATTCAATAGGATATGCTCCCGAAATGGTCCCATATAAATTTTATAAAAATCAGTGTAGTACTTTTTTCAGATAATTTAAAAAATCAAAACCAATAATGCAAAATTGTACTAGGTTGTTTCGATGGAAATCGGTTTTTAACGTGTTTAGCGTTTCCAATTATTGGTTCAAAGATTTCTAGATATATCTAAAAGCCCACGATAAAATAAAATTAAAAAGCAACAATAAAATTAAAAAGAATAACAAAAGTAAATTCATGTATGTTGTGGTTTTAACAACTCTATGTTATATCCTTTCGTGAATTTTAGGCATTTATAGTCTACCTATTCCGACCACTGGTGATTACTAATTTATGACTATCAGAAAGAGTGTGATTTGCACCTATTTTTTAAAAAAAACATCTTGAATCTTGTAGATAAAGTTGGATAAAACATTTTACGTTACATTATATTTTACATATATTACATTAGATTTTAAATAAAAAGAACATTTTTCACAATATTGTTCCAGAGCACCGGCAACCGTCCATGGTTTCGTATTTACCTTAGAAGCCTTCATAATTTAATTTAAATTGCAAAATAAATAACTGAAAAAGTACTTGTACCGTTTTTGTATGAGGGTTCGGCTAATATTCCATAAACAATTTTACACTGAAGTTTGTATAAAGTTACGACTTTTTCAGATATGTTAGGTGCCACAATTATTTTTTGGGCCTGTTTTTTATTACTTTGAATTTAAAAATGCATGGTACGATATATTTTTATTGTGGCAACACTAAAGGACATAGTTCTTCACGAGAACAGGTCATCTTTGACGATAATGTCCGACCAGGAATTCTCGACCTGGAAGTACCGTAAAGGACTTTGTTGTAAGAAAATGCGCAGCATTGTACTATTCAACACGAGGATTTCCAGGAGTTATCCAATCTCCACTGTAATCTTCACTCTGCTCTTCACTCCACCCCATTCCAATCTTCACTTTACTCTTATTTCCAGTCCACTCCACTCCATTCTCTACTCTACTCTCCCTCCACTTTTCTTTATTAAGCACTCTACTACTCTACGCACCACTCTACTCTAATCTCCATTCTACTCTCCACCACTAATGTTCATTCTACTCTACTCTACACTCCACTCTACTCTCTTTACCACTCTATTCCACGATACTCTCCACTTCACTCATATTGCCTGTTAGTTCCTAAGCTACTGTTGCTTCATAGATAAAAAGTCATATAATTGTTAATCAAAAAATGATATTGACAGCGACAGCTGACAAACAGACAGATGAAGGGTCCATATAATGGCCGACACAATAATATAAGACCTATTAATGTTCAACATGATAATGCCAGGTAGATAAAACATCGCTTATTCCCAGTCGTTACCACTGGCTTTGTCGCCACTTGCGACGAATAGGATTTTTTTCCATTTGTCTCCAGTGGTGACGAATTTTCTATTTACATTCGTTGCCAGTAGTAAACAGCATGCACTATAGTGGAGAGTGGAGTAGAGAGTAGCGTGGAAAAGAGTGGTAAATAGAGTAGAGTGAGTGGAGTAGAGTAGGGTAGCCAGTAGAGTGGTGGAGTAGAATAGAGATTAGAATAGAGTGGTGGGTATAGTGGAGTAGAGTATAGAAAAGTGGAGGGAGATTAGAGTAGAGTGGAGAGAAGACTGGTGAGTAGAGTTGAGGGTGGAGTGAAAATAATGAAGAGAAGAGTGGAGTTGATAGTTTAGTCGAGAGTAGTGGAATGGAGTGGAGAGTGGTAGAGGTAGAGTGGAGAAAAAAGAAAGAAGAGTGGTAGAGATTGGAGCAGAGTGGTGAAAAGTAGATTGGAGAGATGTGGTGAAGAGTAGAGTAGCATACCGTGGAGATTAGAGTGGGAGTGTTGAGTAAAAAGTAGAGGAGATTGGATAACTCTACTCTTAACCACTACTTTTAATTTTACTCTCCACTCTATACTCCACCACCACTCGTCACTTCTGGACATTCTCGTGTTGAATAGTACCATGCCGCGCATTATTGTCTTACAACAAAATCCCATATGTTACATCAATTATCAGGTCGAGAATTCCTGGTCGGACATTCTCACCAAAGATGACCTGTTCTCGTGTAGAACTATGTCCTTAAGTGTTGCCATAACTACAATTAATATATCGTACTGTGCATTTTTAAATTCAAAGTAATAAAAAAAGGGAAGTTAAAAAAATAATAATTGTGGCACATAAATATCAAAAAATGTCGTAACTTTAATAAAAAGTCAAACTTCAGTGAAAAATTGCCTATCAAATTAATATTCGAATTAATGTTGGCTATTGCCTAACCCTCATACAAAAACGGGATAAGTCCTTTAGTAAATTACATACCACCGTCATAAACATGATCCTCGTGCCATTTCTTGTTTTCAATCTCAGCTGCTTTCACGTCATCAGCGTTTACGTCATCAGTGTCATCAACAGGAGGCGCAACTGTGGCTTTTGTTTTGGTCTCCGATTTAATAACGTCATCTGCTTTTTCATCTGCAATGACTAATTATTGCATGGTTTTTATAGTTAATATGTAAATACATACATTTTTTAATTTAACAATAATTGTATTATTCTTTTTATATTTTTATTCACAATTGGTACAAGCCCTTGGCACCATCTCACCTGATGGTAAATGAGGAAAATAAAATTGACGAATATAATATAAATTCAATATAAAATCGCCTACTACTATTTTTGTATTATTTTATTGACATTCGATACGTCTTACAACATAGAGTTTAAAAAAAATAAAAAACACGCTTTTAAAGTACATCAGACTAAAAAGTAAAAAATAATCCATATTAATATTATAAATGTGAAAATGTGTTTGTTTGTTACCTTCTCACGCTTCAACGCCTTGGCCAATCTTAATGCAATTTGGCATGCAGGTAGCCTGTGTCACAAGGAAGGACATAGGCTACTTTTTATCCCGTGAAAATAGCATAGCCCGATGCAATTCCCGAGGGAACTGAAAATATACTCTTTTTTGGTTAATTAACATCGCAACGGAGCAATGGACTGTGTAATTTTTTGCACCGAGATGGTTGAGGGGGTGGGAAATGACACAATTTACTAATAAGCATATCCTGACATAGTTCCCGAAGGATGTGGAGAAAATTCATGTCCACGCTCGCGAGCCACTTGCGGCTCGCGCACCACGCACCCTCTAAGTCAGTCACAAAAACAATGTCCACGCGGGCGAAGCCGCGGGCAAAATCTAGTTCCTAATAAGTTGAAAATATTAATGAACAAATTTCTAGTATTATTGTGAAAAAGCGTGGGGCGCTCTGTGCCATATTTTTCGTCTATCGAGCAACCCACACTTTTTCACAATAATACTAGTAATTTGTTCATTAATATTTTCAACTTATATTAAGAATTATTTTTTACTTTTTAGTCAGATGTACTTAAAAAGCGTGTTTTTTAGTTTTTTTAAACTCTATTTATTTTTTAGTTCAAACTTATGAAATTATTATATTGTCGCAGATAAGTCTACATAGTTTGAATTAAATCTGTCCGTTTAAATTGGGTCAAAATCGAGTCCAAAGGAGTCGGTTACATACAAACATACAGGTGAAGCTAATAAAAGCGTGATAAAAATTGATGTGCGATGTGGTGAACGCGGGTCCGCGCGAACTCCATGCTGGCAACTGGCGTGAAACCGCACAAGAAATAGTAAGTAAAAAATGTAGTTTTTTTTCATATATTTTTGAGTCATAAAAAGTCGAAAAAAAAAAATGCACTCCGGGAATGCAATGCCGTGGGCGCCGCTCTCAGCTGTGGCAGTCTCGACCCTTGTACATACGGAAAAGCCTCGGCCCTCGATAGTGGCTAGTACATTCGTTTTATTCGCTCACCGCCGCGAATCGCTCAGCACTCGCCGCGCCACAGTTAGCGTCACTGTGGCATAGTTCGTACAATTTCCTACACTTGGTTTAGCCGCTTGATGCTTGAATAGCGGCGCGAATTGCGACCAATTGGCCCAGGCCCTGTCGGATTCTACAAAAGATCTCCGGTCGCGTGACATGATTTTCAAAACGAAGATGGCTGTCCATAAGTACAGTGTAAACTCTGTAAAACGTCACTCGACATAACGATTCACTCTTTGAAACGTCAAAATTTTCTGGCTCCAGTTGGTTTACTTTGACGTTAATGTCTCTCTGTGTAACGAAAACTCCCAATAACGTCACAAAACGCCCGGTTCCTTGAGTGTCGCTATATAGAGTTTACACTGTATTCCCAATTCCTTGCCTGGCTCTATCGCTTGGCCATTTATTTTAACTGAGGGATAACATGCAGCCAAGCTTTGAAGTAAGCTTAGTGCAAACAAATAAGACCTTTGACTCAGAAGGTCTAAGAACCGAACAGTTATCGACAGATCCGCAATGCTTTTCGATGTGACTCTCATATGCATTCTGCAAACTACGTTGCAAAGTCATCAAGATGAGATATATATGCTATCCTATTCTATGCTATTAAACGAGCAATATCTGATGTTTTAAGGCTCTAACAATTTATTTCGATAAAATTCACTTAATGAGTGTTTTGTCAATTTCTGGGAAAACGCGTCTTTTCGAGTTTTCACGCACATAGTCTTTTCCGCGCAATAATATTGGTATTTTCACTGCACCTAACCACACCCCGGACACTGCATACAACATTCGTGAAAGTACATTTCTAAAAACAAATGACGGAGCAAACAAAATCACGGCTAAATCCTATACGTTCGAGAACCCAACTACAGGGTGTTTGGTGCATCATGTGCCAAATTAAATTGGCCGATGAGAGAGGTCAGTTAATCTTTCCTATGCCCTACGGATTATTTTTAAATACGTTTTTTGACAACTTTTGAAACTTGAATTTTAAAAAAACTATTGGCTGTAGCCTCAAATTTTAAATTTTATTTTGATGTGCACTATAGTATGGTGCTACTAAACTTAAAATTACTGGCAGTTACCATTTTTTTTTTATTAACTCTCAAAGTTTTCGGAAGAGGTAAAGATGAACTTAAAAGAAAATTTTACATGAGTATAAAAAAAACTAAAAGCGATCGGAATCTTCCAACTCCCTCAAAAGTTCTCCAGTCTATTCTCTTTCCAACGGTATGCCGCTTGCCATAAAATAACTTAACTAATTCGCAAAATTTGTGCATCGGGCAAAATCAGGATGATATTCAAAATTTAGGTTGAAAACATTTTTTGCGTAAATAACACGTGCGAAACAGGTTGTGAAATAATACGAAATGTTGGCCTTTGTTTCACATTGAAATTACGTGAAGTTCGAACTTTTATTTGATCTGAGATTTTATGCCGATTTGCATCAATCTCAGGCAACAATACACTAACTACATCCTAATTAAAATAAAATAAACTAGAAGTACGTACCTTCGATTTCACCCTCATATTCATTTTCCAAATAATCGTCATCGTAACCTGAAAGATGACAAATATAAATAACATCACAATTTTGTTGCAGCAGTTAAGTTATCGAGTGGCGACCGCGCACCGGAAGACGTAGCGTAAGCAGGCCTTCCGCCCGGACCGACGACCTAGTGAAGGTCACGGATAGCCGCTGGATGGGGGCAGTGAAGATCCTTGGGGGAGGCCATAGTTGAGAAGGCCACTTCCTTCGACTGATGTACACGGCTTCGGCTCATTGGATCGCTACACCCATCAAGTTTTAATTTTAGATACCCAGATTTTATTAACACTGTGTATTTGTTTAAAAAAAGGAGTGTGTGGTTTTATGAAACCATGGTAAACGTGAAACTTTTTTTCATATTATAGACATTTACAGAGCACGAAACGAACATGGCTGCTCTCGTCTTGGAGCTACGGTACAGAGGACGAAACGATAATGTAATAAAAGTTTCACTCCTCTTGGAGCTACGGTACAGAGAACGAAACGATCACGGCTGCTCTCGTCTTGGAGCTACGGTACAGAGGACGAAACGATCATGTAATAAAAGTTTCACTCCTCTTGGAGCTACGGTACAGAGAACGAAACGATCATGGCTGCTCTCGTCTTGGAGCTACGGTACAGAGGACGAAACGATCATGGCTGCTCTGACGAAAAAGTTGAGACGATGTAATAATATCTATGCAGTCACGCAACACACAGACGAAAAAGATTGAGACGATGTAATAAAAGTTTCACTTTAAAAAACCTGGTTGTCTGTAGTCGGTCTATCATACAGACGATAATTTTACGCGATAACAAGTACCCGTCCAATTCAACGTCCGCGTGGTCTAAAGCACACAAGCGTTCGGCTTGTGACACGTTATCACGTAAACCTATCGTCCGTAAACCGAATTTAGAGACAACATCGTTTTTTCTGTATAAAAGGGCTAAAAAATGGAACTAAAATGTTTTTTCCAAGTTGGTTCAATTATTCAACCCATGAGGACTTTTCTATTCAAATCTAGGAATAGGGTTCCTTATCAAGTTATGGGTTACTAGCTGCTTCCCGCGGCTTCACCCGCGTGGACATCGTTTCTTTGACTTTTCGAGGGTGCGCAGTGCGCGAGCAGCAAGCGGGTCGCGAGCTTTAAAAAAAGTAGCCTATGTGTTAATCCAGGTCCTAATCTAGTCTACCTACCAAATTTCAGTATTTTTTGTGTGAAGAAGTAACACAAACTTTTGCCTTTATAATATTAGTGTGATTACTAAGCCTATGCTGTCCATCTGTCTTTCTTTTGAACTGTGATAAGTAGCTGGCTGAAACTTTCACAGAATATGTGAAAAAAACTCCCCATGCTAACAAATTGTTTTTGAGATAAAAAATTAATAGTTTACATAGTTCAATTGATCAAACCATGTGTTCTTGAGACTCCTCGTGGTTCGATTAATCGAACAAACTATATAGTACTCACATTCCGATAGATTGAACCACATGGCAAGAGGCAAAGGAAACAAAGCCTAGACAGATACTTTGGAACAAACATAATACTCACTTATAATAATGACCTGATTTTCAATTGAAAACTCTGCATCAGAAGTGACAACGGTTTCCTGATCTGAAAACAATACCGTAAATGTTAATTTTAGTTACAACATGACCAACCTATTTTTAAACTACTAGCTTATGTCCGCGGCTTCACTCGCTTTTTTTTTCTCTAGATCCCTATCCCAGATCAGGCTATTCTGATTAGCAGTCTATATATATATGACTTGCCAGCTCTATATATAGCTGGCAAGTCATCACGAGACTCCTGCAAGCCACTTTTTAAGGACTTTGGTCTGTTGCCACTACCCGCACTTTATATATTTGAGCTTTGTGTGTTTGTGAAGCAACATCTGCAATTTTGAACTAAGAAAGCTAGAATCTAAAACATTCAAGACAAAATTGTTTAAATGGCTTTGTGACAAAAATTATTATAGTGTTGTTGAATATCTCTCTGACAAAAACAAACTTGTTGACATTTCAATTTCTTTTTTTTAAGATTTACGTGACATAATAATTATAATCTAATTATGTTAAACATTTGCATGCCTTGCACAGGTGAAACATGATTGCACTATAAAATTATACTAAACATCCTACTACCAAGTTTGATGCAAATAAATTATCATTTCATTTCATCATTTCATTATGTCATTTCCCATTCCTCAACTATCTCTGTGCAAAAAATCACAACAATCCATTGTTCCATTGTAATATTAACTATTTACTAGAGACTATTTTTTCAGTTTGCTCAGGAACTGCCTCAAACTATGCTATTTTCACGGGATAAAATGTAGCCTATGTCCTTCTCCGTGACACAGGCTACCTGCATGCCAATTTTCATTAAGATTGGTCAAGGTGGTGAAGAGTGAAAAGGTAACAAACAAACAAACACATTTTCACATTTATTATATTACATTTATAATATTAGGTACGGAATAATATAAGGATATACTCAAACCTATTATGATTTCAATCATCTCAAATCCAACTTTGCAATATCTTCAATTTCCAAATGTGTCTCAAAACTAAGATCTTTGACCAGTGTGTGTTGCCAGTGATTACATAAAAAACTGAGACGCTTACTCTGGGCTTCATATAGCTCAAGGACACGCACAAGACAGAAGCTTCCCTACGCAACTAAATCGGAAATAAAGAGATCCATCACAGAACCATAAGAGACAGAACACAGGATCGCGAAACTTACGTGGCAGTGGGTGGGGTGGACCAACAACCTTATGGCGGTCTTGGATAGCCGCTGGATGAGGGCAGCGCAAGACCGGTGGTTGTGGAAGGCCCTGGGTGTCTTTCAGCCAATATGATGATGATAACTTGATGATTCTGTGAGCTATATCGGTAACCTTGTTTCTCCTATGGATCTCCTCATTTCTGATTCAGATTCGCGCACCGGAAGACGTAGCGTAGGCAGGCCTCTCACATGAAGGACTGACGACCTAGTAGGGATCGTGGGAAGCCACTGGATGCGGGCAGCGCAGGAACGATCGTCGTGGATACCCTTGGGGGACGTCTTTGCCCAGCACTGGACGTCTTTCGGCTGATATGATGATGACTTGATGGGGTAGCAAAAGGCTGATGGCGCATGGATGAATAGAAGTGCATGCAGACATCTGCACCACCACAGCAGTTATCAGTTTTTTCAGCTACTAGCTTTCGCGTGGCTTCTCCCATGTGGTTTTTACAACTACCTTCATAGTGAGTGAGGCGCAAGCCAGACGCGTGGTAATGTGTTCTCTAGATCTCTCAGGAAATATATCAAGCTATGCTAATTAACAGTCAGTGTCACTTCCCACCCCCCCAACCATCATTATGGTCAATCTGGCAAGTCGGTTAAAAAATGAATCTTCCCATAGATAAAAGGTTAAACTTACTTTTGCAAAACTCCTCAAATGTTTCCTCGCACGCTAACACTTGTTCCTTGAAGCGGTGTGCAAGCCGCAGCTGAACAATGCATCGCTCGCAAATTGCATAGCTCGCCTCAACCGTAGGAGAGTTGTTGATCTGTGTTTTTTAGAGCAGGTCATAGGGTAAGAAACCATACAGGGGTACAATTGAGGTTCAAAGTGATTACCGATAATTATAAAATTAATTGCAAAAATAAAACATAATTATTATAGTAATTATCTTTGGCAAAAAGCTAGCTTTGCGATATGTGCTGCCATGTTTATCCAAACACAATTAGATGTTTCGTGACATATCAAAACGCTTCAAAACCTCGAAAAAACTTAAAAAAAAACGACATAAAAATATGAAATTGTTGATTAATAAAAGTGGTTAAGCATAAAACAATTAAAAGTTTGTTTTTTTCTACATAACATATTTGTATTTTCATTTTTAGTAAAAAAGAGCCCAAAGGAAGAATTAACGCTGATAATTATCATGATAATTATTCTTATTCTTTAACATTTAGCAGTGTCCCTGTCGCTCGGGCGTTGGGCCATTGTTTGACCGAATATGTATGTAAAACTTCGGTCAAACGTGCGAGTCAGCGGCGCGGGAGCGAGACGCGTCATTCGCGCGGCGGACTTTAACCAATCACACCACAATTGTGGTCGCGTCCTACGCAAGGCGCTATAAGACGGGCAGCGTCCGCCGCGCGACTCACGACTGACGCTCCCTCGCCGCTGACGCGCAGAATTGGCCGAAGCTGTAATGTAGGGTAAACACGTGCTAAAAAAAGAATATTCATACATTTGTAGCGTAAAATATCCAGCCCTGGTCAGATGAGCTAGTAAAAACTATTAGATTTAGACTACAGCAGTTTAATTGCTTGATTCAAACTTACATGTAATCCAAAGGTATCGCTAAGGAGCTCTGCGTAAATCTCTATCGCCCCATGGTAAATATACGGATCCTGCAGACTCTTAAACACGCCATCGGCGTGGCAGCAGCGACACAAAGTTTTCAAGTTCCGTATTTCGGTCATTTTTCATAGTAAAATATTTTATTTACCTATAATTTTGTAACATAACCTCTATCTACGAAGTAGCTATTCGTGAGCTATTCCTACGGTGCACATATAGTTTTTACCCATAAATATATCCATTTTTTTGTTGCTCTGGGTACAAAATATATCCATTTTTTCACCAATTTCGGTGGTTTTTATTATGAATCGGTAACTTCCAACTCTACATTTTTTTTCCTGAATGTTGGCTGTTTTGACAATTTTAGACAACTAAGAAACAAACAAAAGTCAACCCTAATGACGTTTGTTGTGGCTATTCTCACGGGTTGCTATGGGTTACCAGACAGAGTATCGAGACGTCATCACACCGGCCAGCTAGCCAGACGGAGTTGATTTTAAGCTTCACAAAACATAATTGTGAAAGGGATCCAAGTTCGATATCAACAAATTACGACTGAATGGGTAGGTTAGGTACCAAGCTCTATAGTGGTTCTTAAATCATCTTTAAATAGAAATATTTATTTTAGACTTCTCCAAATAATAAGGAATGTACAGTGGTTTTCATTTGCTTAAAAAAATGTTCTGTGCTACTACATGGTGTAACTTGGCAAGTTTTCACTATCCAATTTTATTTTACACACAGAACATAACAAATTTTTCTAACCAACTGAAAACCGTTGTACATTCTCTATTATTTGGAGAAGTCTAAAATTAATATCCATAGCCATTATTCAGGAGCCACTATAGAACTTGGTACCTAGTCATTAAGAACGCTGTATTTTTTTTATATCAAACTTGGCTCCATTTCACATTTATATTTTGTTGGTTTATCATTAATTTTTGTAAAATATTAATACAAATTTCCTATCGTTATTCAAGTAATACACATACATTTAAGATATTTTTGGTGGTACCGAACCCTCGGTGCGCAAGCCCGAGTCGCACTTAGCCAGTTTTTTGAATTTTTACTCAATGCGCCCAATTAACCTATATCAATTCCAAGACTCAAAATAAAAAGTCACCTGGAAGTGGTCTATATCATTATTCCCATGTGTTCTGCACCACCACTGTACGGAACCCAAATTTCGTGATTCCGACTCGCACTTGGTTTCTCTTTTTTCTTTGTATACGCCTATTAACCTACCAAAATGCCAAACTAGTTTCTAAGTCACCTGGAAATGGTCGTGGTCGGTAATGGAAGGAACCCTTATTACGCATTTTTTTTGTATACGCCTAATGTAATAACCTACCTCGATGGCAAATTTCAAGTTTCTAAGTTACGTGGAAGTGGTCTATAATTTTGATACGTCAGTCAGTCAGTGAGTGAGTTATAAAAATAGTGATTTTCGCACGTCATTAAATCAGAAATGGTAAAAGATGTATATAAGTTGCATAACCTATCTGTGGTAACAAATCTCTGTTCAGAGGTATGATTTAGCGGTAGGGATTTAAAAAAGACAGTATTATAATTATTATTAATGTAAAATTTTAATATGTAAACAAAGCTAAGGTTTCTTATCCAAGGTAACTATCTAATTAAAATTTATCAATTAGAAGTACTTAATAACTATTTGAGAATACACTAAGACAAATTGTATAAATAGAAGGTAGTAACATTTTACCTAACTCTTGCCGCCAAACATTAGTGTTAACTGGATTGATGTGTTCCGGCTTGGATATAAGATAGCCAGATCCCAATCGCGTTCAAGCCGGCTTTTATCTTGGGCATCATCGTCACTTACCATCAGGTGAGCTGATGCCAAGGGCTTACCAATTGTAAATAAAAAAGTATTTTATGAATTCTTGTAAAAAATGTTTTTCTTCACTAGGTACCTAGGCCAGGAGCTACCAAAGTTTGCATCGCGGCGTCTGCTACTCACTGAGAAGTGAGTGAGTACTTTATAAATAGACTACTGACCTCCGACCAATTAACAGCTTAAAGCCACGCAAACAACGGTTTACATAATTAATTATTGAGTTTTCCATAAAAAAAACAACTAGATACAAACTTAAACGCATATTATTCACGCACTCTTATCCTGTGGTACAATTAACCAGCTATCTAAGGAATGTTACTAACTATACCAAAGATTAAAGACTATTTACTACGTAAAAGAAGGTTAACTCCGCAAAATCATTTGAATGAATGGCGACTCTTGCTACGACACAATAAAGTGCAAATTCAGGTTGACAGCGCTAATGTAATTACCTACAAGTTGCCTCTCTTTCTATCGGGTAACTCTTATCTTTTCTGACTACTGAATTTGCACCTTGCAAGGGGCCGCACGGCTTGGCGCGGCGTAGAGCAAAGCGTAGGTACATTTTTTACATTTTCATACCTACAGCGCAGAGTGCGACAGGCCTGACTATACACACATACAAATAAAATAATCCAAAATTACGAATGAAAACTATAACACTACAAACACTGCTCTGTCCAATGAAAGGCGCTGACTCAGCACAAATATTGTGGATTGTGTGCCCACAGCCCCACAACGCTGATATTATTTCCGTACCAGTGGTTGAGACGTGTAAACCTCAATGATCATCTCATAACCAAAGAAAAAAGTGGCCACTTAAATATGCCTTTATCATCATACCAGCTCATATACGTCCCCACCGAGGGGCTCGATCCTACCCTGAATTAGGGCGATTGGACCTTTATTCCTGCACTTAGCATAACTAAGTTTCAAAAAACATAATTCCAAGCCCTGGACTATCTGAAAAAAAAAAGTATAGCTACACTGTGCATTATTTCTCGTTAAGCCTTCGTCGTCTGTCATAGTCGGGCAAATCAAAGCAAATAAACTAGAGATGAGTGTTACAAAACGTAAATAGTTTCAGAAACTGTGTATTGCTGTTAAACCGAAAACTATGTATACGCTTATGCAAAAACTGTTTATCGGACGAAACTATTTATTGATCAACAAACAATCTCACTCGAACCGTAACGGAAGAGTAAACGAGATAGAGGACCGGCTTTCTTATGCCATGTACACGCGCGCGGTCGGGAAGCGAAATAATTCAATGTCAGTCAAAAATTAAAAAAGAGCCTATTGTATTTACGTACAGAGTCACTTATTGTTTGATAATTAAACTGACCTTTGGCCTTTAACTGTGGTAAGTGACTCAGTCACAGATTACTAAATAGTTATGACTCAGTTTATAGTGCAAAGAGGTGACATATTGAAGATTTTTCTATATATATATATATATGTTTTTTTTGTTTTTCTTTTATATATATATATATATATATATATATATATATATATAAAAGAAAAACAAAAAAAACATATATATATATAGGAAATATATATATATATATATATATATATATATATATATATATATATATATATATATATATATATATATATATATATATATATATATATATATATATATATATATATGTCGGAGTGTCATTGAAAACGCGACCAATACCAGCTCGAGATAAGTTTACATAGTTACACTTTGTTTGGATCAAACGTCAGGTATTAGTACCTGGGTGAAACCGGTGGTGGCGTGACGATCGCTTGTACTCGTGAGACGATCGTTTGTGGTAGCAAAGATGATGTATTAACGGAAGGCTGTTTGTGCTGCCACACTGAGTTGAGAATTTATTAGATCTGTGGAGAAGCCATATGAGCTGGACGTCAGTCTCGAGGCAGACACTTTTTGACGGAGCGTCGAGCAGAACACAAGTAGTGGTGATCTGTGAGCAAAATGGACGTGTCACGCCATCGCTGTGATCACCGCGTTTGCATCCATTGTTATCCAAGGCATCCTGTACAATTTCGATTACCAAATGATCAAGACTATTGAAGAAGGACCTCTGTGATATAGCTGCATTGTTATTTCGACGCCCAATACCGAAATAGTTAAGGACGTGAACCACGAGGCCATCCATAACCTAACCACCACCTTCGACATCAGAAGTTGGATTGTTCCCTGCGCTCGCAACAAGTGGACAACGACGAGAAAATGTGAAAATTGATGATGGAGCAGCGAAATAAAAACTCACTGGCAACAATTCTTCGTGCTGAACATGCTGCGATTGATTGAGGCTATGCGAGCACCATCCTACATCTGCTGCAATCATATTGCCAGCATTCAACCGGAATATACCGGAAGCTAATCCACGTGCACGGCGCTCAACTGTCGATATCTTCCTTACGGAACGACCATTGGAATGAGGTGACAGCGTGGGCTGTGCTGGCAGCAGCGGAGATGCACGTGAGCGGCGCGTGCGGCTTCTGCGAAGTGCGTGATGTACGCGGTGTTACGAAAATCCGGTGAGTCGTACCCCTTTTGTTTTGATGGTGGTAGTAGTACGTGCGTAGTACTATTACCTAATCTGTAGTGGTGCCTACTGTTCTCTCGTTAAAGAAAGTTTCGTGTATAGATTTTCGGGAGTGTGTTCAATACTAACGCACTATTGACTTTTATAGGCAACGCTCACGTTTACTGTACAGAACAAATATTGAGTGAGGGTAGTATTGACGGGAATCATTCAGAATTTTTATTTTTTAGTTATGCCAGACGAGTACCTACGTGCCAACCTACGTACAACAATACGTGCCAACAATATTATGATCGGTTCAGATATTTTAAATCTAGGATTGACGGTATTCTTAAACGAGTCTGTCAATAACAAAACAGCTTGACTGTCGGTAAGGATGCGAATAGAGTAGTTAGTCCCTTACCCTTCTAGTAGTGATTGCATTAGCAGCTAAAATGATGCCTTGTGGAAAGTACTCTTTCACATGCTTTTGGATTTTTACTTGTGACACAACGTTGTGATTGAACGGAAGATTTAAAAAGAGGACTCATTGTAAATATGATGATTCATTTAGTTAACTAGTTTCGGTTATACAAACCTTAACCAAGATTGAAAGTATTGAAACCCCTTTAAGCTTTTATAATATTGAGACTGACATTTTTACATGGAGTAAAAAAAAAACCTTTATTAGCTTTCGTAGTATTGGGACTGATATTCTCATTGAGCATAGGCCAAAGTTGTTGCCTATTTTTAATAGCTTTCGCGATGAATTTGTCGAGGGCATCCTTAATGCCCCGCTATCGTATAGACCCTATGTAGGTAGATTAATTTCGGTGACCCCAATAAAATATTTTGTTTACCAATTGTAAAAAAAAAAAAAAAAAAAAAAAAGAATAATAACAGGGTAGTATGCGGAGTGCAGTGGTGGACGTCTTACGGCTGATGTGATGATGATACAGGATTCATGGGCTGGAGGCTGCGAATGTCATAAGCCCCGAAGCTTTCCCTTTTTGACGGCCTTATCATGCTGGTAAAGAAAAAGGATAGCATAGAACGCAAGTGTTGATAACCGTGAAAAAAAAAATGATAACATGCCTGAACGGAAATTGCTTCCTCTGATAGCTTGGAACATCGATTGACTTCATAGGTGGTCACTATTTCACCACGTCAGGCATAGCTAGTGGTTACATCAGGTGCATTCTTTACCTATTAAATCGAAATGACTGATTTTGTAACCTCTGTTCAAATACGTCCACGTGTCATTCGATCTACGTAATGCCCCCTTGTATTTGAACTTACGTTCATAAACGCTTTAGGCGCGTGGCAACGGTCAGGTGAATCTTAGCACGTTTAAACGTTGGTACTCTTAGTTAAGTGTCCCTTAAAATATGCTCACTTCCTTCGAGTATAGTAATGAGATTTCAATGTTACAAGTCCTTCCATGATGATCATTTGGCAGCAACCAAACTGTTGGGTTAACCGAGTTACGAAGTACAGCCTCCTGGAGTTGCTTCTAGGTACGAGTAAAGTAGCCTAACCTCTAAATGTCATGTTTGTCGATTACACACACAGGCTGTAATTTTATCTAAGTGAAGCACGACAACATACTAGTGATAATACGAAGAGTAACGCATCCTATTACAGGAGTTGTTAATCAGCTTGCTGCTGATGTGATAATAGACATGGGCCTCCCCCATGTTGGAGCGGTTTCACCAATTGTAAAAAAAAAAACAAAAAAAAAAACGCTACGCTTGGCGGGCTGTTTGGCGGTACAGTATGAGCGTGAAGGACGATGTTCCTTGTCCTCAAATTTTTAGTCCCTTAGTCACTTCTTGTGAAACCCTTGGGAAGAGATGGGGTGGTGTATTGCTCTGAGGCAGCGCCACTGGCTGATTTCTAGACAAAAGCTTAGTTTCACAAGTTACCTAACTTTGTGTTGTTACAAATGGAGAAGCGTTACCTACCACTTTAGATATCAAATACCGTCAGTTATTGAGGACAGACTACGTTAAATGCCCGATAGTGACAGTATTATTGACTTGGACAGAATTGATGATGGAGAGACTGAACCTCGACCATCTACTAGTGCAGATTAAGGACTTTTGTACTTGACCGTGATTTTAACGTTCACTAGTTTGTATTTTGAACCTTAGACGTAAACAATTTTTCGCAACTGGATGCCAATAGCCTCAGCCATTCGTAGACGTAGGCGTAAAACACCGAGTTGATTTTCTCGTTGCTGTGCGGCCACAACTGTGTGTGGCGTGCGTTTGGCTCGCAGGCGTATCACCGGGGAGGTGATGTTGGCAATGACCAGAAAGAGGTGATGTTTGAGATCGCCGCATGGAAGCGATAGTGTGGTTGGACACCGGAGGGAGGTGGTCCAAGACTCGCCAGGTAGGGTGACTGTGTTTTTGGGCGGACACCTGAGAGGTTGTCTGAGAGTCGCCAGGTCGAGTGACTGTGTGTTTGGGCGGGCACCGGATGGAGGTGTCTGAGAGTCGCCAGGTTGGGTGACTGTTGTTTGTTTGGGCACCGGATGGAGGTGGCCCAGAGTTGCCAAGATGGGTGACTGTTGTGGTGATACAAAATAAGGAGCGTAACCAAACCAAGTTAGATCCCAAATACCGAGGGCCGTTCAGGGTCGTAGAGGTCTTAGAAGGTGACAGATACAAATTACAAGCTTTGAATTTGAGACGAAGTTACAAGTATGCCCATGACCGTTTACGTAGTATGTCCGAAGGTTATTTGCCTCCGGATGTTGACGATGAATCTGGTGCAGAGGCGTCTACCTTTCAATGTTAATTGTATTGACAGATCGTAACTCAATCAATTGTATACAGTTGTAATTTTTTTCTTTATCGTTTATTTTTGTGTGTAGTACTGAAGTATTCCAACATGTTTCAGCGGTAAATGAAGAGTGCTGAATGGCGCTATATGTTTGCATGAATTGGCTGCTGCTTGTTTTGTCAGACTCGTTCTGTCATGATGTGTAGCAGGTACATTCGTGTTTTTGTAAAAAAGAAGTATCCCGTTTACCGGCTAAAACTGTTGATGGTATTCCGTCGCCTGTACTGGCGATGATGGTATTCCGTCGCCTGTATTGGTGATGATGATGTTCCATTGCCTAGATTGGTGATGATGGTATTCCGTCGCCTGTATTGGTGATGATGGTGTTCCATTGCCTAGATTGGTGATGATGGTATTCCGTCGCCTGGATTGGTGATGATGGTGTTCCATTGCCTAGATTGGTGATGATGGTGTTCCACTGCCTAGATTGGTGGTGATGGTGTTCCGTCACCTGGACTGGTGATGATGACTGATTGGTATTCCGTCGCTTGGCGTTAGTGATGATGATTCTTTGTGGTGTCCCGCCACCCGGATGTGGTGATGTTTAATTCTGGTGTTCCGTCGCTTGTGATTTGCGATGATGATTATGTTCCGTTCTATGTGCCCCTAAAGGTTGTAAATGGTTTTAAGGTTTCAAGCCTTGCAGCTGTGATTTACCTTGGAGACCTAAACTGATTTGAGATTGTTTGAGTTACGATGCTAATGCTGAGGTTTATTTAGTTTACGAGAGTGAAATTATTTTGGTTTTTTGAGGCTGTTAAAATGTGTTGTCACCATGATTGTAGTCTTGAATTAAAGCTTCACATTATTAGCGTTGCTTTTATTCCTTGAGCTGTGGACCTTCCTAATGAAGGTCAGGATTGGCCGAACGAAATGGAATCT
Organism: Coleophora flavipennella; assembly: GCA_947284805.1. Taxonomy (NCBI): domain Eukaryota; kingdom Metazoa; phylum Arthropoda; class Insecta; order Lepidoptera; family Coleophoridae; genus Coleophora; species Coleophora flavipennella. Next base: position 2,128,272 of record OX369253.1, read on the forward strand.
ACTGGCTACCCTTTTCTTTTTCAGGTTAGTCACCCGAGGACGTGTGACTCGCAGGATGGCCGTGTCGGAGTGTCATTGAAAACGCGACCAATACCAGCTCGAGATAAGTTTACATAGTTACACTTTGTTTGGATCAAACGTCAGGTATTAGTACCTGGGTGAAACCGGTGGTGGCGTGACGATCGCTTGTACTCGTGAGACGATCGTCTGTGGTAGCAAAGATGATGTATTAACGGAAGGCTGTTTGTGCTGCCACACTGAGTTGAGAATTTATTAGATCTGTGGAGAAGCCATATGAGCTGGACGTCAGTCTCGAGGCAGACACGGATTCGCCATACGGACTGTCGAATCGACTTGCGCCCGGAGTCGCCTCAACTTTTTTGCTATCTACCCTCACTATTTTTTAATAGTGCGGGTAGTCGCGCCCGTGCGTTCTTGCGCGGAGGGGATCGCCACTTAAGTCGCAGCTGAGGGGCCGGGACTGCCTGGACATCCGGAACCCTGAGTTTTCCTTAAAAGTCTACTCAGGGCAAAGGTTGATCGGGCATGTAACGCCCCTCTAGACTCGCGCATCCGTATCCCCGCCCGCTGCCCGCGAGTCGCTGATACTAGCACATGGGCCCGCCCGTGTGCTACAAGCCGCAACCGCGCCGCCGCAGAGCATCACGTCGCATCCCTGCTAGCGAGATGGCCTCGAGTTCCGACTCGGGGTCACCGCTCGCGTCCCGGTCGTCATCGCCGCATGACGACACCCAACAAGAAGCCCCGACGGAGGACCACGCCTCCATGGAGAGCGCGAGCACCCGCCCACCGCAGCCCCTCTCGCCCAGGTCGGCGTTGGACGTCGACACCGTGGTCGTCGCACGCATGTGCCGATCACGGATCGGGTCGGAGGAGCTCCTGAGGGCGATGGCGGCGCACTTAATGGAGCGCGAGCGCCACCTACTGGAGAACCCCGTCGAGCAGCCACCATTCGCTGAAGACAGCTTCGCCGCCGCCTGCCTCCACGCGGCGTGTTCGGAGCTGCAGCACATCCCGCTGGACCTGGAAGTCTGCACCGCCGTCGTCAAAGACACGGTGCCGGACTTCCAGCTGAAGCCCGCCAGACGCCTCCGAAGCCCCGGAGAAGAAGACTCGCCAGAGCAGCAGGCGAAGCGCCGCTGCGGCGAGTACGGAGACCCCCTGCCGCCGTGGTCGCACCGCGACCCACGAGTGCAGTCCCGTCAGCCGCCGCCCGCACCGGCCCCGAGGCGCACCGCGCCCCCCTCCACCGCCGCGCCCCCTGCGCGGCCCACATACGCAGAACAAGCCAAAGTGCCACCCTCACCTGCCGCCGACGCGATGTCCAGAGCCACCGCGCCGCCCAGCGATGCCGCGCCGCCCCGCGACCCCGCGCCGCACTGTGCCGCCGCCGCGCCGCCGCGCGCCGCCGCACCGCCGCGCGCCGCCGCGCCGCCCAGCGCCGCCGCAACCCCGCGTGCCACCGCGCCCCCGCGCGCCGCCGCGACCCCGCGCGCCGCCGCGCCCCTGCGCGCCGCCGCGCCCCCGCACGCTGCCGCGCCCCCGCGCGCCGCCGCGCCTCCTCGTACCGCCGCTGCTGCGAAACCCGCCGCTGCCCCCGCTGCCGCCGTCGGCCAGCCTAAGAAGGCCCGCTACCCTCCCTTGGTAGTGGAGTCCCTTCCGAACTGGCCGACACACTTCAAGAAACTCACCGAGGAGCTCGGGCGAGCTCCCAGCGCTCGCCCCTACGGCAAGGGGATCCGTTTCATCCCCGACGACGGCGAGGAATACCGCAAGGTGCAGCGGTACCTGTCTTCGTTGCCGGAAATAAAGTGGTTTTCGTATTCGCTGCCGGCCGAGAGGCCCCTCAAGGTGGCCATCCGTGGCCTCCCATCCGCCACCGAGCCCGCCGAAATCATCGACGCCTTAGCCGAGCACGGCTTCGAGGCGGAGCATGTCAAGGCCATCCGGGCGCGCGCAGGACGCCCCGGGTGTATCTTTTACGCGCAAATTCGGCGGACCACCAACCTAGCGCCCCTCTACACCATCGCGGAGCTCCTCCACATGCCGGGCATCGTCATCGAGGCCTGGCGTGGCAAGCGAGGACCCGCGCAGTGCCACCGATGCCAGGGTTTTCGCCACTCATCCCACGGCTGCCACCTCCCGCTGGCCTGCGTCCGCTGCGGCGATTCCCACGCCGCCAAGGACTGCCCACGGCCGCGGGAAGTCCTAGCGACCTGCGCAAACTGCGCGGGCCCGCACCCCGCCAACCATGTCTCGTGCCCGGTGTTCCGAAGGGAGCTCCGGAACAAGAGGGCCGGGACAGTCGCCCGGACCACCGCCTCTCGCCCTGCAGCCCCCGCCGCCACTGCGGAGCGCGCCGCACCGGCAGCGCCCGCCGTGCTGAGCGGCTCGGCCGCTGCACCCACGCCGAAGCCGAAGAAACGACGAACCCGTCGGAGGAGGAAGAGGCCCCTTGCCCCTGCTTCCGCCGCCCCCAGTGACGCCACCACCACCGTGATGCCTTCCAGAAGCGACATCCTGCACGCTCTGGAAGTGATCCAGCAGCTTCTCGCCCCAGCCGGGGCTAGAGAGACTGCTAAGGGCCCTGTGCCCTCTCCAAGGACCCGTCCATCGTAATGGGCGGCGGAAGCTGCCACGTCAAGGAGGCTACGCCTCGGGGACGTCTCCCCGTCGCCCCCTTCGGGGGCAACGAGAAGAACACCACGGAGGCAGACACTTTTTGACGGAGCGTCGAGCAGAACACAAGTAGTGGTGATCTGTGAGCAAAATGGACGTGTCACGCCATCGCTGTGATCACCGCGTTTGCATCCATTGTTATCCAAGGCATCCTGTACAATTTCGATTACCAAATGATCAAGACTATTGAAGAAGGACCTCTGTGATATAGCTGCATTGTTATTTCGACGCCCAATACCGAAATAGTTAAGGACGTGAACCACGAGGCCATCCATAACCTAACCACCACCTTCGACATATATATATATATATATATATATATATATATATATATATATATATATATATATATATATATATATATATATATATATATATATATATATATATATATATATATATATATATATATATATATATATATATATATATATAAACTTACATATATATATAAGAAAAACATAAAATAACAGTTATGTGAACTTCATATAAGCCTGTATTGCAAATAGGTGACATATTTTAGATTTTTGTTTTCAATCTTTCTACTGTTAAAAAAATAAATAAATATAAAAGAAAAACAAAAAAAACATAAAATTTATATACAGTTAAGTTAACTTTTAATTAAGCCTGTATTTTCATTAAAATAAATTTTTTGCAGATGTAGCAGTAGGCACGGTACTCGCCAATACATATTTACTGGAAATAACCAGTTTCAAAACCTGTTATATTCAAAAGCAAACCGATAAATAGTTTCGGTATTGCGAAAACGCTTATCGACCTATTGCTAAAATAAACATAACACCTAAAAGTAGCAAAGAATAAAGTTAGGCATGTCAGACTTGATGAAACATTTACCAATAGGTAATTTGAATTTGTTTAATAGGTATTTACCTTATTCGGATTTATCCTGGAATAATAACTACTATGTGCAGTTAAAAGGAAAAAGTATAATTTGTTATTTGGTGATAAAACAATAATAAAACACAAAAAATCTATAAACAGTCGCTAGAAGTTTGTAGACACTTCAAAGGGGTGCCGACATATATGTCTTCAATCAAACGTCAAAATAAGCCTATTCCGGTGCGTTCCTGCTCCGCACGAGATAAAAATCTCTACACACTCTCTACAAATGACAGATGAGAGCGAGACCAGTCTTATCTCGCGAGGGCCATGCTCAGTGTCGAGATACAACCGTTTTGTCGCGCTTCGAAGTCTACATTTGACTAATGTCAAATGTAGACTTCGAAGCGCGACAAAACGGTTGTATCTCGACACTAGACAAAATGGACCTCATGCTACGCCAGCAGAATGCGACTTTCTTTGGAGTTGTATGACTGCGTTCAATTTACGAATGGACTTATAAATTTACGTAAACAATTGATCAAAACAAGAAATAATTTATACAATCATCAAAAAGAGCTGAATCTTTAAAATTAAAGAGCTATATACTATTTATTTAAAGCTGACAAACATAATATAGAGATGGATTTAGCTCTAAAAGAGCTAAGTTGGCAACACTGATTAAACGCATGCGGAATAACGTGATGTGAAGCTGTCTTTATTCGCATACCCATCAGGATTCCGCTACCGCCGGCGGTAGCGGATAACTCTGCGGTTTGAATAGGCCTTAAGAACAAGGTATAATGGCCGTCACGATATAATACATGCATATAATGCATGAGCATGACCTATCAACGTTAACTTGATAACGCCCGTCCGAAAACTCACATACTGGAATTCCTGGTCGGCCATTATTGTGTCGGCCACTTCAACCATACATAAAAAACATACCCAGTTTCATACAAAATTGACTTGAAAAACCGTGCCCAGAGATATAATTGCTAGCTATATATCTGCAGTTGTTTGATATCAGACAAGAATGGAAATAAGCAAATAGGTATTTTCTACAGAAAAGGAGAAACGCGCATGCACAATAATGTGGTAAGATGCTGTCTGAGAAAAAAACAGGGTGTGGGTGGAGTCACTAAAACAGTAGTTTTTGTACCTGTCTTTTTGCTTTGACGATTTGTACCTTTAGCGTCTAAATAAAATACATTTCTCAATAACCAAAAAATAAAACTAAGGTATTGCTACAAAATTTTCATTTATTTTACTTTTGAAGATCAGATTTGAATGGGAATCGATTGTCATGTACAAAAGGGGTAGTAATGAAGTATATAAACGAGTGACTTGCTTCAAAAATATTTAGTCATCATATCAGCCGAAAAACGTCCACTGCTTGACAAAGGCCTCCCAAAAGATTTCCATGACGACCGGTTCTGCGCTGCCTGCATCTATCGGGTTCCTGCGATTTTCACCAGGTCGTCGGTCCATTGCGTGGGAGGCCTGCCTACGCTACGCTCAACTCTAGTCCAGTCATGTCTTACTTAATATTTTAGTCGCTCACTCAGTATTTTGAGTTGCCAAGTTTATAATTTTCAAAATATTACGTATATATATTATAAAATATAACGTATGTTTTACCAAAATCTTGTTTACAGGATTAAACTGAGGTACATATTTCGATAAGGGATGCAAATAAAACCTGAAAATACGTTTTATTTGCACCAATTTGGATTAAAGCGTCTTGACACTAAAAAGAGTGTCCACTACCAATTTCTTGCTCTGACACCCATATCTCAGTATTGTGTACGCATTAAGTAGGTTTTAAGACTAAAATGACCTGAATATTTTCGGTTTCCAATTGCATCTCCTGTTGAAATCACTAATGACAAACCAGCCCTAGAAGTAAATCTCTATGAATTTCCAACACATATATCATTAACAACTGGAGGAAAGGTCTGGTAGTAAGGTGGAAAATGGACTCCAAAAACATCACCCCCTTGCCTCTACTAAAGATTACCTATTATCACTTAAAGGCATATGATTTGTTTATTTTTCAGTAGACAGTTTTCTATTTTTAATCTACCGACCTGATAATCGGTGTACCGTGTACTTGAATTATTGTCAGGCATCCTCACTAGCTCGTGTTGAATAATTCGTGTCGAGAATCATTGTCTCCCCAAGGCAGGGAGTGGAGTCTCAATGTAAACCGATCAAATTAAGAAGGGTTTCATTTCTATTGTTTCAATACTACTACAACGACCATTAAATAAATAAATAATACTTGAGTTTTTAACTTAACAAATTGGTTCAATTTTTAATAAAATAAAATATCATGTCAAACTAATTCTAGGTCATAAGTCAATTTTTTTTTTATAAATACCTAACTAACTATCAGTCATTATATAACCCGCCCCTTACCGAACCCGGCGCAAAGGTGCCCATTACACCAGCTGCATTACCCCGCTGAATGGCAATGGCCAACCTTTGCACCAGGAACGAACCGGAGCGGGAGTCACCGCTTATATCATTAAGCCTCGCTCCCAAATCATTAATGAATTGCTTCGCATCTGTCCCCCAACTGCCCATAGTCTCCACGGCAAAAGGAATGAAACTGTATTGCGGAGCTAACGCCGCGTACTTCAACCTCATCTTCTGCGCAGCGGCTTCTGCCGCCGCCGACGGCAAGAGGACGGTCCGACTCAGGTGGCTGGCGGCTACCGTGCTGACGCAAGTTGCATCCCATATAAGGCACTTGCCGTTCTTCCAGGGCACAAGAGTCAAACCGTCCGGCCTCTTGCCATCAGACCTGCACAGACCCGGTGGCTCCATCAAACATGGCACGTTGGCCGATACAAGTGCTCTGCGGACGATGTCGTTTAGGGCATGGTGACGCGGAAATCTCCCTGCGCAACGGCGACAGCTCAGAGCATGGTGGCCATCGGCCCCCACCATAGAGCCGCAGGTGCATATGTGGGGTTCACACACCTTGCAGCCCAGACGCAGGGCCACCGCCACTCGCAAAGAGCAATCGTCCATTAAAGTGCCCAGGTGAGGCGAAGGCAATGCGAACAACCACGCCCCAGGCTCAGGTTGCGACACCGCCAGCAGTCTGGCCTTATCTGCTCCCGAAGCACCCTCAAGCAGGAGTTCCAGAGTCCTTTTCACCGGAACCTCATCCCACGCCCGCTGTACATGCGCAGCCTCCGGAATCGACGCACCCACGCTGAGAGCCCGCCAAGCATTAATGGCATCTGACACAAAGGGCAAACTCACCCCGTCACCCTCGGTTGGAAGAATAGCAGTGACAAGGTTTGCAACCCCATGCGCAGATGCCAGAAATGCCGGCAGGCCCACATCCCGCGCACGTCGTATCCCCAGACCCCCAAACCGCACTGGAAGAGTCGCCTGATTCCATTGGGGCTCCTCCAGGGAGACATTGAGGACAGACTCAAACACCGATTTCAGGGTAGCGCGGCTGTTCCAAAATAAAACACTGAATACGCCGTAAAATAAATTTTACACTAGCGCGACTTTTGAGAATTAGATTTTACATGTGTTTTCTGTTATATTTTACGATGTTTTTTTTGTATGAGAGTTAAAAATAATGATCCAACAGACTAGAATTAAAGATTTTTACTGCAATTGTTGTTATGATACAAAAAATATTTAATCTTTTACGGATATTCGGTGTAAATATTTGTTACATAGTACTATTCAGAACTAGAAATCTAATTTGAAACACAGAAATACACTTTTCAATGTAAACTATTAATTGCTATTTGGAAAATAATAAACAATAAACTACAAATCGAATCAAGTTATTTATTTTAGATTAGGTAAGTTTTTCAGACACAATCAAATTCACATATTCCGTTATAAATGTTAGTTAAAAATTGCCTTTACAAGGCAGAAAGTAAGAAAATATTTTTGTGTTTGGTTAATCTTCATCACTTTCATTATACTGGCCTTCAATTACTAAATCCAAAGTGTTTTCTTTTTCTGGTAAATCAATCCAAAATAATTCTCGGTTTTTAGGCATTGTCCTGCACAATTTATACAATTTTGATCTTTTTTGTTTTGTCTATCCCCCTAGGTGTATTCTCTTTCTCTGGTTCAACACTCTCATCAAATCTCGCTGGAAGAAAATTTATTTCCTTGTACTCGTCATTTTGAAAGCTTTCTATGTAACACATTTTTCTCGATCCTCGCGTAAATTTGACTTCTACGATATCCCTCAATTTAATTTTATGTAAATCGTCGTTTTGACGTCTAGGCTGTCGCTTCTTTTTTTGCCATTTATGAAAATCTTGAAGTTCAACAACTTGCAAATGTTTGCGTGCAGTTTTTATTGTATCTACTAAATCTTTGTAGTCGTATGTATCACCCTTTTTCTTTAAGGCCTGTTCAATATTGCCGTGTATCGCATCGGCGGTCATATGAGTGTGACCTTTAGTGAGATATTTTATGGTAACTGTTTGCAGAAATTGGCTGGCTATATTTGAATTAACAAATACAACTAACGCCGTGAACAGAAACCAATTCTTGTTTTGGCTACAGCAATTGTCTGACCAAAAAATGAAGTTTTCCGTATCCCTTTCTTCTCTTATAAATGCTAATATAGCATCTATTATCTGCGGTGCATCTCTTCCAGCTATCGCTTCGTGCCAGACACAACAATAGTTCTTTGCTCCTGGTTTGAGTGCAGCAAAAGTCATATTAAACACTACGAGTCGACTAACAAAGAAAGTATCTTTAACCTTAGGCATGATAGGTAGCAAAATAACTTTTTGCAAATCCATAGAATAAATTTTTAAAGTTCTTCCTTCTTCAGCCTCCTTGTCTTTATTGTATGCTGCTGTAGCCAATTTCGCTTTTGTAGAATGTTCTTCATAATTTCGAGCTATATCTTCTGGAATTTCATTTCCTGCAGACTGACAGTCAGTTTTTATCTTAGCATAATAGCCACAGTCTCCGCATACATCGTTTTCTGGAGTATGCAAAGAAACCCCCACATCTATCATTACTTTTCTGTAAGTTTCCTTGCTGCATACGCCTGGATGCTTTGATGTAAAGTCAGTGTATAAGTCTTTTAATGTCAAGCCCATAGCAATTGGGGTATTATGCCTTCTATAATGCGCTACGCATGGATTATAGGAATTAATGTGAGCCTCAATCAAGGGGTAGTTGCATTTTCTGGTGTTTTTCTTTCTTCCTCTATTTTCTTTCACTTGGCTCAGAAGTGGACCCCGTTGGTTAGCTCTTCTTAACTCGGTGATGACGGAATCCGAAGTATAGCCAAGTGTTTTTAAAAAAAAACTCAAGCAAACTCTTTCTTCTATTTCGTTTTTCTTCAACACATAATGTCACTGAATATCCAATAACCAGCCTTAAACACTGATTATCCAGGCATATTCTGTGTTTTAAATTTGTGATTGGATATTCTGTGTAATATGCTTGAAATATCAAAATTCGTGGCGTATTCTGTGTTTTCATACCTCAGTATCTCAGCCATTTTAAATGTTAACGGCAAAAGGATCTTTGTTTCATGCAGATTTAAACACGGTATATCCTAATTTAAAGAAAAACAGTTTTTACTAAGGATGTCATATTCAGTGTTTTATTTTGGAACAGCCGAGCGTCAAAGGAAGACACTTCCTCCAAGCAGCGCCATGTGGGGGTGGTGCGCAGCAAGTAGGTGATTTTAGGGAGGGCGAAGCACATACGCAGCAAAACAATCGCAACGTGGGCCGAAAGGCGTTTTAAACGTTCCCCAGCGGTTAGGAGAAACTGGGTTCGAGAAGAGATTGCCTCGGGAACTGCATCAAGAAATATAGGAGATCCTAACAGGTGTAAGTTGGAAGAAGAAAGTTCCTTGAGGCCAGGTAGAAGAGAGGCGAAGCGGCTCAAGTGTGTACGAGCCCCAGCACTACAGGGGAAGAATTCACATTTTGAGGAATTCACTGCAAGGCCAAGGTTTTTCAAACGAGGAATGAGGACCTGCAGATCCTGAAACACTTCCTCTGGACTATACTTGAGTTAGATTCGTAAATAACGACAAAATCAGTGATAAATAAAAACAGTAGTTACTTTAACTTACCGATAGATATTCTTTCTTTTTTTCTCTTTTTGTTATCATTGTTTTTGCACTTCTTAAAGCTAGACTTCCGACATCTTAGTGGACCACGAGAAAAATGAAACTTGACACATATAGGTTAGGTCCTGAAATACGCTACTTTTTACCCCGGGAAAACGTCATTCCCACGGGATAATCAAAAACAACGCCGGCGTAGCAGCGGGCGGACGACGGCTAGATTATAAAAAATATATTTGAGATTCTCACAACAAGCCCTTTCATTTGATACTAGCTGTTTCCCGCGGCTTCACCCGCGTGGAAGTTTCTATGACTTTTCGAGGGTGCACCGTGCGCGAGCCGCAAATGGCTCGCAAGCGTGGAAAAATGTAGCCTATGTGTTAATCCAGGTCCTTATCTGTCTACTTACCAAATTTCAGCCAGATCCATTAAATAGTTTTTGCGTGAAAGAGTAACAAACGTACATCCATACATTCTTACAAACTTTCGCGTTTATTAATAGCTTTTTCCCGCGGCTTCGCCCGCGTGGACAGCATTTTTATGAGTGTTTTAAGGGTGATTAGTAAATTATGTCGTTTCCCACCTACTCAACCATCTCTGTGCAAAAAATCACAACAATCGAGTATTTTTTTAGTTCCCTAGGAACTGCATCAGATTATGCTATTTTCCCGGGATAAAAAGTAGCCTATGTCCTTCTCCGTGACACAGGCTACTTGCATGCCAAATTTCATACAGATTGGTCAATGCGTTGAAGCGTGAAAAGGTAACAAACACATTTTCACATTTATAATAAGAGTAAGGATGGCACACGATAAAGTCTGCAACTTTTTTAACTTTCTAATTTACGCCCCATAAGTGCCCCCATGTTTACAATCCATTTTTGACGTTACTTCTTTGGGTCACCGACAAGGTGTTTGTTATACCTTCGCAGATTGTGAACTGATTTTCAATATTCTTTTTTAATTATATGCTCCCGAGTTAGGCTCATAAAATTTAACAAAATCGGTGTAGTACAAAAATCAAAATAATATTGCAAAATTTTACTAAGTTGTTGCGATGGAAGTCGTTTTTTTAACGTGTTTAGCGTTTTCAATAATTTTAAATCTACAGTTGATAAGTTGTTATTTCCGGAAAAATGAATTAAATCACCACCGATAAAAATGTGCCTACATTTATTTTTAAGTTATTTTTATTTTTGATTTGTTGTACGATAGACAGTGAAGGCCTCGCAAGAAAGTATGCACAGCGTTGCTAAAGAATTTATTTTCTCATTGTGGGCTTCGTTTGGAGCTCACATACAGGATGTCCCTTAAACCAACGTCTACCCGGCGAGCGCTGATAGGCTAGGTCATGAGTAGTCAAAATATGAAAATTTCACTTTAGTAATAGTGTCACAGTTTTCGAGATATTGGCACTTTTATAAAATTCTTTAATATTTCTACCTTGAGTCAATATTACAAATTCCACATCTCCAAATTTAGGTACAATGTAATTCTGTCTTTTCCTTAGAACTACAGAGCAATAAGGCTATCGAATGTAACCAAAGATGTGTTTAAAATGGTCACGGTTTACTTACAAAAAAATAAAAAAATATTTTTTTAAGATTAACAAATTTTTATCACCTAAATTTGATTCCTTGTGCTAAAAAAGTGTACTAGGTTATACTGGCATGTTTTATTAAAAGTATGTCCATCAAGTGTAGTTTTCAAAATATTAAAAGATTTACTAATATTCAATTTAAAATTTACAATATTGCACTTTAACTGCAAAATGAGCTCATTTAAAATTAACATATTGATTAGGATTTTTGTTTGTTTGTGAGCTCTTTTTTTGCACAAAATGTTATATTAATATCAGAAAAATGGACAAAAAATGGACACAAAGGCGGGATTCATTAGTCAAACTTTGAGCAGTTGAACGAGTTGAGGGTTTTTACTAATATGCTTTAAAAAAATATAAGGTTTTTATTATTAGTTTTTATTATTAAAACACGGATTTGAATCTAAATTTAATGTTTAAATTGATGGCCACCAACACGAAATATATAGCATTAATATAGCCTAGTACACTTTTTTCAGCAAAAGGATTCATAGTTATATGATTAAAATTGGTTAATCTTTATATTTTTATTTATTTGTAAGTAAACCGAAACTATTTTAAACAAATTTTTGGTTGCATTCTATAGACTATTGCATTCTATTCTTCTGTAGTACTGAGAAAAAAACAGAATTACATTGTACCTATATTAGATGAGGAATTCGTAATATTGACCCAAGGTAGAAATATTGAAGAATTTTATAAAAGTGTCAATATCTCGAAAACTACGACACTATTACTAAAGTGAGATTTACATATTCTGACTAGTCATGACCTAGCACATCAGCACTCGCCGGGTTGACGTTGGTTTATAGGACACCCTGTATAATGGAAAAGATTACTCCCCATTATGGGATCTCTTATGAGTATCCAAAGTATTTTTTCGACTAAATGCCTTATTACACATATCACATTTATAAGGTTTCAGCTTTTGATGGACAGCCATGACATGTCTTTTTAAAAGTCTTTGCTCCGCGAACACGTGCCCGCAAATCTCGCAGGGGAATCCTTCCCCCTTGTGCCAATTAATGTGGCAGTTAAAACTCCTTTTGTCCTTAAAAACTTTATGGCAGTAATTGCAATAAAAGCTGTCTTTATTGGAGTGTTTGCGTTTAAAATGCTCTTTTAGATACTCTTCAGTAGCAAAACTTTGAGAACAAACCTTACACTTGAAACTTCTCTCTCCAGTATGGAATGTCCTGTTATGAACAACTAAAGAAGTTTTCATTGTGAAGGTTTTATCGCATACGCCACATTTGAATGGTCTGCGATTTTCGTGTACAGACGATACATGCCATTTTAACTTGTGTGCTCGATCGAACAAGCGGCCACAAGCCTCGCATATGAAGACTGCCGATTGTCCCAAGTGACTCCTAATATGTTCTCTCAAATTGTTGTTCCATTTGAAAACTTTATTACAGTACTCACACTTGTATCTTTGATTATGCTCGTTCACAAGATGCTCTCTCAGACGGCCCATGCGATTAAAACCGAGGTTACAAAACTCGCACTTGAAACGTGTCTCTTCACTGTGGTATGACTTGTTATGCACATCCAAATTCCGCTTCTGAGCAAAGGTTTTAACGCACAAATCACATTTATAAGGTCTCAGTTTTTCGTGCACAGCTTCTACGTGTCTTATCAAGCTTCTTAAAACATTGAATTCGCGTCCACATGTCTCGCACACGAATACTTTTGACGTCGTGTGGTGTTTAATATGGTCTGTGAAACGGAATCTGCGCGTAAAGATTTTTTTACAAAAATCGCAAACATATATGTTGTTTTTAGTCTGGGAATGTTCTAGTATGGCGTGCTCTTTCAAACTGTCTTGAGAAGCAAAAGCTTTAGAACAAGTCTCGCACAGATAAGGTTTGTCCCCAGTATGTAACCTCCTTTGGTGTTCATCAACCTGGCGCTTTAGACGGAATGTCTCAACACAAAACTCACATTTATATAGTATGGGAATATTTTGAATAGCTGCAACAGTTCTTTTCACATTGGATGAAATATTTAAAGGGTGTCTGCTGGTCTCACGCTTGAATTCGCGTTTTATTGTGACATTGCCTGAAAAATAATAAACTGCTTTAGTAGGTTTTTATTATTTTCATCCACAACTGGTAAGCCCTTGACATTTTGAAACAACATGAAAAATCTTAAAACATTTATTAAAACTAAATCCAATTCAATTCAATACAAATTTAGGAAAGAATCAAGTAGTCATGTTTTTTTGTGGATATCAACATTCGGAACAAGGCGACTTAGGTTAAGAATGTGGTCAAATGTAGCAAACCACATAACGCTATTCTGAGATATTCTCTACAATAATAAATAACCAATTTTGAGATAACTTATACTGCGTAGTCGTTCCTTTTACTCTAATATGGTTGAGGGGAAGCGATAGCTGAATCTCGTGTTATACTCGTACTTTCCGTGTAAACTGGCCTACTCTTGTCAAAGGCATTAATGACATTCAATGATTATAATGTATAACTTCTCGTTTTATATTAATTTTATGTTCTAATGACACACTTTGTTTTATATCAATGATTTTATTTTGACGTTATTACCTAATGAATTAACGATTGTCTATTTTATTTTTTTCCAAAAATAACATTATGTATATGTAATTACCAGTGATCGGAATAGCTAGACTATACATGCCTAAAGTTTAGGAGAGGATATAACATGAAGTTGTTGAAACCACCAAATATATTGATTAACTTTTGTTATTTTTTTTAATTTTATTTCTGCGCAGTGACTTAAGTAAAACCAGCTATGTTACGACTCAAATATTTCATTTTGAACCGACTTCCAAAAAGGAGGAGGTTCTCAATTCGACTGCATGTTTGTTTTTTTGTATGTTTGTCGCAGATTGTGAACCAATTTTCATGATTCTTTTTTTATTCAATAGGATATGCTCCCGAAATGGTCCCATATAAATTTTATAAAAATCAGTGTAGTACTTTTTTCAGATAATTTAAAAAATCAAAACCAATAATGCAAAATTGTACTAGGTTGTTTCGATGGAAATCGGTTTTTAACGTGTTTAGCGTTTCCAATTATTGGTTCAAAGATTTCTAGATATATCTAAAAGCCCACGATAAAATAAAATTAAAAAGCAACAATAAAATTAATAACAAAAGTAAATTCATGTATGTTTTGGTTTTAACAACTCTATGTTATATCCTTTCGTGAATTTTAGGCATTTATAGTCTACCTATTCCGACCACTGGTGATTACTAATTTATGACTATCAGAAAGAGTGTGATTTGCACCTATTTAAAAAAAAAAACATCTTGAATCTTGTAGATAAAGTTGGATAAAACATTTTACGTTACATTATATTTTACATATATTACATTAGATTTTAAATAAAAAGAACATTTTTCACAATATTGTTCCAGAGCACCGGCAACCATCCATGGTTTCGTATTTACCTTGTAAGCCTTCATAATTTAATTTAAATTGCAAAATAAATAACTGAAAAAGTACTTGTACCGTTTTTGTATGAGGGTTCGGCTAATATTCCATAAACAATTTTACACTGAAGTTTGTATAAAGTTACGACTTTTTCAGATATGTTAGGTGCCACAATTTTTTTTTGGGCCTTTGTTTTTTATTACTTTGAATTTAAAAATGCATGGTACGATATATTTTTATTGTGGCAACACTAAAGGACATAGTTCTACACGAGAACAGGTCATCTTTGACGATAATGTCCGACCAGGAATTCTCGATCTGGAAGTACCGTATAGGACTTTGTTGTAAGAAAATTCGCGACATTGCACTATTCAACACGAGGATTTCCAGGAGTTATCCAATCTCCACTGTAATCTTCACTCTTCTCTTCACTCCACCCCATTCCAATCTTCACTTCACTCTTCGTTCCAGTCCACTCCACTCCATTCTACTCTCCCTCCACTTTTCTTTAATAAGCACTCTACTGCTCTACGCACCACTCTACTCTAATCTCCATTCTACTCTCCACCACTAATGTTAATTCTACTCTACTCTACACTCCACTCTACTCTCTTTACCACTCTATTCCACGCTACTCTCCACTTCACTCATAGTTGCCTGTTAGTTCCTAAGCTACTGTTGCTTCATAGATAAAAAGTCATATAATTGTTAATCAAAAAATGATATTGACAGTGACAGCTGACAAACAGACAGATGAAGGGTCCATATAATGGCCGACACAATAATATAAGACCTATTAATGTTCAACATGATAATGCCCGGCAGATAAAACATCGCTTATTCCCAGTCGTTACCACTGGCTTTGTCGCCACTTGCGACGAATAGGATTTTTTTCCATTTGTGTCCAGTGGTGACGAATTTTCTATTTACATTCGTTGCCAGTAGTAAACAGCATGCACTATAGTGGAGAGTGGAGTAGAGAGTAGCGTGGAAAATAGAGTAGAGTGAGTGGAGAGTAGAGTAGGGTAGCCAGTAGAGTGGTGGAGTAGAATAGAGATTAGAATAGAGTGGCGGGTATAGTGGAGTAGAGTATAGAAAAGTGGAGGGAGATTAGAGTAGAGTGGAGAGAAGACTGGTGAGTAGAGTTGAGGGTGGAGTGGAAATAGTGAAGAGAAGAGTGGAGTTGATAGTTTAGTCGAGAGTAGTGGAATGGAGTGGAGAGTGGTAGAGGTAGAGTGGAGAAAAAAGAAAGTAGAGTGGTAGAGATTGGAGCAGTGGTGAAAAGTAGATTGGAGAGATGTGGTGAAGAGTAGAGTAGCATACCGTGGAGATTAGAGTGGGAGTGTTGAGTAAAAAGTAGAGGAGATTGGATAACTCTACTCTTAACCACTACTTTTAATTTTACTCTCCACTCTATACTCCACCACCACTCGTCACTTCTGGACATTCTCGTGTTGAATAGTACCATGCCGCGCATTATTGTCTTACAACGAAATCCCATATGTTACATCAATTATCAGGTCGAGAATTCCTGGTCGGACATTCTCACCAAAGATGACCTGCAGGCGTAGCATGAGGTCATAGACATATGTCGCGCGCGACAAGAGAAAATTAAACTCTTTTTTTCCTTACTTGTCTTATCTCGTAAACATATATGGCGTCCCTATGTCAATGTCACTGGAAATGGCTTTTCATAGGGCTGGAAACAATTGAATGAACTGAATGGAAACCATTGAATGAAATGAATGTTAGTCGTGGTTGATTCAATGATGTAAAAGTTGTTTTTTCTTACATTGTCTTATCTCATCAACAAATGTGGCGTAGGGTTGGGAACCATTGGATGAACTAACTCTTATTATTGGTTGATTCAATGATTAAATGAAGTAAAAGTGAAAGGTTTGTTTTTCAGGTGACAGACCGATGGACAACGAAGTGATCTTTTAAGGGTTCTGCTTTTCCTTTTGATTTGAAGTACAAAACAAAAAAAAAATTGAGTTCCGTACACCCCAAGGAAATGATATGTGTAGATATATAGAAATTCCTTGCGTACACTAAAATATTGATTTATCGGCTGTAAAAGAATTTTTTTTTTAAATCTGAACATAATGCTCTGAAACAAAGATGACCTATTTTCATAACTTTCTTGTACTTTCTAATGCTACTAAAGATACGTGGCCATTGGCGATGCAAATATTCTAACTAGCACCTCTTGCGGCGAAATTTAGAAGTTTTCTAAGAACAGAACATTGACAGTTTTCGATAAAATTTATGTCACGGAAAAATGTATTAATTAAAAATCTGATTTATGTGGATTCTTGCTGCAAAGTGAATATAAAACTTTAAAGTAAATATATAACTGAATATTCTGTGAATATTTCAAGCGTCTACCTGTTGCCGTTATCAAAATCGAGCAAAAACGAGCAAAAAAAAAAGTGTGTGTGTCAGCTCCGACGCACGACTGGAGTTTACTACTTAAGTACAATTGACTAAACAGGCACGAAACAGGGATTTTGGCTCCCATGATCGCAGCTATAAATGATCCATCTGGTGTTTGGCAGCGACTAACCTCATATGCTTTGGATGCGGTTATACGAGCATATCTTAGGTCATACCATAAAGAGCTCTTACATTGGTTTCAAGTTGACTCTTCAATTAAATCAAGAGCATTTTTGTTAAGTTTCTCTTGTAATGTTTCTAGTAATTTGTTGACATCATTCTTTATATCATCACTCGCTTGAATAAGGAAATGATGAAGTGAAAACTGTCGAACATCACAGTCGTTCTGATACTTGGTCAGTTAACAATTCATAATTTTCTTATTTTTTGCTTCTTGAAGAAACTCGTCGTAAAGGTCTGTGCTGGTTTCATGATGTGGAGCTGTTTTTTTGCAAATTTGATCTACTGTGACGTATTTCATCATTCACTCTCGAGAGGATGGGTTTTTTCCAGTAACATTCAACCTCGGTGCAGGAAGGTTCGTCCCCCAGATATCAATTTTGGAAGCAATCGGTCCAGTAACTAAATAGTTCAAAATGGCGGCCACTATATTCAATACTGACAACAGATTCGTGACAAGGGACCTCAGGGAGCCCCAGATATCGATTTTGGAAGCAATCGGTCCAGTAACTAAAAAGTTCAAAAGGGCGGCCACTTTTTTCACTTCCGACAACGGATTAGTGATAAGGGACCACAGGGACCCCTAGATATCGATTTTGGTAGCAATCGGTTCAGTTACTAAAAAGTTCAAAATGGCGGCCACTTTTTTTCAATTCGGGCAACGGATTCGTGATAAGGGACCTCAGGGACCCTCAGATATCGATTTTGGAAGCCATCGGTCCAGTAACTAAATAGTTCAAAATGGCGGCCACTTTTTTCAATTCGGGCAACGGATTCATGATAATTTGATAATTTTTCTGTTTTTATTATTAACAGGTTTCTGAATGTAATCGTGAGCCATCTGATTATGTCTAAAATTAACCTCACCTTATCCTCAACTTAAAGCAGTGTCGTTCTTAGAAACTTCTTCATTTCGCCGCTAGAGGCGCGCGGATAATCTTTGCATCGCCAATAATGCTTGCCATCACTTTCTGTTTGAGTACATTGGCTGTATATCAGCCGTGAGACGTCTACTGCTAGATAATTACACTTCCGCGGATGGCAGACTTTTGCCAATTTTATAGACTATAAATAAATAGTGTTTCTGTGAATTTTTATTTCTCTAGCTGATGCGAGTAATTAAATTTGCTAAACTTTGAATAAAAACTATCAAAGATGACCTAATTTAATAAAAAATATATTGTCAACAGTTTAAAAAGCTTCTATTTCCGTCATTTTTCTATTTCCTTAGCTGTCTAGAGTAATAAAATGTTTAAAAACTATCAAAGATGACCTAATTTTTAGCTAGCAATAACAGTTCAAAATCATTCATTCAGTCATTCACTTCATCCCATCTCTACACCAAAGCAACAAAACAATCATGTCGATTTTTAATCTGTGACAAAATCCTTTATCAATTACGCAATTTTATGGAAAAAGTGTTAAAAAATGTATAAAATAATAGCAGTTTTCAGTGTTAATTCATACGTCCACGTCGTAGTTACCATTTACAATTTTTTTTAGTCTCATAATGTGTATGGTGTATTCGGAAAGTGCTGTTTTTGGTTCGAGCGGTGTTTGTTGACAACATAAGACAAGTAAGGAAAAAAAGAGTTTATCTCTTTCTACGGGCTTTAGTCGCGTGTGCGAGCATGCCGTTACAGGTAGAGAGTGTGTAGAGTAAAAAGTCGCGGCGACATAGCAGGGTATATAGGCGACAAATCTGTTTATGATTTTGTTTTGTTGTTCGCAAATTGTTTGGTTTGTATTTCCAAAAAGAGTCCGAGATATGAAAGTTTGCTTGATTAAGTAATAATTTGAAGCAAAAACAACTGTTATTGTTTGTGAGGTGGACAAACGTAGTGATTTATGCTCTTTGGAGGTGAGGGGACTGTCTGGCTCCGTTGGTTTTCGTGCAAGTTTCTGAGATTTAAGCAAAGGAAAAAGTAAGTACCTACCTAATTTGTTATTTGATGATAAAACAATAATAAAACACAAAAAATCTATAAACAGTCGCTAGAAAATTGTAGATACCTCAAGGGGGTGCCGACATATATGTCTTCAATCAAACGTCAAAATTAGCCTATTCCGGTGCGTTCATGCTCGGCACGAGATAAAAATCTCTACACACTCTCTCTACAAATGACAGATGAGAGCGCGACTAGTCTTATCTCGCGAGGGTCATGCTCGGTGTCGAGATACAACCGTTTTATCGCGCTTCGAAGTCTACATTTGACATTAGTGGGTAGACAAAATGGACCTCATGCTACGCCTGCTGTTCTCGTGTAGAACTATGTCCTTTAGTGTTGCCATAATTACAATTAATATATCGTACTGTGAATTTTTTAATTCAAAGTAATAAAAAAAGGGAAGTTCAAAAAATAATAATTGTGGCACATAAATATCTAAAAAATAAAAATGTCGTAACTTTAAAAAAAAGTCAAACTTCAGTGAAAAATTGCCTATCAAATTAATATTCGAATTAATGTTCGCTATTGCCTAACCCTCATACAAAAACGAGATAAGTCCTTTAGTAAATTACATACCACCGTCATAAACATGATCCTCGTGCCATTTCTTGTTTTCAATCTCAGCTGCTTTCACGTCATCAGCGTTTACGTCATCAGTGTCATCAACAGGAGGCGCAACTGTGGCTTTTGTTTTGATCTCCGATTTAATAACGTCATCTGCTTTTTCATCTGCAATGACTAATTATTGCATGGTTTTTATAGTTAATATGTAAATACGTACATTTTTTAATTTAACAATAATTGTATTATTCTTTTTATATTTTTATTCACAATTGGTACAAGCCCTTGGCACCATCTCACCTGATGGTAAATGAGGAATATAAAATTGACGAATATAATATAAATTCAATATAAAATCGCCTACTACTATTTTTGTATTATTTTATTGACATTCGATACGTCTTACAACATAAATAGAGTTTAAAAAAACTAAAAAACACGAAGGATCAAGAACCGAACAGTTATCGACAGATCCGCAATGCTTTTCGATGTGACTCTCATATGCATTCTGCAAACTACGTTGCAAAGTCATCAAGTTGAGATATATGCTATCCTATTCTATGCTATTCAACGAGCAATATCTGATGTTTTAAGGCTCTAACAATTTATTTCGATAAAATTCACTTAATGAGTGTTTTGTCATATTTCTGGGAAAACGCGTCTTTTCGAGTTTTCACGCACATAGTCTTTTCTGCGCAATAATATTGGTATTTTCACTGCACCTAACCACATCCCGGACACTGCATACAACATTCGTGAAAGTACATTTCTAAAAACAAATGACGGAGCAAACAAAATCACGGCTAAATCCTATACGTTCGAGAACCCAACTACAGGGTGTTTGGTGCATCATGTGCCAAATTAAATTGGCCGATGAGAGAGGTCAGTTAATCTTTCCTATGCCCGACGGATTATTTTTAAATACGTTTTTTGACAATGTTTAAAGAAAATCCAAAATTCTACATTGAAACTTGAATTTAAAAAAAAACTATTGGGTGTAGCCTCAAAGTTTAAATTTTATTTTGATGTGCACTATAGTATGGTGCTACTAAACTTAAAATTACTGGCAGTTACCATTTTTTTTATTAACTCTCAAAGTTTTCGGAAGAGGTAAAGATGAACTTAAGAAAATTTTACACGAGTATAAAAAAAAAACTAAAAGCGATCGGAATCTTCCAACTCCCTCAAAAGTTCTCTAGTCTGTTCTCTTTCCAACGGTATGCCACTTGCCATAAAATAACTTAACTAATACGCAAAATTTGTGCATCGGGCAAAATCAGGATGATATTCAAAATTTAGGTTGAAAACATTTTTTGCGTAAATAACACGTGCGAAACAGGTTGTGAAATAATACGAAATGTTGGCCTTTGTTTCACATTGAAATTACGTGAAGTTCGAACTTTTATTTGATCTGAGATTTTATGCCGATTTGCATCAATCAATCTCAGGCACCAATACACTAACTACATCCTAATTAAAAAAAAACTAGAAGTACGTACCTTCGATTTCACCCTCATATTCATTTTCCAAATAATCGTCATCGTAACCTGAAAGATGACAAATATAAATAACATCACAATTTTGTTGCAGCAGTTAAGTTCTCGAGTGGCGACCGCGCACCGGAAGACGTAGCGTAAGCAGGCCTTCCGCCCGGACCGACGACCTAGTGAAGGTCACGGATAGCCGCTGGATGGGGGCAGTGAAGATCCTTGGGGGAGGCCATAGTTGAGAAGGCCACGTCCTTCGGCTGATGTACACGGCTTCGGCTCATTGGATCGCTACACCATCAAGTTTTAATTTTAGATACCCAGATTTTATTAACACTGTGTATTTGTTTAAAAAAAGGAGTGTGTGGTTTTATGAAACCATGGTAAACGTGAAACTTTTTTTCATATTATAGACATTTACAGAGCACGAAACGAACATGGCTGCTCTCGTCTTGGAGCTACGGTACAGAGGACGAAACGATAATGTAATAAAAGTTTCACTCCTCTTGGAGCTACGGTACAGAGAACGAAACGATCATGGCTGCTCTCGTCTTGGAGCTACGGTACAGAGGACGAAACGATCATGTAATAAAAGTTTCACTCCTCTTGGAGCTACGGTACAGAGAACGAAACGATCATAGCTGCTCTCGTCTTGGAGCTACGGTACAGAGGACGAAACGATCATGGCTGCTCTGACGAAAAAGTTGAGACGATGTAATAATCTCTTTGCAGTCACGCAACACACAGACGAAAAAGCTTGAGACGATGTAATAAAAGTTTCACTTTAAAAAACCTGGTTGTCTGTAGTCGGTCTATCATACAGACGATAATTTTACGCGATAACAAGTACCCGTCCAATTCAACGTCCGCGTGGTCTAAAGCACACAAGCGTTCGGCTTGTGACACGTTATCACGTAAACCTATCGTCCGTAAACCGAATTTAGAGACAACATCGTTTTTTCTGTATAAAAGGGCTAAAAAATGGAACTACAATGTTTTTTTCCAAGTTGGTTCAATTATTCAACCCATGAGGACTTTTCTATTCAAATCTAGGAATAGGGTTCCTTATCAAGTTATGGGTTACTAGCTGCTTCCCGCGGCTTCACCCGCGTGGACATCGTTTCTTTGACTTTTCGAGGGTGCGCAGTGCGCGAGCAGCAAGCGGGTCGCGAGCTTTAAAAAAAGTAGCCTATGTGTTAATCCAGGTCCTAATCTAGTCTACCTACTAAATTTCAGTATTTTTTGTGTGAAGAAGTAACACAAACTTTTGCCTTTATAATATTAGTGTGATTACTAAGCCTATGCTGTCCATCTGTCTTTCTTTTGAACTGTGATAAGTAGCTGGCTGAAACTTTCACAGAATATGTGAAAAAAACTCCCCATGCTAACAAATTGTTTTTGAGATAAAAAATTAATAGTTTACATAGTTCAATTGATCAAACCATGTGTTCTTGAGACTCCTCGTGGTTCGATTAATCGAACAAACTATATAGTACTCACATTCCGATAGATTGAACCACATGGCAAGAGGCAAAGGAAACAAAGCCTAGACAGATACTTTGGAACAAACATAATACTCACTTATAATAATGACCTGATTTTCAATTGAAAACTCTGCATCAGAAGTGACAACGGTTTCCTGATCTGAAAACAATACCGTAAATGTTAATTTTAGTTACAACATGACCAACCTATTTTTAAACTACTAGCTTATGTCCGCGGCTTCACTCGCTTTTTTTTTCTCTAGATCCCTATCCCAGATCAGGCTATTCTGATTAGCAGTCTATATATATATGACTTGCCAGCTCTATATATAGCTGGCAAGTCATCACGAGACTCCTGCAAGCCACTTTTTAAGGACTTTGGTCTGTTGCCACTACCCGCACTTTATATATTTGAGCTTTGTGTGTTTGTGAAGCAACATCTGCAATTATTTAAAAAAGCTAGTGACAAAACCACAAGAACCCTTAGAGATCCATACAGGCTAGTTTTTAACGAAACCCCATTGACTGAAATGTATAGCCGAAATTGAGTGTGTATGAGCATTCGAATATATAACAACTTACCGATTGAACTAAGAAAGCTAGAATCTAAAACATTCAAGACAAAATTGTTTAAATGGCTTTGTGACAAAAATTATTATAGTGTTGTTGAATATCTCTCTGACAAAAACAAACTTGTTGACATTTCAATTTCTTTTTTTAAGATTTACGTGACATAATAATTATAATCTATGTTAAACATTTGCATGCCTTGCACAGGCGAAACATGATTGCACTATAAAATTATACCAAACATCCTACTACCATGTTTGATGCAAATAAATTATCATTTCATTTCATCATTTCATTATGTCATTTACCATTCCTCAACTATCTCTGTGCAAAAAATCACAACAATCCATTGTTCCATTGTAATATTAACTATTTACTAGAGACTATTTTTTCAGTTTGCTCAGGAACTGCCTCAAACTATGCTATTTTCACGGGATAAAATGTAGCCTATGTCCTTCTCCGTGACACAGGCTACCTGCATGCCAAGTTTCATTAAGATTGGTCAAGGTGTTGAAGAGTGAAAAGGTAACAAAAAAACAAACACATTTTCACATTTATAATATTACATTTATAATATTAGGTACGGAATTATATAAGGATTTACTCAAACCTATTATGATTTCAATCATCTCAAATCCAACTTTGCAATATCTTCAATTTCCAAATGTGTCTCAAAACTAAGATCTTTGACCAGTGTGTGTTGCCAGTGATTACATAAAAACTGAGACGCTTACTCTGGGCTTCATATAGCTCAAGGACACGCACAAGACAGAAGCTTCCCTACGCAACTAAATCGGAAATAAAGAGATCCATCACAGAACCATAAGAGACAGAACACAGGATCGCGAAACTTACGTGGCAGTGGGTGGGGTGGACCAACAACCTTATGGCGGTCTTGGATAGCCGCTGGATGCGGGTAGCGCAAGACCGGTGGTTGTGGAAGGCCCTGGGTGTCTTTCAGCCAATATGATGTGTGACAAAAATAATGGGAACTGGGGATAAAAACCCTTACGGAGTTTGCCACATATGATACGTAAGATTTAGAGGTTCAGGCCTAAACGGAGTTTTAAGAAAAAAAAAATGTTATGGGGTAAATTAGAATATATGTATTTTATGATTATTTTAAAAGGAAGGAACAATAAACAATATGAGTATAAAAAAAGGTGTGATTACATTGGTTGACCGTGTTGAAAATTTAAAACAATGACCTACTTTATTTATGGGCAATTCCCGGAAATAAATTTAAAGTTACAATTTTATTAGTATATAAAAAGGTTATTTTATAGAATGCCGGTAGGCAACGATCGTTACCGCCCCTTTGGTACTTAAATAAATTACTAAGCTCTAAAATAATTAAATTTCGCTTTGGTCTGAATTACCCTATTTTTCTAACATAACACGTATCAGATACAAAACACCTTTAAAATTTAAAATAAATAATTAATGGTTAGAAACTGGATGCAGGAAATCTTCTAGGAAGGCAGAAAAGTCAAAGAGTTAGAGAGACGCTCGGGACAAAAGATAAAATAATATTCACTTCCCTTGGCAAGCAGCTGGGCGGGCAGTGAAAGGACTGGCTGGTGGTCAGCACAGCTCCATCTCAGGATTAATCCTTATTGAGGAAAACCGTCGGGACGTCAACCTCGCAGGGGGGTGGATGAAACCCTACGGAGATATATAAATGTAGTTCGCCGCAGTACCAAAAATACACGCAAAGCGGTTTCCTTATACAAATTACTTACCACAGAATAAAATTGTGGGCCTCAACAACAACTTATAAAACAATTTATCCAAAAAATTTAAATTCGCATCACTGTAGACGGGATCACGATCAACCTTTGTTTTTCTCTTGTCAAAAAATAACAACTATTTTCAAATTCAAATACCATAGAGCAACGACATCAAAAAAGAATTTAATTATGAAACGCGACAAAAGAGATCGGCTCGAAACGATAGTTAGCGTTTCAGATGATGATAACTTGATGATTCTGTGAGCTATATCGGTAACCTTGTTTCTCCTATGGATCTCCTCATTTCTGATTCAGATTCGCGCACCGGAAGACGTAGCGTAGGCAGGCCTCCCACATGAAGGACTGACGACCTAGTAGGGATCGTGGGAAGCCACTGGATGCGGGCAGCGCAGGAACGATCGTCGTGGATACCCTTGGGGGACGTCTTTGCCCAGCACTGGACGTCTTTCGGCTGATATGATGATGACTTGATGGGGTAGCAAAAGGCTGATGGCGCATGGATGAATAGAAGTGCATGCAGACATCTGCACCACCAGAGCAGTTATCAGTTTTTTCAGCTACTAGCTTTCGCGTGGCTTCTCCCATGTGGACATAGTTTTTACAACTACCTTCATGGTGAGTGAGGCGCAAGCCAGACGCGTGGTAATGTGTTCTCTAGATCTCTCAGGAAATATATCAAGCTATGCTAATTAACAGTCAGTGTCACTTCCCACCCCCCCAACCATCATTATGGTCAATCTGGCAAGTCGGTTAAAAAATGAATCTTCCCATAGATAAAAGGTTAAACTTACT
This sequence comes from Coleophora flavipennella, assembly GCA_947284805.1. Classification (NCBI taxonomy): domain Eukaryota; kingdom Metazoa; phylum Arthropoda; class Insecta; order Lepidoptera; family Coleophoridae; genus Coleophora; species Coleophora flavipennella. The sequence continues at coordinate 2,154,135 of OX369253.1, forward strand.
TTTGCAAAACTCCTCAAATGTTTCCTCGCACGCTAACACTTGTTCCTTGAAGCGGTGTGCAAGCCGCAGCTGAACAATGCATCGCTCGCAAATTGCATAGCTCGCCTCAACCGTAGGAGAGTTGTTGATCTGTGTTTTTTAGAGCAGGTCATAGGGTAAGAAACCATACAGGGGTACAATTGAGGTTCAAAGTGATTACCGATAATTATAAAATTAATTGCAAAAATAAAACATAATTATTATAGTAATTATCTTTGGCAAAAAGCTAGCTTTGCGATATGTGCTGCCATGTTTATCCAAACACAATTAGATGTTTCGTGACATATCAAAACGCTTCAAACCTCGAAAAAACTTAAAAAAAACGACATAAAAATATGAAATTGTTGATTAATAAAAGTGGTTAAGCATAAAACAATTAAAAGTTTGTTTTTTTCTACATAACATTTTTGTATTTTCATTTTTAGTAAAAAAGAGCCCAAAGGAAGAATTAACGCTGATAATTATCATGATAATTATTCTTATTCTTTAACATTTAGCAGTGTCCCTGTCGCTCGGGCGTTGGGCCAATGTTTGGCCGAATATGTATGTAAAACTTCGGTCAAACGTGCGAGTCAGCGGCGCGGGAGCGAGACGCGTCATTCGCGCGGCGGACTTTAACCAATCACACCACAATTGTGGTCGCGTACTACGCAAGGCGCTATAAGACGGGCAGCGTCCACCGCGCGACTCACGACTGACGCTCCCTCGCCGCTGACGCGCAGAATTGGCCGAAGCTGTAATGTAGGGTAAACACGTGCTAAAAAAAGAATATTCATACATTTGTAGCGTAAAATATCCAGCCCTGGTCAGATGAGCTAGTAAAAACTATTAGATTTAGACTACAGCAGTTTAATTGCTTGATTCAAACTTACATGTAATCCAAAGGTATCGCTAAGGAGCTCTGCGTAAATCTCTATCGCCCCATGGTAAATATACGGATCCTGCAGACTCTTAAACACGCCATCGGCGTGGCAGCAGCGACACAAAGTTTTCAAGTTCCGTATTTCGGTCATTTTTCATAGTAAAATATTTTATTTACCTATAATTTTGTAACATAACCTCTATCTACGAAGTAGCTATTCGTGCGAAACAGCTATTCCTGTGAGCTATTCCGACGAAGTAGCTATTCATTAGTAGATCTGTGAGCTATTCCTACGGGGCACAGATAATTTTTACCCATAAAAAAATATTTTTTTTGTTGCTCTGGGTACAAAATATATCAATTTTTTCACCAATTTCGGTGGTTTTTTTGTGAATCGGTAACTTCCAACTCTACAATATTTTTTCCTGAATGTTGGCTGTTTTGACAATTTTAGACAACTAAGAAACAAACAAAAGTCAACCCTAATGACGTTTGTTGTGGCTATTCTCACGGGTTGCTATGGGTTACCAGACAGAGTATCGTGACGTCATCACACCGGCCAGCTAGCCAGACGGGGTTGATTTTAAGCTTCACAAAACATAAATGTGAAAGGGAGCCAAGTTCGATATCAACAAATTACGACTGAATGCGTAGGTTTGGTACCAAGTTCTATAGTGGTTCTTAAATCATCTTTAAATAGAAATATTAATTTTAGACTTCTCCAAATAATAAGGAATGTACAGCGGTTTTCAGTTGCTTAAAAAAAATGTGTTCTGTGCTACTACATGGTGTAACTTGGCAAGTTTTCACTATCCAATTTTATTTTACACACAGAACATAACACATTTTTCTAACCAACTGAAAACCGTTGTACATTCTCTATTATTTGGAGAAGTCAAAAATTAATATCCATAGCCATTATTCAGGAGCCACTATAAAACTTGGTACCTAGTCATTAAGAACGCTGTGTTTTTTATATCAAACTTGGCTCCATTTCACATTTATATTTTATTGGTAGGTATATCATTATTTTTTGTAAAATATTAATACAAAATCGTTATTCAAGTAATACACATACATATAAGATATTTTTGGTGGTACCGAACCCTCGGTGCGCAAGCCCAGAGTTTTTTTAACAATGCCAGTTTTTTGAATTTTTACTCAATGCGCCCAATTAACTTATTTCGATTCCAAACCTCAAATTAAAAAGTCACCTGGAAGTGGTCTATATCATTATTCCCATGTGTTCTGCACCACCACTGTACGGAAAACAAATTTCGTGATTCCGACTCGCACTTGGCTGGTTTATCTTTTTTCTTTGTATACGCCTATTAACCTACCAAAATGCCAAACTAGTATCTAAGTCACCTGGAAATGGTCTATAATGTGGTCGGTAATAGAAGGAACCCTAATTACGCATTTTTTTTTGTATACACCTAATGTAATAACTTACCTCGATGCCAAATTTCAAGTTTCTAAGTTACGTGGAACTCGTGGAAGTGGTCTATAATTTTGATACGTCAGTCAGTCGGTGAGTGAGTTATAAAAATAGTGATTTTCGGACGTCATTAACTCAAAAATGGTAAAAGATGTATTTATGAAAAATTGGGATTTTAGGTGATAGCGTGGGTCTTAGGGGGTGTCCATTAATTACGTGAGGTGTTTAAGGGGGGAGGGGGTCAAGCTAAATCTTTCCAAATCTCACATGGGGGAGAGGGGGGGTTTTAGCAAATATCACTTAATTTGTTTACTTGTAGAAAACGGTGTAAAATTGCGAAAAAATAAAGTAAAATCAAAGTAAAAACAAATCTAGAATGAAAATATGGCGAAATTTCACACAACAGTGTTTGTCGTATTTGTCCGAACCCCGCAGAGCAGCACAGTAGCTCTTCGATTGCGTTTTTTTTGTAATAACTCCGAAATGTTTTATCAGATAAATTTATTGTTTTTATTCAAAAAATAAAATGTTCATCAGATATTTTTTTTTATTAAGCTTAAAAAACTACATCAATCGCCGCACACCGTGTGAAAATTGGTTGATTCATTTAAAAGTTATATCAGTTTGAAGATTGAAAAAATTCGTGTTTCATCAAACTTTTATTAGACTTTTATTATAATCCAACGCGTTTGCAGCCAAAACACAAATTTTAAAAAATCTCACGTGAGATTTGGGGAGGGGGGAGAGAGTTGAGGAAAATCTCACGAAATCTCACCAGAGGGGGAGGGGGGGGTCAAAAAATCCTGAAAAAAGCCTCACGTAATTTATGGACGCCCCTCAGAGTAAGAATGTAGGTATAGAGCGCGTCTACCGCATCGGTCGCATAATAATACATCGTAGGCAAGTGAGCTATAGTAAACTATATAGATGTATACGTGACAAATAGGGATGGGCTGCAGTGCACTATCGCCTTAGCGGATTATCGATAACCAAGGATAAACAGCAGCATAATATAGTAGGTAATTTTAAGAATTTATGTTTGTTTTATGGATTATATAATGTTTATTTCCTATTACATACAAAAATAAAGCATTTGTACCTACAAATACTTGTATATAGTATATACATACTCACACATAGATGTAGGTACTGTTTGGGGTGGAAAAGTCAATTAACAATAAAACCAATTTCAGTATAATATACAGGGTGTAACATAAAGGTGCAATGATACTTTAAGGTGGGCTTGTACTGATTAATTTGAATAACTTTTTTTTCTACAACTTATATTCACTTAACGTAAATTTTTATTACGCCACTTCAAAGATTCTTAGACTGTGATTGTACTATAAAATAAAAAAATATTCTTGTCGGATATTCCTAAGTAGAATTTAAATCGTATTAAAAAAGTTTTTATTGTTGTTAGGTATTACAAAGTAACAATTTAAATAGTATTAAAAAAGGTTTAACTCTTATTAGGTATTCCAAGGGAGCGAGCTATGCTCGAAATTTCACTACGCGATTGAATCGGAAATGAGGAGATCCGTAGAAGAACCAAAGTAACCGACATAGCTCACAGAATCGCTAAACTGAAGTGGCAGTGGACAGGGCACATGCTCGTAGAACAGATGGCCATTGGGGTAGTAAAGTTCTCGAGTGGCCATCGCGCACCGGAAGACGTAGCGTAGGCAAGCCTTCCACTAGGTGGACCGACAACCTCGTGAAGGTCGCGGGAAGCCGCTAGATGGGGGCAGCGCAGGACCGGTCGTCATGGAAATCTTTGAGGGAGGCCTTTGTCCAGCAGTGGACGTCTTTCGACTGATATGATGAAGTATTCCAAAGTAATAATTTAAAAACCTTCCTCGTGGACCAGTCCGCCTACTGGTGAAAACCGTATGAAAATCCGTTAGGTAGGTTGAATAATACCCTACCTAACAGCAATTTAGTACGACAATCATTTCAATTTATGACTTTCAGTTAAATGACTACGACAAACTCTATCATGTGTTCAAATAACAAACAGGGTGCAAGGTATAGATTTTCATAAACTGATACGGTGGTAACCGATGCAAGCCAATTTTGAGGGTTAGAATAACATTTCGGAAATAATTTTATGTGCCGTTCATCTTAGAATAATATATCAAATAACGGGTTTATTTCTAAGATGAACGGCCCATACAATTATTTCCTTTTTAATATTCAGTTTGGAGAAAGCTGTCCTTTTTCAGCATATTTGGATATCACGTTTCGATTTTATAATAAACCTATTGGAAAATTACTTAAATAACAATATATAAATAAAACTCAATATTTGAATCAATATCTTCATTAAAAGTTATTTGTTCAAAGAGATTAAACTTTCATAATAAATATCGAAAGTATGTATACTATTACCGAACGCGTCACATCACTAATTAGATATTAAGGCCGAGGCGGCGGTGCGGGGTAGTGCGCGCGGAATACCTAGCTCCCGCCCCACACGTCTCCTTCACCCCCACAATGCGTGATTAATTTTTAGCATAAAAGAATAAAAAAATGACTAACCGGTGAAATGTAATACTCGATTTATGTTTCGTGTGTTTTCGAGTATCGTTTTTACATGATTTCACTGCACATTTGACCATTTTGATAGGTAATTTACTCGAAAATGCTACTAGGAATATCCCACGCACGCACTCCCCTAGCAGTCAATTATGACCGATAGCGCTTGCGCGTGGAACGTCGCTTTGTTCCCACCCGTGCCTACTGTTCTCATTATAAAGGACGTGCTCTGTACCTACATACTTACTCTGAGGGACGCCCCCTTACTAGACTCGCGAAATCGCAAGTATGTAAGTCAAACAGATTTTAAGTTACTGGTATGTAGGTCAAAAGTTGCCCGAAATGGTTTGTGTAATAAAACTCACGGCCGGTGTCGCCTTGTTCTTTTCGAACTTGGCGGACACACTGCCGTGTGTCTCGATATTATTAGTTTTGATTAAACTTAGTGATTTCTATACTCTTTGGTTTCTTTAGTCGCCCAGACCACAGCCCAGACGCTGATATTAAAATAAAAACAGAATACAACTGTTTTACTTTACTACAACTAATTACTAATAATTTCACAACTTAGCGGACCTACCAGACACGCCTATCTGTCTGTGCTGTCGTGGCAATAGCAAACAAACAGCTTTGGGCGCATCAAATTAATAAATTAAGGTAATTAATTATCAGATTGTTGCAAGCAAGTGTAAGTAGTAAACTCTTAAACTTTGCTGCTTGCAGTAAAGTACTTACTGTAAGCAGCAATTTTCTCATTTGTCTGTGTTTAAGTTTCAACTACATGGTCCTAATGGGCCAGTGATAACTCGAGCCTAAACCATCCTTTATGTATGACAGACGGCTTGATAAATTAGTAGTTTAGAACGCTCTGTCATGTAAAATCTTAACTGAGAAAACATTTAAGATTTTACATGAAATTTCTCTTCCATTTCAGCTATACTGTCGATAGGATTAAGGAAGAGGAACTATGCAACCTGGAAATCAGTCGCATAACGGAGTACTGTAGAAGGAGTTCAAGGTTTGAGGGTGGGATGCCACTGGGGTCACAGTAACCATCGTACCACCATTGGAATAGGATGTAATGATTCCACTTAGACATGAACACTCGCCTGTACCCCGCAGGCGTCCCACCCAACAATAATAATATTTATAGTGTGACTGCAAGTTGGACCTGGAATTGGTGTTGGTACAGTAACGGCAGAATGAAATGATTGTGAGTGGACAAGAACAAGCAACAATATTGTACATTAGAGTGGAACTGTTATTTTCAGAACAGAATTCTAACCAAACGAGGAACTGGAAGTCAATGTAAGCCACTTCATCTGCCCACAGAGTACTAGGACCTAATAGGTTTTGCCGAACCAGTACCTAAAAATCCATCATTTTCTGTTAAATTTAAAAGCTCAAACTGATGGTGCCTTAATTTCAAACTGCATGAAGATCGATAACATGTATGTTGAGGACACTACTAGCTCCATCTATATGGTCAAGGGCGAATAACCAAGGAAAGAGCCATCTATGCTATACATACCTGAAACTGCAGCATCGTGCCACCTAATTTCTATAACAATGCCTTCTAATCGATCACCAAGTCCAAAGGCTACGTACCTACTTCAAGAGGTTATCCAGAGACGGCGCTGTGCTCGATGCTCTTCGATTCCGAGGCGACGAGCTGACTTACGACTTACCCTTCAATATGATTTGTATCTCACAAGCATTTTGAAAATCTGTACATTACAATAAATAAAATATTAAAACCATACATTTTGGTCCCTCGAAGCCGAATAAAAAGAGTCAGCGGTCAAGAAGGAAGATAGAAAGGTCGGGTCGCATCATTATTCCCTTCCAGCTCCCTTTTGATTCGTGATAACTCGCAACTCGTGACAGGCGTGGTGCGCTTTATTTCTCCGCGTCGTACTTCCTAAGGACAACCGTGAGTACCCTTTCTTTCCATAAGCCGTCATAATGTCCAATCCAAAAGATGAAAATAGTCAAAATAATAGTCAATCTGTACAGTCTGAAAGCAATTTGAACAAGTTAAGTGATTTAAGAAGAAAAAGAGGTACAATTAAAACAAAATTAACTCTTTTCGTGAAATATGTGGACTCCCTCAGTGAATGTAGTCATTTGTCTGACAGGCAATTAACTGAAATTAAAATACGTCACGATACAGCAAAATCGTTACTAAGCGATTTTGATAACCTTCAATCGACTATTGAGGAATTAGTCCCAGAAAGTGCACTTGAAAATGAGTTAGAGCATAGAGAAAATTTTGAAAATTTATATTTTAGTACAGTAGCTACAGCTAAACAATTAATCAAATCTAATGAGCCATATGATGAGCCCCAGAAGTCAGAAAGTGACGGATTTAGGTGCAACTCGAAATCTCTTATCAAGTTACCTACAATAACGCTACCGCGGTTTGATGGTTCATACGCGAGCTGGCTTGAGTTTAGAGACACCTTCCTTTCTATGATTCATAATTCCAAGCAGTTAGATGAGGTTCAGAAATTTCATTATCTACGGTCAGCAGTAACCGGTAGTGCATCAGCTGTTATTGAATCGCTAGAACTGTCTTCATCGAATTATTTGATAGCATGGGACTTGCTCAACAATAGGTACAATAACAATAAATTGCTTGTGCACAATCATGTGAAGGCTTTATTTTCCTTGCATGCAATAAGTAAAGAGTCCGCGTCTCAGTTTAGGAAATTGATTGATACAGTATTAAAAAATTTACGCGCTTTAAAATCCCTCGGAGAGCCGACAGATTCGTGGGATACCCTCATTGTTCATTTAATTGTATCTAAATTGGAGACAAACACTGAAAATGAATGGGAACAATTCAAAAGCACTGTCATTATTGATCCCAAGGAAAAGGTTAAATTGGATCATTTATTAACTTTTTTACGTAACAAAGCAGATATGTTGGAGATGATAAAATCGAACAATACTCCTCCTAGCTACAATAGGCTTTCACAGGATCGTGTAAAAAGGCCTCAACACAATGTTCAAACCTTAGTGGCTGCGCAACCACATTCAAGCCAAACTAATATTAAAATAAAAAAATATTCAAAACCTACCCGCACATGCCCTCTGTGCAGCGAAAATCACTCGCTTTATGCATGTACTAAGTTTTTAAACCTGAATGAAAAACTAAATTTCGTAAATTCATTGAACCTATGTCCCAATTGTTTACGCGCAGGGCACTCAATTAATGATTGTTACTATGGGCCATGTAAGCAATGCAATAAAAAACATAATAGTTTATTGCATAATGAATGTGAAGGTCAGTGCTTAGCTACAGTAGTTCAAGTACCCCAATCTTCCGAAAACTCTGAATATTCTGATTCGGAGTCTTCTATAAATTTGCAAACTGTCACAACACAGTCTCATCATAATGAGACCACGAGTCTCATCAGTAATAGCAGCTTAGAACCGGTTCTGTTATCTACCGCATTAGTTGAGATTGCCGGGGCAAATAATAAATATTTTAGGGCTCGTGCACTTTTAGACAGCGGCAGCCAGCATTGCATAATTACTAATTCGCTTTATCAAAAGTTAGACGCAAAAAAGTTACAGTCCACTTACCAAATCATAGGTATAGGTCAGTCAGTTACTCATTCAAGTCAGTCCTGCGAAATCAATCTCAGGTCCATGGATGGTAACTTTAATTCGCGCATGAAATGTCTGATTTTACCTAGCATAACGAGTAACGTCCCCACTGTGGGTATAGATACGAAGTCGATAAAGGTCCCTCACAATATCACACTCGCAGACCCATTTTTCTGTACTCCGTCGCAAATCGATTTATTGATAGGTGCAGATTATTTTTGGGAGTTATTAATTGAGGGCAAAATACGCTTACCTAACGGTCCGCATCTTCAAAATACGGCTTTAGGTTGGATTATTTCCGGTCCGATTCGTGATTACAATATTCATACGAAAACTGTCCAATGTCACTTCACGCAGACGTTAGGACTAGACGAGCAGTTAAGAAAATTCTGGGAAGTCGAGGAAATACAAAAACATGATAGGTATTTTTCACCAGAAGAAACCGCGTGTGAAAAGATTTTTACGGAAACTACGAAACGCGTAGGTAACGGTCGTTTTTCAGTATGCATCCCACTGAAAGAATCTACTGAATTGTTAGGCGATAGTTACGAAATAGCTAAAAATAGGTTCCTTGCATTAGAGCGTAGGCTACATCGCAATTCACAACATAAACAGATGTATGATGATTTTATGCAAGAATACTTAAGCTTGGGTCACATGACGCGCATTGAAAGTTACTCGCCGCCTCACTACTTCCTACCCCATCACGGTGTCTTTAGGGAACAAAGCACGACTACCAAGTTAAGGGCAGTTTTTAACGCTAGTCAAAAAACTACATCAGGCTACTCGTTAAATGACATACAAATGACAGGGCCCGCGCTGCAAAATGATTTATTTTCCATACTTTTGCGCTTTCGTCAGTATAAGTATGTAGCATGTGCCGATGTAGAAAAAATGTTCCGGCAAATTCTGATCCAGGAAGATTTTAGGAATCTGCAATTAATTTTGTATAGAAATAGTCCGTCAGTTCCAATCAGTGTATACCGGCTTAATACTCTGACGTACGGCTGCGTCTGCGCGCCATATGTTAGTATCCGGTGCCTGAGACAGTTAGGTATGGAGTGTGAGGACGAGGAAGTGTCGCGTACGATATTAGACGATTTTTACGTAGATGATCTCATTACTGGAAACGACAGTAAATCGAAACTTGCTGACATTTGCAGTAAAGTTAGTAAACAATGTATGTCCGGTTGCTTTCCACTACGGAAATGGATATTTAATTCGCCAGAAATTGCTTCAAATATCATTCAAAGTCACGATGGCAATGATAAATCAAAGTATTTGTCCTTGGGTGAAAACTGTTCTAGTAAAACTTTAGGTCTTGGGTGGTTAAATAAAAATGATGAGTTTTATTTTACTACGAAACTCAGTGAACCCACCGAAAATGTATCTAAACGCACAGTGTTATCAATCGTATCACAAATATACGACCCGTTAGGCCTACTAAGTCCTATCATAATAGTCGCAAAAATACTTTTGCAAAAATTATGGCTTTGCAAAATAGATTGGGATGATTTAATTCCACAATATATAAAATCGAGTTGGGATAGGTTTTTACAATCCCTTTCTAACCTAAACAATATACGCATACCTCGTCATGTAGTAGGAGACAGTCCAAAAAAAATTGAATTGCATATTTTTACCGACGCGAGTGAAGCCGCGTACGGGGCTTGTGCATACATTCGCACCTGCACTGATCATGACGTCACAGTTCGGTTGCTCTGTTCAAAGAGCCGGGTTGCGCCTATCAAACCGGTTAGTATCCCTCTCTTAGAATTATGCGGTGCACTTGTCGGTGCAAGATTACATGAAAAAATATTAAAATCATTACGCTTGCAGTTTAATACCATTTTGTTTTGGTCAGACTCGACTATAGTTCTCGGCTGGCTGAGAATGTCACCTCATTTGCTGAAAACTTTTGTTCAGAATCGTGTAGTGCAAATTAGTGATCTAACGAGTAATGCAGTGTGGTTACACGTTAGTGGCAAAGCTAACCCAGCTGATCTAGTGTCACGCGGAACGAGTCTCGATGAGCTTAGCCAATCATCTTTATGGTGGAACGGACCCTCATTTTTGCATGAAAAGGTAAATAATTGGTCTAAGTATCACAGTTTAAACATTATGCAGTCCGAATTACCCGAGTTAAAACCTCAAACAGTAAATACAATGCCAGTACAAGTCGATACAAACTGTGTTTTTGACTTTCACAGATTCTCTTCATACAAAAGACTTCAACGTGCGTGCGCGTACATGTATAGATTCGTACATAACCTACGAGTTAAAAATAAAACAGAGCGATTAACCGGCCCTTTGTCAGTCAGTGAGTTAAACAAATCATTAATTTATTTAACGAAAACAGCTCAAATGCAATCCTTCCCTGCTGAGTACAATAGCTTAGTTAACAAAACTGAAATGAAATATTCGCGCAGCTTATCAGGGTTGAACTTGTTTTTAGATGAAAATAATTTAATCAGGATTGGTGGGCGTCTGTCAAATTCTACTGAGTTTGCTTACGATAAGAAACACCCCATACTTATGTCGAGTAAACACTATTTTACCTTACTTTTATTTCAAAGTGAACATACCAATTTAATGCACGCAGGTCCACAGCTGCTATTGTCACATATTAGAGACAAGTGGTGGCCCATTGGGGGAAGAAACTTAGCACGAAAAGTGTATAGGCAGTGCGTCAAATGCACTCGTATGATAGGTAGAACTATACAGCCTATTATGGGTAACATACCTAATGAACGTTTACAACCAGGGTTCCCATTTTTACGGTGTGGGGTTGATTATGCTGGACCTATGATGATGCTTAATAGAAAGGGTAGAGGATCTAAACTCATTAAGTGCTACCTTTGTTTGTTTGTATGTTTCACAACACGAGCATTGCATCTGGAGCTTGTTACTGATTTAACTTCAGAGAACTATATTTTAGCGCTGAAACGATTCATATCTCGTAGAGGAAAGCCATTAGTAATCTTCTCAGATAATGGTCGAAATTTTGTAGGAGCTGTTAAAGAGTTTACAGATTTCATAAACAAAAGTTCAAAGTCCATCATTGATTTTACCTCTCAGAATGAAATTGAATTTAAATTTATACCTCCGTATGCACCTCATTTTGGCGGCCTATGGGAAGCAGGGGTCAAATCCTGTAAATACCACATTGCGCGAACGGTAGGAAATAATCACTTATCTTACGAGGTTTTAAATACATATTTACACGAAATCGAGGCGATCCTGAATTCTCGCCCTCTTATTCCTCTTTCCTCAGACCCAAACGACCTTACGCCACTCACACCAGCGCATTTTTTGATTGGTCGACCGCTGACTTCTCCTGCCAGTGAAGACCTCACCGCCACGGCTGTGCTATCATTGGCCGGATACAAAAGGATTGAATACCTGCGCCAACACTTCTGGCAGCGCTGGTCAAGAGAATACATCACAGAGTTGCAAAGACGTACCAAATGGAAAGAAAACAAGGAGGAAATCAAGCCTGACACGCTAGTCATCATCAAGGATGACAACCTCCCACCACTCAAATGGCGTCTAGGAAGAACTTTGTCTGTTTTCCCCGGAAAAGATGGCGTTTCTAGAGTGGCTAGCATTCGTACGAAAGCGGGTGTTATTAAACGTGCATTTTCAAAGATATGCCCGCTCCCAGTCTCCACGCCAGAGCCAGAGCTAGCCTCCAGTCTGAACCTGCTTCCAGCTGGTCTCCAGGAACAACAGCCTTCATCAACAGCCGTCCTTTTGAGAGCTGGAGCTCTCAAGGCCCCCCGGAATGTTGAGGACACTACTAGCTCCATCTATATGGTCAAGGGCGAATAACCAAGGAAAGAGCCATCTATGCTATACATACCTGAAACTGCAGCATCGTGCCACCTAATTTCTATAACAATGCCTTCTAATCGATCACCAAGTCCAAAAGCTACGTACCTACTTCAAGAGGTTATCCAGAGACGGCGCTGTGCTCGATGCTCTTCGATTCCGAGGCGACGAGCTGCCACTACTGACTTACGACTTACCCTGCAATATGATTTGTATCTCACAAGCATTTTGAAAATCTGTACATTACAATAAATAAAATATTAAAACCATACAATGTATTTCCAACCAATGAAATGAGATGCTCCTCTTTTAGGGGCGTAGATCCAAGTATATATTCCTTGTATTCTTTTACCATTATCAACTAGCCATCTTTGTGAATACTACTTGGAGATGTAGCATAGGCAGGTCTCCCACTCAGTTGACCGACGACCTGGTGAAGGCCACTGGAAGCCTCTGGATGGGGGCAGCGCAGGACCGGTCATTGTGAAAATCCTTGGGGGAGGCCTTTGTCCAGCAGTGGACATCTTTCGGCTGATACAATCTTTGTGAATTCCAAGTATATATTCCTTGTATTCTTTTACCATTATCAACTACCTACCTATCTTTGTGAAAGTGGTATTACAATGCTGTTGGGAATAAAAACGAAACAAAGAAAGGGACTACAAATGTTGAAAATGATCTCCGTTGTGCACTGAGAAGCCAAGGAATCACTTATGTACTGTATGTTTTTTGTTAATTGATTACTTACGAGTGCTTGTCATTTGAATAAAAATGCCCATTTTTATTTTTTCATTTGTTTATTACTTATTTTGACACCCCATTTCAGCTCCTCTTGCAAAGTAAATTATTGAGGGCATATGGGCATAGTATTTTAGCAGAGAGGTGGGTGAGCCGCATAGGGTATAAGGTTGATCCCTGTATCCCTGATCTTGAAGAAGAAAATTATTAACCTATGTGTAAGTAGCGTTGCCAGGCGTCCGGATAAAGCCGGACAGTGTTAGGCTTTTTGGATGCGTGTCCGGCCAAATTAGAAGGTGTCCGGCCTGTCCGGCTTTTTAGGTGTAATGATTTTTCCAGTCACCTGGACATTTGGGTGAGCGCTGTCGTATTTATGAGACTATGGCGGCGTTTCTTAGTCTGATTAGGACCTCGCTAAAGGCCAGTAAACATGACTGATTGATTTAGGGGTGTCTAAAGAGGGCTTTAATAATTTAGGGAGTCCGGCTTTTTTACCCAAAAGTCCGGCTAAACTGGCAGGTATGTCCGGCTATTTAGTTTTAAGACCTGGCAACCCTATGTGTAAGTATAAAGTTGTGTGCATACAACTTTACCACAATCACCACCGTGGAGTATTGGTTAAACATATAGAAGATAAATGCGAAAATGTGTTTGTTTGTTACCTTTTCACGCTTCAACACCTAAACCAACCGCCTCCGTGGCGTAATGGTTAGTCCATTCGCTTTAAACCAGGAGGTCGCGGGTTCGATTCCCGGTTGGGTCATCTTGTAACTCGGTTTGGTTGGTGGTAGGGAATTTTCTAAGCCCGCCTGGCTAGCTACCACCATCTTATCTAAGTCTTGCCGCCAAACATCAGTGTTCACAACATTGATGTGTTCCGGCTTGAAGATGTGATATCCAGTTCTCCATTGCGTTGGGCCAGTATAATAAAGAGTACTGCGTTGGGGAATCTAGGTAAACCTGCTTCAATCTTTTGCATCATCGTCACTTACCATCAGGTGAGATGATGCCAAGGGCTTACCAATTGTGAATAAAAAAAAGTGAAGTCAGTGATTCAACACAGACCTACTTTTGTCCCTTTGTTCATAATGGAATTGTAAAAGTAAGTGCTAAGTATTAAACTTTTAAGGACATGTCAAGTTTTCGGCCCTTAAGTCAGCCCCGCATGCTTTCCCCGCCTTGATACTCCCACATTCCCATCGGATCCCGGAGGTTTGTTGATCAAAATTGTTGGCGGGGGCTACGCTTATTAGGTATAAATCTTTCGAAACGAAGTTGGAGGGTTCGGTCATCTTTAGTCTCATATAATACACGCCAAAGATGACATACACTGCATTGTTTCCAGATAATTTTATTTAAAGGAAGTAAGGGGTAACGTACTCCCTTCTCGTAGGGACCTCCTCCCCAGCCTCCCCCTAAACTCAATACTTTTTCAAAAACAAACAATTTAGTGTATGTCATCTTTGGTGGTGTGTATTATATGAGACTAAAGATGACCTAACCCACTAACTTCGGTCCGAATTTTTTAAATTCTGTAATGTCTATGCTTTCTTCTTTTCTGCTCGTTATTAAAATGGACAAGCGTTTCCTTGTCGATTGGCACAATAAATTAGTTAAAAAGGAAAAAGAGTCTTTTAACTTTCTCTATCATTATTAAGTTTTCTCATTTTTAACTCGAAATATCTCGGTACATATAACCATCGAAGTATTATGCACCACAACACAGTAGCAAAGTATATTATATATTAGTACTGACGTAACAGTAGGTAGGGCAATAGATTAATGCCCGCCGATTAAGGGTGGAGTGCGGATAAACACTAGGAAACGTAGAGAGGTGCACGCGCAACAGCGGGGGGGGGGGGGAGGGAGCGAGCCTCACTTCGCGGGGCTTTTGACAGTGTAAGCATTCAAACCTAACTGAAACTAATATCGCTCTCAAGTCGGACCTGCATGCTTTTCCCGCCGTGATACTCCTACATCCCCTTCGGATCCCGAAGGTTTTTTGGTGATAGAAACGGATAGCGAGGGCTACTAATTGACTCTAACCAAACCTTGCACCTAACGTAACCTCGACCCTGATCTTGGTATTGAAATTACCTTGACAGATTATCTGCCAATATTTTAATTTGTTACCCCCACGTTTTCCTGTAGCGGACCCTTAATTAAAAATCTTTCGGAACGAAGTCGGTGAGTTAGGTCATCTTTAGTCTCATATAATACACTACCAAAGATGACGTATACACTGCATTGTTTCCAGATTTTGAAAAAATATTTTTCAAAATGTATTGGGTTTTGGGGGGAGGACGTTGAGAGGGGTTAGGGGGAGAGTAAACCAGATGTAAACTAAGAAGGGGAAGTACGCTATTTCCCTCCCTTATTTAAATTGAATTTTGAAAATATTATATATGGTCATCTTTGACAAGAAATCTGGTACGGCTATAGATTAATGCCCTGGAATTTAGGGGGGTAGGATCCGGGAGAGTGGGATAAACCTCTCCCACGGGAGAAGGGTGAGAGCGTGAATGATCCCCATTTAGAGAAAATGAATTTTCAAAATTTAAACTATAAGGTAATCTTTGACCAGAACTTCGTTATTACCTACCGAAATCTTAATCATTGCCTTCGTGATCCGAGGGGGACGTGGAAGTACTAGAGCTGGGAAAATATAGGGGTTCCTTTGCTCAGGGTGGATTGCGGAAAACACAGTTTCACAAACACAGGTTTCGACATACTGATCTTTCTAAATTTATAGGTTATGCTACTTTTCATCTACTTTTAAGCGATTTAGGAATGCGACTGCTCCGGGACTGCGGGAATGGCAGCTCCTTTGCCCTTGCGTAATAAAGAGCAGGTACTCAGGCGAACCGTAGTGGCTGAGGCTGGTCGCCGAAAGCGGGGCTGCCCTCCCTCCGCGCCCCCAATTAAAAAAAAAACACTAGAGAACTTAAGGAAGTGGACTCGTCCTACCTAACCAGCCAGAGTCCTACATTTTGACTTTTAGGTCAACAATGGAGGGGGGGAGGCTCTTGATAGTATCATCAATCAAATCTGACAGAATCTAATATCGCTCGCTTCGCACGCTCAAGTTTTTTTTTTCCAATTTCAAGTCGAACTCTCAAGCTTTCCCCGCCCTAATACTCCCACATCCCCCTTGGATCCCGAAGATTTGTTGGGGCTCGAAACGGTAAGATGGGGCTTCGCCTTCGGAATGAGTCATTTAACCCTCACTGAACTCTGAATCTAACCTAACCTTGACCCTGACCTTGACCATGAAATGACCTTGACGCAGTTTTTGTGATAATGATTTTTGAAATTTTATCGGATATGCTACTTTTCAACCAATTAGCGATTTAGGAATGCGACTGCTCTGGCGCTGCAGGAATGGCAGCCCCTTTGCCCATGCGTACTAAACCTCAGGTACCCGGTCGAATCGTAGCAGTTGAGGCTGGTCGTCGAAGGCGGGGACTGCCCTCTATCCGCGCCAACTGATAAAAAAAAAGACTAGGGATCGTAGGTGAACGTGTGCTAAGCAGCGAGAGCTATAAATTTATACTTTCGTAACTGGTAGATCTGCGATCTACGCTGCCTTAGCCGAGCACGGCTTTGACGCGGAGCACGGAAAGGCCATCCGGGCGCGCGCAGGACGCCCTGGATGCCTCTTTTACGTGAGATCCGGCGGACCTCCAACATTGCCGCCCTCTACACCATCACGGAGCTCCTGCACATGCCGGGCGTCACCATCGATGCCTGGCGTGGCAAGCGAGGACCCGCGCAGTGCCACCGATGTCAAGGATTTCGTCACTCCTCCCACGGCTGCCACCGCCCGCTGGCCTGCGTCCGATGCGGTAACTCTCACGCTGCCAAGGACTGCCCACGGCCGCGGGAGGACCTAGCGACCTGCGCCAACTGCGCGGGCCCGCACCCTGCCAATCACGTCTCGTGCCCGGTGTTCCGCAGGGAGCTCCGGAACATGGGGGCCCGGGACAGTCGCCCGGATAACCACCACCCCTCGCCCTGAAGTGCCCGCCGCCGCCACCGCTGAGCGCGCCGCACCAGCAGCGCCCGCCGTGCTGAGCGGCTCGGCCGCCGCAGACGCTCTCAGCCGAAAAAAGTGACGTAACCGCCGGAGGAGGAAGAGGCCCCTAGCCCCCGCTTCCGCCGCCCCCACTACCGCCAACACTACCGCCGTGCCCTCCCAGAGCGACCTCCTGCAAGCTCTGGGAGTACTCCAGCAGTTACTCGCCCCAGCCGGGGCTGGAGCGGCTGCCAAGGCCCCTGCGCCCACCCAAGGACCCGCTCATCGTGATGCGCTAAGGAGGCCTCGCCTCGGGAACCTTTCCCCGTAGCCCCCTTCGGGGGCAACGAGAAGAAAACCACGGTAGATCTGCCACAGGAGGGGTGGTATATTCAATCAAACCAGACTGAACCAATCGGCGGGGGCTACGCATTATGTATACGTGTAATAAATCTTTCAATAGTTAGTGGGTAAGGTTATCTTTAATACTATATGTATAATATACTACCATACTACCAAAGATGACCTATACTCTATACTGTTACCAGATTTAGAAAATATAATTTTCAAAAAGTATTGTTTAGGGGGAGTGCGGTAAGGGGAGAGTGCATTACCTCGCTCCCATAATAGATAAAATTAATTTTGAAAATATTCTATGTGGTCATCTTTGACAAGAAATCTAGTACGACATTAGCTTAATGCCCTTAAATGGGGGGGGGGGCGGGAGAATCCGGGAGAGTGGTATAAACCCCTCTCTAGAAGGGAGGAGTGTGAATCCTCCCTTTTAGAGAAAATTAATTTTCAAATTTATACTATAAGGTCATCTTTGATTAGAAATTCTCTTTACTTACCAAAATCTAATCATACTATCGGGATTCGAGGGGGATGTGGAAGTACTAGAGTTGGGGGACTCCTTCGTTTAGGGTAGATTGCGAAAACGCTGTTTACGTAGTTTTAGTTATTGGTTTTTAAAAATTTATAGGTAAGTAGCTTTTTCCCGCGGCTCCGCCCGCGTGGTCATCGTTTTTATGACTGTCTTTAAGGGTGATTAGTAAAATATGTCGTGACCACCTACTCCACCATCTCTGTGCAAAAAATCACAACAATCGAGTATGTTTTTAGTTCCCTCCGGAACTGCATCAGATTATGCTATTTTCCCGGTATAAAAAGTAGCCTATGTCCTTCCCCGCCCGTGACACAGGCTACCTGCATGCCAAATTTCATAAAGATTGGTCAAGGCGTTGAAGCGTGAAAAGGTAACAAACAAACATATTTTCACATTTATAATATCAGTAAGGATGCTACTTTTTAGAATGCAAATGCGGCAATGGCAGCTCCTTTGCCCTTGCATAACAAAGCGCATGTTGTAAAACCCGGGCGAATCGTAGATGAATGTCCTTAAAGTTCCGGTTTTTTCAGCTCTAGTGACAAGTATACCAACATTAAAACAACTGTTTGTGGTTTGTAGAGTGTTTACATTCTTTTTGCAAGAGTGTTTACATTCGTTTTGTTAGAGTGTTTACATTGATTTTGCGCCGTACGAATAGGCCCCGCCCACAGATCTACTAATTCAATAGATTAAACACAAATTAAAATAAAACTGCGACGATATTGCTGTGCTGCTTACGCAAACTAACCCTCCATATTAGAAAAGGAGATGACTCTATTCTTGTCAGTATGCCGATTTCATGCCCCGTACAGCCCTAAATGTTAAACTCTGGCCACCAGGGATGTGCTGTACAGATTTAATCGATATCGAAAGAACCCAAAAGCTGGCAGCTACCATAATTTAGCTATGGGCATGTTTTATCCTTACTATTCCTTACTTATTATTTATTATATCAGCTCATATACGTCCCCACCGATGGGCTCGAGCCTACCCTGAATCAGGGCGATTAGGCCTCAGTCGACCACGCGGGCCCAGTGCGGGTTGGTCGACTTCACACACAACCTTCGAGTTTCTTCGCAGGCCTGTGCAAGTAGCCTATGTCCGTCTCAGTGACACAGACTACCTGCATGCCAAATTTCATCAAGATTGGTTAAGGTGTTGAAGCGTGAACAGGTAACAAACACATTTTCACATTTATAATATTACTAGCTTTTGCCCGCGGCTTCGCCCGCGTGGACATCGTTTTTATGACTGTCTTAGAGGGTGCGCAGTGCGCGAGCCGCAAGCGGCTCGCGAGCGTGGACATGTGTATTCTCCAGATCACTCGGGAACTATGTCAGGATATGTGGCACTGGAGAAAATCCATTAACAAGCTCGCGAGCCGCTTGCGGCTCGCGCACCCTCTAAGACAGTCATAAAAACAATGTCCACGCGGGCGAAGCCGCGGGCAAAAGCTAGTATATATATATATAATATATAATAATATTATAAATGTGAAAGCGTGGATGTTTGTTACGCTTTCACGCAAAAACTACTTGACGAATAATCATGAAATTTTGTACACATATTCTGGGAGGTACTAGAAGTAACATAGGGTATTTTTTATTAATAAATGTGAAAGCGCGGATGTTTGTTACGCTTTCACGCAAAAACTACTTGACGAATAATCATGAAATTTTGTACACATATTCTGGGAGGTACTAGAAGTAACATAGGGTACTTTTTATTTAAAAAAAATTAATAAATTTTTGTCAACAAATATCAACATTTTGCTACTTTAGCGCCATCTAACATGGGCAATGACGTGATTTACAAATAAGCATATCCTGACAAAGTTCGCGAGTGATCTGGAGAATACTCATGTCCACAAAAGATAGTAATATTATAATTGTGAAAATGTGTTTGTTTGTTACCTTTTCACGCTTCAACGCCTTGACCAATCTTTATGAAATTTTGCATGCAGGTAGCCTGTGTCACGGGGAAGGACATAGGCTACTTTTTATCCCGGGAAAATAGCATAGTCTGATGCAGTTCCTGAGGGAACTGAAAAATTACTCGATTGTTGTGATTTCTTGCACAGAGATGGTTAAGTAGTTGGAAAACGACATAATTTACTAATCACCCTTAAAGACAGTCATTAAAACGGAGTCCACGCGGGTGAAGCCGCTGGAAAAACCTAGTCATTAATAATAATAATTTAAACATAATTCAACCGTTATCATTATGTACATGCCAAGTGAATGTAAATTAATGTGAATGAGGTGAAAAATAGTTACACCAACTGTGAGGTGGGTGTGACATACGCAAATACATAATATAGAAGTTGTCGATTTTGATAACTGAAATGACTACTTATTACTGTAATATATTAATTTATATTAGGGACGTGAGGTAAAATGATAAATTTACCGAGTTCTAGTTATAAAAGTATTTATATTTCTATAAAAAAACAAAGTAGTGTTTTTTTACACAAAAATCAAAAGTATTTAGGAACTATGACTTACTATCTAAAAAACTGAGATATTTTGACAACTGTGCACACGAAATTAAAAAAATACATCTGTCTAATATAATTTAGCTAAAAGATAACATAAAATCAACAAAAAATATTCTAATAACTTATTTTATGAGGTCGTGACTAATGACAGTTCGTAAATTGTATGTTATAAATATCATAATGAAAAAACATGAATCTCTCAATTTTAACCAGTATTTATTAAGTAAAATAGGACTTATTCCAAGACCATTAGAACTAGTTTTGCAAGGCACCAGTACAATACGTTATCAACTTTCATATATAATACTGTGAACAAAAAAACTTAATATCTACCCTATGACTTACTATGAATGCAAAAAAACACGTGATTGAATGTCTAAAAATTCTAAACTATGAAGAGGTAGAAGATCTACTTACACACATATCCTAATTACAATTGCAAATTTACTCCCTCACTATCTCTTTCCTTGATGCACGCACACACACATACATATACACAAACACTCAGACGCGAGCTCGCGCCTTCTTTATATATAATTTAAATTTAATTATTATTATTTTTTAATCTGACTTAGAGTATCAAAAAACTATTTATGTATCCATGTTTTTGGTGCAGATGGGCGAATACTTCTGACACAGGCAGTTATTAACATTTCTTAAAAGAAGTATTCAGAAACTGTAAACTATTTTGTAAATTGAATGATGTTATAAACAATATTTTTTTTATACAAAAATCTACAATATTTAGGAACTATGACTTACTATCTAAAAAACAGATATTTTGACTACTGTGCACACAAAATTAAAAAATATATCTGTGTAATATAATTTAGCTTCAATATAACATAAAGTCAACATAAAACATTCTAATAACTTCATTTATGAGGTCGCATATTACGTACCCGCTGTGTTTTCGCAAGTGTAGTTCACTAGATAATGTTTAAATATATTAAAAAATCCCTTAAAATCACTCCTCGCGGCACCCCCTCCGGCTACCGAGCCAGCCGAGTTCCAGGAATCGCGGAGTTTAGAAATATTTAGTGTTTTATGAATTGATGGTTATGAGATACCCGACCTCATCCACGCCGGGTTGCCATGATGCCAAGGGCTTAACCAAATGAAGATAAAAAACCGGCTAAGTGCGATTCCGATATGCACTCTGAGGGTTCCGTACCACCACGTCTCCACACAACTACATAGTATAACGAAATGATACCTATTCACATTACAATCAAAAGACATCAACGCGAGCGACAAATGTATGCTTTTTTTGTCACTCAGTTCGGACTTCTTAGCGCAAGTACGACTCACACTTGCCCAATTTATATTATTTGTTGTGTTACTTCAGTATTAGTACTATAATCACACCAAGTATCACGCTTTTAATGTATTACCGTTTTTACAATAGAGCTAAATCAAAAACCTCTAAAGACCTATAAAAAAACACATTTCTTTGTATGGAGACCCCCTTATTTTCTCCATTTTTTAAATCTTTTTTTCTGGTTTGGCAATGCGCCCTTCCTGAACTGCAATGATGGTACTCGTTGTCGTAGTCTCATCTAATAATCCCTGAAGGCAAAAGTTAAACTTGTCAATTACTTCAATCAATGCAAAAATGTGAATGTGCGTTTATCGAATTAATCGTAACACCAATTTCACAAGACCTCTCGGTAATACATTGTCTAATATACTATCTACTACTTATGCTGGACTATGGTTTTTAGTTTTTTGGGAAAACTATGACATAAAAACGTACTTAAATAAATATTAATACTTTACACCTTAATATACATCGCACCTCCGCTAAAATAATATCATAACTTGAAATGCCATGATTTCGAGATAATACGGTTTGAAGTTTTGAAAAACTGTATTTGTTAAAAATTAATACAATTTTTAAAGTAAATCTTATAGGTATTTTATGATTCCTGTTAGTAAAAAATTACCGTCAAGCAGGTATAGATATAATTTCAATATTTTTTAAAAAAAGAGTAAAAATTTCAATTTATGACTCTATTATGGATTAGTTTTAGTA
Organism: Coleophora flavipennella; assembly: GCA_947284805.1. NCBI lineage: Eukaryota > Metazoa > Arthropoda > Insecta > Lepidoptera > Coleophoridae > Coleophora > Coleophora flavipennella. The sequence goes on from OX369253.1 coordinate 2,176,632, forward strand.
TTATATTGTACACCAGATATAATTGTTAAGATAAGACGAAGAGGATTTTACAGTAAAATATTGTATTTTATTAATAACTTGCTTTTTATTTAATAATAGACAGACTGGCATGTCAACGGAACATTTTTAAGTCATTTACCTAGCTAAATAAAAAAAAAACGTGAGTAATCAATCATCCATACTAATTGTGTTAATGTGAAATCAAAACCTTAAAATAATATCCAAAAGAAACGAACAAAAGCTTAACTTTATCGTGAAAAAAGAATATCTATAATACTTTAAAACCAAAGCTGTCCTTATAAAACTACAAAATAATAAGTAACTTTATTTTTTGATTCATTTTAAAACGACAAATAAAGAAAAATAATCGCCGACTCCCAAATATTAATATAAAATAACAGTTCATGCTTACAAAAGCTTTATTAGAATAATTCAACGATTTAGCATGTCAACAGTTTAACACAGCCTAAACATAACAGGAACCAAAGTTGTCCTAATAGAACTACAAAATAAAAGGTAACTTTATCTTTTGATTCAGTGACTTTATAATGACAAATAAATGAAAATAATCACCGACTCCCAACTATTAATAAAAAATCATCACTTATATCACCTAATATCTATAAAAGCTTTATTAGAATAATTCAACGACTTGTCATGCCAAAAGTTATACACAGCCTCAACTTAACAGGAACCAAATTTGTCCTAATAGAACTACAAAATATTAAGTAACTTTATCTTTTGATTCAGTGACTTTAGAATGACAAATAAATGACAATAATCAATCACCGACTCATCAAATCAACACTTATGGCACCTAGTACGCTTACAAAAGCTTTATTAGAATAATTCAACCACTTGGCATGTCAAATAACAATAAAAAAATTAAAATGCATCATTACATGCGATACAAAATAATAATCTGAAACTGAAAGTTCAGTAATATATTAATAAAGTAACGACTCATTAAGAAATATACCCCTTTTGGTAATAAACATAAAATAAAAACTTCCTAGAAGATTACTAAAATAATGACACGTTACATAATATGACCCTTTAGATAACTTACAAGAAATTATTTTGTTTTTACCTTATCTACAACACAGAAAAAAATCCGTTTAAGACACTTTACACGAACCCAAGCAAAATTATTTTGAATTATTTTATCTACAACAGTGTAACATTTAAGTTTATGACTCTTCACACGAATACAAGCATACGTTCTCTCTTAACAACTTGAAATATGACACTGTTGGGGCGACGGGGGGGAGGAAAACGAAGCGATATACCGCTACACTTTTGCCATCTGGCGGCTTAAGAAAGGACTACCAATGTGACATTTTTGTAGATTATAGAACTCAATTTTCTCTTTTATTTTCTGTATATAACTCATTTTATACAAATTTTAAGTTATGACATTGTTGTAGCGGAGGTGCGACATATATATGTACTTAAATAATTTAATAAGCTCTTTGCAGTGAAACACTGCAAATCGCTCATTATTTATACGTATCTTATTTGTAAAATAATTAGCCTAAATAATTAAAAATGCTACCCAAAGACATTATTCCACGCGGACGAAATCGCGGGCACAGCCAGTATGATCCTTTCTAATATTATAAAAGCGAAAGTTTGTATGGATGTATGGATGTTTGTTACTCTTTCACGCCATAACAGATAAACGGATCTGGATGAAATTTGGTAGGTAGACAGATGCGGACCTGGATTAACATATAGGCTACTTTTTTCCACGCTCGCGAGTCACGTGTGGCTCGCACACTGCGCACCTTCGAACACAGTCATGAAACTATGTTCACGCGAGCGAAGCCGTTGGCAAAAGCTAGTATAATATATAACAATGTCAAATTCAAACTTTCTACGTAAAACAGTTTTTGAGAAAAACGGGCATGACAAACGGACAAATGGACGCGTAAGTAACCTTGTATGGGTTCTGTTTTTCCATAAGGAAAGTATACAACCCTAAAAGTCATTAGCTTACCATTGTTGCGGTTGCTTGTGGCGTAGGCAGGCAAGAGGCATTAATGCTATTTGGATCGCCAGCTATATGTGGCATGGAATGCTGAAAAAAAATCAAACTTTCTATGTTAAAAAGTATCTGAGAAAAATGGGCGTGACAGACGGACGGATAGACGCGTAAGTGATCTTGTAAGGGTTCTGCTTTTTCTTTTGAGGTATGTGAGTGTGGTTGCGTAGGAAGAAAATTGGCATTATTGTCATTTGGTTGGCTAGCTACATGTGACATGGAATATAGAAAAACTTTGAAGTACGATAAAATGTAAACAAAACAGAAATTTTAATGACTATACGAGTATGTAGACTGAAAAATCGAGCACGTGCGATGTTGTCAAAGGCTTACCGTGGTTGTGGTTTCTTGTGGCATAGGCAGCAAAGTGTCATTAGTCCTACTTAGTTCGTTAGCTACATGTGACATGGTTAATATCCTGAAAAATATATTAGACTTTGAAATACGATAAAACATAAACAGAAAACAACTAACTTTAAGTTAAGTGTACATTAAAAAACTGGCATAGTGCGAGTCGGACTCGCGTAAAATAGGGTTCCGTAGTTATTTTCAAAAAAAATATGTTTATTTTAAATATATTTTTTTAATTTTTTTAGTTGTTGGTTTTTTTTTTTAGTTTTGTATGGAAAATCCATGAACTTTTTATAAATCGAACTGCTTAATATGCCAACAAATCCACGCTGCCAAGGACTGCCCACGGCCGCGGGAGGACCTAGCGACCTGCGCCAACTGCGCGGGCCCGCACCCTGCCAATCACGTCTCGTGCCCGGTGTTCCGCAGGGAGCTCCGGAACATGGGGGCCCGGGACAGTCGCCCGGATAACCACCACCCCTCGCCCTGAAGTGCCCGCCGCCGCCACCGCTGAGCGCGCCGCACCAGCAGCGCCCGCCGTGCTGAGCGGCTCGGCCGCCGCAGACGCTCTCAGCCGAAAAAAGTGACGTAACCGCCGGAGGAGGAAGAGGCCCCTAGCCCCCGCTTCCGCCGCCCCCACTACCGCCAACACTACCGCCGTGCCCTCCCAGAGCGACCTCCTGCAAGCTCTGGGAGTACTCCAGCAGTTACTCGCCCCAGCCGGGGCTGGAGCGGCTGCCAAGGCCCCTGCGCCCACCCAAGGACCCGCTCATCGTGATGCGCTAAGGAGGCCTCGCCTCGGGAACCTTTCCCCGTAGCCCCCTTCGGGGGCAACGAGAAGAAAACCACGGTAGATCTGCCACAGGAGGGGTGGTATATTCAATCAAACCAGACTGAACCAATCGGCGGGGGCTACGCATTATGTATACGTGTAATAAATCTTTCAATAGTTAGTGGGTAAGGTTATCTTTAATACTATATGTATAATATACTACCATACTACCAAAGATGACCTATACTCTATACTGTTACCAGATTTAGAAAATATAATTTTCAAAAAGTATTGTTTAGGGGGAGTGCGGTAAGGGGAGAGTGCATTACCTCGCTCCCATAATAGATAAAATTAATTTTGAAAATATTCTATGTGGTCATCTTTGACAAGAAATCTAGTACGACATTAGCTTAATGCCCTTAAATGGGGGGGGGGGCGGGAGAGTGGTATAAACCCCTCTCTAGAAGGGAGGAGTGTGAATCCTCCCTTTTAGAGAAAATGAATTTTCAAATTTAAACTATAAGGTCATCTTTGATTAGAAATTCTCTTTACTTACCAAAATCTAATCATACTATCGGGATTCGAGGGGGATGTGGAAGTACTAGAGTTGGGGGACTCCTTCGTTTAGGGTAGATTGCGAAAACGCTGTTTACGTAGTTTTAGTTATTGGTTTTTAAAAATTTATAGGTAAGTAGCTTTTTCCCGCGGCTCCGCCCGCGTGGGCATCGTTTTTATGACTGTCTTTAAGGGTGATTAGTAAAATATGTCGTAACCACCTACTCCACCATCTCTGTGCAAAAAATCACAACAATCGAGTATGTTTTTAGTTCCCTCCGGAACTGCATCAGATTATGCTATTTTCCCGGTATAAAAAGTAGCCTATGTCCTTCCCCGCCCGTGACACAGGCTACCTGCATGCCAAATTTCATAAAGATTGGTCAAGGCGTTGAAGCGTGAAAAGGTAACAAACAAACACATTTTCACATTTATAATATCAGTAAGGATGCTACTTTTTAGAATGCAAATGCGGCAATGGCAGCTCCTTTGCCCTTGCATAACAAAGCGCATGTTGTAAAACCCGGGCGAATCGTAGATGAATGTCCTTAAAGTTCCGGTTTTTTCAGCTCTAGTGACAAGTATACCAACATTAAAACAACTGTTTGTAGAGTGTTTACATTCTTTTTGCAAGAGTGTTTACATTCGTTTTGTTAGAGTGTTTACATTGATTTTGCGCCGTACGAATAGGCCCCGCCCACAGATCTACTAATTCAATATAGATTAAACACAAATTAAAATAAAACTGCGACGATATTGCTGTGCTGCTTACGCAAACTAACCCTCCATATGAGAAAAGGAGATGACTCTATTCTTGTCAGTATGCCGATTTCATGCCCCGTACAGCCCTAAATGTCAAACTCTGGCCACCAGGGATGTGCCGTTCAGATTTAATCGATATCGAAAGAACCCAAAAGCTGGCAGCTACCATAATTTAGCTATGGGCATGTTTTATCCTTACTATTCCTTACTTATTATTTATTATATCAGCTCATATACGTCCCCACCGATGGGCTCGAGCCTACCCTGAATCAGGGCGATTAGGCCTTAGTCGACCACGCGGGCCCAGTGCGGGTTGGTCGACTTCACACACAACCTTCGAGTTTCTTCGCAGGCCTGTGCAGGTTTCCTCAAGATGTTTTTGAAAAACTCATTGGTACTATTCCTTACTATCCTTAATATATATATATATATATATATATATATATATATATATATATATATATATATATATATATATATATATATAATATTGTAAAAAGAATGTAAACACTCTACAAACAGTTGTTTTAATGTTGGTATACTTGTCACTAGAGCTGAAAAAACCGGAACTTTAAGGACATTCATCTACGATTCGCCCGGGTTTTACAACATGCGCTTTGTTATGCAAGGGCAAAGGAGCTGCCATTGGTGTCGATTCGAACAAAACACTCGACTTAATTAAACTAAACTAAACTTCCACTAAAATAAGTATAGTCGTTTTCATGTGCTATTCGGTTTTATGCACGAACTAAATTTGGTTGCCTAGTTTGACAGGATTAAACACGATCAAATTGAATTCACAGACTATGTTAAAGTATGAACGAAAGAATGAACAATATGATTGACGTAACTTGTTTACCGTATGTGAAAGAGAAAACAAGATATAATTTTCTATAGCGCTCTCTCTGTTTTTAATGTCATTTATGTTAAGAATATAATCTATAAACCGTTCAATAAAAAACAGCTGATTTTGTTTTTTTTATTATTTTTTGGCTTGGCATCAAGGATTTTTGAGTGAAGTATTTAGGAGTTTCAATTTGCCTAAAAGTGCGTCGGGGCATTGTAAATTGTCAGAATCTGGAGAAATTTAAGGTCTGATGAGGACCAGGTTGGCAATCGATGGCTTCCTAAGACTGCCGAAGCTGAAAGTTGGAAAGACATAAGACTATACGTTTTCCAACCTGGTTTATTGACCAAGTCATCATCATCAGAGTCAAACCCTCAGATCAGAATTTCTTCGTGTGAGAGCCGCGCAGTGTGCTGATGTATCTTGGTCCAAACGCCAAACTTCTAGCTTTGACTGTTTTATAGGATTGTCAACCACCAACCTGGTCATCATGAGACCCTCAGGTCAAAGGTGCAGTGTCCTGGAGTGCTTATCAGGGTTTATACCATCACTTTACTTAGATATTCATCACAAAATTTGCACTTTTGTGGTTTTCCAAGACCAATTATAGTTTAGTGGTCACCAAAATAGGTCGCGATTAAAATTGGTTCAATTTTAGTTTGACACATCTTAAATATGGTCGTTCCGAATAGCAAAATGGCGATCTAAACTTAATTTAGTTCGATTTTTGTTTAGATCTGTCAAATAAGTTTAGTCGAGTTTTTTCGAATAGCAAACGTAATTTTGACACATCTTAACCTAATTTTAGTTTAGTTTAGTTGATTTGTGCAAAACCGAATCGACACCATTGCCGCATTTGCATTCTAAAAAGTAGCATCCTTACTGATATTATAAATGTGAAAATGTGTTTGTTTGTTACCTTTTCACGCTTCAACGCCTTGACCAATCTTTATGAAATTTGGCATGCAGGTAGCCTGTGTCACGGGCGAGGAAGGACATAGGCTACTTTTTATACCGGGAAAATAGCATAATCTGATGCAGTTCCGGAGGGAACTAAAAACATACTCGATTGTTGTGATTTTTTGCACAGAGATGGTGGAGTAGGTGGTCACGACATATTTTACTAATCACCCTTAAAGACAGTCATAAAAACGATGACCACGCGGGCGGAGCCGCGGGAAAAAGCTACTTACCTATAAATTTTTAAAAACCAATAACTAAAACTACGTAAACAGCGTTTTCGCAATCTACCCTAAACGAAGGAGTCCCCCAACTCTAGTACTTCCACATCCCCCTCGAATCCCGATAGTATGATTAGATTTTGGTAAGTAAAGAGAATTTCTAATCAAAGATGACCTTATAGTTTAAATTTGAAAATTCATTTTCTCTAAAAGGGAGGATTCACACTCCTCCCTTCTAGAGAGGGGTTTATACCACTCTCCCGCCCCCCCCCCCCCCATTTAAGGGCATTAAGCTAATGTCGTACTAGATTTCTTGTCAAAGATGACCACATAGAATATTTTCAAAATTAATTTTATCTATTATGGGAGCGAGGTAATGCACTCTCCCCTTACCGCACTCCCCCTAAACAATACTTTTTGAAAATTATATTTTCTAAATCTGGTAACAGTATAGAGTATAGGTCATCTTTGGTAGTATGGTAGTATATTATACATATAGTATTAAAGATAACCTTACCCACTAACTATTGAAAGATTTATTACACGTATACATAATGCGTAGCCCCCGCCGATTGGTTCAGTCTGGTTTGATTGAATATACCACCCCTCCTGTGGCAGATCTACCGTGGTTTTCTTCTCGTTGCCCCCGAAGGGGGCTACGGGGAAAGGTTCCCGAGGCGAGGCCTCCTTAGCGCATCACGATGAGCGGGTCCTTGGGTGGGCGCAGGGGCCTTGGCAGCCGCTCCAGCCCCGGCTGGGGCGAGTAACTGCTGGAGTACTCCCAGAGCTTGCAGGAGGTCGCTCTGGGAGGGCACGGCGGTAGTGTTGGCGGTAGTGGGGGCGGCGGAAGCGGGGGCTAGGGGCCTCTTCCTCCTCCGGCGGTTACGTCACTTTTTTCGGCTGAGAGCGTCTGCGGCGGCCGAGCCGCTCAGCACGGCGAGCGCTGCTGGTGCGGCGCGCTCAGCGGTGGCGGCGGCGGGCACTTCAGGGCGAGGGGTGGTGGTTATCCGGGCGACTGTCCCGGGCCCCCATGTTCCGGAGCTCCCTGCGGAACACCGGGCACGAGACGTGATTGGCAGGGTGCGGGCCCGCGCAGTTGGCGCAGGTCGCTAGGTCCTCCCGCGGCCGTGGGCAGTCCTTGGCAGCGTGAGAGTTACCGCATCGGACGCAGGCCAGCGGGCGGTGGCAGCCGTGGGAGGAGTGACGAAATCCTTGACATCGGTGGCACTGCGCGGGTCCTCGCTTGCCACGCCAGGCATCGATGGTGACGCCCGGCATGTGCAGGAGCTCCGTGATGGTGTAGAGGGCGGCAATGTTGGAGGTCCGCCGGATCTCACGTAAAAGAGGCATCCAGGGCGTCCTGCGCGCGCCCGGATGGCCTTTCCGTGCTCCGCGTCAAAGCCGTGCTCGGCTAAGGCAGCGTAGATCGCAGATCTACCAATTACGAAAGTATAAATTTATAGCTCTCGCTGCTTAGCACACGTTCACCTACGATCCCTAGTCTTTTTTTTTATCAGTTGGCGCGGATAGAGGGCAGTCCCCGCCTTCGACGACCAGCCTCAACTGCTACGATTCGACCGGGTACCTGAGGTTTAGTACGCATGGGCGAAGGGGCTGCCATTCCTGCAGCGCCAGAGCAGTCGCATTCCTAAATCGCTAATTGGTTGAAAAGTAGCATATCCGATAAAATTTCAAAAATCATTATCACAAAAACTGCGTCAAGGTCATTTCATGGTCAAGGTCAGGGTCAAGGTTAGGTTAGATTCAGAGTTCAGTGAGGGTTAAATGACTCATTCCGAAGGCGAAGCCCCATCTTACCGTTTCGAGCCCCAACAAATCTTCGGGATCCAAGGGGGATGTGGGAGTATTAGGGCGGGGAAAGCTTGAGAGTTCGACTTGAAATTGGAAAAAAAAAAACTTGAGCGTGCGAAGCGAGCGATATTAGATTCTGTCAGATTTGATTGATGATACTATCAAGAGCCTCCCCCCCTCCATTGTTGACCTAAAAGTCAAAATGTAGGACTCTGGCTGGTTAGGTAGGACGAGTCCACTTCCTTAAGTTCTCTAGTGTTTTTTTTTTAATTGGGGGCGCGGAGGGAGGGCAGCCCCGCTTTCGGCGACCAGCCTCAGCCACTACGGTTCGCCTGAGTACCTGCTCTTTATTACGCAAGGGCAAAGGAGCTGCCATTCCCGCAGTCCCGGAGCAGTCGCATTCCTAAATCGCTTAAAAGTAGATGAAAAGTAGCATAACCTATAAATTTAGAAAGATCAGTATGTCGAAACCTGTGTTTGTGAAACTGTGTTTTCCGCAATCCACCCTGAGCAAAGGAACCCCTATATTTTCCCAGCTCTAGTACTTCCACGTCCCCCTCGGATCACGAAGGCAATGATTAAGATTTCGGTAGGTAATAACGAAGTTCTGGTCAAAGATTACCTTATAGTTTAAATTTTGAAAATTCATTTTCTCTAAATGGGGATCATTCGCGCTCTCACCCTTCTCCCATGGGAGAGGTTTATCCCACTCTCCCGGATCCTACCCCCCTAAATTCCAGGGCATTAATCTATAGCCGTACCAGATTTCTTGTCAAAGATGACCATATATAATATTTTCAAAATTCAATTTAAATAAGGGAGGGAAATAGCGTACTTCCCCTTCTTAGTTTACATCTGGTTTACTCTCCCCCTAACCCCTCTCAACGTCCTCCCCCCAAAACCCAATACATTTTGAAAAATATTTTTTCAAAATCTGGAAACAATGCAGTGTATACGTCATCTTTGGTAGTGTATTATATGAGACTAAAGATGACCTAACTCACCGACTTCGTTCCGAAAGATTTTTAATTAAGGGTCCGCTACAGGAAAACGTGGGGGTAACAAATTAAAATATTGGCAGATAATCTGTCAAGGTAATTTCAATACCAAGATCAGGGTCGAGGTTACGTTAGGTGCAAGGTTTGGTTAGAGTCAATTAGTAGCCCTCGCTATCCGTTTCTATCACCAAAAAACCTTCGGGATCCGAAGGGGATGTAGGAGTATCACGGCGGGAAAAGCATGCAGGTCCGACTTGAGAGCGATATTAGTTTCAGTTAGGTTTGAATGCTTACACTGTCAAAAGCCCCGCGAAGTGAGGCTCGCTCCCTCCCCCCCCCCCCCTGTTGCGCGTGCACCTCTCTACGTTTCCTAGTGTTTATCCGCACTCCACCCTTAATCGGCGGGCATTAATCTATTGCCCTACCTACTGTTACGTCAGTACTAATATATAATATACTTTGCTACTGTGTTGTGGTGCATAATACTTCGATGGTTATATGTACCGAGATATTTCGAGTTAAAAATGAGAAAACTTAATAATGATAGAGAAAGTTAAAAGACTCTTTTTCCTTTTTAACTAATTTATTGTGCCAATCGACAAGGAAACGCTTGTCCATTTTAATAACGAGCAGAAAAGAAGAAAGCATAGACATTACAGAATTTAAAAAATTCGGACCGAAGTTAGTGGGTTAGGTCATCTTTAGTCTCATATAATACACACCACCAAAGATGACATACACTAAATTGTTTGTTTTTGAAAAAGTATTGAGTTTAGGGGGAGGCTGGGGAGGAGGTCCCTACGAGAAGGGAGTACGTTACCCCTTACTTCCTTTAAATAAAATTATCTGGAAACAATGCAGTGTATGTCATCTTTGGCGTGTATTATATGAGACTAAAGATGACCGAACCCTCCAACTTCGTTTCGAAAGATTTATAATAAGCGTAGCCCCCGCCAACAATTTTGATCAACAAACCTCCGGGATCCGATGGGAATGTGGGAGTATCAAGGCGGGGAAAGCATGCGGGGCTGACTTAAGGGCCGAAAACTTGACATGTCCTTAAAAGTTTAATACTTAGCACTTACTTTTACAATTCCATTATGAACAAAGGGACAAAAGTAGGTCTGTGTTGAATCACTGACTTCACTTTTTTTTATTCACAATTGGTAAGCCCTTGGCATCATCTCACCTGATGGTAAGTGACGATGATGCAAAAGATTGAAGCAGGTTTACCTAGATTCCCCAACGCAGTACTCTTTATTATACTGGCCCAACGCAATGGAGAACTGGATATCATATCTTCAAGCCGGAACACATCAATGTTGTGAACACTGATGTTTGGCGGCAAGACTTAGATAAGATGGTGGTAGCTAGCCAGGCGGGCTTAGAAAATTCCCTACCACCAACCAAACCGAGTTACAAGATGACCCAACCGGGAATCGAACCCGCGACCTCCTGGTTTAAAGCGAATGGACTAACCATTACGCCACGGAGGCGGTTGGTTTAGGTGTTGAAGCGTGAAAAGGTAACAAACAAACACATTTTCGCATTTATCTTCTATATGTTTAACCAATACTCCACGGTGGTGGTTGTGGTAAAGTTGTATGCACACAACTTTATACTTACACATAGGGTTGCCAGGTCTTAAAACTAAATAGCCGGACATACCTGCCAGTTTAGCCGGACTTTTGGGTAAAAAAGCCGGACTCCCTAAATTATTAAAGCCCTCTTTAGACACCCCTAAATCAATCAGTCATGTTTACTGGCCTTTAGCGAGGTCCTAATCAGACTAAGAAACGCCGCCATAGTCTCATAAATACGACAGCGCTCACCCAAATGTCCAGGTGACTGGAAAAATCATTACACCTAAAAAGCCGGACAGGCCGGACACCTTCTAATTTGGCCGGACACGCATCCAAAAAGCCTAACACTGTCCGGCTTTATCCGGACGCCTGGCAACGCTACTTACACATAGGTTAATAATTTTCTTCTTCAAGATCAGGGATACAGGGATCAACCTTATACCCTATGTGGCTCACCCACCTCTCTGCTAAAATACTATGCCCATATGCCCTCAATAATTTACTTTGCAAGAGGAGCTGAAATGGGGTGTCAAAATAAGTAATAAACAAATGAAAAAATAAAAATGGGCATTTTTATTCAAATGACAAGCACTCGTAAGTAATCAATTAACAAAAAACATACAGTACATAAGTGATTCCTTGGCTTCTCAGTGCACAACGGAGATCATTTTCAACATTTGTAGTCCCTTTCTTTGTTTCGTTTTTATTCCCAACAGCATTGTAATACCACTTTCACAAAGATAGGTAGGTAGTTGATAATGGTAAAAGAATACAAGGAATATATACTTGGAATTCACAAAGATTGTATCAGCCGAAAGATGTCCACTGCTGGACAAAGGCCTCCCCCAAGGATTTTCACAATGACCGGTCCTGCGCTGCCCCCATCCAGAGGCTTCCAGTGGCCTTCACCAGGTCGTCGGTCAACTGAGTGGGAGACCTGCCTATGCTACATCTCCAAGTAGTATTCACAAAGATGGCTAGTTGATAATGGTAAAAGAATACAAGGAATATATACTTGGATCTACGCCCCTAAAAGAGGAGCATCTCATTTCATTGGTTGGAAATACATGTTACCGATCTTCATGCAGTTTGAAATTAAGGCACCATCAGTTTGAGCTTTTAAATTTAACAGAAAATGATGGATTTTTAGGTACTGGTTCGGCAAAACCTATTAGGTCCTAGTACTCTGTGGGCAGATGAAGTGGCTTACATTGACTTCCAGTTCCTCGTTTGGTTAGAATTCTGTTCTGAAAATAACAGTTCCACTCTAATGTACAATATTGTTGCTTGTTCTTGTCCACTCACAATCATTTCATTCTGCCGTTACTGTACCAACACCAATTCCAGGTCCAACTTGCAGTCACACTATAAATATTATTATTGTTGGGTGGGACGCCTGCGGGGTACAGGCGAGTGTTCATGTCTAAGTGGAATCATTACATCCTATTCCAATGGTGGTACGATGGTTACTGTGACCCCAGTGGCATCCCACCCTCAAACCTTGAACTCCTTCTACAGTACTCCGTTATGCGACTGATTTCCAGGTTGCATAGTTCCTCTTCCTTAATCCTATCGACAGTATAGCTGAAATGGAAGAGAAATTTCATGTAAAATCTTAAATGTTTTCTCAGTTAAGATTTTACATGACAGAGCGTTCTAAACTACAAATTTATCAAGCCGTCTGTCATACATAAAGGATGGTTTAGGCTCGAGTTATCACTGGCCCATTAGGACCATGTAGTTGAAACTTAAACACAGACAAATGAGAAAATTGCTGCTTACAGTAAGTACTTTACTGCAAGCAGCAAAGTTTAAGAGTTTACTACTTACACTTGCTTGCAACAATCTGATAATTAATTACCTTAATTTATTAATTTGATGCGCCCAAAGCTGTTTGTTTGCTATTGCCACGACAGCACAGACAGATAGGCGTGTCTGGTAGGTCCGCTAAGTTGTGAAATTATTAGTAATTAGTTGTAGTAAAGTAAAACAGTTGTATTCTGTTTTTATTTTAATATCAGCGTCTGGGCTGTGGTCTGGGCGACTAAAGAAACCAAAGAGTATAGAAATCACTAAGTTTAATCAAAACTAATAATATCGAGACACACGGCAGTGTGTCCGCCAAGTTCGAAAAGAACAAGGCGACACCGGCCGTGAGTTTTATTACACAAACCATTTCGGGCAACTTTTGACCTACATACCAGTAACTTAAAATCTGTTTGACTTACATACTTGCGATTTCGCGAGTCTAGTAAGGGGGCGTCCCTCAGAGTAAGTATGTAGGTACAGAGCACGTCCTTTATAATGAGAACAGTAGGCACGGGTGGGAACAAAGCGACGTTCCACGCGCAAGCGCTATCGGTCATAATTGACTGCTAGGGGAGTGCGTGCGTGGGATATTCCTAGTAGCATTTTCGAGTAAATTACCTATCAAAATGGTCAAATGTGCAGTGAAATCATGTAAAAACGATACTCGAAAACACACGAAACATAAATCGAGTATTACATTTCACCGGTTAGTCATTTTTTTATTCTTTTATGCTAAAAATTAATCACGCATTGTGGGGGTGAAGGAGACGTGTGGGGCGGGAGCTAGGTATTCCGCGCGCACTACCCCGCACCGCCGCCTCGGCCTTAATATCTAATTAGTGATGTGACGCGTTCGGTAATAGTATACATACTTTCGATATTTATTATGAAAGTTTAATCTCTTTGAACAAATAACTTTTAATGAAGATATTGATTCAAATATTGAGTTTTATTTATATATTGTTATTTAAATAATTTTCCAATAGGTTTATTATAAAATCGAAACGTGATATCCAAATATGCTGAAAAAGGACAGCTTTCTCCAAACTGAATATTAAAAAGGAAATAATTGTATGGGCCGTTCATCTTAGAAATAAACCCGTTATTTGATATATTATTCTAAGATGAACGGCACATAAAATTATTTCCGAAATGTTATTCTAACCCTCAAAATTGGCTTGCATCGGTTACCACCGTATCAGTTTATGAAAATCTATACCTTGCACCCTGTTTGTTATTTGAACACATGATAGAGTTTGTCGTAGTCATTTAACTGAAAGTCATAAATTGAAATGATTGTCGTACTAAATTGCTGTTAGGTAGGGTATATTATTCAACCTACCTAACGGATTTTCATACGGTTTTCACCAGTAGGCGGACTGGTCCACGAGGAAGGTTTTTAAATTATTACTTTGGAATACTTCATCATATCAGTCGAAAGACGTCCACTGCTGGACAAAGGCCTCCCTCAAAGATTTCCATGACGACCGGTCCTGCGCTGCCCCCATCTAGCGGCTTCCCGCGACCTTCACGAGGTTGTCGGTCCACCTAGTGGAAGGCTTGCCTACGCTACGTCTTCCGGTGCGCGATGGCCACTCGAGAACTTTACTACCCCAATGGCCATCTGTTCTACGAGCATGTGCCCTGTCCACTGCCACTTCAGTTTAGCGATTCTGTGAGCTATGTCGGTTACTTTTGTTCTTCTACGGATCTCCTCATTTCCGATTCAATCGCGTAGTGAAATTTCGAGCATAGCTCGCTCCCTTGGAATACCTAATAAGAGTTAAACCTTTTTTAATACGATTTAAATTGTTACTTTGTAATACCTAACAACAATAAAAACTTTTTTAATACGATTTAAATTCTACTTAGGAATACCCGACAAGAATATTTTTTTATTTTATAGTACAATCACAGTCTAAGAATCTTTGAAGTGGCGTAATAAAAATTTACGTTAAGTGAATATAAGTTGTAGAAAAAAAAGTTATTCAGATTAATCAGTACAAGCCCACCTTAAAGTATCATTGCACCTTTATGTTACACCCTGTATATTATACTGAAATTGGTTTTATTGTTAATTGACTTTTCCACCCCAAACAGTACCTACATCTATGTGTGAGTATGTATATACTATATACAAGTATTTGTAGGTACAAATGCTTTATTTTTGTATGTAATAGGAAATAAACATTATATAATCCATAAAACAAACATAAATTCTTAAAATTACCTACTATATTATGCTGCTGTTTATCCTTGGTTATCGATAATCCGCTAAGGCGATAGTGCACTGCAGCCCATCCAGGCGATTGTGCACTGCAGCCCATCCCTATTTGTCACGTATACATCTATATAGTTTACTATAGCTCACTTGCCTACGATGTATTATTATGCGACCGATGCGGTAGACGCGCTCTATACCTACATTCTTACTCTGAGGGGCGTCCATAAATTACGTGAGGCTTTTTTCAGGATTTTTGACCCCCCCTCCCCCTCTGGTGAGATTTCGTGAGATTTTCCTCAACTCTCTCCCCCCTCCCCAAATCTCACGTGAGATTTTTTAAAATTTGTGTTTTGGCTGCAAACGCGTTGGATTATAATAAAAGTCTAATAAAAGTTTGATGAAACACGAATTTTTTCAATCTTCAAACTGCTATAACTTTTAAATGAATCAACCAATTTTCACACGGTGTGCGGCGATTGATGTAGTTTTTTAAGCTTAATAAAAAAAAATATCTGATGAACATTTTATTTTTTGAATAAAAACAATAAATTTATCTGATAAAACATTTCGGAGTTATTACAAAAAAAACGCAATCGAAGAGCTACTGTGCTGCTCTGCGGGGTTCGGACAAATACGACAAACACTGTTGTGTGAAATTTCGCCATATTTTCATTCTAGATTTGTTTTTACTTTGATTTTACTTTATTTTTTCGCAATTTTACACCGTTTTCTACAAGAAAACAAATTACGTGATATTTGCTAAAACCCCCCCTCTCCCCCATGTGAGATTTGGAAAGATTTAGCTTGACCCCC
The DNA here is from genome assembly GCA_947284805.1 of Coleophora flavipennella. Lineage (NCBI taxonomy): Eukaryota > Metazoa > Arthropoda > Insecta > Lepidoptera > Coleophoridae > Coleophora > Coleophora flavipennella. Next base: position 2,192,383 of record OX369253.1, read on the forward strand.
TCCCCCCTTAAACACCTCACGTAATTAATGGACACCCCCTAAGACCCACGCTATCACCTAAAATCCCAATTTTCATAAATACATCTTTTACCATTTTTGAGTTAATGACGTCCGAAAATCACTATTTTTATAACTCACTCACTGACTGACTGACGTATCAAAATTATAGACCACTTCCACGAGTTCCACGTAACTTAGAAACTTGAAATTTGGCATCGAGGTAAGTTATTACATTAGGTGTATACAAAAAAAAAATGCGTAATTAGGGTTCCTTCTATTACCGACCACATTATAGACCATTTCCAGGTGACTTAGATACTAGTTTGGCATTTTGGTAGGTTAATAGGCGTATACAAAGAAAAAAGATAAACCAGCCAAGTGCGAGTCGGAATCACGAAATTTGTTTTCCGTACAGTGGTGGTGCAGAACACATGGGAATAATGATATAGCCCACTTCCAGGTGACTTTTTAATTTGAGGTTTGGAATCGAAATAGGTTAATTGGGCGCATTGAGTAAAAATTCAAAAAACTGGCATTGTTAAAAAAACTCTGGGCTTGCGCACCGAGGGTTCGGTACCACCAAAAATATCTTATATGTATGTGTATTACTTGAATAACGATTTTGTACTAATATTTTACAAAAAATAATGATATACCTACCAATAAAATATAAATGTGAAATGGAGCCAAGTTTGATATAAAAAACACAGCGTTCTTAATGACTAGGTACCAAGTTTTATAGTGGCTCCTGAATAATGGCTATGGATATTAATTTTTGACTTCTCCAAATAATAGAGAATGTACAACGGTTTTCAGTTGGTTAGAAAAATGTGTTATGTTCTGTGTGTAAAATAAAATTGGATAGTGAAAACTTGCCAAGTTACACCATGTAGTAGCACAGAACACATTTTTTTTAAGCAACTGAAAACCGCTGTACATTCCTTATTATTTGGAGAAGTCTAAAATTAATATTTCTATTTATAGATGATTTAAGAACCACTATAGAACTTGGTACCAAACCTACGCATTCAGTCGTAATTTGTTGATATCGAACTTGGCTCCCTTTCACATTTATGTTTTGTGAAGCTTAAAATCAACCCCGTCTGGCTAGCTGGCCGGTGTGATGATGTCACGATACTCTGTCTGGTAACCCATAGCAACCCGTGAGAATAGCCACAACAAACGTCATTAGGGTTGACTTTTGTTTGTTTCTTAGTTGTCTAAAATTGTCAAAACAGCCAACATTCAGGAAAAAATATTGTAGAGTTGGAAGTTACCGATTCACAAAAAAACCACCGAAATTGGTGAAAAAATTGAAATATTTTGTACCCAGAGCAACAAAAAAAATATTTTTTTATGGGTAAAAATTATCTGTGCCCCGTAGGAATAGCTACTTCGGAATTATTGTTTATTTTACGTAAACTAAAATAATAATAGAAACAGAAATCTGTAAATTACACTTTTTATTATGAAATAATGACTGAAATATTCAACTTGAATGCTTTGTGTCGCTGCTGCCATGCCGACGGTGCGTTGAAGAGTCTGCAGGCTGTGTATGCTTACGACGGAGAGACAGAGATTTACGCAGTGCTACTTCGCGAAACTTTCGGATTACATGTAAGTTTGAAGTAATTATGACTGGTTACTTACACGTTGAATTTCATGACGCTTACACCGGGTTTACACTCAGCCACTGCTTCTGCCGCTGCCGTAAATATTGCCCTAAATACCTACTTCTGCGGCAGCATCGACGCGAGTGAGTATTCACACAGCCTTCATACTTCTTCCGAACGACTCAGCATTGGCTGACGTCGAGGTTGTTGCAAAGACAGCATTATGTCTGCTCAGTGTTTTCAACTAAAAAAATGTTACTTCGCAAATTGAGATACTGCTTTTTCTCGGTCTGCAAATAAAACCTGCCAGACTAAAATAGATCAGTTTATGACTAAGTGAATATATCTTGGGATTAAGAAAGTCTATAAACATGATTTTTGGACAGATTTTACTTGACATACTATAATCGAAAGCTGTGTGAGTCCGTACAGCGGCATGTTTCTCTTAGTTCAGATTATCGAGGCTCTACTGTATATTACTGATTTGTTTTTGAAATTTTATAATTATCAATATTATCATTATCAATATTTATCAAGATAATTATCACTTCCAACCCAGGAAGAAAAAGAATAAAATGTTTTAGTAAAATGCATATTCTGAGGTCAGCAATGGGTGAACACTACTGTTTATTAAAAACAATAACCAGGACAAAACGAGACAATGACGAGATGAAGTTAAAAAAACCGGCCAAGTGCGACAGGAGCTCACAGAAACAGTCCGCACCAAAACTTTTAAATACCAACAGAACAAGTCCTCTTAGTATATACTTTGCTCTAGGAAATAGGGGGTAGCAATTATCATCTTCATCACACTAGAAAAGCGATTTGTGCTAAAAAGCATGAGGGTCGAAACGACCCTATATGAGTTGTGCTGTCCAAGCACCGAGCGCGAACTTGGTGAGGGGGGGGGGTGCAGATAGCCTATATTGTAGCTTAAAGGGTTTAAGCTAATCATAAAATATTGTTTATTTCATCTTCAGACAATACATTACAGCTTACTTTAACTTTCGATGTTCAGATCACCCTGTCCAAGGTTGTGGCAAGCTATGCGATCTGCGAGCACTGCATCGACCAGCTGCGGCTCGCACACCGCTTCAAGCAACAAGTGTTAGCATGCGAGAAAAAGTTTGAGGAATATTGCAAAAGTGAGTTAAACTTCGAGTATGTGTCATAATATACGTCCCCACCGAGGGGCTCGAGCCTACCCTGAATTGGGGCGATCGGGACTTAGTCGACCACGCGGGCCCAGTGCGGGTTAGTCAACTTCACACACAACCTTTGAGTTTCTTTGAAGGCGTGTGTAGGTTTTTCTTACGATGTTTTCCTTCACCGTAAGAGCGCCGGATACACGTAAATATGAGATCGAAATTCAAAAACACATTGGTATGTGGCAGGACTCGAACCACGACTTCCCAGATAGGAGGTAGCGGCCCTTGCCGTTGCACCACCGACGCTCACTAGAAAAATATAAATAAGTAAAATGAAAAAATTAAACTACTTATGTCCTGCATAAATATACATTTACTCTATGTGTATCCCAAAATGTTTAAAAAATAAATGTCCACCACAATGTACTTTATAAAAATGTTAAGATTACATGGATCATCATCACATCAGCATATATATACGTCCCCACCGAGGGGCTCGAGCCTACCCTGAACTAGGGCGATCGGGCCATTCGTCGACCACGCGGGCCCAGTACATGTTGGTCAACTTCACACATAACCTTCGAGTGTGCAGGTTTCCTCACGACTACGAAGTGGCAGGAGCATTACTATTATTAATTATTGTTATTATTACAGAAGAAGAAAATGATGAGCTAGTTATTAAGTCGGAGAGGGAAGCCTTAGTGCCACCTCCCGTTGATGACGTCATTACTTATGAGGTCAACATTGATGACGTAAAAACCGAGAAATGCTTCGATGATGTTGCTGACGTCTGCGGTATGTTCTTTCTTAAATAATATTTATTCTTTTTAATTTCTACGAGTATAATATATAGTTACAAATCACACACGGTCATCTGGCCCAAAGCAAAGTAAATATATTAGTACTAACGTACAGTATGGACACTCCCTGCCGCTCTCTAGAATGCGATCTCACCCCCTCGTCACCCAGATTGATTCAGATTGGTTACAGTTTTGTTCTACGAACTACAGACTGATATACATACTTACTTATATACCTTAACACGTTGACAGTCAAGTGTACCGTATGTGGTACACGGGGAGCGGATCCGCCGAGTTCGTGTATCCTATGAGGCACACGAGCCCTGTGTTACTCTACGGACTCACACATTATTATCAAAAGAATTGCTATTGGATGGGTCACGTCATATATAACAAAATACCGCAGTCGTTTAAAGATCTGCCTTTCAATAGATTTAAGAAAACCCTACATGAATGGCTTCTTCATAATATGTTCTATTCTCTTGATGAGTTTTTGGGTCACTAATTATGATGTATTGTCAAGGATTAATTTTGATGGTTTTTTATTTTGTTTCTATCTATTTGTTACTATAATAACATTTGCATGCTGTTGTTCTATATGGCTAAACAAATGATTCCTGCTTTAATAACGAACATCATTTTACTTACTGTACCTTGTTTAAAAGCAAATAAATACTCACTTACTTACATATGGACATATGGCGTGTTTCAGAACACTTGTATGGGGACTGTTAATGTGTTAAAATACATACAAATACCTACATAGATATTGAACAATTCGACACAGATCAAGCAAAACTGTTCGTCACTCGTATGTTTGCCCTGAATGGGGATCGAACCCTCGACGACCCTCTAGCAGGCAGGAGCGCTGCTACTGAGCCGACGTGTCAGTCAATTCTCAGTTATTTACTTGTATTGTATGTATGAACTCTTTCTTTCGATGTCACAGTAGAAAAAGATCGCATATTAAGAACGCCGCCCTTCCTTGGCCGCTGTTCATAAAAACAGGTAGTCAACTGATAATTAAAAAACAAGGTTTTATAAAAAGGACAGTTTATTTACGATCGGATATGAGAAATCTATGTCTAAATATGTTCCTGTTTTATTCAAAAAACTTGAGATATAACAGTCTAAATAAACGCACTATACATTTTTTTTTCCTTTCCATCAATCAAGAATAAATTTAGCATCTTTCACCAAAACATAATGAGCCTTAAGGCACAGTATATATATATTAGTACTAACTTAAGGCGAAAATGAACGATATCCTACTTAATGTTACAAACGCGAAAGTTTGTAAGAATGTATGTTTGTTACTCTTTCACGCAAAAACTACCGAACGGATCTGGTTAAAATTTGGTAGGTAGACAGATTAGGACCTGGATTAACACAAAGGCTACTTTTTTCCACGCTCGCGAGCCGTTTGCCGCTCGCGCACTGCGCACCCTCGAAGTAATGGAAACGTTGTCCAAGCGGGTGAAGCCGCGGGAAATAGCTAGTTGATTTATATTTAGTAACATCTAATTCAAAACTAGATAATTTCATCATCATCATCATATCAGCCGAAGCACGTCCACTGCTGGACATGGGCCTCTTCCAAGGATTTCCACGACGACCGGTTCTGCGCTACCCGCATCCAGCGGCTTCCCGCGGTCTTCACCAGGTTGTCGGTCCACCGCATGGGAGGTCTGCCTAAGCTACGTTTTCCGGTGCGCGGTCGCCACTCGAGAATTTTACTGCCCCAACGGCCATCTGTTCTACGAACTATGTGCCATGCCCACTGATTCATTCATTCATATCAGCTCATATACGTCCCCACCGAGGGGCTCGAGCCTACCCTGAATGAGGGCGATCGGGCCTTAGTCGACCACGCGGGCCCAGTGCGGGTTGGTCGACTTCACATGCAATCTGCGAGTTTCTTCGCAGGCGTGTGCAGGTTTTCTCGCGATGTTTTCCTTTAACGTAAGAGCGTCGGATAAACGTACATATGAAATCTAAATTTGAAATCACATTATCACATTGGTACGTGGCAGGTTCGAACCACGACCTCCCGGACAGTAGGCGGCGGCCCTAGCCATTACGCCACTGACGCTCTTCCCACTGATAATTAGATAATTAGAAAATTTATGTTAATCTGAATGTTTCGTAAAAACCGAAAACAAAAAACTCTCATTTTCGATGAATATAAAATAACGTACTAATCAAAAACTCAAATAACAAAAGAAGCCGTATGTATCCTCATAAAAAACTCGACCGAAAAGATTATTGAGTGCTGTGGTGTGGTATACCCCCATCGTAGACCTAAATCTCACGGTTGTTTGTGTTTACCCTCCCCCCAAAATAGCGATATCGATGATTTTTAGGATTCCGTACAAAAAACGGAACCCTTATAGGATCACTGGTGCGTCTGTCTGTCTGTCGGTCCGTCTGTCACAGCCAATTTGCTCCGAATCTACTGGACTAATTCAAGTGAAATTTAGTAGGATGGTGTAATCCTATGACCCAAACACAGATGTGCAAGGTAAATAAATATATTTTTTTTAAATAAGGGTAATTTTCGGGGGACAAACTAGGAAATAAAAAAAAAGTTTTGCAGAGGATCTCAAATATATTTTTGTTGTTATTGTTAAATAAATAGTTTTGATTTTATTCATGAAAGGGACCGTCCATTAATCACGTGAGGCTTGACAAAAATCACGAAATGTCACAACTGGGGAGGGGGGGGTGTAATAAGATATCACGTGTATTTATTTTTTCAAACGCGCGATTTTTAAATCGAAAAGCGGCGTGTAGTGTGACCTTGACTCGCCGTTGCTAGGCAACGAACGAAGTACCTACTCACGCGCCGCCGACGACTTCCCGGCTCGGCACGCCAATCGCCTAAAAATAATGAAATTTTTGGTAGATACTAAAAATACACGTGATGTTGGGTGGGGGGTGGGGGGGGGGTAGTCTTAAACCTCACCATGTATCACCAAGGGGGAGGGGGGGTTAAAAAATGCTTAAAAAAAGATCACGTGATTAATGGACGGCCCCAAAGAAGACGAAAATTGACCATTCCCCATCCCCTCCCCTCTGATCACCGAAACTACTGAGCCTAAAATTTTGAAAAAAATCGTAAAATACAGTTCATTGCTTGTAGATTACAGGAAAACCTATAAGAATTCTGTCAATTGAAAATAACGTGGTAAACTCAATATAATACGTTCATTTACGGAAAATAGTTCACTAAAACACCACTAGATAGCGCTAGTAGTAGTTAACTAGCTTCTTACTGTGCGGATTTCAAATGCGATATTTTGTATTTGATTTTGGCATTGTACGGAACCCTCTCCACGCGAGTTCACTAGTATATTTAGAATTTACCCATTTTTGTTGGTAGATATGGCATCCGTGGAAGTGGCAAGGAACGCCTACTATGGTATGGTTTTATCCATTCCTAACTTATGGAGTTATTTTTTGCGTTATTTCCGTAAATGTCTCCAGTACGTTCGTATTGCAAAAAAAAAATATTGTCTTGGAATTTTATACAACCTGAAATACGATGAATCTCTATGTACTATATTCAAAGAAAAAGGTTTTTTGTCGCTTACATGTACACATGTGCTCCAGTAATGTACTTTTTTAAATCTAACATTAACCTTTTCGAGAAGAAGCTCTGACCGCTGACCACAAAACAAAGTTCTCAGAAATGTACCTAGTAGGACCAATCAACTGAAGTTACCATTTGTCTAAGACAATGATTTATGATAAGAGCACTTCATCATCATAACAGCCGAAGGACGTCCACTGCTGGACATAGGCCTCCCCCAAGGGTTTCCTCGACGACTGGTTCAGCGCTGCCCGCATCCAGCGACTTCCTGCGACCTTCACCAGGTCATCGGCCAGAGCACTTACAATTGCAATAAAAATATATAATAAAATGCCAAATGAGTTAATGGATTTAAATATAATCAAATTCAAGGTTTTTTAAAGAAATGGTTATAAAAAATGCGTTCTGAGTTTTTTTTTGTTTTTAACAACTGGTTTTTTTAATAACTATTTATATTTTTAGATTGTTGATTGCTTTACTTACATTACAAAATTGAAATTAATATTAGATTACAAAAGTAATAAATTGTGATTTAATATTTTATGCCATTTTAAGGTAGATTGTTCTAACAATAAAAACTAACTTATAAGCTTATTAGTCAGACAATAAATGACATTCATTCATTCAACTTACTCTAATTTTCCAGAAAATTCAAAAATTATGGAACTTTCAATAAATCTCCTCAATCTTCTAAAAAGATCCAGAATAATCGGGCATTGCAAGGCCACAATCCAACCAGACCGCGCCGGTTCGAGTCCGAGCCGAGAAAAAAAACCGGCTAAGTGCGAGTCAGAACCGCACACATAGGGTTCCGTACCATCATACTAGATGGCGCCAGTTTCATGTTCCAAAAACCATCATACTTGATGACGTTAGTTTCTTCATGTTTAAAAAAAGAAGTTTTTTGTATGCAGGCCTTTTATTTTTTAACTTTTTCTAATTTTTTGTATTTGTTGTTATAGCGGCAACAGAAATACATCATCTGTACAAATTTCAGCTGTCTAGCTATCACGGTTCATGAAATACAGCCTGGTGACAGACGGACGGACAGCGGAGTCTTAGTCATAGGGTCCCGTTTTTACCCTTTGAGTACGGTACCCTAAAAATAGTGAAATGTCGGGTCTTGCCAAAAATAAATATGAGCATATGTGGTGGTCGAGGGGCATCAACAGGGTGGTGTATAAGCTCCTGTTCATGAAAGGAACCCTATTAAAAACGAAAACAGACGTATTATGCAATATGCACGTCAAAAAAATAGGTACGCTCTCACTAACGATTGCGCTATGTAGGATCCGTCTAGCGCCATCTAGTGGTGTTTCAACATTCACAACCGTCTATATCTCGGCAACCCCTTGATCGATTTGGCTCATGTTCGAATTTAAACATTGTTTTTGTCTAATTTGACCGCCTCCGTAACTCAGAGGCAAAGTTCACAGGCTTTACACAGGAGTTCGCGGGTTCGATTCCCGGCGGGGTCAATTGTAAGACTCCGTATGGTTGGTGGTAGGGCACTTTCTAAGCCCGCCTGGCTGGCTACCACCATCTTATCTAAGTCTCGCCGCCAAATATCAATGTTGATATCATTGGTGTGTTCCGGCATGAAGATAAAGATAGCCAGTTCCCCATTGCGTTGGGGAATCTTGGTAAGCCCGCTTCCATCTTCGGCAACATCGTCACTTACCACCAGGTGAGATGTTGTCAAGGGTTTACCAATTGTGAATAAAAATAAAAAAATGGCCTGCCAAATTTTACAACTTTTCGTTTATCGGTACTCGAGTTATCGTCGAACAAACATTTATACATATGTATGTCGGAGTGTCATTGAAAACGCGACCAATACCAGCTCGAGATAAGTTTACATAGTTACACTTTGTTTGGATCAAACGTCAGGTATTAGTACCTGGGTGAAACCGGTGGTGGCGTGACGATCGCTTGTACTCGTGAGACGATCGTTTGTGGTAGCAAAGATGATGTATTAACGGAAGGCTGTTTGTGCTGCCACACTGAGTTGAGAATTTATTAGATCTGTGGAGAAGCCACATTAGCGGGACGTCAGTCTCGAGGCAGACACTTTTTGACGGAGCGTCGAGCAGAACACATGCAGTGGTGATCTGTGAGAAAATGGACGTGTCACGCCATCGCTGTGATCACCGCGTTTGCATCCATTGTTATCCAAGGCATCCTGTACAATTTCGATTACCAAATGATCAAGACTATTGAAGAAGGACCTCTGTGATATAGCTGCATTGTTATTTCGACGCCCAATACCGAAATAGTTAAGGACGTGAACCACGAGGCCAACCATAACCTAACCACTCACTCCCTTCTAGATCAGAAGTTGGATAGTTCCCTGCGCTCGCAACAAGTGGACAACGACGGGAAAATGTGAAAAATGATAATGGAGCAGCGAAATAAAAACCAACTGGCAACAATTCTTTGTGCTACAGAAACAGAACATGTTGCGATTGATTGAGGTTATGCAAGCACCATCGACTACATTTGCTGCAATCACACTGCCAGAATTCAACCAGAATATACCTGAAGCTAATCCACGTTCACGGTGCTCGTTTGTCGACATCTCCCTTACGGAACGACAGTTGCAATGAGGTGCAATGCTTATTTCACTTAGCAAACCGTTGAAAGGCATATGCTCCTGTGCTTCCGGAATGACTCGGAGCCAGTTTAGAAACCTGTTCCTGATGCGCTGTTTGGAAATGGGCGACAGTATGGGCTGCGCTGGCAGCAGCGGAGATCCACGCAAGCGGCGCGTGCAGCTTCAGCGAAGTGCATGATGTACGCGGAGCTATGAAAATCCGGTGAGTCGTACCCCTTTTGTTTTGATAGTTGTGGTACGAGTACTATTACCTAATCTGTGGTGGTACCGAGTGTTCTCTCGTTAAAGAAAGTTTCGTGTATAGACTTTCGGGAGTGTGTTCAATACTAACGCACTATTGACTTTTGTAGGCAACTCTTAAGTTTACTGTACAGAACAAATATCGAGTGAGGGTAATATTGACGGGCATCGTTCAGAATGGTCATATCTTGTTATGCCAGACGAGTACGAACGATATTATGATCGATTCAGATATTTTAAATCTAGGATTGACGGTATTCTTAAACGAGTCTGTCAATAACAAAACAGCTTGACTGTCGGTAAGGATACGAATAGAGTAGTTAGTCCCTTACCCTTCTAGTAGTGATTGCATTAGCAGCTAAAATGATGCCTTGTGGAAAGTACTCTTTCACATGCTTTCGGATTTTTACTTGTGACACAACGTCGTGATTGAACGGAGGATTTTGAACGAGGACTCCTTGTAAATATGATGATTCATTTAGTGAACTAGAGTTTCGGTTATACAAACCTAAACCAGGATTGAAAGTATTGAAACCCCTTTAGGCTTTTATAATATTGAGACTGACATCTTAACATGGAGTAAACCCTTATTAGCTTTCGTAGTATTGCGACTGATATCCTCATTGATCATAGGCCAAAGTTGTTGCCTATTTTTAATAGCTTTCGTGATGAATTTGTCGAGGGCATCCTTAATGTCCCGCTATCGTATAGACCCTATGTAGGTAGATGAGTTTCGGGGACCCCAATAAAATAGTTTGTTTACCAATTGTAAAAAAAAAAGAATAATAACAGGGTAGTATGCGGAGTGCAGTGATGAACGTCTTACGGCTGATGTGATGATGATACAGGATTCATGGGCTGGAGGCTGCGAATGTCATAAGCCCCGAAGCTTTCCCTTTTTGACGGCCTTATCATGCTGGTAAAGAAAAAGGATAGCATAGAACGCAAGTGTTGATAACCGTAAAAAAAAATGATAACATGCCTGAACGGAAATTGCTTCCTCTGATAGCTTGGAACATCGATTGACTTCATAGGTGGTCACTATTTAACCACGTCAGGCATAGCTAGTGGTTACATCAGGTGCATTCTTTACCTATTAAATCGAAATGACTGATTTTGTAACCTCTGTTCAAATACGTCCACGTGTCATTCGATCTACGTAATGCCCCCTTGTATTTGAACTTACGTTCATAAACGCTTTAGGCGCGTGGCAACGGTCAGGTGAATCTTAGCACGTTTAAACGTTGGTACTCTTAGTTAAGTGTCCTTTAAAATATGCTCACTTCCTTCGAGTATAGTAATGAGATTTCAATGTTACAAGTCCTTCCATGATGATCATTTGGCAGTAACCAAACTGTTGGGTTAACCGAGTTACGAAGTACAACCTCCTGGAGTTGCTTCTAGGTACGAGTAAAGTAGCCTAACCTCTAAATGTCATGTTTGTCGATTACACACACAGGCTGTAATTTTATCTAAGTGAAGCACGACAACATACTAGTGATAATACGGAGAGTAACGCATCCTATTACAGGAGTTGTTAATCAGCTTGCTGCTGATGTGATAATAGACATGGGCCTCCCCCATGTTGGAGCGGTTTCACCAATTGTAAAAAAAAAAAAAACAAAAAAAAAACGCTACGCTTGGCGGGCTGTTTGGCGGTACAGTATGAGCGTGAAGGACGATGTTGCTTGTCCTCAAATTTTTAGTCCCTTAGTCACTTCTTGTGAAACCCTTGGGAAGAGATGGGGTGGTGTATTGCTCTGAGGCAGCGCCACTGGCTGATTTCTAGACAAAAGCTTAGTTTCACAAGTTACCTAACTTTGTGTTGTTACAAATGGAGAAGCGTTACCTACCACTTTAGATATCAAATACCGTCAGTTATTGAGGACAGACTACGTTAAATGCCCGATAGTGACAGTATTATTGACTTGGACAGAATTGATGATGGAGAGACTGAACCTCGACCATCTACTAGTGCAGATTAAGGACTTTTGTACTTGACCGTGATTTTAACGTTCACTAGTTTGTATTTTGAACCTTAGACGTAAACAATTTTTCGCAACTGGATGCCAATAGCCTCAGCCATTCGTAGACGTAGGCGTAAAACACCGAGTTGATTTTCTCGTTGCTGTGCGGCCACAACTGTGTGTGGCGTGCGTTTGGCTCGCAGGCGTATCACCGGGGAGGTGATGTTGGCAATGACCAGAAAGAGGTGATGTTTGAGATCGCCGCATGGAAGCGATAGTGTGGTTGGACACCGGAGGGAGGTGGTCCAAGAGTCGCCAGGTAGGGTGACTGTGTGTTTGGGCGGGCACCGGATGGAGGTGTCTGAGAGTCGCCAGGTTGGGTGACTGTTGTTTGTTTGGGCACCGGATGGAGGTGGCCCAGAGTTGCCAAGATGGGTGACTTTTGTGGTGATACAAAATAAGGAGCGTAACCAAACCAAGTTAGATCCCAAATACCGAGGGCCGTTCAGGGTCGTAGAGGTCTTAGAAGGTGACAGATACAAATTACAAGCTTTGAATTTGAGACGAAGTTACAAGTATGCCCATGACCGTTTACGTAGTATGTCCGAAGGTTATTTGCCTCCGGATGTTGACGATGAATCTGGTGCAGAGGCGTCTACCTTTCAATGTTAATTGTATTGACAGATCGTAACTCAATCAATTGTGTACAGTTGTAATTTTTTTCTTTATCGTTTATTTTTGTGTGTAGTACTGAAGTATTCCGACATGTTTCAGCGGTAAATGAAGAGTGCTGAATGGCGCTATATGTTTGCATGAATTGGCTGCTGCTTGTTTTGTCAGACTCGTTCTGTCATGATGTGTAGCAGGTACATTCGTGTTTTTGTAAAAAAGAAGTATCCCGTTTACCGGCTAAAACTGTTGATGGTATTCCGTCGCCTGTATAGGTGATGATGGTATTCCGTCGCCAGTATTGGTGATGATGGTGTTCCATTGCCTGGATTGGTGATGATGGTATTCCGTCGCCTGTATTGGTGATGATGGTGTTCCATTGCCTGTATTGGTGATGATGGTGTTCCATTGCCTAGATTGGTGATGATGGTATTCCGTCGCCTGTATTGGTGATGATGGTGTTCCACTGCCTAGATTGGTGGTGATGGTGTTCCGTCACCTGGACTGGTGATGATGACTGATTGGTATTCCGTCGCTTGGCGTTAGTGATGATGATTCTTTGTGGTGTCCCGCCACCCGGATGTGGTGATGTTTAGTTCTGGTGTTCCGTCGCTTGTGATTTGCGATGATGATTATGTTCCGTTCTATGTGCCCCTAAAAGTTGTAAATGGTTGTAAGGTTTCAAGCCTTGCAGCTGTGATTTACCTTGGAGACCTAAACTGATTTGAGATTGTTTGAGTTACGATGCTAATGCTGAGGTTTATTTAGTTTACGAGAGTGAAATTATTTTGGTTTTTTGAGGCTGGTTAAATGTGTTGTCACCATGATTGTAGTCTTGAATTAAAGCTTCACATTATTAGCGTTGCTTTTATTCCTTGAGCTGTGGACCTTCCTAATGAAGGTCAGGATTGGCCGAACGAAATGGAATCTACTGGCTACCCTTTTGTTTTTCAGGTTAGTCACCCGAGGACGTGTGACTCGCAGGATGGCCGTGTCGGAGTGTCATTGAAAACGCGACCAATACCAGCTCGAGATAAGTTTACATAGTTACACTTTGTTTGGATCAAACGTCAGGTATTAGTACCTGGGTGAAACCGGTGGTGGCGTGACGATCGCTTGTACTCGTGAGACGATCGTTTGTGGTAGCAAAGATGATGTATTAACGGAAGGCTGTTTGTGCTGCCACACTGAGTTGAGAATTTATTAGATCTGTGGAGAAGCCACATTAGCGGGACGTCAGTCTCGAGACAGACACTTTTTGACGGAGCGTCGAGCAGAACACATGCAGTGGTGATCTGTGAGAAAATGGACGTGTCACGCCATCGCTGTGATCACCGCGTTTGCATCCATTGTTATCCAAGGCATCCTGTACAATTTCGATTACCAAATGATCAAGACTATTGAAGAAGGACCTCTGTGATATAGCTGCATTGTTATTTCGACGCCCAATACCGAAATAGTTAAGGACGTGAACCACGAGGCCAACCATAACCTAACCACTCACTCCCTTCTAGATGTATACAAATGCTGGATTGTTTCGTTAGACTCTGAGAACTCGTTTCGTTCGTTCAAAAATAACTACAAAAAATCAAATTTTAAATTAGTAAACATTGTTGCAGAAGAAGAAAATGATGAGCTTGATATTAAATCGGAGACGGGAACAGAATCCACAGTTCCACCTCCCGTTGATGACGTCCACACTGATGACTTCCAAACTGAGGAATGTTTGGAAATTGGTGCTCATGGCGGCGGTATGTTCTTTCTTTACTTATATAATGTTCTCTTGCATGTTTAAACTAATTCTACTAAAGGCGAGTCATTGATTTGAACCGTTGTCTCTATTTCCCTCTTTACGTGTAAAATAAAAACACTTTTACTTTTTCAATGTTTTTTCGTTTCAATTAAAAACTACAATTAATTTAGAAAAATCCAACTGGCATATTGAAGTGCGGGTTTAAACTAATCGACAAAGAAAATTTAGATGTTTAAATCGGTCTGGTTTGCCAGTAGAATGCAAATCTCTCTTTTAAAAGAGGTTTCTTTGATATATTTTTTTTCTGTTTCAAAAGTTAACAAATCGTGTTTTTGGAACTGACAAAATGAAATCAGTGAAATAAAGAATTAGGTATTGTATGCTTGCGATAGTAGGTTCTTGGTGGAACACTGAACTGAACATATTTAGGTTTTTTCTTGCACTATTCCACAATTAATTTAAATAAAACCTAAATTATTTAAATTAATTGTGGAATAGTGCAAGAAAAAACCTAAATATGTTCAAAGAATTAGGTTACAAAACATCACTTTCTTATGTTTTGTAATTGCTGAGAAAAATCGTGATACCCAACACCAAAGTTACCAATGCCTTGCCATAAAACAAATAAAACAACATCAACTTTATCTGTGTATGAACTCTTTCAATACCTTATTTTCTACTCTGAGTCCTACAGCAAACTAAGGTGGGATTCTTTAGAATTCGTATAATTGAACAGCTCATTATTTTTCAGGCAAGGACACAAAAAAAGGCAGTCAAAGATTCGAACAAGCGAACAAGAGGCACTACTGTCATTATTGTACCGAAACTTTCACGTCGATTAATACTTTAAAGAAACACGAGCATTATTCTCATACTAAGGACGGATTTGTTTGCGGTCACTGTCAAAAAGTTTTTAAGTATAAAAAAAGTCTGCTCGGGCATATTCAAAATCACTGCAGGAATATGAGAGAATTCGTATGCGAGACATGTGGACGCGCTTTTAACTCTCACAAAGATTTGAAAAGACATCTTTCGACCGTCCACGATAAGCTGAGATTTAAATGTGATTTGTGTGAAAAATCTTACTCACAGAAATGCAGATTAGTTTATCATAGGCGATCTCATACTGGGGAAAACCCCTCGAAGGGATTCGTATGCGAGACATGTGGACGCGCTTTTAGTACGAACACTGTTTTGAAGAGACACGTTTCGTCCGTCCACTATGAGCTGAGATTTGAATGTGATTTTTGTGAAAAATCTTACTCGCACAAAACTAGTTTGGATTATCATAAGAAATATCATACTGCGGAAATACCCTTTGTGTGCCATTTATGTTCTGAAGAGTTTATCAGTAAAAAAAATCTTAGAGAGCATAAATGCCAAGAACATTTATATACTAAAGGATATGTTTGCGATTTCTGTCGAAAAGTTTTTAAGTGGAGAAAGGGCCTGCTCAGGCATATGAGAGATCACATGGGGAATTCGAAAGAATTCCGATGCGAGACATGTGGACGCACTTTTAAATTTCACAGTCATTTGAAAAGACATGTTTCGGGCGTCCACGATAAGCTGAGATTTCAATGTGATTTGTGTGAAAAATCTTACTCAAGGAAAAGCAAATTGGTTTATCATAGGCGATCTCATATTGTGGAAAACCCTTTGTTCGTAAAGTCAGTTTAAGTGAGAGTTCATAATATTGCAAGAATAAATAAATCCCGTAATAAAAATTAGTTTGCGATTCATTGGCGTTTTCAAAAATATTTTCCAGGGCCTGGCCCCCGCGATGTGGTGGCCGACGAAGTTAGTCGATGCCTATAATGTATGTTAAATGTTTATCTCCCGTGGCAGTGTCGCTCGGTACTAGATACTTTCGTAACTGTCAGATCCGCCAGCCAGGGGTGGGAGCCTCGCTATCAAACCTAATGAAGCTAAACATCGCTCACTTCGCTCGCTCAACTCAGACCCGCCGTTTGTTTCGGGGTACCGGTAGTGTCACTGGAAATATACTCTAAGTGAGCTCGATTAGCAGCATCATACTAATATTATAAATGTGAAAGTTTGGATGGATGGGTGTTTGTTATTCAATCAAGCCGCAACAGCTGAACGGATCTGGATGAAATTTGGTAGGTAGACACATGAAGACGCACTGCGCACCCTCGATGACAGTCATATAAACTATTTTCACGCAAGCGAAGCTGCTGGCAATAGTTAGTAATTTTATAAATAGATTTACACAGTGTCCGTGAGCCCGTAGCGTCGGTCGGATCAAGAGCACGCAGTTTACACCAAAACAAAAGGAATTAATTATTATTATTAAGAATGTTAGTCAAATTTAGATACGGTATTTAATGCTTTAGTAAGTACATATAATATGTCTTTACCTATGAAATTGCCGATTCAGTTTTTGAAGTTCAATGCCAATTTTTATTGAAAATAAAAAAAATATATTGACCTTATGGTGCCACTACTTATGGTCTTTATATTAGTAACTAGTGGCATGTCTTTCATGTTCCAATCCCCTGAGCTATGTACCAAGGCGTTTTCTTAGTGGTCAGATGGGACAATTTTTTGACTAGTTAATTTTCTTGAATTTTCCTGAAAGTGACGAAATGTTATGCGGGGTATTCCCAAATATGACATTAGTAACGAAGAAACTGCTGCGATAATCTAGAGCTTTAAAATTAAAAATACTATGTATTTTTTGCCTCAATAAAGGCGATTTTTTTCAGGTGAAAAAACCTTACTTTATGGGGTTAAAGCCACAGTGCTCTCAAAATATCGAAACATTTTTTATTTTTTTTTAATTACAATTGGTAAGCCCTTGGCATCATAAATAGGCATATTTTTACCACCATTTAATTTCTAATAGTATAATGCTATTCTGATAATAAATTTTGTTTTAATAACTATTGTTGTTAATATTAATTTTCATCTTTAAAGTTTTTTATACAATCGGCAATTTCATAGGTAAAGACCTTAATATTCATCATATCACAAATATTATGGCCAGGCTAAATCCATAGTTTTGTTAGAATTAAATTCTAAAGAGGCTCGGTCAAGAGGCTGTAAAGCGGCTGGGTAACAAGTACGCAGTCTGGCAGGGGTAAGTGGAAGCGTCGAATAAAAATTTTGGAAAATAAATTAAAAAACACCCTACGAAATATGGATATATTTTATTATATTGCGACTGAACGTCCGGTAGGGTCTACGTAAGACATTTTGTAAAAAACAATAAACGATAAATATCGTTGTAAGAGTTCGCGTGCGTTCTTTTCACCCCACTCTTTTTAAATTCTTTTTCGACAACCATGCTGCACAGCAACCTAACGCCTGGCTTCAATATGGGCGCTCGATCGCCTCTGATTTTGTCATATACGTGCCCCCTGTCCCTTCATTCCCCGCAGAGATCTGAGCACTGCGAGATCCAACTTCCAGCTAGGGCCTTGCCACCTTCTCGTCAGTTCTTGTTCTTGCCCCCCAGCCAGTCACGATACTCTTGCCTGGCGCCTGGATTACCATCGGATGGCAAGAGAATATCGGTGCGAGCCCTGTTGGATACAAGAGCTCAACGGTGTATCGTCTCAAGTGAGTGGTGAGCAAACAAGCAGGGAGAATGACATAAGTATTGGGGGACAGGTAGCCCCTCTAAGAAGTCAGCTCGATGTAGTCTTCGAGTTGGACGTTGACGGTTGTCATAATAATTCAGTTGGATTTGTAAAAAGTTTATAGATTTTCCATACAAAAACTGCAAATATAGTTTTGTTATTAAAATATAGGAACTTTTTTTTGAAATCACTTCGAAACCCTACATACTTTGCGCGAGTCCTTTTTTCAAACGACTTCATTTAATATCAAATACACTATTCTTCGCCGCGCTGGAATATGTTTTCAAGCTTCTGTACTGGAAGGTGGACTCGACGCCAATATCAACGGCGAGTACATCATCCCATTCACCTTCGATTCGCTGACGATATCGTATTCATAGCTGAGACTATGGACAAAGTATATACAGGGTGTCCTAAAAGTCAACGTTATCCCTTGGAGGGCTGATATAGTGAGGGATTTGAGGCACACTTTTGCCAACAATCATTGGTTTTTGTTGGCACTAATTTGTATTTTATTAACTATTTTACTTTGTTGAATAGCTGATAAATTAAGGAAGTTTTTACCCTGTTGGGCACTGAAACTGTATTATAACTTTTTTCTGGAAAATCACAAAGCATTGAAACAAATTTGTTTTTCATACAAAATAACAAATGTTAATATCTCGAAAACTTACGATTTTTTATTAAGGTCATATTGTGATATTCTGGTCAGTACTGAGCTGGCCAATCAGCCCTACAAGGGATAACGTTGACTTTTGGGACTACCTGTATAATACTATGGAAGACCTTATGCATAATGCTTGATGGCTTCAGTAGTCTCTCAACAAGTGGGTCTTAAAATGATCATGGACAAAACAAAAATAATGTTAAATGTCCTTATCGCACCCACTCTACTGATAGTTGGAGACTTTACACTCGAATTTTCGACAAATATGTGTACCAGGTACAAACAGTCCACCAGTTCGATTGGTTCAACTTCAAGGAAGAGATCTATCGACGAAACCTGAGCAGCGTTCAGGAAGCTTTATTTTCACGTTGCAAATACTGCAATGTCATAAGACTAATGTATTTGACCAGTGTGTGTTGCCCTGCTTGTTCGAATCGGTAACGAGGACATTCGTAGGAAAAGCAAAATAATCGACATAGCTCTCAGAATTGCTTAACTTAAGTGGCAGTGGAAAAGGCACATAGCTTGTGGAACAGAGCCGTTTTGGGGCAGTAAAGTTTTCGAGTGTCGACCGCACACCGGAAGACGTAGAGTATGCAGGCCTCCCACCCATTGGACGGACGACCTGGTGTGGGTCGCGGGAAGCCACTGAAAGAGGGGAGCACAGGACCGGTCGTTGTGGAAATTCTTGCGGAAAGCCTTTGTCCAGCAATGGACGTCTTGACTGAGGCTGCTCCAAATGCTGTCAAGAACTCGAGAGATGGTTGAACAATGAAATGAAGACGAGAAGACAGTCTCACAAGGGCTTGTACCCAGAGACGTCAACATATTGTATCTTTGGAAAGAGCGATACCCAGCGGCGAGGGCTGGCGGGAAACGTGTACGTAGGTATATATAGTAGATATTATGTATTGAGTTTGTGCCGGGATTTGTGGTGAACGCATTCGTAGTTTTATTTTATTGTTTTCTGCTAAAATTTGCTTCAAAAAGTTGTGCGTTTTGGAGAAAATCGTATGATGCACGTGAGCAATGTGAAGGACAAGAAAATAAAATGATGTAGGATGTGAAAACCCAATTTGCACTGGTTGTAGTTTTATAGGCGCCATTTATTTACTGCAATCGGGTGTTCCACCTCAGAATAAAGCTGCTGCAAATGGTGTCATAAACTCCGGAGAAGATTTGTAATGCACCGGCACTAGAATTCTAATTGCAAATCAGAAAACAAAAGAAGATTTTATGAAGACTATCTTGGGCTTTTGTACCCAGAGACGTTAACATATTCTTTAAAAAAATGCTTATCACACAGATTGGCGGGAATTGGCAGCCTCGAGTTTGTCGTCGTTCTTTTATTAAGTGAAAAATTACATTTCGTGGTTTTTGATGTATAATATTGATAGTGTATTATCAAGAAGTTTATAGGTAAAACTGGAGACCACACTCTAAATACCTAATTGAAGCAAGGAAATATGGCCTTGAAATGTCTCGTTACCGCTCCGTCTCTTTTTAACTAGCGGGTGTGAGCAAGAGCTTTACCTATTTATAAACGTCTTGTTTACACCTCCTAATTAGAAAGAGACGGAGCGGTAACGAGAAACTTCAAGGCCATATTTCTTTGCTTCAATTAGTTAAGTACCTATTTAGTGTGGCCTCCAGATACCTATAAACTTCTTGTGTATTTTATAGCAAAGTGTACCATTTATGTCTATTTTGTAGAATAATGACGTAAAAGTGTGTATGCTGTGTTTTGAGTTCCCACAAGAAGTCCGCTATCATTTGCTGGAGTGTGTAGAGTAAGTTTAGTATTTTAATTTAATTTTTAAATCGAAATTGACGTGTAAACATTGTTTATCATAAATGATTATAGTGCCAGTGAAAAAAAAATTTAAGAAATGAAAAATACTGAAAACTGTAAAAGAAACATTACTGAAGATGTAAACTACTAATATGGAAAAAAACAGTGTGGCCAATGAACCTTAGACTGCCCTGAAAAGGCAAACCAATAAAAAAAACAGTTCCTTTACTCTACTAGTGCTCTACTGTGGCTCTACTACTACTAACTTGCTACTACTTGCTACATATAGTAGTGTAGTACTAATATATATACCAGAGATTATAATACACTACGTTTTAATATATGCTTTGGTAGTGATCTGTGACTAACTGTACCACAGATTCCTAGTGGATTCCTACGTAGTGATTTATAAATCAGTGTTGTTATTGCTACGGCAATTGCCGTATTCTACGGCAATCGGGGCCGAAATCTAATTGGTTACGGCAGTCTAGAGCAGAAGTTTTCATACAAATACGGCTATTTCAAATGTTGTAATTCTTTTGTGAGTTTAGTAATTATATCGAAACACGGCAATTTTTGCGATTTTTCTCCGATATACGGCAATTTCGCTGACCAAATACGGCAACTGAAAAAAATACAAGAACACTGATTTATATTGGCTTTACTAGGTACCAGAACCCTACTTAGTCTGTGCTAGGTACTCGTTGCTGGCGGCGGGCACCGCGTTTTGTGTTTGTTTGTTTACACAGAAATCAGTTACCTCTCTACAAATTACACTCTTTGCTATGAAATAATGACTGAAATATTAAATTTGAATGCTTTGTGTCGCAGCTGCCACGCTGACGGCGGCGCGATAAACGGTCTGCAGGCTCCGCTTAATCACGAGAACGACGGAGCGACAGAGATTTACCCCGTGCTACTTCGCGATACGTTCGGATTACATGTAAGTTTGAAGCAAGTAAATAGACTGCTTCTACTTTTACCTCAGTTTTTTGTGAGCGCCAAAATATACGAACATGGTTAGGGTGCACCTAAAAGGGCTTCCACAAAAAATCTCTGAGTAAGCTGTACTTATTAATGCACTCCAACTGAGACTTTCGTAAATGTATTGGCATTTAATTCTTCCAATTAATGTTAAAAGCTATGTAAGAAATCTCGCTTTGCCCAATCTTTATAGCGCAACATTGATCTCTCAAAATCTCTGCGTGAACTACTAAGGCTACTTTATGACTGCAATTCGGCCAAGTAAAATGGTTCTCTGAAGGCGGGCATGGTCTATTCTGAACAAGGATGATACTGGCACTTCACAGTCACCAGGATGTTACTACCACTCCACTACTATGTTACTAACACTTGCCTCTATAGGTAACAAAAAAATACATTATTTAATTTCTACATTTATTAATTTACTTAAGTAATTTGTGCTACCTTGCTTAATAATAAAACTACATCAAAACCCAAAACTATATGTGTTGTGTTCCATCATTTAAATCGCTCCAACAACATGTTGATTTTACTTCGCCGATGAGGCTCAACTAAGGTACCCGTCAGCACAACTGGTCCTTCTGGGGGACTTCAATGCTCACCATAAGGACTGGCTGTTCCCATACCAGAAGACCGACCATGCTGGGAGAGAAGCGCTCAAACTCGCTTTGTCGCTAAATCTTACCCAGCTGGTAGACCAGGCGACGCGTGTGCCGGACGTTGAAGGCGAAACGGAAAATTGTTTGGACCTTCTGCTGACAACAGAACCAGACCGATATAACGTGTCAGTATCGTCACCTTTGGGTACGTCCGATCATTGTCTGGTGAAGTCTGTACTGTCTTGTTCACCACCTGATCCCAGCCCTAGGGGTTCTAGACGGGTATGGCAGTACAAGTCAGCAGATTGGGATGAGATGCGCCACTTCTTAGCATCTTATCCTTGGCGGCGAATGTGCTTTTCTTCTAGTGATCCGTCGAGCTGTGCGACAGAAATCTCGAGAGTCATATGTCAGGCAATGGAATATTATATCCCGTTTTCTGACATTTCTCTCGAGAGCAAAGCTCGCCCGTGGTTTAATGCTGATTGCTCAGTGGCCGAAGCACTAACGCATTCAGCTTACCAGGCTTGGGCAGATGCTCGAAATCGTAAAGCTCCGGACACGCGAGTTAAAAAGAAAGCCTTTAATAAAGCCGCCAAGTCCTACAAAAAGACGCTTCGTAGGGCACGCCTCGACCATATAAGCTGTATCGGATCAAAACTTGCCTCCTACCCTTCTGGGAGTAAGGCGTTTTGGTCCTTGGCTAAATCGGTCGAGGCGAACTTTTGCCGCTCGTCTTTGCCTTCACTGCTGAAACCTGATGGATCATTGGCTCACACGGCAACTGAGAAGGCTAATCTGTTTGCCTCTATGTTTGCCGAAAATTCACGTCTCGATACAGCGAATAGAATACCACCCCAGTTATCTCCTTGCGATACTACAATGCCCCCTATCCGTATCAAGCAAAAGGAGGTACTCAAAACACTTCGCAATCTTGACGTGAACAAAGCCAGTGGACCTGACGGTATACCAGCTATAGTGCTAAAGAACTGCGCTCCTGAGTTGTCTTCTGTTCTGACACATCTGTACCGCCTCTCTCTTGAAACGGGTATAGTCCCAAAGTCCTGGAAGCTGGCCAACGTGCAGCCGGTGCCCAAAAAAGGCAGTCGTGCCGATCCCGCAAACTACCGCCCTATAGCAATCACCTCCGTAATCTGTAAGATTATGGAGCGTGTATTGAACACCCGCATTCTGGCATACCTAGAAGACAATGACCTCCTTAGCGATCGACAATACGGATTTCGCCAAGGTCGATCTACTGGAGATCTTCTAGTCACAGTCTTCAAATCAAAATGTTGATGTTCCACCTTTTCGCACGAATCGTTACGCTTCTTCATTTATTATGCGTACAGCGCAGGAGTGGAACTCCTTGCCTGCGTCAGTGTTTCCCGATTCCTATAATTTGGGGATCTTCAAGGCAAGAGTGAATAGGCATTATTTGAGTTTGCTTGTACCATCCTCGACAGCATCATCACTTACCATCAGGTGAGTTGCAGTCAAACGCACTCAAATTATTAATAAAAAAAAAACAAACAGTAAATTATAGTTATTATTTAGTGATGTTATGACCATTCTACAAACTTACCATTAATAGTTACCTGACTACGCCAGAAGGAGGGTTGTTTTTTCTTACTTTGATGTAGTCAACTGCCCTATTATAGACATTGTTTTTTATGCTAATGAAATGTTTTATTCAGTTGACATAAATAATAATCTCCGTATATGAATTTTATTGACCATTTTATATTCAATAAAAAATATATCAACCTAGTATAGTTAACAAGAAAAAACTAAAATATATCGATGTTTATCGTAATCGACAACTATACATTACAGTCAGCTCTCAGCTATACGATTACAGTCAGCTCTAATGTTGACAGCTGCTTGAATTTGTACTTTTTGCATTGTTACGTTGGCAGCATTGCTCTTTATTTCTTTTGGTTGGTTAATAATGGCTAGAACGTTCGTTATATTTGGAAATATACAGTTCCGGTGTTACTATGGAGTGCGCTCTCTTAAAACGTAGTGACGTATATCCGCTTTGACCTATATGTGTCAACGTTAGTTTCAAAGAGGATAACAGCACGGCAAAAAAGAGTTTAGAGAAAATGAGGAAGCTCCTTTCACACCTAAATAATTTATGAAAGTGGCAACACTGTCTTTATTCCGATTAGTCAGCGGTCGGTATGTATACCCGTTCCTTTCTTATTGTCATCTGCCTAGAACCAATGTTTAGTTGTCGCGATTCGTGCATAGGCTTGGAAATCCCGCAATTGGCAGCCGACGCTCGGTCCGGCAGACCGCGCCTATTCACTGAGCATACACTAGGGAACACACACATTTGACATAATTATTGCCATAAAGCAACCCACCTTAGGAATTGAATCGCATCAGCGTTGGTTAGTAACTAAATATAGATTACTTTGTTGTTCAAATAAATTAAGTTTCTGTAATGTTGGCTCGTAGGTTATTAAGGGTTTATTTTTTATTAAATTAGTTTATAAGCGTTTGTATTTAAAGTGCTAGTATTAGCTCGCAGGAGCTGCGGTTAGATACAGACATTACCTCAGTGCTTGAGGCTTTAATTTTAACTTTTTTAAGGGTTATCTT
This sequence comes from Coleophora flavipennella, assembly GCA_947284805.1. Lineage (NCBI taxonomy): Eukaryota > Metazoa > Arthropoda > Insecta > Lepidoptera > Coleophoridae > Coleophora > Coleophora flavipennella. The sequence goes on from OX369253.1 coordinate 2,217,036, forward strand.
GTCCGATCCGGATTGTGGCCATATTTTGTGTCTCCAGGACAGCCGAGATTCAGTCCCCCTGTTCCTGCTTTGTTTCGGGTTGTGGTAAATCGTACCACGGCTAGACGGCCTTAAGCATTGATTCCCCAGTGCCGCACATGGCTACCGAGTTTGCGTCTCCACCGGGGGGCTTAAGACACGAACACTAAATGGGCCTAGCATGTATCTTGGTTTAGGCCCAGTGGTGTCGAACAGCGGCGCGAACTGTCATATATCTCTCCCTCTCTCCCATCCACCAGCTGAGTCCACTAGGCAGGCGCAGAGTGCTTGAAGCTTCATTGGCGTTTCTGTTCTTCGAACCAAGCGATCGCGGTAAGCAACAATACCGTTCGTTGAAATATCTCATATGTAACCATTCCCGTTTAACAAAAGACCTCACTTCTCTAAATATTGACGAATCTAGTAACGTACCGTTACAACAACGTCCCGCGGCGACAGTGAAGCGTAAAGCTCCACCGCCCAATAAAAGTGTAGTTAGTAAACATCCTCGCACTATTATGCAGCGGTGATTGATAATCTACCTCTTCAAATTAGTCCAAACCAAGATTTTTTGCAAGATTTTTCCTACCATAGCGTTACAACACCACAAAATCATATCAATGACCAAGCGTATGGTCCCATTGTCAACAATGAAGGTGATGACGTATCGCTAGACTTAAGTGACGATATTTACGATGAAGCGGAAAGAGATAATCCTACCTCCCAACAAACCATAACCAAAAAATTTATCCAAAATCGGGACCAAAAAATCGAAAGTACTGTCAGTATTAATTTTTGTGTTAGTACCAGCCTTAAGGAACCAATAAATTTTAAACTTTTGAAATCAGTTCAAAATTTCGACTCCCAAAACTGGTCAGAGGTTCGTTATTCAGAGGCCCAAAAATGTTTTAGCTCCACACCTGGTTTTACTGACCTAGAATTTAATGACGAAATAAAACTTTACGATAAATTAATTCACGTAGCACTCACCGAGCGTGTTTTTGCTGCGATTACTTGAGTGGCTCTAAAACAACAAGAGGCCGTCGAATCTGGCCTTCGTGACTTGCTATTTTGGTTAAATCACGTGAAATAATCGAGACGAACGATCTTGAAAATAAAATTAAGGAATTTTACGGGGGGTTTCCAGACAATCTCTAATGACCTTTTACAAATGGCGTGCGGTCACCGTGCTGACTTAATTCAACAGCGTCGCGAAGCTATTTTACGATCTGTCAAAGATAAGTTCATTAAAGCCAGTTTTCGCAGAATCCCTCTGTCGTGCGAATTCTTATTTAACCCAGCAGAACTCACTGCTTCCATCGAAAAGAATGTTGGCACGAATAAAGTGTTTTGGCATCTGAAAACACAAACCATAACAAAATTCTAGATATTATCGATTGCCTGCGCAAGGCAAAGAATTCACACAATTCACACCTAACCCCGGACAAAACATTCCTCGACCAATGTTGCCAGCGCATGGCATGCCTATGTACCCATTTGGTCTCACTCCTGCGCAAGGAGCCTTACTTATTTATTCAGTGGTGCCCATGTTAATTGTAACTCACGGGCACACCCACAGGGTCAACCGTTTCGTTCCCGGGGACCAAAACCAAATGATAATTTCCCCAGACAAGCCAGAGGTGCCACAACTGGAAGGGGACGCGCACGTAAGATCTGACTCACCGCCATTTCAAGCGGGTTGTCTTCATATTCACTACAACACTTGGGAAGCGTTAGGCGCACCAACCCCTATTCTGAAAATGTTAACATTTGGCTACCGAATACCGTTCCCAGTGAAACCTTCTCTAAGTTTACCTTACCAACACAAAAGGATCATATCATTGACCTTCTCATCATCATCATCATATTAGCCGAAAGACGTCCACTGCTGGATATAGGCCTCCCCCAAGGATTACCTTCTATTGACCTTCTCAACAGATATGGAATTTCAGATCCTAGCTCTAAAGAAAATTAAAGTAATGGAGAGTGCACACATCTCCCCAAGATTTCTCTCAAACCTGTTTCTCAGGCCCAAAAACGACTTTCCGTTTCGACCAATATTCAACCTACGTCGACTAAACGAATTTGTTTACGTTAGCAAATTTCGACTAATAAATCAACAGAAAGTTCCCTTGTTCCTACATCCCAACGATTGGCTTCCCAAAATAAACTTGTCCAACGCTTATTTTCACGTGCCAGTGTCTCCCAGTCATCTATATTTCCTAAGAATGGTTTTCAAACAAGAATTTCTCCAGATGACCTGCCTCCCTTTCGGCCTGGCCACAGCGTCGAAAGTATTTGCGAGTATAACCAACTGGATAGGCCAGATCCTCAGGGAAAAAGGCATATGCACACTAATCTACTTGGACGATTTTCTCGTCGCCCGTCAGAACAAAGAAACCCTACAGACTCAAATATCAGAGGTAATACAATTGCTAACGTCACTGAATTGGCAGGTAAACCTCAAAAAATCCATACTTGTACCACAAACAAAAATCTATTTTCTTGGCATAATCTGGAACCTATCAACGAACTTAAAATATTGACAATAGACAATAGACAGATTTTTATTTGACACACCGATTACACAACATAAAAAAGAAGTAAAACACATAGAAACAGAAAAAAAAATAAAAAAAAAGTTAACACAAAAAACAAATAAGACCAACGCATACGGTGTAGTGCGATATCAAAATGGACTTTTCTCAGCATTAGCTGCAGGAGAACTGCAGCGCTGATTTTCAGAAAAGCCTATGGTGTCGTAATATCTACCTATATCCTTGATCTATCTTTATTCATTTGTTTGTGTATTGTTATAAGGTATTGTGCCTTTTTAGTGAAATAATAAAGTTTTTATCTATCTATCTACCTGCAGAGAAACTTGAAACCGTTTAGCAAAAGCTACACTAGACTATCTCAAGTGGAACGTTAAATCTAAGAGAAGCACAGAGTCTCAAGGGCACACTGAATTTTTTCAGCTTAGTAATTCCGTACGGCCGTCTTCACTTTCAAAAACTGATATCGTTTACGAACAGCCTGTTTCACAAGGTCCCATTTAAACAGTTTATAATACCAGTAGAAGTGATAATCGACCTAAAGGGGTGGCTAGTTTTCCATGCCTCCCAATCACCAACTAAATTACCCGTCAGCATCCCATAATCTATCGACGGATGCCTCAGGCATAGGCTGGGCTGCCAAGCTAAACAAGGTTCACCTGAGTGGATTATGGAACCTGGTAGAAAATAATTTTCATTCAAACCAGAAGGAAATGTTTGCCATCCTAAATGTGCTCAAAACACAGGGTCCACAATTATTAAACTCCACTGTCTCCGTTCAATCGCACAATACAACGGTATTATGTTATCTGAAAAAGCAGGGCGGAACAAAATCGGAAGTGCTAATAAACTAAACCTTCCAAATATTCCACATACTGCAGTTATACAACATTCACCTGAATTCACACGACCTACCCGGAAAATACAACATCGAGGTGGATCGGCTGTCCAGGCGCTCATCTCTTTTAGAATGGCATGTCCTTCCAACTGTAACCGATATCGTTTTCCAGAAATGGGGCACACCCGTAATCGACCTATTTGCTTCTCATCACTACGCATCCTTAGACGCGACGGATAATCGCGCAGTGTTCATGGACGCTTTCTCCAAAGCATGGAATTAAAGTTTAGCCTGGGTGTCCCCTCCTCCATTCCTAATCCCAAAAGTGTATGCACACTTGAACCAGGCCAAGGGCACGTATACTGATTACCCCTCGATGGGAAAAAGCCTTTTGGCGCCCCGACCGCAGAAGAAAGTGATTGCGGCCCCATTCACAATACGGAATCTACACAAAGTGTTATTAGAGACGACAACCAATCGAACACCCCACAAAGTGCACGAGCTCACCATAGAAATTTGTAAATGGGGTTGGGGGGGTGTTTGATCCTTAAACTAGAGTATTCATCCTGTAGGTATAGAGCGCGTCTTTCATAGTGAGAACAGTGCGTAAGGGTGAGAACAACGCGACGTTCTGCCCGCAAGCGCTAGTAGTCATAAATCATAATCGACTGCTGAACACAAATCGAGTATCATATTTCAACTACAAGTCCATTTTTTATACTTTTTAGTTAAAAATTAATCACGCATTGTGGGGGTGAAAGAGACGTGAGGTGCGGGGCTAGATATTCCGCGCGCACTATCCCTCAGCTCCGCCTCGGACTTATTGTTTAATTAGTAATGTGACGCGTTCGGTAGTAATATAAATCGATATTTATGGAAATTTCATCACTTTAAACAAATAAATATGTAACGAGTGTTTGTTTATTTTTGAAGTCGATATTTTTAACTACTTTTTATTTCACAATTTTTAGTTATAAGTAAAACCTGGAATATTTTGTTTGTAATAATTGTAAAAAAAACTGTAATACAATATTAAGTAATTATATGCACCTACTATAGTAAAGGTAAGTGGGTGAGTAGGTACCTACCTACCGCATGTACTAATATACTTTGGCACACTGGTTTGATCTGGTCTCTGGGCTTGAATTTTCATAGTGATGTTTGTTAAGGTACTTACTAACTTGTTTTGTTAAAGACCTAGGTAGGTATTTAAATTTTCTTTCTAAGAGTCAGTAATACCATAATAATATTTTTTTTTCGGGTCGGTCACGGGATCTGGATGGCGTACCGCCGCCATCGAAATATTATGTACGCACAGGTCAATAGTAACGTAACACTTACTGTGTCACTGCGATGTCCTGGCTAGCAAGCGTATGTACCTCCTAGGTGATGGCTACCCAACACCGAGGACTACAAGCACCTTCCAATCAGCGGAATTGCTGCATTAATGCAGCACATCTTCGAGTAGGTTGGGGTGCAAAGGTTATAGGGGTAGACACAAAAGATCCCATTGGGTCGAAGTGTCGCTGCAACTGCAGCCCCCACTTACAAAGATAAGATAAGATAATAGTAACATAGTTAAGTAGGTATGACGGATTCATTCGAATGCGAATCCATTATACAAAAAAAATAATTAAGCCCTATCTTAAAACGACTAAAATTAAAGTGTCACGTAAGTATTTAGCAGTGCAAAACCTTTAAATATGTATAACTTAATCTCAATAAATGATCATCATATTATATCAACAATTAATCATATTTGATTTGTTTTAAATTTTGTGACAACCCTTTCGTTATTCGGCTATCCTTTGCTTTTGTTTAAAAAGAATATTATGTTTTTGACGTATCATGACTTTCAGTCTTGAAATATAAAATTGTTAAATGAATTGATTTTAAGACTTAATTTAAAAAAAATGAACACGAAAAAGAAGAATGTCTCAAAAGGGCTTGTAACTAGAGACGTTAATATATTATAACCAACCACAGCTGGCTGTACGTTAAACGCACGTGTGACGCACGTTAAACGTAAACGTTTAATATTCGCTTTGGTGTGGAGTGTGGACGTCCGTAGGTATTAAATTCTCTTTGGTGGACGTATTCTTCAGTCCATCTATGATTGTTGTCAGTGTATTATATTCTCTTTGATTGTTGTCACTGAGCATATAATCACCTATGATTGTTGTTATAAATCTGGAAAACACAAATTATCCGTTAGTTATGGAACAATGTCTGGATCTGGAATATGGAACTTGAATGCTTTGTGCCGCTGCTGCCACGCCGACGGCGTGTTTAAGAGTCTGCAGGCTCCATATGTTCACGACGGGGCTATAGAGATTTACGCCGTGCTTCTGCGCGACACTTTCGGGATACACGTAAGATTGCTTTAGGTCACTGTAATCTGAATAGACTGTCTCTCTTGTGCATTTAATCCCACACGGTGGTGGGGGTCTGCCTTCCTTCTCTTTTCTCTACTTTGCTCTATTGAACGTGTCGTCAGCGGCAACATTGCAAGAACTGGTATGTCGTCAGCGGCAACATTGCAAGAACTGGTATCCTCCCACCTCGTTTTCGGTCTTCCTCTTCTTCTCGTTCATATTACTCACAATGTTTCCCACATATTCAGAAGGTCGTCTGCATACATGCCCAAACCAATTTCTAGTAGCTTATCAGAGATGTTGTGCACACCAAGCCTACCACATTTTATAAGTAACTAAAAATATAAACATATTTTTTTTTACAACCATACTTGTTAATTTGGTTTTATTCACAATTGGTAAGCCCTTGGCATCATTTCACCTGATGGTAAGTGACGATGATGCCAAAGATGGAAGCGGGCTATATATAATTTTATTGAGTCTTGTTATCAATCAATCAATCACTCAATTTAATCAAAATAATTTATTTTAAATGGGAGTTTACACACACTTTTAAATAGTCAAAAAACTTATTGAATATTACAAATAATGTAATGATTCAGATTACATTCTCAGGTAATGGTATTTGTTACAGATTCAACATATATATCTTTGTCATTTACATAATCTTTTATTTTATAATATCCTCTAGAGCACAAGCATTTTCTGACATGAGTCTTGAATTTATTCTCTGACAAACTAGTTACATGTTTGGGAATTTTATTGTAGAATGTTATACACTGCCCCACAAATGACTTTTTAACCTTACTCAGTCTCAAAAAGGCTATATCAATTTTATTTACATTTCTTAAATTCAAATTATGCCTGTCACTGTTTTTAGGAAATAAATGCAAATTCTTACGAATGTACATGATGTTTTTTGATTTCTTTGAACTTATTCTTTAACGACTCACATGATCGCATCTGATAGATTGCGCGGATAGCTCTTTTCTGCAAGATGAAAATAGTTTCTATATCGGCCGCATGCCCCCACAGTAAGATGCCATAAGACATTATACTATGGAAGTAACTAAAATACACTAGTCTCGCAGTACTTACATCTGTTAACTGTCTTATTTTCTTAACTGCATAAGCAGCTGAACTAAGCCTTCCAGCTAATGTTTCAATGTGTGGTCCCCATTGAATTGAAACATCCAACCAAAGTTATACCAAGGAACACCATAGTATTTACAAATTCTAAGTTATTACTGTCTAATATTACACTATTATTGACCTTTTTTACAATTAGCAAAACTGAATATCGACCGTTTAAAATCTCCCGAGGTCCTTAGGCTTCAATACTGCAAGGAGAGCCCTTACGATTTTGCCCTAATTTCTACGTACATTGTTACTAACATTGGTTCCTATTTCGTAACATAACTATTAATCTAGGCTACTGACAATAATAAACAAGTACTCTCTAGATAGCCTACGTTATTTTCTACCATAATACACTCTTTTTATCCTAATAAATCTAAACACTTTATTACTTAAAAAAAGGAATTATTCGCTAAAAAAATAAAAGTTTAAAAAACTTAAAAACCAACTCCAAAATGAAATTCACTCAAAAGTATAAAATATTATTATACTTAGATATCCAACAATAACGAAATAAATTAGGGGTCTAAACTATTTATGAGGTCGGTACCAGCACACAGCTAGTTATGAATCAAATGTTTTAGATTCGAGGCATTGCTGACACCGGCCTCAAAAAAATTTTAGGCCCCTAATTTAATTCGTACCTACCTTAGATTTCGTTATTGTTAGATAATATCGTGTATCTAAGTATAATAATATTATTTCATATTTTTGAGTGAATTTAATTTTGAAGTCGGTTTTTAAATTTTTGTAAACTTTATTTTTAGTGATAATGCTATCTATCTAACAACGTTATACCCAATCACCCACTCGCCAATAGCAAAGCATGTGTTTCGTTAACAGATACAGATTAACATAGCTTCCATCATCATCTTAACAGATTGAAAGTTAAGGAGTTAAATCTTCCATCATTAGCTCATCTGAATAACCTGAAAGAATACAACTATCGGTCTATACTTACCTATGTATCTATGCAAATATTTGAAGAATTATCCTCCAACTCCTAACCGTTAAGGAGTTGTACCTTCCTTCATCAGCTCATCAACATGAGATGATGACTAATAGACGCCAAAATTTGAATAGTTTTAGGAAATACATGCAACACGTAATATTTGCCTATAAAATTTGAGGGTTGTTCTCGATTTCCCTGAGATCCAATCATCAGATCCTTACTTGGTGACAATGGGACCCCCTCGGGAGTATACTCTTTCAAATAGAAAAAAAATTTTGAAAATCGGTTCATAATCGGCGGAGATATCGCGTAACAACAATACAAAAAAAAACATACAGTCGAATTGAGAACCACCTCCTTTTTGAAGTCAGTTGAAAGTAGTCCTAATTAAAATTTTATATAATTTGGTTTTCTTAGCATTTAAAAGTAAGTTGTTCACAGTGAACCAGTTCAGTATCTTTGAGAAAGTGTTGTTTACTTCGTCAATTTCATTTTCTTTCCTATTCACTTTAAAAATAAGAGAAGTATCATCCGCAAACACAATATTTGATATATGTTGCACCATAAAAGGCAAATCATTTACGTAAACAAGGAAAAGAAAATGCCCTAATATGAATGATAATGAATTTTTACTCCGGACATTCACAGCAGCATCATAATTCCAGCTTCCTGGATAGAGCGGGGTGTCTGTGGTACAGCTCATGTTTTGCTCTCATAATTTAGAACGGTCCGTCTGTCAGCGGGCTGTATTTCATGAACCGTAATAGGAAGATAGTTGAATTTTTCACAGAATGTGTATTTCTATTGCCGCTATAGCAACAAATACAAAAGAATTGAAAAAACTGAAAATATAAGGAGGTCTCCATACAAAAAGCATGTTTTTTTAAGTCTTTAGAAGTATTTTGATTTAGCTCTATCGAAAAAACAGTCATACATACAAGCGTGAAACTTGGTGTGATTATACTAACACTGAGGGAAAACAAAAAATTGCACTCGCGCTAAGGAGTCCCAACTGAATGACGAACAAAGCATATTTTTGTAGCTTGTGTTGATGTCTTTTGTTTGTAATGTATATAAATTGCACTAAGGACTGTCCACCCTGAATTAAGGCAATCGGGCCATAATCAACCACGCGGGCTTACTGCTGGTTGGTCGACCGCACACACAACCTTCATTTTTCTTAGCACACATGTGCAGGTTTCCTCAGGAAGTTTTCCTTCACCGTGAGAGAGTTAGATAAAAGTATATATGAAATAAAAATTCGAAAACCATTTGATTTTAACCATGCCCTCCTGGACGTGAGGTGATGTCCCTAGCCATTATGCCACTGACCAGTGCTTTATAGTCAAACTGAGCTACAAAAAGGAGTGCCTAAATGGGTTTGACTGTTGGCATATATCTGCTCTTTTTTTGCCTCGCATGGCACATTAGGCTGTTGTCAAAGAAGTTATTTATTTTTAATTTAATCCACAATTTGAAATGAAGTCAGTGCGGCTAAGCCATAAGCAGCTTGTAGGTGGCTTGAAAACTTTTGACAGTAGGTTTTGCCACAAGCCCTACAAAATCCACACTTTTTACTTGGCCGCTACATGCGGAGTATGGCCTTACCTTCATAAGTTTATAAAGATACCTATAACCCAGCAGTGGTGACTGGGGAATTTGGGATATTTTGGGTTAACAGAGCCTCAGACTTATCTATTTTGTTTCGATGTACAGATCAACCCCCCAACAGTTGAGGCAAGTTATGCGATCTGCGGGTGCTGCATCGACCAGCTGCGGCTTGCTTACTGCTTCAAGAAAAAAGTGTTAGCATGTGAGAGAAAGTTCGAGGAGTATTGTAAAAGTGAGTTGAATTTTAACTACGGAGGGAACAAGACTTCAGGTTTCTTGGGGATCATCAAGTAAGACAGGTGATCTATGAAAACACAAATCACTGACATGGAATAACAAAGTCAAAAAAAAGGCCTACCATATAGCAGGGTTGTAAAATTATCAAAATATTTTTTTTCTTTATTATCCAACAGCGACTGAAAAATTGGAAAAGCTGAAAGGGACCCTCGACACCCATGATACTCAGATAACCCCCGAAAGTTAAGATTAAAATATTCCAGTGAATATTGCTGTGTGCTGCTGCAGTACGCTCACTTTGCACACTTGCTTCACATGTTGTCTAGCATATCAACCTAAAAGAACCTACCTCACTAAAACTGGAGATTTTGGGATAGGTTAAACTGAGAAATCCTAACCGCCTTGACCCGCCAAAACCTAATCTATATACCTTACTTAACCTTAAAATACAAAATGAAATGTCTCCAACAATACAACTTTTACTATGGCCTATGGCTAACTTGGGGGAGGCCTATGTAATTATTTATTTATTTATTTATTTATTTTAACCAACATACATCTACCATTACAGGCTTAGCCTAATGCGATAGTGTACATAATATAAACTTACAAATCTTACACTAATTTAAATTTAATTTCATTTCTTAATTTAATCTTCGTAACAAACTGTATATAATCCCACCCTCGTGAATTCACTCAGAGTGCAAGAAAACAAATCAATCTGTTCAGCCATTCGGTTAAGAGTACGCAGTGCTCGCGTATTAATAATTCATCATCATATCAACCAGTCTAAAACAAAAACAACCAACCTATATCATCAACCTGAAACAGATATTTGCTTACTTACCTAATTTAATCATCATTAATATTAACATTTTTTTTGTTTTTTTTTATTTGTATGTCTTCATAAGACTTAATATGTTTACTGGCATTGTACTTTTTAAGATCTGTATATTTATGACATATGTATTCTTGCAAATAAATTATTCTGATTCTGATATGATTTCCGTTACCTATGCAATTTCATTTTGTCATTGTTAACCTATAAGTTGATAATGTTTGATAACTTCTTTTTCAGACGAACAAACCGTCGCTACATCAGTTAACGTTAAGATTGAAATTGAAAATGGCAACGATAATATAAGTAAGTATCTATTCCCTTCTCTTCGGTACTTACTTATCTACTCCATTTTTAGGGTTTCCTACCATTTAACGGGACCCTAAGCCTACGCCGTCTGTCCATTTTCAAAGAGCTGTATTTTTTAACCATAATAGGTAGCCAGCTGAAACTTTCACTATGTGTTGTTTCTGGGGATTTACTAACAAAATAGGGAGTCTCTGTAGAATAAACGTGTAACACGCTTTTATTAGCTTCACCTGTATCTATCTATGTATCTTTGAACATGTGTTTCACTCACTTCAAGTCATCAGATTGACGTTGGGTTCCTTGGGGAAAGCTGTTCATTATGATGGGTGGAACCCCCAGTTAACTGGATCTACACCAATTTTGTTACACCCTGTCCTGTTGTCAGCGAGAACACAATTCAGAAGACACATAATTCAAACATCACGAATTATTTTGGATGTTTTTTAGTTGTTAAACTGTCAATTATTATTATTTTTGACCTATCGTAAAACGGCAATACATGCAAGCGTGAAACTTGGTGTGATTGTAGAGCTTATCTTAAAGTAATACAATAAAATAATAAAAAAACTGGCCAAGTGTGAATCGTATTAGCGCTGAGAAGACGAACTGAATGAAAAAAAAGTTTTTAGTTGCTTTTGTTAATGTCTTTTGTTAATAAAATGAATAGGTATTATTGATGTACTTGTGTGGAGAGGAGTGGTGGTTCGGAACCATCGGTACGCGAGTCCGCCTCGCACTTGACCGTTTTTTTATAAGACAGTAAAGCATGGTTAGAACCGGTTTTTTAGAAGACTAAGGAAATAATAATATTATAGATAAAAAAAAAGTATAAAACCATTACAGCGGAAATTTGACGCCAACAGCACACTAGTGATAGCAGACTAGCAGACTTGATAGAACTGTATGGTGTCCAAGTTTTTTTTTGTATTCACAATTGGCAAGCCCTTGGCATCATCTTATCTGATGGAAAGTGACGTAGATACCGAAAATGGAAGCGGGCTTTCCAAGACTCCCCAATGCAATGAGGAACTGGCTATCTTATCTTCTAGCCGAAACACAATTAATGCTGTTTAGGTTTTGGAGGCAAGATTTGGATAAAATGGTGGTAGCTTGCCAGGCGGGCTTAGGAAATGTTCTTTCACCAACCAAACCGAGTCTTACAATGGTAGACTCCGCCGTGGATCGAACTCGCGACCTCCTAAAGTGAAGCTAATGGACTAACCTAATGGTTATGGCGTTATCGCCACGGAGGTGGTTACCCCCCGAAAGAAGTCCACACTAAAGCACGCTGCGCTAAATTAAATTATATTTGCACCGTTGGCTAAACGTCGGTGGCTCAACCGGTAACGACTCGGTCCATCTAACCAGAGGTACCGGGTTCAAATCTGGACGGCCAATGTACCAATGAGTTTTTCAAAAACTTACGTACATATCATTACCGATTGCTTTAACGGTGAAGGAAAACATCGTGAGGAAACCTGCACAGGCCTGCGAAGAAACTCGAAGGTTGTGTGTAAAGTCGACCAACCCGCACTGGGTCCGCGTGGTCGACTAAGGCCTAATCGCCCTGATTCAGGGTAGGCTCGAGCCCCTCGGTGGGGACGTATATGAGCTGATATAATAATAATAATAATTGCACCGTTTGTCCAGTCTGTTTTAAAAACTGTTCACTGAGGGGGCATCAGCATCAACAATGCCCTGAGGCAACTTCTTCCAGATGTTTATCACTTTTATTAGTATGTGGAAGTCCCATGTCATGTCCCGTATCAGTGTTTGAGCCAATCTCATAACAGCATGTGGAGCGCGGTGGGTGCTGCTCATTAGTGCTCATGTTACAAATGTTCAAGAGCCCTTATTACACAAAAAAAAACCGTCCAAGTAGGGTTGCATAGTCTTTTCAAAAAATAAATGTAAGTGTAAAAAAACAAAATTATATGTACAGTTGGTAATAGAACAATTAGTATGGAAAATCTATGAACTTTTTTCAGATCCAACTGCACACCTTAAGTTGTTCGCCTATTACTCCTAAACTAAGAAAGCCTACTTGGCTGTGATAGTTTTCCTTATAAATTGATTATATGTCCTACTATTTAATTGTCTCGAAATAGCGGTTTAGCTTGTAGGGACGACGACGACGACACTTGACTGGAATTAACACTTTAAAGCTTAATATTTCGCAAACCGATTGCTGACTCAAAAAATGGTTTTAGCAAACCCTCGGTTGTTTTGAAAGACCTATTCAACGACAGGGTACGTTAGCAAAAAAAAAAATCACCCCCACTACATGTAGGGGAAGTACCCTCAAAAAAAAATATCTAGATTTTATTGTACCACTTTGTCGGCTTGATTAAAAGGTATACCCATGCCAAATTACAGCTTTCTAGTACTAATAGTCTCTGAGCTAAGCCGCGGACAGACAGACAAGGCGAAACTATAAGGGTTCCTTGTTAACTTCGGAACCCTAAAAAGAGTGTATTGTTTTCAGGCCTAATATATGTTTCTTCATCCCACGACGTCTTCTAAACGGCTAGTATTAATATATATACTATTAGGATGCGAGGTATCGTTAGATTCGTCTTGATCTCGTGAGTGACATAGGATGCATTTTACTCGACTTTCCTTAAAAGAGGGGAACTTTCCTTTTTATGCAGTCTTGTTTTTATTATTTTTTTAATATTTAGTCAGTACTTTGTAAGTCTCAATAAGGTCTCCTCCGATGCGACGGGATTCCAGCGTTGTTATCTTCAATGTTTTTAATATTTCTTCGTTATGGCTTTTTATGAATCCAGAATAACTTTTTTATGAATCCATTTTTTTTTATTAAAAATTTGAGTGCGTTTTGACTATATCTCACCTCATGGTAAGTGACGATGTAGTCGAGGATTGTACATGCAAACTCAAATAATGCCTATTCACTCTCGCCTTGAAGATCTCCAAATTGTAGGAGTCTGGAAACACTCCATCGCTGTCCGCATAATAAATGAGGAAGCATAATGCTTCGTGCGTATAGGCTGAATATCAACAACAAAGGGGTGGCTTGTGCAGTTAAGAAAATAAGACAGTTAACAGATGTAAGTACTGCGAGACTAGTGTATTTTAGTTACTTCCATAGTATAATGTCAAACTATTTTCATCTTGCAGAAAAGAGCTATCCGCGCAATCTATCAGATGCGATCACGTGAGTCGTTAAAGAATAAGTTCAAAGAAATCAATATTTTAACTGTTGCTAGTCAATTTGTATATGAAAACATCATGTACGTTCGTAAGAATTTGCATTTATTTAATAAAAACAGTGACAGGCATAATTTGAATTTAAGAAATGTAAATAAAATAGATATAGCCTTTTCGAAACTGAGTAAAGTTAAAAAGTCATTTGTGGGGCAGTGTATAAGATTCTACAATAAAATTCCAGAAAATGTAACTAGTTTGTCAGAGAACAAATTCAAGACTCATGTCAAAAAATGCTTGTGCTCTAGAGGATACTATTAAATAATAGATTATGTAAATGACAAAGATATATATGTTGATTCTGTAACAAATACCATTCTATAACAAATACCATTACCTGAGACTGTAATCTGAATCATGACATTATTTGTAATATACAGTAAGTTTTTTTTTGACTATTTAAAAGTGTGTAAACACGTATTTAAAATAAATTAATTTGATTTGATTTGATTGAACCTCCCGCTGCGTCTCGTTGACCGAATGAATGGAATTTTTATGAATCCAGAATGGAATATTTGTAGGCAGTTGTCAAGCCGTCTCAGATAGCCCCTATAGGCGGATTAGTAAACTGCTGACAGTGGGGTTCTACACCCCTCTAACCTCGACCAACCCGGACTTGGCCCGCGTGTGTGGAGTATGGCCTAACCACCCCGAGCTTGGGAAGAGACCCGTGCCCCAGCCGTGGGGAGGTTTATGAGTTATCTATCACCACTGGGTTGTCGTGTCAACTTAGTATTCTTTGTGCATTTCAGATTCAGATGTGGATGGCGATGATCACTATGATGTCGGTGACAGCGATGGCGGTACGTATTAGTGCATTACCGACGAGGCCGGGAAAGTGAACTATTGCTGGACGAGTAGATTTTAACCCTTTTTCACGAGCATTAGAAATATGTTTGCCAGCGATGCTGTGTCAATATTGATTTGTATTGACCTGGAATAAGATTCAGTTTTCTCTTGTTCGCCGCAGTTACGTTGCTCGTGAAAGGGTTAAAGGCAGAACCGAAAGCACACCTCGGACACTTCATACAACGGGCCAGAAATTACATTTCAGAAAAGGAATGACGGAACAAACAAAATGGCGGCGAAATCCTATACGTTCGACAACCAAACTGTAACCAATCTGTATCAATCTGGGTGACGAGGGGGCGAGGTCGCAATCTAGAGAGCAGGGAATGTCCATAATGTATGTTATGTATTAATATATATACTTTGCCGCAAGTGAGGCCTTTAATAAAACGAATCCAGCAATTGCCGTTCCGGCCGAGGCCTTTACTCAAATAGAGCAAGGAAATTAAAACAGTAATTAATATAATTTTAAGTAAAATACACTCGATATTTAAGAGCGTGACGCATATTGTTGCTTTCCGGCGATTTTTTTTAATCATAGCGCCGCCGTCGCCGCTCTGCCGCCGGTCCGTTAAAAAAAAAAACCGCCAGCGAACTTTAGATCAAGGAGCTTTTATTTATCGGACTATCTTGTCACTTGGCTGTATGAGATGTGTGTTCTGTGCCTCTCAGTGTGAAAGATTGTTGCAATTTAAAGAAATACTATCCAGTAATGACATTACATAGCCACTTTAATGCGGGCAGCGCAGGACCGGTCGAGGACTGTTCAGCAGTGGACGTTTTTCGACTGATATGATGATTACAACTAAAATATGAATTTATTATTGTTTTTCTACAGGATACGGTGACAATGACAGTGAAATTGAAGGTAAAAAATAAATAAATATTCAGTTGTAACACACGTATGTAATAATTAAGTACCTCGGCGACCGAGCCTTGCTCAGAAATATGCGTTTTCTCAGAGATGAGACCTGTCTAGGTCGATTTTTCGCCCCCCAAAACCCCCGTATACCAATTTTCAATCAAATCGTTGGAGCCGTTTCCGACATTCAGATTATATACTCGTATGTATACAAGAATGCTCGTTTAAAGGTATTATTATTATGTATTAGATCTTTTCCTATGAAATTGCCGATTCAGTTTTTGAAGTTCAATGCCATTTCATATTGAAAATAAAAAAGTTATTGTTTTTTATTAATGACCTCATGGTGACACTACTTAGGTCTTTTATTAGTAACTAGTGGGGCATGTCTTTCATGTTCCAATCCCCTGAGCTATGTACCATTGAATGAAGCAAAGGCGTTTTCTTAGTGGTCAGATGGGGCAATTATTTAGACTGGTTAATTTTCTTGAATTTTCCTGAAAGTGACGAAATCTTAAGCGGGGTGTTCCCAAATATGACATTAGTAACGAAGAAACTGCTGCGATAACTCTAGAGCTTTAAAATTAAAAATGTGTATTTTTTTGCCTCAATAAAGCCAGGTGAAAGAACCCGACTTCATGGGGTTGAAGTCACCGTGCTCTCAAAATATCTAAAAAATAGACATATGTTTGCCACCATTTAATTTCTAATAGTCTAATGCTATTTTGAGAATAAATTTATTAATTTATATAACTATTGTTCTTAATATTAATTTTCATTTAAACTTTTTTATACAATCGGCAATTTTATAGGTAAAGACGTAATATATACAAGAATTGTTCGTTTAAAGGTATACGATTAGATAGATTAAATGTAGTTTAAGAAGTTGAATAATTTTTTTTTTTTTTTCTACGATTATATTTATTGGCCACTACCCCACAATAATGATTTTTGAAGTTTCCTCCACGTAGAGATTGTCTAGAAGAGATCGCTTGTTAGCGATAAGACCGCCTAAATGTGCAACATCCTCAATCATTGTATCTGTATTCTCCTCTTATGTTGTGCAATCAAGTGTTTTCAATCAATCAGTTTTGTCACCACTCCAACGGAGCAAGTCTTTCCATATCAAACAAACATAGTTGCTTTTTGAATATAAACATATTTTTGGTCGTGACGCAATTTGTAACGGTCGTAGCTCCGTACGACTTGCGTGGTGAGATGATGCCAAGGGCTTACCAATTGTGAGTAAAATAAATATCTACAATTGCTGAGCGCTTGGTATCATCACACCCTGGACACTTCATACAACTGGCCAGTAATTACATATCAAAAAAAGAATGACGGAACAAATAAAGTGGCGGCGAAATCCTATACGTTCGACAACCAAACTGTAACCAATCTGTATCAATCTGGGTGACAAGGGGGTGAGGTCACAATCTAGAGAGCGGCAGGGAGTGTCAATACTGTATGTTAGTACTAATATGTATACTTTGGTATCATCCCACCTGATGGTAAGTGACTATGATGTTGAATATGAAAGCGGGCTTACTAAAATTTCCCAACGCACCACCACCAACCAAACTCCACTGTGAATTGAACCCTCGACCTCTTGTTCTGAAGGGATTGGACTATCCATTACGCCACGGAGCGGTGTTTACTGGTCAATAATTAATTTAATCCTTGGGGGAGGCCTGTGGATGTCCTTGGGCTGATATGATGAAGTAAAATGGGGCAGTGCAGGACCGGTCGTCGTGGAAATCCTTGGGGAAGGCCTTTGTCCAGCAGTGGACGTCTTTTGGCTGATATGATGATGATGATGAAAAAGTACATTCTTACCATTGTAATATTTAGACAATAAACTTTTCAACATGAAAGTAATATCTTTGTTTTTAGGGTTCCGTACCCAAAGGGTAAAAACGGGACCCTATTACTAAGACTCCGCTGTCCGTCCGTCTGTCTGTCTGTCCGTCTGTCTCCAGGCTATACTTCATGAACCGTGATAGCTAGACAGCTGAAATTTTTACAGATGATGTATAACAACAAATAACTAAAAATTAGAAAAAGTGATAAAATAAGTGGTGTATCCATACAACAAACATTAAGAAACTAGCGCCATCTAGTATGATGGTACGGAACTCTATGTGTGCGGTTCTGACTCGCACTTAGCCGGTTTTTTTTTTTTACAGAACCAGAGATCGTATTTTGTGAAGTTTGCCACGCAAAGTTCGAAGACGTGCAATCGAAACGGTCCCACTTGCTCGAGGTGCACGTGGCCGACGGGTTGTCTTGCAAACTGTGCAAGAAGACATTCGACAATCGCAACGCACTGGGGGCGCATTCCAAGACGCACGAGAAGAAAATATTGCATTGCAGATTCTGCGTTGAAGTGTTCGTCTCAAAAAATGCAAGGGACGACCACG
The DNA here is from genome assembly GCA_947284805.1 of Coleophora flavipennella. Lineage (NCBI taxonomy): Eukaryota > Metazoa > Arthropoda > Insecta > Lepidoptera > Coleophoridae > Coleophora > Coleophora flavipennella. The sequence continues at coordinate 2,235,265 of OX369253.1, forward strand.
AATATCATCAGCATATAAAATTGAATGGATACGGCTGCGATCAGTGTCGAATGTCATTCGATGCCAGGGTAAGGTACATTTTTACAAGCTTAATATTAACTTGCCGTGTTTGTTAGTTAGAGGGATGACGACAGCATCAGAAATAAATAATGAACTCCTTGATCACTAAATTACCCTCCTACTTAAACTTCGGAAAACCTTACTCGTTTTGTTTTCCATCAAGTCTTCGATTTTTAATTCACCAAAATCACAAAATGAGTAAGTACATAAATGACGCTGCAAAACTATGACGTCACGCCTAGGTATAACTAGGTAGAACAAAATGTCGTTTTTGACAGATGATAAAAAGTAAATCAGATGACTAGCATTCGTCATCCCTATTGCCACACCCTGGACACTTCATACAACGGGCCAGAAATGACATTTCAAAAAGGAATGACGGAACAAACAACATTGTGGCGAAATACTATACGTTAGACAACCAATCTGTATCTGAAGGGGTGAGGTCGCAATCTAGAGAGCGGCAGGGAGTGTCCATACTGTATGTTATAGTACTTATATATATATATACTTTGCTATTGTTGAGAAAAATCGAGATCACTGCGACCAAAGTTTCCATTGCGTCGCCTTAACGAAACACGTGTGATTTCAGGATCGTCTCATAAAGCACATCGGCTGGCATCGACAGGCGAACGAGTTCGTTTGCCACACGTGCGGCAAAGGCTTCAAAAAGGCCCACCCTTTAAAAGTACACATTGAAACTGTTCATCAGAACCAGAGGTCGTTCCAGTGTAGCCAGTGCGGCAAAGCGTACAAGTCGAAAGCCGCGTTGATCGCACACAACTACACGCACACTGGCGAGCGTCCTTTTAAATGTCCAGTGTGTCCGAAGGGTTTCAAGAAAAGGAATGATTTAACGTATCACATGGATGGGCATGAGCTCAGGGGGGAAGTTGAGGGGAAAATTGGCGAGGGTGTTGGCTGGAGTTTGGGTGGTCATGATGGTTGTGCTGATGACGGCGACGATGATTGGGCAGAAGACAGTGATGGCGGTATGTACTTGTTTTTTTTTCGTAAAATCCAAATACCGCAGTGTCTTAAGACTAAGGTCTTTGACCAGTGTGTGTTGCCAGTGATGACTTACGGAACTGAGACATGGTCGCTTACTATGGGCCTCATAAGAAAGCTCAAGGTCACCCAAAGGGCAATGGAGCGAGCAATGCTCGGAGTTTCTCTGCGTGATCGAATCAGAAACGAGGAGATCCGCAGGAGAACTAAAGTAACCGACATAGCTCACAGAATCGCTAAACTGAAGTGGCAGTGGGCAGGGCACATAGCTCGTAGAACAGATGGCCGATGGGGCAGTAAAGTTCTCGAGTGGCGACCGCGCACCGGAAAACGTAGCTTAGGCAGACCTCCCACGCGGTGGACCGATGACCTGGTGAGGGTCGCGGGAGGCCGATGGATGCGGGCAGCGCAGGACCGGTCGTCGTGGAAATCCTTGGGGGAGACCTTTGTCCAGCAGTGGACGATTTGTGGCTGATATGATGATGACTGCGTGATTGGCGCGACCAGGATGGCTGAACTTACACTTTTGACCCGACTTCCCAAAAAGGGGGGGAGGGGGTAATATTTTTCGGGTGTAGGTATGTATGTCTGTTTCTTTGGCTGACCCCGTAGCGAGGTCGTCGTTAGATTCACGGGGAGTGACATAAGATAAATTTTTATCCGACTGCCTAAAATAGAGAGGTTATGTTTTTATGCAGTCGGCTTTTTAATTTATGATTTAATTCCAGGTTTCGATAACGTCGGCTTGGTGAATGATTCGGAAATTGAGATTGAAATTGAAGGTATTCATGCATTTATTTACACTTTTTCATCTAAGTAAAATTTAAATGCTGTTCATTGGTAAGCACATTTTTTTGTTTTATTTTTTATTCACAATTGGTAAGCCCTTGGCCTGAGATGAGGCCTATATGATACGTTAGACCGATGACTTGGTGAAATTCGCGGAAAGCCGCTGGATGCGGGTAGCGCAGAACCGGTCGTCGTTGAAATCCTTGGGGGAGGCCTATGTCCAGCTGTGGATATAATGATGATCTCTTCGGCTGATGTGATGATGATCGCAGCATATATGTTTTTTGAAAAAGAGAGGGATATACTGACATAGATTTCTCTTATACGATCGTAAACAAACGGATCTTTTAACCGACTTCAAAAAAGAAAGATGTTATATGTTCAACTGTTCAATTTCTTGTTTTCAAATTATTAGTAGACTGCGATTTGTACGGACGGCGTTCTTAAGTTATTATGGTGCAATGATGATATCAGCTCATATACGTCCCCACCGAGGGGCTTGAGCCTACCCAGCAATAGTCCAGCGAAATATGACTGTGGCCCCTGCCCCCGCTCTCCCCGCATTTCACCCCCGTAAACCATGTCAGTCTATTTACCGGTAATTATTTGTTTTATTACAGAAGAGAAAGCCATTGAGATAGAAATTAAACCGGAGAAGGAATCGAAGCCGGGCGCTCGAGCCGTTATTGACGCCAACGCTGTTAAAGTGAAAACTGAAGTATGCGCCGAGGATGGCCCGGATGATGATGGCGGTATGATATTTTTTAAATTTTTAGCCGACTTCAGAAAAGGAGGTTTTCAATTCGACCCCTGTGTATGCAATATTGTTGGAATTGCACAGTATTCTTATTAAATACTAACTAATTTTCTTAGTCTATGTGGGTCTATACAAATGTGCGTGTATGTATGTATGCGTGTTTGTTTGTATTTTTGTATCTGTGGCGGCTCTTGAAACACTTTTGATACACATCTGTGGCGGCTCTTGGACCACTTTTGAAACACATCTGTGGCGGCTCTTGAAACACTTTTGATACACATCTTTGGCGGCTCTTGGACCATTTTTGGTACACATCTGTGGCGGCTCTTGGACCACTTTTGATACACATCTGTGGCGGCTCTTGGACCACTTTTAATACACATCTTTGGCGGCTCTTGGACCACTTTTGATACACATCTGTAGCGGCTCTTGAAACACTTTTGATACACATCTGTGGCGGCTCTTGGGTCACTTTTGATAAACATCTATGGCGGCCCTTGGACCACTTTTGATACACATTTGTGGCGGCTCTTGGACCACTTTTGACATACCACTGTGGCGGCCTTAGGACCACTTTTGATACACATCTGTAGCGGCTCTTGGACCACTATTGATACACATCTGTGGCGGCTCTTAGACCACTATTGGTACACATCTGTGGCGGCTCTTGGACCACTCTTGATACACATCTGTGGCGGCTCTTGGACCACTTTTGATACACATCTGTGGCGGCTCTTGAAACACTTTTGATACACATCTTTGGCGGCTCTTAGACCACTTATGATACACATGGCGACTCTTGAAACACTTGCCAACCATCATTTTTAGGATTCCGTATCAACTAACGCAACCATATTACCAAGCCTACACTATCTGTTCGTCCGACTTTAGGGCTGTATCTTTTAAACCTAAATAGGTAGCCGGTTCTTTGTTAATGCCCTATCGTAAAAACGTTGATAAATACAAGCGTCAAACTTTATGTGATTATAGTACTAATCCTGAAGTAATTAATTAATTAATTAGCTGTCTTGCCCCACCCATCGAAACACAGTTCGCTCGTAGCTTAGTATTACTTGCATAGTTGGGTCGATCACGCAGGTTAACCGACCTGAAGGACGGTCATTACCAGCAAGGATTTTCTAATCCTGGAATGTTGGTCTCATGTTTTCCGTTGTTTTCGTTGGTGCCGGTTGCTATCACTAAATTGCAGTCGCTATGCCGTGTAAGAAACCTTATAAGCGGCTTTAACCTTAGACCATTATAACAGCTATGGACCTGCCTACGCGAACAGCATTATTGATGCCTACAGAATGAGCGCAGTCGCTTATTTCGCCGCAGTCGATCAGTATTCACCAAATGAGTTGGAGGTCGAAATTAGTGAATTTTTGAAGTGAAACTTCTATATATACGGGGTTTTTAGGATTTTTTCTGTCACGGCCTCGTGGAGGTGGTAGACAGAGAAAGGCTGGCGGTGGCGGCGGAGAGAGGGCAACTTTTTTTTTTCTTTGGATACGGAGGAGGGAGGGGGAAAATGCATTTACGCATACCAATACAGCCGGCCGTACTGGTTATGTGGGACTCATAGCCATGCGCCTATATGCATACATACCCATATATACATAAGGTATAAATTATAAATATGCACATGCCAAGGACCGCACTAACCCCTGTAGCCTTGGCAATCGGAGCGAAGGGGTTAAAGGGCAACGGCTGTATTCGTAGATAGAGAAAAGTTGAAATGGAGATATAAAGCAGTTATTTAGCCTGGGTTACCCTTTCCACTTGTCCGTTAAAGTTTCACTTCTACTATGTGTCCCAGCACACATTTAGATTTTTTTATCTCATTCGTGCTACATTCCGAGTACGTCTCTCTTTCTCTATCATTGTTTATATTTGAACGGGACACGGTAGACTAGTGGTGTGAGCGTGTGTTTGCGTGTAATTGTATTTGACTAATTATTTTCATGAGTTTAGGTAATGTAGTTGATAGGGCCGGTCCATTATATTTGGTCGAAGGCTTTATCACTTGTGACGGTGGGGTTAGCCACCCGGACTTGGGCCCCCGTGTGTGGAGTATGGTCTAAACTTCCCGTGTGTGGGAAGAGATCCCTGCCCCAGCAGTGGGGAAGATGCGTTGTTCACTAACTACATTAATTAGGTACCTGTTTATTTTCCAGATCATACGTACGAAGATTATAACAACGAATTCCAAGATGAGATTGAAGGTAATTTTTATTTATTTTTTTGAAATTTTTAGGGTTTTGTACCTTAAAAAGAAAAATATGGGACACTTATAGGATCACTATCTCGTCCGCCTATCAAGATCCTTTTTCTCAGGAACGGGTAGAGTTATCAAGCTGAAATAGATATCAAATACTAAGGTACAAGCTGTTAAAAAATAAAGCTTTTATGTCATTATTGATCCCGTGAGGTGTTGGATACATTTTAACGGGTAAAAACCGACTGGTCAGAAAATAGGGGTTAAGGCGAGGTATTGATTAGAACAGTTTTTTTTTCTTTACGTGTTTAGAGTAAAAAAGATAACCACACTTTTTCAATTTTTCAATAGTTTTTCGTTACAATCAATAACTACAATGAAAGTATAAAAAATATAACATTACTAACTTTGTATTATAATAACAAATATTGTATATTTTTTAAAAAATTTATACCTCATATAGTCATAACTAGAGTTGAAAGTAACGGTGTAGACGTATCTTTGGGATTTTTCTATCGAGCCAAAACTGCTCAATCGTGTTTCTAATAGCTTTAGACTCTTAGGGAACATCATCAACGACAAGGGTATTTTTTTTCAACCTTGGGTTTTTATCTTTTAGGAGTAATTGACGTCAAAAATAACGAAAATCTGTAATATTACTTTAGGTATTTTTTAAAAAATTTTAATTAATTCCGAAAGTTTTTTTTAGATCATTGATTTTATTTTGACATTATTTAATTTGTGTAATTTATTTTTTAGTGTAATTTGTAATGAATTATTAGTTAATATTCCCCAAGTTATTCTCATGCTGTTTCTCACTCAAGAATGTTGTTCTTCCACAGAATATAAAGATGGCAAAAGTTATGAAGTCAAAATAAAAGAGGAGACCAAAAAAGGAGTAAAGAGCAAAAGTAAGTAAGACATGTTTCCTGAACGTCATTACATCAGCCGAAAGACGTCCACTATTGGACTCATATTACGTCCCCACCGAGGGGCTCGAGCCTTCCCTGAATTAAGGCTATTGGGCCTTAGTCGACCACGCGCGGGCCCAGAGCGGGTTGGTTGACCTCACACGTGCTTCGAGTTTCTTCGCAGGCGTGTGCAGGTTTCCTCGCGATGTTTTCCTTCACCGTAAGAGCGTCGAATAAACGTACACATGAAATTGAAAATCGAAAACGCATTGTTACGTGGCGGGATTCGAACCACGACCACCCGGACAGGAGGTAGCGGCCCTAGCCGTTGCGCCACTGAAGCTCATAATAATAACTTTATTGTTTTTCAGGCAACACACACACAAAAGAACGCGTCAAAAGATCATCACATAAAAGCGATGTGCCGACATACACTTGCGATTTTTGCAGCAAACAGCTCACATCGAAAAGTCATTTGCGAGATCATTACTTAGACCAACACGTTCCAGACGACTTCTCCTGTACGCTGTGCAACTTGCCTTTTGGGGGGCGAAACGGTCTCATCCAACACCTGATGTTGAGACACGAAAGAAAGACATTCTTCTGCCGATACTGCGTTGAAACCTTTACGTCGTCAAATGCTCTTCACGAACACGAGAACTCCCATACTAACGACGAATACATTTGCGACTACTGTCGGAAAGTGTTCAAGTGGAAGTTGACGTTGCAGCGTCACGTGAAGTACCACATGGGGAACTTCAAGGAGTTCGCGTGCGAGACATGTGGGCGCGCGTTTCGTGTTCAAGCGAACTTGAGAAGACACGTCGCGGCCGTCCACCACAAGGTGAGACCGTTCCCATGCGATGTGTGCGAAAGGTCTTTTGTGCTGAAAAAGGACTTGGTCTCCCATAGGAGATTCCATACTGGCGAAAGACCGTTCAAATGTGACGTGTGCACGAAAGGTTTCGTCAGCGAATGTCTAATGAAGAAGCATAGGCTGAAGCATAAGGATGTTAGGAGCAAGGAGGGTGTGCAATGTGATATCTGTGGCAAATACTATCCGAGTTACGCTATGAAACAGCATAAGGACTCGCATACCAAGCCTTATAAATGTGAGCTGTGTGGCATAGGATATGGGCAGAAGGCGAATCTTATGCGGCATAAGCAATCTGTGCACATGGATGTTCAAAATGACACGTTTACGTGTGACGTGTGCGGCGAGGGGTTCAACCAACGGGCGGCGCTGATACGTCACAAGAGCAACAAACACACCGCTGGTGTGGCACATCGGAAAATAAAACCCAAGGGTGAGAAACTTTGTGTATTAATGTGTGTAATATAGATTTTGACCGCCTCCGTGGCGTAATGGTTAGTCCATTGGCTTCACACCAGGAGGTCGCGGGTTCGATTCCCGGCGGGGTCAACTTTGTAAGATTCGGTTTGGTTGGTAGTAGGGCATTTTCATAGCCCGCCTGGCTAGCTACCGCCATCTTATCTAAATCTTGCCGCCAAACATCAGCGCTAACGCATTGATGTGTTCCGGCTTGAAGATAAGATAGCCAGATACCCATTGCGTTAGGGAATCTTGGTAAGCCCGCTTCCATCTTCGGCATGATCGTTACTTACCATCCGGTGAGATGATGACAAGGGCTTACCAATTGTGAATAAAAAAAGGCATCATATCAGCCGAAAGACGTGCACTACTGGACAAAGGCCTCCCCCAAGGATTTCCACGACGACCAGTTCTGCGCTGCCCGCGTCCAGCGTCTTCCCGCGACCTTCACCAGGTCATCGGTCCACCGAGTGAGAGGTCTGCCTACACTACGTTTTCCGGTGCGTGGTCGCCACTCGAGAACTGTACTGCCCAACGACCATCTGTTCTACGAGCAATGTGCCCCGCCCACTGCCACTTAAGTTTAGCAACTAATATTAATTATTGAACTAATATTAAAATAGATTAAATTTAGAAGATGAAATAAATAAAATAACATTTAAAACAAATAAACATACTTAATACTGCCAATGAAAACTGACTCAGCATAAACGTTGTGGATAGTGTTTCCGCAGCTCCACAACGCTGATTCTGTTAGTACCAGTGGTTGCAACGACGTGTGCACCTGGATGACCTAGAATCCTATATCACAATCTTAAACACCAATTTTGTTACACCTGCATATGTAACAAAATTGGTGTAGGTCCCTTAACGGGGGCTTCTACTCAGAGGTGTAATATTTAAGAAACCGGCGCCCCGGGCACGAAAAAAAAAACCGGCCAAGTTCGAGTCGCAGTTGCGCGCTTAGGGTTCCGTATTGCCACACGATAAACATCACCTTACTGTAACCTTCTGTTTGCATGTTCGTAGTGGTTCGCGTCACCCTTATTACCGCTAGTCCGAATCGCACTTGGCTAGCTTTATTATTTTTCGGTGAACTAAACGGACACCTAAAAAAATACTACCACGACTTTTTCTACTACGAATTTTTTCTACTACTACTGGCGAAAGAACAACCGAAAAAGGCCGCCCCTCACCTCTTGCCGCCCCGGGCCAAGTTGCCGCCCTGGACATAGGGGAAATACGCCTCTGCTTCTACTCATCATACTGAACAACTTTTGTTCTCTGACTGCTGAAATCGCAAAAAAAATAACGTAATACAAATCGAAAGCTGAATGACAAGTTTTGTCCATTTTTTTTCTGAATTCAGTATGGGTTCCTTGGGGAAAGTTGTTCAGTATGATGAGCAGAACCCCCAGTCGACGGGTCCTACACCAATTTTGTTATTTGTAGACTTGACAGCTAGGAAGGTACTTTTTTACCGTCTTTTTAATTTAACTGTTTATTTTTTTCCAGCCAGCGTCACAAAAGAACGCGCTCAAAGTGTATCACGGAAACGGAAAACACCGAAATACACCTGCGACTTTTGTGACGAGCAACTCGCTTCTAAAAATATATTACAAGAACATTTCTCCAACGAACACGTCCCGGACGACTTCTCGTGTACGCTTTGCCGCTTGCCTTTCGCAGGGCGAACGGATCTTATCAAGCACCTTTTATCGAAACACGAGAAAAAGTCATATTACTGTCAATTCTGTGTCGAAACTTTCAAGTCGATCAACGCTTTGAATAATCACGAGAATTCTCACACCAAAAGCGGATACGCCTGCGATTATTGTCAAAAAGTTTTCAAGTGGAAAACAACTTTGAGACGACATATTAATTGGCACATGGGAAATTTCAAAGAATTCGCTTGCGAAACTTGCGGACACTCTTTCAAATTGGCTATCAACTTGAGGCGACACGTTGAGGCTGTGCACGAGAAGCTGAGACCTTTCCACTGCGACCTCTGTGATAAGGCTTATTCAACGAAAAGGCTTTTGGACACGCACAAGAGACGCCACACTGGCGAGAAACCCTTCGCATGCGATGTTTGCTCAAAACCTTTTGTTAACAAATCCAATATGTTAGCTCACAGACAAAGGCTGCACGGGGAAAAGGAAAGGGTTTGCGATGTGTGCGGCAAACAGTTCGCGAGTTCATCAGGGCTGGTGCAACACATGCACACACACACGAAGCCTTTTAGTTGTCATCTCTGTGGCGAAGGATTCAGTGATAACGCTGCCTTAATGCGCCACGAGACAAACAAACACACACATGGACATGAACAAACAACTTCGAATATCAAACGTAATCTAACGTGTGACATTTGCAATAAAACTTATTTAAACTGGGAGCTGCATCAAAGGATGCACGATAAGAAACCATTCAAATGCCACCTTTGCGACAAATTTTACGCGGAGCAAATCACTTTAGACCGACACATGAATCTAGTGCATTACAAAGTGAGAAAACACTCGTGCGATATCTGCAATAAACTGTTTACTAGACCGGAGTGTGTCCGGTTACATAAGGAGAGAAAACATAATAGTGATCGACAGAAAATGAAGAAGGAACGGAAAAATAAGAGTAAAGCAACAAAACTTAACAAAAATAAAAATGAAGATCGTCCAACTGTCAAAGTAGAGGCAACGGAGTTTGACGGTAACTTTGACAGCGTCGTTCCCGCGTACGAGATACCCAAAGTAGGGTTTACAGATGATGCTAGTTCAGTGCCAGCTGCTGGAAATTCTGTGTTGGGTATTTAAGATCTAAAACAAAAGAATGAGAACTTAACAAAGTGAGAAAACTCCTGCAGTGTGTGCAATAAAATGTTTACTGGACTGGAGTGTGTCAGGTTACATATGGAGAGAAAACATAATAGTGATCGACAGAAAATGAAAAAGGAACGGAAAACTAAGAGTAAAGTAACAAAACTTAACACAAATAAAAACGAAGATCGTCCAACTGTCAATGGAGTTTGACGGTAACTTTGACAGCGTCGTTCCCGCGGACGAGATACCCAAAATACCCAAAGTAGGGTTTACAGATGACGCTAATTTAGTGCTAGCTGCTGGGAATTCTGTGTTGGGTATTTAATATCTAAAATAAAAGAATGAGAACTTAACAAAGTGAGAAAACACTCGTGCGATATCTGCAATAAAATGTTTACTAGACCGGAGTGTCAAGTTACACAAGGAGAGAAAACATAATAGTGAAAAAATAAGAGTAAAGTAACAAAACTTTGTTTATTTAAACCACACACAAGGAACGTGTTTCATTCAGAGAAGTTAATAAAAACCGGTCAAGTGCGAGTCTGACTCGCGCACTGAGGATTCCGTGCTCACCACACCTTTGGGAACGGAACCCCAAAAACATCAACGAGTATTACAATGGAATTGAAGGGTCAAAAATAAAAATGAAGATCGTCCAACTGTCAAAGTAGAGGCAACGGAGTTTGACGGTAACTTTGACAGCGTCGTTCCCGCGTACAAGATACCCAAAGTAGGGTTTACAGATGACGCTAATTTAGTGCCAGCTGCTGGAAATTCTGTGTTGGGTATTTAAGATCTAAATAGAGTGATAATTTAGCAAAATGAGGAAACTTTTCTGAGATGTGTGCAATAAAATGTTTATCTTATCTTTATAAGTGGGGGCTGCAGTTGCAGCAATACTTCGACCCAATGGGATCTTTTGTGTCTACCCCTATAACATTTGCACCCCAACCTACTCGAAGATGTGCTGCATCAATGCAGCAATTCCGCTGATTGGAAGGTGCTTGTAGTCCTCCGGTTTAGGGTAGCCATCACCTAGGAGGTACATACGCTTGCTAGCCAGGACATCGCAGTGACACAGTGAGTGTTCCATTGATTCTGTATCTTCACCACAGGCCCTGCAGGTCGGGTCGTGCGTCAGGCCGTTTTTTGCAGGTGTGCGTTTGTGACAAAGTGGCCCGTCAACGCTCCTGTTACAGCTCTGACGCGCGTCCTGCTGTTACTAGACCGGAGTGTGTCAGGAAGATATATAGAGAGAGAAACATAATAGTTATTGTCGGAAAAAGAGAAAGGATCCGAAAAATAAGAGTAAAGAAAGAAAACTTAACTTAACATAACAATAACAAAAATAAAACAACATAAGAGTAAACAACTTCCAACTGTCAAAGTGGAGGCTATAGACTGAGACGGTAACAATTACAGGGAGCCGTTCCCACATTTGAGATACCCAAACCAGGGTTTGTATGTAACGCTACTTTAGTGAAAGCTGTTGGAAGTACCGTTTTAGGTATTTAAGACTCTTAACATATTAAGTGTACTGTGACGCACCAACGAGTCGTCAGAGGGATCACTTTGATGATTGAAAACGCCGTTTCTAGGTTGTGAAGAAAGACGTAGAGCAATCTTTATTCACATCGAGAATAGGGCTCCACCAGCAGGCTGATTATTGGGCTGAGGTTACCAGACTAAGCTAGTGTTGCACTCTTGCTATAAAATGTACACCTCGGCCACGGATAAAGGCTCGCGGTCACGAACAGAAAAACCACTCAACTGTTTCAGAAAAGCTTTCAAACGACCTACTAGATTGAATTTAGTAATTATTTAAACTTTTTTAATACGAACCGCGGATATCAAGATTGACAACGCAGAGCTATACGATCTCTATAGTAGCAAAGTATACATATTAGTATTAACATACAATATGGACACTCCCTGCCGCTCTCTAGATTGCGACCTCACCCCCTCGTCGCCCAGATTGATACAGATTGGTTACAGTTTGGTTGTCGCACTTATAGGATTTCGCCGCCATTTTGTTTGTTCCGTCATCACTTTTTTAAAATGTCATTTCTGGCCCGTTGTATGAAGTGTCCAGGGTGTGATAGTAGTATGCTAGAATACAAAAGAACTTATTTTATGTCAATTAGGATTAACAATGACATACCACGTGACTTCAGGGAGTAAGTGCTTAAAGCTGCAGACTAGTTTTTTGTAGGTATTTTCGATTTAAAGCTTTTTGCTCATTGGAAAAAAAATAAACGTATAGTTGTAACTATGATAAGCAGTATAAGGCTCAATTCACACCGGGACGGCAGCGGCCGGCAGCGACGCGACGAGCACTTTCAGTGTAAAACAATTTTAAACTTTATGTTCATGCTTATAAATATTAGTATCGTTTGAAAAGTACGAAAACGCCGCGCGGCTGCGCGCGCTCGCCCCCATACAAACTATGGTCGAAGAGGAGGCCGCGTGCGGCTGCCAGCGGCCACGCGCGGCTGCCGGCGGCGGCGCGAGCCGGCTCCGACGGTATCTACTCGCCGCTGCCGGCCGCTCCCAGCCGCTGCCGGCCGCTGCCGTCGCGGTGTGAATTGAGCCTAAAGCATAAATCTAATAATAACGAACGTTTGCATTTGCATATGAAGGGTAAGAAGGAAGAAGAGTCATAGTCAATGGGAGATAGTTTAGAGAAAAACCAAAAAAACTTCCTATTTTTGAATTACTTTAGTATTTGAATGAAATTAATTTACAATAGCAAAAGAAATCATATTGTCTTACAATCTACTTAGATACAAAAATGGCCAAAAGCTAAACTTTAAAAAAAAGATCATAGTCTGACTATGACCTCTTTTTACAGTACACGGAACGTTTCTGAATAACACAATAAAATTAATTAAAAATAAAATTAATTTACTCAACTATGCATTAATTTCACAATCTCTTATTAATTTACTCTCTGGGCAAATTAGTGTAAAAGTTTTGTGCTTCAGAATTAGTGCAAAACTTTTTTAAACATTGAAGGTCTTTAAAATTTTGGTCTAGATACCTTTAGTAAACTTGGATACAATCTTTTTAAATTATTAAGGTCTGGCAATTCTGGGTTTCTAGACTTTTTATGGCAAAGATAAGACTCATACCTGCCTGTGTAATTATCAGATCTTACCAATATTTGGCTGGGAGCTGTGTTTTTTACCAGCAGTTGTCGCACAGGTCGTGAGGCAAAGGGACACTTAGCAACAAAGTAATTCTTGAACAACATTGAAAAACTTTCAAACATATATAACGGGCAATCAATGACATGAAAAGGTTCTGGATTAGCGCGTGCTTTTTCAACTACAGACACCCAGTCACTTGGCATTTCGCATGGAGATTTTTGGTTGATTAAAGCCATGTTTTTGTCGCACTCCATGTAGGAGTGTCCTCTGATAGGGAATATAATAGACACACTATCAAACCTTTTCATTATGTGAACTAAGTAATAAACATAGCGAAACATTGTAAAATTTTTATTTTGCCCGCTGCAACTATCACAAAAAAAAGTAACTTTCTTTACTTCAGCAGCTACAAAATGGGTTGTAAAATTATGCAGCATTGATACCACATCATCTGCACCTTTCTTACCCCTTGTTTCATCATAAGTATAGAAATAAGATGATCTTGTAGAGAGTTGATGTATGTTAAATAGATAGAATGAGAGTTGTCGACAATAATAAGCATTGTTAGCACTAACATTCGGAAGAGGCAAATTCTTCTGAAAATCAAAGGCATAAGCTTCATATGCAGGGTCATTTTGTGCTTTGATTCTGGCTCTTCGTTTGAGGTCATAAAACTTGTCAGCTTTAAGGTGATGAACGTTTAATTGAATTTGAAGTTGTTTCAATTCATTTTGCTTGTATATATTTTCTGGTGACTGAGAAAGAACCTTTTCAAGATTTGCAATATTTGCTTTCATTTCATCACAGAAAGAACAGGTGTCTGTCCTTGGGTAACCAAAGGATATATTGAACTTAGTGAGGAATATAAGGCGGTATGTATCTTAACTGATTTGAAGTGTAGGATGATCTTCCTCAAACATTTTGTGCATTTTCTTCACATTAAGTTCTTCTGGCAAGTATATCCTCTGAGAATCCTTTATGCTATAGTGTGACTTTCTACCTTTAAACCCTGCTATATGTTTCATAACAGCCTGTCTGGTTTCTTCAGACAAGCGATGGGTATGCTTTTCATGTTTCCCTCTCATGTAAGGCTTGGATTTTCCTAAAATAAGAAAATTAAAACATTACATTCAATCACTTAGTATCTATACATAATAAAACAGTAATGGGGCCAATTCTGTTCCTATAACCGAATTCTACGCAGACTAAGTTGCAGGCAAAAGCTAGTTAAAATATAAAAAGCAAAAAATAAAGCAGAAACACATTGTAGGTACCTTAACTTGCTTGCATAAACTTCTTTTTATATTTTGCACACGCTTATTAGAAACTCCATGCAATGCTAGGAATGCTTTGTAACACACAGGTTTTTCTATTATTTCATTGTTTATCATGAAACGTACTTTGTATGAATATGACATTGTATTCATTTAAAGAAGACTTATTGTAGGATCTTTCCGACTTCGACGCTGCTTAATAGGCTTTATTGTAATCAGACCAGCTAGATCTGAAGACTGCTCGTCGTGAGAAGTCAATTCATTGAAATTTCTTATGATCCAACGTCGTCCTTCTTCAGGAACCTCTTCAAAGCAATGCAATCTCGAGCATTGGCAATCTTCACCTGTACAGTGACTTGAGATTCGTAACTTTTTCATAACATCACTTGTCCTGATAGTTTTTCGTCTTTTTTTAGAGTTTTCTGTTACCACGCACGTTGTCATTTCACTCTCACTATCGTCAGTTAACGCACTCATTAGTCATTGTACATTTATTTACTTAGTTATATTTAGTAAAAATCAAACATAAATCACCACAAGACGAACCAAAGCAAAGAGCCGCGAAAAGTTATGACAAATGACAGCTGTCAAAAAACGCAAAGAAAGGTCATAGTCATAGACAATGATCTTTTTTCTAAGAATGTTGTTGACTATGATCTTTTCTTTAAAGTACCATGGTTTTTTCATTTCAAATTTCTGAGGACAGTGATCTTTCTTTTATGTTTCTGTTTTCACTATGTCATAGAACACCAGGCAGTCCTCTAGATGGCGTTGTTACCTCTAATTATGAAAAACACTGACTTTGATCTTTCTTTCCCCTTACCCTTCATATCATTTCACTTGTAAATCTAAACAGCAGATATTTTCGAAGTGAAAACTTCTTTAGGTGCGTCCGGCGTTTTTGAAATGGGAAAAAACCCATACATTCTCTCACGTATAACTCACGACATTGTTAACGTTACCGACACCCCGTTTTATTTTTTTCAAGAATATTTTTACGTTTCTGGGTACAAGCCATTTAAGTTTTCACTTCTATCAAAACTCCCGGAGTGGTTAAGTTTTTTTTTATTAATAGTGATTCGACCGCCTAACTTATTATGAAACTTTTTATCAATAATTGTAATAAGATGGCAAAAAGGTTTGCGATAGGACGGAGGAAGGTGTTATTTGCGATAGGACGGAGGAAGGTGTTATTTATAATTAACTGGGATTGACTGTTAATCGTTTAAGTACTTACTTTTTATCATGCGTAAAAAAACAAAATTTTGTTATAAATATGTTGGAAAGCGTAGTTTTTTAGCGCCATTGACGTACCTACTAATATTGTAAATTTGGTCATTTGTAATGAGGGATTTTCCGACAGCTGAAATTAAAAAAGAAGTTTTATACTGTTCAATAGAACGGGTTGGCGTGACATGGTTCTTGATTTTGAAAAACCACACGAACGAGCAGAAACAGTAATAACTTATGTCCTGGGCTAAAATAATTCATGTAATTTATTTACGAAAAACAAAGCAAAACAAAACTTACAGTTAAGAGCTCTGAGAACCATATCCTGCCAACGCCATCTATCCACACAGGTTGGCACTACTTTTTTTTATTAATTTAGCTGTCGGACGTCTCGAAACTTCAGGAGGTGATTCTGTGTCCATTTTAAGATGCATAGACTATAATAATAAAATATGTCCTGATATGTATAATGTGTATTAATTAAAATTTAGGGTGAAATATAATAAATAATTGAAAATACAAGCGTCGGTGGCGTAACCTCCTGTCCGGGAGGTCGTGGTTCGAATCCTACTACGTACCAATGTGTTATCGAATTTCGATTTCATATGTACGTTTAACCGACGCTCTCACGGTGAAGGAAAAATATCTTGAGGAAACCTGCACACGCCTGCGAAGAAACTCGAAGGTTGTGTGTGAAGTAGACCAACCCGCACTGGGCCTGCGTGGTCGACTAAGGCACGATCGCCCTAATTTAGGGTAGGCTGGAGCCCCTCGGTGGGGACGTAAATGAGCTGATGTAAATAATTGAAAATATTGCTTATCCTAGATAATATAGTGCCTACATACTTGTTAAACTGAACAATCTTTTTTCTAGAAATTTGCTGAAATTACAAAATTTAGAACCAAAAAAAACCGACTTCAAACAGGAAACTATCAGATCCTGGTTTCCTCATCATGGTACCTTTGGGATATCTCCTATCTAACAAAAAAAGAATCGTCAAAACCGGTTCATAAACGACGAAGTTATCCGCGAACACACAAAAAAAATAAAAAATATATACTGTCGAATTGAGAAACCTCCTTTTTTTGAAGTCGTTTAAAAATTTACTTCGCAAGAATTGATCAGCTGTATAGTTTTTATGGGAAATTTATGCTTTATTTAAGATTTTAGCAAATTTGTAAAACAATAGTTGTTCAGTTTCAAGAGTAAAAATCTTTGTAAAAATATGCTCTTTTTGTATCTTAAACCCATAAGAATTAAATTAAAATAGCCATGGTTACTTATCAGTAGCAATGAATGAGCTCCCCCCAATTCATAGAAAACTTTTATCTTCGCATTGACAGGAGTGGTGCATGCTGGCTTAAATGTTCGTGCGGATGGTGGCGCATCGGGAGCCGGGTCGTTCCTTTCACTCTAATATGGTTGAGGGGAGCGATGTCTGAATCTCGCGTTATACTCGTGACCGGGTGCTGTCCGTGTGAACTGGCCTACTCTTGTTAAAGGCATTCAATGATTTTTACCTATAACTTTTTTTCGTGTCATATTGTTTTTATGTTCTAATGACATAATCTGGTTTATATCAAGGATTGAATTTAAACGTTAATCTAATTACTGTTTATTTATTGATTCTTCACAAATGGCGTTGTTATTATTATTTAATGATTATCCGAGAGAGTGTTATTTGCACTTATTTTGAATAAATATATTATATTGAATTGAACCAAAAATCATAAGAGTAGGGACAAGCATTGCTTAGTGAACAGAGGCCAGCACATCTAGCTAGACACTTGCAGTGCGATTCTGATCCATACGCGCACTGCATAAGAACGGTACAAAGTCCAAAAATACGGTGAAGGAAAACATCGTGAGGAAACCTGCACACGCCTGCGAAGAAACTCGAAGCACAGTAGACTAAACTTACTCTTTCACGGGTTTTCTGGAAGAAATTTCTAATTAGAAATGAGTTATACCTATTGTATGATTTTATTTTCTGCCTGTAATGTTATCTTTTTTTGTACACAATAAACTGTTAAATAAATAAATGATGATGAAAGTCCAAAGTGTTATTACCAGATAGGATAGGTTCCAAAAATTATTAAGGTAGACGATCAATAATATTTTCAATTGGGACACATTAACAATTATTTTATGTTTATTATTTCGTGTATTGAATTCGAAATGAAATTAAATTGATGCCGTTTTCAGTTTGTTAATCTAATTGTAAAAATAATTATTTACCCAATTGATCTTTTTGTAAATAAAATTTATTTAGAAAAAAATAATAAGTGTTTTCAATTCACAATTGGTAAGCTGTTATTAAGCATTCCAATATGTATGGTTTTGCTATTTTCCTTGTCAACATTGAAAAATTACTCTGTATTTTATGCAAAAAATTACTCGGTACGTACGCTAGAAATTACTCGGTAGTTATGCTATAAATTACTCGGTAGATAAGCTATAAATTACTCTGTAGGTACGCTAGAAATTCCACGGTAGGTACGCTAGAAATTACTCGGTAGGTACGCTAGAAATTCCTCGGTAGGTACGCTAGAAATTCATCGGTAGGTACGCTAGAAATTCCTCGGTAGGTACGCTAGAAATTACTCGGTATAGGAATGCTAGAATTACTCGGTA
Organism: Coleophora flavipennella; assembly: GCA_947284805.1. Lineage (NCBI taxonomy): Eukaryota > Metazoa > Arthropoda > Insecta > Lepidoptera > Coleophoridae > Coleophora > Coleophora flavipennella. The sequence continues at coordinate 2,253,442 of OX369253.1, forward strand.
GGTATGCTAGAAACTACTCGTAGGTATGTTAAAAAGTTGCCCCAGTTACGAAACCAACACATTACACAACTATGAACAGCCTTTGCAAAACTAAATATAGCGCTAGTATTTTTTTTTTCTATATTATTTATTATTATTTTATTTATTTTATTATATTTGGAAAACTTACTGCTATTATACAATAATGATAAAATAAACTTTATATATCTAAAAGCTGATGACAAGTTTTCGCAGATAAAATTTAAGAAGATATATGTTAAACACAAATGTAAAGCCAAACTAGAAAGAATTTTTTTTTTTAAATAAGTACATAAAATTTAACAATTTCACATGACTGTACTAGTGGACCGGGGCTGGAAGGCCCTGTAACGTCGCCGTGAGTTTCCGCTTTAATATGGTTGTACTCATATTGAAAATATCAATGTCATGGTTCTGTGCTGCTAGTTTGTTTAAGGAGTTTATGGCTTTTGTGGATAGGGGTAGCTTGACTCATTAGCGCCATCTAGTTCTTGATAACAATTATGTTACTGGAATTGGGTAGACACTTGGCAGTCCGGGAAGTGGTAAGTAATCGGGGAAACAGTCAAGTATCGATTTTGGAATCTTCAAGGCGAGAGTGAATAGGCATTATCTGAGTTAGCGTGTACCATCCTCGATTGCATTATCACTTTCCGTCAAGTGAAATGTATTTAAACGCTCAAAAAAAATTGAATGCAGTGCGTATAAGTTTAAAACGCTGAACTGATTTCGCTAATTTTTTTAAATGTAGGTAAAGAGTTTAAATAAGGTTTTCAAGATGCGCTCGAGCCTACCCTGAATTAGACTCTTTAGACTGTGATAGATAAGTAACTAAGTATATCACGATTACCTACTGTGGCTGATCCAGTGGAACAGTGGTAGCGCTCTTGTCTGCACGGTCAAGGGTTGTTTATTCGAATCCCATTCAGTGCAAACGTTCGTGTGACCTAAAATCCTAAGAAGAATCCTAAAAAACCATAACCCTACTTTGATTCTCAGTGGACAGTCGGGTAAAATGAAAGCTTTGCTCTCCGATAAAACCTGAAAATAAATTTAGTACAAAATTGTATAGAAAAATTGTTTATTCCACTCGTCATATTCTTTTAGGGTTCCGTACCCAAAGAGTAAAAACGGGACCCTATTACTAAAACTCCGCTATCCGTCCGTCTGTCTGTCCGTCTGTCACCAGGCTGTATTTCATGAACCGTGCTAGCTAGACAGTAGAAAGTTTCACATATGATGTATTTCTGTTGCAGCTTTATGAACAAATTAGAAAATGTAAGTTTCCATACAAAAAACGTGTTCTTTTTAAACGTGAAGAAACTCAGAATACAGAAAAAACCAGAATGCGCGTTAAGTCAGAATAGTATGACGCGCGCTGAAGCCAAAAACTCCACGAATACCCTCCTTCCCTTGGCTGTAATGTTGCTATATTAGGTCGGATTTTAATACTTTTTGAATTAGGTAAGTTATTAAGAACCACTGCTTGTTTACTCACAAAAATAAATCACCTGCATTCAGGATTTAGAAGGAACAAAACGTCAAAACTACACCGATTTAGAGTAGTTTCATACAAGCACAATTTGCCTCACTTTTATCGCCGTACGCTTGTTCTGGTTTTTTCTGTATTCTGAGGCGAAGAAACTAGCGCCATCTAGTAGGATGGCACGGAACCCTTTGTGTGCGGTTCTGACTCGCACTTGGCCGGTTTTTTTTGTCTTATTGAACACCTTCTCAAAGAGACTAGCCAATCGTATAAAAAATGATCTTCTACAAATCTATCAGCTGATTTGTAATGGGGTTAAATTTTTTTATAGGATTGACCATTTCTTGTGTAAAATTGTCCAGTATTTTATTTCGAATTTTCAGTAACTTGTCCTATACCAATTTTGTCGCATTTTGTATAATTTAATCTGAGCCCGCGTAGTCGACTAAGGCCCGATCGCCCTAATTAAGGGTAGGCTCGAGCCCCCTCGGTGGGGACGTATATGAGCTGACATGATACACTTGACTTACTCCAATTTTGTGAAACCCTGTATAATTCAATCTGAGGGTCCAATCGGAGAGTAAACTTTAGTTTTCACTCAGTTAACCATTACACCGAATTCGTAGCACCCTGTATAAAAGGCGATTCGTTCCTTTGCCCGTACTGTTCTATGTTCTAATGTTCTAAAGAGATTAACTTTATAAAGGTATTAAAATGTAATTAAAACAAGCTACATAAAAACATAACCCCTTTTGCGAAAGTCGGGTAAAATGTATTCTATGTCACTCACGCAATCAAGATACTCTACTCACCATTCAACTTCAACCACAATTTGCAGACTCAATCTGCTGAGAGCCGACAGATTGAATCGTAAATAGGTGTGTTGGGGGCGTGGCTCAACATGTATCGTACTGCTACTTCAACACCTTCAACAGATTGATCCAGCGAATTGGGTTTGAAATTGAATGGTGAGGAGTAGGCTACTTAACGATACCTCGCACTCTAAAATACATCAAGCCGTTTAGAAGATATCGTGGAATAAAGAAACACATACAGGGTGTTTTTTAAATACCGAGCAAGCCGTTAAGGGTGGGCTCTAATGAAACTGAACAACTGTCCCCAAAAAAAATTTGACTCCATACGAAAATCAGAATGATGGATTTCTATAAAAAGTAAAAAAAAATGCGATTTCAGTATGGGTTTCTTGGGGAAAGTTGTTCAGTTTCATGAGTAGAGCCCACCCTTAACGGCTGGCTCGGTGTTAAATACATTAGACCTGAAATCAATACACTGAGGTTCTTATATTTTTTCTTGAGATTATTGTCCATTTGATAGGACAGAACCCTTGGAGACCCAGAGTTGCACGGAATCTCCCAGGTAGTGTGTGAACTAAAAATATTACACTTTGTAGGAAAACGAATTTTCTCAGGAATGACACCTAGATAGGTTTCAGATAGACTTGGAAAGACGACGACCTAGGCACAATGCTAGATGGTCTCAGTAGAGCCTCTCAACATGTAGGTCTTAGAATGAACATGGACAAGACGAAAATTATGTCAAACGTCCGTGTCGCACCTACTCCTCTGAAGGTTGGAGGCTCTGCGCTCAAAGTTGTTACCGAATATGCGTACCTGGAACAAACAGTCCAGTTACGTAGGTCCAACTTCAAGAAAGAGATCCATCACTTTGTCCCAGATACACATACCGAATATGTGTACCTGGGACAAGCAGTCCAGTTAGGTAGGTCCAACTTCAAGCAAGAGATCAATCGTCGAATCCAACTCGGCTGGGCAGCGTTCGGGAAGCTTCGCAATATCTTCACGTCCCGAATACCGCAGTGTCTTAAGAGCAAGGTCTTCGACCAGTGTGTGTTGCCAGTGATTACATACGGAACTGAGATACGGTCGCTTACTATGGAGTATGAACCTCATAAGAAGGCTCAAGGTCATCTAAAGGGCAATGGAGCGTGCTATGCTCGAAGTTTCGCTCAATCGAATCAGAAACGAGGAGATCCGTAGGAGAACCAAAGTTATCGACAGCTCTCAGAATTGCTAAACTTAAGTGGCTGTGGGCGGGGCACATAGCTCATAGTATAGATGGCCGTTGGGGCATTAAAGTTCTCGAGTGGCGACCACGCACCGGAAAACGTAGTGCACTCGGACCGATGACCTGGTAAAGGTCGCGGGAAGCCGCTGGATGCGGGTAGCGCAGAACCGGTCGTCGTGGAAATCCTTGTGGGAGGCCTATGCCCAGCAGTTGACGTCCTTCGGCTGATGTGATGATGAGACTTGGAAAGTAAAACGTTATGTAACTAAAACAAAATGAAATCCAAATCGTTAAGAGCCGTTTCCGAGAAATACCTACAGTTCCTGGTAATTTGATACACAACTACAGCTCTTTGACACAAAAAAATCATAAAATCAGTGCTTTTCAAGCGATTTCCAAAAAGGAGGAGGTTCTCAATTCGTATGTATGTTTTTTTTTATGTGTCTTAGGTACCTCATAACTTTTGACTGGGTGAACCGATTTTTATGATTCTTTTTTTAATTGAAAGCTTGTGCTTCCCGTGTGGTCCCATATGAATTTTATCAAAATCGGTGTAGTACTTTATTAGAAAATTAACAAAAATCAAAAATAATAATGCAAAAATGTACTAATTTGTTGCGATGGAAGTCGGTTTTTTAACGTGTTTAGCGTTTTCAATTATTAGGGTTCCGTACCCAAAGGGTAAAAACGGGACCCTATTACTAAGACCGCTGTCCGTCTGTCTGTTTTTCCCATTGAATTATGTTTTTCCGTCTGTCACCAGGCTGTATTTCATGAACCGTGATAGCTATATAGTTGAAATTTTCACAGATGACGTATTTCTGTTGCCGCTATAACAACAAATACAAAAATTAGAAAAAGCGAAAAAATAAGGAAGGTCTCTATACAAAAAACGTGTTTTTTTTACACACAAGACACTATCGTCATCTAGTGTGATGGTACGGAACCCTTTGTACGCAGTTCTGGCTCGCACTTGGCAGGTTTTTTTCCTTTATAAACCCCCAGTTACCTATCTCCATGCCAAATTTCAACTTTCTAAGTCACCTGGAAGTGGTCTATTTTTTGATGATCAGTACTAAGTGAGTGAGTGAATGAGTGACGAAATATCCAAACTTCGCTATATAAAACCGTTAAAACAATGCAATATAAAATTCTCGCAGTTTCTTTAGTCCCTATCAAAGATGTTAAGAGAGCTCGAAAATGCGTTGCTTCGAGAATAGGGAGTACGGTCGTTCTTGTCTGCTCGACTTGGCGGGGGGCAATACCGTCTCCCTTGATTAAGATAAGATAAATAAGTACTTACCTACTTAGAAAATTCCAAATTAATTACGACTACAATCAAGCTTTTCTGGATTTTTTTATTTTAATTTAATTATTTAGGAAACAAACAGTCTTATATACAGGGTGACTTATAATTAGTTCTTGATAGCAAAGTATATGAATGTACTCGTGATTACAAACAACTTTCCCAAAGAAACTATATGTCAAATCAAAAAAAAAAGCGACGGGTTGCACTCCGGGAGTGCCGGCAGAAGTGAAAACTTGAATATTAACGTTGTGCATTTATATTACATTTAAAAGTTTATATCTCAGAAAAATCAACAAAAAATCAACTCCATCCGTCTTACCAATTTTCGATCAGGTCACGTGTCCTGACGCGAGTTTAACATTTTTTACCCATAACAAAAAAAGTGCACAACGCCACTAAAGAAGTTTTCACTTTAAAAATTTGGTCCTCGACATAGTCCTCGATACATAATAAGTTATCAAATCGGCAAAAATGTAAAAAGGACCAAAATTTTTTAGTCATACCTGACATATAGTATCTTTGGGAAAGTTGTTAGTAATAATGAGTATATTCATATCCTTTGCTATCAAGAACTAATTTAGTCACCCTATATAATATTACATATAAATTTTAAAATAAAAACGACCTGGAGTTCCACATAATAAAAATAAAATATGAAATATACGAGCCCTGAAACAATATTAATTTTACAACAATTTTTATTTTAACAGTTTAATTTATTTCTTATCGCACTTTTAAAGGCACCCAAAGTAGGTAGTATTTATAAAGTAGGTAGGTATTATATACAAATGTCTACATCAAAAAAGTCATTATTGAAGAAAAGTGATTATTATTTTTATGTACCTTTCTTACTCATCTTACCCGGTAAACGGAAAGAAATCTGTGCCACGCACGGTTCACGTTATCCATAAATGAGTACTAATGAATATTTGTACTTGTATGGCGCTCGCTACGAGTAACCAAAACATGGTTCTCCATTGTTGACAAACCGTTCAATAATGAACTGTAAACCAATAGTACAGTAACTATAATAAAGTGTTACTTTTCATTTATAGTAGGTAGGTATTTTACACAAGAGATTCGAAAGTGGTCAAACAGCCAGCCAGCAGTTAGCCAGGCGGCGTCGGCGACGCGCGTCGTGTACGATAAAACACCCAATTCAAAAAATAGCTCAAAACCTTCTCAAAACACTGGCCGAAACGACACGGAAAAGACGAAACAAATTGTGGCGCGAACAGTTGTCACCTGTCAAAATTATCAGTGGATGTTCATACGGAAATTATTTTCCTGTAAATTGGTGTTTAGAACATTTTGTGTGTTATTGTGTTTTTGTATTTATAAAAGTTTTGTGACCAATGTGTTAGTTTTCGAAGTTGCGGACTGCAGCACTGCTAAACGGGTGAGTTACGTTTTTGTTTAAAGTTAGATTGATATCTCGATTTTGTATTTACGGCATAACGAAAGATTTGTTTTTTTTGGCTAAGAATGGGTTTTTCCGATTTTATCCCAGCCTTTAAGATAAGCTCCGGGTGTTTTTCACATTTGTTTTCCGTAGAAAGCGCAAGAAATACTAGATTATACGGCGCGGCGGTCAGTAACATAAGCGCCTGTGATACTCCATGGAGCAAAAGATAAGCCAGTGTATAATCTTACACGTAAATCGTTATGAAAAATTTTGCCAGGTACCGACCACAGACCTGTATCTACCTACATTTGATTTTATCTACCTGTTCCTACCCACATACCTTCATAGCTAGTCCTAAATACAGAAACAGGAGTTACGAAAAAACTAGTATGTATCTGAACTGTGAGAGGAGCACCAATACTTACCTATAACTAATCTTTATAGGCTTTGCTAGCATTGGTCCATAGCCACATTTAGGGGAGGGCAACCGGGGCAACTGCCCGGGGCCTCCACAAGAGAGGGGCCCCTATATAGGTACGTGAACCTGTTTGCTATGTAGGCTAGGATTGAAGGTGTATAAACAACGGACGTAGCGTAGGCAAGGCAGGCCTCCCACGCGGTGGACCGATGACCTGGTGAAGGTCGCGGGAAGCCGATGAATGCGGGCAGCGCAGGACCGGTCGTCGTGGAAATCCTTGGGGGAGGCCTTTGTCCAGCAGTGGACGATTTGTGGCTGATATGATGATGATGATGAAACAACGGACAAAATAATAAATTGAAAACTTTCCCCCGCGAACCCTTCGTATAGAGGATACATGCATATCTGTAGAGTCAGTACATTTCGAACCGTCATAGCTTCGGTCGGGTGAAGCTAAAAAGCTGAAAATATCGGGATAAGATATCCTTAGCAGACTTGTTAAACATACAAAGTATCAATTATCTTTATTTTATGGTTTCAGATTTATTGCCATTTGAAATATTAGGAGACAATCCGAAATATTTAACAACTAGCTTATGCCCGCGGCTTCGCCCGTGTGGTCATCGTTTTTATGACTATCTTTTAGGGTGAGTGGTGCGCGAGCCCCAACGAGTGCGGCCATGAGTTTTTCTCCGATCCCTCAGGAACGATATCGGGCTATTCTGATTAGAAGTTTATGTCACTTCCCATCCCCTCAACCAATTCTATACAAAAAACCACTTCAGTCCGTAGCTCCGTTGCGATGCTGACGTGCGCGAGAGCGGAAATGACTTTTCCCCAGATACCTTCGGGGACCATGTCAGGATATGCTAATTAATAAATTATGTCATTTCCCACCCCCTCAGCCATCTCTGTGCAAAAAATCACAGCAATCCATTATTCTGTTGCAATGTTAAAGAAACTAACCAAAAAAAGAGTATATTTTCAGTTCCCTCAGGAACTGCATCGGACTATGCTATTTTCACGGGATAAAAAGTAGCCTATGTCCTTACCAGTGACACAGGCTATCTGCGTGCCAAATTTCATCAAGATTGGTTAAGGTGTTGAAGCGTGAAAAGGTAACAAACAAACACATTTTCACATTTATTTTTTTTTAAGGATAAGGGGCCTCCACTCCTTTGTTGCCCCAGGGCCTCCAGACACCTCTAACTTGGGCCCTGCATTGGTCTGCAATCCGCACGCAATCTAGGCATCTAAGTCTAGGAGAAGGCACAAATAGATTTCAAAATGAAACCCCTTTGTAAATGCTACACTAGCGGCACAGATGAGATACTAGTTATTTCGTTACCCGTGGGCTCGGCCGGTTAGGCCGGAAGGGTGCCGCAGGACCTGGGCAACCCTGCGTTTTCTTAAGGCCTTAATATGGGTCAAATACAATATTAAATTCAAAATATTGAAAGACTGTGTAAAGCTATCACTATGGAAAAAATATATAATGATATATTTAAAGTAATAAAAAATCGATTTAAGTGAATACAATTTTAAGAATTTTACCACTTTTGATGTAAAAAAATATACTGCAGACCCTGTTTTTGGCATTAATTGCAAAATAGTTAATGTTAAATGAAACCAACACACAAAATCGGGCACCTTTCATTTTAATTGAAATCATTTTTTTAAAACTTTTTTAAAGTGAAGAAAAGTATGTATTAAAAACAAACATTTAAAAATCGCGAATTGGGCATTCGGTTTCAACGTAACAGCCGCGTTGAAGCCCGCATTGATTAGAACTTAACGTTCGATATTATTTTAACACGTCTCAACCTGCTCGGATTGAGTCATCTTAAGCCTTAATCGTATCCCAGGCGGCGCAGTGTCTGTGGAGAGTCACCAAAGCGATTTATGATTTTCCTGAATACAACTCTGGAAATTGCTCTAGCTCAGCATATTGCATTTGTAACGCAAGCTTCTTGCCATGGTATCAAAAAAGATCGCAACGTTTTCCTATCGAATACTACGTCTTCCGGTGCGTGGTCGCCACTCGCGAACTTTACTGCCCCAACGGCAGGCCTCTCACTCGGTGGACCGATGACCTGATGAAGGTTGCGGGAAGCCGCTGGATGCGGGCAGCGCAGAACCGGTCGTCGTGGAAATCCTTGGGGGAGTCCTATATCCAGCAGTGGACGTCCTTCGGCTGATATTATGATCCCTGTGAGCCTGCCGCCCTCAAATTTGATGGATTTTCAAGTTTAATTTCTGGGATGAGTGGGACATTCTGTATTAACTGTTGGCATATTTTCATTTGTGGCGCAAGCGCCTTACCATGGCATTAAAAAAAATTGCAACGATTTGCTATCGAATACTACCTCTCCCGTCCCTGTAGCCCTGCTGCCCTCCAATTTATGAAAGTTTAGGTTCTGGAATGGGACACCTGTATTAGCTGTAGCATATTTGCATTTGTGGCCCCATGGTTAGGCGTCACGCACGACATCAAGGGAATTCGTTACGTAATGCTGTCGAATGCTACCTCTCCCGTCCCTGTAGCCCTGTTGCCCTCCAATTGATTAAAGTTTAGGTTCTGAAATGGGACATCTTGTATTACCTGTAGCATATTTTCATTTGTGGTGCCATGGTTAGGCGTCACGGCATCAAGGGAATTCGTTACGTAATGCTGTCGAATGCTACCTCTCCCGTCCCTGTAGCCCTGTTGCCCTCCAATTGATTAAAGTTTAGGTTCTGAAATGGGACATCTTGTATTACCTGTAGCATATTTTCATTTGTGGTGCCATGGTTAGGCGTCACGGCATCAAGGGAATTCGTTACGTAATGCTGTCGAATGCTACCTCTCCCGTCCCTGTAGCCCTGTTGCCCTCCAATTGATTAAAGTTTAGGTTCTGAAATGGGACATCTTGTATTACCTGTAGCATATTTTCATTTGTGGTGCCATGGTTAGGCGTCACGGCATCAAGGGAATTCGTTACGTAATGCTGTCGAATGCTACCTCTCCCGTCCCTGTAGCCCTGCTGCCCTCCAATTGATTAAAGTTTAGGTTCTGGAATGGGACATCTTGTATTAGCTGTAGCATATTTGCATTTGTGGTGCCATGGTTAGGCGTCACGGCATCAAGGGAATTCGTTACGTAATGCTGTCGAATGCTACCTCTCCCGTCCCTGTAGCCCTGTTGCCCTCCAATTGATTAAAGTTTAGGTTCTGAAATGGGACATCTTGTATTAGCTGTAGCATATTTGCATTTGTGGTCCCATGGTTAGGCGTCACGCACGACATTAAGGGAATTCGTTACGTAATGCTGTCGAATGCTACCTCTCCCGTCCCTGTAGCCCTGCTGCCCTCCAATTGATTAAAGTTTAGGTTCTGAAATGGGACATCCTGTATTAGCTGTAAGTAGCATATTTGCATTTGTGGTCCCATGGTTAGGCGTCACGGCATCAAGGGAATTCGTTACGTAATGCTGTCGAATGCTACCTCTCCCGTCCCTGTAGCCCTGTTGCCCTCCAATTGATTAAAGTTTAGGTTCTGAAATGGGACATCTTGTATTAGCTGTAGCATATTTGCATTTGTGGTCCCATGGTTAGGCGTCACGCACGACATCAAGGGAATTCGTTACGTAATGCTGTCGAATGCTACCTCTCCCGTCCCTGTAGCCCTGCTGCCCTCCAATTGATTAAAGTTTAGGTTCTGAAATGGGACATCTTGTATTAGCTGTAGCATATTTGCATTTGCGGTCCCATGGTTAGGCGTCACGCACGACATCAAGGGAATTCGTTACGTAATGCTGTCGAATGCTACCTCTCCCGTCCCTGTAGCCCTGTTGCCCTCCAATTTATTAAACTTTAGGTTCTGGAATGGGACATCCTGTATTAGCTAACTAAAGCATATTTGCATTTGTGGTGCCATGGTTAGGCGTCACGGCATCAAGAGAATTCGTTACGTAATGCTGTCGAATGCTACCTCTCCCGTCCCTGTAGCCCTGTTGCCCTCCAATTTATTAAACTTTAGGTTCTGGAATGGGACATCCTGTATTAGCTAACTAAAGCATATTTGCATTTGTGGTCCCATGGTTAGGCGTCACGCACGACATCAAGGGAATTCGTTACGTAATGCTGTCGAATGCTACCTCTCCCTCCCTGTAGCCCTGTTGCCCTCCAATTTATTAAACTTTAGGTTCTGGAATGGGACATCCTGTATTAGCTAACTAAAGCATATTTGCATTTGTGGCCCCATGGTTAGGCGTCACGCACGACATCAAGGGAATTCGTTACGTAATGCTGTCGAATGCTACCTCTCCCATCCCTGTAGCCCTGTTGCCCTCCAATTTATTAAACTTTAGGTTCTGGAATGGGACATCCTGTATTAGCTAACTAAAGCATATTTGCATTTGTGGTGCCATGGTTAGGCGTCACGCACGACATCAAGGGAATTCGTTACGTAATGCTGTCGAATGCTACCTCTCCCGTCCCTGTAGCCCTGCTGCCCTCCAATTGATTAAAGTTTAGGTTCTGGAATGGGACATCCTGTATTACCTGTAGCATATTTTCATTTGTGGCCCCATGGTTAGGCGTCACGCACGACATCAAGGGAATTCGTTACGTAATGCTGTCGAATGCTACCTCTCCCGTCCTTGTAGCCCTGCTGCCCTCCAATTTATTAAAGTTTAGGTTCTGGAATGGGACATCCTGTATTAGCTAACTAAAGCATATTTGCATTTGTGGTCCCATGGTTAGGCGTCACGCACGACATCAAGGGAATTCGTTACGTAATGCTGTCGAATGCTACCTCTCCCGTCCCTGTAGCCCTGCTGCCCTCCAATTTATTAAAGTTTAGGTTCTGGAATGGGACATCCTGTATTAGCTAACTAAAGCATATTTGCATTTGTGGTCCCATGGTTAGGCGTCACGCACGACATCAAGGGAATTCGTTACGTAATGCTGTCGAATGCTACCTCTCCCGTCCCTGTAGCCCTGCTGCCCTCCAATTTATTAAAGTTTAGGTTCTGGAATGGGACATCCTGTATTAGCTAACTAAAGCATATTTGCATTTGTGGTCCCATGGTTAGGCGTCACGCACGACATCAAGGGAATTCGTTACGTAATGCTGTCGAATGCTACCTCTCCCGTCCCTGTAGCCCTGCTGCCCTCCAATTTATTAAAGTTTAGTTTCTGGAATGGGACATCCTGTATTAGCTAACTAAAGCATATTTGCATTTGTGGCCCCATGGTTAGGCGTCACGCACGACATCAAGGGAATTCGTTACGTAATGCTGTCGAATGCTACCTCTCCCGTCCCTGTAGCCCTGTTGCCCTCCAATTTATTAAAGTTTAGGTTCTGGAATGGGACATCCTGTATTAGCTAACTAAAGCATATTTGCATTTGTGGTCCCATGGTTAGGCGTCACGCACGACATCAAGGGAATTCGTTACGTAATGCTGTCGAATGCTACCTCTCCCGTCCCTGTAGCCCTGCTGCCCTCCAATTTATTAAAGTTTAGTTTCTGGAATGGGACATCCTGTATTAGCTAACTAAAGCATATTTGCATTTGTGGCCCCATGGTTAGGCGTCACGCACGACATCAAGGGAATTCGTTACGTAATGCTGTCGAATGCTACCTCTCCCGTCCCTGTAGCCCTGTTGCCCTCCAATTTATTAAAGTTTAGGTTCTGGAATGGGACATCCTGTATTAGCTAACTAAAGCATATTTGCATTTGTGGTCCCATGGTTAGGCGTCACGCACGACATCAAGGGAATTCGTTACGTAATGCTGTCGAATGCTACCTCTCCCGTCCCTGTAGCCCTGTTGCCCTCCAATTTATTAAATTTAGGTTCTGGAATGGGACATCCTGTATTAGCTAATTAAAGCATATTTGCATTTGTGGCCCCATGGTTAGGCGTCACGCACGACATCAAGGGAATTCGTTACGTAATGCTGTCGAATGCTACCTCTCCCGTCCCTGTAGCCCTGTTGCCCTCCAATTTATTAAAGTTTAGGTTCTGGAATGGGACATCCTGTATTAGCTAACTAAAGCATATTTGCATTTGTGGTCCCATGGTTAGGTGTCACGCACGACATCAAGGGAATTCGTTACGTAATGCTGTCGAATGCTACCTCTCCCTCCCTGTAGCCCTGCTGCCCTCCAATTTATTAAAGTTTAGGTTCTGGAATGGGACATCCTGTATTAGCTAACTAAAGCATATTTGCATTTGTGGTGCCATGGTTAGGCGTTACGCACGACATCAAGGGAATTCGTTACGTAATGCTGTCGAATGCTACCTCTCCCGTCCCTGTAGCCCTGCTGCCCTCCAATTTATTAAAGTTTAGGTTCTGGAATGGGACATCTTGTATTAGCTGTAGCATATTTGTATTTGTAGTGCCTTGATTAGGCACCACGACATCAAGGGAATTCGTTACGTAATGCTGTCGAATGCTATCTCTCCCATCCCTGTAGCCCTGCTGCCCTCCAATTTATTAAAGTTTAGGTTCTGGAATGGGACATCTTGTATTAGCTGTAGCATATTTGTATTTGTAGTGCCTTGATTAGGCACCACGACATCAAGGGAATTCGTTACGTAATGCTGTCGAATGCTATCTCTCCCATCCCTGTAGCCCTGCTGCCCTCCAATTTATTAAAGTTTAGGTTCTGGAATGGGACATCTTGTATTAGCTGTAGCATATTTGTATTTGTAGTGCCTTGATTAGGCACCACGACATCAAGGGAATTCGTTACGTAATGCTGTCGAATGCTATCTCTCCCATCCCTGTAGCCCTGCTGCCCTCCAATTTATTAAAGTTTAGGTTCTGGAATGGGACATCTTGTATTAGCTGTAGCATATTTGTATTTGTAGTGCCTTGATTAGGCACCACGACATCAAGGGAATTCGTTACGTAATGCTGTCGAATGCTATCTCTCCCATCCCTGTAGCCCTGCTGCCCTCCAATTTATTAATGTTTAGGTTCTGGAATGGGACATCTTGTATTAGCTGTAGCATATTTGCATTTGTAGTGCCTTGATTAGGCACCACGGCATCAAGGGAATTCGTAACCTCTCCCGTCCCTCTAGCCCTGCTGCCCTCCAATTTATTAATGTTTAGGTTCTGGAATGGGACATCTTGTATTAGCTGTAGCATATTTGCATTTGTAGTGCCTTGGTTAGGCACCACGGCATCAAGGGAATTCGTAACCTCTCCCGTCCCTCTAGCCCTGCTGCCCTCAAATTTATTAAAGTTTAGTTTCTGGAATGGGACACCCTGTATTATCTGCAGGTACACTTGGCAGTGGAATGTGCTAGGTTTCATGCCCGTGTTAAGTCTAGCTGCACACTCGGCCTACATGACCACAGATTTCTCTTTTTGTAGCAAGAAAATACATAATAACCACTACACTTACATACTAACTGTTATACTATACCTACATACATAAACGGTGAATGTGAGTATGGCAAGGTCCTACCGACACTATTCAAACTTGGGTTGTTCAGTTTCTACTGGTGAAACTGAACAACTTATCCCATGGAACCTCTAGTCAATTCGAAAATAAAATTGGACCATTTTATTAAAGTATCTTAACTTAAGGGCCTTTGTCCAGCAGTGGACGTTTTTCGGCTGATACGACGATGAACTTAAGTGGCCGTGGGCGGGACACAGCTCGTAGAACAGATGGCCGTTGGGGCAGTAAAGTTCTCTAGTGGCGACAGCGCACCGGAAAACGTAGAGTAGGCAGGACTCCTACTCGGTGGACCGATGTCCTGGTGAAACTCGCGAAAAGCCGCTGGATGCGGGTAGCGCAGAATCGGTCGTCGTGGAAATCCTTGGGGAGGCCTATGTCCAGCAGGTATGATGATTAAACTATCTGCTCAGATGTTGATACAGAAAATGCAGGGTTTTTTTTGGGTTTCTAATACATGCAACTGAACAATGTATAGAAAGCCTATGGTTAATTCCCACAAAAGTGTTTACTATAATTAACTGACTAATTTAGAAAATAGGAGGTTGTCAGTTCAACGGTATGTTTTTTTGAAGTGAAAACTTCTTTAGGCGCGTTGGGCAATTTTTGAGATGGGAAAAAAGCATTGAACTCGCCACACCGTTACCGACGTCCGACACCTTACCAGGAACACTTGCAGGGTCAAAACTTTGTCAACCTAGTCGTTCGCCAGGAACACTTGGAGGTTCAAAACTTATAAAACTGTAAAAAGTTTTTATTTCTGTCGGCACCTCCGGAGTGGTTAGGTTTTTTTTTGTATGTAACGTGATTTTCGTGATTTCTTAGCCGATTGTAAAAAGGCATTTTGAAGACTCTTTTTTGTTGTTGTAAATAAAATAACCACACTTTTGCATTTTTTCAATGTTTTTTCGTTTAGTTTCAATTTTCTGAATGAAAGTAAAAAAAATAATAACATGTTGTTACTCACTTTGTATTATCATAATTCATAACAAATATTGTTGTATATTTTATAAAATTTTTACTTCAAAATATTAGTCACAACTAGAGTTGAAAGTAACGGTGTAGAAGAACTACCTTTGCGAATTTTTTTTTTGGAGCCAAAACTGCTTAATCGTGTTTCTAATAGCTTTAAGGAGCATCATCAACAATAAGGGTATTTTTTTTCAACCTTAGGTGTTCTATCGTTTAAGAGTAAAAAGCGTCAAAAATAACGAAAATATGTAATTTTAAAAATTAATAAAAATTAATGCCTTAATAAAAAAAGTATATAAAAAATGTACTTAAGGCCCGACAGCCCTGAAACTTTTGTCTTTTTCTTTTTCTTTACGAGTAAAGAGGGAAGAAAATAACCACACTTTTGCACTTTTTCGATGTTTTCATTGTTTTTTTCATCATATTTCTCTTAAATAAAAATCCTTTCGATGTTTTCCCTCCAGTCACCTATAAACTTTATTTCAGTAAATAAATCATATTATCATATTACTTATTTTAAGAACAAAGCCGATATTAGACGATAAAATGGCTCGAAAAGAGATACCTTTGCGAAATTATTCTCTCGAGCCAACTTTACAAAATCGAGTTTCCATTTTATTAAACGTTTTATTAACATTTTATTAACTTTATTAAACGTAATCGTAACTATTCTCAATAATACATAGATGTTTTCGTAGATTTAAATTTTACTGATATATGAATTCCAAAAACCTGTTTTACAACATTTTTAGGTACCACTGAGCCTTAATTGTTGCGATTGAAGTACGATTGTTTTTTAACATGTTTATCGTTGTCAATTGGCATTGTTTATAAAATGTAAGATATTTTTTATGACTTTTTATTATATCACAATTGGTAAGCCCTTGCCATAATCTCATCGAATGGTAAGTGACGATGATGCCGAAGATGGAAGAAGTAATTAAAGCAACGAAATAATGGAGCAAAGTAATTAAGTTAAGTATTTTATGACAATTAAGTAGGTACTATTACTATTTCAGTCACTCCTATTTTTATGATTTTAAAAGTTTGTAAACAGATACGTCACAGGTTCAATTCAAACCCTATAAAAATTTTCATTTTCAGTCACTCCTATTTTTATGATTTTAAAAGTTTGTAAACAGATACGTCACAGGTTCAATTCAAACCCTATAAAAATACTTAAGAATTCATTAAAAATTAAAACCCCGACTGCGTAAAAACTTAACTCCTCTTTTTGGCCAGGCGGGTAAAAATGTATCCTATGTCACACAAGATCAAGACGAATCTAACGATACGTCATACTCATAGGCACTCGGGTAAATAGTCTGAGAAAAACCGCTGATTACCAAGGAAAAAGTCCTTACCGCTGGGCCACCGACGCTTTTTGGACTATAGCACCCAGAACCCAGAACCTTTGAAAGTCTAGAAGTGCCAGATATTTACAGAAAACGTTCATCTAAATATTATTTATCTAATATCTAAATTACTAGGTACTTAGTCATCATCATCATATCAGTCGAAGGTCGTCCACTGCTGGACATAGGCCTCCCCCAAGGACGACGACCGGTTCTGCGCTGCCCGCATCCAGCCGCTGCCCGCGACCTTCACCAGGTCATCGGTCCTCCGAGGTCTCACGACCTGCCTACGCTACGCTACGGTTCTTAATAATTTGGTATAATTATAAGAAGAAAGTTGGGGCAGTCAAGTTCTCGGAGTGGAAACCGCACCACCGGGAGACGTAGCGTAGGCAGTCTGCACTCGGTGGACCGACGGCTTAGTGAAGATCGCGGGAAGCCGCTGGATGCAGGCAGCGCAGGGCGGGCCGTTGTAGAAATCCTTGGGGGAGGACTTTTTAACCGACTTCAAAAAAAAGGAGGAGGTTTCTCAATTCGACCGTATGTATTTTTTATTTTTTTTATGTGTGTTCGCGGATAACTTCGTCGTTTATGAACCGATTTTGATGATTATTTTTTTGTTTGGAAAGGAGATATCCCAAGGGTGATACCATGATTAGGAAACCAGGATCTGACGATGGCAGCCCAGAGAAATCGAGGGGAACCTTAGTTTCCTGTTTGAAGTCGGTTTTTTTTTGTTCAGAATTGTCTTTTGGCTGGTAATACGATAAGGTTTTACGCTCATGACCACAGAACATTTAATAATGTCTCATGACTGACTGACTGAATGACAGTGACACTGTCAAAATGATTTTTTAACGTAGATAGGTTGGCAACAAAGAGATTTTTATTCTTAACAAAAAAAAAATTACGAGCGCCCCAGCTGGTGTTGTCAAAAAAATATTTTGATGGCAAATAAAAATACTTAGAGTGGAAAAAAATATGTAGAGCGTCGCGTCGGTGGCGCAACGGCTAGGGCCGCTACATCCTGTCCGGGAGGTCGTGGTTCGAATCCTGCCACGTCCCAATGTGTTTTCGAATATCGATTTCATATGTAGGGGAAGAGTGACTAGAAAGAGCCAGTTTTACACAAGGCCCAAAAAAACCTATAAGGAATGAAAACAATAATGTTTATACGGTAAAGTTATCATTTAGACGGATAGAACCAAGTTTCGTAGGGGGAAAGACGAAAATTTATTGATTGATTGATTGAAAACACTTTATTGCACAACATAAGAGGAAAAAAAGATACAATGATTGAGGAAGTTGTACATATAGGCGGTCTTATCGCTAACAAGCGATCTCTTCCAGACAACCTTTAGGTGTAGGAAACATGAAAAATATTGTAAAATTTTATGGTTTTATAAAAAAGTTGATTTTTGGCTTTTTTCATAACTTATATGCTTTAAAAGAGCCACCGCGACTTATGAACGAGACAAAGATGAAAGTTAATAACGTACACCATATTAATAGTGATTGTAACGTGATGTTTTTGTAGAGGAAAGGGAAGATATTAAAGACTACCTACTTAAAAAATACATACAGTCTGAAAAATTGCTTGTAACTTGAAAAAAATGTTCATAACTTGCAGAGAAATCAAATAAACCCTCTTTTTTAATTTATTAATAATAATCAAAAAGTTTTCTGAGTGGATTTTGCTTTCAATTAATGTGGGATTTCAAAAGTGTCAAGGGCAAAAGGGCAATTTTTTACACAGATTCCATATTGCACCTCTCTCTACCCTCTATACTTTAACATAACCTCCATAAATTTTTATTATAAAAATAATTATTTAAAAAATCTGTGTAAAATACAATTTAATGCGCTCCTGTGATGAAGGAAAACCTCGTTAGGAAACCTGCACACGCCTGCGAAGAAACTTGAAGGTTGTGTGTGTGAAGTCGTCCAACCCGCATTAGGCAAACATGGTCGACTAAGGCCCTATCGCCCTAATAGGGATGACGACAAAAATAAATTATGAACTCTTGATCACTAAATTGCCCTCCTACTTAAACTTCGAAAAACCTTACTCGTTTTGTTTTCCATCAAGTCTTCGATTCTTAATTTACCAAAATCACAAAATGAGTAAATAAATGACGCTGCAAAACTATAACGGCACGCCTAGGTATTTCAAACATTTTTAGAAAAAAATGCCGTTTTTGACAGATTATAAAAAGTAAATCAGATAACTAGCATTCGTCATCCCTATGCATTGCCCCTCGGTGGGGACGTATATGAACTGATATGATGAAATAAAAATACTTAAAAGGCGCCTTAGGTGCCTAACAACTACTATGTAGTTTGACATACCTCTCTACTCATTATCGAAATGTCTTATATGTCATAATATACCTGCTTATCTCCGTTTCCTAATACCAAGAGAGTGGATTGACAGTAGACTTAGACCATGACCTGTTGGCAGTAGAGATAGGCAGGCATGTCAAAAGCATACTAATGTGTTATCTGTAAAATTAATGTCTTTGCATAATAAATCAGGCACCTACGAGTATAAGTCGCACACAGATATCTAGTTTTCATCATCATCATATCAGTCGAAGGACGTCCACTGCTGGACATAGGCCTCCCTCAAGGATTTCCACGGCGATCGGTACTGCGCTGCTTCACCAGGTCATCGGTCCACCGAGTGGGAGGTCTGTCTATGCTTCGTTTTTATATCATTGTACTTTCTTAACTGTGATAGATAATAACTTTAAATTAAAAAAATAATAAAAACAAGACTACATAACAACTTTACCTTAAACCCTCTTTTTTAGGTTAAGTCGGGTAAAAATGTAGGTATCCTATGTCACTGAGAGGATCAAGACCAATCTAACGATAACCCACCTAATAAGCTTTTCCTGTTTAGTTAAGACTGGAATACTCGACAAACTGAAGATGAGCAGGTTCATAGAAATACAAAGTAGACAGGTAAACTATAATACATACATACATACGAGAACATCCCACTTGGCATAATTACATCTGTGCCATACCGCAGTCCATAGCACTATGGACTTTTTTTCCCTTATTCGGACGGAGGGGGAGAGATGCATCAGCCCGGCTGTACTGGTTATGTGGGACTCACAGCTGAAGGCTAAACCTACTCACTAAAACTTCCCCTATGGATTTAGGTCAATCAACATGTAAAATCCTTCATCGAAACGACCCACACCTTAGGGAAGGGTGTGGGAGCGTAAAAAGAGAGGGATTGCACCAAACGCGCCGTGGAGATAGCCAGCGCGCCCAATGCAGGGGATTCCAGGAATCCCAGGGATTGTGCCATACGGGGATGGAACAAGATCTGAGTGGTGACGGAAGTGACCGTAAAAAGACTATCTTGAAAAAGGTGGCCCCGAAACTAGGTAGTGCCGCAGACCGACGATCGACGGGCGGTACGATTGCACGGACGGCGAACTTCCTGTTGATCCATCGCCGGGGGACACCACCGAAGCACACGACACGACGGTCTTGATCCTCAGAAGCAGGCCGGGCTGCGACGTGTATGACCACGTTGGCTTCCCGACGATGAAGGCGTGCACGGTGACCGAGTTACGCCCGCTTCGTTGACTAACTCCCCGAAAGCGTAAGAAGCAGTACGAACTCCACGGCAGCGACCTGGCGGGCGTGCTCCGTCCATCGCCGCGATACACTACCAAAGCACACGAAGACCCGAGAGAGCACGTCCACCACGGGCGGCAGACGGCGCAAGTGCCTTGACTATGGACGGCTTAGGCACAATGCTCGATGGTCGCAGTAGAGCCTCTCAACAATTACGTCTTAGAATTATCATGGACAAGACGAAAATTATGTCAAACGTCCGTGTCGCACCTTCCTCTGAAGGTTAGAGGCTCTACTACGCTCGAAGTTGTTGCCGAATATGTGTACCTGGGACAAACAGTCTAGTTAGGTAGGTCCAACTTCAAGAAAGAGATAAATCGTCGAATCCAACTCGACTGGGCAGCGTTCGGGAAGCTTAGCAATATCTTCACGCTCCAAATACCGCAGTGTCTTAAAACCAAGGTCTTCGACCAGTGTGTGTTGCCAGTAATGACACACGGAACGCTTACTATGGACCTCATAAGAAGGCTCCAGCTCACCCAAGGGGCAATGGAGCGTGATTATTGCTCGGAGTTTCTCTGCTTGATCGAATCAGAAAGGAGGAGATCCGTAGGAGAACCAAAGTAGTCGACATAGCTCTCAGAATTGCTAAACTTAAGTGGCAGTAGGGGCACATAGCTCGTAGAACAGATGGCCGTTGGGGTAGTAATGTTCTCGAGTGGCGACCCCGCACACCAGAAAACGTAGCATAGGTAGACCTCCCACTCTAGGCGCAGAACCGGTCGCCATGGGAATCCTTGGTGGAAGCCTATGGTCCAGCAGCAGTGGACGTCCTTCGGCTGATATGATGATGATGGTATCTGTGCGCAAAGGCCTATCAACCTATCCCCTTACAAAAAGTACCATAAACATACGGAAAATAGAGTAGTCACTCTCTTAAATAAGACAGCGCCCCTAGCGAACTGAACCCAAACTAATACAGAAACATGAAAATCTAATTTATTTGACTGGTTTCATACTCGCGCACTCCGGATTATTATAAAATATGCATTTATTCAGAGCCCACACAAGCAATTAGGTATTAATAAAAAAATAAAAACCTGACTGCACAAAAACTTAGCCTTTGACATATTAACTAATGATTTTTTGTTTTTTAAATTTTACAAATGACTTGTATAATCATGTAATTACTATTTTATGACTATCAGAAAGAGTGTAATTTGCACCTACGAGGGGTCAACGGGTGGCTGAAAAGTAATCTACCTGACTGTGAAATAAAAGTCATAACTCGTCTTCTAAGTCATTGCTCGCAAGAGCAAATCAACACACTGAGTCACGGCCCTTTTGTACTACTGCAACACACATATGTTTTTGTATTATTATTATTTTTTGCTCTTTTTAATTTGTTATGTTTTGTTTTATATTATGTATGATTGTAATAATATGTGTGTGATTGCAGTGACAAATAAACGTGTTATCTATCTATCTATCTAACTCATAATAGATCAATAATTATTTTTTATTTTTAGGGTTCCGTACCCAAAGGGTAAAAACGAACTACTCCTCTGTCCGTCCGTCTTTCTGTCTGCCTGTCCGTCTGTCACCAGGCTGTATTTCAAGAACCGTGATAGCTAGACAGCTGAAATTTTCACAGATGATGTAGGCATTTCTGTAGCCGCTATAATAACAAATACAAAAAAATAGAAAAAGTAGAAAAATAAGGGAGGTCTCAGTACAAAAAACGTGTTATTTTTCGAACGCCATCTAGTATGATGGTTTTTGAAAAAATGAAACTAGCGCCATCTAGTATGATGGTACGGAACCCTATGTGTGCGGTTCTGACTCGCACTTAACCGGTTTTTAGTCTCCTGCAACTGATATGCACTTTTGACAACTTTTGTCAATAGGTAACTGACATCATGCTTTAAAAAAAATATTTTACATCGAAATGGTCATTCACGGCTTCCTTCATCTCTTCGTCCATAGATAATCTGCGTCCCCTCAAACTTTTCTGTAAATTTTTACCTGACTGCGCCAGAAGGAGGGTTATGTTTTTCGAGAGTATGTATGTATGTATGTATGTATGTTTGTATGTATAATTGTTTGGCACGCTCTGCAGCCTGAACGGCTGGATGGATTTTAGCTTGAGACGTGTCGTTTGATTCGTATTTACTGTGAGAGTGACACTGGGTATATCAAAATAAAAAAAACAAAATGGCGGATTTTTGGCGCCTAATTCAACTGTTTGGCACGCTCTGCAGCCAGACCGGCTCGATGGATTTTAGCTTGAAGGGTTTCGTTAGATAAGGATTTACTGTGAGAGTGACACTGGGTATATCAAAATATAAAAAAAAACAAAGTAGCAGATTTTCCGGAGAATTGCAGCAAGCGGTATTTGTTGACGACCGCACAATAAAAAAATATCAACCAGGAGTTCGTATACGGATTGAACCATGTACGATTGATTTTGACGCACTTCGAGGACAAGGAAAAATTGAACGCAGGATGTTGCCCTTAATCCTAAGTTGGGCTGTAACTGTCCACAAACTTCAGGGTGCTACACTCGATTTGACACTTGTGGACCTCGGCTCACATATATTTGCTCAAAATCAAGCATATGTAGCTCTTAGTCGAGTTAAAACATTAGCTGGACTGGTCATCTGTTCACTTGATCCTAAAAAACTTTTGAATCGACCACACGATCAGAATTCTTTTATAGAGGTTCAACGTTTACGAGAATATTATTTTATCAACTGATAAGTTAATAATCTGCGTAATCTTAATGTGTGTCATGTGTATATAGGTTACTATACAAACTCATTCAATAATAAAACTAAAAAAATGAATAAAATAAAAAACGGTAATTTAAAAAACTAAAAAACCTGCCTGCGTTTCTGTGTAATTTGGAAATGAAAAACCCTAAAACAAGAAAGTCGTCATACCCGATTGCACTTAACTCAAGAAAAATTGTAGCAGTCGGGAATGGGTCCCGACTGATGATTCTAGAAATGGAGGCATAGTGAATTGAGAGCACATACCTATATTACATTGCAGATTACTCCAATATACTGACTAGACGGCTGACTTTCTAGAATGGGTCCCGACTGCTACAATTTTTCTTGAGTTAAGTGCAATCGGGTATGACGACTTTCTTGTTTTAGGGTTTTTCATTTCCAAATTACACAGAAACGCAGGCGGGTTTTTTAGTTTTTTAAATTACCGTTTTTTAAATAAGAAATAGTCAAACGGGGCCAGGTCTCTGGACTGTAAGGTGAATGGTTTATTTCTGTGAAGCCGTTTTTAGTCAGCGATGACCGCGCTTTTAAGGCCGTGTGTACCGGCGCATTGTCGAGCAAAATCAAAACACCACCGCTAATAAGTTTGCCCCGTCTTTTTTCTTTTATTTTTTCCCGAAGCTAATCAAGCAAACTTGCATGATATTCTGCATTAATATAGTGTTTTTGGACAGATAGTCTTATCATTAAAATTCCATCGACATCCCAAAAAAGCGTAGCCATCAATTTGCCTGCTGATTACCGGACCTTAAAATTTCCTTGGCGGCTTTCCTCCTTTGAATTTCCATTGCATCGACTCTTGTTTGATTTCGGGGTCCCATTGGTGAATCCAAGTTTTATTACAGGTTACTATTCGCGAAATAGTCTCCTCTTCGTTATCCTTCACCAAGTCTAAAACATCTCACAACATTCCAATTGCCTGTGCTTGTCAAACGCTGTCAACATTCTAGGCACCCAAGGCGCGCTCACCTTGGACATCCCCAAATGCTCATGAATAATTCCATGAACCCGTTCCTTGCTAATGCCAACGTTCCTTGCTATCTCCCACTGCTTGGTTCACCGATCGGCAAGGATCAGTCGCTTCACCTTTTCAACATTATCGGCGGTAATTGCCGAAATATGCCATCCACTACGGGGATCGTCTCCTAAGCTCTCACGGCCATGTCGAAACAGCTTCTACCAAAACTTAATTACGAATTCTGAAGGACATGAATCCCCAAACACTTTCACCTTCTTGGCAGATAGTACAAAACCAAACTAACTCTCTGAACTGTCGTAAATTTATAAATAAAATAATAATAGGAGATGAAGAAACAGAAGACCCAGTAATCATAGCTAACAAATTTAATGACTACCTTATAAATTTAACAAATTCTCGAAAAAATCCAACTAAAAACACAAACAAATTAACTTGACAAATAGTATTTTTATAAAACCTTTAATAGAAAAAGAACTAGAAATCATAATAACATCTTTAAATAATACAAACGCAACTGGGTTTGATGAACTTTCTATATTGTGCTAAAGAACTTAATGCACCTCTAGTATATCTGGTAAATCTTTCATTTCAAAACGGCGTATTCCCTGAATTTTTAAAGAAATCCATTGTCAAACCCTTATTTAAAAAGGGATTAGAACATCCATGGAAAACTACAGACCTATCACACTAGTTCCAGTGCTCTCTAAGATTTTTGAAAAAGCCATGAAGATAAGGTTAGTAGATTTCTGTAACAAAAATAACATTATAAGTCATCAAAAGTTTGGATTTCAAGCAAAAAAGTCCACTACTTTGGCAATGTTCCATTTAGTGCGTGAAATTGTGGAGAATATAAATGCCAAAATCCCTACTGTAGCTGTATTCTTTGACATGACTCGAGCCTTTGATTTTGTATCACATGACCTGCTGATCGAAAAGCTAAGCAATTTAGGTATAAGAGGCTTAGCGCTTGATTGGTTTTAGTCCTATTTCAGCAATAGAATTCAGGCTGTGGAAATAAGATATTTGGATGAAAAAAATTGTGTTACTTCAACCAAATCTGAATTTATGGTAAATAAATGCGGTGTGCCTCAAGGAAGTGTAGTTGGTCCATTGTTGTTTTTGCTATACGTTAATGACCTTCCTGAGGTAACACCACAAAAAAGTATTTTATTTGCAGATGATATTTCTATCATAATACCGAATAATATTAAATCTAATAATTATGAAACTGACATAAATATTACAATTAAGGATATAATTGATTGGATGGACCAAAATAACTTAATTGTAAATTTAAATAAAACAAATTATATACAATTCGGCACAAACAGACATAACAAATTAAAACTTAACATACATAGCAATGAATCACATATACAAGAGGTTACTAATACGAAATTTCTGGGTATTGCGTTGGACGATAGCTGTAGCTGGGAAAAACCTACAGAGACTCTGAGAGAAAAACTTAATCGCTATGTGTATGTCTTAAGCAGGTTAAGGAATATTTCAACAGTTAAGACTACGCTTTCGGCTTACCATGGTTACGTAGCCTCTATTCTGAAGTACGGCTTGTTAATATGGGGAAATTCTGTTCACTTTAATAATGTTTTCATTGCACAGAAGAAATGCATACGAGCTATATGTGGCAAAACATCCCGTGAGCCATGCAGGCCATTATTTAAGTCATTAGGACTGTTACCCTTGCCCTGCATGTATATTTTGGAGGTCGCTACTTTCGTAAAAAATAACTTACATTTATTTAAAAAGAAGAGAGATGTACACAACAGAACTGTAAGAGACCCAAATAAATTGGTTTTAAACAGTATAATATTCAAACTGACTCATTATAATATTTGCAGATGATAGTAATGTGTGTTAAAATTTATAATGCTCTACCTACTGACATGAAATCAATACCTAATAGTATATCATTTAAACGCAAACTTGTGACATATCTTAAAGAAAAATTATTTTATTCCGTAAATGAATTCCTATAGAGACATTTTGACAATTAATATTGACTATGACAAATGCAATTGTATCTGTAACTTTATTTTGTAGTATAGTTGGTAGTATAAGTATTAGCTGTGAATTTTATAAGTAATAATTATAATAAGATTAACATTTGCATGCCAATCTGGTGAAATATGAGGACTACCTAAATAATGTAACAACTTTAAAACCATGTTTTATGCAAATAAACTTTCGTTTCATTTCAGCATGCGCTCTCGGATCTGCCTTCGAGTATTTCCTTCTCTACTGAGAAATGTAATCACAGCGCGATGAACTATTTTTATCGTTTTGTTTTTTGTCGTCTGACATAAGAAAAACGACGACGCGACAAAAGATTTTGAATGCGTGGAAACAAATGAATGTCATAAAATTTAAACGAAGTATATGAAAATGTAGTGACCAGTACAATTTACTAATTTTACTTTAACAAAAGTTAACAGAGTAGATATTTATCAGCCACCCCTCGTATTTTGAATAAACATCTTGAAATGTTGAAATTGAAGTTCTAAGTCACCTGAAAATAGTCTATAATTTTGATAAATAGTAGTGGTATGGAACCCTTATTTCGCAAGTCCGACTCGAATTTGCCCAGTTTTTTAGTTTTTTTTGTATACGCCTGATACCCTTATCTCGATGTCAAATTTCAAGTTTATCAGTTACCTAGCTGGAAGTGGTTTATGTTCCTTTGTTTACGTCCAATAACCTACCACGATGCCAAATTTCAAGTTTATCAGTTACCTAGCTGGAAGTGGTTTATATTCCTTTGTTTAAGTCCAATAACCTACCACGATGCCAAATTTCAAGTTTATCAGTTACCTAGCTGGAAGTGGTTTATATTCCTTTGTTTACGTCCAATAACCTACCACGATGCCAAACTTCAAGTTTATCAGTTACCTAGCTGGAAGTGGTTTATATTCCTTTGTTTACGTCCAATAACCTACCACGATGCCAAATTTCAAGTTTATCAGTTACCTAGCTGGAAGTGGTTTATATTCCTTTGTTTACGTCCAATAACCTACCACGATGCCAAATTTCAAGTTTATCAGTTACCTAGCTGGAAGTGGTTTATATTCCTTTGTTTACGTCCAATAACCTACCACGATGCCAAATTTCAAGTTTATCAGTTACCTAGCTGGAAGTGGTTTATATTCCTTTGTTTACGTCCAATAACCTACCACGATGCCAAATTTCAAGTTTATCAGGTACCTAGCTGGAAGTGGTTTATATTCCTTTGTTTACGTCCAATAACCTACCACGAACACGATGCCAAATTTAAAGTTTATAAGTTACATAAGTGGTCTTCATATATTGCTGAGTAATGGTGATTCGGAGCCCTCAGTGCGCGATTACGACTCATACTTGACCATTTTTCGATTTTTCCCTTTATATATGTCCAATAACTTACCTCGATGCCATATGTCAAGTTTCTAAGTCACCTGGAAGTGGACTTCATATATCATATATCAGCTCATATACGTCCCCATCGAGGGGCTCGAGCCATCCCTGAATTGGGGTGATCGGGCCTTAGTCGACCACGAGGGCCCAGTGCGGGTTGGTCGACTTCACACACAACCCGCGAGTTTTTTCGCAGGCATGTGCAGGTTTCCTCAGGATGTTTTCCTTCACCGTAAGAGCGTCGGATAAACGTACATATGAAATCTGAATTCTAAATCACATTGATACGTGGCAGGATTCGAACTACGACCTCCCGGACAGGAGGCGGCGGCCCTAGCCGTTACGCCACCGACGCTCTTAGGTCTTCTTATATTGCTGAGTAATGGTGATACGGAGCCCTCAGTGCACGAGCAAGACTCACACTTAACCATTTTTCGAATTTTCCCTTTATATACGTCCAACTAGTGGATGCCCGCAGCTTCGCCCGCGCAGATCCCGATTTTTGCGGTTCCCGTGGGAATTTCCCAATATCCTTTCTTAGCGGATGCCTACGTCATAACATCTACATGCATGCCAAATTTCATCCCGATCCGTCCAGTGGTTTGGGCTGTGCGTTGATAGATCACTATGTCAGTCAGTCAGTCAGTCACCTTTGAGTTATATATATATTTAGATAACCTACCTCGATGCCATATGTCAAGTTTCTAAGTCACCTGGAAGTGTTCTACATATTTTGATGAGTAGTGGTGATGTTTTCCTTCACCGTTAAAGCAATCGGTAAGTATGTACGTAAGTTTTTGAAAAACTCATTGGTACATTGGCCGTCCAGATTTGAACCCGGTACCTCTGGTTAGAAGAACCGAGTCGTTACCGGTTGAGCCACCGACGGAAAGGGTAGTATTTAAACGCAAATCAAGCAAACTACTTTTTGTATAATAAAATAATCCCAATTGCCATCAAAGTGACAGATTTCACAGCAAAATACTTAATTAATCAAAATATAATTAATTAAAGAATAATTTAGGTTCGTGGCGCACCGCTATTTACCTACAAGTATAGCGTTTATCTGGTTTAAGCACAACTGTTTTATTGTTTCGTAAGTCAGATCCAATGAGATGTACCAATGAGTTTTTCAAAAACTTACGTACATACTTACCGATTGCTTTAACGGTGAAGGAAAACATCGTGAGGAAACCTGCACACGCCTGCGAAGAAACTCGAAGGTTGTGTGTGAAGTCGACCAATCCGCACTGGGCCCGCGTGGTCGACTAAGGCCTAATCGCCCTGATTCAGGGTAGGCTCGAGCCCCTCGGTGGGGACGCATATGAGCTGTAATGATGAAGTCAGATCCGCCACCCAGGAAGCTCCTCCACGGTATAATCAATCAAATCTAACCGAAAACCTAATACCGCTCGCTTCGCTCGCTCAACTCTAGTCCAATTGAGAAGGATAGATAATTTGCTGTGCAATCAGTATTTATGATATGATTGTCATAAATAAATTTATGTATGTGTGTATAAATTCTTTATTGCACACAAGGAATAATCACAAAATGATTAAAATAAATTAACAGGTGATTAGTTGTGTGATAGATGAGTAAATAAAAATATTCCGTAGTGAAACAGCAATACTTACCCGGCTCTATTACGTACTTACGCACTGATTACGTTACATTACGTTGTCAGTGTCGCAACTCACGCGCAGGTTCTAATCTTCGCGACGTTTGCGTCACAATATTTCTACTGCGACTTGTTGGCGACAGACAAACAGACAAACACATCGAGTGTTGGTAAATGAAAATATTTGCAAGGTCATCTGGTCCCATACGGGGATTCCCTGTACTATAGGAACCACAGATTTATTGATACACGTACGTACTTATTACATATGTTTAAGTACTAGATTTTGCCAGTTGCTTCGCTCGCGTGAACATAGCATCGAGGGTGCGCAGTGCGCGAGCCCAAGTAGCCTATATGTTAATATAGGTCCTACCTACTGACTTTCATCCAGAATCGTTCAGCGGTTCAGGCGTGAAAGAGTAACAAACATCCATACATTCATACATCCATACAAACAAACTTTAACATTTATAATATTAGTAGGATACATTTAAATACACTTACGAACTGCTCATGAAAGGGATTAATCGTCGAATCCAACACTGAGAAAAATGCCCTAAAGGCTTCATTGTAAAATATTATTACAGTTCCCTAATATACAGTGTTTCGTTCTACAATAATGTTATCTGAAGTAAATATCATGAAATATTAGAGTTTTTATAGTTCGTACGATAATATTACAATGATCATTATAGCAGAAACTGGTCAACAAATATAGAATTATGATTTTGTTATTTTTTTATTTCGTCATGACAAAATTACGTTAAGTAACTTAAAAAACCCAGTTTCTTCATTTAATTCTATGATACTTAGAATTTAGGTTATAATTAATCTATGAGAGGAAACGTCACCATTTAATAGTACGACGTACTTCTGAGTATAATTAAAGGATGACAACTGGGAATTACATTAAAGTATCATAATATAGTCGTACTTACCCTAGCAACGGCATAACTGCATAATATAAACTTATGATCACCTTATTATAAAGCTTTTCTCTATATTATAAACTAACTTTATGATAATATTTAATGAAACCATGAATATTGTTGTTCTTTACCATCGAATTTTTGTCGGAAGCACTTGTTTGCTTGAAGATTGATAACATTAATATGTGTTGACTTCCTAACAATATTAGATTAGATGCACACAAAAATACGGTGAAACTCATATTATAACTTTCATACAAAAATACCATGATGAGTTTAAGAATTTCGAGAGACAGCAGAATAAAATAGTATGACGCACACAAAGTTATGATGTTTATCATCATATTATTGTGGACGAACGGAAGTGAAGTTGCAGTTGGACCGACCGAAGCCCTGGCGGAGTTCAGCCTCTTTCATTGTTTCGCCGCCAGTCCGCCACCGCAGTGTACGCACGCTCGCAAGCCCAGAGATAACCGTAGGGATTATATCAGGATTATATTCAGTGCACAGAGAAAACTAAATCAAAAACTATACGTGGATCAGGCTACTTGTGATTTATTGAGCAGATGGAACCTGGCGCACTATATCGACAGATCCGCCGGTAAGTTGATTGATACAAAGAGACCAACTTCATTATAAGTCAAGCATCATGTTTCAAGGTTGTTATTTTACAGGTTTATCCATTGAAATACATTGTAAAAGCCCAGAGATAACCGTAGGGATGGTATCAGGATTATATTCAGTGCCCAGAGAAAACTACATTTAAAACTATACATGGAACAGGCTACTTGTGATTTATTGGGCAGATGGAACCTGGCGCACTATATCGACAGATTCGCCGGTAAGTTGATTGATACAAAGAGACCAACTTCATTATACGTCAAGCATTATGCTTCAAGGTTGTTATTTTACAGGTTTAATCATTGAAATACATTGTATATATTTAAGTAATAAAAGTGAAATTAAAATACATTGTAAATATTTAAATAATACAATAGTATGTTTACTATTCATATTTTATATTTTCTTTAGTAACTGTACCCTTTTTTCGTTTACTTCTTTTTATTTCATATTTTTGTTAGTTATCTGTGATTGTCGCATTTGGTCCCATTGGCGAAAGGTCCAATTCGCGAAATGTACAATTTGCGAAACGTCCAATTCGTGAAACGTCCCATCCGCGGAGCGTCCAATTTACGAAACGTCCAATTTACATTAAGAAGTTAAAAAGCCCTTATAGTTAGTACTTAATAACTTTTCCTAAGAAACCATTTTGCGTTTGCATGAAAAGTGTGTTTGTTTGAATGTAAGAATTTTTAAATACAAAATGTGCATACAGATCTTAAATTTTAAGCCCCTCTCTAACTTCTCATAATATGCACTTGTAGGTTTTTAAGAAAAAATATGATAACTATCAACAGTAAAAGCTTTTAAATTTCGTAATGTAAATTGGACGTTTCGCGGATAGGACGTTACGCGGATTGAAAGTTTCGTGAACTCGTTCCGTAAATTGGACCTTTCGCGAATTGGAACTTACGCGAATTGGGCCTTTTTGGCCATTAGACCAAATGCGACTAAATGTCTAAAAAAATGCGACAGTATCTGAAGATATGACGAAATCACAGCTATATAGTAGGAAATAGACTGAAATAAGAGGAAAACACAAACCTTTAGTATGAGAACATCGAAAATTTGAGCAAATCATAGCTTTTTAGTAAGAAATAAACTACAATAAGAGGATAGCACACAAATTAGTAGGAAAACATCAAAAATATAAAGAAATCATAGCTTTCTAGTAAGACATAATTTATAATAAGAGGATAGCACACAAATTAATAGGAAATAATCTAAAAATATTATGAAATAGGCTAAAATAGGAGGAAAGCACAAACCTTTAGTAGGAAATCATCGAAAATAAAAGGATATCATAGATTAATAGTAGGAATAAACTGAAGTGAAAGGAGAGCACTCAAATTAATAGAAAAACATCTAAAAATATGGTGACTGAAGTATTACTTGTCCTTCTATCATCAAAACTATGAAGGAACATCACACTGCGGTATGATTACTGTCATCATAAAACTGTGGTAAGGAACGCATAATGTTGTGCGCTTCCTACAAAGCACATGGTGATAAGTCACCATATTATATCGTGAGTAGCAGCAATACTGGTTTCATCGTACTTTATTGTGATATCCGTATGCTCCCTACTTTACGTGAAATCATCGTTTTGTTAGCTGAATTCATCGATTTTTTTTTCTCAGTGAACATGGCTGGGCAGCGTTCGGGAAGCTTCGCAATATCTTCACGTCCCAAATACCGCAGTGTCTTAAGGTCATCGACCAGTGTGTGTTGCCAGTGATGACATACGGAACTGGGCATGGTCGCTAACTATGGGCCTCATAACAAGGCTCAAGGTCACCCAAAGGGCAATTGAGCGAGCTATGCTCGGAGTTTCTCTGGGTGATCAATCAGAAACGAGGAGATCCGTAGGAGAACCAAAGTAACCGACATAGCTCTCAGAATTGCTAAACTTAAGTGGCATTGGGCGGGGCACATAACTCGTAGAACAGATGCCCGTTGGGCAGTAAAGTTCTCGAGTGCGACCCCATAGCGTAAGACATAGCGTAGACAGGCCGCCCACTCGGTGGACCGATGACCTGGTGAGGGTCGCGGGGAGCCGCTGTATGCGGGCAGCGCAGAACCGGTCGTCGTGGAAATCCTTGGGGGAGGCCTATGTCCATCAGTGGACGTCCTTCGGCTGATATGATGATGATGATGACTGCTCATGAAAATAGCACGCACTTTCCATACAAAAAGAAAAAATGTTTTTCCATCTCTGAATTTTATCTGATCAAAATATTTTTCAAATATTATTGACCCAATAAATAGCTTTTAATGCCTTCGTCGCATTTTATTTTATTTGTTTTAAGTTTAACATAATACGTCTTTGTGTCTGTGTGTCTGTGTGTCTGTGTGTGCCTGTGTCATCTGAACCGATTTAGATTTTTTTTTTGTTTAAAAGGTGACTTGATCGAGGTTTAGTTGATACTTTTGATTTTAGGTTCTTGGTGGAACATTATTGGTAAGCCAGTATCTACAATAATTCCACATTCCACAAGAAAAAATAAATAAAACTGCGTTTATAATTTGTCAGCGACCGGTTCCGAACACCATCTTCAGGCAGACTATTTATTTACTTACACAATGTGTGGCACAGATCTACTAATATGTGTGGGTACAAAAACGTAGTTTGTTATATTCTCTTTGGGTACATTTGAAATAAATTTTAGGGTTACCAGTTAATTACGGTAGACATCGTAGGATTTGGTAAAAAATACCAATGTCAGGGAGATGTATTCAATATAAACTTTATTATTATTGTAAACGCAGTTTTATTTCTTTTTTCTTTTATGTGGAATTAGTGTAGATATATACCAATATGTGTGATCGAGAGTGTCATAAATTAAATCTGTTCACCCGTTAGAAGACAATCAACTCTTTTCTAGTTGACAAAGGGATGTGAGCAACTTCCACAGGTCTGATCGATTCGAAATTGGATAGCCTTTTACTCCAATGGTATGGCAACAACATGGTAACCTTGACCTAATGCTGCTGCATCACCTGGAATCTGGCAGCTGTACTGATGAAAAGACGACTTTTTCAATTACCCCTGTTCACAACGACTTGGGTTGTGTCTGTCAGATTGCTCAACCGAGCCAAAGTATATATATTAGTACTAACATACAGTATGGAAACTCTAAGCCGCTCTCTAGATTGCGACCTCACCCCCTTGTCACCCATGTCGGTACAGATAAGTGGTAGTTTGGTTCTCGAATGTATGGAATTTCGCGGTGATTATGTTTGCTCCGTCATTTGTTTTTAGAAATTTAATTTCTTGCCCGTTGTATGAAGTGTCCGGGGTGTGGCTATATACTGATGAAAAGACGACTTTTTCAATTACCCCTGTTCACAATGACATAAAAGCGTTGGTGGCCCAACCGGTAACGACTCGGTCCTCCTAACCAGAGGTCCCGGGTTCAAATCCAGACGGCCAATGAGGTTTTCTAAACTTACGTAAATATACTTACCGATTGATTTAAAGGTGAAGGATAACATCGCGAGGAAACCTGCACATTTGATTCCAGATGTGCATGAAGGTCGCGTTGCACACGTCCGTAGGTGTTAATCTAAATACTCCGCGGGTGATGCTACGTGCAACACCCACCGTCTATCCCTTGGATAGCACAGTTAATTGTGCCACACGATAAGAAGACAATGACTCGGGTTGTGTCTGTGAGATTGCTCAACCGAGCCTTCGGCGCGCGTATGCCAGGTAAGAGGTCGCAGCACCGACCGACCTTACGTGAGACGCATATAGACACGCCTTTTAAGATAGCTACACGTTTGTCTGGCATAGCGTCTTGGCGGCAAGACCTACCGTAACTGGTCCTTGTCTTCACCTTATGGTGTTGGCAGGAATAGCGGCCCTCACTATATGACCTAGCTGTCGGTGAGTGGGGACGCTATATCATAAACCTGGCAGTTTAGCGTATCTGATAGATATACGAGAGGGAATGTCCTGCATACGAGACGTATCCATCATAGTCCAATAAGATATTTTTTTTATTTACAATAATTGGTAAGCCCTTGGCATCATCTCACATGATGGTTAGTGATGATGATGCCCAAAGATGGATGCGGGCTTACCAAGATTCCCCAACGCAATGGAGAACTGGCTATCTTATCTTCAAGCTGGAACACATCAATGTTGTTAACACTGATGTTTGGCGGTAAGCCTTGGATAAGATGGTGGTAGCTAGCCAGGCGGGCTTTGAAAATGCCCTACCATTAACCAAACCGATTACAAGTTAACCCACCGGGAATCGAACCCGCGACCTCTTGGTGTGAAGCGAATGGACCAACCGTTACGCCACGGAGGCGGTTAAAAGTCATTACAAGCTTATTTTATTTAACTTGCAATGTTACATGTATGTTTGTTGGGGTGGAATCTTGCAAGTTAAATTTGACCCATTTCCCGGTTTCAGATTGAGCTAAAATTTTGCATGCATGTATATCGCGTGATAATCCTATCCTACTATAATATTATAAACGCGAAAGTTTGTTAGAATGTATGGATGTATGTTTGTTACTCTTTCACGCAAAAACTACTGAACGGATCTGGCTGAAATATGGTAGGTACACAGATTAGGACCTGGATTAGTACATAGGCTACTTTTTTCCACGCTAGTGCGGCTCGCGCACTACGCACCCTCGAAAAGTCATAGAAACATTGTCCACGCGGGTGAAGCCGCGGGAAACACCTAGTGTAATTATAAAAGAGATTTTAAGTTTTTTGAAAATTATTTTAGGCGGTAATTTCGTATTCTTGTCAGATCTCAGAAAACTCTTTTCATTTATAAAAAATAACCATCTTTGGGAGTCCGACATATTGGATTTAGAATGACGTCACTTAGCTAATCATGCATTGTGTTTATCCAAACTTAACATCATCATCATCATCATCATCATATCAGCCGCAAAACGTCCATTGCTGGACAAAGGCCTCCCCCCTAGGATTTCCACGACGACCGGTCCCGTGCTAACCGCATCCTTCGGCTTCCCGCGATCTTCACCAGGTCGTCGGTCCACTGCGTGGGAGGCCTGCCTACGCTACGTTTTCAGTGCGCGGTCGCCACTCGAGAACTTTACAGAGTACCGGGACAAGCGTCTTGACGGCAAGACCTACCGTAACTGGTCATGTCTTCACCTTATGGTGTTGGCAGGAATAGCGGCCCTCACTTTATGACCTAGTTGTCGGTGAGTGAGGACGCTATATCATAAACCTGGTAGTTTACCGTATCTGGTAGATATACGAGAGGGAATTGTCCCAACGGCCATCGCCAGCGCGCCTACAGCTCCGGGACCTACCTGGAGAGTAGGTAGTGGTTCTCTTCCACGAGGCACTCGCCTTGCAGAGTACCGGGACAAGCGTTTTGGCGGCAAGACCTACCGTAACTGGTCCTTGTCTTCACCTTATGGTGTTGGCAGGAATAGCGGCCCCCCACTGTTATGCCCTAGGGTAGGTAAGTGGGGACGCTATATCATAAACCTGGTAGACTAGCCTATCTGGTACAATTCAATTTGTCCCAACGGCCATCTGATCGGGCAGGCACATAGCTCGTAGAACAGATGGCCAAACTAAACGTGTATGCAAAATTTCATCTCAGTCGGAAACCTGGAAGTGGAGTTTAACTTGCAGATTATGAACCGGTTCTTACGATTCTTTTCTCATTCGATAGGATATGCTTCCAGATTAGTCTGTATATTTAAAAGGAAAATCGTATATAAATTTATCATAACTGGTTCAGTACTCTTTAAGGAAATAAATAAAATCCAAAAAAAACAGTAAATTGCGAGTCAGTACCGCGCACAAAGGGTTGCGTACCATTATACTAGATGGCGCTAGTTTCTTCACGTTTAAAAAATACACGTTTTTTTCTATGGATACTTTAGGTTTTTCAAATTTTTAGTATTTGTTGTTGCCGCTACAACAGAAATACATCATCTGTGAAAATTTCAACTGTGTAGCTGTCACGGTTGATGAAATACAGCCTGGTGACAGACGGACAGACAGACAGACAGACGGACGGACAGCGGAGTCTTGGTAATAGGGTCCCGTTTTTACCCTTTGGGTACGGAACCCTAGAAATACTACAACCTACTAGGTTGTTGCGATTGCAGTAGGTTTTTTAACGTGATATGCGTTTCAAATTATTCTTTTAGCGTTTGAATGTGAACATTTCACTGTGAAACCCTTCGACCAAACATAGTGAACCGGCCCT
The DNA here is from genome assembly GCA_947284805.1 of Coleophora flavipennella. NCBI lineage: Eukaryota > Metazoa > Arthropoda > Insecta > Lepidoptera > Coleophoridae > Coleophora > Coleophora flavipennella. Next base: position 2,290,076 of record OX369253.1, read on the forward strand.
ATCCATACATCTAATCAAAAAAATCGTCCGCGTGGAGGTTTTGAATTTTCCCAAGGGAACTCTTTAATTTCCGGGATTAAAAGTATCCTATATGTAAACCCGGGCTATAAAGAACCACCATACAAAATTTCATTGGCCTGGTGGTTTTTGCGTGATGCGCGAACATACAGACAGAGAGACAGAGAGACAGACAGACAAAAAAAAAATAAAGCATTTTCTATTCTATTCTATTCTAAAAATTCCAAATGTTGTTGTTTTGTCCTCTATATCGTTAGTAATTTCCACCACAGTTACTTTTTTCCAAGAATAATCGTGAGGCTCTTTGACTGTTAATAAATCAAAACTGACCGAACCTAACATAGCACGCTTCGCTCGCTCGTTTATTTAATGTTATGCACTTCGCTTAGTGTTATTGTAATGTCACTAGTGAGATTACAGTGACACCAGTGAAATTGTAAGCAGTATGTTACGGTTCACAATCTCGCTAGATAAATCCCGTTAGATTATAATCTAACGGTTTTTACAATTTTACGGTGACATATAGGTAAGTCAAATAGAACTACACGCAAACACACGCTTACACCACTATAGTCTACCGGGTCTCGTTCAAATATAGACAATGGCAGATACAGAGAGACGTACTGGGAATGTTGCACGAATGAGATAGTAAATTTTACAAATTTTACGACCTTCAACCTTCAATCCATTTAGGGAATACTGAAGCGCGAATGATATAATAAATTACACTAATTTTACGACCTTCAACCTTCAACCCATTTAAGGAATACTGATCGGAGAGACGTACTCGGAATGTAGCACGTATGATATAATAAATTACACTAATTTTACTACCTTCAACCTTCAACCCATTTGGGGAATACTGATCTGGAACCACTTTTTGAAGACGTACTCAAAATGTAGCACGTATGAGATAATAAATTTTACAAATTTTACGACCTTCAACTCATTTAGGGAATACTGATCGGAGAGACGTACTCGGAATGTAGCACGTATGAGATAATAAATTACCCTAATTGTACGCCCTTTCAACCTTCAACCCATTTAGGGAATACTGATTGGAGAGACGTACTCGGAATGTAGCACGAATGAGATAATAAATTACCCTAATTGTACGCCCTTTCAACCTTCAACCCATTTAGGGAATACTGATCGGAGAGACGTACTCGGAATGTAGCACGAATGAGATAATAAATTACCCTAATTGTACGACCTTTCAACCTTCAACCCATTTGGGGAATACTGATCGGAGAAACGTACTCGGAATGTAGCAGGAATAAGATAATAAATTACACGAATTTTACGACCTTCAACCTATTTGGGAATACTGATCGACTAAGGCGAAATAAGCGAATGCGTTCATTCTGTAGGCATCGAAACTGCTGCGCGCGTAGGCCGGTCCATAGCTGTTATATTGGTCAAAGGTGAAATCATTATGTCTTGTCTAGTCTACCTACGAGGTATTTCCGTACTGGTTGTCTTAATTGCCAATGCTGAAGCTCGCGTTATGATGGTTGGTGTCACACCGTGTTGTCGCCGAGCTGGGAGAAATTAGAAAACTTAGTCTAAGTGTCATAATATAGTACTTACATATTGTCTGTAGTTCCGGTACGATTTTAAACGTGTTTTTGTGATTGGACGCACGTGTCAGGCGCAAAAGGCTTTAATTTTCAACTTTATAAATTACAGACGCAAAAGATGAGGCGTGTCAGAATATTTTCGAACGCAGCAGTACCGACGTAAAAACAATCTATAAGAACAGACTAAAATATATTTTTTGTTTGTTTACCGCATTTCTTAACAAAATATGAAAATTTCATAAAAACAGTGTAAAAAGTAAAATGAAAATTTAAATCGGCCAAGAAATACGGAAGATATAAGCATTTTCAACTACTAATTAGACAGAGAGATCCGACATGTAAATGTGACGACTAAAACACACGGTCCATAATATAAACACTATGCTACATTCTGTTTTGCTAGAAAAAGATAGAGATAAGTCTTTAATGGCTTATATCTTGGTTATTTTTATAGTTATCAAAAATATTTTTTCTGTACCGTTTCTTATATGAATGAGCTTTTATTAAAGCAAAAAAAAAACATGCATACCCATTGTGTATAAAAATACTGAGTACGGAGTCTGGTATATACTCTTAAACCGGTTTAGACCGAATTTATTCTGAGAGATGGTAACCCTAGACCCGACACACAATAAGGAAATACCCACAGTTCAGGTTCGGTTAAAATATATTTACGTCTCTGGGTACAAGCTTTTTGAGACTATCTTCATTTTTCGTCTTCATTTATTTTTGGATTTGAAATGCTAGTGCCAGTGTATTACAAATCCTCTCCGGAGATCTTGACAGTATTTGCAGCAGCCTCATTCTGAGTTGGAACACTCGGTCACAGTAGGGTGTCTATAAAACTGCACCCAGTGCAAATCGGGTCTTCACGTCCTTATTCATTTTATTTTCTTGCTCTCCACATTGCTCACGTGCACCAGACAATTTTCTTCAAAATCCATCACTTTTTGAAACAACACTCTAGCAGAAAACAATGCAAAAACAATAAAATAAAACTACGAACGCGTTTACCACAAATCCCGCCAAAAGAAACCTGAAAAAAAAATCCCTTACCTTAGGGTTGCCAAGCATTCTGTTTTCCCAGTACATGTCCTGCTTTTGGGGTGTACTAGATAGTTTTCAAGTAGTGTCCTGGGTTTTGGGTGAATTGTCTTAATTGAGAATCGAGTATATCTATGCGATAAATATTGAAGAGCATAAAAAAAGGCCAAACACAAGACTAAGACTAATAAGGCCTAAGACTGAGTTGCTGGAAGAAGTTGAGAAGTTCTACGGACAATTGTACACGACCACACGTCTGCCTGTCAGCGATCTGGCTAAAGACCCAAGAGCTAGACTTACCCGACACTATACCGAAGATATCCCGGACGTCAGCCTGTACGAGATTAGAATGGCTCTTAAACAGCTTAAAAACAATAAGGCACCGGGTGATGATGGAATTACGGCTGAACTTCTGAAAGCAGGTGAAACACCGGTACTTAAAGCTCTTCAGAAATTATTTAATTCCGTTATACTTGAGGGACAAACGCCTAAGGCATGGCACAGAAGTGTGGTCGTGCTTTTCTTCAAAAAGGGCGACAATACCCTGCTGAAGAACTACAGACCCATCTCACTTCTGAGCCATGTCTACAAACTGTTTTCGAGGGTCATTACGAATCGTCTCGCACGCAGGTTTGACGACTTCCAGCCTCCCGAACAAGCCGGTTTCCGAAAAGGATTTAGTACCATAGACCACATACATACGTTGCGGCAGATTATACAGAAGACCGAAGAGTACAATCAGCCACTATGCTTGGCGTTCGTGGACTATGAGAAAGCCTTCGATTCGGTCGAAACTTGGGCTGTGTTACAGTCTCTCCAGAGGTGCCAAATCGACTATCGATATATCGAAGTGCTGAAGTGTTTGTATGAAAACGCCACCATGTCGGTTCGCCTCCAGGATCAAAACTCGAAACCTATCCAGCTGCAGCGAGGGGTGAGACAGGGAGACGTTATATCTCCGAAACTGTTCACCGCCGCCCTGGAAGATGTTTTTAAGCTTTTGGACTGGGGTGGACTAGGCATCAATATCAACGGCGAGTACATCACCCACCTTCGATTCGCTGACGATATCGTGGTCATGGCTGAGACTATGGACGACTTAGGCACAATGCTCGATGGCCTCAGTAGAGCCTCCCAACAAGTGGGTCTTAGAATGAACTTGGACAAGACGAAAATTATGTCAAACGTCCGTGTCATACCTACTCCTCTGAAGGTTGGAGGCTCTACACTCGAAGTTGTTACCGAATATGTATACCTGGGACAAACAGTCCAGTTAGGTAGGTCCAACTTCGAGAAAGAGATCAATCGTCGAATCCAACTCGGCTGGGCAGGGTTCGGGAAGCTTCGCAATATCTTTACGTCCCAGATACCGCAGTGTCTTAAGACCAAGGTCTTCGACCAATGTGTGTTGCCAGTGATGACGTACGGAACTGAGACATGGTCGCTTACTATGGGCCTCATAAGAAGGCTCAAGGTCACCCAAAGGGCAATGGAGCGTGCTATGCTCGGAGTTTCTCTGCGTGATCGAATCAGAAACGAGGAGATCCGTAAGAGAACCAAAGTAACCGACATAGCTCTCAGAATTGCTAAACTTAAGTGGCAGTGGGCGGGGCACATTGCTCGTAGAACAGATGGCCGTTGGGGCAGTAAAGTTCTCGAGTGGCGACCACGCACCGGAAAGCGTAGTGTAGGCAGGCCTCCCACTCGGTGGACCGATGACCTGGTGAAGGTCGCGGGAAGCCGCTGGATGCGGGCAGCGCAGAACCGGTCGTCGTGGAGATCCTTGGGGGAGGCCTATGTCCAGCAGTGGACTTCCTTCGGCTGATATGATGTCCTGGGTTTTGGGTGAATTGTCTTAATTGAGAATCGAGTATATCTATGCGATAAATATTGAAGAGCATAAAAAAAGGCCAAACACAAAATTGCAGTCTTATGCAGGGACTTCTAAAGCCCTAAACACTTTCTCTAAGAAATTGTCCATAAATGAGAAACAGTACTTAGCTTATGAAGGGGCTGCAGCTTAATTTGTGCTATTAGTTAAGTTTTATTGATCCTATATTCATTGCAAAATTGCTATTAACTATTTTTCTTATATTGCGTCCTGTTTTTAAACAGAATTGTCCTGGTATTCCGAATTAATTGGGGATGGCAACCCTAGTTAGTTACCAGACGCGCAAAAACAGCTCTCACTCATAAGTATAATACATAACATACTTTTCATAACTAATAATTTGAATACAATAACTTTGGTAATACCTATCTATGGATTAGTCATTGAACGCAACATCGTGTCGTAAAAATGTAACCACAATATTATTATATGCAAATAATCAAAGACTAACAAACTGCTGTTGAAACTGATGTGGGAGCCGTTTTTTTTCGAAAGGACAAGCTTGTTGTTGGCCTTGCGGGCCTTTACAACTTCACCGGGCAGGGGAGGCGTGTACGGAGGGCACTCAACCTAAAAAAAGCAAAAAAATGCAACTGTCTAAGGATGGGATTCATGAAGGGACTCGCATTTTGTTCGCCGCCCGCGGTGGACGTGTGCGCCGAGTCCATACTAGTTTCGGAGCCGCCTTTTTCGAGGCAGTCTTTACGATCAACACATCGTCATCGCGGGTCGTCGTGTGCTTCGGAGGTGTATCGCGGCGATGGAGAAGCACGTAGGATCGCAGCCGTGGAACTCGGACAGCTGACAAGAAGCGGTGTAACTCGGTCAACGTGCACGTCTCCATCGTCGGGAAGCCAACGTAGTCATACACGTCGCGGCCCGTCTGCATCGGACGATCAATACCGTCGTGTCGCGTGCTTCGGATGGTGATCCCGGCGATGAATCTGCGTGTGGAGGCGTCGACGTCACCAGAAGCATAGCCCCTACGTCCTCCGGGCCACATGTGGAGGATGCACACCGACATTTTGCGCGCCATTCATTGTCGGGGAGCACTTACTAGTTTCCGCTTTTTTCAAGGCAGCCTATTGCGGTCATTATCGTCTCTCTCTTACCTCTCAGTTCATATGCCATCTCCGCATGGCAGATTCCCATGGGAGGGGCCCCTGCATTAGGCGCGCCAGCTATATACACGGTGCGTTTGGTGCAACCCCTCTCTACTTACGCACCCACACCTTTCCCTAAGGGCATTCACCTTCTCCCCTTCACAAGGGAAAAAAAACTATCTAAGTACGTCCAGGAAGTGGGAGGATCGGGGAGAAGCGGCCTGGTGTATGCCGATAGCGCTGGTAAGCTCCAGAAGCGGGGGACGCCGCCCTCGTCGACGAGGTCAGAATGTCGGTTGTGTAAGGGCAGAATGTCGGTGTGTAGAGGCAGAATGTTGGCGTGTGTAGCAGTCGTGAATTGGGGTTTCTACTCATGATACTTGCAGTATAAATTATTGCGGCTCGCGCACCACTCACCCTCAAAGAAAGTCATGAAAACTATGTCCACGCGAGCGGAGCCGCGGACAAAAGTTAGTTAAGTACATCTGTATAATTTCTACTTACATATTATAATAGCTATTGCCAGCGGCTTTGCTCGCGTGAACATAGTTTCTATGACTGTCTCCGAGGGTGCGCAGTGCGCGAGCCGCAAGCGGCTCGAGAGCGTAGCAAAAAGTAGCGCATTCAAATTCAAATTCAAATTATTTATTTCAGATAGTCAATCCATAAAGTGTTAGTAATAGACATCTTATAAAGCTAAGTATCAACAGAAATGTCAAAAATATCAATCATAATAATGTCGAGCATTCAAACTACAATTATATTCCAATTCAATAATATTCAATGTCAAACAATATTTTAATATCAGTACAAAATGTCAGGTCACATTTAGTGAGTTCCAGTGCCTAATGATTGAGCACTCGTACTTATCCCCGATCACTCTCAAAATACTGTTGGTACTCCCGCGCACTCTGGACATCAATGAGACAACTTTTCTTCTCATTATCGCGGGAAAACCGTCGATGCGCGCCTCCGCAAACATGCCGGACGCGCGGCAGAAGCGCGGCAGTCCCAACAGCATCCTGAAGGCATTATTGTACTGGACTCGTAAGGCGCTGTAGGTCTTCTGCGTATACGTCACCAACAGGCTACTCGTGTAAAAAAAAATTTACAAAAAGCTTTAAACAAGGTGATCTTAATCCAGGTGATTTAAGGTCCTAATCTGTCTACCTACCTAATTTCATCCAGATACGTTCAGTATTTTTTGCGTGAAAGAGTAACAAAAATCCATACATACAAACTTTCGCATTTATAATATTAGGTAAAGTGTTACATAAGCATGCCCAATTAATTACATAGAGCAAATAACAAAACAATCCGAGCCACCTCGTCGAGGGTTTTAAGAGATATTTCTGGTCTTGTGAAGATAAATACTTACCTATTAAACTGTACATCACAATCGAAAAAGATTAAAAGCGTACTAGTGACAGATATTTACTTACTTGCGCTTGCGCAAGACTCCAGGATGACGCAAGCAATCAGCGGCCCAGTGCAAGTGGCACGACGACGCCTTTCCAGTTCTCAGCTCTAACTACAAGCGATTTCACACCTTACTCGACTTCGGCTAGGATATAGGGAGATGAATCATACGCTGTATATACAGGGTGGTTTTTAGCCTACAGGATATAGGGAGATGAATCATACACTGTATATACAGGGTGGTTTTTAGCCTACAGGATATAGGGAGATGAATCATACACTGTATATACAGGGTGGTTTTTAGCCTACAGGATATAGTGAGATGATTCATACACTGTATATACAGGGTGGTTTTTAGCCTACAGGATATAGTGAGATGAATCATACACTGTATATACAGGGTGGTTTTTAGCCTACAGGATATAGTGAGATGAATCATACACTGTATATACAGGGTGGTTTTTAGCCTACAGGATATAGTGAGATGAATCATACACTGTATACACAGGGTGGTTTTTAGCCTACAGGATATAGTGAGATGAATCATACACTGTATATACAGGGTGGTTTTTAACCTACAGGATATAGGGAGATGTATCATACACTGTATATACAGGGTGGTTTTTAGCCTACAGGATATAGTGAGATGAATCATACACTTTATATACAAGGTGGTTTTTAGCCTACAGGATATAGGGAGACGAATCATACGCTGTATATACAAGGTGGTTTTTAGCCTACAGGATATAGGGAGATGAATCATACACTGTATATACAGGATGGTTTTTAGCCTACAGGATATAGTAAGATGAATCGTACACTGTATATACAGGGTGGTTTTTAGCCTACAGGATATAGGGAGATGAATCGTACACTGTATATACAGGGTGGTTTTTAGCCTACAGGATATAGTGAGATGAATCATACACTGTATATACAGGATGGTTTTTAGCCTACAGGATATAGTGAGATGAATCATACACTGTATATACAGGGTGGTTGTTAGCCTACAGGATATAGGGAGATGAATCATACACTGTATATACAGGGTGGTTGTTAGCCTACAGGATATAGGGAGATGAATCATACACTGTATATACAGGGTGGTTTTTAGCCTACAGGATATAGTGAGATGAATCATATACTGTATATACAGGGTGGTTTTTAGCCTACAGGATATAGGGAGATGAATCATACGCTGTATATACAAGGTGGTTTTTAGCCTACAGGATATAGGGAGATGAATCATACACTGTATATACAGGATGGTTTTTAGCCTACAGGATATAGTGAGATGAATCATACACTGTATATACAGGATGGTTTTTAGCCTACAGGATATAGTAAGATGAATCATACACTGTATATACAGGGTGGTTTTTAGCCTACAGGATATAGTGAGATGAATCATACACTGTATATACAGGGTGGTTTTTAGCCTACAGGATATAGTGAGATGAATCATACACTGTATATACAGGGTGGTTTTTAGCCTACAGGATATAGTGAGATGAATCATACACTGTATATATAGGGTGGTTTTTAGCCTACAGGATATAGTGAGATGAATCGTACACTGTATATACAGGGTGGTTTTTAGCCTACAGGATATAGGGAGATGAATCATACACTGTATATACAGGATGGTTTTTAGCCTACAGGATATAGGGAGATGAATCATACACTGTATATACAGGGTGGTTTTTAGCCTACAGGATATAGGGAGATGAATCATACACTGTATATACAGGGTGGTTTTTAGCCTACTACCTAAGAAGAAGGGTAATGTTTTCAGGTGTATGTTTGTATGTACCCTTAACGATATTACCTAAGGCACCTGGACACTTCTGTCTGTCATTTTGTAATATTTCGCTTGTTCGCCTATAAAAATTTGCTGTTTAATTAATTTTAATACTGGTATAATGAAACATTCTTTTCCGATTCTATAGATGAGAAAAGTTGACAACGCTCTTAGAAAAGATGGACGTTGAGGTTGTAAAAGTTCATGAGTGACGACCGAGCACCGGAAGACGTGTCGTCATCATATCAGCTCATATACGTCCCCACCGAGGGGCTCGAGCCTACCCTAAATTAGGGTGATCAGGCCTTAGTCGACCACGCGGGCCCAGTGCGGGTTGGTCGACTTCACACACAACCCGCGAGTTTCTTCGCAGGCGTGTGCAAGTTTCCTCAAGATGTTTTCCTTCACCGTAAGAGTGTCGGATAAACGTACATATGAAATCTAAATTGGATTCGAACCACGACCTCCCGGGCAGGAGGCGGCGGCCTTAGCCGTTACGCCACCGACGCTCTTGGCGTACCGTATTCATCATCAAATAATTTTAACACTTGCTTAAATTATAATGGATAGTTTCCTGTCCACAAGATCAAAGTTCACAAACATTATCACAACCCTTTGTTTGCGTTCGCCAAACCATTGTGGTGGCTCCATTGTTTTGTTCCGAAGAATATCAGATAAACAGTGAGGGACAGATTGATCACGCACCTACAAGTTTATCAACATTATATTGTTGGTCAAGGTGTTTAAAAATACAGGGTTTATTGGAAACCATTGGCTCGTCTTGGCAGTCCGTTCCTCGTGACTGAAGAACTTTGGTTACCGCCACCGTGGCGTAATGTTTAGTCCATTTGCTCCACATTAGGCGGTCACGGATTCGATTTCCGGAAGGGTCTAACTTTGTACGGCTCGGTTTGCTCGATTTTAGGGCGTTTTCTAAGCCCACCTGGTTAGCAACCCCATTTTGTCTAACTCTTGCAGCAAAACTGGGTTTACTAACCAGTAACCATGTGGGCTTAGAAAATGCCCTCATCATCATCATCCTATCAGCCGAAAAACGTATACTGCTGGACAAAGGCTGACAACTGGATTTTCCAAGGATTTCCACGACAACTGGTTCTGCGCTGATCGCATTTTGATTGATTTTTTCAATGCACACTGATGAAATCCATGGCATATAGAACTTTTTTTTTTCTGAATACAACTCTGACTATCAAACTTTGTGTTATAAATATAAGCAGGACTTGTTTTTACACAGATGAGAAGTGGTAGATATTGTTTGCCTGTATAAAATTCTTCACAACTTAGCTGATGCTCCTTCTTTGCTTGAATTCATATCTTTGAAGGTGCCTTGTGGTCGTGTGAGAAAAGTCAACATGTTTGGCGAAACGTTACCTAGGTTTAAGAGTTTATTAAGAAAAAATCTGCTTCAAATATTTTAAACTTAAATCACGTATGCTATATTTATTAAGAAATTAAAAATTGTCTGTAGTAAAATATGTTTTTTGCGCTAATTTAATTTAAATATAGGAAACAGGTCTATAATCTACCAAATTTAAGATACATTAATATATTAATTTACAAATGTTATAAATAAATAAAATATCAACATAGATGTGTTCCGGCTTGAAGATACCATAACCAGTTCTACATTGCGTTGGGGAATCTTAGTAAGCCCGCTTAAATCTGCAGCATCATCATCACTTGCCAGATAACGATACCTAGGGCTTGTCAGTAGTGAATAAAAAGAAACCAACACATTATGGAGCCCACGAACTACCTCCTTCTGAACGTATCCATCGCCAATCTCACCCCATCACAGAATTTATTAGATGGAGCCCCTTCAACTGGTTGGTCCTTATTGTCGCAGACCATCCTCTTGACCTCTTGCCATTTACATTGCCTACTATCAGATTTAAGACAGGGCTACACGCCCTCTTGTACATCTACCGGATACGCTAAACTACCAGGTGTATGATATAGTATCCCCACTTACCGATCTTTAGGGTATAAAGGGCCGTTATTCCTGCCAGCAACGTGAGGCGAAGGCAGGGATCAACTGCGGGAGGTCTTGCCGCCAAAACGCTTGTCGTAGTACTCTGCAAGGCGAATGCCTCGTGGAAGAGACCACTACCTACTCCCCAGGTAGGTAGGAGCTGTAAGCACGTATATCTCCCGCGGCCTATGCTGCTGGCGGTTCGATCGCTGCTCCGGATGCCAGAGAAGCTAGTTCCCACATCTCCAGTGTGGTACCGGAGTTGTTGAGGGTACTGGGTGTAGTACGCTCACATCTCGTCATACCCGTGCGTAACTAGTGTTGTCGTAGCCGGTCAAGTGGGCTCTTGGCGAAAACAACGCTGGGCACGGGAGTTGTCCATTAAGCGGAACCGCTGGTTTGTTTTCTGGCGGGGAAGCATCTCCGGGACTTGCCTGGATAGCAATCAGAGCTACGCCAGTACTGCTCCGGCTGATCCAGCCGCGTAGGAGTGAGACTGGACAGGTGCACAAACTGTCCAAAAAAATAATCCGGTGGGGTTGTGTCGGGGTATACACGGCCATTGGGGCTCTGTCGGGGTACACCGCCATTGGTTTAACGTAAAACGTCTATGCATCTTATATCCACAATCGGCTTGATCCAGCAGCATTAAGGTACGGGTGAACGCTCAATCTTGCGAGCTCCCTTCGACTTTGGGACCGTTCAGTTGAGGTGGCTCGGGGTTCCTCGTCTTCCTCTCTTCACTTTTTAGCCGCTTTCCGCTGTTTCTGACGCTTAATGGTACGTCTAGGAGGCGCCACACCCGAAGTATCTACGAAATTCATATCCCGTTGGTCACCCTTTGGGTGTATGCAACCATAAGTAGGTGATTCGATTGTATAGGTTCCTCGGTTAACTTTCGAAAGTTGTTCAGTTTTGTGAGCAGATTTTCTTTTAACCACCATTGATGAGCCCTTAGAGTCATCTTAGCTGATGGTAAGTGTCGATGATGCCAAAGATGGAATCGGGCTTACAAAGATTCCCCAACGCAATGGGGATCTGGCTATCTTTATCTTTTTAAGCCGGAACACATCAACGCTGTTAACACTGATATTTGGCGGCAAGACTTAGATAAGATGTTGCTAGCTAGCGAAGCGGGCTATGGAAATGCCCTACCACCAACCAAACCGAGTCTTACGAAGTTGGCCCCGCCTGGAATCGAACCCGCGACCTCATGATGTGAAGCGAATGGACTAACCATTACACCACGGAGGCGGTTAGATGCTCATCCCCTGAACAACTGAACATTTAAAATGGGCTTTCTAAACTAAACAAAGATCCATTGCACGCTACTTTATTATAATAAATGATAAAGAGTCATTAAAGTACTTTTTGACGAAATGCCAAACTTAACTGACCGTCGCTTCGCGTCGTTGTGGCATACAATTTCGGTGTGGTGTAAGTGATAAAGTTAATGCTATTTCTTCGATAAGTACTATCTTATAGGCTATTTTACCGTATAAAAAATAAATTAAAAAACACTTTCAATAAATAGCATTTCTTTTAGAGAAGCAAAAACACTTGCTCATTTGAAATATAAAAAAAAAAATCTTAAGGCGGTAATATTACAGATTTTCGTTATTATTGACGTCAATTACTCCTAAACGATAGAAAATCCAAGGTTGAAGAAAATACCTGTGTTGTTGATGATGTTCCTTAGAGTCAAAAGCTATTAGAAACACGATTGAGCAGTTTTGGCTCGATAGAAAAAATCCCAAAGATAGGTCTACACTGTTACTTTCAACTCTAGTTATGACTAATATTTTGAAGTATAAATTTAAAAAAATATACAACAATACTTGTTAAGATAAGAAAAAGTGAGTAATGTTACTATTTTTATACTTTCATTGTAGTTTTTGATTAAAACGAAAAACCTTTGAAATATTGAAAAAGTGTGGTTATTTTCTTTACTCTGTAAAAAAAAGACAGAGACAACTGTTTCAATCAATACCTCGCCTTAAAAACACCAAATTAGTTCGTTAGAGACTGACACGTATGACTCTGTCAGTAACGCGAATAATTGCAGAACAAACTTTCGTTTTTGACAATTGATAAAAAGTTACTCAAATGACTAGTAGTAAAATACTGTATTGTCATGGAACATGGTATGTATGTGTGTATGTCCGTATCCTCGATTTGCAAAGAAACTGTTTGACAAATTTTGATGAACATTTGTCCTAGATGTTTAAAATTGTTTTCCAGGGTTACCTTCTACAGATTTTTGAAGTGAAAACTTCATTAGGCGCATTGGGCATTTTTGAGATGGGAAAAAACAATTGAACTCGTGACACTGTAACGACAACGACACCGTTCCAGGAACATTCTCAGGTTCAAAACTTTCAAAATAATTTTCGAGATAAGAAAAAACCATTGAACTCGCGACCTATAAGCGACACCGGCACCGTACCAGGAACAATCGCAGGGTCAAAACTAATAAAACTGTTAAAAGTTTTCACTTCTGTCGGCACTCCCGGAGTGGTTAGGTTGTTATTTTTTAATTATTAGTACATCCTATTCTCAAAAAGGTATTTCAAGAATGGCATTATGGATTTATTCCAAATTTTCGTCATCAGCGAAACTTATGATTCAATTAACAATTAACTCCTATAGAAATTGAAAAAATTTAGCAGTTCTTCCGATTCCAGAAGGTATGTTCTCCATCTTCGTGAGGAGTTCAGTTTATTTTGCAATGTATTAGTAGGTACAAACTTGAGTAGTGTTAGCATACAAAAAATGTACGTAAAATGGAAAAAAGATTTATAATGTGTAGGGCACATACAAAAAAAAAATTAAATTGGAAAAAGATTTTGTAATATTGACCTAGTATCAGAAGAAATAGTGGTTGAAATTTTGAGCAAAAGTATACCATATTACAAAATAAAGACCCGCGCGTCCGTTTGTCTAATGCAAGTCATCATCATCATCATCTTCCGAGCCTTATTAATCCCAACTATTTGGGGTCGGCTTTAAATGTTTTATATTAATTTATATTTTAATTTTAAAGCAAGTATTATCTGCATAACAAGTGTTATTTTTCTCCAATATAAATGAAAGTTTTTTTTTTAACGGCAGCTTCTTTTGCGTCTACGAAGTACTTTGAAACTTTCGTAACAAGGTATCGGCAAAGTAAAAAAAAAGTCGACGATAGCAATGTAATGAACGCAACAGTCTATAAATTGGACTGTCACCCACAACACAACACACGTTCACAGCCGAGCCTCTGCTTTCTCCGAACGAATTTAAAGCAACTCTTGCGCACAACAGAGAGTGGCTCGCTGGCTGTTTGATAATTAATGTAAAATGCTGACGGATGCCTCGAATTGCCGGAATAATTATGTTCTAGCGTGCGAAATGCACACACATTTTTGTCATGAATCTCTTGGAATTGTCCACTGAAATGACCATTTGAACTACGAATACTATCCACCTCTCTTATGAAGGCTCTCGAATAAGGAATACTTCGGTGACGAATGTGGTGATTCTGTATGGAAACTCACTGTATCCGTAAATTAATTGATGAGTGAGCGAGTCAGTCTTGAAATAGTGATTTTCGGACGTCTATATCGCGCGAATGGTAAAATAAATATATTTATGAAAATTGAAATATTGGTGATAAGGGACGATTTCACCCGATCCATAAAATCAAACAGATTTTAAGTTACGGGTATGTCAAAAGTGGTCCGAAGTCGTTCGGTAACCCACGGCCGGTGTCGCCCCTTTCTTTTACGAACTTGGCTGATACACTTCCGTGTGTCTAGATGCCCTGAACGTGACCGAGGGTGATACCAAGGAACTGCCGTCTATGCCTTAAGTAGCTTGCCTTAAGCTGATCGATTTGGAAAAAAAGAAATGTGTTATTTTAACACCCGATGTAATAAGGAGGTGTTATAAGTTTGAAACCTATGTCTGTTTGTGTGTCAGGGTTGTCTGGAATGGTGGTCTGGAAGAGATTGCTTTTAACAATAAGACCGCCTACTGTATACTATATATAATATCCCTATGTATTAGCTTTACAAAATTGTTTTTGGTGTACTATAAGTGTAAATAAATAAATACAATAAATAAGAACGCAGCTAGCGTCATGGGCACGTTTGGGCAGGGGGCACTGCGGGGAGGGCTTTTTGACTAGGTAGGGAGTTTGTTGAGCCTCTGCCCTAAGAATTATCTTTAAGAAATTGTATTTTGGTTCACTACCTATATGTTTCCTATAATTTAGTGAATAATATTTAGTAAATAAATAAATATTTAACTCAAATTATTGAAAGACTGTGTAAAGCTACCACTATGAAAAAAATACTTAAAGGAATAAAAAATCGATTTAATTGAATATAATTTTAAAAATATTACCGCTTTTGATGTAAAAAAAACGACGGATTGCACTCCGGGAGTGCCGGCAGAAGTGAAAACTTGAATATTAACGTTGTGCATTTTTGATATTTTGGAATGGTTAGGGAATAATTTTGCACGATTTGCTTTGATTATCTGTATAAAAGTACTATCATTTATGTGGTAGAATACAATATTTATTTATTGCGCTATCGTACACAAAGATGACAATTTATATTACATTAAAAAGTTTATATCTCAGAAAAATCAACAAAAAATCAACTCCATCCGTCTTACGAATTTTCGATCAGGTCACGTGTCCTGACGCGAGTTTAACATTTATTACCCACTAGTTGTTTCCCGCGGCTTCACCCGCGTGGACCACGTTTCTATGACTTTTCGAGGGTGCGCAGTGCGCGAGCCGCAAGCGGCTCGCGAGCGTGGTAAAAAGTAGCCTATGACTTAATCCAGGTCCTAATCCGTCTACCTACCAAATTTCAGCCAAATCCGTTCAGTAGTTTTTGCGGGAAAGCGTAACAGACAGACAGAGTTACTTTCGCATTTATAATATTAGTAGGGATTACAAAACAAGTGCACAACGCCGCTAAAGAAGTACTCCATCCGTCTTACGAATTTTCGATCAGGTCACGTGTCCTGACGCGAGTTTAACATTTTTTACCCATTTCAAAAAAAGTGCACAACGCCGCTAAAGAAGTTTTCACTTCAAAAATATACTGGAAACCCTGTTTTTGGCATTCATTGCAAAATTTCTCAGAAACAAATAGTTTAAGTTGAATGAAACTAACATACAAGTATCGGTGACTTAACACCTTTCATTTTAATTTGAACATTTGTTTTATACTTATTTGAAAGGGAAGAATAGTAATGAAAACTTGTAAAAATCGAGAATTGGGCACTCGGTCTCAACGTAACCGCCGTTATGAAGCCCGCATCGATTTGAACTTAAAATTAATATACATAATATGTTCGATATTATTTTATCACGGATCGACCTGATCGGATTGAGTCGTCTTAAAGCCTTAAATTGTATTATTATTAAATACAATGGCCAATCTGTCGTCATGAAACATACTGCACATCACCTTCGATTTATCGAGTCGTTTACAACTGCTCCAAGTACAGTAATATACCTACTAACTGTAGTAATAAACGAGTGTGAATTGCAAATGGTCAAGCGTGAGTACGATGCGCGGGCGCACACAGATTCGCTCCACCGCGCGCGTTCCAAATTCAAACGGTGCTCCAGTTGTTTTAGGGGTTCGTAGTTACAATGGGCGCTTCGGTTTTATTTTATCTGTAAGCGATTTTTTGTAACAGGCGTATTATTGCTAAGAGTGTCGGTGGCGTAATGGCAACGGCCACTAACTACCTCCTGTCCGGGAGGTCGTGGTTCGATCCTGCCACGTACCAATGTGTTTTCGAATTTTGATTTCATATGTACGTTTATCCGACGCTTTTACGGTGAAGGAAAACATCGCGAGGAAACCTGCACACGCCTGCGGAGAAATTCGCAGGTTGTGTGTGAAGTCGACCAACCCGCACTGGGCCCGCGTGGTCGACTAAGGCCCGTTCGCCCTAATTCAGGGTAGGTTCGAGCCCCTCGGTGGGGACGTATATGAGCTGACGTGTGTATTATTGCTAATCAACTTTCCCCAGGACAACCATGGTCACATATTAAATATCTTAAATCGGATGTGCAGGTTTCCTCGCGATGTTTTCATTCACCGTTACAGTAACCGGTAAGTATAAATGTACAAATAACTCTGTAAGTATCGAAAAACTCTTTTTCGATTTGAACCCGAGACCTCGATCTGTTATGGAGGACCGATGAGACGTCAGCGCTTCTAAAATATATCTTTTTAACTTCACCATCGAGCTTATTCAAGACTGAGTAAGGGTAAAAAGTCAGTTGTGGGGCAGTGCATAAGATTCTACAATAATATTCCCGAAAATGTAACTAGTTTGTCAGAGAACAAATTTAAGACTCATGTCAAAAAATGCTTGTGCTCTAGAGGATACTATAAAATAATAGATTATGTAAATGACAAAAACGTACAAGTTGATTCTATAACAAATACCATTACCTGAGACTGTAATCTGAATCATGACATTAATATACAATAAGTTATTTCTGAGTATTTACAAGTGTGTGTGAACACCTATTAAAAAGAAATATTTTAGATTTGATTTGATTTGATCGATACGTACATTTGATACTAGTCTAGGGTCTAGACTTAACTATTCCTAGTATTTAGGTATATCTGTAGTTTGAACAGCCACTGTTCAAAGCAGGGCGAGGCCATCCGCTTAAACCAACTGGTCCGACCAATGAGTTTATATATATCTCCAGAGAAGCAATGTCTTTTTACCGACCGACGAAGAAGTGGAGTCAAGTACAAGTGGAGTTGTCTGTTAAAACTTACGACGTAACAAGTAACTAGTATCTTATCTGTGTCGTAACTAAGAAAAAATATATATATGAAAATTATACCTTACGGAATCTTGGTAAGTACGCTTCCATCTTCGGCATCATAGTCACTTACAATCAGATGTGAGATGATGCCAAGGGCTTACCAATTATGGATGAAAAAAATGTATTTTAAATTAGTGTATAAGCCGTTACCTGGTGCTTCTACTCGTCATATTGAACAACTTTCTCTAGGGAATCCGTTGTTAATTCTAAAAAGAAATTCTACACTCCATAAAATTGGTTTATTAACTGATCGATTTGTATGTTTTTTTTTGCGAATTGACTCTGGGTCTTTTGGGAAAAAAAATGTTCAGTAACTCATAACTCATTTATTGGTAATTAAGTATTACACGTCAAACAAAAAATACGGAAGAAGTTATTTCACACATTATAGATAAATATTAAAAATACAATTAAACTCTATACTTATAAAGTATAGGAAAAAAAAATAACCAAAGAATAAGAACAAAATAATAATAATAATAATAATTTATTCACTTTAAGAAGTCTTATCATATAAGTTTCTTAAATTATTTAGGAACATCTGGGTGTGCAGACCCTAGTATCTGTACTAGGCAGCGCCTGTGTTACAGAAACTAGTCCCTTCCTATCAAAAGAACTTATTTATTACACTTGGTGTTGACAATAAGACTTGGTGCGTTATCAGCATAATATAATAATACATTTAAAAAGAGAATAGGAGAAAAAAATAAAACTAAATATAGTTATTGCTAATCCAGTTAAATGATTTGTGCGTGTGTGTTTGTGTGTGTGTGTGTGTGTGTGTGTGTGTGTGCGTGTGTATGTGTGTGTGCGAGAGAGAGAGAGAGAGTGTTATATAATAATATATAATAATAAAATATAGTTATAGTCAGAAAAAAAAACAGGTTAATTAATAAATTAATTACAATGTCAAGTTTAGATTTTAATTTTTAGTTTTAAAAAACTCGTCTACAGTGTAAAATACCTGCTGCCCAAGATATTTTTTTAATCTACCTTTAAAACTATTCAGTGACGTCACCTCGACCACCCGCTCGGGAAGGCGGTTGTAAACAGTATGGTGAGTAGAAGCACAAGCTGTCGGCTCCTACATAAATACTACAAAACTCTTCTACTAATGAAAATGAACTTATTTTTTTCTACAACTTTGCTCAAATTGCAATTTTTTGGATATATTTATATCGCTCAGCTGATAGGCCTTTGTATGAAAAGTCGTTTTTTTTATTTCCACAAAGTCTAAGAACGAAAGTTGTTCATTTTCGTGACTAGTAAGAAGTTTGCAATTATGCTTCAGCCACCCGTCTCACTCTCACTACAGCAACCTACGAGGAGGAGTATGCCGTACGGCATCCTGCACGTGGGGTCATGTATGACATGGAATCTCCCCCTGGAGATATAGAAACTCATTGGGCCTGTCTTAAATGGTTGCAATTTTAATCTCCCTCTGGAGATATAGAAGCTCATTGGGTCCGACTCATTTGGTTGGAATTTTCATCTCCCTCTGGAGATATATAAACTCATTGGGTCCGACTCATTTGGTTGGAATTTTAATCTCCCTCTGGAGATATAGAAGCTCATTGGGTCCGACTCATTTGCTTGGAATTT
The DNA here is from genome assembly GCA_947284805.1 of Coleophora flavipennella. NCBI lineage: Eukaryota > Metazoa > Arthropoda > Insecta > Lepidoptera > Coleophoridae > Coleophora > Coleophora flavipennella. The sequence continues at coordinate 2,309,386 of OX369253.1, forward strand.
TAATCTCCCTCTGGAGATATATAAACTCATTGGGTCCGACTCATTTGGTTGGAATTTTAATGTCCCTCTGGATATATAGAAGCTCATTGGGTCCTACTCATTTGGTTTGAATTTTAATGTCCCTCTGGAGATATAGAAACTCATTGGGTCCGACTCATTTGTTTGGAATTTTAATCTCCCTCTGGAGATATAGAAGCTCATTGGGTCCGACTCATTTGGTTGGAATTTTAATCTCCCTCTGGAGATATAGAAACTCATTGGGTCCGACTCATTTGTTTGGAATTTTAATCTCCCTCTGGAGATATAGAAGCTCATTGGGTCCGACTCATTTGGTTGGAATTTTAATCTCCCTCTGGAGATATAGAAACTCATTGGGTCCGACTCATTTGGTTGGAATTTTAATCTCCCTCTGGAGATATAGAAACTCATTGGGTCCGACTCATTTGGTTGGAATTTTAAACTGTGGTAAAATATAACCTGGTATTGTACGACTTTTCATCGTGTTATCTCAGATTATTTTTCGTTTCTAAGATATTTTGAAGATTTCCGTATATTTTCCATAATACGTAGGTATATCTTTTAGAGTTTTTGGATTTATTTTAAAATTCATCATCATCACATCAGCTCATATATACGTCCCCACCGAGGGGCTCAAGTCTACCCTGAATTAGGGCGATCGGGCCTTAGTCGACGACGTGCTGGGCCCAGTGCGGGTTGGTCAACTTCATACACAACCTTCGAGTTTCTTCGCAGATATGTGCAGTTTTCCTCACGATGTTTTCCATCACCGTAAGAGCGTCGGATAAACGTACATATGAGATCGAAATTCGGAAACACATTGGACCGTGGCAAGACCCGAACCACGACCTCCCGGATAGGAGGTAGCGGCCCTTGCCGTTGCGCCACCGACGCAAAAATAAAAATTAATGAATTTTTTTTTATAGCTAACTATTTCTTTCAAAACGCCACACAATGCACTTACACTTTCTAATTTTCCTCTAAATTTAATTCTCCAAAACCTAAATCCGTCTATTTACGGTATACGTACGGTATACGCCAAATCGTCCTTTTTTTGTCCAGTATTACTGACTGATGGACGAACGGACAGACATATACACGAGTGACCTTGTAAGGGTTCCTTTTTTATCATATGTACGGAACCCTAAAACCTCAAAATTTTACAGGTGTTAGGTAAAATACGCGCCCCGAATAAATGGCACGATACAAAATAAAGCAACAGAACTCTTGACTTGCGCGCGACGAATCACGCTTGGCCATGCCACCATGTAACAGATTTGCTTCCGTATACTGAATACGAAACATGGCGGTGAATTAATCTTAAAAGTGTTCTATCCCCATTTAGCCGACTCAGTGGTGCAGGGATATTCCACTGGTTTCACAAACAGAGGTCGCGGGATCGACATCCGGCCGGGTTTATTATTATTATTATGATTGGGAGGATATTTTCGCATTTCAACCGACTTTTAAAAAAGGAGGAGGTATTCGCTTCGATTCTATGGTTTTTAGGGTTCCATACCCAAAGGGTAAAAACGGGACCCTATTACTAAGTCTCCGTTGTCCGTCCGTCTGTCTGTCTATCTGTCCGTCTGTCACCAGGCTGTATTTCATGAACCGTGATAGCTATGCAGTTGAAATTTTCACAGATGATGTATTTATGTTGTAGCGGCAACTAACAAATACTAAAAACTAGAAAAAGTGGAAAACAAGGGGTCTGTATACAAAAAACGTGTTTTTTTTTAACCTGAAGAAACTAACGCCATCTAGTATGATGGTACAGAACCTTTTATGTGCGGTTCTGACTCGCAAATGGCCAGTTTTTTCGGTTTTCGTGATTCTCTTGTTATACGATGGGTATGCTGGCAGGTTGGGCTGATATAAATTTTATCAAAATCAGTGTAAGTAGTACTTTATTAGAATATTAACAAAAACCAAAAATAATAATTTAAAAAGTGTAGTAGGTAAGTTGTTGCGATGGAGGTCGGTTTTTTAACGTGCTCACCGTTTCTCTTTTCTTCTTCTTCACCTTCTTACCCAAGTCTTGTCGCTTAAGATTAAACATAGAGCGTATTCACAAAACTACACTCGAGAGCGATGAATCCGGGTCACTTAAAGAATCCTAAAAATCTCGGACACTAAGAAGCCTAGCTTCATGAAATAAATTGTGTTTAATAGACACTTTAATACCCCTTAAATGAAAGTAATAAAATTTACGAGTCACTACATTTTATTTACAAAAAATTACATAAATTAAAAAAAAAAACTGCTGATCTCGCCTTAAAACAAAAATAGGAAACATGACATTTTTGAACAACATTACGATTTACTTGAATTTTAATACTTCGTATTGCCTCCTCGTGCTTCCATCACTGTGTTTACGCGGTTTGGCATGCTGTACACTAAGTTCCTTATACGATTTTGGGGAATATTCTCCCATATTTTGAGCTCACGAAGCGTGATTGGGGAGGGCTTCTTTGTTTTACGCATCTCCCTAGCTCGTCCCAAGCATGCTCGATCGGGTTGATATCCGGGCTGCGTGCTGGCCACTCCATACGAGTAATGTTCATCTCTTGAAGGTAGTCATTCACAATCCAACCCGTATGAGGCCGGGCATTGTCATGCATAAAAATAGCATCCTCACCCAAATTGACATAAATGGACCAACGTGTTCATTGAGGATTTCTTCGACATATCTTTCGCTAGTTAAAGAGCCGTTTTCTATGAACACCAGTTCTGTGCGACTCTCAGAAGAAATTTCGGCCCACACATGTACAGACTCACCACCGTAGGCTAATTTTTCTTCGATGATGCGTGCTTGAAGCTTTCCCCTGGTCTTCTATACACTCTGTGTCTTCCATCGTGTTTGTAGAGCATTAATTTTGATTCGTCGGAGAACATAACTTTGGACCAATCTCCAATACTCTAATTTAAGTAGTTCTGGGCATATCTTAGTCTTGAAAAACGATGCCCATGCTCCAGTTTAGGGCCGTTTGCAGGTCTAAGTGGTTTCAAGTTAGCTTCAGCAAGTCGTCGCCTTACTGTCCATGCTCTTGGGTTACTTCCTCCGAGGCGTCGAAACTGATTTGTAAGTTCAGTTCCTGTGAGAAAGCGATTACGAAGCATTGTGTTCACCAAGTATCGATCTTCTCGTGATGTGGTACACCTGGTTCTGCCTGTTCCTGGTCTGCGTAGGTTAGAGCCAGTTTCCTCGTAACGTTGGAGAACTCTTTGTACTGTTGAGAGCGACACACCGACAGTCCTGGCTGTATCGCGCTGACCCCGGCCGTTTTCCAGCATTGTGAGTATTCTGGTGCATTCTTCAGGTGTAAGCGGCATGATTACTGCTTGAATAATAAAAATTGAACACTATCAACATGGTTTATGTACCCACTTAAATGAAAGATTAGAAACAAAAGCAAAAACAAATGTAGTAATTTCGTAGTTCCATCTTCGAAAGTCTCCCTTTTTCAAATTTGATTTTTTATGACATAACTTTACAATAACTAAGAAGTTTTAATAACTTCATTTAAGGAGTATTAAATTGTATATTAAACACAATTTATTTCATTAAGCTAGCCTTCTTAGTTTCCGAGATTTTTAGGATTCTTTAAATGACCCGGATTCATCGCTCTCGAGTGTATTTCCCACACATGCTTAAAATTACTACTTTTTGAAAATGGAAGCGTCGATTGTAATTAAAATTAATTTTTTTATCCACATCTAAGCTCTTGTCATCAACAATTCAAAATAGACGAAAATCATAATATAAGGGTCAGTGACATTTATCAATGACTTATCTGTGGTCACAGAGGAGTGAAGGAGTTTACATACGTTAGGTAGGTAACTGTGCTGTAGTTCATATTTATATAGGTGTCACATATATTTCGGGGTTAACTTTGTGAGAATTGAACATATTTAGGTTTTTTCTTGCACTATTCCACAATTAATGTAAATAAAACAAAATTTGTTTATACTGCGACTCTGTCTACTGCCTGAAGATGATCACGAAACCGGTTGCAGTATAAACAAATTTTGTTTTATTTACATTAATTGTGGAATAGTGCAAGAAAAAACCTAAATATGTTCAGTTCAGTGTTCCACCAAGAACCTATTATCGCAAGCATACAATACTTTGTGAGAATTGGTTTGGTTGGTGATATGGCAATTTCTATGCCAGCCTGGTTGTTTATCTAAGTCTTGCCGCTCAACAACAAAGGTGCTCTGACATGGAGATAAAATAGCCAATTCCCAATTGTAATAAGGAATCTTGCTAAGTCTGCTTCCATCTTTAGCATAAAAATTGAAATTTAAAAAAAATATATATTTTTAACAGATTTTAAATAGTCAAAAAAACTTAATGTCTATTAAAACTAATATCATGATTCAGATTACAGTCTCAGCTTATGGTATTTATTGGACGATAAGCACATAACCGTACCTATATCTTTGTCATTTACCTACATAATCTTTTATTTTATAATATCCTCTAGAGCACTAGCATTATTTGACATACTAGCTTTTGCCAGCGGCTTCGCTCGCGTGAACATAGTTTCTATGACTGTCTTCGAGTGTGCGCAGTGCACAGGCCGCAAGCGGCTCGCGAACGTGGAAGAAAGTAGCGTATATGTTAATCCAGGTCCTAATCTGTCTACCTATCAAATTTCAGCCATATAAGTTCAGTAGTTTTTGCGTGAAAGAGTAACGAACATCCATCCATACATACAAACTTTCACATTTATAATATTAGTAGGATTATGGGTCTTGAATTTATTCTCTGACAAACTAGTTAAATTTTCTGGAATTTTATTGTAGAATCTTATACACTGCCCCACAAATGACTTTTTAACCTTAATCAGTATCGAAAAGGCATCATGGTCACTTACTATCAGGTGAAATAATGCCAAGGGCTTATTACTCACTAGTGTATAAAAATGTACTTTGGATACGGAAGTGATTTAATCCACCAGGCAAATGGTGATTTCACGAGTAATTACAAACGAAAGCGTTGCGCGTGCGTCACCGGGCGCACACAGCAGCAAGCTTTGACCACGGAGATACATAAATAATAAGATTTGCGCTTATATGTAGCGTCGGTGGCTCAACCGGTAACGACTCTGTCCTCCTAACCAGAGGTACCGGGTTCAAATCCGGACGGCCAATGTACCAATGAGTTTTTCGAAATTTACGTACATATACTTACCGATTGCTTTAACGGTGAAGGAAAACATCGTGAGGAAACCTACACACACACCTGCGAAGAAACTCGAAGGTTGTGTGTGAAGTCGACCAACCCGCACTGGGTCCGCGTGATCGACTAAGGCCTGATCGCCCTAATTCAGGGTAGGCTCGAACCCCTCGGTGGGGACGTATATGAGCTGATATGATGACGCTTGTAACTTTTTAACGCTGTCAAAATCCTTACTGATATTGCAAAATATTAAAAAGTGTTTGTTTGTTGCCTCTTCACGCTTCAACTCCTCAACAAATCTGGACGAAATTTGGCATGCGTGCAGCCTGTGTCGTGGAATATGACATAGGCTACTTTTTATTCCGTGAAAATAGCATAATCGATAGAGTTCCTGAGGGAACTGAAAGAAAAGCTCTATTTTTGGTTGATTTTTTTATCATAGCAACGGAGCAACGGATTGTTGTGTTTTGTTCACAGAGATGGTTGAGGAGGTGGGAAATGACATAGACTACTAATTAGTACTTACTTATAGCCCGAGATAGTTCCCAAGTGATCTGGGAATAATAAAAAAAACGCTAAACACGTTAAAAAACCGACTTCCATCCCAACAATTTAATACATTTTACGTTGTTATTTTTGGTTTTTGTTAATTTTCAAAAAAGTACTAAACCGATTTTGATAAAATTTATATGGGACCACACGGCAAGCACTAGCTTTCAAATAAAAAAAGAATCCTAAAAATCGGTCTACCCAGTCAAAAGTTCTGAGGTAACACACATAAAAAAAACATACAGTCGAATTGAGAACCACCTCCTTTTTGGAAGTCGCTTGAAAACATGCGGCTGGCGCACCAATCATCCTCAAAGACATAAAAAACGATGCCCAAAAAAGCTAGTGATTTTATACCGCTCGCGTTGCTAGTTTTTCAACGGCCGTCTTGGCATATATTTTTACAATCACATTCAATTATTAAGTAGCTACTCGTAGCTAAGCTGGAGAACGATGTTTATTATTTATTTATTCACAATTGGTAAGCCCCTTGGCATCATCTCACCTGATGGTAAGTGACGATGATGCCGAAGATGGAAGCGGGCTTACCAAGATTATAATTGTGCATTGTGCTTATAATTAACAGAGTTTTGGATTCGTATCTAGTGGTGGAAAAATATTTTTGAACTTTTTTAACTACAGGTTGATCCTTGTATCAAAATCAGGCTCGTACATTTTTTTAGCAAATTTACAGAAAATAATACCTTTAGCTATATTGTAGCAATACCTGACTGGCTAAAAGGATGCTAATGTTTTTGTGTATGTATTTGTGTTTGTATGTATGTATGTTTATTTTTTAACTACAGGATGATCCCATTTAAATTGTATCAAAATCAGGCTCTTGCATTTTTTTAGCATTTACAGAAAATAATACCTTTAGATATATTGTAGCAATACCTGACTGGCTAAAAGGATGCTAATGTTTTTGTGTATGTGTTTGTGTTTGTATGTATGTATGCATGTATGAATGTATGTTTATTTTTTAACTACAGGTGATCCCAAATAAATTGTATCAAAATCAGGCTCGTGCATTTTATTAGCAAATTTACAGAAAATAATACCTTAAGCTATATTGTAGCAATACCTGACTGGCAAAAAAAGAGGCTAATGTTTTTCGGGTGTGTGTATGTATGCATGTATGAATGAATGTATGTTTCTTTGTATGAGCCTGCAGCCTAAACGACTTGATGGTTTTTGGAGTGGGACGAGTCGTTAGATTTTCCTTGATCCCTGAGTAACATTAGATACATTTTTACCCGGCAGTCCAAAAAAGAGAGGTGATGTGTATATGCAGTAAGATCTTTATTTTTAATTTAATTGCCCGGGGTAATGCGATTTAAGGCTGTTGCTTTAAACGTGTAGTGCTGTCCATTATAAAGTAAATAATGATTTTTATTATTTCAAACTTTAAATATAAGACATTAATAAAATTATTTTAACGTTTGGTTGCCAGGACGTTGAAAGCGGCAAGCGTTCAGTGCCTTTAAGACTTCATTTTCACGACATCATTAATACTTCAAAATACTTTAATTTCACGACTTCGTCTACGAAAGTCCCACACGAGACACGATAACACAACGTCATATTATCTTTCGTAATATCACCTTGGTGTAACGGAAGAGCCGCCAACTTAACACCTTATGTTTCGTAACGCCCCACCGTTGCCAAACTATCGATACGGTTTGCCAATTTAATAGCTGTGTTACCTCTAGTTAGGGAGATTTACTTCTAAATAAAAGATTTGAGTTTTGACTTAAAGAAATGCGTTTTATTTGTATACAAAAGGTATTGTAACAAGGTATGAATGTGGCAATATTGAGAGAGGTTATGAAATTAAAAAAAAATTGAAAGAAAACAGGTATGTGGGTCTAAAATTACTGCAGCTACCTTATTGCACTTACTTGATAATAAATTAGCTAGCTATATCTATGTAGGTTAGATCAGATTATACAAAATAAAGGAAATCTTGTGTTGAGAAACAGCTTAGGACGGGCCGTAGAGGTGGTGTCTTACAGATAGATAGTAGATGTTAGGTATTACAAAAATGTGGCTGGAGAGGCCAGCAGATACAAATTTGGTCTGCAAGATTGATACAGAGTATAAGAGATTTAGCACCGTCCAAAAGGGTTAGATAGATAGTGTGAAGCACATAAATTTTAGGTTGTTCTAGAGAACAAGCAAGGAGCGGGCGCCAGGTGTTTGTGTACACAGGTACACACACCAAAAAGAAAATATTTAAAAGCACAAGAGAAATATTCTGGAGTACACCTTAGTTAGGCTCGCGTCTTCCCGGGTGGAACGCACGGTGTGTGGTCCGGCCGAAGGGCGAAGGTGCGGCAGTCTGCGAGGCAGCGAGGTTCCACGTGGCGGTCTGGCACAGTAGGCGTACTCCGAGGATGGCACACACGATGGCACACAGGGCACACGAGGGCGCACGAGGGTGCACGAGGTACACGGGGGTACACGAGGTACACGAGCCGGTGACAACGTGTCGAGGTTGTTAGCTAGTTTGGAATAGAAAGATTGCGCTATAGACTTGCACGTGTGTAAGGGAGGAATTTAGACTTGGAAACAGGTGGTTTTAAGTACTTACATGTAGAAAATCGAGGATTATCAGGAATGGAGAAGTATGAAGTTTCACTTCCACAGAAAGGAGGGTTGACAGGGCGAGTCACTGTATCACATGAGCAGTCGCGAGTGCGCTGTGAGTATGGAGTCAGATGGTTCCTTTCCTCTCCCAAGGTCAGCATGTGAAAAGACCGAGGGAGGCTTTCTGCTCGTATATAAATGGTCACTCCTAGAATTCTCTAGAGAATTCACTATGTAAAAAAAAGAGAATGGAACGTTCCTGTGACGGTAGTGACTGGTTTCTGGAACGTTCCTTGGGGATGTTTTATTTGGTGAGGTAAGAATTTAGTTTAAGGTTTAAGGATGTAAGAGGAAGTGACGAAATGATAAATCTTTTGTTATATTAAATTATTTGATTTTTTTGGACTAAAAGTTTTGTATGTTTATGAAGGAGTGAGCGCAAGGAATACTGAGTGCAATGAAGCGTAATTTATTTTAAGTGATTGGAGTCGAGTCGATTTGAGATACTAGGTGTATGGGGATTTGCATATTCTGTGGAAGTGTAAGTTGTGTTTTGTGTTAGTAAGAAAATAAAGATATTGTTTATATTTTTGAAAAATAGATTAATTGTAAATTTATTTAATTAGGATTGGCAGTGAGATAAGTGCAATGATAGTTATTATGTTTCAAGATTTGACTAGGAGGAGTTAAAGCGTTGAGTTCTTGGCTAATTTTATTTGAAAATGTAGCGATGTTATTTTGCATCGTTACAATACCCTTTCAGTTAAGGAAAAAAAAAAAGAAAAAAAAAAGAAGCAATAGTTGGGGTTGCTCAGAGGCAATGAGTGTAGAGGAAGGTAGGTAGAGAGCATGAGAGTTTATAGTATAGAGTCGAAAGAAATGGTGAAGTGAAGGAATTTTGTAAGTAGAGTGAGTGTATTGAGAGTTGAGGGATTGGAATAGTAGAAGGGTAGAATAAGTTGTAGAGTAGGTAGTGGAAGAGAAAAGGTGTGTTAGGTATAGAGGCTAAAAGAGTGCTAAGGTATAAAAAGTTTGAAGGTAGAGCAAGAGTATATAGAGTTGAGAGGTAGGAATAGTACGAAGGTGGAAGTAGAGTGGGTGGTGGAGGAGTGAAGGAGTGTTTGGTATAGAGCTAGAAAAGTAGTAGAGTATGAAAAGTTTTGAGGTAGAGCAAGAGTGCATAGAGTTCAGACATTAGAAGATTGTAGAGGTAGGGAAGGATGGGAGGTGTGGGGTATGTAGGGCTGTATATACGGCTACTTATACTACATATAAATAATTTAAATAATAAAGTAAATATACTGTATACATAAACGGTAAAGATAAGTGTTGATGGCATAGGACTAAGCGTGAAGCTCATGGCATGAGAGCCAAAATGCCTTGCCAACGAAGAGTAAGTGTAAAATAAATAGATATTGGTGTAAATAATATGATAAGATAATAATTTATTTGTGTGAGATCGGCATTGGATGAAGCACGAAGCTCATGGCATAGGAGCCAAAGTACCAAGCCGAAAAAGAGAGTGTATAGGATAAAAATATGAAATATAGTGCCGAAGGCATATTTTTACAGAGTCGCGCCGCTCTGAGCAGAAGGCTTTTAGTTTTCTGATGGAGTTACCAGCCGCCCCATATAATAAATATTAATATATAAACTACTATATAAGTATAATAGACATAATAGATAAAGTATGGAAAGGTATAGTGTATATATAAAAATAAATAGGGGTTGAGGGATAGGATGGGAGTAGGTAGAGTTGGGTGGTGGTGAGGGATGTGACAGGAAAATAGGGTAAGGAGAGGTCTGTTAGTCGCCTTTTACGACACGTCAGGGGAGAACGTTAGAGCTATTCTAATCCGGACTCTACACGGTAAAGGGGTAGTAGGATCAGGAAGGATTGGGTTCAGGTTGGGTGGTGGTAAGGAATGTGACAGGAAAATAGGGTAAGGAGAGGTCTGTTAGTCGCCTTTTACGACACGTCAGGGGAGAACGTTAGAGCTATTCTTATCCGGACTCTACACGGTAAGATAAGAGGAATTAGAGTGGGACGGATTTGAGTATGTCCTTAATATGCCACGTACCTAGGTCTTTAGAGGTGTGGAAGTCTTGAAGGATGTATGTGAGGGGAGAGATTTTCTTTTTTATTAGGCATTTTACAAATTTAGGAGCAAGTTTTGCTGTGAAGAATTTAGATGCATCAGAGAGTGGATATTCCCTTTTCCAGACAGTTTGGCCTTCGTTATATTCGATATCGCGCCTATTCTTGTTGTAGTGTATTTTGTACTTAGAATACGCTTTGGCCATTTGTTTGTTAACCTTTAGGAAGATGTCTTTGAGGTGAGGTAGGTTAGTAGTGTAAGAGGACCTGTCGGTGAAGACTATGTCTTCTTCCTTTAAGGGGCATTTAGGATACCAGTCGCCAGAAAGTATCGCTTCACGGCCGTGGTTAAGGAAATAGGGGCTGTATCCTGTCGCTTCACTGACTGCAGTGTTAATGGCGAATTCGATTTTGGAGAGTTCCTCTGCCCATTTCCTGTGGTCCGTGCCGACATAGGAGGCAATGGCGGTCACTACTACTCTGTTGGTTCGTTCAGAGGGGTTGTTTTGGGGAAGGAACCTACAGTTGTAGAAGGAATTAGGGACAGAGTATTTCTCCACTAGTTCCTTCATCAACTTTGAAATATATTGTGGGCCATTATCCATCACTATAGTCTGTGGTATGCCATATTTCAAAAAGATGTTGTTTTCTATGAGATTAACAACAGTTTTAGCTAATGAATTTCTCATTGGGAAAAGGGATGTGTATTTGGTAAAGACGTCGGTAACCACAAGGATGAATTTGTAGCCTTGGTAAGAGCGGGGTAGAGGACCTAGAATGTCTGTAGAGATCATTTGAAATGGGCGTTGAACTTGTTTAGGGTTCTTCATGAGCCCAGGAGGACTTTCGTTGGTGCTCTTGTGTGCTAGGCAGACCTGGCAGTTCTTGAGATGTTTGCGAACGTCTTTATGGAGAGAGGGCCAAAAATAGGATTGAGTGATGCGTTTGAGTGTTTTGAAAATGCCTAGGTGGGCTGATGTGGGATGGTCATGACATTTGGATATAATGTCATGCCGTGATTCAGTAGGGACCACGAGTTTCCATTCACAATCAGCAGAGAGGGGGTTGGAGTTTCTGATTCGTCTATAGAGACGGTTGGAGATTATTCTCCAGTCAGGAAACTTGTTAGGGGATGAGGTGACGTCCTGTACCTTTTTTAGGTACCAGGAGTCTTTAGTAGGAGAGGAGGTTTGAGATGAGTCGTCAGTTGACGTAGAGTTAATGGGGAAGGAGCGTGAGAGTGCATCGGCCAGGGCATTGTCCGATCCCTTACGGTACTCAATTTTTAATTTAAATTGAGATAGCCGGACTGCCCATCTCGCGAGTCTTCCCGTGGGAGATTTGAGGCTAACTAGCCATTTAAGACTACTATGGTCTGTAAGGACTGTAGTAGTGAAGGGAGAGCCTTCGATGTATCCTCTGAATTTTTCAAGGGCGAAGATTAGGGCATTGAGCTCCTTTTCCGTTGTAGAGTGGTTTCTTTCGGCCTTGCTGAGAGAGCGACTGGCGAAAGCAACGGGATGTTCATTGCCCTCGTCGTCTTCCTGGGAGAGGACACATCCTAGGCCCGAGTCAGAGGCGTCAGTGGAGATGATGAATGGCTTGTTAAAGTTGGGTATAGAGAGAATAGGTGAGGATATAAGAAGTTGTTTTATCTCAGTGAAGGCAGTGTGAGCTTCCTGGGAGAAGTGGAAGTGGTGGCCCTTGGGTTGCTTCTTAATCAGTTGGTTTATGGGACTGGTGATTATGGCAAAGTTTTTGATGAAGCGTCTGTACCAAGAGGCCATACCTAGGAACCTTCGTACTTCTTTTTGGTTAGTTGGGACGGGATACTCTAGGATTGACTTTATTTTGTCAGGGTCAGTCCGTAGTCCGAGTCTGTCAACGACGAAGCCTAAAAATTTCAGGGAAGGTCTGCAGAAAACAGATTTTTCAAAGTTTATAGTGAGACCTACTTCTTTGAGTCTTTGTTGGACACGTTTCAGCAGGTTCACGTGTTCCTCAAAGGAGTTGCTGACCAAGATGATGTCATCGATATAGGTAAACAATTGACCGGCAAATTCAGGTCCAAATACCTTATCCATGAGTCTCATCATTCTGGCAGATGCATTGACGAGCCCAAAGGGCATGCGGCAGAATTGGAAGGCTCCAAGACCAGGAATAGAGAAGCTGGTCTTTTCTCGTGACTCAGGGTGAAGGTTAATCTGGAAAAACGCTGATTTGAGATCGATTGAGGTTAGAAATTTGGCGTTGTTAAGAGAGTCCAGAATGTCTTGGATACGAGGCATTGGGTAGGAGTCGATTTTTGTAATGCTGTTAAGTTTCCTGCTGTCCAGGCATATTCTTAATTCGCCATTGGGTTTTGGGACGACTAAAAGGGGGGAGTTCCAAGGTGAATTGCTTTTTTCAATGATGCCTAGGTTTAGCATATCATTGATTTCGGTTTCTACCCGCTGCTTGTAGTGGACGGGGATGGGGTAGTATTTTTGTTTCACTGGAGGGTGATCTCCAGTGTCTATAACATGTTCCTCGAGGGGAGAAAGGCCTAATTTGTCTGGAGTTGCAGAGATAGTTTTGAAGCTATGAATGATAGAGTCGATGGTCGATTTTTGGTCAGCAGATAAGTCGTCATATGTGTGTATGTGTTTTTGGTCATCCAAAAGAGAGTTAAAGTTTTGAGTCGGGTTTGAGTGGGAGTTGTAGTTGAGGATGTCGTGACATAAGTTGAAGGTTCTAAGGAAGTCAACACCTAAGATGATAGGAGAATTGATGTCAGAACAGATCTGAAAATCAATTAATTTTAGGATGCCGTTGAATGTGATTGGTAGAGTTACGGATCCTAGAATGTAGAGTTTGGCGTTGTTGCCAACTCTTAGTGTTTTAGAGGAGGGTTGTGGGAGAACGTGCAAGCCTAAACTTTTGAGCGTGTCAAGCGCATCCCTATGTATTATGGAAAGAGATGCACCGGAGTCGGCCAAAGCTGAACATTCAGTCCCCAAAATGTTCACTTTTATGAACGCTCTGTTGTCAGGCGAAGTTGTCTCAAAAAGCGCAGATGCTTTGTGGTTGGACAGAAAGTTTTTTAGGAAGGAAAGATGTTGTTGCCATTCCAGGTCAGTAGTGTGTGGAGTAGAGTATATTTTGTTTGAGGTAGAAGAACAGACTACTGACCTGTTGTTCAGTTTTTTGAACAACAGTTACGGGTGAGGACATTAGGTTTTTTACATTTGAAACAGATAGGGGTGTTATATACCGGACATTTAGTGTAGTGGTGGTTGCCACTGCACTTTAGGCAGGTAAGATTAGGGGGTTGGTTTTGTGAAACCGCAGAGATGTTACCAGGAGAAGATTTGGGTTTAGAATGAGAAGAGTCAAAATTTCTTTGAAGGGGTTTTGATGAAAAGCCAGGTACGAGAGGAGTAGTGCCTGAGTTTAGTGCACCTCTGTTTTCGCACCTGTATTTTGCGATATCTAGTTTTGCGCAAACTGATTTTAGTTCAGCAATGTTAGCGATGTCATGCAGGGCTAGCTTTGCTATGTAGAAAGGATGCATGTTAGAAGAGATGATGCTGAGTTTATCAGCTTCAGATAGGGGGGAGGAGAGTTTGGACATTTCATATAGCATAAGGTTAATAAAACATTTAATATCCTCCGACTTCTCTTGCAGGCGACCTTTTATTTGCAAGAGAAGTCGTCTGTCGTAGTCGACTGGGAGGAACTCTTGTTTGAGGTCATTGTAGAGTTGAGATAGTGATGTGATATTAACCTTATAGCTACGGAACCAAATGAGAGCATCGCCTGTAAGTAGGTGTGAGAAATTATATAGGATTTCAGCATCAGAGGCTGAGCAAGAAGAGGAGAGTTCCTGTACTTTATTGATAAATTCTAGGACACAGGTATGACCATCAAATGAGATTCCCCACTTCAGCATTGCGGAGTTTCTAGAAGGGGAGTATGTGTGAGAGGTAGGGGGGATGGGGAGAGATATTTCCTCAGACGTGGTGTTTTGTGTCGTCCCATTTCTGCCGTTCTGATGAACGTCTGGGCTGTGGCCTTTGTCATCAGCGGAAAGTGGTCTGGAGGGAGATGGATCTCTACTGGGGATGGTGTGGAGAATGCTGAAGCGGAGAGCATATGCCTGGTCCAGAAGAGACAATTTTGATGTCCTATGTTCTCTGGATTCGGCAAGTATTTTATGAGTCCTATTTAAGAGGTGAGACAACCTGGCCTGACATTTGCTTTTTTGGAGAGAGGTTGTGATTTTATGGTCTGTCAGGTTGGCCAACTTAGCGGTGCATACCTGCAGTTCCTTAGCCACATCGAGGGTGGCAATAAAGTTGTCCTCGACAAGTGTGTCAGCCGGCTCGGGATTGTGTTCAAGAAGTTGCCACAGCGAAGCCGCTGAGGCGCCGATGTCGAACTCGATGCCTCGCAGACCGAGCTCATACACGACTTCGTCCTTCAGCAGTCCCTCGAACACAGAGCGTTCCATCCTGGAATTGAGATGAAAGACGGATGAGAAGGAGACAAAAAAATTTTGCAAGGGTTTAGTGACCTATAGGTAAGCTAGCTGCAATAATATTATAGTTGCAAAAGAACGTTGGGCGCTAAAATGTTACCTCTAGTTAGGGAGATTTACTTCTAAATAAAAGATTTGAGTTTTGACTTAAAGAAATGCGTTTTATTTGTATACAAAAGGTATTGTAACAAGGTATGAATGTGGCAATATTGAGAGAGGTTATGAAATTAAAAAAAAATTGAAAGAAAACAGGTATGTGGGTCTAAAATTACTGCAGCTACCTTATTGCACTTACTTGATAATAAATTAGCTAGCTATATCTATGTAGGTTAGATCAGATTATACAAAATAAAGGAAATCTTGTGTTGAGAAACAGCTTAGGACGGGCCGTAGAGGTGGTGTCTTACAGATAGATAGTAGATGTTAGGTATTACAAAAATGTGGCTGGAGAGGCCAGCAGATACAAATTTGGTCTGCAAGATTGATACAGAGTATAAGAGATTTAGCACCGTCCAAAAGGGTTAGATAGATAGTGTGAAGCACATAAATTTTAGGTTGTTCTAGAGAACAAGCAAGGAGCGGGCGCCAGGTGTTTGTGTACACAGGTACACACACCAAAAAGAAAATATTTAAAAGCACAAGAGAAATATTCTGGAGTACACCTTAGTTAGGCTCGCGTCTTCCCGGGTGGAACGCACGGTGTGTGGTCCGGCCGAAGGGCGAAGGTGCGGCAGTCTGCGAGGCAGCGAGGTTCCACGTGGCGGTCTGGCACAGTAGGCGTACTCCGAGGATGGCACACACGATGGCACACAGGGCACACGAGGGCGCACGAGGGTGCACGAGGTACACGGGGGTACACGAGGTACACGAGCCGGTGACAACGTGTCGAGGTTGTTAGCTAGTTTGGAATAGAAAGATTGCGCTATAGACTTGCACGTGTGTAAGGGAGGAATTTAGACTTGGAAACAGGTGGTTTTAAGTACTTACATGTAGAAAATCGAGGATTATCAGGAATGGAGAAGTATGAAGTTTCACTTCCACAGAAAGGAGGGTTGACAGGGCGAGTCACTGTATCACATGAGCAGTCGCGAGTGCGCTGTGAGTATGGAGTCAGATGGTTCCTTTCCTCTCCCAAGGTCAGCATGTGAAAAGACCGAGGGAGGCTTTCTGCTCGTATATAAATGGTCACTCCTAGAATTCTCTAGAGAATTCACTATGTAAAAAAAAGAGAATGGAACGTTCCTGTGACGGTAGTGACTGGTTTCTGGAACGTTCCTTGGGGATGTTTTATTTGGTGAGGTAAGAATTTAGTTTAAGGTTTAAGGATGTAAGAGGAAGTGACGAAATGATAAATCTTTTGTTATATTAAATTATTTGATTTTTTTGGACTAAAAGTTTTGTATGTTTATGAAGGAGTGAGCGCAAGGAATACTGAGTGCAATGAAGCGTAATTTATTTTAAGTGATTGGAGTCGAGTCGATTTGAGATACTAGGTGTATGGGGATTTGCATATTCTGTGGAAGTGTAAGTTGTGTTTTGTGTTAGTAAGAAAATAAAGATATTGTTTATATTTTTGAAAAATAGATTAATTGTAAATTTATTTAATTAGGATTGGCAGTGAGATAAGTGCAATGATAGTTATTATGTTTCAAGATTTGACTAGGAGGAGTTAAAGCGTTGAGTTCTTGGCTAATTTTATTTGAAAATGTAGCGATGTTATTTTGCATCGTTACAGCTGTTATTGAATTCAGAACCTCGTCCTGTGAGGATTTGAGGTTCCCGGTTTCGCAAATGATAGCTGTTGTGTGTGCACTTGTGTAATGAACTCGCCTCAGAATAGACTGACTGCTAGTCATTTGGACAAAAAGCGTCGGTGGCTCAACCGGTAACGTCTCGGTCCATCTAACCAGAATCTGGACGGTCTATGTAACAATGAGTTTTTCAAAAACTTACGTACATATACTTACCGATTGCTTTAACGGTGAAGGAAAACATCGTGGGAAAATCTGCACACGCCTGCGAAGAAACTCGAAGGTTGTGTGTGAAGTCTACCAACCCGCACTGGGCCCGCGTGGTCGACTAAGGCCTAATCGCCCTGATTCAGGGTAGGCTCGAATATGAGCTGATATAATAAAAATAATAATAATAGTCATTTGAGTTACTTTTTATCCGACTTCCAAAAAGGAGGAGGTTCTCAATTCGACAGTATTTTTTTAGGGCTCCTGACACCCAACGGCTAAGCCTCCGCTGTCTGTCCGTCCGTCAGCGGGCTGTTCATGAACCGTAATAGGTAGACAGTTGAAATTTTCACAGAATGTTTATTTCTGTTGCCGCTATAACAACAAATATTAAAATTTAGAAAAAAATAAAAAATAGGGAGGTCTCCATACAAAAAACGGAAGAATTTTTTATTTAGTTCTATCGTAAAAACGGTAATACATACAGGTGTAAAACGTGGTGTGATTATAGTACCATATACTGAAGTAAAAAACAAATAATAAAAATTAGCCAAGTGTGAGTTGTACTCGTGCTAAGGAGTCCGAACTGAATGACAAAAAAGCATATTTTGTGGCTCGCGTTGATGTCTTTTGTTTAAAATGTGAATAGGTATCATTTTCATTATGCTATGTAGTTGTGTGGTCAGGTATGGTGGTACGGAACCCTCGAAGTGCTAGTTGGACTCGCTCTTGGCCGGTTTTTTATATGTTTATTACGCGATATCTTCGCAGTGTGATAACCAATTTCCATGATTTTTTTTAATCGATAGGGTTGCTTTTATGCATCGGAAGACGTAGCATAGGCAGGCCACCCACACCGTGGACCGACGACCTGGTGAAGGTCGCGGGAAGCCGCTGGATGCGGGCAGCGCAGGACCGGTCGTCGTGGAAATCTGTGGGTGAGGCCTTTGTCCAGCAATGGACGTCTTTCGGCTGATATTATTATTGAGGGTATACTTCCAAGTTGGTCCCGTATAAATTTTATCAAAATCGGTTCAGTATTTTTTCAAGGATACTAACCAAAATAGTTATTGTTATCAGCTGTCAAAAACTACATTTTGTTTTAAAAATGTATGAAATAGGAATGTATGACGTCATAGTTTATCAGCGTCGTTGAGGTACACTCGTTTCGTGAATATCATTTATTTGAAAATTTAAGAACTGATGGAGAACAATACGATTAAGGTTTTAGATTTCAGGAGTAGGGAAATTTAGGAAAGTATCCTTCATCATATCATCATCATCATATCAGCCGAAGGAAGTCCACTGCTGGACATAGGCCTCCCCCAAGGATCTCCACGACGACCGGTTCTGCGCTGCCCGCATCCAGCGGCTTCCCGCGACCTTCACCAGGTCATCGGTCCACCGAGTGGGAGGCCTGCCTACACTACGCTTTCCGGTGCGTGGTCGCCACTCGAGAACTTTACTACCCAAACGGCCATCTGTTCTACGAGCAATGTGCCCCGCCCACTGCCACTTAAGTTTAGCAATTCTGAGAGCTATGTCGGTTACTTTGGTTCTCTTACGGATCTCCTCGTTTCTGATTCGATCACGCAGAGAAACTCCGAGCATAGCACGCTCCATTGCCCTTTGGGTGACCTTGAGCCTTCTTATGAGGCCCATAGTAAGCGACCATGTCTCAGTTCCGTACGTCATCACTGGCAACACACATTGGTCGAAGACCTTGGCCTTAAGACACTGCGGTATCTGGGACGTAAAGATATTGCGAAGGAAAGTGTCCTTACTAATATTAAAAATGTGAAAATGTATTTGTTTGTTACCTTTTCACGCTTCGACATCTCGACCAATCTTGATGAAATTTGGCATGCAGGTAGCCATGTATCATTGGGGAGGCTACTTTCTATCCCGTGAAAATTGCATAATCCGATGCAGTTCCTGACGGAACTAAAAATTCTCTTTTTTGGTTAATTTCTTTAACATCGCAAAGGAACAACAGATTGCTGTGTTTTTTTGCACAGAGATGGTGGAGGAGGTGGGAAATGACATGATTTGATAATTGGTATATCCTGATATAGTTCACGAGGGATCTGGAGAAAACTCATGTCCACGCTCGCGAGTCGCTTGCAGCTCGCGCACCACTCACCCTCGAAGACAATCATAAAAACGATGTCCACGCGGGTGAGCCGCGGGCAAAAGCGAGTATTTCATAATTTAGTTTTGATACAACCCCATTTAGAATCAAGATACAGGCGCTTAATTGATTGGAGAATTTTCATCAGAATGGCCAATTGCCAAAAAATGCGGGAGAGGCCTCAGCGCTCAGCCGTTGCGACTTGTATATTTTTAAATACCAAGGCCACATTCCATTTGTGACCTTACAATGAGGCTTGTAATGTAATATTAATATTTAGTTGACTAATTACTTTACTAGGTACCTAAACACATGAAAATAATCATGTAGAAATAGTTATTTATGGTACAAGGGTGGTAAAAAGGTCAATAACTAACAATAAATAACAAAATAATTTTCTTTTACACCCATGTATCATACAGCGTTTTTCAATACAGTTGTAAAAAAACCGGTAAAATAAAAAATTACCGTGACAGAAAAACAAAATACATGGGTATATACCTATCAAAGTTTCGGCAACCAAAGTTGATTTTACGCGACTTGTGTTTTGTGCTCACTTTGTTTTTTCTTATAGTATATTTTTATTTTACATCTATATTAACTATTTATAATTTTATTTGTTTTCACAACTAAAACATCTCAATTCAGTTTATCGAAAGTTGCGCCATATTTTAGCTAGCACACGTACGCATTCGTAAGCTGTTTTTTATATTAACATAAATAGAATATTATCATATAGCTTCACCAGGTCATCGGTCCACCGAGTGGGAGGCCTGTCTACACTACGCTTTCCGGTGCGTGGTCGTCATCTTTGGTTACATTATATTTTTTATTTGCTAAAATGTCTTGTTCCTCCGAACTAGAAAAAAAAATATGGTAAAGAAAATTTTGCGCACACTTGACTTTTGTTAGAAGCTTTTATTGTCATATGCATGCAAAATTTCATCTCAATTGGAAACCGGGAACTGTTTTTTTTTAATTTACAATTGGTAAATCCTTCGCATCATCTCACCTGATGGTAAGTGACGATGGAAGCGGGCTTACCAAAATTCCCCAACACAATGAAGACCTGGCTATCTTATCTTCAAGCCGGAACACATCCATGTTGTTAACACTGATGTTTGGAGGCAAGACTTAGATAAGATGGTGGTAGCTAGCCAGGCGGGCTTGGAAAATGCCCTACCACCAACCAAACCGAGTCTTACAAGTTGACCACACCGGGAATCGAAACCGCGACCTCCTGGTGTGAAGCGAATGGACTGAACATTACGCCACGGAGGCAGTCGAGGCGGGTCAAATTTAACTTGCAAGATTTCATAACAGACACCACCGGGACAGGTGAAACTAAATAAAAGCTTGTAAAAAACCATCAGAAAAGCCTACATTGGGTGATGTTTGAACGAACATATCACTAGAACACAATTATATTATTTGCATTTACTCCACTGCTCAAAAGCGAAAATATGTTTTTTTTGTGTATTTATATACGAGTATTAGATTAGATTAGATTTATTTATTTCATATTTTCAATGTCATATTACAATAAAGCTTATTAAATAATTAGTCAAAGGATAATAATATGATCGTCAGAATAGTAATAAATTATAAAAGTATAAATGTCAAACATTAAAAGATAATCAAAAGAAAATAAAAAATAAAAAACACATTGATAACAATGTCAAAATAGTGTAAAAATAATGTCAAGAAATATGTTATATATCAAAATAAATCAATTAAAAATTAAATGAACTATGTCAATATACCAATGTTACACAAATTAAAATTTCGTATTAATATATTCATTTACAGAATAAATTTCGTTATCCAACAAAAGGTTCGTCAGTTGGAGTATGTACTGTAATGTCTGTTTCTGTGGCTGAACCTGTAGCATAAACGGCTTGATGAATTTGGCACTGCGAGGTGTCGTTGGGTTTGCCTTGATCCCTTGAATTACGAAATAACAAGTATCTTATCTGTGTCTTGAGTGACATAGGATACCTTTTTACCTGACTGGCCAAAAAAGAGGAGTAATTGTTTTTTATGCAGTCAGGTTTTTAATTTAATTTGTTAGGTTATTAAATTAAAGAAAACTTGGAATCTATAGGACGTGGTCCAGGAATGGAAAGACGTATCCATAGTCTACTTCAAATAACAAGGCCAAATTCCTCGTAAGAGTTAACAATGAGGACTGTAATGTCAATCTTTTGTTGTCTATTTATTTTATTACTTAAACTGAAGATCTGTGGCAAAAAGAATTAGTCAACTTTGACCTGAAAAAAAACGATAGGTTATATTAGTGCCTCTATAAATTGTTGTACTTATATCTTTTGTTATCATCTAATAACAGTCTAATAAAAGCGTCGGTGGCTCAACTGGTAACGACTCGGTCCATCTAACCAGAGGTACCGGCTTCAAATCTGGACGGCCAATGTACCAATGAGTTTTTCAAAAACTTACGTACATACTTACCGATTGCTTTAACGATGAAGGAAAAACATCGTGAGGAAACCTGCACACGCCTGCGAAGAAACTCGAAGGTTGTGTGTGAAGTCGACCAACCCGCACTGGGCCCGCGTGGTCGACTAAGGCCTAACCGCCCTGATTCAGGGTAGGCTCGAGCCCCTCGGTGGGGACGTACATGAGCTGTAATGATGAATAACAGTCTCAAGTGGAATTAAGCCTTAAAATGCCTTGAAATCGAACCAAATAAATTGTGGAAAATAAAAAGATCCTGTTATTTATTACACCAACCAAAAGGGTCAATAAAAAGCGTTTTTGTGACATTCTGTCGATGTTATGACAAATAATTAATAATTTTTAGTTTTATAAGCCCGATCCCTTTCTACGTCAAGTCTTTTCTTTTATGGTGCCTATATCTATTAGACTGTAAATCTATGTGTATGAGCAGCTAAAACGACTCTTGCGCAGACGTCAACAACACCAGTATCCGTCTCATGATTGGTTCATTCGAATTCCGAACGCGAGCCGCGTAGCAACGACCCGCGTACAGTCAGCATCGGTATTGCGTGAGTACGTCCGTGTAAGTGACCTTAAGGTCAGGTTTTTCGATGCTCATCATGTGCGCCTCTAGCTACCATAGCCGCCTCCGTGGCGTAATCGTTAAGTCCAAGCTTCATATCAGGAGGTCGCGGGTTCGATTGGAAGACTCGATTTTGTTGGTGGAAGGGCATTTTCTAAACCCGCCTGGATAGCTTCCACTATCTTATCGAAGTCTTGCCCCCCAAACATCAATGTCAACAGCATTGATGTGTACTGGCTTGAAGATAAGATAGCCAGTTCCCAATTGCATTGGGGAATCTTGGTAAGTCCGCTCCCACCTTCGGCATCATCGCACTTACTATCAGGTGAGGTGATTCAAGGTATTTATTCAAAA
The DNA here is from genome assembly GCA_947284805.1 of Coleophora flavipennella. Taxonomy (NCBI): domain Eukaryota; kingdom Metazoa; phylum Arthropoda; class Insecta; order Lepidoptera; family Coleophoridae; genus Coleophora; species Coleophora flavipennella. The sequence goes on from OX369253.1 coordinate 2,331,830, forward strand.
TAGGTGCAAATTGCACTCTTTCTGGTAGTCATAAAATAATAATTACAGAAAATTTTCATTTGTGAAAAATCAATAAATAAACAATCATTAGTTAATAACGTCAAAATTCAATCTACAATCATGTCATTAGAACATGAAAACAATATGACACGAAAAGTTATACATGAAAATCATTGAATGTCATTGATACCTTTGACAAGAGTAGGCCAGTTCACATGGACAGCACCCGGTCAGGAGTATAACGCGAGAGTCAGCCATCGCTCCTATCAACCATATTAAAGGGAAAGGAACGATGATGTCAGGGGATTACCTCCAGCTGATATTGAGCAGATCTATCTCACAATTGTGAACAGTACTCCGTACATGATTGGACCTGTGCATGCTTTAGGGCAAGAAGCTGTCCGGTGTGAACTTTTCGTAGTGTTATTTAGATAGTGTTTATTAGATAGAACGCCCAGATTCATTGTGGAAAATTTTGCCTTGGATTAAATGTATCTGCCGAAATTAAGATTAGGTGTTAAATCAACGCCGATGAGTTAAAATTGTATCTGGATTCCGGAGAGTTGGAGTCAAGGTGTAGAGACTCCTTTTGGCGGAAAAAATGGGGCGTGGCCTGTGACGGCTACTTAACTTTGGAGATCGTGAATCTAATCGTGAATTTAATGCCATAATTATTATAATTGTATGTTGTTTTTTTCATTATTATTCACAATTGGTAAAGCCCTTGGCATCATCTCTCATTTTCGAAAATCCTTAAATTTTTTGGTACAAGCTTTGATAGGGAAAAATGATTATTTTTTTTATGCTTTAATAAAAGCTCATTTATATTTAATTCTCATTTTTTTAATATTTTTTTTTCACAAACAATGTACATTGTATTTTGTATTTATATAAGATGTAATATATGAGACGGTATACAAAAAAATAGCCAAGATATAAGTCATTAAAGATTTATTTATATCTCTTTCTAGCAATAGAATGTAGCATAGAGTTTATATGGACCATGTGTTTTATGTCGTCACATTTACATATCGGATCTCTCTGTCTAATTAGTAGTTGAAAATGCTTATATCTTCTGTATTTCTTGGCCGATTTAAATTTTCATTTTACTTTTTGACATTGTTTTTACGTAATTTTCATATTTTGTTAAGAAATGCTATAAAAAATTTGTACCCTATTTGAAAATAGTTTTAATTATTTCGTATTCTTTTCAACAAACATTTTTATTTGACACCATATCGTGGGGGTGCATAAAAATAACCTGTTCTTCATCTTTGGGAGTCCGCCATACTGGATTTAGAATGACGTCACTTAGCTAACCATGCATTGTTCTAACGTGTATGCAAAGCTTCTGCTCAATAGGAAACCGGGAAGTGGTTCTAATTTAACATTTGGTGGAACATTGTATCACACATATTGGTATTGGTCTGCCTGAAGGAAGATGGTGTTCGAAACCGGTCGCTGACAAATTATAAATGCAGTTTTATTTGTTTAATGTGGAATAAGCGTTTATATATACCAATATGTGTAATATTAGTAAGCATTAAGTATTCGCGTTGCGGGCATTCAATATTACCAAGCAGACTGTACCTGTGACGTCACCGTCATACGTACACGCTGGTAGCTGTGGCCGCTTGCATCCAACTCCAAGGTTTTGTTTAACTACTTGTTTGAGCAACGAGTATGCTGTAAGTGTATGCTATACTTTGTGCAGGTATACTGATATATCCTCTTCACTTGGCCTACAGGAAAATCCTGCCACGTTGGTACTGTATACTTGCATCAATTTCAAGGATTTTTTGGAAGAAAAACTTCTTTACGCACGCTTGACTTGGGGGAGTAAGCTGGTGGATGGGTGACGAGAACGTTACGGAAGTGTGTTCGGGCGAGGCGAGCAAAAGTTGAGAGGGATATATAAATAAGTGAAGATAGAAAGAGAGATACTATTTATTTTTGTTAACCAACAAAATCGGTTGTTAGGGCCACGATATGGGTTTTCAAAACAATCAAAACAAACACATAAGATAAAAAATATTTGATAATTTTCAGAGGATAATAAAACTCTTTTCATAAACTGTCTATATGAAAAATTTGAAGACTAAGTATTTACTTCATACATATAGATTATAGATGGAGCTACAGAAGTTTTACTTCAGTCGTGTGGTCTAAAGCACACTCATATTTAATTTAAATCCACATTTGGTAAGCCCTTGGCATCATCTCACCTGATAGTAAATGACGATGATGCCGAAGATAGAAACGTGCTTATCAAGATTCTCCAAAGCAATGAGGAACAGGCTATCTTATCTTTAAGCCGGAACAGATCAATACGTTGTCGGTGGCGTAATGGCGAGGGCCGCTACCTCCTGTCCGGGAGGTCGTGGTTCGAATCTTGCCACGTACCAATGTGTTTTCGAATTTCTATTTCATATATACGTTTATCCGACGTTCTTACGGTGAAGGAAAACATCGTGAGGAAACCTGCACACGCCTGCGAAGAAACTCGAAGGTGTTGTGTGAAGTCGACCAACCCGCACTGGGCCCGCGTGGTAGACTAAGGCCCGATCGCCCTAATTCAGAGTCGGCTCGAGCCCGTCGGTGGGGATGTATATGAGCTGATATGATGATAATATCAATGCGGTTAACTTTGATGCTTCGCAACAAAACTTAGATAAGATGGTGTTAGCTAGCCAGGGGGGCTTAGAAAATGCCCTTCCACCAACCAAACCGAGTCATACATAGTTAGACTCCGTCGGGAATCGAACCTGCTACCTCCTGATGTGAAGCTAATGAACTTAACCACTACGCCACGGAGGCGGTTAAGGATGCATAAATTAAAATAAGCGCGAGGTGAATTATTATAGCATTTAAAGTTAGTTAACATCCAACACGTGTTCATAATTTCAGGTTTCTTTAATTAATTGACTTAGTTAAAAAAACTGGCCAAGCGCGAGTAAGAACCGTACACAAAGGGTTCCGTACCATCATACTAGATGGCGTTAGTTTCTTCGTGTTTAAAAAAAAAAAAAAATTTGTATGGAGAACCCCTTACTTTTTCACTTTTTCTTATTTTTAGTACTTGTTGTTATGGCGGCAACAGAAATATATCATCTGTGAAAATTTCAACCGTGTAGTTATCACGTTCATGATATACAGCCTGGTGACAGACGGACGGACAGTGAAGTCAGTACTAATAGGGTCCCGTTTTTACCATTTGGACACGAAACCCTAAAAATATAAGGCATTTTTTTGTTTTTTTAAAACATTTGACTATATATTTTTTTAATCACTGGTTATTTAAAATGACCTTTCAAATGTTAAAAAGTGATGACGTCACAGGTGTAAATACTGTAAATAAACAGCCCAAATACTAATCAAGCGACTTCCAAAAAGGAGGAGGTTCTCAATTCAACTGTATGTTTTTTTTATTTGTGTTACCTCAGAAATTTTGACTGGGTGAACCGATTTTTGTAATTATTTTTTTACTAGCTGTTTCCCGCGGCTTCACCCGCGTGGACCACGTTTCTATGACTTTTCGAGGGTGCGCAGTGCGCGAGCCGCAAGCGGCTCGCGAGCGTGGTAAAAAGTAGCCTATGTCTTAATCCGGGTCCTAATCTGTCTACCTACCAAATTTCAGCCAAATCCGTTCAGTAGTTTTTGCGGGAAAGCGTAACAGACAGACAGAGTTACTTTCGCATTTATAATATTAGTTTTTTATTTGAAAGCTAGTGTGGTCCCATATAAGTTTTATCAAAATCGGTGTAGTACTTTATTAGAAAATTAACAAAAACCAAAAATAATAATGCAAAAATATACTAAGTTGTTGCGATGGAAGTCGGTTTTTTAACGTGTTTAGCGTTTTTTTTCTTTTCTTTTTTTTGTTTGACAATTATGAAACGAATTTAGTCAATTAATGTGATTAAATGGCTTTTCAAAAAGACGTAATTAATTCGTTATGTTTTTTTGTATGTTTTCTATACGTGATATCTTGGCAGATTGTGAACCGATTTTCATGATTCTTTTTTTATTTGATAGGGTATACTCAAAAGTTACCCTGACGTTTTATCAAAATCGGTGTAGAACTATGTAGAACATTTTTAAAAAATTGATTAGGAAAAAATGTACTAAGTTGTTGTGATGGAAGCCGTTTTTTGGGGGTTCCGTACCCAAAGGATATAAACGGGACCCTATTACTAAGACTCCGCTGTCCGTCCGTCCGTCTGTCTGTCTATCTGTCCGTCTGTTACCATGCTGTATTTCATGAACCGTGATAACTAGACAGTTGAAATTTTCACAGATGATGTGTTACTGTTGCCACTATAACAACAAATACTAAAAATAAGAAAAAGTGGAAAAATAAGGCAGGTCTCCGTACAAAAAATGAGTTTTTTTTTAAACATAAGGAAACTAATACTAAAAATTTGAAAAAGTGAACATAAGATGACTATCAGAAAGAGTGTAATTTACAACTAATTTGAATAAATACCTTGAATCTTGAATCTTCGTCGGTGGAAGGGTATTTTCCAAGCCCGCCCGGCCAGCTACCACCATTTTATCTAAGTCTTGCCGCCATACATCAATGCTAACAACATTGATGTGTTCCGGCTTGAATATAAGATAGCCAAAAACAAAATGGGAAATCTTGTTAAGCCCACTTCCTTCTTCGGCATCATGTTCACTTACCATCAGGTTAGACGATGCCAAGGGCTTACCACTTGTGATAAAAAAAATGTGTGCGGTGCGAAGCCGCAGTGGGTCACAAATAGGCAGACAGACAGTGCTGACAGAAACGATTTCAAATCCACAATATTAGTTAATAAGTTTTTCTGAAACGAACTTTTACAAAACTTAAATTCCATAGTTACAAACATCGTCAAACTCGTTGGCACAAGGTTACCCACGTTGGAATAAGAGCTGTAATGTTTTGCGTCACCGGCCACTCGGCCAGTTCCTCAGAGGCCGGGTTTTTGATTAAAATACAATTTCTTGTGTGTCTGTTGTATAACATTTGTGAATAGTGACAAGACGAAGATCACTAAAAGTAACAATAATAATAATAAGGCAAACTGATAGCTTTTAGGTCCTGATATCGTGCTAATGGATCGGGCGCAGTCAAGGGTGTTTTTGGTTGATATCACTATTCCATATGATGAAAACCTCGTGCATGCTGACGCCGATAAAAGGACCAAGTACCTGGACCTGGCACACGAGGTTACTGATATGTGGCGAGTGGAACCCACCGAAATCATCCCCGTAGTCCTATCCGTGAACGGGCTAATTCCAGCTGACCTTGAACGTCACCTAAGGCGGCTGGATCTCCGAGGCAGACCAATAATTGCAGCAATGCAGAAAGCAGTCCTCCTCGATAATGCCCGGATAGTTCGACGCTTTCTCTCCCAGCCGCGCTGAACTCCAGCCGACTGTGTTTCCGCTGGAGGTGCTCCTGCCACTTTGCCTCGTGCCAAGTGAGCAGAGTAGCTTAGGTTTATATATTGAGATGATAATAACCGTGCAGGCTGATGTCGATAAAAGGACCAAGTACCTGGACCTGGCGCACGAGGCGCGTAGCTATATAGTGAAATCCACCGAAATCATCCCTGTAGTCCTATCCGTGAACGGGATAATTTTAGCCGACCTTGAACGTCACCTAAGGCGGCTAGAACTCCTCCTCGACAACTCCCCGTCGCACTGAACTCCAGCCGACTGTGCTTCCGCTGGAGGTGCTCCTGCCACTTCGCCTCGTGCCAAGTGAGCAGAGTAGCTTAAATTTTATATAAGGTGTAACAAAATTAGCTGAAACTATTTTAACTGGTGCTTCTACCCATGAAACTGAACAACTTTCCCCATGGAACCCATAGTCAAATCTCAAAAAAATTTGTGAACTTCCCATACTAAATTGGCTGGTCAGCTGATCGAGGTAGTATGGGAGAGTCAAATTTTTTTTTGCGATTTGACTATGGGTTTCATGGGGAAAGTTGTTCAGTTTCATGGGTAGGTTAAAATAGTTTCAGCTAATTTTGTTACACCATATTGAAATAATAATAATATACCCACACATACACACACAACATACACACAAACACATACACACATATACACAAGCTTGCACTTGCTCATGTAACTAAACTTAATTTAAGTAATTAATGAACAAAAGATTTTGTAATTTAATTGATACTTGCCTATTTAACTGCTATATTGTTCACTTTTGCACGACTTATACTGTTTAGGTAATGTTCCTGAAAATCTGTAAAGGCCTATCATAAAAATCTGTACTGTTTTTAATATTACTATAATTTAAGGCTGTTGATTTTCCTTAATAAATAAAATAAAATAAAATAAATAAATAGGTCTTTACCTGTGAAATTGCCGATTCAGTTTTAGAAATTCAATGCCAATTTTTATTGAAAATAAAAAAGTTACTGTTTTTTATTATTGACCTTATAATGGGTGACACTACTTTTGGTCTTTTATTAGTAACTAGTGGCATGTATTTCATGTTCCAATCCCCGGAGCTATGTACCATTGAATGGAACAAAGGCGTTTTCAGAAGGTCAGATGGGGAAATTTTTTAGACTATTTAATTTTCTTGAAGGTTCCTGAAAGTGACGAAATCTTATGCGGGATATTCCCAAATATGACATTAGTAACATAGTAGAATTAAAATCTACTATGCTAGTAACGAACAAACTGCTGCGATAACTCTAGAGCTTTTAAGTTAAAAATGTGTATTTTTTGCATTAATAAAGGCGATTTTTTCAGTTGAAAAAACCCAACTTCATGGGGTTAATCCGCCGTGCTCTCAAAATATCTAAACAATAGGCATTTGTTTACCACCATTTAATTTCTAATAGTCTAATGCTATTTTAAGAATAAATTTTGTTTTAATAACTATTGTTCTTAATATAAATTTTTATTATTAAACTTTTTTATACGATCGCCAATTTCATAGGTAAAGACCTAATATAATGATACAATACGTTTTGAGTCAATTTGATTTTTGAAATAAAAATGTTTTATTTTTTCAAGTAATTTAGTAGACAAATAAAAAAGTGTATCTCGTTTTCTTCCGTAGGTGGGCGTTAAGGCCTTAAGATGGGTCAAATGACAATATTCAATTTAATTTATTGAAAGACTGTGTAAAGCTATCACTGTGGAAAAAATATATAATATACTTCACACTAATATTATAAAGGCGAAAGTTTTGAGTGTGTATATTTGTTACTTCTTCACGCAAAAACTACTGAACGGATCTGGCTGAAATTTGGTAGGTAGACAGATTAGGACCTGGATTAACACATATGCACACCTTCGAAAAGTCATAGAAACGTTGTCCACGCGGGTGAAGCCGTCGGAAACAGGTAGTAAAGTAATAAAATACTAATTTAATTTAATACAATTTTACAAATATTTCCACTTTTGATGTAAATTAATTGCAAAATTTCTCGAAAACAAATAGTTATTATTGAATGAAACCAACACACAAAAATCGGTGACTTTAAAACCTTTCATTTCAATTGAACACATTTTTTTTAAAACTGGTTTGAAAGTGATGAAAAGTGATAAAAACATGTAAAAATCGAGAATTGGACGTTCGGTTTCAATGTAACAGCCACGTTGAAGCCCGCATTGATTTGAACTTAAAATGAATAGACTTACGTTCGATATTATTGAAACACGTATCAACCTGCTCGGATTGAGTGATCTTAGCGCCTTAATAACTGCGACACAGTCTAATACGATTATCATCTTCTACATACAAAAATAAACCTTAGTTTAAAATTCCAAATAAATAAGTTTTTAATTAGAATTTGTTTTTGACTAATATAGGAGTAAAATAGTTCATGGCCGCGTTGAACCCTTTGCCTTTGGAGTTAAAATCTCATGTCGCGTTGAACTCTTTGCTTTGGGAGTTAAAACCTCATGTCGCGTTTGAACTCTTTGCTATGGGAGTTTAAAAAGTCCATGAGTTGAGTTGAACTCTTTGCTATGGGAGTTTAAAACGTCCATGAGGTGCGTTGAACTCTTTGCTACGGGAGTTTAAAAAGTCCATGAGTTGCGTTGAACTCTTTGCTATGGGAGTTTAAAAAGTCCATGAGGTGCGTTGAACTCTTTGCTATGGGAGTTTAAAAAGTCCATGAGTTGCGTTGAACTCTTTGCTATGGGAGTTTAAAAAAGTCCATGAGGTGCGTTGAACTCTTTGCTATGGGAGTTTAAAAAGTCCATGAGGTGCGTTGAACTCTTGCTATGGGAGTTTAAAATGTCCATGAGGTGCGTTGAACTCTTTGCTATGGGAGTTTAAAAAGTCCATGAGGTGCGTTGAAATCTTTGCTATGGGAGTTTAAAAAGTCCATGTGTTGCGTTGAACTCTTTGCTATGGGAGTTTAAAAAGTCCATGGGGTGCGTTGAACTCTTTGCTATGGGAGTTTAAAAAGTCCATGGGGTGCGTTGAACTCTTTGCTATGGGAGTTTAAAAAGTCCATGTGTTGCGTTGAAATCTTTGCTATGGGAGTTAAAAAGTCCATAAGGTGCGTTGAACTCTTTGCTATGGGAGTTTAAAAAGTCCACGAGTTGCGTTGAACTCTTTGCTATGGGAGTTTAAAAGTCCATGAGGTGCGTTGAAATCTTTGCTTTGGGAGTTTAAAACGTCCATGAGTTGCGTTGAAATCTTTGCTATGGGAGTTAAAAAGTCCATGAGGTGCGTTGAACTCTTTGCTATGGGAGTTTAAAAAGTCCATGAGTTGCGTTGAACTCTTTGCTATGGGAGTTTAAAAGTCCATGAGGTGCGTTGAACTCTTTGCTATGGGAGTTTAAAAGTCCATGAGGTGCGTTGAAATCTTTGCTATGGGAGTTTAAAACGTCCATGAGGTGCTTTGAACTCTTTGCTATGGGAGTTTAAAAAGTCCATGAGGTGCGTTAAACTCTTTGCTATGGGAGTTTAAAAAGTCCATGATGTGCGTTGAAATCTTTGCTGTGGGAGTTTAAAAGGTCCATGAGTTGCGTTGAACTCTTTGCTATGGGAGTTTAAAAAGTCCATGAGGTGCGTTGAACTCTTTGCTATGGGAGTTTAAAAGTCCATGAGGTGCGTTGAAATCTTTGCTATGGGAGTTTAAAACGTCCATGAGTTGCGTTGAAATCTTTGCTATGGGAGTTAAAAACTCCATGAGGTGCGTTGAACTCTTTGCTATGGGAGTTTAAAAAGTCCATGAGTTGCGTTGAAATCTTTGCTATGGGAGTTAAAACGTCCATGAGGTGCGTTGAACTCTTTGCTATGGGAGTTTAAAACGTCCATGAGGTGCGTTGAACTCTTTGCTATGGGAGTTTAAAAGTACATGAATTGCGTTGAAATCTTTGCTATGGGAATTTAAAACGTCCATGAGGTGCGTTGAACTCTTTGCTATGGGAGTTTAAAAAGTCCATGAAGTGCGTTGAACTCTTTGCTATGGGAGTTTAAAAAGTCCATGAGGTGCGTTGAAATCTTTGTTATGGGAGTTTAAAACGTCCATGAGGTGCGTTGAACTCTTTGCTATGGGAGTTTAAAAAGTCCATGAGGTGCGTTGAACTCTTTGCTATGGGAGTTTAAAAAGTCCATGAGTTGCGTTGATCTCTTTGCTATGGGAGTTTAAAAAGTCCATGAGGTGCGTTGAACTCTTTGCTATGGGAGTTTAAAAAGTCCATGAGTTGCGTTGAACACTTTGCTATGGGAGTTAAAAAGACCATGAGGTGCGTTGAACTCTTTGCTATGGGAGTTTAAAAAGTCCATGAGTTGCGTTGAAATCTTTGCTATGGGAGTTTAAAACGTCCATGAGGTGCGTTGAACTCTTTGCTACGGGAGTTTAAAAAGTCCATGAGTTGCGTTGAACTCTTTGCTATGGGAGTTTAAAAAGTCCATGAGGTGCGTTGAACTCTTTGCTATGGGAGTTTAAAAAGTCCATGAGGTGCGTTGAAATCTTTGTTATGTGAGTTTAAAACGTCCATGAGGTGCGTTGAACTCTTTGCTATGGGAGTTTAAAAAGTCCATGAGGTGCGTTGAACTCTGCTATGGGAGTTTAAAAAGTCCATGAGTTGCGTTGAACTCTTTGCTATGGGAGTTTAAAAAGTCCATGAGTTGCGTTGAACTCTTTGCTATGGGAGTTTAAAAAGTCCATAAGGTGCGTTGAACTCTTTGCTATGGGAGTTTAAAAAGTCCATGATGTGCGTTGAAATCTTTGCTATGGGAGTTTAAAAAGTCCATGAGTTGCGTTGAACTCTTTGCTATGGGAGTTTAAAAAGTCCATGAGGTGCGTTGAACTCTTTGCTATGGGAGTTTAAAAGTCCATGAGGTGCGTTGAAATCTTTGCTATGGGAGTTTAAAACGTCCATGAGTTGCGTTGAAATCTTTGCTATGGGAGTTAAAAACTCCATGAGGTGCGTTGAACTCTTTGCTATGGGAGTTTAAAAAGTCCATGAGTTGCGTTGAAATCTTTGCTATGGGAGTTAAAAACTCCATGAGGTGCGTTGAACTCTTTGCTATGGGAGTTTAAAAAGTCCATGAGTTGCGTTGAAATCTTTGCTATGGGAGTTAAAAACTCCATGAGGTGCGTTGAACTCTTTGTTATGGGAGTTTAAAAAGTCCATGAGGTGCGTTGAACTCTTTGCTATGGGAGTTTAAAAAGTCCATGAGTTGCGTTGAACTCTTTGCTATGGGAGTTTAAAAAGTCCATGAGGTGCGTTGAACTCTTTGCTATGGGAGTTTAAAAGTCCATGAGGTGCGTTGAAATCTTTGCTATGGGAGTTTAAAACGTCCATGAGTTGCGTTGAAATCTTTGCTATGGGAGTTAAAAACTCCATGAGGTGCGTTGAACTCTTTGCTATGGGAGTTTAAAAAGTCCATGAGTTGCGTTGAAATCTTTGCTATGGGAGTTAAAAACTCCATGAGGTGCGTTGAACTCTTTGCTATGGGAGTTTAAAAGTCCATGAGGTGCGTTGAAATCTTTGCTATGGGAGTTTAAAACGTCCATGAGTTGCGTTGAAATCTTTGCTATGGGAGTTAAAAACTCCATGAGGTGCGTTGAACTCTTTGCTATGGGAGTTTAAAAAGTCCATGAGTTGCGTTGAAATCTTTGCTATGGGAGTTAAAAACTCCATGAGGTGCGTTGAACTCTTTGCTATGGGAGTTTAAAAAGTCCATGAGTTGCGTTGAAATCTTTGCTATGGGAGTTAAAAACTCCATGAGGTGCGTTGAACTCTTTGTTATGGGAGTTTAAAAAGTCCATGAGGTGCGTTGAACTCTTTGCTATGGGAGTTTAAAAAGTCCATGAGGTGCGTTGAACTCTTTGCTATGGGAGTTTAAAAAGTCCATGAGGTGCGTTGAACTCTTTGCTATGGGAGTTTAAAAACTCCATGAGGTGCGTTGAACTCTTTGCTATGGGAGTTTAAAAAGTCCATGAGGTGCGTTGAACTCTTTGCTATGGGAGTTTAAAAAGTCCATGAGGTGCGTTGAACTCTTTGCTATGGGAGTTTAAAAAGTCCATGAGGTGCGTTGAACTCTTTGCTATGGGAGTTTAAAAAGTCCATGAGGTGCGTTGAACTCTTTGCTATGGGAGTTTAAAAAGTCCATGAGGTGCGTTGAACTCTTTGCTATGGGAGTTTAAAAAGTCCATGAGGTGCGTTGAACTCTTTGCTATGGGAGTTTAAAAAGTCCATGAGGTGCGTTGAACTCTTTGCTATGGGAGTTTAAAAAGTCCATGAGGTGCGTTGAACTCTTTGCTATGGGAGTTTAAAAAGTCCATGAGGTGCGTTGAACTCTTTGCTATGGGAGTTTAAAAAGTCCATGAGGTGCGTTGAACTCTTTGCTATGGGAGTTTAAAAAGTCCATGAGGTGCGTTGAACTCTTTGCTATGGGAGTTTAAAAAGTCGATGAGGTGCGTTGAACTCTTTGCTATGGGAGTTTAAAAAGTCCATGAGGTGCGTTGAACTCTTTGCTATGGGAGTTTAAAAAGTCCATGAGGTGCGTTGAACTCTTTGCTATGGGAGTTTAAAAAGTCCATGAGGTGCGTTGAACTCTTTTAGGCTACAGGGTCAGCCGAAGAAACAAACATATATAAATAAATACATTCAACCGAAAAAAATAACCTTCTTTTTAGGCACCTAAAAAAAACTTACAGTGATAATGTGAGGCTTCTCCTTTTTTTTAATGCTTAAAAATTGGTGTACAAGTTTGAGCAGTGATTTACTACAGTGTCAGTTGCTCATATACTTTACCAATTTTTTTATTTAAAAAAACCGGCTAGGCTAGGGTAGGGTAGAGTTTCGTAGTCTTTTAATAAAATAAACGTATATTTACAAAAAAAAACTAAAATATATTTGCAGTTGGTAATAGAAGCGTCGGTGGCTCAACCGGTAACGACTCGGTCGTCCTAACCAGAGGTGCCGGGTTCAAATCCGGACGGCCAATGTACCAATGAGTTTTTCGAAATTTACGTACATATACTCTCCGATTGCTTTAACGGTGAAGGAAAACATCGTGAGGAAACCTGCACAACACACTTGCGAAGAAACTCGAAGGTTGTGTGTGAAGTCGACCAACACTGGGCCCGCGTGGTTGACTAAGGCCCGATCGCCCTAATTCAGGGTAGGCTCGAGCCCCTCGGTGGGGACGTATATGAGCTGACATGATGATGGTAATAGAAGATTTTGTATGGAAAATCTATATTTACTTTTTTGAAATCCAACTGCACACCTTAAGTTAGTCGAGTATTACTCCTAAACTAAGAAAGTCCACTTAGCTGTACAATTTTTTCAGATGTTCTTTAATAATTGTTTAGCCTTTAGTGTACTATGGTTTAGCCGATGGGGGGACACGTTCGACACTTGACTCTAACAAAAATTTTCACTTTTATGTACCCTTTTGTATGACCTTACTTTGTAAAATGTGTAATTTATATATCATCATCATATCAGCCACAAATCGTCCACTGCTGGACAAAGGCCTCCCCCAAGGATTTCCACGACGACCGGTCCTGCGCTGCCCGCATCCATCGGCTTCCCGCGACCTTCACCAGGTCATCGGTCCACCGCGTGGGAGGCCTGCCTACGCTACGTTTTCCGGTGCGCGGTCGCCACTCGAGAACTTTACTGCCCCATCGGCCATCTGTTCTACGAGCTATGTGCCCTGCCCACTGCCACTTCAGTTTAGCGATTCTGTGAGCTATGTCGGTTACTTTAGTTCTCCTGCGGATCTCCTCGTTTCTGATTCGATCACGCAGAGAAACTCCGAGCATAGCACGCTCCATTGCCCTTTGGGTGACCTTGAGCCTTCTTATGAGGCCCATAGTAAGCGACCATGTCTCAGTTCCGTAAGTCATCACTGGCAACACACACTGGTCAAAGACCTTATTCTTGAGACACTGCGGTATTTGGGACGTGAAGATATTGCGAAGCTTCCCGAACGCTGCCCAGCCGAGTTGGATTCGTCGATTGATCTCTTTCTTGAAGTTGGACCTACCTAACTGGACTGTTTGTCCCAGGTATACATATTCGTCAACAACTTCCAGTGTAGAGTCTCCAACCTTTAGAGGAGTGGGTGCGACACGGACATTTAACATTATTTTCGTCTTGTCCATGTTCATTTTAAGACCCACTTGTATATAAATATAAATAACTTCAGTTTGTAACTTATGTTTGCTGTGTACAATAAAGTATCCGATCCCTGAATTAAAAAATAGTGTAGTTTTAAAATACCTATTTAACGATACCCCACACGATAGGGTACGTCAACGACAAAAAAATCACCCCCTCTTGACATGTAGGTGAGGTACCCCAAATTTTTGATGTGTAACATCTTTGCTCTCGCTTTCCTGCAATTTGTGGGAGTGATTTCGTGAAATGGGACGGAAATGTGTCCCATTGTAACAGGAAGTCGCGTTTTTTCAGGCTTTAAAAGCGCGGAATAGGCAAAGGTATCTTTGACCATACAGCCTAGTCTGCCGTATCTTTGCCGTCCTTTTTTCAGGCTTTAAAAGCGCGGAAAAGGCAAAGGTATCTTTGACCATACAGCCTAGTCTGCCGTATCTTTGCCGTCATTTTATAAAGTATTTTGTCACATGTTACACATCATATGCGAGTACTGTAGGTCTCGCTCGAATTTTTTAAATTTTTTTTTCAATGTTTTATTGTAACACTTTGGCCCGTGCCAAATAACAGCTTTCTAATACTAATAATATCTGAGCTAAGCCGCAGTCAGACGGACGGATAGACAGACATTTTGGAACCACAACAACCTATGCTTTTACAGTGGAATATAGTTAACTCAAACTCAAGGGAAATGATAAAAATATTGAGTTAATGAGTTTTCGTGTTACGAGAATTTCAAGGGAAACGATAAAAAATTTTGTTAATGAGTTTTCAACTTACGAGAAGAAATGATAAAAGTATTAAGTTAATGAATTTTCGACTTACGAGAACCTCAAGGGAAATGATAACAATATTGGGTTTTCGACTTACGAGAATTTCAAGGGAAATGATAAAAATATTGGGATAATGAGTTTTCAACTTACGAGAATTTCAAGGGAAATGATAAAAATATTGGGATAATGAGTTTTCGACTTACGAGAATTTCGAGATGCAAAGGATGTAATTGTTTTTACTTAGGGAGGCACTTTTTTTACTTGTTGTGCTATGCTCGGAGTTTCTCTGCGTGATCGAATCAGAAACGAGGAGATCCGTAAGAGAACCAAAGTAACCGACATAGCTCTCAGAATTGCTAAACTTAAGTGGCAGTGGGCGGGGCACATTGCTCGTAGAACAGATGGCCGTTGGGGCAGTAAAGTTCTCGAGTGGCGACCACGCACCGGAAAGCGTAGTGTAGGCAGGCCTCCCACTCGGTGGACCGATGACCTGGTGAAGGTCGCGGGAAGCCGCTGGATGCGGGCAGCGCAGAACCGGTCGTCGTGGAGATCCTTGGGGGAGGCCTATGTCCAGCAGTGGACTTCCTTCGGCTGATATGATGAGGGAGGCACAATTTACAAGTACATTTTCGAGTTGAAGAGTCGAAGATAAATACAAATTCGACTTAAGAGGCTTGTGAAGCTGCGACTTTTTGTATAAACGGCGTTAATGATTTTCACCTCTCAAATTTTAACCGATTTTTGTTCGGTTGTCAGTCAGACAGAACAAAAGTTAGGCTTATACGTTTTTGTTTGTTCGATAAAGTTAATAAGTTTAATTTTTATTGTCGTTCTCATGTTTTCATACAAAACTAATTTCGGCCATTTTTTGTTTATTTATAATCGGTAACTTAAATTAAAAACAAAACATATGAGCCTAGCTTTTGTTCTGACTGACAGTGACAACCTATCAAAAATTGGTCCGAAACGGGTAACATTTAAGAGGTGAAAATCGTTAACGCCGTTTGTATGAAAAGTCGCAGCTTCACAATCATTTTAAGTTTTATGTTACACATTTTTTAACATATTAGTGATGGATGATAAACCACTACATAAAATCTGTTATCTTCTTTTAATTTAATTAATTTGCAGAATCTCAACTGACTTCCAAAAATAAGGAGGAGGGTTCTCAATTCGACTGTTTGGTTTTTTCGTGTGTTTGTTATGCGATATCTTCGCAGATTTTGAACCAATTTTCATTATTATTGATATGTAACATCTTTGCTCTCGCTTTCCTGCAATTTGTGGGAGTGATTTCGTGAAATGTTACGGAACAGTAAGTAACAGGAAGTCGCGAAAGCGCGGAATTCTACTTTACGAGAGTCCGACTCGCACTTGGTCGGTTTTTTTCGTTACTGTCAGATCCGCCACCCAGGTACAATATCGTCATCAAATCTAACTAACCTAAAGTATTTTGTCACATGTTACACATCATATGCGAGTACTGTAGGTCTCGCTCGATTTTTTTTTTATTTGATAGGGTATACTTCTGAGTTAGCCCTATATTTATTTAATCAAAATCGGTACAGTACTTTTTAAAGAAAATTTTACAAAAACCAAGAATAATAATGCAAAATTGTACTACGTTGTAACAGTGGAAGTCGGTTTCTGAATTATATTTCAATTTCAAGATGTTAATTCAAAATAGGTGCAAATTACACTCCTTCTGATAGTCATAAAATAGTAATTAAAAAATCGGTGTCGGTGGCGTAATGGCTAGGGCCGCCGCCTCCTGTCTCCCGGACAGGAGGCGGCCCTAGCCTAGGTCGTAGTTCGAACCTGCCACGTACCAATGTGATTTCGAATTTAGATTTCATATGTACGTTTATCCGACGCTGTTACGGTTAAGGAAAACATCGTGAGGAAACCTGCACACGCCTGCGGAGAAACTCGCAGGTTGCGTGTGAAGTCGATTAACCCGCACTGGGCCCGCGTGGTCGACTAAGGCCCGATCGCCCTAATTCAGGGTAGGCTCGAGCCCCTCGGTGGGGACGTATATGAGCTGATATGAATGAATTAAAAAATAAACATTAACTGTCAAAATACAATCATTGATATAAAACAAATTAAGTCATTAGAACATGAAAACAATATGACACGAGTAGTTATACATTAAAATAATTGAATGTCATTAATGACTTTGACAAGAGTAGGCCAGTTCACACAGACAGCATCTGGTCACGAGTATAACGCGAGAGTCAGGCTTCGCTCCCTCAACCATATTAGAGGGAAAGCAACGACCCGGCTGATTCTTAATTCTGCGTGATCGAATCAGAAATAAGGAGATCCGCAGGAGAACCAAAGTAACCGAAAAAGCTCACAGAATCGCTAAACTGAAGTGACAGTGGGCAGGGCACATAGCTCGTAGAACAGATGGCCGCGCGGTGGACCCCCACGAACTGGTGAAGATCGCGGGAAGCAGACAAAGTGCTTGCTAGTAATCCGTATTGAGCTGACACGTCTTTTTCCTTCCTTCCACTGTTTACCGCATTGATGACGTCAAATTTTTCACGTAATAGGTTAAATTAACCGCCTCCTCGGCTTGATGGTTAAGGCCATTAGCATCACATCACGAGGTCGCGGGTTAGATTCCGGCGGAGTCTAACTCTGACTCGGTTTGGTTGGTGGAAGGACGTTTTCTGAGCCTGCCTGGCTAGCTACCACCATTTTATCTAAGTCCTGCCGCCTAACATTAATGTTAACAACATCTTGGTAAACTCGCTTCCATCTTCGGCATCATCGTCACTTACCATCAAGTGATATGATGCCAAGGGCTTACCAATTGTGAATAAAGAATATAATCTCCGGTTTTCGTTTTGAACACTCATGGTCAGATCATCATCATATCAGCTCATATACGTCCCCACCGAGGGGCTCGAGCCTACCCTGAATCAGGGCGATTAGGCCTTAGTCGACCACGCGGGCCCAGTGCGGGTTGATCAACTTCACACACAACCTTCGAGTTTCATCGCAGGCGTGTGCAGGTTTCCTCACGATGTTTTCCTTCACCGTTAAAGCAATCGGTAATGATATGTACGTAAGTTTTTGAAAAACTCATTGGTACATTGGCCGTCCAGATTTGAACCCGGTACCTCTGGTTAGAAGAACCGAGTCGTTACCGGCTGAGCCACCGACGCTACACACTCATGGTCAGATAAGGGGAATTGACTATGGGTTCCTTGGGGAAAGTTTTTAGTATGATGAGTACAAGCCCCAGATTATGTGTCCTACACCAATTTTGGTACACCCTTTATCGCCTAAGTTGACGATAAAAAAACTTTAAAAAAAGCGTTTTAAACAGGAAAATATCATAAATTTATGCTAAGACCAGTCCACGTCCAAGGATATTTTTTCAAAACTAATCTTGTATTTTATGACATCAAAAAAAACTAATCAATTTTAATTTTTGCGATATTAATTAAATTTACAAACCAGATTCTTAAAGGTCGTATAAAATTGATGTCATTAAGTATGTTAATTTTTTGTTACCCCGTGCAAGGTAGCCTTATGAGTGTGCCAAGTGGGGATCAATGGGTGAGGCCGGCGGGCAACAGTGGATCCCTCCAACTGATGTTATGATGATGATGTAAAAATTAAAATAAAATGGAAATGTGAATTTAGAATAACATCTGTGTCTTGCTAAAACCTGGGGTTTCACTTTAGGGTCAAATATGTATTAAAACTTCTACAGCAGGGCCTCGATAATCCGAACCCCTGCTAATCCAACGCCTCTATAATCCGAACTCGTTAATCCGAATGCTGTTACGTAAATTATGGGATAAAGCATTTTCTGTGTCGCTAAGTACTACTCGTCAAAGCACTTTATTGGAATTATTTAAAAAAGTGTGTTTATTTAACATAAATACACCAACTTCATCATCATATCAGCCGAATGACGTCCACTGCTGGACATAAGCCTCCCTGAAGGATTTCGACGAAGACCGGTTCTGCGCTGCCCCCATCAAGCGGCTACCCGCAACATTCACCAGGTCATCGGTCCACCCGTACTTAAATAAATACATTAAAATATAAAATATTTTTGTTATAATTATTTCGAAAAATGCTTTTCAAAATGTCTACATACTATAATCCGAACGCTTCATATATCCGAACAGGGTGTAAGTTTTCGGTGTTCGGATTATCGAGCCCCTGCTGTAGTGCGTGCCACTAAAGATGAGACTTGACACACGACGTAAAACAATAAAAGACTAAGTACGACAATAGGGATGATGAATGCTAGTCATCTGAGTTACTTTCATGTGTCAAAAACTACATTTTGTTCTACAAATGTTTGAAACGCCTAGGCGTGACGTCATAGTTTTGCAGCGTCATTTATGTACTCATTTTGTGATTTTGGTGAGTTAAAAATCGAAGACTTGATGGAAAAAAATATAAAAGTTTATAAAACTAAAAACCGACTTCAAAATGAAATCCACTCAAAAGTATGAAATAATATTATTATACTTATATACACGAATTAGCCAACAATAACGAAATCAAAGGTGGGTACGAATTAAATTAGGTGCCTAAATTTATTTTTGAGGTCGGTACCAGCACACAGCTACTCACATTTTACCTAAGGCATTGCTGACACCGACCTCAAAAAAATATTTTAGGCCCCTAATTTAATTCGTACCTTACTTAATATTAGGTAGTATTCTTAGGTTAGGTTTACTACGATATAAGAATTTTTTTTGACATTACTTTATATTATTTTCCGAAATTTAACTTTGACTTTATTTTTTATTGAACCATACTGTGTGCCTTTCCATGTCTTATCTGGTTTTTTAAATTATAATTATGTGCTTCATAAAGAACAGATCATAAACACATTAATTTTGTTTAACGCCTGTATATTGATTGACTTATGATCACAAATAAATTAAGGCGGTAATATTACAGATTTTCGTTATTTTTGACGTCAATTACTCCTAAACGATAGAAAACCAAGATTGGAAAAAAATGCCCTTATTGTTGATGATGTTCCTTAAAGTCAAAAGCTATTAGAGTAATTATTACTCTACGTAGAAGTAGTAATTCAATGGTCTACACCATTACTTTCAATTCTAGTTATGACTAATATTTTGAAGTATACATTTAAAAAAAATTACAACAATATTTGTTATGATAATAAAAAGTGAGTAATGTTATTAATTTTTATACTTTCATTGCAGTTTTTTATTGCAACGAAAAACCATTGAAAAAGGGTGGTTATTTTCTTTACTCTTTCACTACACGTAAAGAAAAAGACAGAGACAACTGTAATGTTCCAATCAATAACTTACCTTAATTTGAATTTGAGTAGGAAGATGGTTGACGAAATGTCAAAAAAAAAGCAAAGCAGTATGGATAACTATTTCGTATACTTGCTACTTTGTCTTTTTAACCGACTTACAAAAAGAAGGAGGTACTCAATTCGACTGTATGTTTTTTTTGTACGTTTGTTACGCGATAGATTTTCATGATTATTTTTTTTTGTTCCATAAGGTATGCTGCCAGGTTGGTTACATATAAATTTTATCTAAATCAGTTCAGTACTTGTGTAGAAAATTAACAAAAACTAAAGAAAAATATTAAAATTCTAATAAGTGGTTGCGATATGGATGTCGTTTTTTTAACGTGTTTAGCATTATCAATTATTAATGTTTTACGTGGTGTGTGTGAAGTCTCAACTTTAGTGGCACTCATTGTAAATGCATGCTTGTTTTGTACGGAAATAAATAATAATAATAATAAAATGTAGCAAGTGGCTCAGAAATGGTAAACTTAAGTGGCAGTGGGCCGTTGGGGCAGTGAAGTTCTCGAGTGGCGACCGCGCACCGGAAGACGTAGCGTAGGGAGACCTCCCGCTCGGTGGAACGATGACCTGGCTAAGGTCGCGGGAAGCCGCTGGATGCGGGCAGCGCAGCACCGGTCATCGTGGAAATCATTGGTGGAGGCCTATATGTCCAACAGTGGACGTCCTTCAGCTGATATCATGTGGCAAGTAAAATCCATCGAAATTGCCCCCGTAGTGTAAACGGGCTCATCCCAGCTGACCTTGAACGTCACAAAGCAGTAAGCAGTCCTCCTCGACAACACCTGTATAGTGTGACGCTTTATCTCCCCGTCGCACTGAACTCCAGCCGACTGTGCTTCCGCTGGAGGTGCTCCTGCCACTTCGCCTTATGCATATGAGCAGGGAAGCTTTAATTGTTGAAAAAATAATAATGCTGTCTGCAAATAACTTGGATTCAAGGTCCCTAAGCCGTGAGTAACTCGGTGGCACAGTGGTTGTCGCCTCTTTCTGACTGCTGGGCTAAGGGTCGTAAGTTCGATTCCCACACAGAGAAAACATTCTTGTGACGACCAGAATAATCACAATAAGTAAAGCGATTAAACTTCCTATCGGTTTTATCCAACCACTATAATAGCTTTCCATCCCGTAGTTCCGCGGTTCCATCCAGTCAGAATTTTGGAAAACCTGGCCTTATTACCGCCTACATTTTAAATGGAACTTCTATGCAAAATTTCAGCTTTCTAGGACCAAGGGTTTGGGCTGTGAGTGAATGAGAACTTTTCTTATTTTTGGTTAATAATGATACCTATTTAGTTAATAAGACCCTTATTACCTATGTTGATTTGTTAATTACCTTTAATTTATTTTGTGGTAAGTATGTTTTTCAACCGACTTCCAAAAAGGAGGAGGTTCTAAGTTCGACTGTATTTTTTAAATGTTTGTTACTTCACATTTCGACTGGGTGAACCGATTTTAATTATTCTTTTTATATTTGAAAGCTGGTGCTTTTCGTGTGGTCATTATAAATTTTATCAAAATCGATTTAGTACTTTATTAGAAAATTACCAAAAACGGAAAATAATAATACATAAATGTACTATTTGTTGCGATGGAAGTCGGTTTTATAACGTGTTTAGCGTGTTCAATTATTTGCAATAATCTTATATCTATGGTCTTTGCTCAATAGCCTTTAATAATCAAGTGATTCACGATGCACATAAAATAGAATCTAATGAGATTCATGGAACAATGTATATCCAGGTATGAATCACACACGGCCACCTGGCCCAAAACCTATGATTCTCTGTTAGTAGGAATAAGTTCAGGGTCCCATTTAATACAATTCATCATTACAGCTCATATACGTCCCCACCGAGGGGCTCGAGCCTACCCTGAATCAGGGCGATTAGGCCTTAGTCGACCACGCGGGCCCAGTGCGGGTTGGTCGACTTCACACACAACCTTCGAGTTTCTTCGCAGGCGTGTGCAGGTTTCCTCACGATGTTTTCCTTCACCGCTAAAGCAATCGGTAAGTATGTACGTAAGTTTTTGAAAAACTCATTGGTACATTGGCCGTCCAGATTTGAACCCGGTACCTCTGGTTAGATGGACCGAGTCGTTACCGGTCGTTTAATACAATTAAAGTGTATTATTACCACCAACACAAGTTTGATTAAGATGACACGAAAAACTGGCCAAGTGCTAGTCCAACTCGCGCACTAAGGTTCCGTACCAAAAAAAAACTATTAATATATCATCTACAGCGCCATCTATAGGTAAAAGGGAACTTATTGCTGTTGTCTTATTACGTGGTTTAGGAACGGTGCGTTCCTACTCGACGAGAGCAAAGGGAGATATCTCCGCCAGGCGAGGTGGTATGCCTGGGGTCTGGCCGTGGACCAATCGTTGATGATTGGTATCTGTATATATACTCAGCGCTGAAGAAATTCTAATAGCGCGTTCTAGATGTCGTATATCTTTTGTTATCTCGTCGCTTGTGTTAATGTTCAGTGGCGGGTTACTGCAGTTGCCGCCACAGTGGTATTGTTACGTAAATTAACTATGTAGAAGATACTACTAGATGCCACTGGATGTCGCTATTGTCTAAATAATCGGACTTTGGAAATTTCATTTTTTTTTTCGTGTAAGCACGGGAAGACTTTAGAGATTATCTCATAGATTTTTCTGAAATCAATGCATTTAACCTCACATTCCGTGAATTTTTCAAAATTTTAGGCACTGTAGTTTCGGAGATAAGGGGGGGGGGGGGGGATGGTAAATTTTTCGCCTATTTTCTTAACGTCAAAACTATTTATGTTTTAATATATTTTCCAAAAAACTTACGTACATACTTACCGATTGCTTTAACGGTGAAGGAAAACATCGTGAGGAAACCTGCAAACGCCTGCGAAGAAACTCGAAGGTTGTGTGTGAAGTCGACCAACCCGCACTGGGCCCGCGTGGTCGTCTAAGGCCTAATCGCCCTGATTCAGGGTAGGCTCGAGCCCCTCGGTGGGGACGTATATGAGCTGTAATGATGATAAAATAATAATGTGAAATAATATATATATATGAGATTCTCAACTCACACTCTTTCAAGCTCTTTCACACGATATAGTTTGCAAAACGTTTTATTTTTATTTTCTAATTTACCCCCCAAAAGTGGATCCCATGTTGATAATTAGTTTATTTAAGTTACATGTCCGTCTTTGGATCATTGACTTACATATGTGTACCAAATTTCAACTCAATCGGTCCATTAAAATAATAATAATAATAAAATAAAAACAATAATAATATTTAAATAATAAATAAAATTAGTTTCTGACCAAATTGGCTGTAACAGACGGATGGACAGACACACGAGTACGGAACCTTCAAAATATAATTAAAAAAAGAACAGACAAAAGAAAAGGTGATGTAGGAATGAAAAATAGTAGAAATGTCAAAAATGTTAGATCGAACGAAACGGATGGAAAAAAACCAAACAAAAACATATCACATAGATATTCGAGACCGATATCACTAACACTCGAGCACCGAGGGAACTAGTATCTCATCTGTGACAGAGGCATCAAACCCGCTAAACACAACAATGCTTGCTTGATGTATGGGAATCGAACCCACAACCCACAGCCTAGCAGTCAGGCAGGAGCGTCAACCGCTGACAAAGACATGAAGGTACTTGAATCCAAGACATTTACAGACGAACAGCAAGCCACAAATATTAATTTTCCATTGAGTAATGAATGAGTAATCATGGATGTTTTACTATAAACATTTTTTTTTCGCGCAGTTACTCATGCTTAAAACATCCGCATGCCAGCGTCGACTGTCAAAACTACCAATTAAGCAATGAGAACATTAGAACTATCTTCGGTTTAATGCAGTTTAATGATCGTCCGTTGAAGTTGATTGAGAAACCTAGTCATAACATAGATATTCATGCGTTTTTTTTTCTAAAATACTTTTCCTTCTGTTGCAGGATCTGGCGCACACGCACGGGTCTTTCGCAATCGAACCTCAGTCGACGAGAAGCGAGCGCCCGGGGCATACGTGTACGCGCCGTTTTTGAAAAATAAATTAAAAAAAACTAAATGGGTGAATAAAAACTTTTTGCAGTGCAGTGCTGTGTTGTGTGTGCTGTGTTCAGTGTTTTTTTTAATTTTGGATATAGAAGAGCAAAGAGATTTGATTTGACATAATGCAGGGTCGTGACAAGCTATGCGCTAAACTCACAAGCGCGTTCCTGAGGAAGTGGTGTGAGTATACCTTAAGTCTAATGAACTTTGCGCACAGGTTCTGCGTGTGTTATCTCGCGATTATACAGGGTGTAGAATGTACTTTTGCATATTATGTGTACGTTGAACGTTTTCCCGTTGTCAACAAATTTTTATGGAAGCCGTTGTCACTTTTTTGATGCTTCTGTATTCTTTTTTAATACTTTCAGTTTAAGAGAATTGTGAAGCTGCGACTTTTCATACAAACGGCGTTAACAATTGTCACCTCTTAAATGTTAACAGATTTGGATTAATTTTTAATAGGTTATCAGTCAGACAGAACAAAAGCTAGGCTTATAAATTTTTGTTTTTTTTGATGAAGTTAATAAGTTTAATTTTATTGTCGTTCACATAATTTCATACAAAACTGATTTTGGCCATTTTATTAATAATCAGTAATTTAAAAAAACGAAACGTATAAGCCTAGCTTTTGCTCTGACTGACAACCTATCAAAAATTGGTCCAAATCGGTTAACATTTAAGAGGTGACAATCGTTAACGCCCACCATTTGTACGAAAAATCGCAACTTCACAATCCTCTTAAGTTTGACACATAACTGGGACATTTATAACAAAATAAAGTTTTTTAAGCCCTTGATGGCATCGTCTCACCTGATGGTGACAGTGATGCCGAAGATGAAAGCGGACTTACCTAGATCCCCAACGCATTAGGGAACTGACTATCTTACCTCCATGCCAACATATATACAGGCTGCAGCAAGACTTTCAAGATGATGGTACTAACCAGGTGGGCTTAGAAAATGCCCTACTTACCACAAACCAAAGAGAACCTCATTTTTTATCAATTACAATTGGTAAGCCCTTGGCATCATCTCACCTGATGGTAAGTGACGATGATGCCGAAGATGGAAGCGGGCTTACCAAGATTCCCCAACGCAATGGCGAACTGGCTATTTTATATTCAAGGCGGAACATATCAATGTTGTTAACACTGATGTTTGGCGGAAAGACTTAGATAAGATGGTGTTAGCTAGCCAGGGGGGCTTAGAAAATGCCCTTCCACCAACCAAACCGAGTCTTACAAGTTGAACCCACCGGGAATCGAACCCGCGACCTTTTGTGTGGAGCGAATGGAGTAACCATTTCGGCACGGAGGCGGTTAAATCCAATAAAGTTAGAACTCGCCGAGAATCGAACCCCCGACCTCCAGATATGAAAGCGAGTGGATAATCACTATGCCATGGAGTTCTTAATAAGTCCTTTCTATTTTGATTGACAGTAAATGCTACGCGTGACGCGTCACAATAGGGTGGGGGGTGAACCAGAATTTAAAAGTCTTTTTTACACCTGTATTTTTTTAAAAAGCAATTATAAGAATGAATGAATGATGATAAATCTTTATTCAGAATAATCGATATTACAAAAGTTTTCAGTTTTCACTAGGCGATCTCTGTATCGAGGTGGCCCTATACACGGCGTAAAAACATGGTGTTGGACCCATTACCAACTCATCATACTGAGCAACTTTCTCAAGGGATACCATAGTCAATTCTCAAAAAAAAAAATTGACCTTCCATATAAAAAAATCCAAAAAGTTGTTCATTCGATTTATATGGAGAATTTTTTTCTGCGATTTCAGCAAACTCATAGAACAAAAAATGTTCAGTATGATGAGTAGAAGCCCCAGTTAACAGGTCCTACACAAATTTTGTTACACCCTGTATACGATTAATAAGTTATTAGTATTGGGTACGTGTCTGTCTGGTTCGTTTTGGTTATTGCGCAAATTCCAAGATTTTTTGTGATTTTACATTCCATTCCATTCCATTTTAGATTCCATGTTTAATTTTATAACAAACTTACTAACTTAACAGTAGTCAGTAAACTTAACAGTCTTACGTTATTATATACCGATTTCAATGAATTTGTCAAATGTGAAATTATGATATATTCAACCGCCTCCGTAGCGTAATGATTAGTACATTCGCTTCACACCAGGAGATCGTTGGTTCGATTCCCGTTGGGTTCAACTTATGAGACTCGGTTTCGTTGGTGGTAAGGCATTTTCTAAGACCGCCTGGCTAGCTACCACCATCTCATCCAAGTTTTGTTCCGGCATGAAGATAAGATAGGCAGTTTTCCATTGCGATGGGGAATCTTGGTAAGCCCGCTTCCATCTTCGGCATCATCGCCACTTACCATCAGGTGAGATGATGCCAAAGGCTTACCAATTGTGAACAAAAAAAAATCACAATATCATATTGTTCGGGATATCGCCAAAATATACAAAATAAGGACTTTCACATTTCACAAATGCATTTTGATTGGTAGAAAATAATGTATGATTGTCGCAAAACACGTTAAACCTGTTAAAAAAATTATTTTTTTATATTGAATTGACTCCATGTACAGTTTTTAGAGTTCCGTACCCAAAAGGTAAAAACGGAACCCTATTTCTAAGACTTCGCTGTCCGTCCGTCTGGCACCAGGCTGTATTTCATGAACCGTGATAGCTAGACAGTTGAAATTTTCACAGATTATATTATTATTTTATTTCTGTTGCCGCTATAACAACAAATACAAAAAAATTGAAAATGTGAAAAAATAAGGGGGGTCTTCATACAAAAAACCTATTTATTTTTAAATCATGAACAAACTAGCACCATCTAGTATGATGGTACGGAACCCTTTGTACTAGCGCCATCTAGTATGATGGTACGGAACCCTTTGTACTAGCGCCATCTAGTATGATGGTACGGAACCCTTTGTACTAGCGCCATCTAGTATGATGGTACGGAACCCTTTGTACTAGCGCCATCTAGTATGATGGTACGGAACCCTTTGTACTAGCGCCATCTAGTATGATGGTACGGAACCCTTTGTACTAGCGCCATCTAGTATGATGGTACGGAACCCTTTGTACCAGCGCCATCTAGTATGATGGTACGGAACCCTTTGTACCAGCGCCATCTAGTATGATGGTACGGAACCCTTTTTCTGCGATTCTGACTCGCACTTGGCCGGTTTTTTCAATAACGCCATAACCGAAACGAACCACCTTAATACTTGAATTTTCTTCTTTACGTGTCGACGCGTCTCAAACATCTTTGGCCCGACGATGTGTTGCTACATTAAATAAATAAATATTCTGGGACAAATCACACATGGTCATCTGGCCCCAAAGTAGGATTCCCTGTGTTTAGGGAACCAGAGACTGATATAAATACTTATATACGTTTAAATACATGCATTTTAACACTCAGACACAGAGCAAACAAATCTGCTCATCACACTAATACCTGCCCTGGGTGGGGATCGAACCTACAACTCTCGGATCAGCAGTCAAGAGCAGTAACCATTGAGCCAACGAGTCAGTCAAGTCACATTGATGAGATGTTTTCCCCCAAGCAAATCCCCAAACGCGCACGAGACCACAACGAGACTGGGTGGGTAGGGCACATTGTTGGGTGTGCCACGGACTGTGTGGCGCCGCAATTACACTCGTCTTTGTTAGAAAGCACTTTATATTTCAGCAGACTTCCAGGATGTTCTTAATTAAATTTAATATAATTATTTATAATAAAATAAACGATATCAAAATAAAAATACCAACAAATAAAAATCTAATATAACAAATACAATACTTTTTATTGATTTAAAATGATATAAAGACTTCCAGGAGGTTCTAAATTCGACTGTATGTTGTTTTTTTTTGTATGCTTGTTAAGTACGCGATATGTTCGCAGATTGGCAACCGATTTTCATTGTCATTTATTTATTTATTCGATAGGCTATGTTGCCATGTTGATCCCATATAAATTTTATCAAAATCGATTTGTACTTTTTTAGAAAATTTACAAAAACCAAATATAAAAGTACTAACGAAAATGATTTTTTTTTATTTCTTGTTTGTCTTTACTCTAACTTTACTTATCATGTTTACTCTTGTATACCTAGGGATAGGAGGGGTGGCTGGTGACCAATACTACAAGATTTACATCTTATTATAGGCGCCAGTCTCCCACCAACATAATATCTTTGTACTTCAAATATTTTTTTTCACCGTCCCTTCTTAATATGTTTGTGGCAAGAAAATAAACTATGATTTATTATAATTGTTTTTTTTTTGTTCACAATTGGTAAGCCCTTGGCATAATCTCACCTGATGGTAAGTGACGATGATTGAAAGTTGTAATGAAAGTCAGTTCGTTTGAAAGTGTTCAGCTTTTCCAATTATTTTTGTATCAATTAATGTATACTTAGATTAATTGTGCCTACTAGTGTTTTTACTGTGCTAATACTAATATCATTGTATTAACGTACTGTCTGATTGCATTTCATAATAATTCGATCTTTTCATTGTCAGGTAGTCAATATGAAAATGTAAATTAAGAGCATTGCATACTTCGAGATGGATACTATATTGATATATAGATATTCCAGATCATTCAATTTTGTCTTCGGTAACAGTTTAAGTGCCCTTTCCGCCGGGGAGCGTGAAGCGACGTCGAGTGCGAGTGCCTATTTAATTTTGGCGTTATTTGCACGCAATGCCCACCTTTGCAGAATTTTCCAAGACGGATGGCCGTCGCGAAGTGGTTTTCGGAAAATAAGTAGTAGCCGATCACGCGCCGGGGCGAGATGGGCACCCGCCCTTGAACCAGCTTCACGACCTACGGCGTAATGGGTATCTTACTTGGATTCCCTGTTAAATAAAGGCAGTCAATCTGTTAACAACCCATAAACTTCCCCACTGCTGGGGTACGGATCTCTTTGAAAAGTTTAGGCCACACTCCATAAATGGCGGCCAGGTCTGGGTTGGTGGAAGTTGTAGGGTTAGTATAGCGAACCCCACTGTCAAGGTTTTTAAGCCGCCTTTTAAGACATCTTGTACCGGCAACAATGGTTTAACTTACCTTACGCAGCACGGAAACTGACAAAAAAACGAATAAATAGAAAATTAAAAACGTCAGTCACTTAACTTGCATGTTACACACAAGTCGCATTAATAAATACTCTTTATTGCACACACCATACAATAAAAACACATTCATCATCATCATATCAGCTCATATACGTCCCCACCGAGGGGCTAGGGCCTACCCTGAATTAGGGTGATCAGGCCTTAGTCGACCACGCGGGCCCAGTGCGGGTTGGTCAACTTCACACACAATCTTCGAGTTTCATCGCAGGCGTGTGCAGGTTTCCTCACGATGTTTTTCTTTCACCGTTAAAGCAATTTCGTAAGTTTATAAAACACATTATAAAAATAAAACCTTTTGTAAGTACCAACGCCAATGACGACGGTAAATTATTGGAAGGGCGACCACTGAATATCTGCGTTATAGCTTGTAGCTATACAACAAATGGTGAGTGGCAGCCTTTTCACAAGCTTTTATTCACCTGTCCCGGTGTCTGTAATGAAATTTTGAAATTTGACCCACTTCCCGGCTTCCGATTGTGCTGAAACTTTGCATGCATATGTATATCGCGTGACACCAAAATCTTGTCCAAAAAGCTTATTAATACCCCTTTTTAATTATGTGTTAGGTTAACATTACGGTGATTTTGGTACAAAGTAATATTGTTCTGTTCTAAAGAAACTTTTGTGTTTGACATGGCGTTGAAAGTGTTAATATTTGTGTTTTATGCGTTTTATGATCTTCTTCTTGTTTTTTTGCCCTATTAAGTGTATTCTAACCCTGACTACATTTTCCCGATATTTTCCTTCAGGTTTGTTTTTCTTTGATATTAGTTTTTTCTTTTAAAAAAATACAAAAAAAACTAAAAAAGTGCACAAATTAAATTTCAAGATATAATATAATTTTGTGTTACATTAGTTAAATAACTAAACTTGCGTTATATATGCGTGTTGTTTATTTCTAAAATATCTTCAAAACTTTTATTCAAACAATGTTAAATATCCATAAAATAGGTAACATATCGTCATAATTCAAAAACGATAAATTGTACAGCAACACTGTACATACTTTCTCGTTAAACCGTATAATCAACAGCATGTCGAATGATGAGCAAATAGTGGCAAGCGAAAATTTTTATGAAGAGTTTTGATGTCGCAGGCATATTGTACGATTCGTCATTTTACAAATGGTCAGACAAATTTTTAAATTGCGAGGGGGGGGAGGAAATTTACAATCTGCCGTACTGCATTTTTACAATTTTCCTGGCTTGGCATTTTACAATCTGCGTACAGAATTTTACAATATGCCTGACCGTTTACGAATCATACAATTTGCCTGATCGTTTCTAAAGTGACTAATCGTACAATTTGCCTGCCACATTGATATTTCGTCCATAAATAATTGTATATATAGAATAACTAATACTGTAACTTAGTAGCATACTCATTATAGTTACTACTTGCAAAGTTTTATCACAATCGTCAAAGCCGATTTTGAGATTTTTGTTTTTTTTATTTTTGTTGTATGGCAACTATACCCTATATGGCAATCCAGCCAGAAGCCGCTCCTTCGACAAATTATAAAATATGTTAATTTTAAACAAAAACATACATTGCATATTTTATTATGTATTTTTATAAAGCATTTGTTTGATGAATATATTTAAATAGTGCCCTAAACCTCGATTTACGACATGGGTGATGAATTTAATTTGCACTTGTGACGTCTACTGTACCCTCGCGTCATCGAAATAAAAATGTTAAGTCTTTACTTAGAAAACATATCATACCTACTGAAAACATGTTCACTCGGTAGTTTCGCACCCCTCCCCCCATCCCTAGGGGGGGGGGGGGGGGGGGTCGCTCCGATAGTCTTTTAAGGTAGGTGCAGTCTTAAACAACACCCTGGACACTTCATACAACGGGCCAGAAATGACATTTCAAAAAAGGAATGACGGAACAAACAAAATGGCGGCGAAATCCTTCGACAACCAATATGTAGACGAGGGGGTGAGGTCGCAATCTAGAGAGCGGCAGGGAGTGTCCATACTGTATGTTAGTCCCACATAACCAGTGCAGCCGGCTGTACTGGTATGCATAAGCATTTTCCCCTCCCTCCTCTGTGTGCTTTAGACCACGCGACTGAAGTAAAACTTCTTTAGCTCCATCTATATGTATTAAAGTAAATACTTAGTCTTCAGAAAATTACCAAATCTTTTTTGTAATGTTGAGGTATAGACAGTTTATGAAAAGAGTTTTATTATGCTCTGAAAATGATCAAATCTTTCTTATCTTATATGTTTGTTGTGACAACCGATATTGTTGGTAAACATAAATAAATAATATTTCTCTTCCTGTCTTCACTAATTTATATATCCCTCTCAACTTCCGTTCGCCTCGCCCGATCATACTTCCGTAACGCTCTCGTCCGCATCCACCAGCTTACACCCCAAGTCAAGCGCGCGTAAAGAAGTTTTACTTCAAAAATCGGTAGTTTTAAAATGAAACGCCGCGAACCTTGATCCTTAAGACAAAAGGACAACCGGTTGTAATAATTATTTTTAAATTGACCTCAACACTCGATCGATTCGAATTTTTACAAGCAGTTTGTCGTAATTATATTGAGTGACATTGGGTAGGTGGTATGCAGAATCAAAATGATATTTAATTACGTTTTGGTACGTTGAATGGTCAAAGTATACATATTAGTATTGACATACAGTATGGACACTCCCTACCGCTCTCTAGATTCCGAACTCACCCCCTCGTCACCCAGATTTAAACAGATTGGTTATAGTTTGGTTCTCGAACGTAGAGGATTTCGCTGTGATTGTGTTTGCTCCGTCATTTGTTTTTAGAAATGTCATTTCACGTCCGTTGTATGTAGTGTCCGGGGCGTGGTATGGTTAAAAGGTGCGTCGGTGGCGTGACGGCTAGGGCCGCCGCCTCCTGTCCGGGAGGCCGTGGTTTGAATCCTGCCATGTACTAATGTGATTTCGAATTTCGATTTCATATGTACGTACGTTTATCGACGCTCTTACGGTGAAGGAAAACATCGCGAGGAAACCTGCACACGTCTACGGTGGAAGTCGCAGGTTGTGTGTGAAATCGAACAACCCGCACTGGGCCCGCGTGTTCGACTACGGCCCGATCGCCCTAATTCAGGGTAGGCTGAGCCCCTCGGTAGGGGCGTATATGAGCTGATATGTTCGCTGTTTTATACTACTTTTAGAACATTTATAAGAAATAATAACAGTTTTTGAAAAAAAAAAAACTCAAAAAAAAAAATTTCGCAGACCTGTGTAATCTGCCTTACATTTGAACAAGACAGCACAGTCAGGCCTACACGGGGCCTTGGATGGTGGAAGAAAAGGGGCACGTGGCTCTAATCTGAAGCGGCTATATGTCAATGAGAGATAGAAGTGTTCCATCGGCGTCATCATCATATCAGCCGAAAAACGTCCTCTGCTGGACAAAGACCTCCCCCAAGGATTTCCACGACGACCGGTCCCCGCGTACTTCACCAGGTCGTCGGTCCACCGCGTGGGAGGCCTGCCTACACTACGTTTTCTGGTGCGCGGTCGCCGCTCGAGAACTTTACTTCAACTTCAACTTTACCCTTGCATCGGCGTAAAACTATATTTTTCGGTTCGCCAGATCAATTCTTGCATCGGTTCTGCGAGATATTAGGGTCTGATCGTAATTCGACGCCCCAGACATGTACTCACTGACCCCGACGACTCGATCACGCTAGCCGTAGCTAGCTGCCCTGACCCCGCCCCCCAACCCACAGAGAAACACTGCACCGACATTCTGCCCTCGCCGGCGAGGGCGGCGTCCCCCCGCTTCTGGCGCTTACCAGCGCTTCCGGCATATACCAAGCCGCTTCTCTCCGATCCTCCCCCGTTCGTTGTTTGAACCTAAGCCGAGGTCCGTGCCCACCTGGGCACCCTTAGGCAGTTGCATCTTTTTACTTTGCATTTAGGTTGAGATTCCTCCGCACTCGCCTCCCCTGTCCGGTGAAGTTGTACCCCCACGGTCAACAACAAGCTTGTCCTTTCGAAAATAGGGTCTGATTTAACATGTTACTGTTTCCGTGCTATGCAAGGCACGTTGAGCCGGTGGTGTCGGTTAAAATCACCGAAGTTGGCCCCCGTGCAATCAAATCAAATCAAAATAATTTATTTTAAATAGGTGTTTACACACACTTTTAAATACTCAAAAAAACTTATTGAATATTACAAATAATGTCATGATTCAGATTACAGTCTCAGGTAATGGTATTTGTTACAGATTCAAGTCATTTACATAATCTATTATTTTATAATATCCTCTAGAGCACAAGCATTTTCTGATATGAGTCTTGAATTTATTCTCTGAAAAACTAGTGACATTTTCGGGAATTTTATTGTGGAATCTTATACAGTGCCCCACAAATGACTTTTTAACCTTACTCAGTCTCGAAAAGGCTATATCTATTTTATTTACATTTCTTAAATTCGTGCGTGGAGTATACCTTTTTTTGGGAAGAGCCGCCTGCCCCAACTGTGGGAACTGGGAACATTATGTAGAAGACAGAAGTACTTGTAATTGAAATCGTTGAGACATAATTTAACAATACGTATCGGAACCAATCGCCTTATTGAGTTCCATTTAAACTTAAAACAATAGCTACTATAACTACGGAACAGCACTATTGTTAATTACATCAGCAGTACAATTAAACGGTTCATTTATGACGAGTTTTAGTTTTATTGTTTGAATTTACACTTAATTTCCAAAGTAAATTCGTCGCTCGGTGACTTAAATTTGGTGCTCTCGGATTGGCCAGCGTAACTCAAAACTATGCAACATATCTACATAATCGCCTCCGTGGCGTTATGGTTAAGTCTACTAGTTTCACATCAGGAGGTCACGGGTTCGATTCCCGGCGAAGTCTAACTTTTAAAGAGTTTGGTTGGTGAAAGGACATTTATTAAGCCCGTCTGGTTAGCTACTACCATCTTATCTAAGTCTTGCCGCCAAATATCAATGTCAACAACATTGATGTTTTCCGGTTTGAAGGTAAGATAGCCAGCTCCCAATTGCATTGGGGAATCTTGGTAAGCCCGCTCTCATCTTCAGCATCATTGTCAGAGGCATCATCGTCACTTACCATCAGATGAGATGATGCCAAAGTTTCACCAATGGTGGATAAGAAATATAAGTAAAAAAAGTGTTCGGTAAAATTGAATACATTTTTTACTCGACTACGGAAAATAGGTAAAGAGGATTATGTATTGAACGTAGTTCATTAACGCACGTTGCTCCCCAGATACTTGGCGGATGAGAGCTATAGGCTGAAAAGAGTGTCCGACACTGCTATCGTCTTTTGTTGACACAGTTGTCATCGGGTGCTTTTGGAATACTTTTCTCTTGTACTCACTAGCCGCAACAACCGCCTCCGTAGCTCAGAGGCAAAAGTTCACTGGCTTAACACAGGAGGTCGCGGGTTCGATTCCCGGCGGGGTCACCTTGTAAGACTCGGTTTGGTTGGTGGTAGGGCATTTTCTAAGCCCGCCTGGCTAGCTACCACCATCTTATCTATGTCTTGCCGCCAAACATCAGTGTTAAAAAAAAAAACATTGATGTGTTCCGGCATGAAGATAAGATAGCCAGTTCTCCATTGCGTTGGGGACTCTTGGCAAGCCCGCTTCCATCTTCGGCATCATCGTCACTTACCATCTGGTGAGATGATGCCAAGGGCTTACCAATAGAGAATAAAAAAAAAAAAAAAAACAAGATCCGTAAAATGTGACGAAGTCATGCTTTTTTGTTTATTTTCGATCCGTTTTGTATTTTCTTTTTTTAAATTTGTTTTTGTGGTTTTTGTCGAGCGTCGGTGCCGCAACGGCAAGGGCCGCTACCTCCGATCCGGGAGGTCGCGGTTCGAGTCCTGCCATGTACCAATGTGTTTTCGAATTTTGATCTCATATGTACGTTTATTCGACGCTCTTACAGTGAAGGAAAACATTGCGAGGAAACCTGCACACATCTGCGAAGAAATTCGAAGGTTGTGTGTGAAGTCGACCAACCCGCACTGGTCCCGAGCCCATCGGTGGGGACGTGTATATGAGCTGATGTGATGATTGTTTTTGTTTTGTTTTTTAATTTTTTACTTTTCCCACTGTCTTCATCTTTCTGCCAGATTGGCCCATCATCATCGCTTTTTTGTTCACTGTTTTATATTCCTAATTTTTTTGCTATTATCTCCTTTTGTATGTTACAGTCAAAACTCATAACCAGTCTAAACCACTTTTGACTGCAAAAATCAGGCGAAAGTGGTTTTGACCAACGTCCTTGGTTAAAACCACTTTTGACTGCATAAATCAGTCAAAACTGTTTTTGTTAAACAAATATATATATATATATATATATATATATATATATATATATATATATATATATATATATATATTATTATTTTTTCATGTTTTATGGACCCTGAGCCAAATCTTCTAATTATTTTACTTGTGCTGGCTCAGACACGATTGGGGGGAGTATCGAGACCGCAAAAATACCACTAACAGTCAAACGAATCTAGGAAATAGCCAGGCCTATGGCACAGTATATATATTAGTACTAACGTACCTACCTATGGTCAGTCAACCTGCGTGATCGACTAGGCTATTTCGTAGGCACTTAGTTTGTTTTATTAACATTGCGAAACCGTTAAGCGATAATAATAACGAATAATAATAATAATTGATCCATTCTTTGCCCTCTGTCTGCCCACTTGCGCAAACACTGACTGCAAAATGTTTTGTGGTTTTGAATAATCCGTAATCGTCTCGAAATGTGAATAATGTTTTGTAACGTTAATGCAGAAGTTAAGGCTACCTTTTTTTATCCACTGGTCACAATAGGGGATCGGACTGCTAGTCATTTGAGTTACTTTTTATGATCTGTCAAAAACGAAATTTGGTTCTAAAAATGTTTGAAATACCCACAAGTGACGTCATAGATCTTTAGCGTCATTGACGAATTTATTTTGTGAATTTGATCAATTAAAAATTGAAGACGTGATGGAAAAACAAAACTAGTGAGGTTGTTTGTAATTTCAAGAGGAGAGCAATTTAGGTAATCATATTTCAGAATTTATGTTTGATGCATTCCGATCCCTTATTGCTAAGCCCTTGGCTGGCAACATCTCACCTGATGTTATGTGACAATAATGCCGAAGATGGAAGCCACGCAACGGGGAACTGGCTATATTAGCTTCAAGCCAGAACAGATTAATGTTGTTAAGATTGATGTTTGGCGGCAAGACTTTGATAAGATGGTAGTAGCTAGCCAGACGGGCTTAGAAAACGCTCTTCTACCAACCGAGCCAAGTCTACAAAGGAATCGATCTCACGACCTCCTGATGTGAAGCTATATAGTTGACTGAACCATTACGCCACGGAGGCGGTTAATGTTGGTGTCTTAATTTTTACACGCTAACGGCAAATCAGGTGATAAACAGGCGTAACAATGTGTGTGTGGGACCTGTAAATTAGGGCTTCTACTCATCACACCCAACAAACAACTTTCTCAAAGAGATCCAAGGTAAATTCGCGAAAAAAAAGGATGGGTATCATACAAAAAAAATGTGTGTCGGAACACACGAAAAGCAAAAAAAAAAACGCGGGTTGCTCGATATACGAAACAAGGGTTTACCAATTGTGAATAAAAAAAAATATGGCACAAAGCGCCTCACGTTTTTTTACAATAATACTAGTATTTCTCGTTCATTATTGTTTTCAGCTTATATTAAGAATTATTTTTCACTTTTTAGTTTGATTTGCTTCAAAAGCGTGTTTTTTAAAACTATATTAATTTTTTAATTTATTATTTTTATTTTACAACCAAAAAAAGCGCGGGTTGCTGCGCTTTTTTTACAATAATACTAGTATTTTTCCTTCATTATTGTTTTAGCTTATATTATGAATATTTATTTTACTTTTCAGTTTAAAGTGATTTAAAGGGTTTTTCAACTATATATTTTTTTCACTGCTTTTCAAAGAATTAAAAAAAATTCTGTATTGATGCTGCCAGGGCGTAAAGATAAGCTCGAAAAACATTACCCTTCTATGCTGCAGTAAAAAAAAATTGTTGCAGATTGATGATTTAAGTTACGAAATGAACCTTATTTAATCATCTTCTAGTGTTATCGCAATAACAGTCAAGTTATGGCAATCTCGAGCCATCAACTAAGCTAGTTGACCGAGTTACGGTCCAAGGGCGGTCTTGATCTGCGCTTGCGCATTGCGCAAGAGGTCGCGGGTATGACTCGAGTGGAAATCGACGTCGGCACATCGTTAGCTATTGTACGCTCACCTTAACAATCGCTTCAAAATTCTTCTGGGCACGGGTCTCTTCCCATACTCAGGTAGGTTAGGTCATACTCCCAACACGGGGGCCAGGCAGTGATGCCAACTCTATATGTCAAAAAGTCGTTAGTCGTACGCTTGAAAAGTCGCTAGAACAATATAAAAAAATGGCAATTCTGTCGCTAGATGTATGGTGTTACTGTGCTTGAAAAGTCGCTTAAATGTATGAAGCGTCGATTTTTTTTTGTCGCTAGACTGCTCCGAAAATACGTTAGATCTAGCTTCTAAGTCGCTAAATTGGCAACACTGGGGCCAAGTTGATGAGGTTGTGGGGCTTACAGTGGCGTACCCCTCTGTCAGACGATTTTCAAGCAGCCTATGAAGAGGATTGTGAAGCTGCGACTTTTTATACAAACGGCTTTAACCATTTTCACCTCTTTTTGATAGGTTGTCAGGCAGAACAAAAGCTAGACTTATACGTTTTTGTTTTTTCGATAAATTTTATTGTCGTTCACGTGTGTTCTTACAAAACTAATTTTGGCCATTTTCTTTATTTTAAAACCACTTATTTAAATTCAGTAATCAGTATTTTTCTTCGTATTTTTTCGCCCTAATTCAGAGTAGGCTCGAGCCCCTCTGTGGGGACGTATATGAGATGATATGATGATGATGTATTTAAAAAACGAAACCTATAAGCCTAGTTTTTGTTCTGACTGACAATCTATCAAAAATTGGTCGAAATCGGTTAACTTTTATAAGGTGAAAAACGTTTGTATGAAAAGTCGAATTTTCGCCGTGGGCTCACAGTCCTCTTACGGCATCTGACACGGCTACTGTTAGTGATAGCAAACGGCATTAACGGCTTTACGTGCCTTTCGAAGCACGGACACGGTAAATAAAAATTACACTAACAGTCAAACCCATCCAGCTAATGACTGTGCTTGAGGTCAGTTAACCGGCGTGATTAACACGACCACGTTAGTCGCACTGAGCTACGACCGTGTGGCAGTATTATCAAAGGATAATAATTATAGGATATTTACCCGCCTGCCCTTTGAGAAGGGTAATGTTTTTCATATTTATGTCTATTTTTTATGTGGCGCTGTTTTAAATACCTAGTATAAAAATACTCATTGCTCAGCAACATTGCTCGTAGAACAGATGTTCGTTGGGGCAGTAAAATTCTCGAGTGGTGACCGCGCACCGGGAAACGTAATGTAGGCAGGCCTCCCACTCGGTGGACCGATGACCTGGTGAAGGTCGCGGGAAGCCGCTGGATGCGGGCAGCGAAGAACGGTCGTCGTGGAAATCCTTGGGGGAGGCCTATGTCCAGCAGTGGACGTCCTTCAGCTGATATGATGATGATGATGATGATCAAAATGCAAGAATAAGCATAGAAGCATAAAAGTGGCACAAACTGACAAAATGACTAATGAGTAAATTCAAACAGGAATTTGGACTCTAGATGTAGGTACTTACGAGTATATCGTACGCAAGACGCTTTACCGGTGTGCGGCAGAGGACAAAGGTGTTAAGAGGGGGTAGGTAACACTAATTTGAAATGATAAACACGTTAAAAAAACCGACTTCAATCGCAGCAGCTTAGTACAATTTTTGCATTATTATTTTTGGTTTTTGTAAATTTACAAAAATTGTTAAAAGAAAGCACATTTTGATAAAATTTATATGGGATAAATCTGTCAGTATACCCGATCGAATAAAAAAATAATAATGAAAATCGGTTCACATTATACGAAGATATCGCTTACAATAAACATATGGAAAATGAACATTTTAGAATTTATTATCTGAATTATGCTTAGTTTATCGATTTTTTAAAAATACTAATTAAATTCCAAGACGATCTGACTGAGAGCTGAAACACGATTGCTCGTAATTTCCTCGAAAAAATTAAATAGTGAAATTACCTCTAAAAAGGCACTAATGTCAATTGTGTACTCACATAACAACTATTTAAGTACATGTTATATAACTATCCAATAAGTAAATATATGATTATGTGTGGTGGTGATGGTATTTGTGTTGTCTTTGTCTTAGCCCATCATCAGAAAAACATTCCGCAAAACCGGCCATCTGTTTGGGTGTCACTCCCATGACTGACATGACATTGGCAGAATTCTTTAGACGCAACAAATGAAAGAATATAATATAATATAATATAATATAATATAATATAATATAATATAATATAATATAATATAATATAATATAATATAATATAATATAATATAATATAATATAATATAATATAATATAATATAATATAATATAATATAATATAATATAATATAATATAATATAATATAATATAATATAATATAATATAATATAATATAATATAATATAATATAATATAATATAATATAATATAATATAATATAATATAATATAATATAATATAATATAATATAATATAATATAATATAATATAATATAATATAATATATAATATAATAGAACGCGTAAAAACATAACACCTAAAAAAATACCTTGAGGGTGACTGAGGGGCTACTATCATTTTTTGTTTTATATTTTTCGTTTTTTAAATTTTTAATAAAAACTCAAGGTTTACGCCACCCATTTCGTTTTCAAAGCGGGATGGCTAATCAAAAATT
This sequence comes from Coleophora flavipennella, assembly GCA_947284805.1. Classification (NCBI taxonomy): domain Eukaryota; kingdom Metazoa; phylum Arthropoda; class Insecta; order Lepidoptera; family Coleophoridae; genus Coleophora; species Coleophora flavipennella. Next base: position 2,371,680 of record OX369253.1, read on the forward strand.
GTGCATGAGCGAGGAGCACGAACATTCTCAACCGACTTTATAAAGGAGGAGGTTATCAAATCTCTGTATGTTTTTTATGGTATGTTTGTTATATCTTCGCAGATTGTGAACCGATTTTCATGATTCTTTTTTTATTCAATTGCATAATACTATCAGGTTGGTTTCAAATTTTTTTTTACTAGAATCGGTTAAGTATTTTCATAGAATATTAACAAAAACAAAAAATGTACCAAAATTTTACTTGGTTAAAGTTAAAGTCGGATTTTGAAGTATTTAGCGTCCCCAACTAAGTTTTATACACCCTCTTAAACGACACTGTCACTGTTTGAACGGTTCTGTTTCTCAATGGTGTTGTCTATAGGCAAACGACCTTCACAACAATGAATAGTGTCAAGTGTATAGATAGATACTATAGACACTACAAACGACCATCTTTTTAGTTTGACACTTGTTTTGTCCAAACCACACATTTTGGGTCATACAAATCTATGTTCATTTGTGATGCAAATTGATTAGACGGTTGAATTAATTGGGTAATCTTTTACAATCACTTAATTTATTACAAGTCATTTTAGTTTTTTTATTCACAATTGGTAAGCCCTGATGATGATGCCGAAAATGGAAGCGGGCTTACCAAGATTCCCCAATGCAATGGGGAACTGTCTACCTTTTTTTGGTGTATTTTTATTTTCATTTGAAGTTGCATCCCAAATCACGGGTCTTTCACGTATCAACGTGATCAACAACATGACTGTCTCTGGACTCAACTCCACACTGCCCTCGATCATGATGGTCATATCAAAACACTTTCAATTATTCCGAGCGAAACGTCTTCCTGCGATAAAATCGAACATAAAATGAACGATTCCCCCCGCCCTTCATAAACTCCGGCAAACACCTTCAATTGTATTTTCTGCACAAAACATTTAGGCCACGCCCCTTTTTTATGTTTTCCAACAATGTTCTGTTCCAAACATCGCGCTGCGGACCCGGCTTAAGCTGTTGTCCGTACATAAATGAAAACTTTCACATTTATAATATTAGTAGGAATATGATAGTATCATAGGAAATGTACAGCCTTTTTTGAATTTTGAACCCTGTATTTATATTCATTTGAGCACTCGGCTTTTGAACATGTAAACTCTTTTCAAATAAAAGCTTGCACCTAAAAAAAGCCTTTAGGTTTTTCGAAAACTTTTATAACCTGGACACGTTCGAACCTGCTATCAAAAATCACTCGTATCTATTACGTGCCGTACCACAGATGATAATAATAGTCTAACGTAGCCATACTCTTTAGACAAATTCATAGTCAAGCATAACATTGACTGACTCGGTGGCTCAGTGGTTAGTGCTCTTGACTACTGATCCGAGAGTTGTGAGTTCGATCCCCCCACCCAGGGCAAACATTTGTGTGATGAGCAGATTTGTTTGCTCTGTGTCTGCGTGTTAAATATCTGTACATGTATGTATTTAAACGTATATAAGTATGTATATATCAATATATGTATGTATTTAAACGTATATAAGTATGTACATATCAGTCTCTGGTTCCCATAACACAGGGAATCCTACTCTGGGGCCAGATGATTATGTGTGATTTGTCCCAGAATATTTATTTCATATTTATATTTTATTTATAGTAATTCTAACATAGGCAAGTGGATGACGCTAGTGTGAGATGAACAAATAGTGTCATGGAACCAAAGAGATTATAATACCTACACTACGTTTTCTTGGAACCTTCTACCTAGTCTATCGCTAGAATTATATACGTCAAGGGGTACCGGGAATACCGGCTGGTATTATCGGTGCTTTGTGCAAGCGTATGTAGCGGAATTTGACTTTTTTTTTACTATTACAAACAAATATCTTAGTCACAAAAGAACATATAGTACGTTTACTAATATAATCTATCTATTTATATACCTATTTAAAAGTCAATGTATATTAATGTGGGTATATATTAATATATATGTGTGTTCCTGGGAACCCTTAATGCTTATCTCGAGGACGAAGCTGATGTATGTAGAAAGTTATTTAACACGTGCCACTGTCGCGTATTGGTTATCATATCAGCGGAAAGACGTCCACTGCTGGACAAAGGCCTCCCTAACGATTCCCACTACGACCGGCGGCGTCCGACGCTTCGTCTTGCGATGCGCGATTACCACTCGAGAACTTTACTACCCCAACGGCCATCTGTTCTGCGAGCTATCTACCCCGCCCACTGTTAATTAAATTTTGCGATTCTGTAAGCCTTGTCGTTTGCCCTGATCACAGATTAGTATAATAGTTACTATGTAACAGATAAGTCACTCCCTATACAAAATCTTCCATACCTACCGCTTTAATAGTCTACGTTTCACGTCGCCGACCGCTGCGTGCGAATACGTACCTAAACGTTCGGGGTGTAAAGTCATTATTGGTTAGCAACCCACTGAACATTGTGTCGTCACCGGAGTCACGGCGGCCGATAGTTAAGGCGGTAATATTACAGATTTTCGTTATTTTGTTTTTTTTTTGGTTGCTGCTAGTGCATTTTCTAAGCCCGCCTGGATCGCTACCACCATCTTATCTCAGTCTTGCCGCCAACAACAACAACAAAGATGCTAACAACATAGATTTGTTCCGGCTTGAAGATAAGATAGCCAGTTCCCCATTGCGTTGAGGAATCTTGGTAAGTCCGCTTCCATCTTCGTCATCGTCGTCACTTACCATCAGGTGAATGATGCCAAGGGCTTATTATACGTCCCCACCGAGGGGCTCGAGCCTACCCTGAATCAGGGCGATTAGGCCTTAGTCGACCACGCGGGCCCAGTGCGGGTTGGTCGACTTCACACGCAACCTTCGAGTTTCTTCGCAGGCGTTTGCAGGTTTCCTCACGATGTTTTCCTTCACCGTTAAAGCAATCGGTAACTATATGTACGTAAGTTTTTTGAAAAACTCATTGGTACATTGGCCGTCCGGATTTGAACCCGGCACCTCTGGTTAGATGGACCGAGTCGTTACCGGTTGAGCCACCAACGCTTTTTAGCCACCGACGCTTTTTGAAGGCAAGGCTAGGCCAAGGGCTTACCAATTGTGATTTATAAAAAAAGCCTGTATCAAGTGTTATGCGTGACGTTAAACACTTCTGCACAAGACGCACCAAACACCAAACAGCAAGTAAAAGTTATCACGTTTGCGCAAGTGCAAGCGGCAAGCGTTAGGCAACTGTTGTTATGTTACCTACACTCTGTGGTACGTCTACGTCTATGATTAGATTGGAGAATGGAGATGCTGCTTAAGAGACTCTCTTCTTGTCGTGGTCTTATCTCACTTTTTTGGTGGTTGGCTCTCCTATTCTGTCGTCTTCAGAGACATTTGCTCTGGGTCTTCATATGGTCTATGTCATGCTGTTACAATTGTGTAGTATTATGTGTTTTGCTAAAATACCGGCTCAAATTCAACCGCCTTTGTTGCGCAATGGTTAGTCATTTCGCTTCACACCAGGCGGGCGATGGTTCGATTCCCTGCGTTACGTATTTCTCGGTTTGGTTGGTGGTAGAATATTTTCTATGTCAACCGCCTCCGTGGCGTAATGGTTAGTCCGTTCGCCTCACACTAGGAGGCCGCGGGTTCGAATCCCGGCTGGGTCAACTTTGGAAGACTCGGTTTGGTTGGTGGTAGGGCGTTTTCTAAGCCCGTCTGGCATGTGTTCAGGTTTGAAGATAAGATAGTCAGATCCCCTTTGCGTTGGGGAATCTTGGTAAGCCCGCTTCCATCTTCGGCATCATCGTCACTTACCATCAGGCGAGATGATGCCAAGGGCTTACCAATTATGAATAAAAAGGCCTATCTAGCTACCATACCATGTACCTGGTCTACCATCTATCTATGTTTTACAGCAAAATATTAATTTTACATCATTGATGATAAGATAGCGAACTGTCCAGTGCGTTGGGGAATCTTGGTAAACCAGTTTCCATCTTCGATATCATCGTCACTTATAATCATGCAAGATGATGTCAAGGGCTTATCAATTGTGAATAAAAAAGTACCTAGTAAAAACGCATCCTTGAAACTAAGAGTTCGACATCCCCAATCAAGAAGTTCTTTCATTAATAAATTCATTCAATAAGACTTCAAAATGAGCAAAATTATATCAAAAAATAATATTATTATATCATAACGCCTCCTTTTTTTAAAAATCAGTTAAAAAAGAGGAAAATCCCACCCAATATCCATATTTTTGACCTTGTCTAAAACATATATTTGCGTGTGATTACGCGCTCATATGTTTGTCAGTCCGTGTACTTTGACCTGTCCAACGGCTTAACACTACATCAACTTCCTCCTACAAACAATCTTGATACTTAACTGGTTTTTCGTCGAACTCGTTTATTTCCAATAAATTTATTATTATCGGTTTTTAATCGTTCTTTTGCGCGTAAAGGTCATACAAAAATCCCTCGGCTGCCATGTAGAATTTATTAAAATGAAACTTAGCAATTTGTATAATTTATTGAGCAAAAAAATCAATGCTTGGGCATGGGTCTTTTCCTTTTTTACAAGCTCTTATTTAACTTGCAATGTATGTATGTATGTTTGGGTGGAATCTTGCAAATCAATTTTGAAGAAGATATCTTCAACCGATTGAGCTGAAATTTTGTATACATGTTCAGTTTGGATGTTTGTGTGACGCCATTCTAAATCCAACATGGCGGCACACCCAAGAAGGCGGATTAGTTATTTTTAATGCACTCTTACAATATGGGTATCAAATAAAAGGGTTTGCTGATGAATACGACATAACTAAAAATGTTTTCAAATTAAAGCTTGTAAGTACTTAAAAGTTTTTAAGTTTTAAAAAATATATTTTATCCACAATTGATAAGCCCTTGGCATCATCTCACCTGATGGTAAGTGACGATGATGCCGAAGATGGAAGCGGGCTTACCAAGATTCCTCAACGCAATGGGGAATTGGCTATCTTATCTTCAAGTCGGAACACATCAATGCTGGTGACAATGATGGTTTGACGGCAAGACTTAGATAAGATGGTGATAGTTAGCCAGGCCAAACCGAGTCTTGCAAAGTTACCCCGCCGGGAATCGAACCCGCGACCTCGCGGAAGCGAATGGACTACGCTACGAAGACGGTTCTTAAATTCAAAAAGGTTAGGCCATACCCCCCCCCCACACGGGGGACAATTGCGGTTTGGTGGAGGTTGTAGGGCTAGTGGGGAATTCGGAATTTGAAAAGCCACTCGCGGCTCGCGCACCATTCACCCTAAGGCAGTCGTAAAAATCATCCACGTCCACGTGGGCGAAGCCGCGGGCAAAAGCTAGTAGTTAATGTTTAAAGTACCTATATTTATACTTTCCCTCCATTATTATTATTATATCAGCTCATATACGTCCCCACCGAGGGGCTCGAGCCTACCCTGAATCAGGGCGATTAGGCCTTAGTCGAACACGCGGGCCCAGTGCGGGTTGGTCGACTTCACACACAACCTTCGAGTTTCTTCGCAGGCCTGTGCAGGTTTCCTCACGATGTTTTCCTTCACCGTTAAAGCAATCGGTAATGATATGTACGTAAGTTTTTTTTGAAAAACTCATTGGTACATTGGCCGTCCAGATTTGAACCCGATACCTCTGGTTAGATGGACCGAGTCGTTACCGGTTGAGCCACCGACGCTTTTTTACGACGCTTTCCCTCCATACAATAATCAAAGTATAAATATTAGTACTGACGTACTATAATGTTAAATAATAATGCTAAACATTATAAATAGATTAAGCAAATAACAATGAAATTGAGAATTACATATAATAAATAGATGTAACTAGCTGTCCCGGCGAACTTCGTTCCACCCTACACTAACAGCGCCATCTACCGGGCTGATTTGTGAATCTAAACCATCCTTAAACCCCTTGGAATACACACAAAAAATTTCATCAAAATCGGTCCAGCCGTTTAGGAGGAGTTCAATGACTAACACACGGACAGAAGATTTATATATATAAAAGATAAGTAAATAAGATCAAAATTGTAATGAAATATTTGAGTAATCTACATATATTATAATGCATGCACAAAATAATATTATATAAACCCTCTGCAAATCGCTATGCCCTTGCGGGGCGTCATAATTAATAAGTTAAGATCTATTTACCTACCCGTATGAATGTACATGATTGATTATGATACTGCAATAAACATTAAATGAAATGACCGATAGTGAACATTTCCATTTGTTTTTGCATTTTATCAACTCCTTACCAATGTTGGCGTACACACTCGTTTAATATAAAATACCCGTTTACTCAACGATATTAGCAAGTTGTCCACACAAGAGGCGTTTTCGTCACAGCGCGCGCCACCACCGCCGCGCCATCGTGTCGGCTGCTTGCTAAACTGCGTTACTTAATCACCAAGGCTGTTTGACAGTCAGTGGCACTCAAACTATTGATGTAAAAAGTCAAAGAAAAACGCAATTAAAAAACCGACTCCCATCGCAAAAACAAATTTTAATTTTGCATTACTGTTTTTGGTTTGCATTGATATAAAAAAAAAGTACTACAACGATTTCGATGAAATTTGCATGGGAAAAACCTGGCAGAAAACAATCATGAAAATCGGTTCACAATCTGAGAATATATCGCGTAACAAACATACAAAAAAAACATTCAGTCGAATTGAGAACGTTTGAACAACATTCGGCAACATCGTCACTTACCACCAGGTGAGATGTTGTCAAGGGTTTACCAATTGTGAATAAAAAAATAAAAAAAAAACAATGAAAAATGGAAAAGTATAAATTTCTTATAAAACAATTTACGTAAACATGTAAACATAAAGAGATAGAAGAGTACGTATGTACACCTAAAATCTATTTGTTAGAAAATGGCCCAACATGTAAACAAAACATTTTATCATTTTAGCTTAACAAAAAAGCGTCAGTGTTTCAACCGGTGACGACTCGGTCCTCCTAACCAGAGGTCCTGGGTTCAAGTCCGGACAGTCAATAATGTAACAATGAGTTTTGCGAAACTTACAAGGTACAATACACTTACAGATTTCTTTAACGGTGAAGGAAAACATCGTGGGGAAACCTACAGATCTGATTCCAGATGTGTATGAAGCTCACGTTACACACGTCCATAGGAGTAAATCTAATTGCCCTACACGTGAACGCGGATGATGCTAAGGCAACCAGGCAACCGTCGTCTATCCCTTGGATAGCACGGTTAATTGTGCCACATGATAAGAGAAGAAGAGCTTAACCACTTGCACTTGAACATCGAGCTTAACCCTACAAGCATTTTAATCACGTATTCACTGTGTTTTAGTTCATTTAAGACGTGAAAACCAATTGAAACTAGTTTTTTTTTAAGAAAACACTTCACGTTTTGTTTGAATATTTGGCCATTTCCAAAAAAAATGATTTTAATTAGCAAATTTTAGTTGCAATAAAAAAATTAGGTAAAATAAATATAATAAAATGACGGAAAACAAAATGGCCGCTGAAAGTAAAATTGCTCTGATTTGGCTGAAATTTGTGCGACTTTTCTTACTTACACGAATTATTTTCTTTCTGTTTTTTGCTTTTATTCACAATTGGTAAGCCTTTTTTATGACTAAAAAGGAACCCAGCTACGTTTAAGAATATTGCCTCATTTTAAAAGCTTTCATTTGACTTGCAATGTTCGTATGTACCTATGTAAGTTGTCCGCTTCAAAATTTGCAACTTAAATTTGACCCACTTGTCGTTGTTCGATTGAGCTGAAATTTGGCACACTTATTTAAATTTGGTGACAATGCTTAACTTTAGAGCTGATGGAGCCGGAAGGTGGCCACAGAAACTCTGTACTTAAACAATGCAATAACATCGAGTTTGGGCTCGTTTGATTTTTCCTGAAGACAAAAATTGTACACTTAGAAGATTTAAGGTTTTTTTTAAAAATCCTTAGATATTTCAGTCGTATAAAGATTGGTTGTGTCCATTTCGTCCAGGTGACCACAATCTTTCGCCATGTACTCCTACTCTAGGCTTGCTTGAGAATGGCTGGTAACTTTAGGCTTGTGATGGCTTAATGGAAAAATTGTAATAGGTTCTGGAGTGGCGACCGCGTAGCGAGAAACGTAGCGTAGCAGGCCTCCCATTGGGTGGTGGTTCCACTAGGGTGTACTCTCACCTACATCGATTATTACGCCATAAAAAAAAATGAAATCATTAAACAACGGACTTTCCCAAATCAAATCGCAAATAAAAGATCCGTAGGGGAACCAAGGTAACCAACACAGCTCACAGAGTAGCTAAACCTAAGTAGCATTGGATGGAGCACATAGCTCAAGGAACAGGCGGTCATTGGGGTAGTAAATTTCTCGAGTGGTGACCGTGCACCGGAAGAATTAACGAAGGAAGAACTCCCACTCGGTGGACCAACGACCTGGTGAAGATCTTTGTCCAGCAGTGGACGTCTTTTAGTTGACATGATCATGACGATGATAAGGTTTGCTCTAAAATCATCATTATATCAGCCGAAAGATTTCCAGCACGTTTTCAAATTCAAATTTAAATTCAAATTATTTATTTCAGATAGTCAATCCATAATGTGTTAGTAACAGACATCTTATAAAACTAAGTTAGTATCAACAGAAATGTCAAAAATATCAATCATAATAATGTCAAGCAGTCAAACTACAATAATATTAAACTTTGTGTATTCTTATAATTTATTATAAAACTTTGAGAACCGCTGACTAACGTCACTAATAAGTAGTAATTGTGTAACATTTATTCTAAATTACATGGCCATTAACGGTTTTCAAGTGAACATTACTGATTTACAAGAATATTTTTGCAATGAATGCATTCTTAATTGTTTCCGTTTTACTAATTTTGTCAATTACTAACTTTGACGTAAATACCAATGCACAATTATTGTTCTTAAGATAAATTATATATCCCATTGCGTTGGGGAATCTTGGTAAGCCCGCTTCCATCTTCGGCAACATCGTCACTTACCACCAGGTGAGATGTTGTCAAGGGTTTACCAATTAAGAATAAAAAATATATATATATATATATATATATTAGTACTAACATACAGTATGGACACTCCCTGCCGCTCTCTAGATTGCGACCTCACCCCCTCGTCACCCAGATTGATAGTTTGGTTCTCAAACGTGGCTCCATCATTTGTTTTTTGAAATGTCATCTCTCACCCGTTGTATGCAGTGTCCGGGGTGCGCTTAAGGCGAGGCATTAATTGGAACAGCTGTCTCTGTCGTTGTCTTTACGTGTAAAGAGTAAAGAAAATAACCATACTTTTGCACTTTGTCAATGTTTTTTCGATTTAATTAAAAACTATAGTTGTGTGTTTAGACTAATCGAGTAAGAAAATTAAGAGATACTTAATCGGTCTTTTTTTGCCTTTAGAATGCAAATCTCTGTTTGAAAGGAGGTATCTTTGATTAAAAAAATGTTATAAAAGTTAACGAATCGTGTTTATGCAACTGCCAAAATGAAGTCATTGAAATGAAGAATCAGGTTATAAAATATCACTTTCATGTGTTTTGTAATTGCTGAGAAAAATCGAGATCCCCGTGACCAAAGTCTCAAATTTTTTCGCCTTAATATTATTTAATTTAATGTTAAATAAAATAAATGTAAGCTTCGGTGGCTCAACCGGTAACGACTCGGTCCTCCTAACCAGAGGTCGCGGGTTCGAATCCGGACGGCCTATATACCAATGAGTTTTTCTAAACTTAAGTACATATACCTAACTATATATTATAATAACTCGGAAAATTTTACGCCATTTCTTTTACCTCTATACCCAGTTACCTCTGAAATTACTATATTTTTAATAATTGCTCCTAAATTGGAACAAATATTTAAAAATAAAGAGAAATAAAAAAAATAGCGTTTTAACGGCTATCCGGGAGGTCGTGGTTCGAATCCCTGCCACGTACCAATGTGTTTTCGAATTTTGATTTTATATGTACGTTTAACCGATGCTCTTACGGTAAAAAAAAACATCGTAAGGAAACCAGCACACGCCTGCGAAAAAACTTGAAGGTTGTGTGTAAAGTTGACCAAAGCCCGATCATCCTATCCTAATTTAGGGTATATATAAGGTGTAACAAAATTAGCTGAAACTATTTTAACTGGTGCTTCAACAAATGAAACTAAACAACTTTCCCCATGGAATCCATAGTCAAATCGCAAAAAAAAATTGGCTTTCCCATACGAACTCGATCAGCTGATCAGCCAACTTAGTATGGGAAGTTTAATTTTTTTTTTAAAGATTTTATTATGGGTTCCATGGGGAAAGTGGTTCAGTTTCATGGGTAGAAGCACCAGTTAAAATAGTTTCAGCTAATTTTGTTAGACGTTATATATAGGGTATCGAGCCCCTCGGTGGGGACGTATATATATATAAGAGCAGTATCGAGTAACGGCCAGTAGGGGGATCTGGCTTAATTTAAAAAGTGTCCAAAACGTCCCCTTCCTTAGCCCGCGGCGTTGTTTACCAGAATGTCTGGCGGGCGGATTCGCCACAATTTACACTTATCTCCTTATTTGACAAACATTAGGTCATGTTGGGGGTATGTATTTACAAAACAAATTCGAGTTTGTATTGTCGCTACCGGTCACCGTTCGACATCACGTAAGTACGTGTTTGATTTGAGACCGTGCGAGACGTGACACGTCATTCCTCATCACACTATCACCCCAAGCCATTTACATTATCCGCTAGCTAGTAGATTATGTAATACCTATGTTTTCATGGCCGCCCTAGCCCAACACATTAACATTATCTGCTAGCTAGTGCAGTAATGTAATACATATGTTTTCAACTAGACTAGCAGTCTTGGCCGCCCTAGTCCAACACATTAACATTATCTGCTAGCTAGTGCAGTAATGTAATACCTATGTTTTCATCTAGACTAGCAGTCTTGGCCGCCCTAGCCCAACACATTAACATTATCTGCTAGCTTGTGCAGTAATGTAATACCGACGTTTTCATCTAGACTAGCAGTCTTGGCCGCCCTAGCCCAACACATTAACATTATCTGCTAGCTAGTGCAGTAATGTAATACCTATGTTTTCATCTAGACTAGCAGTCTTGGCCGCCCTAGCCCAACACATTAACATTATCTGCTAGCTAGTGCAGTAATGTAATACCGACGTTTTCATCTAGACTAGCAGTCTTGACCGCCCTAGCCCAACACATTAACATTATCTGCTAGCTTGTGCAGTAATGTAATACCGACGTTTTCATCTAGACTAGCAGTCTTGGCCGCCCTAGCCCAACACATTAACATTATCTGCTAGCTAGTGCAGTAATGTAATACCTATGTTTTCATCTAGACTAGCAGTCTTGGCCGCCCTAGCCCAACACATTAACATTATCTGCTAGCTTGTGCAGTAATGTAATACCGACGTTTTCATCTAGACTAGCAGTCTTGGCCGCCCTAGCCCAACACATTAACATTATCTGCTAGCTAGTGCAGTAATGTAATACCTATGTTTTCATCTAGACTAGCAGTCTTGGCCGCCCTAGCCCAACACATTAACATTATCTGCTAGCTTGTGCAGTAATGTAATACCGACGTTTTCATCTAGACTAGCAGTCTTGGGCCGCCCTAGCCCAACACATTAACATTATCTGCTAGCTAGTGCAGTAATGTAATACATATATGTTTTCATCTAGACTAGCAGTCTTGGCCGCCCTAGCCCAACACATTAACATTATCTGCTAGCTTGTGCAGTAATGTAATACCGACGTTTTCATCTAGACTAGCAGTCTTGGCCGCCCTAGCCCAACACATTAACATTATCTGCTAGCTAGTGCAGTAATGTAATACCTATGTTTTCATCTAGACTAGCAGTCTTGGCCGCCCTAGCCCAACACATTAACATTATCTGCTAGCTTGTGCAGTAATGTAATACCGACGTTTTCATCTAGACTAGCAGTCTTGGCCGCCCTAGCCCAACACATTAACATTATCTGCTAGCTAGTGCAGTAATGTAATACCTATGTTTTCATCTAGACTAGCAGTCTTGGCCGCCCTAGCCCAACACATTAACATTATCTGCTAGCTAGTGCAGTAATGTAATACGTATGTGTTCAACTAGACTAGCAGTCTTGGCCGCCCTAGCCCAACACATTAACATTATCTGCTAGCTAGTGCAGTAATGTAATACCTATGTTTTCATCTAGACTAGCAGTCTTGGCCGCCCTAGCCCAACACATTAACATTATCTGCTAGCTAGTGCAGTAATGTAATACGTATGTGTTCAACTAGACTAGCAGTCTTGGCCGCCCTAGCCCAACACATTAACATTATCTGCTAGCTAGTGCAGTAATGTAATACCTATGTTTTCATCTAGACTAGCAGTCTTGGCCGCCCTAGCCCAACACATTAACATTATCTGCTAGCCAGTGCAGTAATGTGATACCTATGTTTTCATCTAGACTAGCAGTCTTGGCCGCCCTAGCCCAACACATTAACATTATCTGCTAGCTAGTGCAGTAATGTAATACCTATGTTTTCATCTAGACAAGCAGTCTTGGCCGCCCTAGCCCAACACATTAACATTATCTGCTAGCTAGTGCAGTAATGTAATACCTATGTTTTCATCTAGACTAGCAGTCTTGGCCGCCCTAGCCCAACACATTAACATTATCTGCTAGCTAGTGCAGTAATGTGATACCTATGTTTTCATCTAGACTAGCAGTCTTGGCCGCCCTAGCCCAACACATTAACATTATCTGCTAGCTAGTGCAGTAATGTAATACCTATGTTTTCATCTAGACTAGCAGTCTTGGCCGCCCTAGCCCAACACATTAACATTATCTGCTAGCTAGTGCAGTAATGTAATACCTATGTTTTCATCTAGACTAGCAGTCTTGGCCGCCCTAGCCCAACACATTAACATTATCTGCTAGCTAGTGCAGTAATGTAATACCTATGTTTTCATCTAGACTAGCGGTCTTGGCCGCCCTAGCCCAACACATTAACATTATCTGCTAGCTAGTGCAGTAATGTAATACCTATGTTTTCATCTAGACTAGCGGTCTTGGCCGCCCTAGCCCAACACATTAACATTATCTGCTAGCTAGTGCAGTAATGTAATACCTATGTTTTCATCTAGACTAGCGGTCTTGGCCGCCCTAGCCCAACACATTAACATTATCTGCTAGCTAGTGCAGTAATGTAATACCTATGTTTTCATCTAGACTAGCGGTCTTGGTCGCCCTAGCCCAACACATTAACATTATCTGCTAGCTAGTGCAGTAATGTAATACCTATGTTTTCATCTAGACTAGCGGTCTTGGCCGCCCTAGCCCAACACATTAACATTATCTGCTAGCTAGTGCAGTAATGTAATACCTATGTTTTCATCTAGACTAGCGGTCTTGGCCGCCCTAGCCCAACACATTAACATTATCTGCTAGCTAGTGCAGTAATGTAATACCTATGTTTTCATCTAGACTAGCGGTCTTGGCCGCCCTAGCCCAACACATTAACATTATCTGCTAGCTAGTGCAGTAATGTAATACATTATGTTGAGGTGGACTAGCAGTCTTGGCCGCCCTAGACCCGAGCCCCTTCTAAGCTCATCATTTACTCATTTGATATGAATTTACATTCATACTGTAACATGTCGGTGGTAGGTAGGGTGTGGTAGGGCGTGGGTAAAAACCGTTCGTGTTTACAGATTAATTTATTTTCAAGTAAAAATATAAGACCCAAAAAGTAAGTACACAACAATTATTTTACACGTTAAATTATTATCACGGATCACAATTATAACTTACCCGAGATGGGTCTTAAGTAGATATCAGGTTTGAGATAATTATTTTAGATATAAATGGTTTATTAATTTATACAGCGTTTTGTGATGAAAATATTTTGATTTTTGAATCACATTGTCACCTAGATGACAGCGCATGTGTAAGAGAACAAATAGATGGAATGAAAAAAAGATATCAGGTTTGAGATACTTAATTATTTTAGATATAAATGGTTTATTAATTTGTATAGCGTTTTGTGATGAAAATATTTTGATTTTTGAATCACATTGTCACCTAGATGACAGCGCATGTGTAAGAGAACAAATAGATGGAATGAAAAAAAGATATCAGGTTTGAGATAATTATTTTAGATATAAATGGTTTATTAATTTATATAGCGTTTTGTGATGAAAATATTTTGATTTTTGTATCACATTGTCACCTAGATGACAGCGCATGCGTAAGAGAACAAATAGATGGAATGAAAAAAAGTTCAAATGAAAGAAGAACAAATAACAGCGTACCGCGTTACAATACTAACTGTTTTCAAGCGACTTCCAAAAAAGGAGGAGGTTCTCAATTCGTCTGTACTTTTTTTATGTTTGTTACCTCATAACTTTGGGCTGGGTGAACCGATTTTTATGATTCCTTTTTTATTAGAAAGATAGTGCTTCCCGTGTGGTCCCATTTAAATTTTATCAAAATCGGTGTAGTAATTTTTTTGAAAATTAACAAAAACCAAAAATAATGATGCAAAAATGTACTAAGTTCTTCCGATGGAAGTCGGTTTTTTAACGTGTTTAGCGTTTTTTCTAGAAATGTTATTTTATTTTTCGTATATGGAGACGTCATACAGTATGCTTTAATGAAGGTACTGTGATTTAGTGTCGTTATATTTTATGCCACGATTAGCCGAGCCTAGTAGGCCTCACTCATGGGAAATCCACCTCCGTATGTTTTTGTGTCGTAAATCTATATATATAAAATAAAGTCGTGTTAGTTACACCATTTTTAACTCAAGAACAGCTGGACCAATTTTTCTAATTTTTGTGTTTTTGCATTTGTCTTCGTCCGGAATAGGATAATAAGTATTAAAAATATGATATTCATCAATATAAAAAAAAAATATCAGTGAAAAAATAATTGGTTTTAGGGTAGTGTAGTGTAGTGTAGTGTAGTTAGGGTAGGGTTGGGTAGTGTAGTGTAGGGTAGGGTAGTGTAGGATAGGGTAGGGTAGTGTAGGATAGGGTAGGGTAGTGTAGGGTAGGGTAGTGTAGTGTAGTGTAAGGTAGAACGAAATTCGCCGGGACAGCTAGTATATTAATATTAAGAGAACTATACGTCAATCTTCAATTGTATGACAATACAAAAAACCGGCCAAGTGCGAGTCGGACTAGCACTCCAAGGGTTCCTTACCACCATGCCTCTCCGCACAACGTATGGTCACGTTAAAAATACTCTATATCAGACACAGGGCACAAACTGCAAAGCTGGCAACACTTGTTACCTTTGATGGTTAGATCCGGTCAAATATTTTGATCCTTTAAAAGCCATTAACACGTTAGGTTTACTTGAGTCAATATTAATGTTTCGAGAAAAAAAACGAACAATGAACGAACACGAGTTTTTGACGTCATCGGCTAACGAGAAAAAGAATTATTTATAGATTTAAGTGGGTAGGTGTAGGTAACTTCACATCAGCTCATATACGTCCCCACCGAGGGGCTCGAGCCTACCCTGAATTAGGGCGATCAGACCATAGTCGACCACGCGGGCCCAGTGCGGGTTGGTAGACTTCACACACAACCTTTGAGTTTCTTCGCAGGCGTGTGCAGGTTTCCTCACGATGTTTTCCTTCACCGTTAAAGCAATCGGTAAGTATATGTACGTAAGTTTTTTGAAAAACTCATTGGTACATTGGCCGTCCAGATTTGAACCCGGCACCTCATGTTGTAGGTAACTTATGTTACGATAAATTTGTATCGGTCGGAATCTGTTAGTGTAGGTACCAAAACACGTTGTGATCGATACGACATAGCGGCGCACTGGATCACATCATCATATCAGCTGAAAAACGTCCACTGATGGACAAAAGATTTCCACGACGACCGGTCCTGCGCTGCCCGCATCATAATTCATAATTTATTTATTCATAATATCTAATAATTACATGTCAAAATAGAAAATAAAATAAAAAATATAAAAAAATATGTTAGTCAAAAACTCAAAATATGATGTCAAGTTATACAACATTAATTACTAATTTTAGGTTACATACGAAGTAGTCTAGGAATTCAATTTTAAATTAAAAAATTCGTTGATATTATAAAACGCCTGCTCGACGAGCCAACGTTTTAGTAACGACTTGAAGCTGCTCAGGCTGGGGGCATTGGTTATGTTCTCCGGTAGTCGATTGTACAGTTTAGGGCCCATAACATGCGTCAATTTTCTGGATTTAGTAAGTCGGTGAGGGGTGGGCATGAGTTTACTGGCGTTTCTTGTATTATATGCATGGGTATCCTTATGTGTTGGGTATTGATCCAGATTACTTCGCACGCTCATGGCCATCTGGGAGATGACTAATGAGGTTAGTGTAAGGATACCCAGCGTTTTAAAAAACGGTCTAGCCGAGTCCTTTCGCGGGATGCAGGCGATTGCGCGGACAACGCGCTCCTGCAGCACGAAAGCACGCTCAAACTCCGCGGCGCAACCCCACAGCTCGGCTCCGTACTGTAGCAGGGAGTGAACCGTGGCGAAGTAGCAAGCGCGCACTGTCTCGCGCGGGACTACTCGCGACAGCGGCTCCTTCTCGAACTCAAAAATCCATCAAGTCGTTGTGGTTAAAAGCTAAGCCAACGAAACAGACATACATACATTGCGATTATTGTAATGAATCTGGTTTGTATTAATAATTTCCGACCGGTACTAATAATGGGGATGAGATGAGGTGACGGTAATGAGCGTCGATGGCGTATCGGCTAGGGCCGCTACCTCCTGTCTGGGAGGTCGTGGTTTGAATCCTGCCACATACCAATGTGTTTTCGCATTTCGAATTCATTTGTACGTTTAATGTACGATCTTACGGTGAAGAAAAACATCGTGAGGAAACCTGCACACGCCTGCGAAGAAACTCGAAGGTTGTGTGTGAAGTCGATCAACCCGCACTGGTCGACTAAGGCCCGATCGCCTTAATTCAGGGCTAGGTTTTAACCGCCTCCGTGGCGTAATGGTTAGTACATTCGCTTCACACCAGGAGGTCGCGGGTTTAATTCCCGGCGGGGTCAACTTTGTAAGACTCGGTTTGGTTGGTGGTAGGGCATTTTCATAGCCCACCTGGCTAGCTACCACCATCTTATCTAAGTCTTGTCGCCCAGCATTAGTGTTAACAGCATTGATGTGTTCCGGCTTGAAGATAAGATAGCCAGATCCCCATTGCGTTGAGGAATCTTGGTAAGCCCGCTTCCATCTTCGCCATCATCGTCACTTACCATCAGGTGAGATGATGTCAAGGGCTTACCAATTGAGAATTTTAAAAAAAGGCTTGCGCCCCTCGTTGGGGACGTGGGGGAGACTCTTTGACTATATAACCAATCAAACCTGACCGAACCTAACATCGCTCGCTTCGCTCGCTCACATGTTAGTTCCCGTCCTTACACTAGTATGAAGGTGGGGAATGTATTTTACGTACTTTCACAAGAAATTTCCCTACCTTAACACCTAATTTATTAAATTTACCAAATGAATGAGGGAATTATTAATACAAGCCGGTCAATGTGATTAATTTATCACTTCAACTGCCTTTGTTGGTTAGTATTAATCATCATATTATCAGCTCATATACGTCCCCACCGGGGGCTCGAGCCTATCCTGAATTAGGGCGATCGGGCCTTAGTCGACCACGCGGGCCCAGTGCAGGTTGGTTGACTTCACACACAACCTTCGAGTTTCTTCGCAGGTGTGTGCAGGTTTCCTCACGATGTTTTTCCTTCACCGTTAAAGCAATCGGTGAGTATATGGGCGTAAGTTTCGTAAAACTCATTGGCACATTGGCCGTCCGGATTTGAACCCGGCGCCTCTGGTTAAGAGGACCGAGTCGTTACCGGTTGAGCCACCGTCGCTTTAGTTGAGCCACCGTCGCTTCAGTTGGTTATTAATAATAATTATTAATAACTAGCTGTTTCCCGCGGTTTCACCCGCGTGGACAACGTTTCTATGACTTTTCGAGGGTGCGCAGTGCGTTAATAATAATTATTAATAACTAGCTGTTTCCCGCGGTTTCACCCGCGTGGACAACGTTTCTATGACTTTTCGAGGGTGCGCAGTGCGCGAGCCGCAAGCGGCTCGCGAGCGTGGTAAAAAGTAGCCTATGTCTGAATCCAGGTCCTAATCTGTCTACGTACCAAATTTCAGCCAAATCCGTTCAGTAGTTTTTGCGGGAAAGCGTAACAGACAGACAGAGTTACTTTCACATTTATAATATTAGTAGGGATTAGTAGGGATTACTAATTGATTACATTGACCGTACACACATACGCACGTACACTCGAAGAATACTACCCTCCTATTTGGACAATCGGGTTAAAAAAAAAACAGTCTCCATACAAAAATACACAATCATTCTGATGATTGATTTATGAAGAGGTAATTTTTTTGCATTGTCTGGTTTTTCACGATGATGAGTAGAAGCTCCAGTTAACGGGCCCTACACCGAATGACCTCTTGGTCCAGTGGCGGCGCTGCTGTATGCTGGGGCGAGGGTCGTGGGTTTGATCCCCGCCCATGGCACACATTAGTGTGATTCTTTATTCTTTATTCTTTATTGTTCATTGTGATGTAGGGATGCATCGATACGCCTTTTTGCCGAAACGATACCGATACTAATACTCTTATAAAAATATCGGCGATGCCGACACCGATACCAATACATTAAGTGAATTTTATGTTCTGGATAGCTATTTTCTGGATGGTTATTTTCTGGATAGTTATTTTCGACGCTGAAGCGGTGTCCAATTCACTTGGATGGTATACCTCTTTATGTAAACCCACAAGTTTGAATGTTCGCATTTCCTGTTAACACACTTCCGTTTCATTTCACTTCCAAAAATTGCAGGAAAGAAAGAGAAAATTTATTATGTTACACGTCAAAAAATGAAATTAAATAAAAAAAAATTACACCTTTATAGGTATTTGCACAACAACCAAGGAAAAAAAACGTTTATCGAGTTAGTTTAAGCTGCAAGTTTTTAACAGATAGTTGACATTTTTAATTATCAAAATTGATTCGTAAACTTTTTATTTAGGCTCCTTTGCCACAGCTGAAAAAAATTAAGTTTCCACTCATTACACTGAATAACTCTTTTTAGGGCTCCGTGCACCCAACGGGTGACCAACGGGACCCTATTACCACACCCTGGACACTTCATACAACGGGCCAGAAATGACATTTCAAAATAGGAATGACGGAACAAACAAAATGGCGGCGAAATCCTATACGTTCGACAATCAAATTCTAACCAATCTGTATCAATCTGGGTGACGAGGGGGTAAGGTCGCAATCTAGAGAGCGGCAGGGAGTGTCCATTTTGTATGTTAGTACTCATATATATATACTTTGCTATTATTAAGTCTCCGTTGTCTGTTCGTCTGTCCGTCCGTCAGCGGACTGTATTTCATGAACCGTAACAGGTAGACAGTTGAAATTTTCACAGAATGTGTGTTTGTGTTGCCTCTATAACAAAAAAAGCACTAAAAATTAGAAATAGCGAAAAAAAGGGGGTGGGGTTCAAACGAAAAACGTGTTTGTATAGGTCTTCAGAAGGGTTTTTTATTTAGCTCTATCGTAAACACGGTAATGTAATAGGCGTGAAACTTTGTGTGATTAGATTAGAGTATTCATTCTGAGATAAAACAACAAATATTAAAAATCCCCCAAGTATGAGTCGCACTCGCGCTAAGGAGTCCGAACTGAATGACAAAAAAAGTATAGTTTTGTCGCTTGCGTTGATGTGTTTTGTTTAAAATGTGAATGAGTATCATTGTCATTATACCACAGATTACTAAATAGTTACTGATTATATTTAGTTGTGTGGAGAGGTGTAGTGGTATGGAACCCTCGGAGTGCTAGTCCGACTCGCGCTTGGCTGGTTTTTTAAGGTCCATAATTATCATTTCGCAAAAAAAATTTAAATAAAAATTTAGCTTATTGTCCAAGTTTATAAGGGGACCTCCTTTTCGAACTTGACTTGAAATAATGCTGAGAGATCACCGACCGTACGTAAGGTTAAAATAAAAGGAAAACATTTTTTAAAAGTTGAATTTCTTCTAGAAAATAGCGTAGTCTGACTTACATAGGCGACTCAGCGCAAATCTAGAACTGTAGCGTGTCTGGAATTAGGCAACACCGCACAGAAATGTTCATTATACTAACACAGTTCTGGTCAATCGAAAGAAAAAACAATTTTCACGAGTAGATTCTACTTGCGCACACGCCGCGCCGGCCAGTCGCTCTCGCGCCGCCGCTGCAGTATGGCGGACTGAACGGCCATTCACGTGCGTGCTCCAATTTCAAAAATTCAAATTTCGTGTGTTATTTCTATTTAATTACTTTGAAATTCAAGTTGTGAGGTGTTATAAAAATGGCGCTGCACGCTTCGCTGAGGAAAATGTTGGATTATATTAAGTGTAATAGAAAAATAAGTGAGTGCCTTTTGTGTTTTTTTATTTATTGTAAGGAAATGGATTGTGCTTTCGTAATAATAGTAATTATGTTTAGTTATATAAAGTGACCTTTTGTGCTATAATAGTTAAAATGACTACCATATCATGAATCATTGAAGTTACTTCTAACACTGAACGTGTTCAAAAAGAATACAACTATAAACTAATACTAAATTATTAATACAAATAATAATAATATTAACCATTGAAAATGCCTGGTTTTAAACACACATCAAAAATAAGTAGGTTTTGGGTGTAATTCTATAATTTGGTATTTTGAAGTGGTTTAACTTTTTATTTACTTACTAGCTTTTGCTCACGGCTTTGCCCGCGCGTAGACATCGTTTTTATGACATTCCTTGTGGCCTGTGGGTGAATGGCAAGCCGGTTTCTCCAGAGTCCGCGGGAACTATATCGGGCTATTCTGATAAGCACAAGTAGTCTATGTGACTTCCCACCCCTCAACTCATAGAAAATACCACGTCAATATTACTACACCGAGGATCACGAGGGTGGTAATAAGTTTTCCCCCGGGACCCGTATGGACTGTGCTAATTAGTATTCTATGTCATTTCCCACCCCTTCAACCATTTCAAATGAGAACCGGCTCTTTGAAGTCTTTATTTATTATTATTCACAGTTAGTAAGCCCTTGGCATCATCTCACCTGATGGTAAGTGACGATGATTCCGATGATGGAAGCGGGCTTACCAAGATTCCCCAACGCAATGGAGAACTGGCTATCTTATCTTCAAGCCGGAACACATGAATGTTGTTTACACAGATTTTTGGCGGCAAGGCTTAGATAAGATGGTGGTAGCTAGCCAAGCGGGTTTAGAAAATGCCCTACCACCAACCAAACCGAGTCTTACAAGTTGAGCCCACCGGGAATCGAACCCGCGACCTCCTGGTGTGAAGCGAATGGACTAACTATTACGCCACGGAGGCGGTTATAAAACTATGACTGTCTCGGGTCGCTCAGGTTCTGCCTGCCGGCCCGGGGGTTGTGGGTTCGACCTTCACCCAGGGTCGTGTGCGTCACACAGGTTTGTTTGCTGAGTGTTTAATATCTGTACAGGTGTATCAAACTTGGCGATGGTCCCGTTAAATATGTGTATTACAGTCTCTGGTTCACATAGAGCGTCGGTGGCGCAACGGCAAGGGCCGCTACCTCCTATTCAGGAGGTCGTGGTTCCAGTTCTGCCACGTACCAATGTGTTTTCGAATTTCGATCTCATACTCGTATGTACGTTTATTTGACGCTCTTACGGTAAAACCTGCACACATCTGCGAAGAAACTCGAAGATTAAGACTAAATCCCGTTCGCCCTAATTCAGTGCAGGCTCGAGTCCCTCGGTGGGGACGTATATATTATGAGCTGATGTGAAATCTCTCTGATTCACATAGTGCAGGGAATCCTATAGATATAGTTTGGAGCCAGGTGACAAAAAACTTAAAATGTAAATCCTGTTAAGTATTCGCTATATTTCAAAACTCTCTCTTGTAATTCAATATAACAAGTGTTTCTAACGTTACAAATTACTGATGCGTGACAGTATCACAATTATACAGGGTGATTTTAAAACTCTTAAACACAGAAAAAATTGTAGACATGCTAATGGAACTATGAACAAGTTTGCCGAAGGAAACCACTTGAATAAACGAAAAAAATTTGAATTTTTACAAAGCTGGTCGATCGATCCATCGGGCCGATCGATTTGTATAATTTTTAAATTAAATAAATTTATTAAAAGACAACGTAGGTTCATAATAAGATAGGATTTATAATAATAACAAACTTATTAATGCAATAAATGTGGTCAACAGTAAACAAAGATATTTATTTCTTTCTTGACAACTGGTTGGAAAACTCAACTGTCATTTACGCTAGTTTTGTAACAGGAAAAGATTTACTTTTTGGGCAACTATAGTTGCAGTAAGTTGGCAGTGTTGCCAATTTAGCGACTTAGTAGCTAGATCTAACGTATTTTCGGGGCAGTCTAGCGACAAAAAAATCTACGCTTCATACATTTTAGTGACTTTTCAAGCACAGTAACACCATACATCTAGCGACACAGAATTGCCATTTTTGTATTGTTCTAGTGACTTTTGAAAACTTTATTTAGCTACATTTAACAAAAGTTATCTGGCAACACTGGTAACAGTATGATTTCTTCATTTTTTTAACAACTGGTTGCAAAACCTGGTTGCCAAAACGGCCGGAAGGGGATAAGATAAGGGATGAGACCCAATGTTTCTGCGGCACAATGCCGGGTCTGTCTGACAGGACCCTTAGGACGGTGTTGTTGCCGCCCAGAATTCCACTTTGTCTCGAAATAATTGTTTTGCGCATTATCGCGTAAAAACCATCCGTTCGGGCGGCGGCGGTCAACACGCCGATAGCGCTGCAGTATCTGGGCAGCCTCAACATCATCTTGAACACATTGTTGTACTAGACCCGCACGACATTAATAGGTTATTACTTAAAAATATATTTTTGCGTAAAAAGCGTCGGTGGCTCAACCGGTAACGACTCGGTTTCCCTAACCAGAGGTGCCGGGTTCAAATCCGACCGGCCAATGTACCAATGAGTTTTTCGAAACTTACATACATATACTCACCGATTGCTTTAACGGTGAAGGAAAACATAGTGAGGAAAACTGCACACGTCTGCGAAGAAACTCGAAGGGTGTGTGTGAAGTCGACCAACCCGCACTGGGCCCGCGTGATTGACTAAGGCCCGATCGCCCTAATTCAGGGTAGGCTCGAGCCCCTCGGTGGGGACGTACATGAGCTGATATGATGATATTTTTGCGAATACTGTATACGGGTTTCGTTGTAAAAGTTGTTCAATTAAACGAGTAGAGACTGCCAGGCTTGCACTATTCAAAAACACCTTCAAGTCTCTTGTGTTCCGGCTTGAAGATAAGATAGCTAGTTCTCCATTGCGTTGGGGAATCTTGGTAAGCCCGCTTCCATCTTCGGCATCATCGTCGCTTACCATCAGGTGAGATAATGCCAAGGGCTTAAATAAAATTGTTCAGTTTCATTCATGGGTGTGGCATCAAAATCAAAAATCAAATGTCAAAGTCACACGATTTCATCCATATACGTTCAGCAGTTTTTGCGTGAAACAGTAACAAACATTCATACATCCATACATACAAACTATCGCGATTATAATATTAGTAAGGATTTTACAAGAAAGTAATTTTCAACTCGCCGAATACACCTTAATCCAAGCTTAGCCCGGAAAAGTTTGAACAATAATGTTAATCGACTTACCAAGTTGATTTAGTTTCGTACCTCAATAACAATTGCTTCACACTTTACTTACTAAAAAAAATACCCATCTAAAAAAAAGGTGGAGACTTGTCTATGTGTATTTTCGCTTTCTTTCCCGATTTGGAACCGATTCTGATGATACATTTGAAGTAAAACTGTTTTACGCACTCTAGACTTGCGTTACGCGACAGTGTTTTCTAGCGCTACGAAAAGTGAGATCGGGCGAGGCGAACGGCACGCTTGACTTGGGGAGTAAGCTGGTGAATGCGTTACGCGAACGGTGGTTAAGTTTTACTTCAGTCGTGTGGTCTAAAGCACACTCGTTTTTTTATTTATTTGATAGCTTATGCCTCTAAGGTGGTCTCATGTAAATTGTATTAGAATCGGTTAAATACGTTATTAGAACATAACCATAATTGAAAACGCTAAGCACGTTAAATAAAACCAACTTGCATCGCAACAACTTAGTAAATTTTTGCATTATTATTTTTGTTTTTTGTTAATTTTCTAATAAAGTACTACACAGATTTTGATAAAATTTATATGGGACCACACGGAAAGCACTAGCTTTCAAATAAAAAAGAATCATAAAAATCAGTTCACCCAGTCAAAAGTTCTGAGGTAACACACATAAAAAACACAGTCGAATTGAGAACCTCCTCCTTTTTGGAAGTCGGTTGAAAAACAATTCCGTGGCGTAATGATCAAGGCCATTAGCTCACATCAACCAACTTTGTAAGACTCGGTTTGGTTGGTGGTAGGGCATTTTCTAATCCCGCCTAGCTAGCTACCGCCATCTTATCTAAGTCCTGCCGCCAAACATCAATGTTAACAGCATTGATGTGTTCTGGCTTGAAGATAAGATATCCAGATCCCCATTGCGTTGGGGAATATTGGTAAGCCTGTTTTCATCTTCAGCATTACCATCAGGTGAGATGATGCCAGTTCCCATTGCGTTGGGGAATATTGGTAAGCCCGTTTCCATCTTCAGCATTACCATCAGGTGAGATGATGCCAAGGGCTTACCAATTTTGTGTAAAAAAAAACTTAATTGTTGTTATTGAAGTGGGTCGTTTTAACATGTTAATTGTTTTCACTTGAATTTACTTGACTGACCCGGTGGTCCAGTGGTCAGCTAGCACTCCTGCCTGATGGGCACCCAGCCAGGGCAAACATATTCGTGAGAGGTTTGCTCTTAAATTGAGATCTCTATCTAGACTATTAGTTCATGATTTGGCGCCAAATCAGTATATTATATTTAAAAAACCGGTAAAGTGCGAGTCAGAACCCCGCACAAAGGGTTCCGTACCATCATACTTTCTTCACGTTTAAAAAAAAAACACGTTTTTTGTATAGAGACTTTCCCCTTTTTCTAATTTTTAGTATTTGTTGTTATAGCGGTAACAGAAATACATCATCTGTGAAAATTTCAACTGTCTTGCTATCACGGTTCATGAAATATAGCCTGGTGCCAGACGGACGGACAGCGAAGTCTTAGTAATAGGGTCCCGTTTTTACCCTATGGGTACAGAACCCTAAAAAACTCGTGACTAACTCACTCACTCACTGTTTCATCAACATCCACCCCAACCCGCGGAACCTAGAAAGCTGAAATTATGCACAGAGGTTTCCTTACTGATGTGGATAATAAGAAATCGGGCCGGTTTTCAGAAATTCTCACGCGACATCACGGGAAACAAGTCGAACGGGCACGAAGTCGCGGGCACAACGTCTGCCAGGTTGTGCTAGTGTGCATACTTAAATAATGACGGACGGACGGACATAACGATCTTATAAGGGTTCTTCGTAGGAGCTAGAGAACCCTAGAAAAACTTCAAATATTACAACGAGCTTCATTGCTGTACTAATAGCGTCTTACGAAAGTGTGCTGGAGTTTAACTAACTATATGTACGCTAGCAAGGTCGAGTAGTTTTAACTAATAACAGAAGTATGCTTTGCGCGTTTCCGACTTATTTATTTTTAGGGTATCGTACACAAAACGGGTGACCAACAACGGGACCCTATTACCACACCCTGGACACTTCATACAACGGGCCAGAAATGACATTTCAATAAAGGAATGAAGATACAAACAAAATGACGGCGAAATCTTATACTTTCGAACAAACAAACTGTTACCAATCTGTATCAATCTGGGTGACGAGGGGGTGAGGTCGCAATCTAGAGAGCGGCAGGGAGTGTCCATACTATATATGTTAATACTAATATATATATATACTTTGCTATCACTAAGCCTCCGCTGTCTGTCCGTCTGTCAGCGAGCTGTATTTCATGAACCGTAATAGGTAGACTGAAATTTTCACAAAATGTGTATTGTATTATTAAATAATAATAAAAAAAAGTTAAAAAAAATTTCAAGTAAGAAAAAAGAAATCTCTCCACAGAAAAAAACGTGTTTTTTCAACCGACTTCCAAAAAGAAGGAGGTTCTCAATTCGTTTGTATGTTTGTTACCCGATATCATCGCAGATTGAGAACCAATTCTCATGATTCTTTTTTTTATTTGATAGGGTATGCTCCCGAGTCTGTCCCTTATAAATTTTATCAAAATCGGTGTGGTGATTTACTAGAAAATTAACAAAAACCAAAAATAATAATGCATAATTGTACTTATTTTGTAGCGATTTTTATTTAGCTCTATCGCAAAAACGGTAATACACACAAACGTGAAACTTGGCGTGATTATAGTACTAAATACTGAAGTAAGTAAAACAACAAACAATCCGTCAAGTGTGAGTCGCGCTCGCGCTAAGGAGTCCGAGTGAATTACAAAAAAAGAATATTTATCGCTCGCGTTGATGTCTTTTGTTTAAAATTTGAACAGGTATCATTGTCATTATACTATGTAGTTTTGTGGAGAGGTGTGGTGATACGGTACCCCTTGGAGAGCTAGTCCGACTCTCACTTGACCGTTTTTTTTATTGT
Source organism: Coleophora flavipennella (assembly GCA_947284805.1). Taxonomy (NCBI): domain Eukaryota; kingdom Metazoa; phylum Arthropoda; class Insecta; order Lepidoptera; family Coleophoridae; genus Coleophora; species Coleophora flavipennella. The sequence continues at coordinate 2,398,426 of OX369253.1, forward strand.
ATGCTTTGCAATTTATAGCTGTGAATTCTTTTAGTGCTAGCTGATCGTATAGATTATGACCTAGTGGCATATAGCGCTGTGACATCATCATTTTTTTTTGTTTATTTGCGATCTATTTTGTATCATCGGCTCATATTACGTCCCAACCGAGGGGCTCGAGCCTACCCTGAACTAGGGCGTTCGGGCCTTAGTCTACCGTGCGGGCCCATTGCGGGTTGGTCGACTTCAGACACACCTTCGAGTTTCTGCGCAGGCGTGTGCAGGTTTCCTCACGTTTCCTCAAAAACCTTCACCGTAAAAGCGTCGGATAAACGTACATATGAAATCGAAACTCGAAGACACATCGGTACGTAGCAGGACTCAAACCACAACTTCCCGGAAAGGAGGCGGCGGCTCTTGCCGTTACGCCACCGGCAACACATTGATGTGTTCCGGCTTAAAGATAAGATAGCCAGTTCCTCATTGCGTTGGGGAATCTTGATAAGCCCGTTTCCATCTTCGGCATCATCGTCACTTACCATCAGGTAAGATGATGCCAAGGGCTTACTTACCAAATGTGGATTTAAAAAAATCCTTGAAATTGATGCAAGTATATATTACAAACTTGGCAGGATTTTCCTGTCGGCCGAGTGAAGAGGATATATCAGTATACCTGCACAAAGTACAGCATACACTTACAGCATACTCGTTGCTTCAACAAGTAGTTAAACGAAACCTTGGAGTTGGATGCAAGCGGCCACAGCTACCAGCGTGTACGTATGACGGTGGCGCTCTTGTTTTGTATTACTTTCCTTTAAATTTGTTTTCTTGTGTTTATGTTTTCAAATTTTGACTTCTCGGCTGTTTTCGTCTTTCAATTATGTTCTATAACATCTCATACCTTTTTTATTGTTTTCGTTATGTTTTATTGAATTCAGTTTTGGTGGTGAAAACACATTTATAATACTATTTTATTAGGCCCCCCCTGCCCTCCGAAGTTTTCTAAAATTTACTTGTGCCAGCTTAGACGCTGAACGGAGAACGCGTCGAGGCTGCAGAGCTTGTGCTTGCTGGGCCGAGGGTTGTTGGTTTGATTCCGTGTGACGAACAGGATGGTTTGCCCTGTGCCTGGGTGTTTAATACCTACTTTAAAAACATGTAGGTATGTAGGACCCGTTAAGTGGGGCTTCTACTCATCATACCAATGAACCCGTAGACAATTTAGAAAAAAAATGTGTCTATTCTTACTTTGACCAATTTCGTGCATTTTTGTATGGGGAGCCAAATTTTTTACCGCCGCTTTGTTGTAATTATTATTATTATCTTTATTTGTCAGACAACATGGTCCTTTTTTGTTAGTAACACAAACGTCTTATTACGTTAATGTAAGTAGAAGAATAAAATAATACAGTAACAAAGAAAAAAAGTTAAAAAACCCATCCACACCCCACGCGCTCACCAGTTACAGGAAGCATAGGGACCCTGTCTGACCATCAGTACACGCGTGAAGTGCGAAAAGAGTTGGGAATCATACCTGTCAGCTATCCCCTTCAGGATGCTGGTAATGGTTACTCCATTCGCTTTACACCAGGAAGTCGTGGGTTCGATTCCCGGCGAATTGTAAGTAAGCCTCGGTTTTGTTGGCGGTAAGGCATTTTACAAGACCACCGTCTTATCGAAGTCTTGCCGCAAACATCAGTGTATAACAGCATTGATGTGTTCCGGCATGAAGATAAGTTAACTAGTTCCCCATAGCGTTGGGGAATCTTGGTAAGCCCGCTCTTTGTCAACATCACCACTATACCATCAGATGATCGATTAAGGTATCATAAATTTTGGTATTTTTTGGTTTGGATTTTATGGTGCCTTGACATAAATTGTTTAGAATGATGAGTGGAAGTCCCAGCTAACGATTTCGTGACATTCTGAATAAACTTTAGTATCAACTTGACAGAAGAAGGCAGAGAAGTAAATAAGAATTATAACTGGACATAAAATACTATTGTTTTTTTTACTAGCTTTTGCTCGCGGCTTTGCCCGTGTGGACATAGTTTTATGACTGTCTTTGAGGGTGAGTGGTGCGCGAGCCGCAAGCAGCTCGCGAGCGTGGCCATGAGTTTTCTTTTGATCCCCCGGGAATTAGGTAAATTATGTCAATTTCCTACCCCCTCAACCATCTCTGTGCATTAAATCACAACAATCCATTGTTCCGTTGTGATGTTAAAGAAATTAACCAAAAAAGAGTATTTTTTCAGTTCCCCCAGGAACTATATCGGACTATGCTATTTTCACGGGATAAAAAGTATGTCCTTCCCCGTGACACAGGCTACCTGCATGCCAAATTTCAGCAGGATTGGTCTAGGTGTTGAAGCGTGAAAAGGTAACAAACAAACACATTTTCACATTTATAATATTAGTAAGAATAGCTCAGATATTACGATGGTCTACCTACATCGTAAAATACAAATAAACTTACCACAGAATATAATAAGAGGTTTAGATGTTTATGGGTTTTTATTGAGAAAAGCATATAATAAACCCATGAGAATATTGACATAGAACTGTTTGTTTATTAGGGTTCCATACACAAAGAGTCACTCAAGACTCGGGACCCATTACTAAGCCTCCGTCTGTATGTCTGTCTGTCAGCGGGGTGTATTTCATGAACCGTAATAGATAGACAGTTGAAATTTTCACAGTGTTCATTTCTGTTGCCGCTACAACAAAAAATATTATAAAAAAAAAAACTGAAGGGAGCATACAAGAAATGTGTTTTTTTTAATGTCAAGAAACCGCAACATCTAGTAGGATCTAATAGTATCTTCTACATCCTTACTAATATTATATAATATGTAAAAATGTGTTTTTTTGTTTCTTGCCTTTTCACGCTTCAACACCTTGACTAATTTTGATGAAATTTGGCACGCAGGTAGCCTGTGTCATAAGAAGGGACATAGGCTACTTTTTGTTCCGTGAAAATAGCATAATCCGATGCAGTTCCTGAGAGAACAGAAAAAATACGTTTTTTTGGTTAATTTTTTTAACGTCGCAACGAAAAAGTGAAGAGATTTTTGTATAGAATTGGTTGAAGGGGTAGGGAAGTGCCATAGACTGACAATCAGAATAGTCCCGATCTATTTTCTGAGGAATCTAGCGAAATCGCATGTCCACGCTCGCGCACGACCCACCCACAAAGACAGCCATAAAAACGATGTCCACGCAGGCAAAGCCGCGGGCATAAGCTAGTAGATCATATGTTAAGAAATTACGGAACAATCAGTTTCTCTATGTTAAAAAGTAATGTATTTCGGCTGTTTAGTATACCTGTTACTTTGGCTGAATTTGTAGCAATCAAAGTATATTAAGGTGTAATAAAATTAGCTGAAACTATTTAAACTGGTGCTTCTACCCATGAAACTGAACAACTTTCCCCATTGAACCCATAGTCAAATCGCAAAAAAAAATTGGCTCTCTCATACTAACTCGATCAGCTGATCAGCCAACTTAGTATAGGAAGTAAATTTTTTTTGAGATTTGACTATGGGTTTCATTGGGAAAGTTGTTCAGTTTCATGGGTAGAAGCACCAGTTAAAATAGTTTCAGCTAATTTTGTTAGACCTTTATTTTAACTGGTGGTTCTACCAATGAAACTGAACTATAAGGTCTAACAAAATTAGCTGAAACTATTTTAACTTGTGGTTCTACCCATGAAACTGAAAAACTTTCCCCATGAAACCCATAATCAAATCTCTAAAAAAAAATTGAACTTCTCATACTAAGTTGGCTGATCAGCTGATCGAGTTAGTATGGGAAAGTCAATTTTTTTGCGATTTGACTATGGGTTCCATGGGGAAAGTTGTTCAGTTTCATGGGTAGAAGCACCAATTAAAATAGTTTCAGCTAATTTTGTTACACCTTATATATTAGTACAAACATACAGTATGGACACTCCCTGCCGCTCTCTAGATTGCGACCTCACCCCCTCGTCACCCAGATTGATACAGACTGGTTACAATTTCACTGCCAATTTGTTTGTTTCGTCATTCCTTTTTTTTAATGTAATTTCTGGCCCGTTGTATGAAGTGCCCAGGGTGTGCCTGTAGCTCAAGCTGCTTGATGGATTTTGAAGGGCCAGGTGTCGTTAGAGTACCTTCATCCTTTGTACGACTCGCTTTGGTTGCTGTTAGGGCTGAATCCGCCTTGGTGCTCGTAGCTACCAACGGTCTTACCTAAGTCTTACTGACAAAAAATCAATTTATAACATCCCTGATGTTATTTGACATGAAGATAAGATAGCCATCTTTATTGCGTCGAGGAATCTTGGTAACTCCACTTCCTTTTTCGGCATCATCGTCTCCTACCAACCAACAGGTGTGATGATGCCAAAGAGAATAAAAAGGCTGTTACATTTTGTAAGGAAAATTGCACTGCCATTGAAAATGTTGGAAAACGGTTTCGAATCTTAACCCCACGCGGGTGGAGTCGCGGGCACCCCACTAGTTCATTATATAAAAATAATACGCTCAAACGCAACACGGTAAGCGATCATTTTAACAATAGCGAGCTTAAATAGTTATGAAGCAACGTTACTGGTCTGGCACCACAAACACGCTAGCATAGAGAAATTATCCAAAAAACGTTTTTTTTTAATGTCGGTCGTAACATTATTATAATGGAGGTGTTATGTCACGCTTAACGTTACGGTGAGGTTGCGAAATTTGGTGCGGCCATCGACTGGCCAACACGGCTTTATCTGAAATCGACTGAAATTGCTACTATACAGCTTCAAAAGGCTGTATGTGAATTTGGCCGAAATAGGAATTTCCAATAAATATGAGCGTCGCGTCGGTGGCGTAATGGCAAGGACCGCTAATTCCTGTCCGGGAGGTCGTGGTTCGAATCCTGCCACGTACTAATGTGTTTTCGAATTTCGATTTCATATATACGTTTATCCGACGCTCAGAAGGTGAAGGAAAACATCGTGAGGAAACCTGCACACCACGAAACGCCAAGGATGTGTGTGAAGCCGACCAACGCGCACTGGGCCCGCGTGGTTGACTAAGGCCCGATCGCCCTAATTCAGTGTAGGCTCGAGCCCCTCGGTGGGGACGTATAATATGAGCTGATATGATGAGGAATTTCTAAAATTTAATTATGACGGTACATTGGCCGTCCAGATTTGAACTCGGTACCTCTGGTTAGATGGACCGAGTCGTCACCGGTTGAGCCACCGACGCCAACTTTGGGTTTACGGAACCCCAAAAAAATAATTATTGCATTTCGATTTCCAGTTCCTGAGACATACGTGGACAAACATACATACAGTTAAGAAATTTGGCACACTTGTTAAAACCCCACATAGAGTATTTTACACACATCCCAGTTTTGCACGAATAGGTAGTATTTTAACGCAAATAAAAATGAACTGCTTTTGTATATAATAAAATAATCCCAAATCCAATCAAAGTAACCGATCGCACAGCAAAATACTTACGTCAAGTTTAAAACCAGTTTATTTGGGTCTCCTACTCTTCCGTAGTGCTCGTCTCTTGTCTTTTTAAATAAATGTAAGTTATATTTTTACAAAAGTAACGACCTCTAAAGATATATGTATGCTAAAATAGTCTCACGGAATGTTTGAACCGACTTCAAAAAAATTAAGTTTATCAATTCGACCCGTGTGTATGTATGAAATATTGTTGGAATTGCCCAATATTCGTGCAAAACTGGGATGTGTGTAAAATACTCTATGTGGGGTTTTAACAAGTGTGCCAAATTTCTTAACTGTATGTATGTTTGTTCACGTATATTTCTCAGGAACTAGAAATCGAAATGCAATAATTATTTTTTTGAGAAACCCAAAGGGTGACCAACGAGACCCTATTACTAAACAACATCCGCTGTTTGTCCGTCTATCTGTCACCGGGCTGTATTTCATGTATCGTAACAGGTAGACAGTTGAAATTTTCACAGAATGTGTATTTATTTCTATTTCCGCTATTACAACATATACTAAAAATTTTAAAGCATACACGCAATTCGGAGATGGTCTTGTCTTCATGTCAAAACACATCAATGATGTTAAGATAGATGTTTGGCGGTAAGACTTGGGTCTACCAAGGGGGGTTCACGCCCTACCACCAACCAAACCGAATCCTACAATTTTAAGAGAATGGAGCATATGAGAGATATGTATAGTTTTGAGAAAATGAAATGAAATAGTTATGTGAACTTGTGAAGTATTAATTTGTGAGATCCTAGTGGAAAAACAATTGGTGCTGCAGGATCCCCTAGGGAAGTGATTTAGGGGATCCTAGTAGAAGTAGTGGAATTAAAGGACATCTCAGACTCATTAATCCATCAATAATTTTATAAGCTACAGACTCATCTGAAGGAAAGTATATAGCCATATCATAACATCAGCTCATATACGTCCCCACCGAGGGGCTCGATCCTAACCTGAATTAGAGCGATCAGGCCCTAGTCGACCACGCGGGCCCAGTGCTGGTTGGTCGACATATATACTACATATATACTTTGGTGTACTTTAAGTGTAAATAAATAAATATATACAGCCAAAATACATTACTTTTTAACGTTAAAACCCCACCCCCACCCCCCCGCCTTCTTTGGAAGTCATATTAACTAATTAGAACCGGTCGTCGTGGAAATCCTTGGGGGAGGCCTATGTCCAACAGTAGAAGTCCTTCGGCTGATGATGATGAAATTAAAGACAACAATTCATTTTTATTGTATAGGAAGAATATTATAAGCCCCATAGTACAGTGAACCCTATAGGGGCCAGATGAAAGTGTTTGATTTATTCCATAATATTATTATTACATTATTAATACAATAAAAACAGGAAGCCATAACTGAATGGAAAACGGCACGTTAAACCCAAAACCAAAAAATTTAAACCTGAAAATTTTGGAGTGCGATGCGAGGTGTCGTTAAGCTCGTCTTCATTCCTTGAGTGACATAGCACACATTTTTACCAAACTGGTAAAAAATAGAGGGGTTAGGTTTTTATGCAGACGGGTTTTTAATTTTTTGTCAATTCGTTTTTATTTAAATATACAGTGTAAACTCTATAAAGCGACACTCAAGGAATCGGGCATTTTGTGACGTTATTGAGAGTTTTCGTTACACAGAGAGAAATTAGCGTTAAAGTAAACCAACTGGAGCCAGAAAATGTTGACGTTTCAAAGAGTGAATCGTTATATCGAGTGACGTTTTACAGAGTTTAAACTGTGCATTAATTTATTGAAAATGCTACGAAACCCTACATAGCGCGATGGCCAACACGCACTTGGCCACACATAGGAAATGAAATTAAAGAATCACTGAGCATATAATAGCATTACAAATAATGTCTGTCAAGCGGCGGCGGCGTCCATTGTGAAGCCACAGATATAATAAATGTTACAATAATTCGTCCTATTGAGCTACCGCTCTCCGTCTATGTGTTGGTGACGTCATCGTGGTTAGTTATCTTAGCTCAATGACACAATAACATGTCAAAAAAGGAAAAAAAAAGTAAGTGTATGTTTTTATGAAACCACGGTAAAAGTGAAACTTTACAGAGGACGAAACGATCATACCGTCAGACCAAAGCGACCGTCACGCGACATGTGTAACACACAGACGAAAAAATTTGAGACGATGTAATAAAAGTTTCACTTTAAAAAATGCGTTTTTAGGGTTCCTAGTCAAACTATAATTTCGCCATGGTCCGTCTGTCTGTTCATCGGTATGTCACCAGCCGTTTTCAACCGACTTCCAAAAAGGAGGAGGTTCTCAATTCGACTGTATGTTTTTTTTATGTGTGTTACCTCAGAACTTTTGACTGGGTGAACCGATTTTGATCATTATTTTTTTATTTGAAAGCTAATGCTTCCTGTGTGGTCCCATATAAATTTTATCAAAATCGGTGTAGTATTTAATTAAAAAAAAAAAAAAACCAAAAATAATAATGCAAAAATGTACTAAGTTGTTGCGATGGAAGTCGGTTTGTTAACGTGTTTATATTCATATAGTGTTACAGCTATAGAGCTGAAATTTTGTATGGGTACACAAATGTGTATAAGTTATGTAATAAAATTTTGTATGGATACACAAATGTGTATAAGTTATGTAATAAAATTTTGTATGGATACATGTATGGATACACAAATGTGTATAAGTTATGTAATAAAATTTTGTATGGATACACAAATGTGTATAAGTTATGTAATAAAATTTTGTATGGATACACAAATGTGTATAAGTTATGTAATAAAATCTGTAAAAAAAATTAGGGTACCTGTCGTACATGTAGTTTGGATGATTTGTTTTGTTCACGTACCTTGTCGTGTGGGATATCGTTAAGTAGGTTTGGATCTATCGTTAGGATTTCCCAAGATAACTTTTTAGGGTTCCGTTCCCAAAGGTGAGATGATGCCAAGGGCTTACCAATGTGAATTAAAAAAAAATCCGAGCGAGACCTACAGTACTCGCATATGATGTGTAACAAATCACTGTTACACATTTCCGTCCCATTTCACGAAATCACTCCCACAAATTGCAGGAAAGCGAGAGCAAAGCTCATTCGTCAGATCGAATAGCGCGCGCTTTCGCGACTTCCTGTTACACATTTCCGTCCCATTTCACGAAATCACTCCCACAAATTGTAGGAAAGTGAGAGCAAAGATGTCACACATCAAAAATCTTGTCTTTTTAACCTATCACTATTGATATTTTTTATTATGACTTGACATGTATAATTTCATGAATATGTGACGTGAAATTAATAAAACTAAACTTAACATCTTTGGCATAATCTTCGCTTAAATTGCCATCAGGCGAGATGATGCTAAGTACTTATCAATTGTGGAAAAAACAAAAATATAGTACAGGGTTCCTAATTTGGGACCAAAATCAATCAAATCAAATCGAAATAATTTATTTCAAATAGGTATTTTACACACACTTTTAAATAGTCATAAAAACAACTTAATGTCTATTACAAATAATGTCATAATTCAGATTACAGTCTCAGGTAATTTATATTTACACATATATGTACACCAAAAACGATTTCGTAAAGCGAATACATAAGGATATTATATATAGTGTACAGTAGGCGGTCTTATTGCTAAAAGTAATCTCTTCCTCACAACCTTTAGTTATGGTATTTATTATAGAATCAACATAAATATCTTTGTTATTTCCAGCCAGATGACCTCGTGCGGTTTATCCCTGAAAATTTTCGTGTGCAACACGACCTTCATACAAATCTGATATTCTCTGGTGTGCAGGTTTCCTCACGTCGACGCTTTCTTCATCGTTAGATGGGTTTCTTGATAAGCAATGTATGTTTATGTGTACTCACTGCTTACCTACTTAAGCGGATCTTGCATTTACGTGATCCTGTCAAATCACTATGCATACGTACAGTCGAGTGCATAAGTGCAAAATACCATTTAAATGAAACTTTCAGGTCAACTTTTTAATTCTCAGAATTATATATGTACACGCACAAGCTGTTTCCCGTGGCTTTTCCAGCGTGAAAATCGACAAAAAGTATTTATTAGGTCGGGGAAAAAGTTTGTTTGTATTGTATTGTATAAGTCATTGGTTTGTATTTTGTTAGTGTAAATTAGTAATATCAATCAATCAATCAATCAATCAAATATGCTTTATTGTACAATTACAAAAATATATACAGATAATAATTAGTACAGAATAAACGGTAAAATTATAATAATATAATCTCTTTTTGCTTGTATTATTGTCACGCTATTAATAGCTTCACCTGTATGTATGTATATTTGTAACCGACTCCTTTGCACTCGATTTTTTAAACGGACATATTTAATTCAAACTTTGTACATTTATCAAGAATCGATGACAATACAATAATTTCATAAGTTTATCACATTATCCTGAACTAAAAATTAAAAATAAATATAGTTAAAAAAAAACTAAAAAAACACTCCTTTACAATACATCATACTAATAAGTGAAATATACTAGTATTATTGTGAAAAAAGCGTGGGGCGCTTTGTGCCATATTTTTCGTATATCGAGCAACCCACGCTTTTTCACAATAATACTAGTATTTTGCGTTCATTATTGTTTTCAGCTTATTTCATACCATTGTAAAGAGTTGAAGTCGTAAGTTCAATGACAGTGATAGTCTCCAAATATACTTAATCCGATATCAATAATTTATTCACCAATATTTAGAATTGACCTTCAGCCATGTATACTGGCATGAAATAATTGAAAACGCTAAACACGTTAAAAAACCGACTTCCATCGCAACAACTTCTAACAATTTTGCATTATTATTTTGGTTTTTGTTAATTTTCTAATAAAGTACTACACCGATTTTGATAAAATTTATATGGGACCACACGGGAAGAACTAGCTTTCGAATAAAAAAATAATCATCAAAATCGGTTCACCCAGTCAAAAGTTCTGAGGTAACAAACATAAATAAAAACATAAAGTCGAATTTAGAACATCCTCCTTTTTGGAAGTCGCTTGAAAAGTACCACTTTTCGAGCAACTGTATTGAAAACGACTTGTGGATCTGATTGTACTTAAATAAACACAAATTGATGACGCTATTGCACCATACATGCAAACGCAAAGTACCTATATATGTTACGTGACTGTACCTATTACTATTACATGGAGTAATGTAAGTATAGCTATAGTGTGTCCGCCACGCGTGACTTGTTCACTATGATGGCTGCCATGCGATCACTCGACAAACGATAAAAACGATCTTGTAAACGGTCCAATTGTTGAGTTGTGATTTGGAAATTTTCTGGGGATGGGCCTCATTATGTACTATACTCAAAACAAAATAACACTTAAGTTTTCTCAGTACATTTTCTTCATCATATCAGCCGAAGGAAGTCCACTGCTGGACATAGGCCTCCCCCAAGGATCTCCACGACGACCGGTTCTGCGCTGCCGGCATCCAGCGGCTTCCCGCGACCTTCACCAGGTCATCGGTCCTTACAGAAAAGTGATCCACACAGCCACGATTTTATTGAAGTAAAACTTCTTTTACTCGCGCTTGACTTGGAGAGTACGAGAAGCTGGTGGATGCGTGACGAGAGCGTTACGGAAGTATGATCGGGCGAGGCGAACGGAAGTTGAGAGGGATATATAAATTAGTGACGATAGAAAGAGAGATACTATTTATTAATGTTTACCAACAATATAGGTTGCCTAGGCAACAATATCGTTGGTCAAAACAATCAAATCAAACATATAAGATAAAAAAGATTTGATCATTTTCAGAGGATAATAAAACTCTTTTCATAAACTGTCTATACCTCCATATGACAAAAAACATTTGATTATTTGCTGAAGACTAAGTATTTACCTTCATACATATAGGTCGAGCTAACTCGAATTTTTTTCCCCAGAATGTATGGAAAATTTTTCTTTTTTTTATTTCTGAGCAGTCTACGGAGTCTCCGAGGATTAAAAGAATGTTTTGATCTTCGACACATTTGTAGCCATCTAGCTTAATGACTGCACTTCGTAGTTTCCTTACTTTTCTTGATTTAATAATAGAAAACGTTTAATAACCGACTACCATCGCAACAACTTAGTACATTTTTGCATTATTATTTGTGGTTTTTGTTAATTTTATAATAAATTACTATACCGATTTTGATAAAATTTATATGCGACCACACGGGAAGCACTAGCTTTCAAATAAAAAAAAGAATCATAAAAATCGGTTCACCCAGTCAAAAGTTCTGAGGTAACACACATAAAAAAAAACGTACAGTCGAATTGAGAACCTCCTCCCTTTTTGGAAGTCGCTTGAAAATAATTGACCACGATAAACACCTTAAAAAACCTAACGTAACCACTCCGGGAGTGCTGACAGAAGTGAATTTTTTTAAAAAGTTTTTTAAGTTTTGCCCCTCAGTGTTCCTGGCGGTGTCGGTTACATTATAGGTTACAGTGTTGCGACTTCAATGGTTTTTTCCCCATCTCAAATACAGTTTAATAAGTTTTGAGCCTACGAGTGTTCCTGGCAACGGACTTCAATCGCAACAACCATGTAAAATTTTGTAACTTTTTTATTTATGTTAATATTCTAAAAAAGTACCTACTTAACCGTTTTTGATAAAATTTATGTGGGACCACCACAGGAGTATTCACAGACTCTTTCTATTGAAACACCATTTTTTAAAATAAGTCTACAATTGACGAACATCATCGACAGTCAGTTAAAAAATACTCGTTGCTGTTTGAAAATTGTTAGTATAGGAAATAAATAATACATTTTTCTAATTGTATACGTTGCTTGGAAAAAGCCACGGCCGACTCACAGCTGTTCAGTTTATGCGCAGTTTAGACCTTTGCTGAAGAGCGAATAAAAAGTCACCACAGATAACATTGTATAGGGGTAAATGTTCCACACAAGAGAGATAGATCCATTGCAGCAATAGGGATGAGGACAGCATCAGAAATAAATTGTTAACTCTTGATCACTCAATTGCCCTCCTACTTAAACTTCGGAAAACCTTGCTCGTTTTTATTTCCATCAAGTCTTCGATTTTTAATTTACAAAAATCACAAAATGAGTACGTTAATGACGCTGCAAAACTACGACGTCACGCCTAGGTATTTCAAACATTTTTAGAACAAAATGTCGTTATTGACAGATGATAAAAAGTAAATCAGATGACTAGCATTCGTCATCCCTATTTCAGCCAGAATGATTTTATCACAGATTGATTTATTAATTATATTAAATGCATACATGTACATTTAATGTTATTATAAGGGAAATGTAAGCGAATATTAAATTAAACACGGCGATCAGGAAGGGAAAACGTACGTGACGGTATTTGGCAAACAAGCCGGCCGCCATGTTGTTTTCGGATCGTACGCGCGGCAAAACACTACTCTTTGTTGAGTCTTCTTTCCTTTTTCCTGTTTTTATTTTTTTGTTGCACCTCCGTCGTTGAGCAACTGAACTCTTTGTTGAGAATCTTCTTTTCAGTTTCATTTTTTTCTTTAAATTGAAACGTTAAGGTCATGGCGTAAATTGAAGATTTTGTAGGAATGTAGCAACGATGGGTCCCTACTGTTCGAAGCAAAAGGAAGCAGGCGTATGCTCTTCAGCATGAGGTGCCGATAACTTGCTACCTGTGGCGATGAGGCAACTCCATGTAGGTATTGTCGTGAGCTGTGGGAAGTTTTAGTTTGTGGCGAGTACTGCCAGGTATCACCACAAGGGTTTTTGTGAATAATTACTCATGTTTATTTTTTTTAATAAGTTTAACATGTTTTGCGACCATCTTACATTACTTTACTGTTTCGCGACCGTCTTGCATTATTTTTATCCCAATTTCAATTTATTTTTTTATATGTGTATTCTTTAATTTGGATACCTATACTTCAGCATAGACAAAAAATATTATTTTTTTCAGGTTACCTTTGTAAATATCCTAAATTAGGAATTATTATCAGATAACATTAAAATTAAATCGAAAGTAATTTAAGTTGAAACTTAACAAGTATAAATTAAACATGGAGTCACAGTCATAACATAACATCATAGATTCAGAATAAATTTACTCGTTCTTTGTACACAAAGGGGTCCGAAGTGTATCCGTTTTTTTCCACTGATGTGTCAAACACTCTCTGTTTTATGTATGGTTGGATACTATAACTTGGAACTGCGCAGAAATTTATCTTTGGCTAAGCATGAATTTTGAGTGCTCCGTGGCAAGCTGAAAAATCCAGTGCTTTTGGAGAACTTGGGATTTCATATTCCCAACACGACGTAACAACAGGGACCAAGAGTAAAGATACTGGCAGCGGTTTTTACAGGCTCGGACAAATATCTTAAAATTTGAAATTAATTTAAACATGGTACTTATCGGAAAAAAAGCGTCGGTGGCTCAACCGGTAACGACTCGGTCCATCTAACCAGAGGTACCGGGTTTAAATCTGGACGGCCAATGTACCAATGAGTTTTTCAAAAACTTACGTACATATACTTACCGATTGCTTTAACGGTGAAGGAAAACATCGTGAGGAAACCTGCACACGCCTGCGAAGAAACTCGAGGGTTGTGTGTGAAGTCGACCAACCCGCACTGGGCCCGCGTGGTCGACTAAGGCCTAATCGCCCTGATTCAGGGTAGGCTCGAGCCCCTCGGTGGGGACGTATATGAGCTGTTATAATAATAATAAACTTATCGGAAAGAACTGATAAATGCAATTGTACAAAATTTTACAATCAATCAAATATATCTTTATCATGTCGGCGCAACGACATCATTGGATCTTGGTCTCCAACTCCTACCAACACTATTAGATAGGTAAAAGCTGGTTCTTTCTACGAAGTGGTTTCGTTCGGCATTTCATTGCAGCGGTGCCGACAGAATATCAGCGCTGCGGTCCGCCACAGAATATGCTGAGTCGGAGCCTTTTCTTAGCTACACCACAATAAAGTTACTCTTTTTTTTAAATAAAAAACTGAGTCCGTTTGGCTGCACCTCACTTGATGATAAGTGCCGATGCAGCCAAGGATGTAATACGCAAGCGCAAATAGTGCCTATATACTCACGTTTTGAAGATTCTTAAATTGTACGAATCGGGGAAAACAGTCGCCGGCAGGGAATTTCACTCCTTGGCCGTTCGTATAATGAACAAAGAAGCCAAAAGCTTCGTGCGTAAAGGTGGAACATTAACGACAAAGGAGTGGAATCGCCCTCCGCGCCTGGGCGTCCGATGATAAAATGGAGAGGGGGAATGAGGTCGTGAAGCTCCAGGGCACAATCTTCCAAATGAATCCTGTAGAAAACCGATAGATATGTTTGATACAAGTTCCTCGTCGCCAATGAGTTTCTTAGCGTTCGTCTGGTAATATCTATTGACTCGTAGTACTTTGTAACTCTTAATTCCTTAGTTATATAAGTGTACAGCATTTGTACTTAATTTTAGTTTACAGTACTGTACTTTTGTTGTGGTTAACAATAAATAGTTTATCTATCTAACTATCAAAGTATCTAATTGTGATGTGTTTGTTGTGCAGGGTTCGTGCTGGCAACAGCGGTGGTGCTGCTTCTCATGGGCATCATCTGCGCCATCTTCTTCGGGACGTGGACTAGGATGATCATAGACCACGTGAGTGCCACTTTTGTCCAAGCTTTGACAACTATGAAAGATAATGATACCTATTCATATTATACAAACAGAAGACATTAACGCAAACAACAGATACTTTATTTCATTCAGTTCGGACTCCTTAGCGCAAGTACGACTCACACTTGGCTGGTTTTCATTATTTGTTGTTGTTATAGCTGAAATAGAAAAACACACTGTTTACCTATTACGGTTCATGAGAGATGGACATACGGACGGAGAGACAGATGGACAGCGGATGCTTAGTAGTAAGGTCCCGCTGCTAACCCTTTGCGTGTACGGGTAAATCGATTTCCCTAATTTTTGTTTTAAAATATTCGTAATAGCTCGAATAAGATTTTTAGGAAGAAAAACCTCTCAACTGCACCGCGCACCCTCGATATCCACGGAGACGAAGCCGCGGGCAACAGTTTAGTTTTATACATTTATCAATCCGCTTTGCCTAAACTACTAAACAAATCTATACGTTCATTTTTGGCAATTTTGACGTGCTGTTGACTGTACGTTTACGTGAAAAAGTAAGTGCGGTGCTTCTGTGTGATTAGTTTTACGTAATTATTCTATAAATACAAAAAAAAAAAACTTAACGCAGGCAAGTCAATGTTACAAAGATCATTAATTTCTTGCCTCGCTTTTTCTGCTGAAGTTTAAGGGAACGTTGCACTACGGCTGGTGACGTAACTATTTGACTGTTTTACCGACTTTAAACAAGGAGGAGGTTCTCAAGTCAACCCGCATGTAAAGTAAGTATGTAAATATACTGTATTGCAAGCCAAAAAAAACAATACAGGACTTATAATTTGTAAAATACATAGAGTGCAAAAGCGGCCTTATCGCTTTAAGCGAGGGATCGCTTGAGTTAGGGATTGAAAGACAGGTAAAAAACTAGTACAGTATGGCTTGCTGCCATTCAACTTTTAAACGATCTAACTTATTATTATAACTAATAGAAGTGCTATAACTAAAAGTAATTAAAAAACAAGTTTATAAACTTATTTAAATACCTACTAAACAAAGCATATATGTTTTTTTGCAGAGTAGTCCGATTACGATAATTCTTTTTTATTGGATAGAGTATACTTTGAAATTGGTCCCATATATTTTTTTTAAAAATCGGTTACGATAATAGACATCAACGCGACATGCTATTTAAAAAAAAAAACTATTTAACAGATTTGCAAAAACTAACTCAATTTAATTAATTAGGAATTTATTAAAAACCCGACTTCATAAAAAAATTAACCCTATTTTTGGGCCACTCGGGCAAAAATGTTTTCTGTCACTTGCTGGACTAAGTCGAATCTAACGACACCGCGCACGCCAAATTCTATCAGTAGCTATTTAGTAATCTGTGACAGAGCGTGCTAAAGAACAAAATAATCTCGTTTTTGACTAGTCGGGTTAAAATGTATCCTATGTCACTCACGGGATCAAGATATATCTAATAACACCTCCAACTCCAAAATCCATTAATCCGTTTAATACAGGGCGTGCCAAAGAAATAAACATACATACATACACTCGAGAAACGTAACCCTCGTTCTAGCGCGGTGCGGTCGGATAAAAACTAAAAACTCGACTGCATAAATAAATTACCCCTCTTTATTGGGCAGTCGGGCTTTCCACGTATCTTCTGTCACTCTTGGGATGAACACAAATCTAACGAGACGTCGCACTTTAAAATCCATCAAGCCGTTTGAGCTACAGGTAGGGTTGCCAGGTCTTAAAACTAAATACCTGCCAGTTTAGCCGGACTTTTGGGTAAAAAAGCCGGACACCCTAAATTATTAAAGCCCTCTTTAGACACCCCTAAATCAATCAGTCATGTTTACTGGCCTTTAGCGAGGTCCTAATCAGACTAAGAAACGCCGCCATAGTCTCATAAATACGACAGCGCTCACCCGAATGTCCAGGTGACTGGAAAAATCATTAAACCTAAAAAGCCGAACAGGCCGGACACCTTCCAATTTGGCCGGACACGCATCCAAAAAGCCTAACCCTGTCCGGGTTTATCCGGACGCCTGGCAACGCTAGCTACAGGTCAGCCAATGAAACATACATACGTTCTCATTCGGGTTAAAATAAACATCATTGAGTATTGTTATCATCAAAGTAACCGACATAGCTCTCAGAATTGCTAAACTTAAGCGGCAGTGGGCGAGGCACTGCACTGTCGTAAAGTTCTTGAGTGGCGACCGCGCGTTGGTAGGCCTCCCACTCGGTGGACCGATGACCTGGTGAAGGTCGCGGGAAGCCGCTGGATGCGGGCAGCGCAGAACCGGTCGTCATGGAAATCCTTGGAGGAGGCCTATGTCCAGCAGTGGACGTTCGTCGGCTGATATGATGATTGTTATTATATTCAAGTGCACAAGCCTGAGAAGAAACTCGAAGGTTGTGTGTTAAGTAGACAAACCTGCACTGGGCCCGCGTGGTTGACTAAGGCCCGATCGCCCTAATTCAGGGTAGGCTCGAGCCCCTCAGCGGGGACGTATATGAGCTGATATAACGATTCAAGTGTTTGTTTCCGAACTCCGGTCTGTTTGTCCGAGGCATGTGCCATAAATAATGTTGAATCGAATTGAGTTGACCCCCATTTCGTGACCCGGTTTTTTGTCCGCGAGTGTACTACTGTAGGTATCAGTTCATTGTCTCTGAAATTAAATACACTTTCGATAACTTTATTATAGTTTTTTCACGATTACGATTGTTAACGCTTTTTTAACACAAGTTGGTTTTTAGGGTTTTCATATCCAAAGGTCCCCGGCGGGACCCTATTATCATGTACTAGCTGTTTCCCGCGGCTTCACCCGCGTGGACAACGTTTCTATGACTTATCGAGGGTGCGCAGTGAGAACAAAAGTAGCCTATGTGCTTATCCAGGTCCTAATCTGTCTAGCTACCAAATTTCAGCCAGATCCGTTCAGTAGGTTTCGCGTGAAGAAGTAACAAACATACACACTCACAAACTTTCGCCTTTTTAATATTAGTATGATTACTAAACATACTTTATCCGACCGTCTGACCTTTAAAAGGCTGTATCTTTTGAATCAAAATAGGTAGCTGCCTGTTTTTTTTTACAGAATATGCATTGTGTTACACGCGGCTCCGGCCGCTAATTAAATATACAGTGTGAAAATTTGAACTGTCTACCTATACTATAACGGTTATTGAAATATTGCTCACTAACAGACAGACGGACGGACGGACAACGGAGCTTAGTAATAGCAAAGTTTATTAGTTTTTTAGTACGTAATAGGGTCCCATTGGCACCCTTTGGGCACGGAACCCTGAAAAATGTGATTGTTCATTTCACAAGTCATTCGTGTCACATTCGCCCCTGACATCGGAGTCATCAGATAGTCAATCTTCTCCTGAATATGAGTGGAAACGTACCGCTATCATCAAATCTCTTACGTATACTTTTAGTGGAGAAACCTTGGCGTGTTTGTTTGTAATTTTTTTTAACCGACTTCCCAAAAAAGAGTATTCAGTTTCCTTCTCACTTTTTTTTAAATTTTGTTTATGCACAATTGGTAAGCCCTTGGCATCATCTCACCTGATGGTAAGTGACGATGATGCCGAAGTTTGAAGTGGGCTTACCAATTCAACTTTATGTTGCTCTAAGGTTTCGCAGTCAAACTAGGAACCTTTATAGTTTCACCAAGTCTTACATCTATAAAGTAGTTTTTTTTTTTCAAATAAAAATTTGAGTGCGTTTGGCTGCGCCTGTCCTGATGGTAAGTGCCAATGTAGCCGAAAATGTAACACGATAGCTCAAATAGTGCTTATTCACTCTCGTCATGAAGATTCCTATGTATAGAATTGGGGAATACAAACGCCGGCAGGGAATTCCACTCCTTGGCCGTTCGCATGATGAAATTGGTACGGTTATACAAATCTGTGACCAATATAAAGTCATGGAATAAAATTTGTCAAAAATATTTTTTTGGCATACATGTAAAGTGGGGGCGAATTTTTTTGTTTTCCTTATCCTATATTGTGGGGCCTTATCATCTTATCAGCTCATATACGTCCCCACCGAGGGGCTCGAGCCTACCCTGAATTAGGGCGATCGGGCCTTAGTCGACCACGCGGGCCCAGTGCGGGTTGGTCGACTTCACACACAACCTGCGAGTTTCTCCGCAGGCGTGTGCAGGTTTCCTCACGATGTTTTCCTTCACCGTAAGAGCGTCGGATAAACGTACATATGAAATCGAAATTCGAAAACACATTGGTACGTGGCGGGATTCGAACCACGACCTCCCGGGCAGGAGGTAGCGGCCGTAACCGTTACGCCACCGACGCTCTTTTACGACATTGTGGGGTATCGTTGAATTTGTCTTTCAACACTACTGCGATTTTTCAAACATCGTTTTTTCCAATTCGTTTGTTAATTGTAAAGTTTGAAAGTGGTGATTTTTGTAAGAGTTCCATGTCCTCGCGCCCCACCAGCAAAACCACTATTTCAGGAAATCTGAAGAGTGTTGAAAAAAGTGGGGCAAAATCATTACGGTCAAGTATATAGGCTTTCTTAGTTTAGGAGTTAAACCAAGTCGACCAACTTGAGATGTGCAGTTGGATTTCTAAAAAGTTCATAGATTTTTCTTTACATAATGATGTATACCAACTGCAAAACATACATATATTTTTTTTTAAAAGACCACGGAACGATATCGACACGATATCTTCGCGAATTGTAAACCGATTTAAATGTTTTTTTTATTTGATAGAGTATGTCTCCAGGTTGTTCCTACATTGTATAAACGCACTCAAATTTTTAATAAAAAAAAAAAAAAAAATAAAAAAAACCGGCCAAGTGCGAGTCAGAACTGCACACATAGGATTACGTACCATCGTACTAGATGGCGCTAGTTTCATGTTTCAAAAACCATCATACTACATGACGCTAGTTTCTTCACGTTTAAAAAGAGTACGTTGTTTTGTATGGAGACATTCATATTTTCAATTTTTTTGTATTTGTTGTTAAAGCGGCAACAGAAATACATCATCTGTGACAATTTCAGCTGTCTAACTATCAAGGTTCATGAAATACAGCCTGGTGGCAGACGGACAGACGGACAGCGGAGGCTTAGTAATAGGGTCCCGTTATTACCCTTTGGGACTCACATCAGCCGAAGAAGCGTCCACTGCTGGACAAAGGCCTCCCCCAAGGATATCCACGACGACCGATCCTGCGCTGCCCGCATCCATCGGCGCCCCGCGATCTTCACCAGGTCATCGGTACCTATACGCTACGTTTTATGTGGGTACTGAACTCTTAATATAAGTCAAGATTGTTGTGGTTAAAGTCAGTGTTTGACGTATTTAGCTTTGTCCAGTGGTAAGAGCTTGTGGCGACAACTGCAGCAACCCGCCACAATAACTTAACACAAGCGACGAGAGAACAACAGTCGCGGGCAACCACTAGTGCACAATAAAACTATAGTTAAACCGCTTAAGATTTAGGTTTAACTCTTTCGTCACGTTTTGCGTATATCCTATACTAGTTTTTGCGCGCGACTTCGTCCGCGTGGATATGGTTTTTTACCCGACTGCTCAAAAACAAGGTTACCGTTTCTCGGGGTCTATGTACTATGTATGTGTGTCTGTTTCTTTGGCTGAGCCTGTAGCTAAAACGGCTTGAGCAATTTTAGAATGTGAGTTGTCGTTAGATTCGTCTTGACCATTTTAAAAAGTCGGGTTTTAAGTTTTTACCTAACTATATAAATTGGTTAGGATTTTGTGACTGTTTTTAAGGGTTTGCAGTTAGTAAGTAAGTAAAACTTTATTTGCAGAATATTGGTAACAAAAGTTGTAGTCTTAAATAATAGTGCCTTAAATATTCCGCCGTAAATGTGCAGTGCTCAAGCCGCAAGCGGCTCGCGAACGTGGAAGTGAGTTTTTACAGATCCTCCTGCACTGTGCTTGTACAAAATTAATTTGCCATTTTCCACTGGCCACCGCATGCTATCAAAATCTTTATTTGTGGCAAACGCCGTGGTGTTCCTGTACATTTTTAGAGATAACAATTAAAAACGTTAAACACACTTAAAAAAACGACTTTCATCGCAACAACTTAGTACAATTTTTTATTCTTTTACCGCCTCCGTGGCGTAATGGTTAGTCCGCTTGTTTAACACCAGGAAGTCGCGGGTTTGATTCCCGGCGGCATCAACTTTGTAAGACTCGGTTTGGTTGGTGTTAAGCTTTAGCCCGCCTGGCTAGCTACCACTATCTTATCTAAGTCTTGCCGCCAAACATCAGTGTTAACAGCATTGATGTGTTCCGGCTTGAAGATAAGATAGCCAGATCTCCATTGCGTTGGGTAATGATAATCCTGCTTCCATCTTCGGCATCATCGTCACTTACCATCATCAGGTACATTCAGTGTACCAGTCAAACGCACTTAAAAAAAAAAAAAAGGTGAGATGATGCCAAAGGCTTATCTCCATTGTGGTTTTTGTTAATTTAAAAAAATACGACACCGATTTCAATAAAATTTATATGGGATCAACCTGGCAGTGTAAAATATAGCAGTATCGTATAAAGAAAGAATCATGAAAATCGGTTCACAATATTCTTTTTTTTCACAGTCTGTGAGCTCTTGACATCATCCGACCTGATTGATGGTAACGCTATCCGCGTAACAAACATACAGTCGAATTAAGAAACTCCTACGTTTTTAAGTCATTTGAAAACACAGAAATTGGAATAATATGTTTGTAGTGTGTAAATGACTCGCCTCACCCTACGTGACATATTGGTTAAGCCGTAGTATATAAGAGCATATTTATTATATTTTATAGGCACTATACGAGCTTCCACGGAGACGTATTATTTTATTGACTCCTACCCGAAGTCCCATCATCACATGTTGAAAACGACTTCAATTGCAACAAATTTTTACAAGTTGTTAGAAGTACTTGTTGAACTCTAATTACATAAGTATTGTTTTTAGTTAGACACTCGTTCACTACCTTTTTCTATGCTTTTGTCTCCAAACACCGGGTTGTCTGGAAGAAATCGCTTAGAGCGATAAGGCTGCCCAAATTGTACCGCTATAGTTCCTTTTTTTATATTTTTTAAGTAAAGTTTTTTATTTTATATATTTGTATATATTTATTTTTTAAACTAGTGTGTACAATAAAGAGTATTTATCTTATCTTACCATTTTGCTATTTATTTTTGTTTTTGATAATTTTCTAGAGAAAAACTTACCAATTTTAATAAAAATCCATATAAAATCAACCTGGAGGCACGCCATAACAAACAGAAGACCTCCTCTTTTTAGTAGTCGGTTAAAACCAAAACATGTTTACTTCCTGCCCTGTGCCAAATTTCTGTGAAATTGGTTCTTCAGTTTTCGCATGAAGTAGTACCTATAACAGACAGACAGACCTACAAACACACATTCTGATTTATAATATAAGCAAGCAATAAGCACACGTGTTTATTCCGCGATTTTGTACGATTTCGCAGCGGTCGACCTCGAGGCGAACGCCCCGGTTAACATATAACTGGCTCAATCAAACAACCTTAACTGGTCCACGCTTACGCGATTACAAGCAAGTTGATGATGTAACCAGTTTAATTGCTTCACTTTTACCAAAAGGCGGTTTGTTTCAAAGTTGAAATGTGTTCGGGACCTTGAAATAAAAATGTTTTTGAATTACTGCGTCATGTTACCTCAGGGTATGTGCTGATGATGCCGAAGATGCTTAGTTCAAGATTACCTTGCTTAATGGGGCACTGGCTATTTTATCGTCGTAACAGAACACATCAATGCTGTTACCACTGATGTGTGGCGGCAAAACTAACAAAAGATGGTGGCTAGTCCACTCGTTTCAAATCTGGAGGTCGCAGGTTCGATTCCTGGTGGTGACTAAGTTTGTGAGACTTGATTTGGTTGGTGATAAGACACCACAGCTATCTTATCTCTTTGTCTTTCTCCGACCTAAAACATCAATATTAACAGCATTGATGTGTAAGATAAGACAGCTCCCCATTGCGTTGGGGAATTTTGGTAAGCCTGCTTCCATCTTAGGCATCATCGTCACTTACCATCAGGTGTAATTATGCCAAAGGCCTTATAATATCAGCCGAAAAACGTCCACTGCTGGAAAAAGCTTAGGCCTCCCCACGGATTTTCACAGCGTCCGGCCCTGCGCTGCCCGCGACATTCACCAGTTTGTCGGTCCATCGAGTGGGAGGCCTGCATACGCTACGTCTTCCAGTGCTCGTTCACTTCTTAATTTTACTACCCTAACCCTTATTTATTCTCCGAGCTTAAGGCGAGGCATTAATTGAACAGTTGTCTCTGTCTTTTTCTTTACGTGCAGTAAAGAGTAAAGAAAATAACCACACTTCTTCGCACTTTTTCAATGTTTTTCGTTGAAAAGTTTCGAAAAAGTGAACTTAAATAAATTTGAATAAACATAGACTACGTAAATTGAAAAATTGAAAATAAGAAAATTATGATATAAGTTTTAAAAATTTAAAAGAAATATTTTTTCCTACAAATGTTTACTACTTTGCTTTAATAATTTATGCTATTTTTGGGATTTCTTATGATCTAGTCAAGTTAATCTAATCGTGTCATGAATTTACAAGGGCCATAGGGTATAACTTATTCTTGAATATAACGTATCTTTTTTTCAAGTCGATAAAATTACGCGGGAATAATTTTCTTGTTTTTTTTTTCTAAGTGCTTCTCACTGCTTATTTGCCAATATACAAACACAGCTTTAATTTGGGTGATTCTATGAGCTGTGTCGGTTCCATTATCCATTGCTTCTTGTTTGTTTGTGAACTATTTATTGTACAGAGGCCAGCACATCAAGCTATACACTCGTTGTGCGAATCTGATCCATATGCATACAGAATAAGAACGATACAAAGTTCCATATCACAGGTTTGTAGTGGGTCGGGTTTTTAAGTAAACTATATTGTAGAAGTAGTTTGTAATGGAATCTGGGTGAAGGTTGCACTTGCAGTACGGACAGCCGAGTCATCGGTGTTGCTAGTTGCAATTACTGGCGCTAAAGATGTAAATGTTAAAACTCTTTAACGCCACGTTAATGAAAATTCGTGGTACGAATCCTCCATTATGTTTTCGAATTTTCATTTCATGTGTACGTTTGTGTTTACCGACGCTCTTACGGTGAAGGAAAACATCGTGAGGGAACCTGCACAGGTCTGCGAAGAGACTTGAAAGTTGTGTGTGAAGTCGACTACCCGCACTGGGCCCGCGTGATCGACAAAGGCCCTTATTCAGGGTAGGCTAAAGCCCCTTGGTGGGAACGTATATGAGATGCTATGATGAATGCCTCGTTAACTACACAAAAACGTCCCCACTACTGGGCCGCGGGTCTCGTCAAACAAACTCAAAGGTTACTGACGAACCCCACTGTATGACAGTGGGGTTCGTCAGTAACCAGCCAAAGGCATCTGACACGGCTAATCGATTATTAATCTTGTAATAGCAATCGACGCCAACGGCTTAGCATGAATTACGAAGTAAAGAATGACGAAACGGTCAAAATAAAATATAGCCAAAGGCATCTGACACGGCTAATCGATTATTAATAGAACTCAAGCTGTTGTTGCTAAAAGTTACATATCACATTGGTCATCAATACCATCTGGTGTACCTCAGGGTTTTCTTTTTTTGGGCCATTGTTATTTATTATATTCATAAACGACATTAAACTTTATTGTCAAAATTCTAAAATATTTCTTTTTGCTGATGATATGAAAATTGCTAAAGAAATAAATTGTACTGCTGATGTAAATAAAATATGCTACTAACAGTTAACCATTCAAGTAATGACGTGCTTCAGATCAGTTACCAACAATATGTAAAGTAATTAATTAATTCGTTGTAAAAGTTTAAAGTGTTATATTGTAATTCGGTTTGTTTTCATTTTTATTTTATTCATTTGCTAACGACTTCCAAAAAGGAGGAGGTTCTCAATTCGACCGTAGTTTTAGTTTTCAACCGACTTCCAGAAAGGAAGAGGTTCTCAATTCGTCCGTAGTTTGTGTTTTCAACCGACTTCCAAAAAGGAACCACCTTTTAACCACCTCCGTAGCTCAGAGGCAAAGTTCACAGTAGGCTTTACACAGGAGGTCGCGAGTTCGATTCCCGGCGGGGTCAATTGTAAGACTCGGTTTGGTTGGTGGTAGGGCATTTTCTAAGCCCGCCTGGCTAGCTACCACCATCTTATCTAAGTCTTGCCGCCAAATATCAATGTTGATATCATTGGTGTGTTCCGGCATGAAGATAAGATAGCCAGTTCCCCATTGCGTTGGGGAATCTTGGTAAGCCCGCTTCCATCTTCGGCAACATCGTCACTTACCATCAGGTGAGATGAGATGAAGCCAAGGGCTTACCAATTGTAAATAAAAAAAAGGAGGAGGTTCTCAATTCGACTGTATTTGTTTTTACCACCGACTTCCAAAAAGGAGGAGGTTGTCAAGTCGACTGTAGTTTGTTTTTACCACCGACTTCCAAAAAGGAGGAGGATCTCAATTCGACTGTATTTGTTTTTACCACCGACTTCCAAAAAGGAGGAGGATCTCAATTCGACTGTATTTGTTTTTACCACCGACTTCCAAAAAGGAGGAGGTTGTCAAGTCGACTGTAGTTTGTTTTTCCCACCGACTTCCAAAAAGGAGGAGGATCTCAATTCGACTGTATTTGTTTTTACCACCGACTTCCAAAAAGGAGGAGGTTGTCAAGTCGACTGTAGTTTGTTTTTCCCACCGACTTCCAAAAAGGAGGAGGATCTCAATTCGACTGTATTTGTTTTTACCACCGACTTCCAAAAAGGAGGAGGTTGTCAAGTCGACTGTAGTTTGTTTTTCCCACCGACTTCCAAAAAGGAGGAGGATCTCAATTCGACTGTATTTGTTTTTACCACCGACTTCCAAAAAGGAGGAGGTTGTCAAGTCGACTGTAGTTTGTTTTTCCCACCGACTTCCAAAAAGGAGGAGGATCTCAATTCGACTGTATTTGTTTTTACCACCGACTTCCAAAAAGGAGGAGGTTGTCAAGTCGACTGTAGTTTGTTTTTCCCACCGACTTCCAAAAAGGAGGAGGATCTCAATTCGACTGTATTTGTTTTTACCACCGACTTCCAAAAAGGAGGAGGTTGTCAAGTCGACTGTAGTTTGTTTTTCCCACCGACTTCCAAAAAGGAGGAGGATCTCAATTCGACTGTATTTGTTTTTACCACCGACTTCCAAAAAGGAGGAGGTTGTCAAGTCGACTGTAGTTTGTTTTTCCCACCGACTTCCAAATAGGAGGCCCTGCCTACTTTGAATAAATACCTTGAATCTTAAGTTTTTTGCGAGTGTAAATTGGACAAAATCAAGACACGCGAGCGAAGTTCGGTTTTAGTGAGATTGGTAATGGCAACACTATACGCCCCAAGAAACTCTCACGCGGTTTCAACACAATTACCTATTCCAATGAAAGGTTAAGCTCGTAAAACAAAGCTCACTTAAAGGTTACTGTTTTAGTGAGACCAATGAGAACGACCTCTAAAATAAAATAGAGTAAAAACAAAATAAACAATTAAAATAAAAACCTGAAAGCTTAAAAATTTAAGAACATATGTCCCTCAGGGGATCAAAACGAATTCAACGACACATAGATTTGATTTGATTAGATAATTTGTTTCATTTCACCAATTTCATATTTATACAAAATATATTCAAAATGTCAAAGTGTCACATGATCGTCAAAAAATTCATAAAATCAATGTCTCAATAAAAAAAAAGTCAAAACAAATTAAAATAAGATGTTAAATTAACACAAAATGTCAAATCCAAATAATAAATTCATCATTATCATTAAAATGTATTTTGTTGAAATTCTTCACATTGAAAATTTATCATCTAACAATAGCAATCCGAAATCTTTCAAGCTGTTTAAACTACAGACTCAGCCGAAAAAACATATACAGGGTGTAACAAAATTGGCGTAGGTCCCGTTAACTGGGGCCTCTACTCATCATACTGAACAACTTTTGTTCTACGACATTACTGAAATCCAAAAAAATTTTTTACTCTTCATACCTACAAGTCAATCATATGATCGACCAATTTTGTGCATTTTAGTATGGACGGTCGAAATTTTTTTGAGAATTGATTTTTGAGAATTGATTATGGGAAAGTTGTTCAGTATGATGAGTAACCACCAGTTAACGGGTCCTTTTTTACACCCTGTATACCTACCTACTATAGGTACATACGGCGAAGGAAAACATATTATTGAAGAAACCTGCACACGCCTGCGAAGAAACTCAAAGTTTGTGTGGAAGTCAACCAACCTGCACTAAGGCCAATCGCCCTAATTCAGGGTGGGTTTCATATCAGCCGAAAAACGTCCAACGCTGGACAAAGGTAAACAGTGCAGCTACAGGGTAGGTCCAACTTCAAGAAAGAGATCAATCGATGAATCCAACTCGGTTGGGCTTCATATCTTCACGTCCCAAATACCGCAAAATATAGTGTCTCAAGACTAAGGTCTTTGATCTGTGTGTGTTGCCAGTGATGACAAACGGAACTGAGACATGGTCGCTTATTACTATGGGCCTCATAAGAAAGCTCAAGGTCACCCTAAAGGCAATGGAGCGAGCTATGCTCGGAATTTCACTACGCGATCGAATCAGAAATGAGGAGATCCGCAGGAGAACCAAAGTAACCGACATAGCTCACAGAATCGCGAAACTGAAGTGGCAGTGGGCAGGGCACATAGCTCGTAGAACAGATGGCCGTTGGGGCAGAGAAGTTCTCGATGACTACATACATTACATTAATACATACGTGGTGTAAACATTAACTCTCCTTCTTGGGCGGTAGGGTAAAAAAAGGCAGTTTTAAGGTCATATCTCATACCAATAATTACCATAATGTACCATAAAATACCATAATGTCGGCCAACGAAGACGTCTAGACAGGGCAATCGTGTGGGGGTGTGGGGCAAACTGCCGAGCCCGAACTGCCATAGTCGCCGTTTGGGACAATTTATTACAGGAGGCGGCGTAGGAAGTAAAGGCGTTCGGCCACAATATAACATGAATGAATTAATTAATTCGTATCACATATTTGGTCGAATTGTATTGAATTGACAGAATAAAAAAAATAACAAAAATCAATATGAAACATGTAATATAAAACATTAAAATTAACATACAGGATGTTTATAATTATTTAGGTGAACCGAAACTGAACAACTATCTAACAACTATACCTATGATTAAATCTAAAAAAAAAGACTTCCCATACAAATTAATCAGCTGATAAGACAAAGTTTCTATTGGTTTTTTTTTTGATAAATTTTTTTTAATTTTTTTTTGGTCTTTTAGGGAAAGTTGTTCATTTTCGTTATCTTATTCACCTCCTTAAAAGCTTCTTGGGTTTGCATAAACATCCTGTATACAGGGTGTAACAAAATTGGTGTAGGTCCCGTTAACTGGGGCATCTACTCATCAAATTGAACAACTTTTGTTCTACAACTTTGCTGAAATTGCAAAAAATATTTTTTCTCTTCATAGAAATTGATCAGCTGATTGACCAATTTTGTACATTTTAGTATGGAGGGTCCAATTTTTTTTTTGAGAATTGACTATGATTTCCTTTGGAAAAGTTGTTCAGTACGATGAGTAGAACCCCCAGTTAACGGGTGCTACAGTTACAGCCTGTATACAGGTGTAGGACCCGTTAACTGGGGGTTCTACTCATCATACTGAACAACTTTTCCCAAGGACCCCATAGTATTTTTTTTAATTGGACCTCTTTACTAAAATGCACAAAATTGGTCGATCAGCTGATCGCTTTTAAATGATGAAGAGGCATAGATGAAGCTTTTGATGAAGAGGTATTTTTTTTTTGCGATTTCAATAAAGTCGTAGAACAACAATTGTTCAGTATGATGAGTAGAAGCCCCAGTTAATGGGACCTACACCAATTTTGTTTCACCCTGACTCACCCTGTATAAGATGAAATTCTTCTTTCAATCGAGTGAGCTGTCCGTCAACTTTTTGCAACTCCTATACACAGGGTGTAACAAATGTAGTGTAGGAGCCGTTATGTGGGGCTATTACTCATCATACTTTCTATACAATATCTTCCGGTGCGCGGTCGCCACTCGAGAACTTTACTCACCCAACGACCATCTGTTCTACGAGCTTATTGTGCCCCGCCCACTGCCTTTTGCAAAAGACTTTGTAAAAGTATTCAAAAGGGCTGACATCGCTTCCTCCGCCCCTACTCGCGGAGTTGTTTCCTTATTAGGCTGTACTTTTTTATCCCGGAAATGTAATTGGTTCCCATAAGAGACACGTTTCGAATTCTAAGCAGACGAAGTCGCGGGCGGCCGCTAGGTGAAAAATTATAAACATGTTGTTTACTATTTGAGCTTTGCTAAATTTGATAGTGTTAACGTGTTAGTCACACACGTTAATTAATGAATTTGAAACTGATTAAAATAACGACATCGTTAAAAATAATGAAAGAGCTGTTTTTAATATTTTTAGGATTCCGTACCAGGTAACGGGACCCTTAAACTAATCCTACGCTGTCCGTCTGTCTGTCTGTGTTAAAAGACACCTTTCGTTAAAAGGTTATCTTTCCAACCGCAATTTTTAGCTGGCTGAAGTTTTCACAGAATATGCGTTGTTATAGGGGATTATATTACCAACAAATAATAAAAATGAAAAACTGGGGGGGGGGGGGGGGGGGGGGCAAACAAGAAATGTGTTTAACTTTTTTTTTGTTTTTGCTCTATCGTAAACACGGTAATACATACCAGCGTGAAACTTGTTGTGATTTTAGTACTAATTGCGCTAAGTAGTCCGAACTGAATAAAAAAGACCATTTTCCTATCGCTTGCGTTCATGTCTTTTGTTTGTAATAAATAATAATAATAATAGGTACCTACCAGTATTATACTTGTGTTGAGAGGAGGGGTATGGTACGGGACCCTCCATGCGCAAGTCCGGCTCGCACTTGGCTGGTTTTGAAATTTTGTGGAAATCGTACATTTTATTTTCATATCAACAAGAGAGAACACATTTATAGACAACACAAGCAAAGTACTACCAAACCAATGGAAGTGAAAAAAAGATTATAAAATAAAATCAATAAATTTTCAACTGGATTTTGATGAACAATTAATTTAAGAACACTGAGAACAGATAAACCAACTCAAATAATGATCACGGGAAGTCTGTAAAAGATAAGATTGCAGAAAAAGAAGATGATCATGAGAAATCTGTAAAAGATAAGGTTCTAGAAGAAGACTTAAATTAAAAAACAAAAACGCACTGGTTGATAATTGTCTTTCGAGCTAAGCGGGTAGTAATCCTACCAATTTAATCAAATACGATGCCCGTTGTCCGTAATAGGGAAGCCATGGAAATTATAACGACTGAGAATACTCTAAAACGAACATTAGATGATTCTAATGAAGACTTTAACAATTTGGCTATGTTGCTCTGTTTTGTTTGGATTTTAGTTGCCATTTCATCGTTGGTCGTCCTTACAATATGCCTATTTTTCTGGACAACAGTACCCTCATGGAGGACACTTAAGAACTACGTGTATGTCAACATTGTTTTCACAGAATTTTGCTTTACAGGATTACTTCCTGTTTCTCTTGTGATTCTGCAATCCGATGATAACTACTCTATTTACGTAGAAGAGTTGTTAGGGCTATTTATAATGTTTTCATCTTGTTGCTGGGTACTCATTATGACTACCATCATGTACGCTGACATCGTTAAAGTTTTCGGTTCTGGAACGACGAGGAAATATCTCAAATGTAATCTCTTTGGCTGGGGCCTGCCATTGGTCATAACTGTTTTTAAAGTTTTATTGAATGCTTTCAAATCTAGTGTAATGCAGAAAGTTCATCAAACCGTGAGCTTTCTAATAATTACTGCGTGGGCGGCTGCAAACTTGTATCTGTATGTGCGGGTGGTGTATTCTTTGTTGGCGAGTCCGAGTTTAAGGCGGTCAAAGTCAGTGGTGTGTCGGAAAATTCAAGTGGCTACTGTAACATTTTTATTGAGTGGCACGTATATGACGATTGCTTGTATAATTCTAGCTTCATTGTTTATAGTGGATAAATTGGACAAACCGTACAGTGATAGAATTTTAATATTTACAATAATGGTAGTTTTTCAAGCTTTGTGTGTGAATTTGTCACTATTCATGGTAAGGTCTAATCGGCTTACGTGCATTACTTGTTGTTCTAAGTGCCTTTGTGTAAAACTTCGATAAAATACAGGCGTACAGCGCAAAGGGTAAATTAGATGTTACTCATGAAATTTCCTGAAGGATCTTTAAAATAACTAACACCCTGTAAAAAATTAGGTATCGAAACGTATTTATGTATGTCTATTGTTCCTGTAGTAAGTCCAGATGACGGTGTGTGATTTGTCTCTGATTATTATTATTATTATTTAAATACATACAATTTAAGCTACTCCTCTGCTCACTTGGCACGAGGTAAAGTGGCAGGAGCACCACCAGCGGAAGCACAGTCTCCTGGAGTTAGTGCGACGGAGAGAGAAAGCTACGGACTATCCTGGCATTATCGAGGAGGAGTGCTTTCTGCATTGTTGCAATTATTGGTCTGTTATTATTATTATTATATTGAATGATTTTGTTTAAAAATGAAATAAGTAAACCATTTTAGTTTTTACCATAGAACAGACCTGTGAGTTTAATGAGTTTAATAGTGTCAATTTATTGTTACTCGTTAACGTTAAAGTTCATGAAGTTTATACTGATAAGGATAATGATATTGTTAAACATAATAGGCGAGCTTATTTTAATGTTGTTATTATTCCTTCAGTTTATAGTCCTATTTAGTGGAAATAATACGTCTGATTTTGATAGAGCAAGAAATATCACCTTTCTTAACGGTTCAAGCAACCAATTTAAATAGAATAAAAATAACATTATAAATACAGGAAATTTAATACGGGATTTTCATGAAAAATTTATAAACTGAAAGACCCGTGATGTTGATTATGGAAAATTTGGAAATAACGCATGAAACAAAGATAGACAAGTAACAACAACAAAAAAGCACTGCTTGAAAATTATAATTCTTCTTAGAGCTAAGCTCTTGATACAGCAGTGGTAATTTTTAAATAATCTCACCAATATAATCAGCTAAGGTGGCCATTGGATATTTTACAGAAATCATGGAATTTGTAACAACTGAAAATCCTATAAAAGCAGCATCTGATGAAGCCATTGGAAAATTTGTTAAGATACTAGTATGGGTAATTATCGGTATTGTCGTTATTTGGCTTTTAGTTGCCATTTCATCATTGGTCGTCCTTACAATATGCCTGTTTTTCTGGACAACAGTACCATCATGGAGAACACTTAAAAACTACGCTTATGTCAACATTGTTTTTACAGAATTTTGCATTGTGATCATTCCTTTTCCTGAAGCTTTCTTGTGAATCCATTTTGGTTACGTAGGAGAGGTCTTGCTTACATTTTTTACTATTTCGTCTTGTTGCTGGGTACTCACTATGACCGCTATCATGTACACTGACATTGTAAAAGTTTTCGGTTCTGGAACGACGAGGAAATATCTCAAATGTAACATCTTTGGCTGGTGCCTGCCATTGGTCATAACTACTTTTCAAGTTTCACTGAGAGCTTTAAATTCCAGTAAAATTTATGAAATCATGAGATTTATAATGATAACTGCGTGGGCGGCTGTGAACTTGTATCTTTATGTGCGGGTGGTGTATTCTTTGTTGGCGAGTCCGAGCATAAGACGGTCAAAGTCAGTGGTGTGTCGGAAAATTCAAGTGGCCACTATAACATTTTTTTCGAGTGGCATGTTTATGACTATTGCTTGTATAATACTAGCTGTAGACTCGCCATTGTTTAAGACATTGGATGACGATAATTTTATGTTTATATTAATGATACTTTTTCAAGTTTTGTGTGTGAATTTGTCATTATTCATGTTGAGGTCTAATCGACTTGAAATGCCGTTGTGTAACACTTTGATAATTCATAATAATTTATTTGCCTTAAATATGGTATAAAAAGATCTTAAAATTATGTATATAGAACTCACGTTTAGATAGTGTTTAAAATAGCATGCAAAATAATTTAAATAGGAATATATTTAAATAGGATAGGAAGTCAAAAAAAATTTCCGATTGTGTAGGTTTTTTGGGTTTTTTTTCATCGTCACTTACCATCAGGTGAGATGATGCCAAGGGCTTACCAATTGTGAATAAAAAAAAATTTGTTAATATTCACGAGTAGAATGCACCATTTGCCATTTGTCAGCGAACAAAATGTCACAAGTACTTATTGATTATATTTCTAATAACAATTTATTTGTAATCTATCTCGTTTAGTTGCCTGTATCTGGTCTTCTATCGAATTCGTTTCGAAGAGTGGGCGCGAGAATTACACGACCTCATTGCCCTAGCTCCATCCCACTTTTGGTCAACGTGATGCGTGTAAGTTTCCACCACTTCGTTGTCGATATATTTTTTTTTAATATACTACTGATAAGCCCTTGGCATCATCTCACATAATGGTAAGTGACGATGATGCCGAAGATGGAAGCGAGATATTTCGCCTATTCACACGATGCGTTCGCTTCCTAATTTATTATGGGGACAGTGACGGATTGGAATTTCTTGCCTGCGTCAGTGTTTCCCGATTCAAGGGATCAAGACGAATTTAACGATACCTCGCACTCTTAAATACATCAAACCTTTTAGAAGATATCGTGGAATAAAGAAACATACGTACATACATCGGACCTAAAAACAATACATCCCTTTTTTGTGGGCAGTCGTGTAAATAGTCTTACCTTAATTATATTTAGTTACTAAACAATTAGGTACGGGAAGTGTTAAGTATTATTAATAAAGTAATGTATTTCCATTTTTTTAATTTTTTTGGGGTGTTGATTGTATAAAAACCCACAATTGATAAGCCCTTGGCATCATTTAACCTAATAATATTAATTACATACAGTTGTAGCAAAATTGGTGTGATTCTAATACGCATGTTGATACGGAGCAACTTTGCCCAAAAAACCCATAATTATCAGATAGTAAAAAATTTCACTCCTCATCTGTATGAGGAGTGAAATTTTTTACTATCTGATAATTATGGGTTTTTTGGGCAAAGTTGCTGATCTGTATCAGTTTTGTGTATTTTTGTATGAAGCAACAAGTTTTTTTTTTTACAATAATCTATGGGTTCTTTGGGGAAAGCTGTTCAGTGTGATAAGTATAGGCCCAGGTTAATGATTCTCCACCAACTTTGTTACATCCTAAAGCTAAAGCTTATACAGCAGACTGTATAAAATAAAATAAAAAATAACAAAATTAAATGTAAGATAGTTTTAATCCGTACACATTTTATTTTTTATCTAAATAATAAAAGTATGTAATTTTTAGGTTTTATCAGTATCTACTAACTATAGTTCTGTTTTGATTGAATAAAAATACTTTTTCTTTCTTTTTCCATGACCCTTTCAATCCCTAATGATAACGTAATTAATTTAGAGCGCTATCTAATTTGAACTACTTCACTAATTTTAAGATATTTTAAACTAAGACCTGATTAGCTTAAAGCGTTATCTAGTTTGAACTACTTGACTAGTTTTAGGACATTTTGAACTAAGACCAGATTAATTAAGAGCACTATCTAGTTTGAACTACTTGACTAGTTTTAGGACATTTTAAACTAAGACCTGATTAGCTTAAAGCGTTATCTAGTTTGAACTACTTGACTAGTTTTAGGACATTTTGAACTAAGACCAGATTAATTAAGAGCGCTATCTAGTTGAACTACTTGGCTCGTTTGACATTTTGGACTAAGCCCTGACTAATTTGGAGCGCTATTTAAAAACTGATTTCTTTACTAAATAGCTTACCTACGTCACACTAATATAAAGGCGAAAGTTTGTGAATGTGTATGTTTGTTACTTCTTCACGCAAAAACTACTGAACGGATCTGACTGAAATTTGGTACGTTGACAAATAGAAGTAGACATAGGCAACGTTGACAGATAGAAGTAGACATAGGCTACTTTTTTTCACGCTCGCGAGCCGCTTGCAGCTCGCGCACTGCGCATCCTCGAAAAGTCAAAGAAACGATGTCCACGCGGGTGAAGCCGCGGGAAACAGCTAGTTGTACATAATTAAAAGTTTAAGAAAAATATAGTCAGAAAGGAAGACAATGACAAAAAAATATTTTGTCCCTTAAGGGTTTTTTTGCACTATCGAAGTGTTTTTAAACATTGTACAAATGATTTTATATCTTGGGTCGAAATTGCTTTTTGTTTGGAAATATTAATCAGTTTATTTATGTGGCTCATATGAAAGTGCTTCACTTCATTGGCCTAACTCCTTACATTTTAATTGATAAGAATAAAAATAATGAAAAATACACTACAATAAACTTATAATGAAATTGAGGTACTTCACTGAGCAAAATATATTAAATTTTGAATTGCTCAAAGTGTTTCTTTAGTCCAATTCAAATTTGCAATAACATCTTTTTTATTTAGGTAAAGTTTTTAATAGTTCAGCCACTATGTAAGAAAAATAATGGATTTTTATTCTTAAAAAAAACAACCTTTGGGGGTAAATATTTTCTTAGTCAGTTTTTATTAGGACCATCCACTGTTTTTACAAAACATTAATTATGCACAATGTAAGCTACTATAAAAATTAGTTACAAAAACAAAAGCTAGTACAAACTAGTACAAAAACAGTACACCAACGCTGGAGATACGGTGACTGAATCGCTGGACTATTGTAATGAATACTTTGTAAATGTTGGGCAGCAACTGGCCACTGAAACACTTACCAATTTAAACATTTCTGAGGATGCCTTAGCTAATAACGTCGGTAATTGCCGTGGCTCGTTCAACTTCTTCTTTTTAGTTCCCATGGATCCAGACGAGGTTAGTGCTCTTATATTAATTTTTAAAGACAGATAGTGCACCAGCTGGTTTTGACAACATTACAAATATGCTAATAAAACAGATGCCTTGATCTGTTATCATTTCGCCTCTTACACACATATATAATCTAAATCTCGCGACAGGTATTTTCCCTGATGCGTGGACGGTCGCTTCTGTGTCTCCCATTTTCAAAAAGAGCCCTAAAATTTTCCGGGTAATTATAGACCTATATCGTTGCTTTGCGTGTTTCGAAAACTTCTAGAGAAATTGGTGAATATAAGGCTAATGAAATTCCTAGAATCCAGTGACATTCTGTCACCCCGTGATTTTGGATTTCGAAGGGTCAAGTCCACTGAGGATGCAGTGCCTCTCCTTACCGGCTTTGTGTCAAACTATCGATTGCGGACGCAAATGTATAGATGTTTTTGTGGACTTGGCTAAAGCGTTTGACACCGTCTCCTTTTTATTCTTTTGGCAAAATTGGAAAAATCCGGTATACGTGGTGTCGCAATCAATTGGTTCCGTAGTTACCTAACCAATCGCAGACAGTTTGTTAGAGTGGATGGAAACGTTAGTGGTTAACTTCCGGTCGTCTTTGGCGTATCCCAGGGCAGTATTATTGGCCCTACGCTAATTATCTTTTATATATGAATGACTAGACTGAAATACCTGTATCGAATGCTTGAGTTATCTGTTACGCAGACGACATAACGATGTTATTTAATGGAGAGGACTAGAATGACACTTTTCTTCGGTCGGAGAAAGGTTTGTTGGAGGTGAAAAATTTACTTTATAAAAACTTGCTTACTTTAAACGCAAGTAAAACATATTTCCTAGCTTTTCATAAGACTTCGTCATTCAGCTTTCTTACTTCTTTCACACTCAAAATTCATAAATGTCCCTTGTACGAAGCTCATCATGGCATCTCCAAGACTAACAATAACATAAACTGTCAGTGTGAACAGATTTCCAGAGTATCTTTAAAATACGTTATTTTGGACGATCGGCTAACCTTTGTTCCTCACCTTGGCTCTGTATGGTATCACGTATCAACCACAGGCGTTATGAAGTGTCTTCGCTTAGCAGCATTTTCCTCAGTTTTAAAATTGGTACAAGTTTGTGTGAAAGTATTTTATCGTACTGCATCACTGTTTGGGGTGGTACACATAAAACATTCATGATTACTTAGAGAGAGCCCTGCGCTCAGTTTTGAAAGTGTATGTATGTATGTATAAATTCTTTATTGCACACAAGGAATAATCACAAAATGGTTAAATGAAAGTGATAAGTCATGTAAGCCTTTTGATATCAAGCCGGAACACATCAATGCTAGCTGTTAACACTGACGTTTGACAGCAAGACTTAGGTAATATGGTGGTAGCTAGCCAGGCGGGCTATGAAAATGCCCTACCACCAACGAAACCGAGTCTTACAAAGTTGACCCTGTCGGGAATGGAACCCGCGACCTCCTGATGTGAAGCGATTGGACGAACCATTACGCCACGGAGGCGGTTCAAAATAAAGCATGAACAATAGAATCATGAACCTCTGGGAACGACCCCTTGTAAATGGTATTTGAGCAAACTTTATTGTTACAGGAGCTGGTGCTTCGCCCCGGCTCGATGACGTTCGAGTGGTGGGCGCGGCCCCCGGTGCGCCCCCAGGTGCGGGTCTACGTGTACAACGTGACGAATGCGGACGAGTTCCTCAACAACGGCTCCAAGCCGATATTGGACGAAGTTGGACCCTACACTTACGAGTGAGTTGCTAGAAATTATAATTTTTTTCCTCTTCCTTTACTAAGAAGTGTTCTGCTGAGTGCAGTCATCATATAAGCCGAAAAAAAACGTCCACTGCTGGACAAAGGCCTCCTTCAAGGATTTCCACGACGGCCGGTCCTGCGCTGCTCGCATCCATCAGTTTCCCGCGATTTATTGTCAGGTCGTCGGTCCACCGCGTGGGAGACCTGCCCACGCTACGTTTTCCGGTGCGCGGTCGCTACTCGAGAACTTTACTGCCCCAACGGCCATCTGTTCTACGAGGTATGTGCCACTTCAGTTTAGCGATTCTGTTTATGTCGGTTATTTTGGTTCTCCGGCGGATCTCCTAGTTTCTGATTCGATCACGCAGAGAAACTCCGAGCATAGCACGCTCCATTACCCTTTGGGTGACCTTGAGCCTTCTTATGAGGCCCATAGTAAGCGACCATGTCTGAGTTTTGTAAGTCATCACTGGCAACACACTGTTTAAAGACCTTAGCGCAGTAGCGAAAGCAAAAAGAGACGTGGGGAGGTTAATGCTTCGCTTTAAGGACTGCGCCAAGCGGGACATGGCTGCCTTTGAAATAGACCACCGCGACTGGGAGAGGCTTGCAGAAAAGCGGCTAGAATGGCAAAAGCGTATTGTAGAGGGGTGTACTGTGCGGCGAGGCCTGGATTGGGGCGCTCGCTGTCAAGAGGGAAAAGCGCTACCATAGCGGCAGTATTCCATCGGCCGCAAACTTTCCCTGCCAGGCTTGCGGGCGAGTCTACCGTTTACACATAGGGTTGCTAAAGCACCAGAAGCGTTGCCTCTAGACCAGGACACGGTAAGGAATCGTCTGTAATAGACGTATAATATGTTAATGATGTATGTATGTATGTTATTCTTTTATCGTCCCGACGACAAGCAGTGTTGCCAACTACACCGTTATTACTATAGATATACCGTATTTTCGTGTTGTCCAGTGGCGTCCACTGTAATGAATTTTGAGAAAATTTTCAAACAAACATAGCAATAACGGCATAAGTGCTTTTAAAGAAACGCCGTATTTTTAATTGTTTTTTGCCATTTTGTATAGGGGAAATCTTTATTTGAGCCTGGTAACACGGTATTTTTAACAAAGTGATTTGGCAACACTGACGACAAGTCATATCCCTCCTGCTCAGTGTGTGGCCACCTTAACAGCGCTATCGGGGCGTCCATCAGCTCGTCCCGGTGCAGATGTCAGGGCACATTGGACATACTATCAGATAGGCCATTTTCTGTGAATAATTTTGGTAGTAAAATGACTATAAATCAAAAGTTTCAAAACCCACGGCAAAAATATTGTGTACACACATCAACTTTGCCTAGGGATATTTTGAGACTTTGCATACAAAACATGTTCTTTTTACGAACTATAAAAAATACTTAGGACATGTGTAGCATAGAAACTTTAAAGAAAAGCATGTGCTATATTTACCCCTCATTTCTTATAAATAAATTCAGTTTTATGTGGTTTTTGTTAAAACGCACGGAAAATGAATATTGTATCTGTATATTGTCTTTGAAGGATGGCACAGATTGTATGAAATTTATTGTATTGGTAAGTTTTGCTAGATAACAAGTTTTTTTAATTTTTGTACATTTGGTGTGCAATTTGGGATATTTATTTCATCTTAAAAAAAAGCGTCGGTGGTTCAACCGGTAACGACTCGGTCCTTCTAACCAGAGGTGCCGGGTTCAAATCCGAACGGCCCATGTACCAATGAGTTTTTCGAAACTTACGTACATATACTCACCGATTGCTTTAACGGTGAAGGAAAACATCGTGAGGAAACCTGCACACTCCTGCGAAGAAACTCGAAAGGTTGTGTGTGAAGTCGACCAACCCGCACTGGGCCTGCGTGGTCGACTAAGGCCTGATCGTCCTTATTCAGGGTAGGCTCGGTGGGGACGTATATGAGCTGATATGATGATCTTATCTTATGAAATTAGTAGAACCCATGTTTATAAGAACTGCGAAGGCACTCGTAAATACAGCACTTGCCCATCTTGAAAGTTTTTTATACCCTGAACTGCACATGTCCCGAGTAAATTTTAATAGCTTTTCAAGAAACCATGTTCTGCATATCCCTAGGCAATGTTGAGAAGTGTATTATTATATTATTATTTTTATAATTATTATCTATCTAAAGACATATCATATATCAGCATAAAAGCTAAAGCCCTGGGTCAAAA
The DNA here is from genome assembly GCA_947284805.1 of Coleophora flavipennella. Classification (NCBI taxonomy): domain Eukaryota; kingdom Metazoa; phylum Arthropoda; class Insecta; order Lepidoptera; family Coleophoridae; genus Coleophora; species Coleophora flavipennella. The sequence goes on from OX369253.1 coordinate 2,438,548, forward strand.
AAAATTACTGAAAAGTTCCATAAAAAAAGATTCCGACAAATTTAGAGATTCCTCCTTTTTTGAGATCGGTTAATAACGCAGACATCCACTAAGCAAGGGATTTGCAAAATTCAGCCCCTAAATTGGGGATTGAAGTTTTTTTATGGGTAATTAAGAACGCTAAACCCTATAAAAACAGACTTAAATCGCAATAACGAAGTTTTTTTTTAATCGACAATTGGTAAGCCCTTGACATCATCTCACCTGATGCCGAGGATAGAAGCGCGCTTATCAAGATTCCCCAACACAATGGGGATTTGGCTATCTTATATTCAAGCCGGAACACATCAATGCTGTGAACATTGATGCTTGGCGGCAAGACTTAGATAAGATGTTGATAGCTTACCAGGCGGGCTTAGAAAATGCCCTTCCACCAACCAAGCCGAGTCATACGAAGTTAGACTCCGCCGGGAATCGAACCCGCTACCTTCTGATGTGAAGCTAATGGACTTACCCATTACGTCACGGAGGCGTTTGACTGTATTTGTTTAATTATTTTATTTATTTATTTTATGAATTTAGGAAACAAAAAGTCTTATATATAGGATTATATAAATCTTAAATTAAAAACGACCTGGAGTTCCACGTAATAAAAATAAAACATGAAATATACGAGCCCTGAGACAATATTATTTTTACAACTATTTTTATTTTAACAGTTTATTTTATTTCTAATCGCACTTTTAAAGGCACCCAAAGTAGTGTTAAAAATGTCTACATCAGAAAAGTCATTATTGAAATTGCGTGTCGATCGTCTGAAGAAACTATTTTTGGCAGAATTTGTCGAAAAAGGAGAAATTGAAAAGGTAGTTTTTGTGCGAGAGGATATGCGGGGTGGTACCCTAAAGTTAATTTCAGCTAATAGTGCAGGAGAGTCAATTATGTTATTTATTATTTTGAATAATAAAATATTGTTATTGTTGTTTATCCGTCTATGTCCTTAGCGAGCTTTTCCCAGCGTTAGACAAGGTAACTGTTAAAAATAATAACTAATAAAAATACATAGAAGCAGTTACACGAAAGACTTCCGTCTTTAAGATGACATTTATGCATAGGTATATAATATCTGAAACACGCGACATTGCGTGTTTTGTCAGACCTAGTACCTTCGAGTATGTACTAATACCATCACATTGCTCTTACAAGTTAATGAGTAGGTGTGCTGTTTTAATGCGTCATACTGACCAATTATTTTATATATAAAAAAGCCGACCAAGTGCGAGTCGTACTCACGCACGAAGGGTTCCGTACCATTTACCAAATGAGCTGAAAATAATTACGCAGATTAATGAATTTAAAAGAAAATTAAAGGCTTTCTTGCTGGAAAAGTGTTTTTATTCTATTGACGGTTAACGTGTGCATAATTTAACGTGATCTATTTTGATATATTTTGACATCTACATGAGAATTATTATTTGAAATTTTTATTTTATTGTTGAGTAATTTTTAATGTTAATTATTCCTGATGTAGACTAGAAAAGCGTCGGTGGCTCAACCGGTAACGACTCGGTCCATCTTACCAGAGGTACCGGGTTCAAATCTGGACGGCCAATGTACCAATGAGTTTTTCAAAAACTTACGTACATACTTAGCGATTGCTTTAACGGTGAAGGAAAACATCGTGAGGAAACCTGCACACTCCTGCGAAGAAACTCGAAGGTTGTGTGTGAAGTCGACCAACCCGCACTGGGCCCGCGTGGTCGACTAAGGCCTAATCGCCCTGATTCAGGGTAGGCTCGAGCCCCTCGGTGGGGACGTATATGAGCTGTAATGATGAGACTAGTACTGTTTTGCATTATTTTAGCTAAAATTAACTCATCTATCATATAACTTATTATTCTGTAATTGTAGTCTTAAGATATTCAGATACAATGTTATATTGTTTAATTGTTGTTTGCTTATTGAAATGAAATGAAATTATCTATAAAAATCACGTTTGTTGTGAATCTTTAAATATTAATTTTATTTTAATTATTTATTTTTAAAGTGAATAATACATCTCAATATTCTGTGAATATTTCAAGCGCCTACTACTATAGACAACAATGTGTACTAATGTGTTCTATTGCGTTAAACGATTTATAATTACTTCTGGTTAAAGCAAACAGAACTGGTCAAGAAGAGCACATAGTTTAAGAGATGTCACGTTTTATTAACTGAATACTTACTTTTTAGGGACCCTATTACTAAGCCTCCACTGTCTGTCCGTCTTTCAGCGACCGTAATAGTTAGACAGTTAGAAATTTTCACAAATATGTATTTCTGTTGCCGCTATAAAAACAAATAATAAAAATTTGATAAAGTGAAAAAATAATGGAGGTAATACCCCCCCCTATTTTTTCACTTTTTTATATTTTTTTCATATTTTTAGTATTTGTATGGGCAAAAACGTATTTTTATAGGTCTTTAGAAGTTTTTTTTCAGAAGTATTTAGCTCTCGTAAAAACAGTAATACATACAAGCATAAAACTTAGTGTGATTATAGTACTTACTAACACTGAGGTAAAACAACAAATACCTAAAATCGGCCAAGTGTGAGTCGCACTCGCGCTAAGGAGTCCGAATTGAATGACAAAAAAAGCAGATTTTTTTAGGTTGCATTGATGTGTTTTGTTTAAAATGTGAATGAGTATCATTGTAATTACACTATGTAGTTGTGTGGGGAGGTGTGGTGGTACGGAACCCTCGGAGCGCTAGTCCGACTCGCACCTGGCCGGTTTTTATTCAAAAGCTGATGACGACATAGTATTTTTTGTACTTATTTGCCTTGAATGGAAAAATGAGCTTTTTCTCCTGTTTTATTCTTATTTCTTAGATATAAAGTTGACAACCCATAGCGTCACCATTGTTGGGACACGGTTCTCTCTCTGAGTTCGGGAAGATTATGCCATACTCCACACACGGGAGCCAAGTCCCGATTGGTGGAGGTTGTAGCGTTATTGGCGACCCCCACTGTCAGTTTCCACGGCTTAACGACTGCCATCTAGTGATAGTAACCGGCACTAACGGCTTAACGTGCCTTGAGAAGCACAATATGCCTTACGAAGCATAAAAACGCCTTACGAAGCACAAAAACGCCTTACTAAGCACGAAAACGCTTTACGAAGAACAAAAACGGCTGAATAACCTAATAATTGACGTGGAAGCGACAAGACATGACAAGTCTAGTACTTCTTTTAATTAGTAGTTTTATCTTAGCATTGACATGAGTGGTGCCTGCTCGCTTAAATGTTTGTGCGGATGGTGGCGCATCGGGAGCCGGGTCGTTCCTTTCCCTCTAATATGGTTGATGGGAGCGATGGCTGACTCTCGAGTTATACTCGTGACCGGATGCTGTCCGTGTGAACTGGCCTACTCTTGTTAAAGGCATAAATGACATTCAATGATTTTTATGTATAACTTTTCGTTGTCATATTGTATTCATGTTCTAATGACATAATTTGGTTTATTTCACGGATTCAATTTTGACGTTATTTAACTAATGATTGTATATTTATTGATTTTTCAAAAATGACATTATGTTATTATTATTTTATGACTTGTACAAAGAGTGTAATTTACACCTATTTTGAATAAATGCCTTGAATAGAAGTATGCCACTGTGTGTCAGTCCAGTTATAGTAAGTTCGCCTACGTGAATGTTGACTTAATGTATCTCTTTCTGTCTCCAGGGAGGAGTGGGAGAAGGTGAACATCACTGACAACGAGAACGGCACGCTTTCGTTCCACTATCGACGCATGTATACGTTCCGGCCGGATCTGAGCGTCGGCATGGATGACGACGCGGTGGTGGTGCCCAACATTCCCATGCTGGTGAGTCCATGTTAACCTCTAATAAGGCGGTGGTAATAGTTTTACCACTAACAGTTTCTACTGAAATTATAATTTTCAAAATGGGAATACACTAGCTAGAATATCTAGTTGTACCACATTGCTTCAAACGCTCTCTTAAGGATCACTGCACAAGACATTCGACATTCGTCAGATTTTATGTATAACTAGTACAAAAGTGGGTTAATTCATTGTTAATGTACCTTTATCGTATCGTAACTCAATTAACGCCAACTGGACGTCATATCTTCACATGTAGGTATAATAGGGATGACGACAGCATCAGAAATAAATTATGAACCCTTGATCACTAAATTGCCCTCCTACTTAAACTTCGGAAAACCTTACTCGTTTTGTTTTCCATCAAGTCTTCGATTTTTTGTTCACCAAAATGAGTACATAAATGAGACGCTGCAAAACTGTGACGTCACGCCTAGGTATTTCAAACATTTTTAGAACAAAAAGCATTCGTCATCCCTATTATCTGTTAACCCTTTGCGTCACGGATTTTTATTGGCAGTAATAATGACATAATTTGGTTTATATAATTTAACATCTAAATCTCAAAAAAAAAAAATATCCAGAAATACATATTAAATTAACTTTTTTGGACTTTTTCAAGTTAATAATTTCCTTCTATATGTGCCTTTTAAAATAAAACGTTAAAAATACGGTAGATTTTAGGTGGTTAGCGCTGCTAACCACCAAGACTGAAAGAGTTAAGGCTTATACCGCTGCCAACGACTAACTTTGTAACTATTTTTTACTTCCATTAAGGATTTTTTTTCAAAAATAAAATTATTTTGTAATCAACAGGATATGAGGACGGATTTTGATTTCCTCGAACACTAGTTGTAATAGACAGAATTAAAGAAAAAAATATCCTAATGCACCTTTATTTTTCTAGTTGTAACCATAGAACTGCTGCAATTTTAATCGAAACATTATGATAATTTATGAACTTCATAACAAAACAATGATTTTGTTTTCTTACTTTTTGGAAATTCTTCTAATTTTATTTATAACTAGCTGTCCCGGCGAACTACGGACTTGCTTACATTACATTACACTGCCCTACCCTACCCCACACTACACTACACTACCCTACCCTACCCTACACTACCCTACCCTACACTACCCTACACTACCCTACCCTACACTACACTACAATACCCTACCCTACCCTACCCTAGCCTACATAAGAACCTTCTCCTGACAATAACGAACTCGACAAAAAAAGAATTAGCGAAATCGGTCCAGCCGTTCTCGAGTTATGCGCTTACCAACACATTTTGCGATTCATTTTTATATATTAGATGGATTGAAAACCACAATTTTCCCACGATTCGTCCGCAGCGAATGATGTAACAGTTAAGTTGCACTACGAGCTGACAAGAACTTTATTTCCAAGCTATTTCGTTTGTATGGAACCCTCGGTCGGCGTTGAACATTTTATCGATAGTAGCTGAGCAGCAGAGCTTTGCACGGTGCAAATTTGGAAAAACTATTTTTTCCTAACATGAGACCTAGCTAGATCGATTTTACGCCCCCGTAAACCCCCTGAAATTGCAAATTTTGCTTATTTAAGAGTATAAGATAATGTAATAGTGTTTTTCTGGCCCTTAAGGCGAGGCTTTGATTGAAACAGTTATCTGTCTTTTTCTTACGAGTACCTAAAGTGTAACGAGTAAAGAAAATAACCACACTTTTTTAATGGTTTTTCGTTTGAATCAAAAACTACAATGAAAGTGTAAAAACTAATAACATTACTCACTTTGTATTATCATAACATATATTGTTGTATATTATTGAAATTTATACTTCAAAATATTAGTCATAACTAGAGTTGAAAGTAACGGTATAGACCTGTCTTTTGGATTTTTTCTATCGAGCCAAAACTGCTTAATCGTGTTTCTAATAGCTTTTGACTTTAAGCAACATCATCAACAACTAAGATTTTTTTTCAACCTTGGGTTTTCTTTCGTTTAGGAGTAATTGACTTTAATTTAAAAAATAACAAAAATCTGTAATATTACCGCCTTATCTTCGATACAAAAATAGCCATCAGGATAAATACGAGTCTCCAGATTTCACCGTACTTCAAGTAGTATTTCCTATCAGCTTGGAATGGGATATGTTTATTATTGAAACTCCGTCATCCGAGACACAAAATGAACTGTTTCGCGTTACGCTGCAACGGACTGATAACCGTTCTGTGCAGTGACGGACGGACGGACAGCTTGCACACGGTAATGGCACTGGCATAAAATACATTTCAAGATTTCAAAATGATTATTCAAAATGTGCAAAAGGTGCAATTACACTCTTTCTGATGGTAATAATGGTACTTAGTAATTACATATACATGGTTAACAAAATTGGTTAAAATTGGGTAGTACATATCGATCCCCATCAAAATCTTAACTTCGATTTTTTGCCATTACAATACTTACTTACCTTCTTTACTCCTTCGAGGGTGTTGGGGTAGTAAAGTTATCGAGTGGCGACTACACACCGGAAGACGTGGCGTAGGCAGGCCTTCTACTCAGTGGACTGGTGACTTTGGTGAAAATGTCATGGGATGCTTCTGGATACGGGCAGAGCTGGACCAGTCGTTGTAATTCCTTGGGGGAAGCCTTTGTCCAGCAGTGGTCGTCTTTTGGCTAGTATGATAATGATGTTCTTAACCAGAAATTGCGGAAGGACCATGTGACAAAATTTTCTCACCCTTGAAGCACTTCCTGACCTGACACAGTGGAAAGGTCTTCCATTTATTTTATAAAAAAAATAATTTATGGGGTGAACGGTACAATATTTTGACTTTTATTGTTGCTATAACGTTTTACTACAATAAGTATGTCACAGATATGTGTCAAAAAGATATGTGTCAAGGGGGAAAATGCATTTACGCATACCAATACAGCCGGCTGTATTGGTTATGTGGGACTCACAGCCCTGCACTAAATTAGCTGAAACTATTTTAACTGGTGCTTCTACCCATGAAACTGAACAACTTTCCCCATGGAACCCATAGTCAAATCGCAAAAAAAAAATTGGCTTTCCCATACTTACTCGATCAGCTGATCAGCCAACTTAGTATGAGAAGTTCAATTTTTTTTTGAGATTTGACTATTGGTTTATGAGGAAAGTTGTTCAGTTACATGGGAAGAAGCATCAGTGAAAATCGTTTCAGCAAATTTTGTTAGACCTTATACAGGATGTTTGGGAAGTAGTGCAGTACACTGAAAGGGGAGCCAGAGGCGGTCATTTGGAATAGATTTGACTTAATACACTGGTAGCCTAAGTCTTACAGTTTTCGAGATATTAGCTTTTTAATTTTCAGATTTTGTATGAAAAACACATTTGTTTAAATATTTCGTGATTTTCCAAAAAAAAGTTATACTACAGTTGAAGTGCAAAATACGGTAAAAACTTCCCCATTTTATCAGCTTTCCAACAGAGTTAAAAGTTAAAAAAAAACAAATGAATTTGCTACAAAAAACTATGATTGTTGTCATAAGGGTGCCTCGAATCCCATACTAATTTTACAATTTTCTATGGAAAAAATAAAGTTCGAGTTTTTTGCATGGACTTGTGAATTCAACGTTATTAAATGATTCTAGAGAGTCACAGATGTCTGATATGCGAAAAACATGATAAATTTTGGACTTTATAAAAAACATGAAAATAATGTTTCTTGAAAATTTGTATGGGACTTAGGGCTTACTTTTTGACAGCAATCACTATTTTTTGTTGCAATGAAATTGTATTTTGTTAACTTTTTAACTTTGTTGGAAAGCTGATAAAAGTTTTTACCGTATTTTTCACTATAACTTTTTTTTTGAAAAATCACGAAATATTTAAACAAATGCGTTTTTCATACAAAATCTGAAAATTAAAAAGTGAATATCTCCAAAACCGTAAGACTTAGGCTACCAGTGTATTAAGTCAAATCTATTCCAAATGACCGCCTCTGGCTCCCCTTTCAGTTTTCTGCACCACTTCCCAAACACCCTGTATACATAAGGTATATATAAATAAATATGCACAGGCCCAGGACCGCACTACCCACTAACAACCCCCTGTAGCCTTGGCAGCTAAGCTACCTTGAAAGCTAATCAGAGCGACGCCCTTTGAGCGACTTGAATGAATTGTTCTTACCGGCCCTCCCGTACATATGCTTATACTGCGGCGAGCGCATCACCGCTCACACACAGCTACACACACTGTTAGCGCATCGACACTTAATTATAGCATACTTTTTACCCGACTGCCTCAGAAGGGGGGCTATGTTTTTACCCGACTGCCTCAGAAGGAGGGCTATGTTTTTACCCGACTGCCTCAGAAGGAGGGCTATGTTATAACCCGACTGCCTCAGAAGGAGGGCTATGTTTTTACCCGACTGCCTCAGAAGGAGGGCTATGTTTTACCCGATTGCCTCAGGAGGGCTATGTTTTTCGATGTATGTAGATTTCTATGTTCCCTGCTACAGCCTGAACGGCTTGAAGGATTTTAACGTATGAGGTGTGGTTAGATTCGTCTTGATCCTGGGAGTTACATATTATGATACATTTTTACCCGACTAGCCAAAAATGAGGGGTTAACTTTTTACGCAGTCGGGTTTTTAATTCTTAGTTATCTAAATATATATAACTCAAAGGTGACTGACTGACTGATATAGTGATCTATCAACGCACAGCCCAAACCACTGAACGGATCGGGCTGAAATTTGGCAAGCAGGTAGATGTTATAACGTAGGCATCTGCTAAGAAAGGATTTCGGGAAATTCCCACGGGTACTGCGCGGGCGAAGCCGCGAGCACCCACTAGTTTATTATATACGAAAGAGTGAAGTTGGTATTGGGGTGGCAAGAAAAAAATCGAAGTTGAGAATTTTATGGGATCGATTGTCTTACACTAACAGTTTAGCGTCGAGCGTCGGTGGTGTAAAGGCAATGGCCGCTACCTCCTGTCCGGTCGTTCGAACCCTGCCACGTACCAATGTGATTTCGAATTTAGATTTTATATGTAAGTTCATCCGACATCTCTCCAACTCGGCCGAGCATGCCTCGCTCTCTGGCGCCTATCAGCAACTCTACCGAGGGACATGGTCGTCACGTGCTTCTTTGCTTCGGTGCACTCACTGCTGCAGCACGGCATTGAGTTCTGAGGGTGTGCGCGTCTTTGGACTGCAGAAAAAAGCTACAAGAGCAGTGGTGCGGATACCACGAGACTCGTCAGCTCGTCCTCACTTCCAGTCCCTCGGTATTCTCACTGTGCCGTGCATGGTGATACTACAGGCGGCACTGTACACGCGTGAGAACCTTAGCTCGTACGCTAAACGCGGTGACCGCGTATAACACTCGCGGCGCAAACAACCTGCGCGCTGTCCAGCACAAGTTGACTAACACGGGCAAGCTGGTGCACGTAATGGGACCAGTAGCGGTTTACAACCGCCTTCCCGAGCAGGTGTTCGAGGCGACGTCACTGAATAGTTTTAAATATAGATTGAAAAAGTATCTTGGGCAGCAGGCCTTCTACAGTGTAGATGAGTTTTTTGAAACTAAAATTTAAAGGTGACATGATGATTCAATTTTTTTTTTAACTTTTTCAAATCCTTGATAACATCTCACCTGGTGGTAAATGACGATGTTGCCGAAGATGGAAGCGGGCTTACCAAGATTCCCCAACGCAATAGGGAACTGGCTATCTTATCTTCATGCCGGAACACACCAATGATATCAACATTGATATTTGGCGGCAAGACTTAGATAATATGGTGGTAGCTAGCCAGGCGGGCTTAGAAAATGCCCTACCACCAACCAAACCGATTTATTAATTATCCTGTTTTTTTCGACTATAGTTAATTTGATTATTTTATTTTTATTCTTTGGTTTTATTTTTTTATTTTTTATTTCCTATACTTTATTAGTATAGAATTTAACTGTATTTTTTTCATATTTATCTTTTAATGTGTAAAATAACTTCTTTTTTTTGACGTGTAATAATATTTAATTACCAATAAATGAGTTATGAGTTATGAGTTACACTCTTACGGTGAAGGGAAACATCAATTGTGAGGAAACCTGAGCACACCTGCGCAGAAACTCGAAGGTTGTGTGTGAATTCGACCAACCCACTTTCGGCCCGTATAGTCGACTTAGGCTCGAGCCACACGGTGGGGACGTATATGAGCTGATATAAAGAATATAAACTACAAAATAAAAATGTATAGGGGTGTGTGTGTGGGTATGTGTAAGGAGGGGGGATGAAGTATGGCCTAACATTTTTGAATTGGAGAAGTGATCCGTGTGCCCCAGCAGTGGAAACATTAGAACTTGCTTTTTCCAGTGGTTACCGGATCTGCGACGGGTGTGTCCGGCCTTTAAGGTGTTAAATCTGCCGTGTTTTTGTAACGTTTTCTCGTCAAAACAACTAATTGTCAGTCGCCGGGAGTCGAATCTGGGCCACGTACTTTCACTCGCCGGCGCCTAACACCTGAGCTATTGTTGTTTTTAAGTCGTCGCGGCCTGCGGCACCGACCGGACTAGTTTGCCATCATCAGGCCGATTTATTTTAATTTTTTGCAAGAGACGAGGAAGTTGGAGCTAACTGGATTTGTCTCGATGAGTTAGTTATCGGGTACTCTGGGAACAAAAATTTTGTAATTTTATCACGCTTTTGTTAGCTTCACCTGTATGTATGTTTGTAACCGACTCCTTTGCACTCGATTTTGATCCACTTTAAACGGACAGATTTAATTTAAACTTTGTACATTTATCAAGAATCAGTGACAATACAATAATTTCAGAACTTCATCTCATTACACTGTACTAAAAATATAAAAATAAATGTAGTTAAAAAAACTCGCTTTTAAAGCACATCAAACTAAATAGTGAAAAATAAATTTAGTTTAAAAAAACTCGCTTTTAAAGCACATCAAACTAAAAAGTGAAAAATAATTCTTAATATAAGCTGAAAACATTAATGGACGAAAAATACTAGTATTATTCTGAAAAAAGCGTGGAGCGCTTTGTGCCATATTTTTCGTATATCCAGCAACCCACGCTTTTTTTAACAATAATACTAGTATTTTTCGTTCATTAATGTTTTCAGCTTATATTAAGAATTATTTTTCACTTTTCAGTTTGATGTGCTTTAGAAGCGTGTTTTTTTGTTTTTTTTAACTACTTTTTTTTTATTAAAGGTTAAACATGTAAACGTTTTACTAAACGACTCAAGGTAAAATAAATTCTACAGCCACTCTGAGCATACTTTCTCGCGAAGCCTGCACAGTCTAGCTAGTCTATCGTAGCCGGGAAAACACACATCAACAATAAACGTAATTTATCACGCTTACTTAGTAGAGTCGGTGGCTAAAAAAAGCGTCGATGGCTTAACCGGTAACCACTCGGTCCTCCTAACCAGAGGTGCCGGGTTCAAATCCGGACGGCCAATGTACCAATGAGTTATTCGAAACTTACGTACATATACTCACCGATTGATTTAACGGCCAAGGAAAACATCGTGAGGAAACCTGCGCACACCTGCGAAGAAACTCGAAGGTTGTGTGTGAAGTCGAACAACCCGCACTGGGCCCGTGTGGTCGACTAAAGCCCGATCGCCCTATATAGGCTCGAGCCCCTCGGTGGGGACGCATATGAGCTGATATGATGACTTAGTAGCAAATAATCCTACTAAAGCTAAAGTTTGTACATATGTACGAGTATGGATGTTTGTTACTCTTTCCGTGTGAACTGGCCTACTCTTGTTTAAGGTATCAATGACATTCAATGATTTTTATGTATAACTTTTCGTGTCATATTGTTTTCATGTTCTAATGACATAATCTGGTTTATTTTAAGGATTGCATTTTGACATTATTAACTAATGATTGTTTATTTCTTTATTTTTCACAAATGACGTTGTGTTATTATTATTTTATGACTATCTGAAAGAGTGAATTTGCACCTATTTTGAATCTTGAATCTTTTACGCAAAAACTACTGAATGTATCTGGCTGAAATTAGGTAGGTATACAGATTAGGACCTGGATTAACGTAAAAGCTACTTTTTTCCATCGCGAGCCGCTTGCGTCTCCGAGGGGAGACAGTCATAGAAACTATGTTCACGCTAGCGAAGCTAACCTAAGTTTCTCTGAAACAATGAACTACTTGTGATAGGCCTTATTAAGTCCTATGGTGACTCACACAGCGACGGTGGCTAAAAAGCGTCGGTGGCTCGACCGGTAACGACTCGGTCCTCCTAACCAGAGGTGCCGGGTTCAAATCCGGACGGCCAATGTACCAATGAGTTTTTCGTAACTTACGTACATATACTCACACATATACTGCGCACAACCTGCGAAGAAACTCGAAGGTTGTGTGTGAAGTCGACCAACCCGCACTGGGCCCGCGTGGTCGACTAAGGCCCGATCGCCGCAATTCAGGGTAGGCTCGAGCCCCTCGGTGAGGACGTATATGAGCTGATATGATGAACTCACACAGTTTTATCAAAATCCTTTAAGCTATTTTTTAAGGGTTCCGTAAACACGACCCTATTACTAAGACCCCGCTGTCCGTCCGTCTGTCTGTCTGACTGTCCGTCTGTCACCATACTGTATTTCATGAACCGTGATAGCTATACATTTGAAAGTTTCACAGATTTCACATATTGGTAAGCCCGCTTCCATCTTCGGCAACATCGTCACTTACCACCAGGTGAGATGTTGTCAAGAGTTTACCAATTGTGAATAAAAAAAAAAAAAAGATGTTGTATTTCTGTTGCCGCTATAACAACAAATAGGTACTAAAAATTATAAAAAGTGAAAGTCTCCATACAAAAAACTTTTTTTAAACGTTAAGAAACTAGCGCCATCTAGTGTGATGGTACGGAACCCTTTGTGCGCGGTTCTGACTCGCACTTTACCGGGTTTTTTTTATTGTCACCTTTCCGAGCGTGCGCGCAACAACTGTACGGAGTTTCAATGCAATCGTATGAAAGGTTTATAGCGGCGCAATAAATAAACAAACAGGCAAACAAACATTTTTACATATTAGGGACTAGCTTTTGCCCGCGGCTTCGCCCGCGTGGACATCGTTTTTATGACTGCCTTAGAGGATGCGCGGTGCGGCTCGCGAGCGTGGACATAAATGTTCTCCAGATCCATCGGGAAGTATACCCCCTCAACCATCTCTGTGCAAAAAATCACACAATCCGTTGTTCCGTTGCGATGTTAAAGAAATTAACCAAAAAAAGAGTATATTTTCAGTTCCCTCAGGAACTGCATTGGGCTACGCTTTTTTCACGGGATAAAAGGTAGCCTATGTCCTTTCTCGTGACACAGGCTACCTGCATGCTAAATTTCATTTCAATATTGGTAAAAGCTTTGAAGCGTGAAAAAGTAACAAACAAACACATTTTCACATTTATAATATTAAGTTAGGATATCATCAGCTGATCGATTTCTACGAGACAAATCTATATTTAACACCAAGGTCTCTATCCGATTCATCGGCACCGATGTATCGGCCCACGCGGCCGACATAACGGCATTCGGTTGTACGATTAAACAGTCCAGTTACCGTTACGTTGCGCTCAGTATGGAGAACCGTGGGTGTATCGACTAGTTCCACTTGGATCCGCGAGCTATTTTAAACTTTTAAACCAACTTAAAAAAAACGAGCTTAGCAATTTTACCCGTATGTAGGTACCTACATAACATTGTTAGAGTTAAGATAAGATAGCCAGTTTCCCCATAGCTCGTAGAACGGATGGCCATTAAGGGTAGTAAAGTTGGCGAAAACGTAGCGTAGGCAGGCCTTCCACACGGTGGACCGATGACCTGGTGAAGGTCGCGGGAAGCCGCTGGATGCGGGCAGCGCAGAACCGGTCGTCGTGGAAATCCTTGGGGGAGTCCTATATCCAGCAGTTGACGTCCTTCAGCTGATATGATGATGATGAGCCAGTTTCCCCATTGTGTTGGGGAATCTTGGTAAGCCCGCTTCCATCTCGGCATCATCGTCACTTACCATCAGGTGAGATAATGCCAAGGGCTTACCAATTGTGATTAAAAAATAATGTACAATATTAGTTTATGTTAGTCTATCTAGAGCTTCTAAAAACAGGTGTGCCAAATTTCATATGTGTGTGTATGTCTTTTTAGTTATGTATGTTAGTAAAGATATTTCTCATAAAACAGAAATACAAATGAATTAACTATATTTTAATCAATTAAGTATCTTTCAACTTAAGGAGCAGTGAAAATTTCATAAAAATCGGTTTAGTATTTTTTTATCCACAATTAGTAAGCCCCTGGCATCATCTCACCTGATGGCGAAGTGACGATGATGCCGAAGATGGAAGCGGGCTTACCAAGTTTTCCGAACGCAATGGGGAATTAGCTATATTACATTCACTTGTGGCCGGAACACATAAATGCTGTTAAGATTGATGCTTGGCGGCAAGACTTAGATAAGATGGTGGTTCAGGTGGGCTTAGAAAATTCCCTTTCACCAACCAAACCGATAGTCATACAACGCCGAGAATCGAACCCATGACCTCCTGATGTGAAGCTAATGGACTTAACGTTGCGTGTGTAACGATCACTGGAAAAACACGCCGTTGTCGGTTTAACACTTCAATTTTGTAATTGCTACTTAAGGCGGTAATATTACAGATTTTCGTTATTTTTAACCCCCGACGAAAAAAAGAGGGGTGTTATAAGTTTGACCGCTATGTGTGTGTGTGTGTCTGTGTGTGTGTCTGTGTGTCTGTCTGTGTGTCTGTCTGTGGCACCGTAGCTCTCAAACGGGTTAACCGATTTGGATGCGGTTTTTTTTATTTACAAGCAGGTTTTTTGGCGATGGTTCTTAGATACGTTTTATCAAAATCGGTTCAGCCGTTTCTAGGTCATCAGCTCTTTTGTTAGCTGCGGTAGGATTCTTAGACTCTTAATATGTATTTACTTTACTTTCAAACATACATGTGACCAAAAACTTGAAACACTCATGTATGCTTAATAACTATGCAGGATTATGGAACTCTTGGTCTGATGCTGCAGCCAGGATATCCAGAACACTAGCACACTCTTAAAAAAATAATAGCAGATATGTCGTGTTTGGACTCGTTTTGATCAGTATTTGATTCTGCATACAATGCAATGGTGGCAACACGGTGAGCTGATGCTGCGGCCAGGATATCCAGCACACTAGTACACTCTTAAAAAAATAATAGCAGATATGTCGTGTTTGGACTCGTTTTGATCAGTATTTGATTCTGCATACAATGCAATGGTGGCAACACGGTGAGCTGATGTTGTTAAAATCCGTTAAATTTTTGACATACCTACGTACCTGAAACTATGACTAACTGTGAACTAAATATTATTGAGATAAACCTTCGCTTTGATTTCTTATATAAACCCCCGACGCAAAAAGAGGGGTGTTATAAGTTTGACGCCAATTTCTGTGTGTTTGTGTCTGTTTGTCTGTGGCATCGCAACTCTCGAATGGATGGACCGATTTTGATGCGGTTTTTTTACGTGAAACAAGTTTCCTTGCGGTGGTTCTTAGCTATAATCGATAAAGATCTGTTCAGCCGTTTGAGGGTTATCAGCTCTTATCTAGGTGACTAAGGGATCTGGGCAACTTATACAGGTCTGATCGATTCAAAATTTGGTGCTCTGTTAATGTAAAAATATTGCAAAACCATGATAACCTTGAACTGTTGATGCAGCATCTCCTAGAATCTACAGAATACCCAACTCCTCAAAAACTTTCAGTAGAAGTATCGTGTTTGGGCTCAAAAAAAAGTATTCAAAACAATTTATTTCAAATAGGTGTTACACACACTTTTAAATAGAATTAGAATAGAAATTATTAGAATAGTCTCAATGAATAGGTGTTAGATATAATATGGTAACCTTGACCTGATGCTGCAGCATCTCCTGGAATCTGCTGAAGCAGCGGTTAAAAAAGTAAAAAACTTCCATGGGTCCATGGATTTGAAGTTTAGAGTTATAACACATTTAATTGCAGCTTCAAACAAGGGAGGTGAGCAACTTCCACAGGCTTGATCGATTCAAAATAGGCTAGATTTTGTGTCGCAGTATCGTGTTTCGTCCCGGAAACTATTTGTATGAATGTGGGGGTAGAGTTTCGATTGTATGTAATAGTTATGTAAAGTTTAAAAAGCACGAAATAAAAATTAAATTAAAAATTTAAAAAACCCCCGACAAAAACCTCTAAAAAGTAAACAATAATATGTATTGACCCTTTGAGTTTAATTTAAGTAGTAATATTTTGATCCAAGAGTCGTCGCGTAGGGGGACCGCTAAGTAAATAAAATAAAAACAGAATACAACTGATTTACTTTACTACAACTAATTAGTAATAACTTCACAACTTAGCGGTCCCCCTACGCGACGACTCTTGGATCAAAATATTACTACTTAAATTAAACTCAAAGGGTCAATACATATTATTGTTTACTTTTTAGAGGTTTTTGTCGGGGGTTTTTTAAATTTTTAATTTAATTTTTTTGACGTGAATTACTTCTAAACGATAGAAAACCCAAGGTTGAAAAAAAAAACCTTATTGTTGATGATGTTCCTTAAAGTCAAAAGCTATTAGAAACACGATTGAGCAGTTTTGGCTCGATAGAAAAAAATCTCAATGATAGGTCTACACCGTTACTTTCAACTCTAGTTATGACTAACATTTTGAAGTATAAATTTTTAAAAATACACCACAATATTTGTTATGATAATACAAAGTGAGTAATGTTATTATTTTTTATAATTTCATTGTAGTTTAGATTGAAACGAAAAACCATTGAAAAAGTGTGGTTATTTTCTTTACTCTTTACACGTAAAGAGACAGAGACAACTGTTCCAGTCATATACCTCGCCATAATTATCTACACAAGGTTGAAAAGTAATGTGAACAGATCGTAAGCAAGTTATGGGTTTATCTGAACTACTCGTTCTGTTATATGATTAAGATAGGTCAAATGACAATATTCCATGAAAGTTATCAGAGGCGTATTTATCCTATGGTTAGGGGGGGCACTTGGCCCGGGGCGGCAAGAGGTGAGGGGCGGCTGGAGGTTTGCTTCACCGAAAAATAATAAAGCTAGCCAACTGCGAGTCGGACTAGCGGTGATCCTTGAGGGACCCATTCCAGAGAGAGACTTCTGGGTCCGCCATACAGATACCGGTTACATTACAGTAGTAACTATTTAGTAATCTGTGCTAGCGGTAAGAAGGGTGACGAACCACTACGAACATGCAAACAGAAGGTTACAGTATAAGGTGACGTTTATCGTGTGGCAGTACGGAACCCTGAGCGCGCAACTCCGACTCTCACTTGGCCGGATTTTTGACACTTACAGGGGTGTTTTTTTTTTGTGCCCGCGTGACGCCGGATTCTTAAATACGCCTCTGCAAGTTATTGAAAGACTGTGTAAAGCTATATCACTATGGAAAAAATATGTAATATACATAAAGTAATAAGCAATCGATTTAATTGAATATATTTTTAAAAATATTACCACTTTTGATGTAAACAATATACTGTAGACCCTGTTTTTGGCAATAATTGCAATATTTCTCGAAAACAAATAGTTAATGTTGAATGTGTTGGTTAACACACAAAAATCGGAGACTTTAGGACCTTTCATAATAACTGAACACAGTTTTTGAAACTTATTTGAAACTATAGAAAAGTAATAAAAACATGTAAAAATCGAGAATCGGGCGTTCGGTTTTAACGTAACAGCCGCGTTGAAGCCCGCATTGATTTGAACTTAAAATGAATAGACTTACGTTCGATATTATTTTAACAATTATCAACCTGCTCGGATTGAGGCATCTTAAAGCCTTAAGTGAAATTGTTATTGTTTTTTTTAAGTTGGTATATAAATATCTTAATTCTTAATCCATTTTTGTAGCCAAAAGATCCAAGTGGAACTACTGGATGAATCATAGGATTGCAATTGATAGGTCTGCGGCGCCGCATCAAGTCTATTTCCTATGTAAGTATGTCGAAGCTGGTTTTGAGAAGGAAATTGACATTTATAGTAATTTTACGAATTTTCGCTTCCCACTTGAAAGTTTATTTCATCATATCAGCCGAAGGACGTCCACTGCTGGATATAGGCCTCCCCTAAGGATTTCCACGACGACCGGTTCTGCGCTGCCCGCATCCAGCGGCTTCCCGCGACCTACACCAGGTCATCGGTCCACCGAGTGGGAGGCCTGCCTAAACTACGTTTTCCGGTGCGCGATCGCCACTCGAGAACTTCACTGCCCCAACGGCCGTCTGTTCTACGAGCAATGTGCCCCGCCTAGTGCCACTTAAGTTTAGCAATTCTGAAAATTTGCTTACGAGTATAATACTATTTTTTACCCAACTGCCTAAAAAGTGGATAATGTGTTTGGGGTGTATGTATGTCTGTCCCTTTGGCTGATCATGTAACCTAGACACGGATTGATGGATTTTAGAGTGCGAGTTTAATTTTTAATCGACGAAGCGAGCTCGAAGCGTCTTCGTTTTAGCTTGGGCCAACCAAAAAGATTTCGTATCGGCTGACGTACGTCCGGCGGATATCTGGCTGTTTCCTCTACAGATCGCATTTCTCATTTGGTTGATGGTAGGGCATTTTCTAAGCCCGCCTGGCTAGCTACCACCATCTTATCTAAGTGTTGCCGCCAAACATCAGTGTTAACAATATTGATGTGTTCCGGCTTGAAGATAGGATAGCCGGTTCTCCATTGCGTTGGGGAACCTAGGTAAGCCCGTTGCATCTTCGGCATCATCGTCACTTACCATCAGGTGAGATGATGCCAATGGCTTACCCATTGTGAATAAAAATAATAATAATTTTGAAATTTTGTGAGCGGGTTCGATAATTTTTGGTTTTTTTGTTGTGTCAGTTTTTGGGAATTTTTAAAAATGGCGCATCCGTGGGGCTTGAAAACGTAAAAAATATCATATCACAGATCCACCAGTTTAATTGGTTATTATTGTGTTCAGTGGTTCACGCTACGCTTTGACTGACTGACAGTCAGCTAAGGAATCGTAATTGTAAAAAAGAAATAAATACACTGAATCACGCATGCGCATTACAAAGTGCTGAGTATGGTGAGCCACTGTTGCTTCCTGTTGCAACCACCTTGACTCAGCGCCGAGTGCCGTGACATCAGCTCGCGAGTACAAGGTTCCGTATTGTTGTGTCGGCCAGTGTTCATTTAATTTGTATAGTTCATTTTCTTCGACATACAGTATGTCTCAAAAGTTGAGGTTAATCCGGTATATGATGTTAATACCATAATCATATTTTAATTATAAGATAGTGGTATGCCCGCGATATCGGCATACAGAGTGTCCCTAAAGTTGACGATAGTCTGGTATATGAGGTGAATACAATAATCATTTTTTAATTAAATAGCGACATGCCCGCAACTTCGACATACAGGATGTCCTAAAAGTTGACATTATTCCGGTATATGACGTTAATACCATAATATTTTTTATTTAAATAGCGAAAAGCCTGCGACTTCGACGTACATGGTGTCCCAAAAGTTGACGTTAATCCGGTATATTATGACGTTAATACCATAATCATTTTTTAATTAAGTGGCAGTGGGCGGAGCAAAGCAGGAAAGCGTCGGTGGCTCAACCGGTAACGACTCGGTCCATCTAACCAGAGGTACCGGGTTCAAATCTGGACGGCCAATGTACCAATGAGTTTTTCAAAAACTTACGTACATACTTACCGATTGCTTTAACGGTGAAGGAAAAACATCGTGAGGAAACCTGCACACGCCTGCGAAGAAACTCGAAGGTTGTGTGTGAAGTCGACCAACTCGCACTGGGCCCGCGTGGTCGACTAAGGCCTAATCACCCTGATTCAGGGTAGGCTCGAGCCCCTCGGTGGGGACGTATATGAGCTGTAATGAGGGCGGAGCACATAGCTCGTAGAACAGATGGCCGTTGGGACAGTAAATTTCTTGAGTGGTGACCGCGCAACGGGAAACGTAGCGTAGGCAGGCCTCCCACTCGGTGGACCGATGACCTGGTGAAGGTAGCGGGATGGCGCTGGATGCGGGCAGCACAGAACCGGTCGTCATGGAAATCCTGGGGAGGCCTATGTCGAGCAATGGACTTCCTTCGGCTGATATGATAAATTAAATAGCGACATGCCCGCTACTTTGACATACAGGGTGTCCCAAAAGTTGACGTTAATCCGGTATGTCATATATTATAACATACGAAAGATTTTGACCTTAATGAAAAGCTAAAAAAATGTACAAAGGTGGGATGGGATTTTTTTCTAACGAACCTGAAATTACAATAGTTTTGAAACCTTTGACCTTTAAGTTAAGTAAAATTTGGCATATGGTAGGTAATAAACAAGGTCACCTATAATCCCTTTAAAAGGATTATTATCGTTAATTTATAGGATAGCATAAAAATAAAACAAAACATTTCTTAATAAAAAAAAACATAGATTCAAATTGTGAATGGAGTCGGCATAAAAACAAGCTATCTTTTACTTATTTGTACTCGCAAAAATTGCGTGCATAAGCACTTAAATCATAAGAGCCAAAGGTCGCAATCACAAAATGGCACGAATCCAATTTAAATTCTGGCAACATTCTACTTGTTGTTGAATTTCCCTGTAATAAAGTAGCATCAGTATTCCGCTACCGTAACTGCCATATTACAGCTATCTTCATTGCAATCATGAGATGCATGATAGAAGATTAAGCTTAAATCGTCATAAAACAGACATAAGGAAAAATCTAATAAAATCGCAGCGTTATACTAGACTAGCTTTTGCCAGCAGCTTCGCTAGTGTGAACATAGTTTCTATGACTGCCTCCGAGGGTGCGCAGTGGACAAAAAGTAGCCTATATGTTAATCCAGGTCCTAATCTGTCTACCTACCAAATGTCATCAATATACGTTTAGTAGTTTTTGCGTGAAAGAGTAACAAACATCCATTAATACAAATTTTCGCGTTTATAATAATAGGTATTAACCTATGAAATTTCAATGCCAATTTTGAATGAAAATAAAAAAGTTAATGTTTTTTTATTATTGACCTTATAATGGTGACACTACTTATGGTCTTTTATTAGTAACTAGTGGCATGTCTTTCATGTTCCAATCCCCTGAGCTATGTACCACTAAATGGAACAAAGGCGTTTTCTTAGTGGTCAGATGGGGCAATTTTTTTAAACTAATTAATTTTCTTGAATTTTCCTGAAAGTGACGAAATCTTATGCGAGGTACATATGACATTAGTAACGAAAAACTGGTGCGATAACTCTAGAGCTTTAAAATTAAAAATGTGTATTTATTGCCTCAATTAGGAGGTTTTTCAGGTGAAAAAACCCGACTTCATGGGGTTAAATCCACCGTGCTCTCAAATATCTAAACAAATGGCATATGTTTAGCACCATTTAATTTCTAATAGTCTAATGCTATTTTGAGATTAAATTTTGTTTTAATAACTATTGTTCTTAATATTAATTTTCATCTTTTAACTTTTTATACAATCGGCAATTTCATTGGTAAAGACCTACAATTACTAGGATTGTTAACCAAGGTATGAAAGGCAGCCATTACTGGCAAGTTATAGTTATAAGAAAAGTAAACAAACGTTTTCCCGCCTTGTTATTTTTTTTTACGCGCAACTTTTTTAAGTGCTATAGTGCAAGTTTTTATTTTTACTTTTGACGTGTCTTTTCGGCGGCGGATTAATCTACTTTTTAGGATTCTGTACCTCAAAAGGAAAAAAAACGGAACCATTATAGGATCACTCGCGTCTGTCTGTCCGTCTTCTCCGATACTACTGGACCGATTGAGTTGAAATTTGGTGTTAGTCGGTGACCCAAATACGGGCGTGTAATGTAATAGAATGAATTTCAAACATTGAGCCACTTTTGGGAGTAAATTATAAATTTATAAAACATTAAAGGTTTTGTTGTGAGAATCTCAAATATATTTATTATTTATAATTTTAAAATAAATAGTTTTAAAGTTGTTCAAGAAAACAGGCGAAAATTGACTGTCACTTGCATCCTTATCTACGAAACTACTGGGCCTAAAACAGAAAATATTTCTTTATCTACATATTACAGGAAAACCTATAATAAGTTATGGTATTTAAAGCATCATAGGTAATTTAAAGCATCATAGGTAATTTAAAGCATCATAGGTAATTTAAAGCATCATAGGTAATTTAAAGCATCATAGGTAATTTAAAGCATCATAGGTAATTTAAAGCATCATAGGTAATTTTTTAATCAACTCACGGAACACTCTCTACGCGAGTTTAACTCGCACTTGTCCCGTTTTTTTTTTCTTAAAATTTAATCTGCCGCCATAAAAAACATGCTATTTGTACAAAAGTATATGAATTATAATTATTAGTTACTAGCTGTTTCCCGCGGCTACACCCGCGTGGACCACGTTTCTATGGCTTTTCGAGGGTGCGCAGTGCGCGAGCCGCAAGCGGCTCGCGAGCGTGGTAAAAAGTAGCCTATGTCTTAACCCAGGTCCTAATCTGTCTACCTACCAAATTTCAGCCAAATCCGTTCAGTAGTTTTTGCAGGAAAGCGTAACAGACAGACAGAGTTACTTTCACATTTATAATATTAGTAGGGATTAGTAGGGATTACCTATTTGTATAATCATAAGTACTATAGCTGTTGCAAGCGGCTTCGCCCCTGTATTGAGAGTGCGCGGTGCGCGATCCGCAAGCTGTTCGCGTGATTTTTTCTTCTTTAAAACCTTATTTGTACTTTTACAAATATTTTAAAACAAAAATTTGCAAAATTGGTTTAGCTGTTCTTAAGTCATGCTCTTAACAACGAAAATCATTTCATTTTTAGGGTCCCGTACCCAAATGGTGCCAACGGGACCCTATTACTAAGTCTCCGGTGTCCGTCTGTCCGTCTTTCTGGTGTTTCTTGAACCATAACAGGTAGACAGTTAAAATTTTCCCAGTGTTTATTTCTATTGCCGCTATAACAACTAATGATAGTCGCTCGCGCACTGCGTACCCTCGAAGACAGTCATAGAAACTATGTTCATGCTAGCGAAGCCGCTGGAAAAAGCTAGTAAGCAATAAGTGAAATCGTGTTACATCGAATCGACTCGACTGTCTACCCACTTCTTAAATTTTTGTCTGTCCTCAGTCCTATCGACAGGTACGTG
Organism: Coleophora flavipennella; assembly: GCA_947284805.1. Lineage (NCBI taxonomy): Eukaryota > Metazoa > Arthropoda > Insecta > Lepidoptera > Coleophoridae > Coleophora > Coleophora flavipennella. The sequence continues at coordinate 2,461,645 of OX369253.1, forward strand.
GGGAGTTTTTTTGAGACATAAATATTTTATTAATTATCTTACATCACTTTAAAGTAACCGACATAGCTCATAGAATCGCTAAACTGAAGTGGCAGTGGGCGGGCACATAGCTCGTAGAACAGATGGCCGTTGGGGCAGTAAAGTTCTCGAGTGGCGACCGCGCACCGGAAAATGTAGCGTAGGCAGGCCTCCCACGAGGTGGACCGACGACCTGGTGAAGATCGCGGGAAGTCGATGGATGCGGGCAGCGCAGAACCGGTCGTCGTGGAGATCCTTGGGGGAGGCCTATGTCCAGCAGTGGACTTCCTTCGGCTGATATGATGATGATGTTTTATCATATTTTTAACACCTGTGATACAAGCGTTGTTGACTAAAATACACATCTTGTATTTACGATAAAAACGTAATTGAATATACGTAAACTCCAAGGTACATGCATAGCATAAAATCTTTTCTGACGTCAAATATACACTAATGATATTGGAAAATTCGTTTAATTATTGTTAGTGGTAGCTCCCACAATGACAACGGTTTGAATAATTTATTTATAAGAAGTCGTTTAATAAGGCGATGCATTGCAAACTTTGGTCGCAGGGAACTCGATTTTTCTCAGCCATTTCAAAACATATGGAAGTGATATTTTATAAGCTAATTCGTCATTTCAACGACTTCATTTTGTCAGTTGTAGAAACACGATTTGTTAACTTTTACAACAGACAAAAATATATAAAAGAATTCTCTTTTAAAACAGAGATTTGCACTCTACAGGCAAGCCGGGCCGATTTAAACCTCTAAATTTTCTTAGTAGATTAGTCTAATAACATATTTTAAGCCAGTTGGATTTTTAAAATTAATTGTAGTTTTAATTTAAACGAAAAACAATAAAACAAGTGGAAAAGTTTGGTTATAGTTCTTTGATAGATAGATAGATAAAGATAGATAAAACTTTATTTCACTAAAAATGCACAGTACATTTTAACACTAAACAAACAAATAAATAAAACTTAACGACAAATATTACTAGTTTATATAAAAAATATGAAACAGTGTCAGTGGTGCCAAGTTAGTGAAACTGGTCCAGGCTCAGCATAAATGTTGTGGGTCGCAGAGTACTCACAACGCTGTTTTTCAGCCAAAACCAAGAAAAACGTACACGCACCTCAGTGGTCAACAATATAGTTATAAAAAAAAATTTAAAAGAAAATTTGTGCATTTCTACCTGTGCTGGTGATTGAGGGAAGATGACGATAGTGCTCGCATAGACAGGACAAATATCCCTTACAGTGTCTACCTGCCTGGTAATAACATATGTACGCATACACAGCCGCTTAAACCCAGACTATAACGTTATATTATATAAAAGGAAACAGTGACGGAATGACTGATCCTTCGACGCACAAGCTTAAACACTAAACGGATCAGGCTGAAATTGGGCGTACAGAATAAACGTAAAGAAATAAACAGAGACAATCAATGCCTCGCTGTAGGTACGCGTTTAATGTTAACTTAATTTGGGTGTAATACCGACCGTGTCATTTACGCAGAGGTAGGCACAAAAGGCTCTCGTCATAATTGTACTGTAATTCGGTACTTACCATTCATAAACATCCTTTTCCTTTTGATCTCTACGTCAGGCATTTACACAGGGCTGGGTAAAGCTTATTACTCTTAACCCGCCGCCGATGACTATGGGTCATTATGACCCGAGCGATTTTCAATTGGAAAAATTTCGAAAAAAACATATTATCATCGTTATTGGTTTTCTCAATAGCTGGAAATAAGACTTCAACTTATATGATTCGTTCCATAGAGTAGTGAGCAAGCGCCAGTGAAGTGTGGTGAAATCCTTTTTGCGGAAAATTCTTGAATGAAACGGCTACAGCTCCATACATTTTTAGTTCTAAAGAGAAATAATTTTTATTTATTTATTTATTTATTTGTTTTAGGAAAACTTACAGACAAATTAAATACTATAAACAAACTTAAGTAGATAAAAAACAATGCTATTAAAAAGTTTCCACCAATAAATAATAATAATAATTTGTTGCCCTTTTGAGGTTGTTGTCATTAAAACCAAATTATAATTTAATATCTAAATTAACTTAAATATCTTGGTACTACAATGACTTCATCGTCATACAATAGTTCTTATTTTGTATTAAATTTGTTATAATTCAGAAAAAAAAATCGGGTCATATTGACCCCGCATCATAGTCCGCGTTTTTTTACGTCATTGGTGCTCGTCTCTAAAATTAGCAACTCGATTCACGATGTTTCAAACTTCGATTGAAATAGCATGGAAATAAAGTTCTTGTCAGCTCGTACTGCAACGTTGCTGTTACGTCAATTGATTTTTTCTTTAATTCTATATATAATAAAATAGAATTTGAGAAAAACCAAATCACTCCTCATATCCTGTAGATACTTAAATTCGTTGAAGTAAAAAGTGGTTACAAAATGCCTTAGTCCAAGGGCCAAAGTCGTTAGCGAATCAGCTGTTCAGTCAACTCTGGTTTAATTAAAAGTATTTCTTTTGCACATTAACTATCGGTTTCTAGGGTATTGTGTGAGTGAACGCAATAGGGGATCGGACTGATAGTCATTTTAGTTAGGTACTTAATTTTTATGATCTGTTAAAAACGAAATTTTGTTCTAAAAATGTTTGAAATACCCACAAGTGACGTCATAGATTTTAAGCGTCATTGACGAACTTATTTTGTGAATTTGATCAAGTAAACATTGAAGACGTGATGGAAAAACAAAAAAAAGTAAGGTTTTTGAAACTTCAAGAGGAGAGTAATTTAGGGAATCATATTTCAGAATTTATTTTTGATGCAGTCCGATCCCCTATTGATAAAGTTAGTTCGCTGTATTGACTGCACCTTTGATAAATGCCGCTCACCGCCGGCGGCTCGCGTCAAACGGTTGCGTCAGAGGGACCGCCCTTAGGTCAATCGCGGCGCCGTCGACAACGTTACGCTCGCATGAGGTCGCGCGAATCGTGTTCAGTCTTTAATTATTAATGTAGGCGACGATTCTGAAGGTACTTCGTCCAGCAGTGAAAGTGATTAAAATGATTGATTAACTCTTAATATAAAAATACCTTATTTAATATCTTTTTTAGTAAAATTGATTTATCCTTTAACACATTTTCAGAACTCTGTTCAGGTATACTTAACGTCACCATTTATTTTTTCTTCAGAGCGGGAAACCAGCGGAATTATGTAAAAAAAACCTTTTTCATATAATACTAGCGTAGCGTGTATTACAAAATGAATTAAACTGAATAGGTTGAACCAGCCGCACTGGGCCCGCGTGGTCGACTAAGATCCGATCGCTCTAATTAAGGGTAGGCTCGGTGGGGCGTATACTATGAGCTGATATGAAGAACACTGAATAAAAAGTAGGTCTTTTAGTACTTAAAATAATAGGTAATATACTTAAATTAATTTATCGTTTGGTCTGTTTGCGAAAGCGGGATGTTTTTTCCCCCGCTGGGGACAGCAGGACAGATAGCCTGAAAGTGGGACTGTCCCGCCCAAAGCGGGACGTTTGGTCACGTTAGGTATACTGCACCTACTTCCCCGAACGTACTTTACTCAATGAACTAACACAGCTACAACGCCGGCTGGTATGACACATCACGGCTTTATTTAAGTTTTATTGTTATTGTAAGGACTTCCCGACGACTAGTCCTGCGCTGCCGGTCCGATCATGGAAATCCTTGGGGGAGGCCTTTGTCCAGCAGTGGACGTTTTCCGGCTGATATGATGATAATGATAATTATTATAAGCCTACACTGTCTCACTGCTGGGCAAACCTCCCCTCGATTACGCCATACATTCCTATCCCGAGCCACCCTTCCCATCGATCCTCAAACCTGTCCAACTCATTCCGTCATCTCCGTTTTGATCTGGCGCGACCTCTACAGCTTTTCGAAACCTACTCCGTGGCAATGCAGCGGACATATCCTGCCCAGGCCCTGTACTTAAGTTTGGCAGTTTTCTCTCCGGCGTCCATAAAACTAAAGAAAACTAAAATAGAACAGAGGTATCTCAAAAGCGAACTATTTCTTTACAGAGCGCCACGTCGCAATCGAAACACGCGGCGCGCTTCCTCCGGCTAGCCATGGCGTCCATCATGGACATCCTCAAGATCAAACCCTTTGTTGAAGTCTCCGTGGGTCAGCTGCTGTGGGGATACGAGGATCCGCTCCTCAAGCTGGCCAAAGACGTGGTTCCTAAGGAACAGAAGCTTCCGTATGAGGAGTTTGGATTGTTTTATGGGGTAAGTGGTGAGAGGATCTTGCTGAGCAGCTTCCTAACGGTTGCCAATCGGCCTGCTTTGGGTGATGTGATGATAATGCTGATAGACATCAGACGTGTCTGTAGGGTGTCAAATCTCCTATAAAAAAAAACAGAATTCCGTAAAAATTGCTTAAAGATATCATCATATTATCAGCTCATATATGTCTCCCTCCACTGAGGAGCTCGAACCTACTCAGAATTAGGGAGATTGGGTCTTAGTTGACCCATGGGAGCTAAATCTAGGCGGATGGAGGTTGTGCGGGTAGTAGCGAACTTCAAAGTCGGAAGTTTTTCAAGCCGCGCAATTAAGGCGACTATTAAAGGCCAAATTACAAAATCGACTTCTCTTTGAAGGCTTACTCCTCGAGATGGATGAACCAAATCCTTTCAAACAAATATACAGTAGGTATAATATATCATCATATCATCATCATATCAGCCGAAGGAAGTCCACTGCTGGACATAGGCCTCCCCCAAGGATCTCCACGACGACCGGTTCTGCGCTGCCCGCATCCAGCGGCTTCCCGCGAAGGAAGGAATAATATATACTCAAAAATAAAACATAGGTTTTAAATTTCCTAGAACATTATTACTTTTGAAAAAAAAATAATTCTATACTTACCCTAATTTTTTTTTAAAGATTCTATTATACCACTTTATCGGCGTGATTAATCTGTATACCCATGCCAAATTATAGCTTTCTAGTATTACGTCTCTGTGCTAAGCCACGGACAGACAGACAGACGGACATAGAAACCTTCCTTACTTCCTTAATGATTTCGGAACCCTAAAAAACTAACCAAAATCCTTTCAATGTTGCAGAAAAACGGCACCTCCCCAGACGTGGTGACAATGTACACTGGTGCGACCGACATAGCGCGCTACGGCATCATGCAGCGGTACAACGCGCGCGACAAGCTGCCGCACTGGACCACAGACCAGTGCAACAGTATCGCTGGCTCGGACGGCTCTATATTCCCGCCGCATATAACAAAGAATGACACCCTGGGCATATATGATAAGGATTTGTGTCGGTTGCTGCCTCTTAGGTAAGCTGTCGGTATGACATTTTGTCACTATATGACGTATTGTTACTATACTACGGCGTCATGCAGCGGTACAACGCGCGCGAGAAGCTGCCGCACTGGACCACAGACCAGTGCAACAGTATCGCTGGCTCGGACGGCTCTATATTCCCGCCGCACATAACGAAGAATGACACCCTGGGCATCTATGATAAGGATTTGTGTCGGTTGCTGCCTCTTAGGTAAGCTATCGGTATGACATTTTGTCACTATATGACGTATTGTTACTATACTACGGCGTCATGCAGCGGTACAACGCGCGCGACAAGCTGCCGCACTGGACCACAGACCAGTGCAACAGTATCGCTGGCTCGGACGGCTCTATATTCCCGCCGCACATAACGAAGAATGACACCCTGGGCATCTATGATAAGGATTTGTGTCGGTTGCTGCCTCTTAGGTAAGCTGTCGGTATGATTTTTATGTTCTCAGATAAAAATTGATCCGATTCGCCTCGGTCTACCCTATTGTCACTATAAAATGGACGTGTTGCGACTACAACTGATACTGAATGACGCGTTATCACTGTTTGACATTGAAATGAAATGTCGAATACGACCCCGATATGTATGTGAAAATAAACTGTATTGAAGGTAATAGAAGTACCTTATAGGCGCTCGGTTTTGTGTCTTGCGCCACCTTTAATCTTCTTGACAAAAATACCATGCAAAATATTACTATTTAATGCTACATACATTACAAACATACTATAGTAATCATCATCATCATCATATCAGCCGAAGGAAGTCCACTGCTGGACATAGGCCTCCCCCAAGGATCTCCACGACGACCGGTTCTGCGCTGCCCGCATCCAGCGGCTTCCCGCGACCTTCACCAGGTCATCGGTCCACCGAGTGGGAGGCCTGCCTACACTACGCTTTCCGGTGCGTGGTCGCCACTCGAGAACTTTACTGGCCCAACGGCCATCTGTAGTAATACGATTAAAATAAAATAAAAACCGAACAAGTGCGTGTCATACTCGCGCACTAAGGGTTCTGGACTGAACATTCTCAATCCCGCTGGATCCAGGTATTTGCGGGATCCCGCAGGGTGTTGTATGACTTCGCAAAAAAAAATTCAAAATAATTTAAATCGCTAAACACGTTAAAAACAACTGACTTAATCGCAGCAACTATACAATTTTGCTACAGTTATTTGATTTTGTTATTTTATAAAAAAATACTTCGCCTATTTAAATAAAATTTATATGAGAATAACTAAAAAGTATACCTTCCCTATCTAATCAAAAATAATTATCAAAATCGGATTACTCTTTAAAAAGTTAAGCATTATCATACATAAAAAATAAGGGTCGACTTGAGAACTTCCTCCTTTTTCAAAATCGGTTTATAGAAGTTAATGTGTTATTTTTTCATCAGATAAACGTCTGATAGCCTTGCAAATTAGGTAATCGGCAGCGAAAAACGCTCATTCTACTCTACGCTAGTGGAAACAACTGTCATTTACACCTATCGATATACATAGGTGCTTAGAGACCGTTGTTTATTCGCCGTTCCCGTGCAATAAACAATCAAGTAAACAATATAAGCAAAGCTTTTGTCAGTTAGCGCGTATACGCGCGCAAAGTAACAAGTACTCGTATTAACGTACTCCTCAATCCCGCAAATCCCACTCAATTTACGTGCGGGATTAGTCCCGCATATTGTATGCGGAATCCCGGTGTTTCGGGATCCCGGTATCCCGGTATTGCATTCCCTAGTGGGGACGTTATGGGTAAGCGAATCCAATACAATGTGAGACCATTTTTTTATTTAGCTGTATTTATCGCCGCGCCTCATTGTATGATATTTTCGCTAATCAAATCATAATCATCATAATCAATCCCGCAAATCCCGCTCAATTTACGTGCAGGATTAGTCCCGCAATTTGTATGCGGAATCCCGGTATCCCGGTATTGCATTCCCTAGTGGAGACGTTATGGGTAAGCGAATCCAATACAATGTGAACCCATTTTTTTATTTAGCTGTATTTAACGCCACGCCTCATTGTATGATATTTTCGCTAATCAAAACATAATCACCGCCGTTCACACGATATACCGCATTGTTGCTTCACCGAACATTGCATAAGAATCGTTAATTTACCCACGCATTGCTGTGGCAAACGTGTAGTTTTGTTAGCAAAATGACAAAGTGGCATAAAGGACAAAGTGAAGTTTTTTCTATTTCTCCAATTTGATAAAGGAGATTGGGTAAGAAAATGAAACGAAAAAACGAAAAAGGGTAAAAATTACGCTGAGCTAAGCCTTTTGTATTGCTTTTGTGTTACCCTTTTTATTAAAAAAATTATGTATATATTCCTTTGATGTTGGCAGTAGGTATTTATAGGTTAAAATTTAATTGTTTTTTTTTTGTTTATCTTCTCTTCTCTTTTTATAATTGTGTTTGTGTTCTTAAGCAATACAATAAATAAATCATTTATTCATTCAATCAAAAAGGCTCTAAACTCGAAAAAAAGTTCGCTTAAATTTAAATTCTAAAAAAAGATGGATTTAGGTTCAATTTGTGTAATTTTCTGGAGGAAAATTAATTAGTGTCATGATATGAGTAGAAGCACCAGTTAAAACTTTAAGCTACCTACGCAGTGTTACCAAACCACGCGGTCAAAAAACGGTGTTTGTAACTTTTCGTTTCGTAACGTTTCAATCAATCAATCAATCACTTGTTAACCGACTTCAAAAAAAGGAGGAGTTTTCTCAATTCGACCGTATATATTTTTTATGTTTTATCACTTCGTCGTTTATGAACCTATTTTGATGATTATTTTTTGTTGGATAGGAGATATCCCAAGGGTGGTACCATGATAAGGAAACCAGGATCTGATGATGGCATCCCAGAGAAATCGAAGGGAACCTTAGTTTCCTGTTTGAAGTCGGTATTTTTTTGTTCAAAATTATTAAAAGCGGTTTTTAAATATATATTTTCAATTGTGATGGGACCGGAAATGCTACAAGGTTGGAGAGACGTTTTGTCAACATCATTATCATCATATCAGCTGTAAGACGTCCACTGCTGAATAAAGGCGTCCCCCAAGGATTTCCACGACGACTCCTGCGGTCTTGCGCTGCCTGCATCCAGTGGCTTCCCTCGACCTTCACCAGGTCGTCGGCCCACCGTGTGGGAGGCCTGCCTACGATACGTCTTCCGGTACGCAGGCGCCACGTTTTGTCAATTTGTACGATATTTTTCCTCTCTCTGTCATTATGAAAACGGGACGATATGCGCTCGGAGTTTGATCTATTGTTTGCGTGCGCGCAGGGTGCGCGGTTCACCATTGTCTTGCTTTGACTCAAATAACAATTTTCTGATCGATATTAGTAAATAACTTGCAATTACGAGAAGATGCAGTAAGGAATACCTTTAAATGGTAATTAGAACAATGGTGGCTTACAGTTTGGTATTGTCTTATACAGGATGTAACAAAATTGATGTAAGACCCGTTAACTGGGGCTTTAACTTAAATACCATACTAAACAACTTTTACCTAGAGACCAGTAGCATATTCTCAATTTTACGTTTTTGACTTCTACCACAGACCCTTTACGAGAAGACTGGCAATCCGTATAGTAGGAAACATGCACTACTACTTTACCAAAGACCCTTTACAAGAAGACTGGCAGTCCCTCTAGTAGGAAACTTGTGTTACTACTCTACCAAAGACGCTTTACAAGAAGAATGGCAATCCCTATAGTAGGAAACTTGCGTTACAACTTTACCAAAGACGCTTTACAAGAAGACTGGCAATCCCTATAGTAGGAAACTTGCGTTACTACTTTACCAAAGACGCTTTCTAACTTCATACCGTTATAAGCTTTGTATTTTCTAGAAATGTATTTAATTTAGAAATAATCTCTTTATCTCCAGATTTCTGAAAGAGGTGGACACGCCTTCAGGGGTCAAAGCGTACCGTTTCACTCCCCCTGAAGACGTCTTCGCAGCCGACGAACACAACAAGTGCTTCTGTCCTGCCGGTGCGCCGTGCGCGCCCAATGGACTCTTCAACGTCTCACTCTGTCAATATGGTGAGTGAGACAGACAGTTAGATAGAGCTTCATTCATTTCACTCCTTCCGAAGACTTCTTTGCAGCCGACGAGCATAACAAATGCTTCTATCCTGCCGGCCCGCCTCCGCGCGCGCCCAACTCTCTGTTCAAGTCTTGTTCTGTCAATATGTTGAGTAAGAAAGACAGATAGATGCAGATTCAGCCCTTTAACTTCACCCGAAGACTACTTCCTAGCCGACGAACACAACAAGTGCTACTGCTCCGTCGTTTTCCTATTAGCATCCAAAGTCCCGATCTGTCAATATGGGGAGTAAGAGAGACATTTAGATACAGCTTCAGCCGTTTCACTCCTCCTGAAGATGTTTTCGCAGCCGATGAACATATGAAATGCTCTTTCACGCCGGCCCGCTGTAATCAATCTGTCAATATGGTGAGTTCCATATATAGAAAGTAACTGAGCACGCATCTTAAAGATGCAACAAACACAACTTACTGCTCAGCTTAACGCAGAAACGAATGTGACGGCTCTCTCAGTTAAGGGTAATTGGTATGTAAGCTGGTTCAGTTTTTGAAAAATAGTGGACTGTATTAAGCGGAAGCAGGTGGAGAATGGCGGTTCATCAAATACTATGTGTGTCCAGTCTATCATATATGCGGTAGGAGACTGTTCTGCCCCGGAATGATAGGAAAGAGAAAAGAAAAACAGAACAGTAAAAAAGGAGAGGAACTCACCTGCAACACAAGACGAATCGCACTTGAACACCGGCGCCGGTTCAGATCTTCGTGATCCAGCTGCTTCCTCTTGCGGCACTTGAAATAAGCATTCAATAGCACTAACACAAAATGAACATACACATTAATCGATTATTTAAGTCTTTACGGCGGTTTAGATATTAAATTTTATTTTTATATGCGTAGCAAAGGTTATGTATTCTGATCATTATAACGATTAGAATTTTATATTGATTTAGACGCAACGTCTATCCATTTTGAAAGCTAAAAAAAATATGTTTTGTTGCCCCCAGACTCGCCTGTCATGCTGTCGTTCCCACACTTCTATTTGGCGGATGAAAGTCTACGCACGGCTGTTGAAGGGATCTCACCCCCAGACCCCGAGAAGCACCGCCTCTTCATCGACGTGCAGCCGGTCAGTACTAGAACACCATCATGGTAGTTCGATTGTGACACAACTATCACTAAAAACAACGACTGGTCTGATAGTTACAGTGGATAGACGATTGACTAGAGACTAGAGAAATGAGGTCATGTCAAGGGATGTACTAGTGGTAGCGTTTCTATAGTCTATCTAGAGGGATTCCGGCGGCAAGACTTGGATTTTATGGTGGTAGCTAGCCAGGCGGGCTTAGAGAATGCCCTGCCACCAACCAAACTGAGTCTTGCAAAGTAAGACCCCGCTGGGCATCGAACCTGCGCGAGTGGACCAATTACTACGCCACGGAGGGGGTTCAAGCCTAGTTAAATATCAATGTTTTGATTTTAATAATGCTTATTTTGTGTAATCTGTTACCAGGAGATGGGCCTAGCGATGCGAGCGCGCGCGCGCGTGCAGATTAACTTGGCGGTGTCACAGGTCGTGGACATTAAGCAGGTGGCCAACTTCCCTGACATCGTGTTCCCCATTATGTGGTTCGAGGAGGTTTGTGTCAACAATATAATTGGTATCATCGTTATTGTTATAATCAACTTTACCAGCATCGTACACGTCATCACAAATGTCATTATCAATATCATCACCAAAATTATCAACATCAGTCCATCAAAAAGGTGTCCAAATTCCTACGATCCAAATTCCCAGATTATGTGTTTCTCAAAATTGTTATACGGTATTTTACTACTAGTCATTTGAGTAACTTTTTATTAACTTTTTTTAAATTTAAAATTTGAGTGCGTTATATTTTATGTTATAATTAATTATAACCATATTAACTGTCAAAAACGAAATTTTGTTCTGCAATTATTCGCGTTACTGACATTGTGACATCAGAAGTGCCATAGTCTTTAACGAACTAATTTGCTGTTTTTAATAAATAGAAAATTAAAAATTGTTTTAATATTTCAAATGAGCAAGTGTTTTTTACTATTCTAGAAGAAATTATATTTATGGAATAGTGTTTTTTAATCTTTTTTTGTACGGTTGTTACTAAGAACATAATGAGTAGTTATTATCATCATTATTACTAGCATCATCACCCACATCGTAATCACTGTTATTTTCATCAGTAAAATTATCATGAATATCATCAATACCACAAGTGTTATCTTTGCTTTCACCATTCTCATATCATTACTGAGGGTGCGCGTGCATCATATCATCAACCAAATAACCTTGTCTCTAGTGTATCTCTATAAATCTGTCCCCGGAAGCAAATGTTATATTTCATGTTATAAGTATTCCAAGCGAAATTATTCATTGAAGCAGTCGTAGCTCAGTGCAACTTGCGTGGTGGGTCGATAACGCAGGTCGACTGACGTGAAGCACGGTCGTTACGTGGATGAGTTTGACTGTTAGAGGCGTTATTCTCGACCGTTTCCGTGCTTCGCAACGTACGTAAAGCTGTTTGTGCCGGTTGCTATCACTAGATGGCAGTCGTGAAGCCGTGTTAGATGGCTTAAGAACTTGAAACTTGTCTTGTCTTAACAAGAATAGGCTTGAAGAACTTCTGACAGTGAGGTTCGCCACTAGCCCCACAACATCCACTAACCTGGTCTTGGAGTATGACCTAACCCTCCTCAATTTGGAAGACCCGTGGTCCAGCGGTGGGGACGTTTAATTGTTGTTAACTATTCTTCTATCTAGAATTTTTGTCTTTATTATATGTTTTTAACTCTGTGTACCTATTACTTACTTACTTATTTCGCTGGCTCAGTGACCCGAAGTGGATCTTGGCCTCCGACATTAAAGTGCGCCACTCTATCCTATTTTGTGCCAAGTTTGTGTACCTATACAGGCTGTAAAAAAAATTGGTGTAGGACCCGTTCTACTCATCCCAATTTCCCAAGGAACCTATAGTCAATTCTCAAAAAAAAAATTGGTCCCTCCATACTAAAAAGCACAAAAGTTGTCGATTTTTTTTTGCGATTTCAGCAAAATCGTGGAACAAAAGTTGTCCAGTATGATGAGTAGAAGCCCCAGTTAACGGGACCTTCACCAATTATTAACCCCTGTATATTGATCTTCATTGCTTTTTTTTGTTGTATTAGGTATCAAAATTGCAAATAAATGAAAGTGGATTATTAATTTTACTTCGTTTCACCTTCAGGGCGTCGACGACCTCCCCACCCAAGTGACGTCGCTGTTACGGCTGGCGACCACAGTGCCCCCTATCGCGCGCGCTGCCCTAGGCTGGGGCCTTTCCGCGCTGGGCTTGCTACTTATACTGCTTGCCGTCACCTGCCTCATCAGGTGAGTTTGGGTGTGTGTGTGTGTCATCGACGAACTCCCCCCTCGTTATGTAACATGATATTATGTAATATGCGCATCGTATTCAGACTTGTGATACGTGTTGTAGTCGCAGGCTTCGATATGGTTGATGTTGCCACTGAACCACAGTATTAAGACAGGCGATAGTCTCAATACTGTGACTGAACTGAAGATTGCGCCCAGGACCAACAGTATTGCGCATCTTATCCCTGTTAGTTAGCGACCTAGAAAGGGTTTTGAAAATTATTGGCATACTGAGGATTCGCCATTTTGTTTTTTTTTTCAAAATGGCGTCGCAAAATCTAACCTGTGTTTTTGGATAGAGGACCTACAGAAGAACAAAAAATGTCATAACATTTTGGCCTAAAGTGTAACGTTTCTGAGATAATATAGAAGTTAAAAATAAACAAAATTATTATGGAATATATACATACAGGGGACATACAGACAAACAAAAAAAATCATGTAAGATAGTGTCCTAAAACGTCACGTTACGGAGATAATTGAATATATATATATACGTCACGTTACGGAGATAATTGAATATATATATATATATATATATATATATATATATATATATATATATATATATATATATATATATATATATATATATATATATATATATATATATATATATATATATATATATATATTCAATTATCTCCGTAACGTGACGTTTTAGGACACTATCTTACATGATTTTTTTTGTTTGTCTGTATGTCCCCTATCCAAATATATAGGTCTCAATGTGCGACGTTATTTAAAAAATAATTGATCGGACTCCAGTATGCCAGTCTCCATACAAAAATTTTCAAACCCCTTTGCACAAATAGTAGAATTAGCTTTCTCTCTCAATAAGTGCCTCAGACAGTTAATTTATTCATAACGAGGACAGCAATATCCGTGCGGGTGGCGCGGCGCCCGCGACCGTTGGTATTGCGGACGACAAGCCGTGGGCAGGTCGAGTCGCACACGCAGCTGCAGACGCACACGCAGACAAACCGCAACCGGAGCCCCTCGAACTGCAGTACTTGAAACAAGGTCTTGATACCTAACTACACAGATTGTTGTAGATTTGAGTCTAAATGTATTTTTTGCGTTAGACAGTGTGAGTGTGACTGTTTGTATTCTTTTTTGTAGCAACTGTTACGACATAGAATAGTTTAAATAGTTGTATATTTTGACATGGGATCATTTCATGCCTTACATTAAGACGGTAATATTACAGATTTTCGTTATTTTTGACGTCACTGGAGTAAGTAAACAATAGAAAACCCAAGGTTGAAAAAAATACCCTTATTGTTAATATTAGAAACACAATTGGGCAGTTTTGGCTTGATAGGAAAAAATCCCAAAGATAGGTCTACACCGTTACTTTCAACTCTAGTTATGACTAATATTTTGAAGTATAAATTTTAAAAAATATACAAAAATATTAATACAAAGTGAGTAATGTTATTATTTTTTATTCTTTCATTGAAACGAAAAACCGAACGAAAACCAAAGTGCAAAAGTGTGTCTTTACTCTTTACACGTAAAGAAAAGACAGAGACAACTGTTCCAATCAATACCTCGCTATAATGTGACATGTTTTTTGAACTTTGGATTTGTTTTGAACGCTAAAATATGTGATAGTGACTACTGCTTCGACAGGATGTAGTTTCAACTCTTGATCTGATCATTATTTAGGTCTTCAAAAGTATGAAAGACAGAAATCGAGACCGACAGGTGAAGGTATATTGTTATCTGGTACATTTCCGATATTTGTCAGATGTGGTAGATTTCTTTGGTAGATTTGATCTAGTCGACTTTTTTGGTAGATTTCGAATGACAGTTTGACAACTGTTGTCAAACTTGAAACGGCTACAACCAAGAAACTATGAATTTTAAACTACTTTAATTATAGTTAACCCAGAGAGAAATGATAGATCTTCATTTCAGACGTCAGCTGTCTATAGCTCGGAAACTTTTAATTCTGGACTAAGTTTCTTATAAGAAATAATAGATCTCTTTATGATCTTCATTTTGAATGACACTTGTTAAACCTTGCATGACATCTGTCAAACTTAAAACCACTATATCTTGGAAACTGTTGATTCTAGCGTACTGGTCTCTAAAGATAACGATAGATCTCCTGGAGATCTTAATTTAGATGACAGCTGTCAAATTTAAAACTGCTATAACTCTAAAACTATCGATCCCAGACTACTATATTCAAAGGGCAAATGATAAATCGAGATTTCATGCAATTGTCAAACTTAAAATCGCTATCTTTTAAAAAACCAGCCAAGTGAAAGTCGGACTCGCGCAATGTATGTTTTAGAAAAACAAAATTATGTTTGCAGTTGGTAACAGAACATTTTGTATAGAAAATCTGCAACTGCACATTTTAAGTTGGTCGACTGTTACTCCTTAACTAAGAAAGCCTTCTTAGCCGTGATAGTTTTCCCTTTCAAATTGATTATAAATATAATGTCCTACTATTTAATAATTATTTTTTTCAGATGAAGTAATTTGTATTACTGTAAAGTACCGCCTCCGTAAATATTGCAAGAATGCAAAAATATATATATAAATTTTTATTATTATTTTCAAGTTATTAGAACTCATTAGTAGTAGTAATAGTTAGTAGATACTTGACTTATCCTAGGTGTTAGTAAAATTAAAATAGAATAAAAACGTATCGCTTATCTGCTAGGGATGTGAAGTCCGCAGAAGTGAAGCATATAGGGGCAGTCATCCCTGTCCCCATCATCTTCAGGACGCTGTTGGGGCTGGCATAAAAGAAGTTCACATGTGCGTCTGCAAACATGCTTGATGCGCTACAGAAACGAGGCAGCCCCATAAGCACCCGGAACGCGTTATTATATTGAATCTGGAGGGCCCCGTAGGCCCTTTGCGTATAATCCCTCCACAAGCTACAGGTGTACAGCGAAGTGCAGTAGGTTCTGAAGAGGGTCAGCTTGACCTCCACAGAGCATCGCGCGTGAGATCATATTTGCTCGGACCGACAAAGCCCTGCGTTCTCTTTCTATGTCAGTACTGTCAACGAGGTCGGTCGTAACTATATGTCCTAGATATTTAAAATTATAGACCCTTTCCAGGGGAGTGCTATGTTAGTATATGTGCTCAACTTCAGTCAGTTTCTTACGTCCCACCTCAAAGACCATGTACTTACTTTTTTGGGTATTATATGGTAGCCCGTTTTCAGTTGCATACGTTTACAGACTTTTATTAACTTGCTCAGTCCGTAGATAGACGCACTCAGCAGCACCATGTCGTCAGCATAACTTATGTTGTTTAGACAAACTCCGTCTATGTGACATCCGACATGCATACTGCTGAGCGCCTCTATTAGCCCATTTACATAAATAATATAAAGACCAGGCGACCGTTATCCTCCCTGCCTCACTCCGCACACAAGCTTGTACGGTTCGGACAAAGCATCAGCCCATCTAACGCAGTGATCTGGTTTCCATACCACTCTGTGACTTATGGTTTAAAATTTAAACCGAACGTTTTGCCCATTTTTCTAACACCTGACACTCTTTCCACAGATCATCTCATCGGCAAAGCACACTAAGGCTGGAGGGGCATGTTGTGGCGAAACCGCCGCCCGCGAAAACCCCGCCGAAGGAAAACGGATACGAGCTCAACTCCAGGAGATAACCGACTGACACATCCCGTTCACAAAGCGCTTAGATAATTTGCACTGCAGTTACGGTGTATTGTGACTTCACTACAGCCAAACGATAGCGTTATACGACTCACTGTTAGATAGAACAGGACGGAACTATTTATTCTTCACCCCTTTCGCGTAACCCATTTTTATTGTTTCTATATACTATAAATATTCCTCAATGCATTGATATTAGGTTCAACAGTACGTCAACTGTCAAATGAAACTAAACAGCTACGCGTGCGTTCGAATTTCAGTGTAAATTATCTAAGAAAAAGCGCGTCTAAGTAGTTCCCATTCATAATTAGAATTAGAATCGCGTGGTGCAAGGTGCGAGACAAGACAGTCAAGTGTTGCGAAATATGGTGTTGCTGTTGCTGTGTCAGTCACCTCCTGCAACAGTGCCATTCGCCTCCCGCACAGGCGCCTGTTGCCTCTTGCAAAAGTGCCTGTCGCCTCCCGTACAGGTGCCTGTTGCCTCTCGCAAAAGTGCCTGTCGCCTCCCGCACAGGCGCCTGTTGCCTCTCGCAAAAGTGTCTGTCGCCTCCCGCACAGGTGCCTGTTGCCTCGCCTTCCGCACAGGTGCTTGTCGCCTCCCGCATAAGTGACTGTCGCCTCCCGCACAGGTGCCTGTTGCCTCTCGCAAAAGTGTATGTCGCCTCCCGCACAAACGCCTGCCGCCAGGCAACGGGTTAGTCGACTGGTATAGTCATGCAAAACTATCTTTTCAGTGAATGGCTAAAGATGGTAGATTTTAAAAAGTATGCATGTATGGTGTAACGGACACTTTAATCTGCTGCAAAGTTAACTCGTCGCTCTCGGTCACTAATTGTGAATGAGTTCCTTTCTATTAAACAAAAACGTTCTATATAACGAAAAAGATTATAAAAACGAGCGTTATTTATAGGGTTCTACACTCTAGTTTATAATTTATCATTTCCAATAATGATATGTTCAGTACGGAGTTTCAAAGAGTTCGTGCTGATATATAATACATTACAATATATTACATTGAATGGTGTCTTAATCTACAGTCTCAATTATTATTATTGCTGTCTTATGATAAAAAAGTGTTTTGTTTACTATCAGCATTCTTCAAATTTATTTTTTAATTGTAGTCAAAAATTAAATTGGTGCTTTTACTCATCAAACTGACATCTTCTTGAAAGAACTTACGCTCAATTTGCAATAAAAAAAATTGGGAAACTTATTAGCCGACTAATTTAGTTTATCACATAGTCGCTTCTTCGTCCATAGTCTTGTACATTTTTCAAAGTTCTTCTAATTCTAATTTTTATGGCTTCCTGAATCTTCAAAAATCAATCAATCTTTAAGAATCACTTGCCTGTTTTATCTATGCCAAACTGTTTAAACAATATCCTAGATACAATATTAACTGCCATTTTAACTACTTTGTGAGCTGTTTTGGAAATTTGATAACACGTAGATCTTAAGATAGCAATTTGTATATTAATCCATTTAAAACTTTTGTAATTAAACGTGTTATTTCGATTTCAAAAGACAATGGCTTAGGAGTAACTCTTGTTCCATTTGTACTTTTAAATTATTGAGAAATAACGCCGGATTAGTGGATACTTAACAATGTTTTAGTAAATTTTTAGGAAGGAAGGAAATGTAGTATCTGTTTAACGGTAGGGAATTATTTAATATTGTTAAATACGATTTTTTTTCGATTGGTACATTTATAAACGATAATACTTCGTACAAAATAAGAAATGGGTTCTCAAAAACTTGCGTCCTACCAAGCTACAATCACCGCTTAGCTGAGGCATCGCCTGCCAGCAACGCGTGTTGCGAAGTGCGAGGTGCGCGGCATGTGGGTTGTGTGCTGCGCCACAGTGCTGTTACTGCGTCTTTCACCTCACAAGTGCCTGTCGCCTCCCGCGCCAATGACTGTGGCCTCCCGCACAAGCGACTGTCGCCGGGTGACGGCTCAGTTGAGTGACTTATAGTAGATACTAATCTTAGTGGTAGCTTTACTGATATAAAACGGGATTCTGGTTATAAAATGCATTTTATCGTGTACCTACCATCTCAAATGTTTTACATACTAAGTGAGATTGTTTCGTCAAAAATTGTGATAGAGATTACTTCCATGTTTTTTTTACTTATAGTCTTGAACAAATTTGTTTTTTTTTCTTTATATGTACCTATAGTCATGTTATTATTGAAAATGACAATTATTATTGTGTTTTACAGTTTAATTCTAATGAAGTAATGACATATCAGGGCAATACTTAATTAATGTAAATATTTTAAATAATCATTTTTCTTAATTTTAAATGGGCTTCGGGTTGCCATCTATGAAAAATATTAATTTTATCGTTTTTATTAAAACAAAATGTGTATATGATGAGTATGCGAAGTATATTTTTAGATCACTTGTTATTACCGATAGTAGCTAGTCTAATTCTTGGGTCCGTCCTTAGGTGTATAACTATTTTTAATTTAATTTTTTATACCATGTAACTGCAGGATTACTTTTGGAACTATGTCTAAGGCTTCTGCTCATGTAACTGGACAACTTTCTCAAGGAACCTTTTTTAACTCATTTGTCTAAGGCTGACGGCCCACCTGTAGGAGGGTGGCTACCGCCATAAACATCCGTGAGACCAGGGAAGTTATAAGTGTATACATACCTATAGTAACGATCCTTTAAGGGTACGATCGAACTCCTGGTAGGCTGAAAACCGCGCGGTCGAATTGAAAAAAAATGGATTTCTAATATCAATAATTTAGATCCGTTTTTTTTCAAGTTGGCCATAGGTTCCTTGGGGAAAGTACAATTTTGGGGAGAATTCCAATCGTAATCATGTATATTTTCATTGACTTAAATAATATGTTTTGAGGAGTGGTTAGATTATAGATAAGTCTTTTAAACTTAAGGCAAGTAGGTATTTTTATACAAAAATTTGAACTCATTTTTGAGATCTGAAAATTTTGTGGTAAGTAAATGAATCTCTTTAGTCACACATATAAAATTATCATCACAATATGTAATAATGATATGAAATAATCACAAGAATAACAAAAATATTCACCACATAAGGCCAAATGATACAAATTTAAAAACATTGCTCTAATAACGTTCAAATTTTGATTTTAAACAGATATACTTCTCGAAAATTTATGTAACCTTGTTTCTACATTTAAAATTTTGGTTTATGTCGGAAATAATATTAAAAAACTTTTTATTTTTATCGATGACATTCAAAAAGTATATCCTTATTATTAACTATGATATTTTATATATATTACCAGATATTGTACTAAGGTATCTAAAATGTTTTGTTTGTTCGTATGACATTCGGGGAATGTTATCTTTTATAAGGTTAGGGACCAACTTCAGAATTCTGGAGTATTTCCACCGTTTTCTCCATTTGATCAGGCACTATAAGCGCGCAAGTCAATTTCATGAATTCGTAAATCATTTTAATACTATTTTTTTTTATCCACAACTGGTGAGCCCAAATAACAAATAGGTTAACTAAAATAACGCCTGTTTAACTAAGCCTTGGTCTGACGGTGGCGCGCGACACTTCACACGCGCTGAGCAAGTGCGCAACAGTGCTGTTACTGCGTGCGGCTGTCGCCTCCCGCACAAGCGCCTGTCGGCTCCCGCACAGCGCCTAGCCACCAGGCTACAGCTCAGTCGAGCACTATACAATTTTATTTAATGTTACTGGTCAATCTGGTGGGAATGTAGCCCTAGGGGCGTTGTTTGCTCAATCCGTGCCGGTACTGTACTTACTTAAAGCATCGTATGACGTTAAAATTGTGCGTTAAATGTAAATAAAGGTGTAAGTTATTACTATAGTTGGATTTTTATTTTTTTACTATCGCTTCTATATGTCGCCGGGATATTGTCAAAACCCCGATATTACAATCTTACTACACTAAATTCAGTTAGATTATAATCATCATTACAGCTTATGAGGGGCTCGAGCCTACCCCGAATCAGGGCGATTAGGCCTTAGTCGACCACGCGGGCCCAGTGCGGGTTGGTCGACTTCACACACAACCTTCGAGTTTCTTCGCAGGCGTGTGTAGGTTTCCTCACGATGTTTTTCCTTCACTGTTAAAGCAATCGGTAAAAAACTTATTGGTACATTGGCCGTCCAGATTTGAACCCGGTACCTCTGGTTAGATGGACCGAGTCGTTACCGGTTGAGCCACCGACGCTTTTTGATAGATTATAATATGACGGTAAATTGTCAATCGGCTTACAATTTCACGGCCCATCCGAATAAAACCGATGATTTCTTCTTCTGCGAAGCATTCTGCTACCCAGGGGGGACTCATTGACTGTTTATTCAATCAAACCTGACCGAACCTAACATCGCTCGCTTCGCTCACTCATTTATTTAATGTTATTCAATTCGCTTAGTGTTATTGTAATGTCACTAGTGAGATTACAATGTCTCTAGTGAATTCGTAAGCAGTATTTTACGGTTCACAATCTTTCGAGAGTAATTCACAATCTCGCGAGATAGATCCCGTTAGATTATAATCTAACGGTTTTTACAATTTTACGGTGACATACACATCGAGTTAGGATAAAATCGGCCAAGTGCAAGTCGGACTCGCGCACAGTAGGGTTCCGAAATCTTTTCAAAAAATAAATGTCTATTTTAAAAAACAGAATGGTAATAGAACATTTTGTATGGAAAATCTATGAACTTTTTTCAAATCCAACCTTAAGTTGTTCGACTATTACTCCTAAACTAAGAAAGCCTGCTTAGCTGTGATAGTTTTCCTTTTAAATTGATTGTATGTCCTACTGTTAATTTTTTGATGTGTAACATCTTTGATTGATTGACATCTTTGCTCTCGCTTTCCTGCAATTTGTGGGAGTGATTTCGTGAAATGGGACGGAAATGTGTCCCATGTGTAACAGGAAGTCGCGTTTTTTCAGGTTTTAAAAGCGCGGAAAAGGCAAAGGTATCTATGACCATACAGCCTAGTCTGCCGTATCTTTGCCGTCCTTTTATAAAGTATTTTGTCACATGTTACACATCATATGCGAGTACTGTAGGTCTCGCTCGAATTTTTTTTTCAGTTATTATGAAATAGCAGTTTAGCTTGTCGAGGAGCTTGGGGGGAGGAGGAATGGGGGGGGGGGCACTTCATAGCTTAATATATCGCAAACCGGTCCCTGAATCAAAAAAAGGTTGTAGCAAACCCTCAGTCCCCCTCTTTAGTCATGTAGGAGTGGTACCATATTTTTTTTCAAGATTGGCGTGATTAATATGTATAACCATGCCAAATTACAGCTTTCTAGTATTAATGGTCTCTGAGCTAAGCCGCGGACAGACGGACAGACACAGACAGACGTGGCGAAACTATAAGGGTTTCTTGTTGACTTTGGAACCCTAAAAATAGAGGGAGCGCAAAGGCGATTCTTAAATCAATGCTTAATTAGTACCATCTAGTGCATCTCGCAGAATAACGCTGGACTGTTTGTTTTTTGACTATTTCCACAATAGTATGTATTTTGAAATTGAGACTTGTAGCGAAAGCATCGATATATATGTACATAGATTCGTATAGTTGTAAAGTCGTAACTCCTATTTCTACGAACCCTGCCCCTCCCTCCGAGACTTTTTTGTCCAACTTTTCGCATTTGCAGCACGCATTTTGCAGCATGCATCGGCGCGATAGGAGGGCGCGTTGAGGCTATAAGCTCAACTTATGGTGACTAGATTTAATTTTTTGTTTATCTTAGGATTTTTACGTTTATGATTTATCACATCAAGTTTCATTCTTATTATTACGATGATAAAAAAAGCAGAAAAAAAACACGTTTCTTGTACGGCCCCCTCGTTTTAATTTTTTTAATATTTCTTACTCAATCTGCCAATATCACATTTTATTATGCGAAAATTTCAAAAGGATAAATATTACGATTCAAAATATACAGCATTTTTAATTTGGGTAGGACTAGCAGATACAGTTTAGGCTAAGGCTTAGTAATAGGGTCCCATTATCTGATAAAGTACTTTCAAAACCTTTTTTGGACAGACTTTATTGGTTCCTTGGAAATCAAGCAGATTCATGAGTAGGTCATAAGTTTGATGAATTCCAAAGATTTAGATTTTAACCTCTGTATCACAAGCAAAGATGACCTTCTATTACCAACGTATCACAAGTGTAACAACATCGTTTTATATTACCCGATCATTTTAGTTAATTTAAATAAAAACGGACAGTGGAGGCTTAGTAGTAAAGATGACCTATTATTAGGATCCTGGTGGTACCCTATTGTTAGGGAATCCAATATTTTAAAATGAAACCACGAATGCGTTCACCAGAAACATTTCATCTGAGCTCTAAGCAAAGTATCCCTACTAATCCCTACTAATATTATAAATGCGAAAGTAACTCTGTCTGTCTGTTACGCTTTCCCGCAAAAAGTACTGAACGGATTTGGCTGAAATTTGGTAGGTAGACAGATTAGGACCTGGCTTAAGACATAGGCTACTTTTTACCACGCTCGCGAGCCGCTTGCGGCTCGCGCACTGCGCACCCTCGAAAAGTCATAGAAACGTGGTCCACGCGGGTGAAGCCGCGGGAAACAGCTAGTAATATTATAAATGCGAAAGTAACTCTGTCTGTCTGTTACGCTTTCCCGCAAAAACTACTGAACGGATTTGGCTGAAATTTGGTAGGTAGACAGATTAGGACCTGGATTAAGACATAGGCTCGGCTCGCGCACTGCGCACCCTCGGAAAGTCATAGAAACGTGGTCCACGCGGGTGAAGCCGCAGGAAACAGCTAGTATAATTATATTACTCTAAGATCTGAGACCACAAAACCCGCCAAAAAGTACAAACAAAACTATTATTAGTTTTTTTTAAGAATATATTAAAGTATCTGGGTACAATCTTTAGTCTTTTAGAGACAACCTTCATTTTTTCAACTTAATTTTTGATTTGCAGTACTAGTGCCATACAAAAAGTTACAAATCTTCTTTGGAGTTCTTGACAGCATTTGCAGCAGCCTTATTCTGCGGTGAAACACTCTGTCGCAGTAGGGCGTCCACAAAACTGCACTCAGTGCAAGGTGGGTCTTCACATCCTCGTTCATTTTACTTTCTTGTTATCGACATAGCTCACTTATACCAGACGATTTTCTCCAAAATGCACAACTTCTTAAAACAAAATTCTATTGGAAAACAATGTAAAAACAATAAAATTTAAAACTCAATCGTATGTTTACCACAGATCCTGCAAAAAAACCCATCGTGAATCGTTTTGCATTTGGGCTGCCATCATTACGAACAACAGTATGGATTTCGTACCTATTTGTTTTCCACTGTTTATTTAAAAATGTTTCCTAACACTTATTTACACCTTGACATTTTATATCACCACTATGAAAATTTATAAAAAAATATTGTTTTCATTCTATATTTGCTTGATCGGGAGTGGGACAAGCAAATTATTGGCAAAGATGACCAATTATGTAATAGTTATAACTGTGTAAAAATAATTAGATAGGTACCAAACTATTGAGTATTAAGTATTAAATAATAAAATTCAATAACAAAAAACATTATGATTTATTTAGTACTAAAAATACCTAATTAAATTGTTTACTAATTGAGTTTATATTGTGACATTATCTGAACTTACCACTACTTACAAAAAAATACATTTGAACAACTTTTATTCTTCAATTTTACCAAATTAAAAAAAACATTATTGAGCTAAGTATTTTATTTAGTATTAGTCCATAAATCACTGTTTTAGCAAAGTAGTTAATTAACCAAAGTTTAAGTTTAGTATCTAAATCAATCAGCAGCTAACAAAATATTTTGATCAATTACAATGACCCTAGATTGCGACCACTTTTAAGGTTCCATAGATCACAAAAAAAGAACCTAATTAGGATCACTTCTTATTCATCTGTTTGTCTGTATGTATGTCAAGACTCTTTTTCTCAGGAACGCGAGGAAGGATCATGATGAAATTATCTTGATGAATAAATACATACTTAGATCTAAAGTCCTTTGGAGCTGTAAAAGTTTAAGCATCTATGTCAAAGTAATAAAAAAAAATTAAGTCACACATTTTGATAGGTACAAATCAAAACATATAGGGTTGGTAGAAGGTATACTTCCAGATGAGTTCTAGAATCATGAAATTTGGCAAGGTAAAGTAAAGGAAAAATCCGAAAATAATTTTGTGGTTATATCATATATTTTTTTAATCACAAACTTACATTTGCAATTTGGAGAGTTGACTGGGCCTTAAATCGATGTATTGGAGATAATGTTTTCAACTACAAAGTTAAGTTCGCCCTTCAAACCGATGGTTGTACTCGTTGATGTTTGTAGGGATTCGTATGCAATGGTGTTTGAGTTCGGAACCCTCAGTACGCGAGTCACACTCGCACTTGGCCGCTTTTTCTTAAGGAAGCACACACTTCGATTATGTACATCGCCGTTACTTATTAGCAGTGACATTATGACAATGGCTTACTGAAAAGGATCGTTTTATATTACAGGATAGATTCTACTTCTAGGTACTTATGAAGAATATACTTAATCTTTAAAGTCCTGTGAATATTAATGAACGTAGTATCAAAAATAAACTTGCTCCGAGGAAGAAAAGAAACACGAGCTTCATTGCAATGTGAAGGTGGTACAATCTGTAAAAACAAAAAAACGAATAAAAATATATACCTACTACTATTTGCCTGCTTTGGCATATGATGATGATGACTATTTTTTGCCGTATCAAAAAAAATACACGGAGGAAACACGCCTAACAAAACCGTCCTTCTAGCGCAGTCAGGTAAAAATATTGATCAGCTGATAACGAACTTTGTAAGGAAGGAATTGGAAAGTGCAAAATTTTTGCAAATTAAGTAATATACCATTTTTTTAAAATAAAGTAGCTAAAGTACCATGTACTTAGAAGTTTTAACAATGACTGTTACTGGCGTAAGGACCCGACCAACGCGCGCGACTAAAGCTCCCAGCGAATTGGTGCGAAAATAGAAAGTTTCGCACACTCGCCACTCAGTCGTCTGCGGGAAATAGTATAGTGCGGTAAAAAGATATTCCATAAAAAATGCCTTATTGTGTTGTTAGAGGCTGTAAAAATCAGGAAAGAAAGGTTTAAAAAACATGGGATGTCGTATCATCGTTAAGTAACCTTACATTGCATTTTTTCTTGTAAACAATTTAACTAAACGAATTTTTAAAGCGACAATTCTACCAAGGTCCTTTTAACGCGGCACTAACATCAACTCTCGCCCACGCTAGTTCGTACGAGTTATGTCAGATGGCGCTACTTTTTGCTTGTATGAAGAAAATCTGAGTAAAATATGGAGACAGGCGTATCCTTCTGTCTAAATCTTTGAGTTTTAGTTTTTTTCTTTTGAAATAATATATTTTCAATAGATTTTTAATTAAATTTCTGAGAGGCCTTTTAATTTCTGGGAACGTGACACCATAGCAGTAAAGTGTCATCTCCTAAACAATACCACAGTCTAAGAAAGAATCCATACAGTCGTCCGACGGAGACGTCTAGACAGGGCAATCGTGCGGGAGTGGAGGGTGGTTAGATGCCGCTGGTCCGTAGTAATCGTTTGTTCAGTCCAGCGGGCAGCAGGAGAGCCCATTGCGGATAAGCAGTGCGAGCTCGGTGACTAGTGATAGCGGCTTTGACGTAATTTAATGATGTTGAGATAGCGATAGTCTATCGATAGTATCGTGATAATGAAAATAATCATGAAAATCAGTCATACTATCGATATTCATATCGAAACTATCGACCCTTGACGATACTATCGATAGTATCGACTGATAAAGATAAGTAATACTATTGCTAAAGACCTATAGTATCGATAGTAAAGATAGCATCAGTAAAAACACTATCGATAGTATCGATACTATCGATAGTAAGAGTGTCGATAGTAGCGATACTATCGATAGTTTTGCACTATCGATAGTCGAACATTTCTGATACTATTGCTTGCTCCTAACTTATTTCCAGTCGATAGTATCGAAAATACGTCGATAGTTACTAAAGCAAAACTATCGTAACGCGCCGATAGATCATAGATCGTATCGACTTTTTTAATGCGATACTAATTTTAATTTATAATTTTATAATAGAATCGATAGTATCGACAAAATTCAATAGTATCGCCTGATTTTTATTATCGATACTATCGATAGTATTACAGCATGTCAATATTTTCAATAAGACTATCGCGCTATCGACCTGTTTTTCAAGGTCAACTATCGATAGTGAAACTATCGCTATTGCAACATCACTGACACAATTATCAAAGGCGATGGACCACTGTATGGATCCTTACGCTGTGACAATACTGACCAGGCTGCCGCAACTTCGAAGAAAAATACTTATGTTGTATGAAGTTTAGCAGCGTTTCCATGGCGTACTATATTTCTCTCACTTGCTCTATTGGCTTTTCTCTACTTACATCTCGCTTAGACATTTTTTTTATTAAAACTTGCTCTATGAAGTCCCGTCTCTTAAAGCTATATTATAGCGATGGTATTCTATTTAATACTGACCTTCGCATTCGTCTCCGCGCTTTTTCTAAATCCTGGTCTTTTTCCTTCAAAATGTATTTCTTTGTTCCTTTCACGAAATTAGCCAAATGCTCCTGCCAGCTGTGGATATTTGAAAAAAAATTAAGATAACAAGACACAGCTTAACAGAGAGAGATAAAAGAGATCTAATGCTGGATCAAGTTCTTCAATCAGTATTTTACTTTAAATGCTTAATTATCTTTAGCTACCTAATGATACTGTCAAATCTACCTGTAAACTTTATTGAAAACAATCTTATCAGGCTTCCGTAGCCAAAGGGTAAAGTCGGGACTCTATTACTGAGACTGCTGTCCGTCCGTCGGTCTGTCACCAGGCTGTATTTCATGAACCGCGATAGCTAGACAGTCGAAATTTTCACAGATAATGTATTTGTGTTGCCACTATAACAGCAAACACTAAAAATTAGAAAAAGTTAGTCTCCATACAAAAAATGTGTTTTTTTTAACTTGAATAAACTAGCGCCATCTAGTATGATGGTACGGAACCCTTTGTGCGCGGTTCGGACCCGCACTTTACCAGTTTTTTGTTTTACTCTTCAATTATTTTTTAAATGATCTGTTGACTAGCCAAACTTAACTTTTTATTTCAACTTTAACTTTAGGGAAGGCGTGGAGAAGAAAGTTTGTTCAAATATCGAAATCTCTGTGTTTAAGTTGTTATTGTTCGTGAGTAATCTGGTAGATATGTGTCTATTTTGAAATTTCATTAGTTGGAGAAAATGAAACTTTTAACTGTAGGTTTTTGGTGAAACTTTAAACATAGATGTACTTTCATATTAACCACTTTCCAATCTATTCCACATAAAATTAAAGTAAAGCTACCATTGTAAATAATTTTCAACTATAACTTAAGTGAAGTTTTATTTAAATTTATGTGGAACTAGCTGTGCCCGCGACTTCGTCCGCGTGGAGGTTTTGATTTTTCCCATGGGAACACTTAAATTTTCCGGAATAAAAAGTATCCTATATGTTAACCCGGGCTCTAAGGAACCACCATACAAAATTTCATCATAATCGGCTTGGTAGTTTTTTTTGTGATGCGCGAACATACAGAGAGACAGACAAATATTCCAAACGTTGTTGTTTTTACCTCTAAATCGTTGTTAATGTCCACCACAGTTATTATTTTCCAAAAATATTTCCTGTACAGACACGGCCCCTTTACAGTTTTATTAAATGTGACTAATAAAAATAAAATGTTTGAAAATTAGATTTTCTCAAACATGCTTGGAAATTTGAGCATTATTTTGACAACCTTCTTTGAGATATATCGATATTGCTGTACTGGCCAAATACATGCGAGCAGCGGCCGACAAAAGTTGCATGAAAATCCATATCTGTCGTGTTCAGCGGCCAAATAAATTACTAAGTAAACTCATATCTGTCGTGTAATTTCAAAATGGAATTATATTTTTATTTTACTCCGAAACATGGCAACCAAGGAGGTAACTTATCAAAGGCTTTATTTAAATTTCAAACTGACTTGCAAATACAACGCTGTTTATTGAAAAAAAAAAACAAATGAACACTTTGACGCGTGAAAAATTACTGTTGTTCGTTGTTGGTCATTGATTTTGAAAAGTAATTATTGAAGTTTTAATTTCTGCGCATTATTTGAGAAAAGTACTGTACAAGCCTTGGCCACAACTAGGCGTTGATGGACTTACGTATGTGTTACGTACTTTAACACGTTCGTCCATCAATGCCTCTTTTGCTGGCCGCTGCAGAAATGTCTCTATCAGACAGAATCTGTCTGACTAATTAAAAAACGCTCGCTAAAATCTGCATACAAAGCAAAGTTTTATTTTATTCAATTAGGGATTAAGTGAAAAAAAAAATTGAAGTTATTCTTACTCAATTGTCCCTGAATCCAGATTGTATATAGCTCTATCTTGACGACACAGCCGGCGTCGCAGGCGCACCACGTTCCCGTCCGCGAACCGCCACTCCCGCCGACTGAAGTAACTCAGAGCTTTATTTAAATTACTGAGTTTCTCACTCACTTTTATGAGATTAACGCTGAAAAGTAGAAACTTCAGTATATTATTAGATACGTACTTACCTAATTTACTGCTTAAAACCCCACCCAAAGTGAAAATGGAATGCTGCGAATAAAATTCTGGTATTTTGACACGAGAGCGTCGGTGGCGTAACGGTTAGGGCAGCCGCCTCCCGTCCGGGAGGTCGTGGTTTGAATCCTGCCACGTACCAATGAGATTTCAATTTCGATTTCATATGTACGTTTATCCGACGCTCTTACGGTGAAGGAAAACATCGTGAGGAAACCTGCATACGCCTGCGGAGAAACTCGCAGGTTGTGTGTGAAGTCGACCAACCCGCACTGGGCCCGCGTGATCGACTAAGGCCCGATCGCCCTAATTCAGGGTAGGCTCGAGCCAACGTTTGTGGGAGACTTAAAGAAGTGAGTTAGCATTTTTTTAAAATTTTATAGCCGAAGCTCACACACCCTGATTTGAAGCCGAGCAACCGTCCAATGTGTTCCACTAAGTGATGTGGAATCGTATTCAGCAGTAGCTCCAACATTTTGAACAGTAATCTGTAATCATAGTTTATTTTTCTATTAGTCTGGTAGAGTTGACTTATGCAAAGATTTTGTACCTACCTAAATTTAGAAGAAGTAGAAAATACATTTATTTTCACCACACTGTACGGATATAAAACAACGATAAGAAAATAACAGACGAATTAACTTAAGGAGATAAAATAACCCTATATAATAAGTAAGATAATAAAGTTGTTAAATACGATAAGTCCTTGGGAAACTTTAATCAGTTTATTTAACCCCATTTAGGAGCTTAGCACTTTGGCGATTTGCGAGTAGTTGCGCAACGAGCTTTAGGGAACAACCATTAAATACGTGAGGTCAAAATACAGGGGAGAAGTCCAGTTAAATCTCAGTGGGAGGTGGGGTCAACGAACATCTGACGTTAATATAATTGAGACATGTGTGCAGGTGGGGCTACAGCTGTGATACATACGAGTGCGGTGCCTCTCTCTAGACTATGGCACACCTTTTGTCCTGCCCTGTGTGTCCCAGCACCTGTACGCGCGAGGACCTGTACGATGCAACAGACAATGCGGTCTTAGCTACAGAGTCAGCGTTGCCAGATTTTGGCGGGACGTCTTTTTTTTCCAAATAAAAATAAAATTTCCTGCGCGGGACAGGCTAAGTCCCGCTTTTCGGTGATAGATAACTCGACCGTGCGTGCAGCGTGCTGAGGAAGCGCGGCCAGGTGGCACAGACAAGGCCCACCCGGCGCGTAATGATGATAAGTGCGCGGAAGACAGAGGGGTATGTTACGCAAATCGGTGCGTGCCGCCGCGACATATTCTCTATCTCTTTCGCTCTTTTCTCATTCCAATTTGATTATAAATTTCTATTTCGCGAAAACGCACGATAACGTACGAACTCAAATAAAAAGATTAATATTAAAAAACTTCTGATCATATACTTTTTTTTTATTATGTCCCACTTTTGACGAAAGAATCCCGTTTTTTTTTCACACAAAAAGTTTCGAAATCCCGACCTGGCAAAAAAAAAACTGGCGCAGCTGTACAGAGTACTGTGGCCCGTCCGCGCAAGTGTCGTTGGTTTGAAGACGATACCGACGCTTGAAGACGATGCCGATGACGACGCTGTTGCATGATCCGTACCGCGCAAATAATTTAGCGTCGTTTTGGCGACCGTCGTCATCATGAGTGAATGAAAAAACTCCGTCGTCTTCCGTTTCGTTTTATTCAAATCGTTTAACTCGGTACAAAAAAGTTGTTGAAATATTTTTACAAATTTCTTGATTAAAAGGTACATTTAGGACACTTGTTCTTTGTTTATTTGATTTCTTGAAATAGTTGTTTAATTTCGAGCTATTTACAACGTTTTTTATTTAATTTTCTTTAAACGCGTGTGTCGGTAACGGAACGTAAAATTGATTGACAGGAGTAGAGGTTATGTATATTTACGACATTGGCGGCGGAATTTGTGAATAAAAAACTAATAAAAAGCTTATAAAAAGGAAAAATAAAGTAAGTAAACACTGTTTTGCTTTTTAGTACTCCAAATTACCTACCTAGCCTATAAATTAGTCAATTTATTCCTATTGTAGATGCCTGCCCCGAGAAAAGTGAGCCTCCTGCAGATAGAACTCATTCACAGCTTGAGGAAGAGATGGCTCCCCCCGCACTGCCAAGACCACCCTCGCTTGGTGCTGAAGTAGTAGTAGAAGCCTACTGCGCCCCTGACTTCGGCGCGCCAGTAATGCTGCCAGCCCCACCGCCTAGGCTGCCAGCACCACCACCTAGGCTGCCAGCCCCACCGCCTTGGTCGACAGCCTCCCAGCCTAGCACGAGCCATGCTCCTCCAGTTGAAGGCAAGTTTTTTTCTCGTCTATCCTTTTGTTTGGAGTGTCGTTGAATGGGTTGGTTGTTCGATAACATAGCCGAGAAGTAAAAAGGAATGTTCATAAATTAATTTACGTATAAATTCCATTGAAAATTGCTTAGATGAGTTGTTAGGTAGTTTTTATCTAGTAAACGTTTGTCTAAAATTTATGTTTTTATTTAGGACCTCCATCTGCGGGAGACTCGCCAGCTGCTGCGAAGCGAAAGCGCCGAGCGACCCCCACGGCAGGCAGTGAGTTCAAACTAATGTAATAGTCTCATAATAGTAATTTATTGGTAAAGGATAATACATTTACAAGTTAAAAAATAATTGTAAGTATAAATTACATTATTACATTTAAGTTGGTACATTATACTAAGCTAAAAAAGAAACTAACATTAAATTTGAATTTTTTCTTCAAGAAAAGAAACAAAAATAATTTGTGTTATTTGTAATTTACTAGCTTTTTCCCGCGGCTTCGCCCGCGTGGCCATCGTTTTTATGACTGTCTTTAAGGGTGATTAGTAAATTATGTCGTTTAACACCTACTCAACCATCTCTGTGCAAAAAATCACAACAATCGAGTATTTTTTTTAGTTCCCTCAGGAACTGCATCAGATAATGCTATTGTCCCGGGATAAAAAGTAGCTTATGTCCTTCCCTGTGACACAGGCTACCTGCATGCCAAATTTCATAAAGATTGGTCAAGGCGTTAAAGTGTGAAAAGGTAACAAACACATTTTTACATTTATAATATTAGTAAGGATAAATTCTTCCCAACTATAAAAGGCTGGCTCGACAAGCCATGTATGCTGATGACATTGTGATCAGTGGCAAACATGAAAACATTTTAAGCATAATGCGTTCCGCCCTTTAAATGGTTGAGGATTGGTGCCAGAAACACCACTTGTCGGTGACCCCGAATAATAATTAAATTGTCTAAAAGGGGCCTGTATGTGTTGGACCCATGTCCCCACACAAGCCTACATAAAAGATAAGATGGTAGTAGCTAGTCAGGCGGGCTTAGAAAATGCTCTACCACCAACCAAACCGAGTCTTGCAAGTTGACCCCACATGGAATAGAACCCGCGACCTCCTGGTGTGAAGCGAATGGACTAACCATTACTCCACGGAGGCAGTTAACAAACTTTCAAAAACAAAGCTGTGCTATAATAAGTGATATAAATATTTTCAAAAGTTTGTTTTTGTTTGTGTCCATCTGGGAAGGTTGCTTTCATTATGTTTTTATTTCTCCAGATCCAGTGGAAATCCCGGAGACGCGCTGGGTTCAATTTGAGTGGAAATTCAAAATAGATTTGGCACAGCCAAACTCGATCATACCACAATTGAAGGAAAGCAGTATGGACTGGACTTGTATGGAAATTTATAATTGGCTAGTTTCCCGTTACAGCGGTGCTCAAGTTTCAGTCACAAAGTTGAAAAATTCAATAATTTATCAACACGGAAAAATCGTAATTCTGGGATCGAAACAAAGGGTTCTTTACATTTATAACAATCCGTATAAGAGCGGAGAGCTGAACTTACACAATGCAAAGCCGGACTTGAAGATAGACTGGAACATATTCCATCGAATACATGAAAAAGCTCTCTACAAGGATATTGATCAGATAGATGTGGTCGAAATACCAAATGGACATCGTATTATTCTCATATAGTCACAGACTAGTTGCAGTCGAACTCGTCCCTACTAAGTATAAGAATAAATTGCTAAAAGAGATAATAAAGGAACGCAGACTTAAAAGACATAAGCAAAGAAAGTCATATTATGATGATTATGAAGATCCGTACTTGGATACACCTATTTAGTTATGGAGATATGTCAAAAATAAATTGTTAAGCATAACTCTGATTGTTATTTTAGTAAATAAGAATATCAATGATTTTAAGATACTATTAATTTCTTACAACTCAGGTTAAAGTATTTGCTAGGTATTTGAAATTGTAAAAAAAATTGAATTCCTGTTATTTAAACACCTATTTAAAATAAATAGTTTTTGATTTTGATGACTGCATTTCCTGTGTTTGAATTCAGAGGTCCTACTCTGTAGAAGCTCTGCAAAAGGGACGACACCCACTTTCTGCTCCTTTAAGCAAAGAAAGTCATATTATGAAGACCCGCACTTGGATACACCTATTTAGTTATGGAGATATGTCAAAAATAAATTGTTAAGCATAACTCTGACTGTTATTTTAGTAAATAAGAATATCAATGATTTTAAGATACTATTAATTTCTTACAACTCAGGTTAAAGTATTTTGCTAGGTATTTGAAATTGTAAAAAAAAATAAATTCCTGTTATTTAAACACCTATTTAAAATAAATTATTTTTGATTTTGATGACTGCATTTCCTGTGTTTGAATTCAGAGGCCCTACTCTGTAGAAGCTCTGCAAGAGGGACGCCACCCACTTTCTGCTCCTTCGAGATAAGAAATTATTAAATCTATATATAATATATGTAAAAGAAAGTCGTGTTAGTTACACCATTTATAACTCAAGAACGGCTGGACCAATTTTTATGATTTTTAGGTTCCGTACAAAAAAACAAAACGGAACCTTATAGGATCACTCGTGCGTCTGTCCAAGCCCATTTGCTCCGAATCTACTGGGCCAAATCAGGTGAAATTTGGTAGGATAGTGTAATCCTATGACCCAAACGCAGGTGTGCAAAGTAAATACATCATCATCATCATATCAGCCGAAGGACGTCCACTGCTGGACATAGGCCTTCCCCAAGGATTTCCACGACGACCGGTTCTGCGCTGCCCGCATCCAGCGGCTTCCCGTGACCTTCACCAGGTCGTCGGTCCACCGAGTGGGAGGCCTGCCTACACTACGTTTTCCGGTGCGTGGTCGCCACTCGAGAACTTTACTGCCCCAACGGCCATCTGTTCTACGAGCAATGTGCCCCGCCCACTGCCTTTTTTTTTTTTTTTTTTTTTATTAAAAATTTGAGTACGCCACTTAAGTTTAGCAATTCTAAGAGCTATGTCGGTTACTTTGGTTCTCCTACAGATCTCCTCGTTTCTGATTCAATCATGCAGAGAAACTCCGAGCATAGCACGCTCCATTGCCCTTTGGGTGACCTTGAGCCTTCTTATGAGGCCCATAGTAAGCGACCATGTCTCAGTTCCATATGTCATCACTGGCAACACACACTGGTGGTAGACCTTGGTCTTAAGACACTGCGGTATCTGGGACGTAATACAAAATATACTTCATGGCTAGTAGATTACAGGAAAATCTATAAGAATTCTATGAATTGAAAAAAGTGGTAAACTCAATGTAATACGTTCACCTACGGAATAAAGTTCTAGTCATAATAGAAAATAGTCTATCGGTGTTCTACAGGATTCATTCACCATGTCGGTTCGCCTCCAGGATCAGAACTCGAAACCTATCCAGTTGCAGCGAGGGGTGAGACAGGGAGACGTTCTATCTCCGAAACTGTTCGGCATCAATATCAACGGCGAGTACATAACCCCCCCTCCGATTCGCTGACGATATCGTGGTCATGGCTGAGACTATGGAAGACACAATGCTTGATAGCCTCAGTAACGTCTCTCAACAAGTAGGTCTTAAAATGAACATGGACAAGGCGAAAATAATGTTAAATGTCCGTGTCGCACCCACCCCTCTAAAGGTTGGAGACTCTACAATGGAAGTAGTTGACGAATATGTATACCTGGGACAAACAGTCCAGCTAGGTAGGTCCAACTTCAGATGATAGAACAGATGGCCGATGGGGCAGTAAAGTTCTCGATTGGCGACCGCGCACCGGAAAACGTAACGTAGGCAGGCCACCCACGCGGTGAACCGAACGACCTGGTGAAAATCGCGGGAAGCCGATGGATGCGGGCAGCGCAGGACCGGTCGTCGTGGAAATCCTTGGGAGAGGTCTTTTTCCAGCAGTGGACGATTTTTGGCTGATATGATGATGATGATGTTCCACCTTTACACACGAAGCGTTTTGCTTCTTCGTTCATCATGCAAACGACCAAGGGGTGGAATTCCCTTCCGGCGTCTGTATTCCCCGATTCGTAAAATTTAGGAATCTTCAAGACGATAGTGAATAGGCACTTTTTGAGCCTGCGTGTTACATCCTCGGCTGCATCGGCACTTACCATCAGGTGCGGTGCAGCCAAACACAATTTAAAAAAAAACTCGCATCTTACTGTGAGGATTTCAAATGTGATCATTTGTATTTGACTTTGGCATTGTACGGAACCCTCTCCACGCGAGTTCAACTCGCACTTGGCCGGTTTTTGTGTTATTGCATTTGTCTTAGTCCGGAATCCTTACTATAATATTATAAATGTGAAAATGTGTTTGTTTGTTTGTTACCTTTTCACGCTTCAACTCCTTAACCAATCTTAATGAAATTTGGCATGCAGGTAGTCTTTGTCACAAGGAAGGACATAGGCTACTTTTTATCCCATGAAAATAGCATAGCCCGATGCAATTCCCGAGAGACCTGAAAGTATACTCTTTTTTTGGTAATTTCTTTAATATTGCAATGGAACAATGGATTGTGTGATTTTTGCACAGAGATGGTTGAGGGGATGGGAAATGACAGAATTTATTAATAAGCATATCCTGACATAGTTCCCGAGGGATCTAGAGAAAATTCATGGCGGCTCGCGCACCGCGCACCCTCTAAGTCAGTCACAAAAACGATGTCCACGCAGGCGAAGCCGCGGGCAAAAGCTAGTAGGATAATAAGTATTAAAATATGATATTTATCAATAAAAAATATTATCATTCAAAAAATAATTGGTTTTAGGGTAGGGTAGGGTAGGATAGTGTAGTGTAGTTTTCTTCGCTCCGGGACTCGTACATGCCAAGCTGCTCCTCACTTGATCACATCAGCGCATCACAGGCTTGAATGGGTCTCCCGGCTCCCAGCAGCTTCAATCTCTTCTCTCAGTAATGACTTTTTACTACGGAGCATCTTCTTAATTAGCGTCGGTTGTGCCACAACCTCTGCACTATATGTTGCCTGTCATGCAAGCGTCCGCCTCCTTGAGGCTCAAAAGGAGGCTAGTGTTCTTCATTACGACCCATTAGCTTACCGTCGACCTCGAAATTTGGGTCATTTTGAAATTGTGAAGAACAATACATGCATTCACAATCTGTGCTGCCTTTCGTGGCTTGTAGTGCAAGGTTCTGTGTGCCAACAGGCAGCGGAACCGGGACTTGAGCACACCTAAAGTGCGTTCGACGACATTCCGTGTGCAGACGTGGACAAGTGTATAATGCGCCTCCGGTGAATTCGGCTCAGCATTGAGAATAGGGGTCATCATCCACGGACGCTGAGCATAGCCAGTCACCTGCAATTTTTAAAATTGTTGTCATTCTTCTTATTATACCAACAAGTAGTTATGGAATGCTGCTAAGAATCTATTTCATCTTCCAGTGTTACAAATTACAAATATTGTGTAAATAATAACTATAAAAAGAGATTTATAAATTTGTTTTAGCTATCACTTTATTCTGCTTACCCAACAGCCAGAAATCCTGCCCTTCATCATGCAATCTACGCATGACTGGATTTACCGGGCACATGTTCCACACGTGAAAGTTGTGGCTTGTGGTTTTAAAGAGCACAATGACTTGAGTGCTTATTGTAACTTCCTACCCATTAATGCAATAGAAATTAGGTACATACCTCATTGCTCCAGAGACTCGATCCGCCTGGGATTGTGGAAATTTGATATATTTCCTCAAAATGGCAGGAGTGTTGAATGCGTCTTCCCGGCTCCCAGCAGCTTCAACCTCTTCGCTCAGTAATGATGTTTTACTATGGAGCATCTTCTTAATTAGCGTTGGTTGTGCCACAACCTCTGCACTATATGTTGCCTGTCATGCAAGCTTCCGCCTCCTTGAGGCTCAAGAGGAGGGTAGTGTTCTTCATCATGACCCATTAGCTCACCGTCTACCTCGAAATTTGGGTCAAATATGAAATTGTGAAGAACAATACATGCATTCACAATCTGTGCTGCCTTTCGTGGCTTGTAGTGCAAGGTTCTGTGTGCCAACAGGCAGCGGAACCGGGACTTGAGCACACCTAAAGTGCGTTCGATGACATTCCGTGTGCGCACATAGACAAATTTATAATGCGCCTCTGGTGAATTTGGCTCAGCGTTGAGAATAGGGGTCATCATTCACAGATGCTGAGCATAGCCAGTCACCTGCAATTTTTAAAATTGTTGTCATTCTTTTTATTATACCAACAAGTAGTTGTGGAATGCTGCTAAGAATCTATTTCATCTTCAAGTGTTACAAATTACAATTATTGTGTAAAAAATAACTATAAACAGAGATTTATAAATTTGTTTAAGCTATCACTTTATTCTGCTTAACCAAAAGCCAGAATATCTGCCCTTCATCATGCAGTCTACGCATGACTGGATTGACCGGGCACATGTTCCACACGTGAGAGTCGTGGCTTGCGGTTTTAAAGAGCACAATGACTTGAGTGCTTATTGTAACTTCCTACCCGTTAATGCAATAGAAATTAGGTACGTACCTCATTGCTCCAGACTCGATCCGCCTGGGATTGTGGAAATTCGATATATTTCCTCAAAATGGCAGGAGTGTTGAGTGCGTCTGTCACATCAAGCAAGCAATTGCTCAGGTGAAGAATATCATTGTCACCCACACTTCTTTGGTAACTACCACTTACATATAAATTATTAATGTCGGGTCTAATCCCGCTGGCCCTTTCATTTGGCGACAAGAGCGGTATAAGTTCTTCGCACAGCCGCACAAATTTAGATTTCGTCAAGTGAAACCGCCCAACGAAATCGGTGTCGGGAAGCAACATCGGCCTCGCCAGTGAGCGCTCAATCCTTCTGCATGTTATGTTCATTTTCTTCAGCCGCGTTCCTCCGCAGCAGCCCGGAGGGCTACCCAAGCCATGGTTAAAGTTTCAACACACACACGCGACTAGAGAAGCTTCAATTCAATTCTTTATCAAAAAGACGAATCGAAAACGACGACTCAAGAGATGCCGTATTGAAATGACATTTCAATACGACGCGTCGGCGTCGGCCGTCGGTTTCAATTGTCTTGCGCGGACGCTATTACATCAAATCAACTGTCAAAATATCAATTTCATTCGTTCTTTCGCCGTCGTCATCGTTATCCAAACCAACGCGTCGTTTTGGGAAATTGCGCGGTACGAAATCGCCGTTGGCTGTCAAATTGAAGCCGATACCGATGCCGACGCCACTTGCGCGGACGACCCACAGGTCTGAAAAAATTTGAACCAAAGCATCGAATCGCTAAGAAGGAGAATATACTCTATCAATAATTAACTCTTAGTGGTCAGAAGTAAAGCAGATGAAAATATACAAGAAATTATTTATTTAGCTAGAAATCCCACGCAAGTGACACACATCCTTCACATCATACCAAATCTTACCGAAGAGAGTGGGCGGTGCAGTATTTTATTTTGAGGACCTCACGTAATTAATAGATGGATTTGTCTGGGTGTTAAATATCTATATATGTATGTATTTAAACGTATATAAGTATGTATATCAGTCTCTGGTCCCATAACACAGGGAATCCTACTTTGGGGCCACATGACCATGTGTGATTTGTCCCCGAATATTTATTTATTATTTATTTTATTTATTTCACCGAGAGTGTGCAGTAATTTCGCCTTATCTCGCTGGGTGCGCAGTAAATTCACCGTGGATGCGTAGAACTATCTTCTTGCTTTGAAACCACTTGCAAATCGCCATGAAATAAATAAAATAAAAGCTTTAAATGCAAATTTGCATCTAGTATTTCTATTGTGTAAAATTCTTACGTGTTGTTCACAGTGATCAAGTGCGGGTACCAAATTGCTGTACCAACGGGGAACTTCACCAGGTTGGGGTTCCCTACTTCCTTCAACATTCTCCAGGTGCAGGGATTATTCTGTGTGCTGCAGTTGTAAATTCGGGCGTCGCTTGGCCTGGCGGAGCAAATAAATGTTACAAAGCACAAATTTACTGGTATTGCCATTATTTTAGATTTTTAGATGACGCAACCGTATTACAGATGTGTAATAAATTGGTAATATCAGTTGTTTGTTGCTGCTAGTTTTTTGGCGGGATTTGTAATTTGTAATCTTAGTGATTTTGCATTGTTTTCTGCTATAGTTTAAAAAGTGGAGCGTTTTTGAGAAAATTGGCTGGTGACGTGAGCGATTTGGAGAACAAGAAAATAAAGGAGCACGTGAAGGAAGACTTGCCTTCCACTGGGTGCAGTTGTATAGACGTCCTACTACGACCGGGTGTTCCACCTCAGAATGAGGCCGTTGACAATGCTGTCAAGAACTCTAAAGAAGATTTGTAATGCACCGGCACGGCACTAGCATTGCAATATCAGTAATGAAATAAAGATGAATAAAATGAAGTTTGTCTCAAATTGGCTTGTTCAAAGATGACTACTGGAAATAGCTTAGTCCTTTACTTAAAAAAGACTAAATGTATTAAATTCACATAATCTAATGTTTTTGAAGTTATGAGGATTGTAAAGCTGCGAATTTTCATACAAATGGCGTTAACGATTTTCACCTCTTAAGGGCCGCCAGGAGGCTCGAGTTTCCATACAAACGTAATTCTGCTTTAATACAAAAACTGCATGCCAGATTGAATCCAAACTTTGCAAAGATATTGAGGAGACACATATTGATGTTTGTAATTAGTTTTCGATGTACTAATAAAAAACAAAAAACAAAAAGTGCAATTTCAAACTTTCAGTACAAAACTAATTTAAGCCTTCGTTTAGTTACGTTAAAATTTACTACGATAAAAACTAATTACAAACATCGATGTGCGTCTACTTAATATATTCGCAAAGTTTGGATTCAATACAGCATGTAGTTTTTGTATTAAAGCGGAACTACGTTTGTATGGAAACTCGAGCCTCCTGGAAACTCTTAAATGTTAACCGATTTGGATCAATTTTTGATAGGTTGTCAGTTAGAACTAAAGCTAGGCTTTTTGTTTTTGTTTTTTCGATAATGTAATTTTATTACGTTTCATTTTATAAATATAAGCCTAGCTTTTGTGTTGAATGACAATCCTAGCAAAAATTGGTCCAAAACGTTAAAGCCGCTTGTATGAAAAGTCGCAGCTTCACAATCCTCATAACAACAATGTATGATAGAATTCGTAAATCAAAGCGTGTTTCTAGGAATAACTGTAGATTCAAAGCTTCAATAGGACCCGCATATAGAAACGCTAGTTGGCAGGCTTAGCTCAGCCTCATACGCAATCAAAAATCAGGCTCTTTACACTGCTATATAGACACCGCAAGACTGGTATATTTCAGCTACTCTCATAGTATTGTGTCTTAAGGAATACTTTTGTGGGGACATGCAGCTGATATAAATACCATATTTGTTCTGCAAATTAAATAAAAAAAAATTATGGAATGGGTTCTCGTGAGACGCTCTGAGATAAGTTCAAAGACATTAATATTATGACTTTCCCCTGTCAGTACATTTATGAAAATATAATGCAAGTTCGCAAAAATCTGCATCTCTTTTCACTGAATAGTGACAGGCACAGTCGTAATCTTCGGAATAAAAATAAACTGCAAGTAACTTATACCAGACTTAGCCTTCGTGGAACAATGTACACTATCATCATATCAGCCGAAGGAAGTCCACTGCTGGACATAGGCCTCCCCCAAGGATCTCCACGACGACCGGTTCTGCGCTGCCCGCATCCAGCGGCTTCCCGCGACCTTCACCAGGTCATCGGTCCACCGAGTGGGAGGCCTGCCTACACTACGCTTTCCGGTGCGTGGTCGCCACTCGAGAACTTTACTGCCCCAACGGCCATCTGTTCTACGAGCAATGTGCCCCGCCCACTGCCACTTAAGTTTAGCAATTCTGAGAGCTATGTCGGTTACTTTGGTTCTCCTACGGATCTCCTCGTTTCTGATTCGATCACGCAGAGAAACTCCGAGCATAGCACGCTCCATTGCCCTTTGGGTGACCTTGAGCCTTCTTATGAGGCCCATAGTAAGCGACCATGTCTCAGTTCCGTACGTCATCACTGGCAACACACATTGGTCGAAGACCTTGGTCTTAAGACACTGCGGTATCTGTGACGTGAAAATATTGCGAAGCTTCCCGAACGCTGCCCAGCCGAGTTGGATTCGACGATTGATCTCTTTCTCGAAGTTGGACCTACCTAACTGGACTGTTTGTCCCAGGTATACATATTCGGTAACAACTTCGAGTGTAGAGCCTCCAACCTTCAGAGGAGTAGGTATGACACGGACGTTTGACATAATTTTCGTCTTGTCCATGTTCATTCTAAGACCCACTTGTTGAGAGGCTCTACTGAGGCCATCGAGCATTGTGCCTAAGTCGTCCATAGTCTCAGCCATGACCACGATATCGTCAGCGAATCGAAGGTGGGTGATGTACTCGCCGTTGATATTGATGCCGAGTCCACCCCAGTCCAAAAGCTTAAAAACATCTTCCAGGGCGGCGGTGAACAGTTTCGGAGATATAACGTCTCCCTGTCTCACCCCTCCTGCAGCTGGATAGGTTCTGAGTTTTGATCCTGGAGGCGAACCGACATGGTGGCGTTTTCATACAAACACTTTAGCACTTCGATATATCGATAGTCAATTTGGCACCTCTGGAGAGACTGTAACACAGCCCAGGTTTCGACCGAATCGAAGGCTTTCTCATAGTCCACGAACGCCAAGCATAGTGGCTGATTGTACTCTTCGGTCTTCTGTATAATCTGCCGCAGCGTATGTATGTGGTCTATGGTACTAAATCCTTTTCGGAAACCGGCTTGTTCGGGAGGCTGGAAGTCGTCAAACCTGCGTGCGAGACGATTCGTAATGACCCTCGAAAACAGTTTGTAGACATGGCTCAGAAGTGAGATGGGTCTATAGTTCTTCAGCAGGGTATTGTCGCCCTTTTTGAAGAAAAGCACGACCACACTTCTGTGCCATGCCTTAGGCGTTTGTCCGTCAAGTATAACGGAATTAAATAATTTCTGAAGAGCTTTAAGTACCGGTGATCCACCTGCTTTCAGAAGTTCAGCCGTAATTCCATCATCACCCGGTGCCTTATTGTTTTTAAGCTGTTTAAGAGCCATTCTAATCTCGTACAGGCTGACGTCCGGGATATCTTCGGTATAGTGTCGGGTAAGTCTAGCTCTTGGGTCTTTAGCCAGATCGCTGACAGGCAGACGTGTGGTCGTGTACAATTGTCCGTAGAACTTCTCAACTTCTTCCAGCAACTCAGTCTTAGACGATATGATCCTGCCGTCCTCAGTCTTCAGCTTGGTCAGTTGACTTTGACCAACAGACAGATCTCTTGCGAACACTTTTGAGCCTTTGTTGTTCTCAATCGCCTCTTTAATACAATTTGTATTATAGTGGCGCACATCGCGAGTTAGAGACTTAGAGATCTGCCTGTTTACTTGCCGATACTGAGTAGCGTCATCAGAGGACTGCAAAACCAATCTTCGTCTTTCTTCCATGAGGTTGCTGGTCAAGTCAGAGATTTTTTGGTTCTGTTTGAACGGCGAGTTTTGAAAATCTTAGACCCGACCGTTTGGACAATTTCCACGAACCTGTCGTTATAATCGTCCACATTCTCGCAGTTTCCTAGGCATTCGAAGCGATTGTGCAACTCGAGCTGAAAGTTTTCGGGGTTTTGGAGCTGGATGGGCGCTGGTCGGAGTGTGGACTTCATCAGTCGACATCTTTCTAGCTTGGTCTTTAGATTCAATGTGCCTCTTACCATTCGGTGATCGCTTCCTGTTTTGACTGAGTTGATCACAGAGACATCATTGAATATTCGCCTTCTTGTCGACAAGATGAAGTCGATCTCGTTCTTCGTTACGCCATTGGGATGCAACCATGTCCACTTTCGCTGTTTAGGCTTTTTGAAGAAGGAGTTCATCATAAAGAGGCCCTCCTTCTCCATAAAGTCGGCCAGCAGCTGGCCACGTGCATTTCTCTCTCCATATCCAAATTGCCCCACTCTCAGCTCACCATCACTTCGTTTGCCCAGTTTCGCGTTAAAGTCCCCCATAACAATGGTGTATTGAGTCCGGGAGCTATTATGTAGAGCTCTAGAGATATACTCATATAGGAGCTCCACTTCGTCGTCGGAGTGTTGCGCGGTCGGTGCATAAACCTGAATAACTTTCAGCGAATACCGTTTGGTAATTCGGAGAATAAGGTACGCTACCCTCGTCGAAACACTCTCGATCCGGACCACATTGTTAATGAGGGACTTGTGGACTAGAAACCCGACACCACCCTCGGACAGTTGGTCGCCCTCCCGGAAATAGAGCAGGTTTCCGGATTTAAGGATTATGGTGTCCTCCCCCTCTCTTCGGACTTCACATAATCCTACGATGTCCCATCGTAACCTGCTCAATGCTTCCTCGAGTTCTGTTAACTTTACGTCTGTTCGCAGTGTGCGCGTGTTGTAGGTTGCCAGGGCCAGAGGTCTTTTGTTTTGGTAGCCTGGCATCTGCCGGGGATTCTTCGCACCCCATGCCCCGCCGTTACCTTGACCGCTACCGGAGCCAGGAATAGCGGGGCCGCCGGGGACTAGGGGCCGTTTTTTATTTGTGTCGGTCATTTGGGGGGTGTTGCCGTAATCGCCACGCTTGGCAGGCGGGTTGGCGATCGCAGTGTTGCAGATTGGCTGCAAGTCACGGAAAGACGCTGCTGCCCATCCTCCGGTTTGAGTCCCTTAGTCGGCTCTTACGACACCTATTGGATGAAATAGGATGGCCCTATTCTAAGCCGGGAGCCATACGGCATGTACACTAATGTATAACAAATTACCCGATGATGTCTTAAATTTGTCAGAAAAACAGTTAAAAAATTGTGTCAAAAGAACTTTTCGTAAAACAAGTTATTATAAGACATCCGAATAATTAAATGACAAAATTGTATGGGTCGACAGTGTTTCTTTTATCAACGTTACTAATCATGTTTATGTTTAAAGTAATAAGAATGAGTGGTGGAAAATCACCTGGGCATGACAGTACCAGTGTAGAGCACTTGAAACACGCGGGGGTTCACCTTCCGAGGGTGCTGGTTTTGTTATTTACAATGTGCATAAGTCACTCTTACGTACCACAAGACTTG
Organism: Coleophora flavipennella; assembly: GCA_947284805.1. NCBI lineage: Eukaryota > Metazoa > Arthropoda > Insecta > Lepidoptera > Coleophoridae > Coleophora > Coleophora flavipennella. The sequence goes on from OX369253.1 coordinate 2,506,361, forward strand.
TTAAAAACAATCGTAGTGCCCATTTTGAAGGATAACTGGTGAAATTTCTGATATGGGGAATTACCGCCCAATTTTACTAGCTACAACAACTGCCAAGGTTCTGAACAGTATGCTAAATTATTTTCTTAAAAGATACCTGAACGTTCATGACGCGCAGTTTGGATTTCGATCTGGACTTTCTACTGAGAGCGCAATCGTTAGTCTTAAGTACACTGTACAGTACTATACAGACCGCAAGACGCCGGTGTACGCTTGCTTACTTGAATTCTCCAAGGCCTTTGACCTGGTGTCGTATGAGGTACTTTGGAGAAAGATGGGATACAGAGGTGTACCGACTGAGGTACTGAATATTATTCTTAGAGTTTGGTATATTAACCAAACTAATTTTGTAAAGGGGGCTGATTCTGTATCGGACACATATAGGTTGGAGAGTGGGGTGAGACAGGGGGGTTTGACGTCTCCCATGCTCTTCAACCTTTATATGAATGATCTCATTGTGGGGCTGAGCAGCATGTGTGTCGGATGCCGGAATGATGGCGTTAGCATTAACAATATAAGTTATGCTGACGACATGGTGCTGCTCAGCCCGACGATGGGGGGTCTTTAACAGATGTTGAGAGTATGTGAGACTTATGCAACCGAACATGGACTCATGTATAATGTAAAAAAAAACTGAATACATGCTTTTTGGGGTCACCGGTAAATGGCGTTATTATCCTATGAATATTACCCTATAAATGGCATGAACGTCAAGCGTGTTACTAAATTTAAATATCTGGGGCATATAATTGCCGATGACCTTAAAGACGACGACGATATTGAAAGGGAGCGTAGGGCTCTGGCATTTAGAGGTATCTAACATGCTGGTCCACAGATTTTCCCGTTATAATGAGGAAATTAAAGTTATGCTTTTTAAGTCATACTGCCAGAGTTTGTACACGGGGAATCTGTGGGTCAAATATACCAGAAAATCGCTAGACACCCTGCGCGTCCAATATATTAAAATATTTAGGATGATGATGGGGATGCCCTGATTCTGTAGTGGGGCGGGGATGTTTTCGGAGTACCAAACTGATGATTTTGCAGCCATCACTCGCAAAGAAACTAACTCTCTGATAGATCACATATATTTCGGATCATCAGAAGGGTTTTGGCCGTATCTAAGAAATAAACTCGTCTTCGAGAAGTTTTGGAGTGTATAATCAATATTCACACACGTTTGCAACACGAGGCTTCACGATGATTCGGATGAAAACCGATTATTTTATAGACTGCGATGAGTTCGGCACGGGGCTGGCTTCCCAAGTTGACAGTTCAGCTGCTCGATCAAAAGTGCTCGTAAAATAATTGGCGCCTCTGTCGTAGCCTCTGTAGGTAGGCTGCATTGTCTTTGATGGTTCGATATTCACAACGATTCTGATTGGCTAACAAACAAGTACCAACACTACCAACTTCCGGTTTCCGGTCCCGCACCGACCACGCCTTGGCAAAAGTGACTATTATGACTACCCTAGCTAACCGCTTGACATTTCAAGATAAAACACACGGTGCTTCGACGCATGCATAGATGGCGCCACGTCCTTGCGCTCCGACACGGCCATCCTGACGGCGATGCGTGCCCAGTAGCTGCCATAATCTGTAATGAGGAGTGGATGTGTGTTTAAGTTAGGTATTCAGATTACCTAACTTATCATAAATCTACTACAGATAAGTAGGCCTGTGGTATGGCCCCAGAATAGTACCACCCATCTCCTCCCGAGGGTGTGGTAAGAGGGATCAAAGACCGGAGGATGGGCAGCAGCGTCTTTTCTGCGTACCATGCCACACACCACGATCGCCCACCTGCCTGCCAAGAGATTGCGCCTTTGTACAGCAGTGAACGTTGCCTGGCTGATATGATAACGATGAGCTGTGTAGGTACTTGAACTCCCCTTCCACAGGGCAAAGCTCACAAAAAAAGGTAGATACTTGAACTCCCCTTCCACAGGGCAAAGCTCACAAAAAAAAGGTAGGTACTTGAACTCCCCTTCCACAGGGCAAAGCTCACAAAAAAAGGTAGGTACTTGAACTCCCCTTCCACAGGGCAAAGCTCATAAAAATAAAGGGAATACGTAGAGGTCGATGCTGTGTGACACACAGAGGCTCTAAAATGATAAAGGTCAGGTCGATGCTGTGCTCTAGGCGCATATGTCCATATGCGCCGTGGTACACAGGGGCCCTAAAAAAAAGGAAAGGTCGATGCTGTGCTCTGGGCGGTCTTGTACGCCGTGGTACACAGGGGAAAAGGAATGACGGTAAAAATGAGAAATAGTTTGCAGTCGTCACTAAGGAAACCTGACCAAACAACACTGGCTGTAAACAAATCTACACGGAAACGACCAAATCATATGGTCGGCACCAGGTTATTCTTTGTTGTAGCTTATGATTAGTTAGTTTATGGTCAGTTAGTCTATGATGGTTCAGAACCAAGGTGTCGTGTCGGCTCCGTGCCGACATTGAGTCGTCAGACTAAAGAGTCGGACAAGCAGCTGTCGTCAGTCTGTAGCATTGTCAATGGTAGTCGTGTACCTAATCAGTGCCTCTTAACTTGCACTGACACAACAGATAACAACAGATTTCTCTTTAATAAAAACTGCTCACCCGATGGAATTCCAGTATTGTGCATCAACCACGCAAAGGTCGACTCTCTTCTCCATCACTGGGGCAGCTTCGCAGGTGCTTCCCTCTTGGCTGCATTACTTCAAGCAGCTAGACATGTAGTGGCCCTGCCCCTTGCCGATATGGGTCGTAAATACACAGATCCGTAGTAGTAACCCATGCACGTGCATTCACATCCGATCTATCGGGGTTGAAATTGGGTAACCTCAATTCATGGGACGATGATGGCGTCCGCGTGGCTAGTATCAGCGTCAGAAAATTCTGATTTCGTTTTTCCAGAAGCACTTTCTATTTTGTCTTGCACACATCACTATCTGGAACTCGTGGGGCGTCCGTGTCCTATCCCAATACTGATTTCGGATCATCAGAAGGGTTTTGGCCGTATCTAAGAAATAAACTCGTCTTCGAGAAGTTTTGGAGTCTATAATCAATATTCACACACGTTTGCAACACGAGGCTTCACGATGATTCGGATGAAAACCGATTATTTTATAGACTGCGATGAGTTCGGCACGGGGCTGGCTTCCCAAGTTGACAGTTCAGCTGCTCGATCAAAAGTGCTCGTAAAATAATTGGCGCCTCTGTCGTAGCCTCTGTAGGTAGGCTGCATTGTCTTTGATGGTTCGATATTCACAACGATTCTGATTGGCTAACAAACAAGTACCAACACTACCAACTTCCGGTTTCCGGTCCCGCACCGACCACGCCTTGGCAAAAGTGACTATTATGACTACCCTAGCTAACCACTTGACATTTCAAGATAAAACACACGGTGCTTCGACGCATGCATAGATGGCGCCACGTCCTTGCGCTCCGACATATACATCGGGCATTCAATTATTACTTAGCCTCGTCGCCCGATGGCGCTGTTGTTACAAAAGAGTTTTACTATCGTGCAGTAAATACTTTTTGAAGTCTACTAAGAAGTTTTCAATCTTTTCCCTCCATTTGTTTTGTTTTGACAGCCTTTGGAAGCGAGCGTGTCGGTCGGTTTTACAAAAATGGAAAAAGAACAGTATCGTTCAGTGATAAGATTCTTGTTTTTGGAAGGAAAAACGCGCAGCGAAATCAAAGAGCGCTTGGATGCTGTGTACGGTGACTCTTCTACTTTGATGGCGACCATCAAAAATTGGTTCAACGAGTTTGCTCGTGCCCAGGTGCACCGAAAACGGCTACTACGGAGGAAAACGTAAAAAAAATCCACGATCTCGTGTTTGCAGACCGGCTATTGAAGATTCGCGAGATAGCTGAGACTGTAGGCATCGCAGAAGGGACAGTACATCATATTCTGCACGAAGAACGGGTATGAAACTCAGAATAAGTAGAGGTATGAAAAAGTTATCGACGCGATGGGTGCCGCGTTTGCTCACACCAGACAACAAGTGCAACCATGAGACCACATCGGCGACATGTTTGGCGCTATTTCAACGCAATCCGGCGAAGTTCTTGCGTCGTTTTGTGACCGTCGACGAAACATGGGTTCACTGGTACACACCAGAGACCAAGGAACAGTCGAAACAGTGGACTTTACCCGGCGAACGAGCTCTAAAGAAGGCGTAGAATGTTCAATCGGCTGGAAAGGTGATGGCTAGTGTTTTTTGGGACTCACAAGGTGTGATCTACATCGATTACCTCGAGAAAGATAAAACAATCACGGGGCTCTACTATTCCGACTTATTGGGCCGATTTGATGCCGAATTGAAAAAAACGACCCCATTTGGCAAAGAAAAAAGTGCTGTTCCACCACGACAACGCGCCAGCTCATACCTCCGCCGTCGTCATGGCCAAATTGGTCGAATTGCGCTACGAATTGCTGCCCCATCCACCGTGTTCTCCAGATTTGGCTTCCTGTGACTTCTTCTTGTTCCCAAATCTGAAAAAGTCACTCGCCAGCAAAAGATTTGGGTCGAATGATGAGGTCATCGCCGCCACAGAGACCTATTTTGAAGACCTCGGGAAATCGTATTTTTTGGACGGGTTAAAAAAGTTGGAGCATCGCTGGGCCAAGTGTATTGAATTGAAAGGAGACTATGTCGAAAAATAAATCTCTACTTTCTTAAAATTTTCGTTTTTCTTTTGTAGGCTAAATATTTGTTGAATTGCCCTTAGCTAAGTGCGAGTCGGACTCGAGCATTAAGGGATCTGTACCACCACACGTCATCTCTACATAAGTTTTACAAAAATACGTACGTCTATGTCGTGAGATAGTCATCGATAAAGTGCAATCTTCTATAACAATTTTCCATTCTGTGAAAAGTGATTTATGATAGCGATAATTGCAATGTGCCTGCACCCTATACTAAAATTTATTACAACAAGAAGAGGTGGTGTCCTTTTACTTTACGATGGACGGCGATTTCATCGCAGAAAAATATATAAAGATGGAAGCTCTGCTATATCAAAAAAAGGATGTAAAGGGAGTTTCAAGTTAAGTATAAGGAATAAAATATTAAAAACGAATGGGCACGATAATGATTGCTGCAAGAATAAAAATAAAAATATATTTTTGGAAAAAATTGATAAACTGAAACAAATTACAAGACACTTCGAACCCATAGAAAAACAATATAATAAAATAGTTTGTGAACTGAAAGATAAGGGTTTCCACTTACAATATGATGTTCCAAGTTTTAATAATATTAAGACGGGGCTATACAATGAACGTAATAAAATTGTTGGTGCTCCAAAATTACGTTACAATTACTGTGAATGTTGTAAAGTAGTACCACCACCACCACCTTTTGTAGAGCAATAATAACTTCTATAGGTATGTATGTATTCCCTTGGGGAAAGTAATTTAGTATGACGAGTAGAAGATCCAGTTAACGGGTCTTACACAAATTTTGTTACACCTGTACATGTATGTTTCATCATCATCATATAAGCCGAAAGACGTCCACTGCTGGACAAAGGCCTCCCCCAAGGATTTTCACAACGACCGGACACAGCGCTGCGTGCATCCAGCCGCATCCCGCGACTTTCACAAGGTCGTCCTTCCACCGAGTTAGAGGCCTACCTACAATACCTACTTCCGGTGCGCGGTCGCCATTCGAGAAATTTACTACCTCAACGGCCATATATTTTACGATCTATGTGCAGTCATGAAAACGATGCCATCGTGAGCGATGGCGCGGGCGAAAGTTAGTATTTCATAATTTATTTTTGATACTGTAAAAAATACTCTATTCACACTCTGTAGTACTGAGCGGATCGCGTGGGGAAGGGCAGCCCAGCTCCGCCGTACTAAGCATGGTCCTTCACATTTTTTTTCCCCTCGGACTGCGGTGAAATGGAAGAGGAGAATGCATTTACGCATACGCAGTATCAGCCGGCTGCACTGGTTATGCGGGACTCACAGCCCTGCGCCTATATGCATACATACCTATTATATACTGGTATACATAAATAGATACTCGTATGCACAGGCCCATGACCGCACTACCCACTTAACTCCCCCTAAGCTTAGGCAGCAGGGCCACCTTAACAGCACATCGGAGCGACGCCCCGTCCCCCCTAGGGAGGGGGGGGGGGGTGCGAAAAATTCACGCTAAGGGGACAGCGCGGAGAGCTCCTGAGGGAGCGGCCGCTTGGTGATTCACATTAGGTGTGCAAGTGGAGGGGGGGTTGTGTCATTCAAAAAGTGACCCTATCGGTTCCTTCCTGAGCTGCTAGGAGGCAGTTCAGGTCGGCTGTTTTTTGTCGGGAGGATCAGACAAGACATATCTTGGTCTGCGGACCATATAACTAGATAGTTCGAGAGACGGGGAATAGTCCGCTGCCTCTCGAACTAACGGGTTAGGATGCGACTCAGAGGAGTTGAAGAAGTTCTCGGACAGGCCTTTGATGAAATTTTGGGTGGTAGGTATGCCTATGTCTCTACGTAAGTCTGCGTTCCTGACGCACCATTGGGCGTCAAGCTCTCTACGGCTGAATATGCTCTGGACAGTTTGGATCATTTCCATCTTTTTTGGGGGCGCGTGTGTAAATACGGGGGCCGCGTATGTCATTACCGGTCGGATGCAATCCTTAAAGAGTGTTCGCTTATTGGTGGGGGACATTTTGCTATGCCTACCTATCACGCTGTTTAGCCTGCGCAGGTAGAAGCGGGCATTCCGGGTCACATTTTTGATGTGAGGTCCTAAAGTGAGACAGGAGTCGAGGGTGACTCCTAAATATTTGGCTGTGCGTTGCCAGGGGACGGAGGTGCCTAGCATGTGGATTGATTCTTCGGGTTGATGGATCCTTCGATGGTAATCGAAGTGGACCGCGAAGCTTTTGCTCGGGTTCACTTCGATTCTCCATTTCCTAAACCATACCTAGCTAGTCAACTGAGGTTTGAAGTTTGGCTATTTGTGGTGATAGAGCTATGGACGGTCCTCTTGCGTAGAGGGCAGTGTCGTCCGCAAATAGGAAAAGCTGTACAGCTGGCCCTGATTTGCTTTGCTTTGGGATGGGGACGTCGTTAGTGTAAAGAGTGTACAATGTTGGGGAGAGGTCCTTCACGCAAGTTAGGTCCTTAAGAATGACGCACTTGTCAACCGCAGTCTCCCAGCCCACAGCGATGAGCGTGTCAATCGCAAGGTCCACGGGTAACATGTCTGCCACAGCCCCAGCGCGGGCCCAGGAGACCCGCAGCAGGCCCAAGGAGGCGCCCACGATCACGCCCGTCGGCCCGTATGGCTTGTCCACCCACCCGGGGAATGGGTGCTGCAGTGACGACACAACTGTAACCGAATGTGATCAAGGTCATTTCAACCGATTTCAAATAATTCTCGAAAAACCTCAAAACTTTTAGGCAATAGCTTTAATTAAAAAAATATATATATAATAATAAAAAAAAACATATATTTGTCGGAGCGCAAGGACGTGGCGCCATCTATGCATGCGTCGAAGCACCGTGTGTTTTATCTTGAAACGTCAAGCGGTTAGCTATGGTAGTAATAATAGTCATCTTTGGCCAAGGCGTGGTCTGTGCGAGACCGGAACCCGGAAGTCGGTAGTGTTGGTACTTGTTTGTTAGCCATTTGGCCAAGGCGTGGTCTGTGCGAGACCGGAACCCGGAAGTCGGTAGTGTTGGTACTTGTTTGTTAGCCAATCAGAATCGTTGTGATTATCGAACCATTGAATGACAATTCAACCTACCTACAGAGGCTACGACAGAGGCGCCAATCACTTTTGATCAACAACAAGCACTTTTGATCGAGCAGCTGAACTGTCAACTTGGGAAGCCAGCCCCGTGCCGAACTCATCGCAGTCTATAAAATAATCGGTTTTCATCCGAAACATCGTGAAGCCTCGTGTTGCAAACGTGTGTGAATATTGATTGTACACTCCAAAACTTCTCAAAGACGAGTTTATTTCTTAGATCCGGCCAAAACCCTTCTGATGATCCGAAATATTTATTTAATTCGTATTTTTCTCAGCAAACACTTTCATTTGATACCCATAACATGGGGGTGCATAAAAAACAACGCCGCCATCTTTGCGAGTCCGCTAAGCTAACCACAAAGGCAAGTAAGTGGCAGTGGGCGGGGCACTTTGCTCGTAGAACAGATGGCCGTTGGGGCAGTAAAGTTCTCGAGTGGCGACCACGCAGCGGAAAACGAGTGTAGGAAGGCCTCCCACTCGGTGGACTGATGAACTGATGAAGGTCGGAGGAAGCCGCTGAATGCGGACATTGCAGAACCTGTCGTCGTGGAAATCCGTGGGGGAGGCCTATGTCCAGCAGTGGAAGTCCTTCGGCTGATATTATGAGGCATTGCGAGCCACCTATACAAACCTACCTTATAAAAAATTAATTAGACTGACAACCTATCAAAAATTGGTCCAAATCGGTTTACAATTAAGAGTTGAAAATCGTTAACGCCGTTTGTATGAAAAGTCTCAGCTTCACAGTCCTCTTAAGCTTACCTATGGTAGGTCTGAAAATGGCCACCGGGTAGCGTCTGTCAACTCGCTGCACAAGCGCCGTCTCCGCCATTGCCTTCGTAAACGTGTAAGTGTTCGGCTTCGGTGATATGATTCTGTAAAAGGTTACACAATTAATAATACAAAAGAAAAACGCATTTCTCAAATCTGGCTCTCATACAAACCTCGGTTTCTTAAAAACCAGCCAAGTACGAGTCATGACGTATCCCAGCCCTCCCCCCCCCCTCTCCCCCCACCCCCCACTCCAACACCTCGCCACACAAGTATGACAATGATAGGATTAATGGTCTACCTACTTAAGATGTGCAGTTGTCTTTGCAAAAATGAAAAAGTTAATACAGCTCACCGCAAAGTATCGTCTTTCTTTACGTCAGTTCTACTGTCGACATAGTCCAGCAACTCCTGCAGCTCCATCGGCGCTGGGTAGACCTTCTCCTCGATGTGGCTTCGCTCAGCGTTGCTGTACCTAAAGGTAAAGGCTCACCGCAAAGTATCGTCTTCCTTGACGTCAGTTCTACTGTCGACATAGTCCAACAACTCCTGCAGCTCCATCGGCGCTGGGTAGACCTTCTCCTCGATGTGGCTTCGCTCAGCGTTGCTGTACGTAAAGGTAAAGGCTCACCGCAAAGTATCGTCTTCCTTGACGTCAGTTCTACTGTCGACATAGTCCAGCAACTCCTGCAGCTCCATCGGCGCTGGGTAGACCTTCTCCTCGATGTGGCTTCGCTCAGCGTTGCTGTACGTAAAGGTAAAGGCTCACCGCAAAGTATCGTCTTCCTTGACGTCAGTTCTACTGTCGACATAGTCCAACAACTCCTGCAGCTCCATCGGCGCTGGGTAGACCTTCTCCTCGATGTGGCTTCGCTCAGCGTTGCTGTACGTAAAGGTAAAGGCTCACCGCAAAGTATCGTCTTCCTTGACGTCAGTTCTACTGTCGACATAGTCCAGCAACTCCTGCAGCTCCATCGGCGCTGGGTAGACCTTCTCCTCGATGTGGCTTCGCTCAGCGTTGCTGTACGTAAAGGTAAAGGCTCACCGCAAAGTATCGTCTTCCTTTACGTCAGTTCTACTGTCGACATAGTCCAACAACTCCTGCAGTTCCATCGGCGCTGGGTAGACCTTCTCCTCGATGTGGCTTCGCTCAGCGTTGCTGTACGTAAAGGTAAAGGCTCACCGCAAAGTATCGTCTTCCTTTACGTCAGTTCTACTGTCGACATAGTCCAACAACTCCTGCAGTTCCATCGGCGCTGGGTAGACCTTCTCCTCGATGTGGCTTCGCTCAGCGTTGCTGTACGTAAAGGTAAAGGCTCACCGCAAAGTATCGTCTTCCTCTACGTCAGTTCTACTGTCGACATAGTCCAGCAACTCCTGCAGCTCCATCGGCGCTGGGTAGACCTTCTCCTCGATGTGGCTTCGCTCAGCGTTGCTGTACGTAAAGGTAAAGGCTCACCGCAAAGTATCGTCTTCCTTTACGTCAGTTCTACTGTCGACATAGTCCAACAACTCCTGCAGTTCCATCGGCGCTGGGTAGACCTTCTCCTCGATGTGGCTTCGCTCAGCGTTGCTGTACGTAAAGGTAAAGGCTCACCGCAAAGTATCGTCTTCCTTGACGTCAGTTCTACTGTCGACATAGTCCAGCAACTCCTGCAGCTCCATCGGCGCTGGGTAGACCTTCTCCTCGATGTGGCTTCGCTCAGCGTTGCTGTACGTAAAGGTAAAGGCTCACCGCAAAGTATCGTCTTCCTTTACGTCAGTTCTACTGTCGACATAGTCCAACAACTCCTGCAGTTCCATCGGCGCTGGGTAGACCTTCTCCTCGATGTGGCTTCGCTCAGCGTTGCTGTACGCCGTCGACACGTGGACCAGAGCCTGGACCAAAGACGCGACCATTTTAAAATGCTCTTATAATTTAAAATCTGCAACTTGTAAGCTAATATGAGTAAGGCAAGTTCATCATCATCATATCAGCTCATATACGTCCCCACCGAGGGGCTCGAGCCTACTCTGAATTAGGGCGATCGGGCCTTAGTCGACCACGCGGGCCCAGTGCGGGTTGGTCGACTTCACACACAACCTGCGAGTTTATCCGCAGGCGTGTGCAGGTTTCCTTACGATGTTTTCCTTCACCGTAAGAGCGTCGGATAAACGTACATATGAAATCTAAATTCGAAATCACATTAGTACGTGGCAGGATTCGAACCACGATCTCTCGGACAGGAGGCGGCGGCTCTAGCCGTTACGCCACCGACGCTCTAACCGAGTAAGGCAAGTTAGTTTAGTATAACTTATAACTTTAACTTCGGTCGTTTAATTTGAAGTTAAATTTTATAAAGCCTTAGTTTCGTAAATTAATTAATTAATTCATTCATTAATTAATTAATTCGTATAGTATTTTTAGCATTATTATATCTAAGACCCAAAAGTGGCCACTTTACCTATTCTTAAATATAATCGTTTAACATTTCGATAACAGCATATTCACAAAATAGTTTTGCAAACAAACTTATAATTACTACTACTTCAAAATGGATGGGCCGATTCTAATCAAAATTTACACACATAAGCAAGTCACGAAATTCTATGTAAAGTTTCATTAGAATCGGCCCATATACTTTTTTAAAAATAGGTAGTAATTTTAAAAAGTAAACGATTTTGTGAATACGCTTTTATAGGTGGTACTCATTATCATCATATCAGCCGACGGACGTCCACTGCTGGACATAGGCCTCCCCCAAGGATTTCCGTGACGACCGGTTCTGCGCTGCCCGCATGCAGCGGCTTCCCGCGACCTTAACCAGGTCATCGGTCTACTAAGTGGGAGGCCTGCCTACGCTACGTTTTCCGGTGCGCGGTCGCCATTCGAGAAATTTACTGCCCCAACGGCCATTTGTTCTAGGAGGTATGTTGCACTCTGCGATTACTGATTCCAACGCTATACGTCCCTAAAATTAGCAACTCGATTCACGGTGTTTCAAACATAGAACGAAATTGCTTGGAAATAAAGTTCTTATCAGCTCGTTCTGCAGCGTGGCTGTTACGTCAATCGCTGCGGACGAATCGTGCGAAAATTATAGTTTTTAATTCATTATAAATAAAAATAAGAAAAAGTAAGGAAACGAAATCATTTTATATGGTTTTGTTACGAAGTTCATAAATTATCATAATGTTTCGATTAAAATTGAAGCAGTTCTATGGTAACAACTAGATAAAAAGGGTGCATTGGGATATTATTTTCTTTGTTTCTGTGTATTAAAATTGAATTTGAGGATATCATAATCACTCCTCAAATACTGTACATTACAAAAAAATTTTTTCGGTAAAAATCCATAACACTAGAAAGACGGTAAAAAACAACTTAGCAAGAAAGATGGCTTAGGGGTCATTTGAGCCCTTGCTTTATAAATATTTTTTTTATATTATGAAATGTCCAAAAACTGTAAGCCAATAGGCGAAAAAACATTGAAACTTCGATTTGACCTATCTTAATGATTATTTCATTAACTCACAACTTATGTCTTCGACTGACTCTGTGGCTCAGTGGTTAGTGCTCTTGACTACTGATCCGAGAGTGGTGGGTTCGATCCCCACCCAGGGCAAACATTTGTGTGATGAGCAGATTTGTTTGCTCTGTGTCTGGGTGTTAAATATCTATATATGTATGTATTTAAACGTATATAAGTATGTATATCAGTCTTTGGTTCCCATAACACAGGGAATCCTACTTTGGGGCCAGATGACCATGTGTGATTTGTCCCAGAATATATTATTTATATTATGTTTCTATTTACAAATCAGACAAATACATATTTTTGACTGATTGTATTGTCTACATAATGGTATTTTACGTATGTCGCAAACATTGTAAGATTTATTTTTGCAACCACAAGAAGGACAATTGCGCCTTTTCCTCATATATATAGCGACAGTAGATGACTCCGTTGGTATTGGTGGCTGTGTTGGATGGAACCGAGGCATCAGATTCATCGGAGATGTTACTGAGTTCAAGAGCTAGCTGGAGTATAAAGTTCCTTCTACGCACTGACTTATTTGTCACTTCTTGACACAAAATCCATGCATTTATAGCAGCTAAATCTAATAGGTTATTAAAAAATACTTGCACTGGCCATGTTCGTGGTGCTGCTTTGACACTATACTTTCTGGCCATTTGATCAACACATCAACCCTATATTTTGTAGAGTTGTAAAATGTTTAACGGTGAAGGAAAACATCGTGAGGAAACCTGCACAGCCTGCGAAGAAACTCGAAGGTTGTGTGTGAAGTCGACCAACCCGCACTGGGCCCGCGTGGTCGACGAAGGCCTAATCGCCCTGATTTAGGGTAGGCTCGAGCCTCTCGGTGGGGACGTATATGAGCTGATATAATAATTAAAAAAATGTTAATATACCTTTGATTTCGTTATTGTTGGTTTATTTCGTGTATTTATATCATGAAACACATAATATATACAAAAGTATAATTTCATACTTTTGAGTGAAACTCTTTTTTTGAAGTCGGTAATTAGTTTTTTTTTAGTTTTGTTATTTATTTTGTTATAGTACTATCTATCTAACAACGCTAACGTTCGTTAATAGCAATCATCAAATCGTAATGCATGTGTTTAATTACCCGATACAGAGTCCTGTGACTTCATCATCATCTCAGCATCATGAAAGTTAAGGAGTCAAACCTTCCATCATCAGATAACCTGAATAACCTGAAAGAATACCACTATCGGTCTATAAGTACCTACGTATCTAAAGAATTATCCTCCGTCTCCCAACCGTTAAGGAGTTGTACCTTCCATCATCAGCTCATCAACATGATATAATGACTACCCGATACAAATACCTAAATAGCTTTAAAAAATACATAAAACGCGTATTACGTGCCTATAAAATTCAAGGGTTGCCCTCGATTTCCCCGGAATCCCATCATTAGATCCTGACTTGGTGACAATGGAATCACCTCGGGAGTATACTCGCTCGAATAAAAAAGAATTTCGAAAATTGGTCCACAATTGACCGAGAAATCGGTGAACATACACAAAAAACATAAAACTTCCTCCATTTTTGAAGTCGGTTAAAAAATTATTTATTAACTAAATGACACTAAGAAAAATCTTTCTGTCAACATTTCTATGGATTTGAATCATAACTTGTGAATCGTTATTTCCTTACGCGATCGAATCAGAAATGAGGAGATCCGCAGGAGAACCAAAGTAACTGACATAGCTCACAGAGTCGCTAAACTGAAGTCGCAGTGGGCAGGGCACAGCTCGTAGAACAGATGGCCGTTGGGACAGACAGTTGTCGAGTGGCGACCGCGCACCAGAAAACGTAGCGTAGGCAGGCCTCCCACGCGGTGGACCGACGACATGTTGAAGATCGCGGATAGCCGCTGGATGCGCGCAGCGCAGGACCGCGTCGTGGAAATCCTTGGGGGAGGCCTTTTTCCAGCAGTTGACGTTTTTCGGCTGATATGATGATGATGATTGTGAATCGTATCATTCGGGTACTGTGCGAAGTAAGAAGAAGCTGTACTGTATGATTGTTTAGGAACTTGCCTCAATATTAGGTAGCGCGTCACATATCTCCATCAGACTGATGACCGGCCTCAGGTTCTGGTCTACGGCCATCTTCAGCTCCTCGTGAAAACGCACCGTAGCAGCCGAGTGGAACACTAGCGACACCTGGTGGTACCAAAGTGAAATTATAGGATCCGCTCATAGACAAGAGATGTACAGGACGCCCGAACAAATGGAACAGTTGCGAGGTAGGGGAATGGGGATACTTATGCATCTCTTTTTATTAAATTGGACAGGTAAATACATTTTTGAAATGATTTGTTTGAATCAATAATAATTAAATAGAACATACAACAAAAACTCCATTTTTGCGGTGCCCGCAGTATTTTCTAAACGGGATGGAAAAAAACCGCACGAGAGCATTTTGTTTTATACGATACGCCTTCTTAATAAGATCTTATCACTAGGTAGCCTACGTGTATGTTAGTGCATGTGTGTGTGTGTGTGTGTGTGCGCGTGCAGAAGCTGGTGTATAACTCGTGCCGATAAAGTAAAGGGCGTGGTATAGCCGGTTCGGATTTTTGAAAATTAGTGGACTGTATTTTGCGGAGCGGGATGATATATCGCGGATGAAATATTGCGGCTATGTGTGTTCAGTAAGGAGTTAAAGGTAAGGAGAAAAAAGGAGAGGAACTCACCATGCACGAAGTAAAAAGCGGCACGTGGTTAGCCAGCGCTGGCTCAAATTCTCCTCTTCCAACTGTAACTCCTTGCGGCAGGTACTTTGATTCGCACTTCAGAATTCACTGACACACACGCGGATAATTATATGGTCTTTCACAGCGGTTGGATATTTTAAATTAATTTTTATGAGCGGAACGACACGCGATCATTGCAATGTCATAGCGGAAGACATCTTGTTCTTTTTATTTCTTGGTTTCGACACCACCAGGCACGGCGTCGATGTATGCTTTCTCACTCGAGGCGCCATATTCGATGCGTGAGTGGGAAAGGGAGAGGAATATTACAGGATATGGAAGGTTGAACACACATAACATAACGCGCGAGTTTTTAAAATATGATTACGGCGTAAACATCCTCCCTGCCTTGATAATACATGGTATTATCAAAGAAAGCGGTTACAAAACAATATATAAAATTAAAGTAAAAAGTCAATAAGAGAGATAAGACATCATTACTACCTACCTATAAATCATATTAAATTTAAGGAATTTATAATTAAGAAATTATTGAGAAGGTAATGGGCAAAGTTTTACGATAGGACGTTTAAAGAAGTAGTCGCGGTCTTAACTAAAGCAACACGAACTCTACCATCTTTACCCAGGTAAACCTCTTGTATAATGCCTAACGGCCAGCGGAGCGGGGGAACATCATCTTGATGTATCAATACGACAACACCTGGCTTAACGTTATCAGTATCAGTAAGCCATTTTGTCTTATTTGTAAAGAATTAAGATATTCTAAACGCCATCTTTTCCAGTACTTACTAACCATCTGATCGAGAAGCTCTTTGCGATGACGCAGGGTCTTCGTTCCTTCAGAAACGGGCGTGATAGGTAGGTAAGTTAATGGGGAAGCCATAATAAAATGTGCGGGAGTAAGAGGCTCTGGATAGGGGTCCTCTGATAAAATACAAAGCAGTTTTGAGTTAATAATCGAGAATGCGAATATATTATCAAATTTTGTACGAGCACTATAAGTCTCATTAATCAGTCGAACAAGTTTCGACATCATTACTGCGGCACATAACTCGAGCCGTGCCAACGAAACTACTTTGACAGGAGCCACTTTAGATTTCGCGCATATAAGACTGACACAAACGCTTCCTTCGCTATCGGTGACGTGAAGATACACTACACAACCGTATGCTTTCATACTTGCGTCTGCGAATGCGACTATGTTTGTGCTACAACCAGTGGCAACACCTAAGTGCCGCGGGATCTTACAAGCGGTGAGAAGAGGCAACTGCTCATTAAATTGTTGAAACAAAGAAAGTATATTGTCAGGTATGGGATCGTCCCAACCGACTTTGAGTAGCTATAACTCTTTGATTAGAAGTTTAGCGAATAGTATGACAGGAGCGGCAAAACCAAGCACGTCCCATAATCGAGCGATGGTTGAGAGAATTGTTCTCTTGGTAAAAGTTTCCTTAGCAGGAAAAGCGGAGAAGGTAAATATATCCTGAGCGGGTAGCCATTTTAGGCCTAAAACTTTCATATTTTCGTTATCCGAGAACTCAATAGAAGCGCGATTTGACTGCGGTACAGAGTCGAGCAACTCAGGTGAGTTACTAGCCCACTTAGTTAAATGAAAACCCCCTGATTTAAATAATTCGATAAGTTCTCGCGAAAGAGATTTTCCCTCGTCTACAGTAGGTACGGAGGTAGTCAAATCGTCCATATATAATTCATGAGAGGCCACCTCAGCGGCGCGCGGGAACCGGTCACGTTCATCTGATGCTAACTGTCGCACAGTGCGCATAGCTAAGAAAGGACTACATTTCAGACCAAACGCAACACGATTAAAATGATATTCGCGCATGGGTTGTAAAGGGTCAAAACGGAATAAAGTCTTTGGACAAATATATCTGCTTGGAGATTTGGTCCTGTATGGAGAATATCATAAAGTGAAATGCCATTGTGGCATTTAGCACTAGCGTCGAGTACAATACGAGTCTTCGTAGTCTCTTTGTCGCGTTGCACGACGGCGTGATGCGGTATAAAATATCCTTGCGAGTAGTCCTCACTGTCGGGCGGCACCTCGGAGAGATAACCATTTTCTATGTAGTTCCGAACTACCTCGTTATAGCTGGTACGCAGCTCGGGATCCTGTAGCATGCGCTCCAACGACAGTAGCCGGCGGACAGCGGTCGAGCGGGAGTCACCCAACTCAGAAGGATCTCCACAGAACGGCAAAACGGTGCAGTATCGGCCCGTCGTGTCACGTGACACAGTGGCAGCATACATTTCCTCACACTGACTTTCCTCGGGGCTAAGAAACTGCTTAGCAGGCATTTCTTCCATTAACCAAAACTTAGTTAAAGTTTTATCAAGCTGCAAGCTATCGAAGCGGTCGTGCGTTTCTACACCTTCCGAACAGGTGAAGAAAGTAGCGGAATTCATATTTTTACATTTAGAAGTGGTGTTATTTTTATTAAAGTTAGAAGTGGTAGGTGCGTCGCCCATCAAAACATAACCAAATACGGTTTCAATAGCAGCGGGAGCGGGGGGTGCAACGACCTTGCCACCTAGCAATAGATGCGGAAACAGCTGAGCGCCGAGTATCAATTGGGTATGCTAAATTTTTTATAAGCCATGAAAATAAAAAAAACATTTCGAGATATTTTTATTTAAAGCCATATTTTTTCATTTTCCACTCGAAAAAGTAAAAGATTGCGTAAAAAAATCGGAAAAGGACAATAACCTTCATTTGACCCCTATGACGTCACGAGTTTACAATAAAATCTTATTTCACCACTGAACGGAACGTGCACTCTTACTTGTCATATCAATTACGGACCTTGCATTTGAGGACGAGCTTTCGTCGAGCACTGAAAAAGGCACTATTTATTTATCATCCACCAAAAACTACGTTTGAAACAATCAAATATTATTAGAACGTCATTCAAATTAAATACTTAAATGGGTAAGATATTCATTAGAGGTCCAATTTTTATTGTGGTTCTAAAAAACATTTAAACTCTGAAGGCCTTGTCCATACATAGATTATGATGTTTGATGACAAGTAAATTTTGACTTTGACGTTTCGTTGTTGGCTTTGTGATAGTTTCGTTTCGGAAAAGGCAAAGGTTACTAAGACCATACAGCCAGGTCTGACGTATTTAGGCTTCCTTAGCTGTTGGATTTGTAATGCTAGTGCCGGTGCAATGAAAAAACAACAAAATAAAACTACGAATGCGTCTACCACAAATCCCGCCAAAAAACCTTTGGGAATGATTGACTTGAGTGACTTGACAGTTGACGTCAAGGCCTATTCATTTCATCGTCATAGAAATAGGGCTGTTCGTTTCATAGTAATGTGAACCGATGACGTCATCAAGGTTTCAAAATTTAAAAAAATATTTAAAAATATCTAGAGGCTTAAAAAA
Organism: Coleophora flavipennella; assembly: GCA_947284805.1. Taxonomy (NCBI): domain Eukaryota; kingdom Metazoa; phylum Arthropoda; class Insecta; order Lepidoptera; family Coleophoridae; genus Coleophora; species Coleophora flavipennella. Next base: position 2,524,600 of record OX369253.1, read on the forward strand.
TGAAATATTCAAATAAGTTTTTCAAAATGGTCTAAACCATCAGAAAAAAAATTAAAAAAAATACATTTTTTTTTAGCATACCCAATTCGACCTCACCTGGGATGTGCCAAAAGGGATCGGCGTGCGGTAAGTTAACTAAATGTCGCACTATCGTAGTGTCAACATATTCAGATGGCATGCGGTCGGTTATATTATCTACAACCAAAGCGGTTATATTATAAGAATATTTCTTATTTTTAGCGGTCACAAGGAGCTGAACGTATCCGCGAATTGTTTGTGAAGCGGAGCCGATGCCCTTGATAAATGAATTGGAAAGCGGAATAGGTTTAAGTTTAAGCTGTTCACAGCATGCGGAGGTAATCAAATTATTTTGCGAAGTATTATCAATTAAACATCGCACGGAAATATTTTGTTTGTCATTATTTAAAACATTTACTTGCGCGGTCGAAAGAAGTATTGTAGTATTTTGTAAAGGCCCCGTACCAAGAAATTGCGTTTCATTAGATCGCGCGTGAGCGCATAGCGACACATTGACTGATGCGCTCTCCGTGGGCTTATCAGAAGCCTGCGCGTGCGAGTGAGGCGACGGTATCGCGTTACCTACGGCGGCCGCGTTCGTAGAGGGTACAGGGGCGCGGGCTCGTTGCGCCCGCTGTGACGCAGCGCTGTCTGGCGGCACGGCAGTGCCCCATGTTGCGCAGCCAAGTTGGGGCACGGCAGTGCCCCAAGTTGTGCAGCCAAGTTGTGCATTATTATCATTATTTAAATGTAATAAAGTGTGATGCGGCTTTTTACATGACTTACAAGCGTATTTTGAATTACAATTGGAAGCGGTGTGAGATAAACTTAAGCAGTTTACACATCCTCGTTTCGATTTAACAAACTCGAAATGACCTCTGGCGGGAAGCGCTTTGAACGCGGGGCATCTATACAATTGTTGATGGTCGACATTGTTACACATTAAACAGGGTTCAAAACCTTCGCCATCATTAGCGAGAAAAGTCTGAGATTGGTAGGTACCACGCGAGCTACTTTGTTTCGTATTACTATTAGGGTGGTGTTCCACTGTGCGTTTTGATTGCGACGACGTAGGAGCGGTGCGGTCCAATATTTTTACCTGACTTTTAGTAAAATCAATGAAATCCTTATAAGAAGGAATCTCTTTTTCTCTTACAAAAGTCTCGAAGGCATGAGCGGTACCTGAGTCAATTTTACGTAGTGCCATGTTGAGCAAAATAAAATCTTTTAAGTCGTCAATCTTCAAAAGTTTTAAAGCCGAAACAGCGGCGTCGAAAGTTTCCACAAATGAATTTAACGAGGTGGAATTATTTGTTGCGGATTTAATATTAAATAATATGGACATGTAGTGACACCCTAAAGCCCTTTTATCTTGATATTTTTGAACCAAACTTTCCCAAGTTGACAAATAATTTTCACCTGAGGGAATGATACCAGCTATTATTTTTAAAGCGGAACCCGTTAATTTACCGGTCAAATATTGAATCTTTTGAGAGTCGGCAAAATTTTGATTCAAGTGTATATTCGCCTTAAATGATTCATAAAAAACAGGCCAATTTTCAATTCTTCCATCGAACGAAGGGATATTAATTGGTGGAAGTTTAACGAGTGGGAACTCGCCCTTACTTTCGCACGTGTTCGATTTTGTTTTGGTGATGCTACCCATTATGCGAGACCGAACTCTTTGTATTCTTGCGTAAATGTCTTCGAAAGCATTAAGCGGCGTGTAATTTGGTTTATAGTTAGAATTAATTTGAAAGCCTAACTCATTAATGGAGTCTAAATTTGAAATGTATTCTTGACGTATAATTGCTAACGTCTCAGATTCTGCCATAAATGTCTGTGGAACGAAGATCCGTAGCCGTGATAGGTATTTTCTGAGCGGTATCATTAAGACAAGTTAAGCGTGCGAATATTGCACTGTTTTTAGCCTCTAACATGGATAATTTAGCTTCCATTGTGAAAGGCTGCCGTTATCGTTCGTAAATAATGAAAGTACCTATACGCAGTACTAGGCAGATAATATTTATGTAGGTACACACGCAATTGGTATGGCCCACTGATACAGATATCGTAACGAGATGTAGGTCAGTTATGAGTTATGCGGGTACTCGTATAAATTTATAAGTATGTATGGATGCGGAACGAAATATAGGTATGTACCTAAATATAATAAGCGGCTAACTGGGTATTATCTTCAACGCGATCAGCGTGTGAAAATTGATTAAGTATTAAGTAATTTTGGTTAAAATGGAAGTAAGTAAGCGGTAAAATAGGTTTTGGTAAATTATTTAAGTAATATCTCGGTGCGGCGGTCAAGTACAAATTCAAGATGGTGGATCAAGTTACGCGTAAAACCTACCTAGTTTTACACCAAATACAATGAGATTGCGGGGAGATTACGTGTAAACTATCAGAGTTTAACACCAATAAATAAAATATAGTAATATCTGGCTCGAAGTCCGACCAACAGAATGGTATAACCGGTTCGGATTTTTGAAAATTAGTGGACTGTATTTTGCGGAGCGGGATGATATATCGCGGATGAAATATTGCGGCTATGTGTGTTCAGTAAGGAGTTAAAGGTAAGGAGAAAAAAGGAGAGGAACTCACCATGCACGAAGTAAAAAGCGGCACGTGGTTAGCCAGCGCTGGCTCAAATTCTCCTCTTCCAACTGTAACTCCTTGCGGCAGGTACTTTGATTCGCACTTCAGAATTCACTGACACACACGCGGATAATTATATGGTCTTTCACAGCGGTTGGATATTTTAAATTAATTTTTATGAGCGGAACGACACGCGATCATTGCAATGTCATAGCGGAAGACATCTTGTTCTTTTTAGTTCTTGGTTTCGACACCACCAGGCACGGCGTCGATGTATGCTTTCTCACTCGAGGCGCCATATTCGATGCGTGAGTGGGAAAGGGAGAGGAATATTACAGGATATGGAAGGTTGAACACACATAACATAACGTGCGAGTTTTTAAAATATGATTACGGCGTAAACAGGGCGGCCGGTGGTCATTCTGTCTCGCTCGCACATATATCTGTCTATACTCACACAGCGCGGTACTGTGGACAACAAAAAATCTGTCAGTCTAGATCAGCATTCACGCTGGTCTCGACGCACTCTGTTTCGATTGTTGCAATTCCGTTACCGTTATTTTGTTATTGGCTGTATTTATTTCTTGTTTGTTGTTGTTTTTGTTTTTTTTAACTGTTGGTTTTCTAAACTAAATTAATATAAATAAAATATTTTACGAGACAATCTATTTTGCTGACTCTACCGGAAGTAACCGCCGCGCCATTTACATATTGTTTCTTTATCTGCACGGCTTATATGAGCTCTCACCTCCGCAAGTTGCGCAAGCGACCTCGCCGAGAGGCCCAGCTGTGGCTCGGTGACGTCACCTACGACTAGAACCAGCTTATCCAGCTGTTCAGGCTGCGACATGCGAAGATTGTCAAACACCTGAGGCGTAGAAAAAGAAACAGATATAAAGTTTCACCCAGCGCCATGTCAGTCCCCGAATTTGAGACTCTGGAGAGGTGAAGGATGAAAAAATCGTGTTCAGTGATACACTATAGTGCATGTTCATAACTTCATAGCGTGCTATCAGTTATATTAACTTATGTGCTAATTTAAGGTGATTGATATACGTCACATCCCTCCGTAAAGGATGTAAGCTAGATAACGTCCCCACCCGGGATTTTTTATGTCATATTACACGCCAAAACTAAAAGTTTCAAGGATGGCCTATGTTTATAGACAGCCTTTTTTCGAGTTTTTTTCTGTTTTAAAGGCTTTTATTTATAAATTGCAATGTTTGTATGTATGTATGAATGAAAGTATTTGTTTAGTAAAAAATCTTGCGATAGATTTCAGAGCGACTTCCAAGATTCCGATTATGCTGAAACTTGGAATGAATCCCAGTGACAATAGATACTTTTGTTAATTTGAAGTTGATCTGATGATGAATTTTGGAGGTGGAATCAAGGTCTAAGAATCGTCTTTTGTTTTTCAATAGAATCGTAGGAAATACAAATACAATACTGTGCTCAACTTTTTGAATTTGGAACCGTGTATTTTTTATATTTATTTGAGCATTTGGCTTTTTGAGCATAAAACTCTTTTCAGATAAAAGCTTGTATCTAAAAGCTTTTAGTTTTTTCGAAAATTATTATTTCTCTAAGTATGTAGGAATTATCTATCTACTTTACATGTAGGTCACAATGGCCGGGCCCTTGGCTGCGTTGGCCCCCTACCTTACCTACCAGTGTGGGGGGGGGGGGGGGGCAAGCAGGCTAGGGCGGCTGATAAACGCCACCTCGACTTCAAGGCCAGTTCGACCCTGTATGTGTGCATAACCTTGGTCAAACGTCTTTAATGAAGTCCCGTATGTATGTATGTATAAATTCTTTATTGCACACAAGGAATAATCACAAAATGGTTTTATCAGACTTAAGTGTACAAAGGCGGTCTTATCGCTAAAAGCGATCTCTTCCAGACAACCCTTGGCAGATGAGATATATTCAAATATATTAATATTCCCGTTTCACACAGGAAGTGCTAACTAATGCAAAATCTTACTTACTTGTGATTCTTTCAGCGCTGTCAGCCTCTCCTCAGGGCTGACCCCTCGCTTCTCCCTCATGAGAAGGTGGATCCGCCCGATGTCTGGACACGTGGACAGCAGCCGCTCCAGCAATACCTGGCCATCAGATGGAGGGTCAAATTTGTGTTGGAAGTCAAAACTTAACTGACCAAGGCTTTCGCCGTCTTGTGAAAAGTTGCTCAGTTTAACTACCGGGTTCCCTTATTACAGTGTGAAAAACATCATTTTATAGTGCGAACAAAATCATGTTAAAGTGCGAAAAATATCAAGTTATAGTGCGAAAAATTTCATGTTATAGTGCGCAAAATATCATGTTATAATGCGAAAAATGTCATGTTATAGTGCGAATAATAACACCATATAGTACGAAAAACATCATGTCATAGTGCGAAAAATTTCATGTTATAGTGCGAAAAATATCATGTTATAGTGCGAAAAATGACATGTTATAGTGCGAAAAATGTCATGATTTTTTATATCTTCTCACCATATTTTTTATCCATAATTGGTAGGTAAACACTTGGCATCATCTTACTTACCTGATGGTAGATAAGTGACGATGATACCGAAGGTGGAGCGGGCTTACCAAGATTCCCCAACGCAATGGGGAACTGGTTTTCTTATATTAAAGTCGGAACACAAAACTCATCAACGCTGTTTACATTGATGTTTGGCGACAAGACCTAGATAAGAAGTGGGCTTTGAAAATGCCCTTTCACCAACCAAACCGAGTTTTACAAAGTCAGACTCCGCCGGGAATCGAACCCGCGACCTCCTGATGTGATAGTAACGGGTTGACCATTTGACCATTTGTTGACCACTACGGAGGTGTTTTTTTTTCACAATTGGTAAGCACTTGCAAGTGCTTACCAATTGTTAAAAAAAAGCCATGGCATCATCTCACCTGATGGTAAGTGCCGATAACGTGAGCGGCTTACCATGATTCTCCAACGGATTGGGGAACTTGCTATCTTATCTTCAAGCTGGAACACATTAATGTTGTTAACATTGATGTTTGGCGGCAAGACCTAGATAAAATTGTGCTAGCAGGCCAGGCGGGCTTATAAAATGCCCTTCCCCTAAACAAACCGAGTCCCTCAAAGTAAGACTCCGCTAGGAATCGAACCCGCGACTTCCTGATGTGATGCTCATGGATTAAACATTACGCCACGGAGGCGGTTAAATAAATATAATGTAAGTAAGTAGATAACAATCTATTTTGATTAGGTTAAACTTATGATGTTGGATCGATTTTGGATGGATATATCTCCGCAATATGCAGATAACACACTATAGGTATCTACAACAACGTTGTTGTTTGTAGCACACTATAAACCCACCCTGGACACTTCATACAACGGGCCAGATATGACATTTCAAAAAGCGAATGACGGAACAAACAAAATGGCGGCGAAATCCTATACGTTCGACAACCTAACTGTAACCAATTTGTATCAATCTGGGTGACGAGGGGGTGAGGTCGCAATCTAGAGTATGATACTCCATAATCTATAATGTATGTTAGTACTAATATAATATATACTTTGCTTTAAACACTAGACTTGCCTTCCCCATGAAACCGGATGCTCCTGTGATGAACACCGCGCGTCCGGCGTAGAACCGCGGTATGTTGGCAATGCCGTCCTGAACTGTCACTGTATCCATTTTCATTTCACGCCGTTTTCATTTACAAAAAGCTGCCACTCGGAGAGAAAATCTAAAAAAAACAACGAATCATAGATCTATTAATTTTGTACAATTATTTTTTACCCAACCTATTAAAAAAACCATTCCCTTGTAATCGACACAGTCCTCGGGCTGTGGCAGAATTACCAGTGTATTGCTCGCAAGAGCAAATCAACACACTGAGTCACGGCCCTTTTGTACTACTGCAACACACATATGTTTTTGTATTATTATTATTTTTTGCTCTTTTTAATTTGTTATGTTTTGTTTTATATTATGTATGATTGTAATAATATGTGTGTGATTGCAGTGACAAATAAACGTGTTATCTATCTATCTACCTTGTATATTTTAATACTCCTTGTCTGCGTCAGTGTTTTCCAATTACCTTCAAGGCTTTTTTTAATCATTAAGAATTTGACTTGATCGTAAGTGCCGATGCAGCCGAGGATGTAACACGCAAGCTCAAATAGTGTATATTCACTCTCTTCTATAAGGTTCCTAAATTATACGAATCGGGGAACACAGGTGCCGCAGGGAATTCTACTCCACGGCCGTTCGCATGATAAACGAAGAAGCAAAACGCTTCGTGCGTATAGGTGGAACATTAACGACAAAGGGGTGGAATTGCACCCCGCCCCCCTACGCCTGACCGTCCGAGGCGATAGTAACTAAGAGGTAACTGGGGATTATTTGAGTATGATGTACTATTTGATTAAAATTCTCAAGTCTAATGCTCAAATTAAGAAAAAAACGCTGATCAGTAAAGAAAAATTGAGATTCACGGTTCCAACGAAAACGATACCCGCGCGGGCGAAGGCGCGGCCAAAAGCTAGTTCTTAACCTCTATACAAAAAACGTTTTAGACATGAGATGGAAAATTACCGACCCATCACATTGATTGGTATCAGTGAACTCATTGGTATGGGTGAACTTCTCGAAAATTTTCGAAAAAGTAATACACGCGCATTTAATGAATTTCTTTCAGAAACATCAAGTTATTAAAAATGTTCAATTTAGGTTCCAAAAAGAAAAATCAACCACTCTTGCAACATTTAATCTGATTAAAGAAATTCTACGAATTAAAAATTCCAATCTACTCACGACTGTGCTTCCTTTCGACGACGATGTATCAAATGATCTGTCACTTTTGAAGCTTGAAAATAACTAACTATAACACTAAAATGGTTAAGTTTATATCTTTCAAATAGAGTACAATGCGTAGATATTACTAAGCGTGATCATAAAAAATGCAACATTCATACAGATCTGAATTTAATACAAATTCTTATGGAGTACCACAGGGTAGTGTGCTTGGCCCGCTTCTGTTTCTTATTTATATTAATGATGTACCTGATGTAACAAAACATAGAACCATTTTGTTTGCAGATGACATTTTAATAATTGTGACATCTAATAATTAATCTAATCTGACATCTAACAATAACCTGACATAAAATAATCACGAACTTGACATTAATAACTTGTTCTTGTAGAAATAATTGAATGGCTTCAAAATAAAAATCTACAAATAAACTTTAACAAATCAACTTATATTCATTACAATAATAATCAAAACATTAATGTAGATTATGAAGGACAAACTCTACAAGGTGCACTATGTGTGAAATTCCTTGGTTTAACAATAAACAACAGACTATATTGGCAAGAGTAAATTCACAAAGTTAGTGCCAAAAATAAGGCCTTAAGATCACTCAATCCGAGCAGGTTGATACGTGTTTTAATAATATCGAACGTATTAATTTTAACTTAGACACTCATCTTAAGTTCAAATCAATGCGGGCATCAACGCCGCTGTTACGTTGAAACCGAACGCTTAATTCTCGATTTTTACATGTTTTTATTACTTTTCATCACTTTTAATTAAGTTTAAAAAGTGTGTTTAATTAAAATGAAAGGTCCTAAAGTGACCGATTTTCGTGTATTGGTTTCATTTAATATGAACTATTTGTTTTCTAGAAATTTTGCAATTAATGCTAAAAGCAGGGTCTACAGTATATTTTTTTAAATCAAAAGTGGTAATATTTTTAAAATTGTATTCAATTAAATCGATAGCTTTACACAGTCTTTCAATAATTTGAATTGAATAGTGTGATCTGACCCATCTTAAGGCCTTAACAGCTTTTCTTTTTATTATTTTATTATTATTATTCCTTTATTTCGGATAACGTTGATCCTTATGTGTTAGTTACAAAGGTCTTACAATCTATGTTAGTAAAGAATATGACGTGTTATAAATAAAACTTATTGAGCATGCCCAGAGGCCACTCGCACGCAATGCCATAGCACAGGACAGTCCCAGCTGTCCGCCACCGCCTGCAGGATGCTGTTGCCGCTGGCCCGCACTCTGCGTATCAGCGACGCTGCTCGCTTGCGCATTATGGCTGGGAAACCATCTACACGTGCTTCCGCAAACATTCTGGAAGCACTGCAGAAGCGGGGCAGCCCCAACAGCACCCTGAAAGCGTTATTGTACTGGACTCGCAGGGCGTTTAGCGATTTCTGAGAGTATTTACTCCAGAGGCTGCTCGAGTAAAACGATTGACAGTAGGCTCGGAAGAGCGTGATCTTGACATCGTGTGTACATCGAGCAAACCTCCGGGCAATCATGTTGCTTCTCACCGCCAACGCCCTACGCTCCCTCTCTATATCCTCGTCATCCTTGAGGTCCTCCGTCATCACATGGCCCAGGTATTTAAACTTTGTAACCCTTTCTATCAAAGTCCCGTTGAGGGTTAGACATGGAATCACACTGGGGCATTTGTTACCTGCCTTAAAAAGCATAAATTTGCTCTTTTTTGCGTTATATATTAGCCCATGTGACTCCGCGTAGGCCTCGCAAATAGCCAGGAGTTTCCTGAGTGCGCCCACCGTCGGTCCCAGCAGCACCATGTCATCAGCATAACTAATGTTGTTTGCTGATACATCACCTATATGGCATCCGACACACATGCTGCTGAGACTGCCGATGAGCTCGTTTACATATATATTGAAGAGACGTGGGGAGCTTAGTCCCCCTTGTCTCACTCCGCATTCCATGATGTACTCTTCTGACGCCCCGTCTGACCACCTTACAAGGTTAACCTGGTTAGTGTACCAATGTTGGAAGACAGACAACAGCTCCGTAGGCAAGTTTGTTTTTTCAAGCTTCCTCCACAGTACATCGTAGGACACCAGGTCGAACGCCTTCGACAAATCCAGGAAACAGGCGTATATCGGAGTGCTTCTGTCGGTATAGTACCTGACGGTGTGCTTCACGCCCAGAATTGCACTCTCAGTTGATAGTCCGGCACGAAAACCGAACTGCGAGTCGTATATATTTACGTGTTTACTAAGCTGAGCGTCAAGCAACCCATCAAGCACCTTAGCGACTATAGTGGCTAAAGATATCGGTCTGTAGTTGCTTTTGTCCGATATATCACCCGTTCTATTCTTGACTATCGGCACCACGACAGTTTTCATCAGATCCAGCGGAAGGTACGAGTAGACAATGCAGAGTGAGAAGAACAAAGAAAGAACTCTAGGTAAATGGACGCCAGCGTACTTTAGATGCTCCACGCTGAGCCCGTCGTGACCTGGGGATTTTCCTCGTTGCATATTTTTTATAACAGCCGCTACGTCCTTCGCAGAGAACCGAACTAGTTCCCGGTCACCACGGGTCTCAGCATTGTCCATCCTTTGCCGCGAAGGCCCGAGAGGAGAGCTCACCTTAAAGTGGTCTCGGAACATATTGGCAATCTGCACAGGATTGCTGATACCGTTTATACTCACAGGCAGACCAGGCTTAAGGTTCAGTTTGTTCGTTGCTTTCCAAAACTTATTGAACTTGTTTTCGACGTGATAAGTTGCAATTATGTCCATTTTAAGCTGTTCTTCGTGATCTTGACACCACTTTTGCACTCTTTAAACTAACAAGAGATGCGTCGAGAACTAGGCAATTACAGCTTGTTATTCAGATCTGTATGAATTTTACCGACAGGTACCAGAACCAGGCCGTTGTTCGGTCGTTTCATGTATTATATGTATTTACGAAAACTGATGGCACCTGATACTGCCTACCCGCAATTTTTGAAATGAAAACGAAACCCGCTAACAAAGAGAATATAACAAAATAACATTTTCCACGTTAAAGCCAACAGCGAAGGCAGACCTACTACGTCGCGGGATATTCGCGGGACAGTGCAAAATGACCTCCCAGGCGAGCCACGAGACACACAAAACACTTCTGCTGTCTCACGGTAGGTATAATGAATACTCCTTCAAGCGAGTACTTGAATGGTTTAGTAAAATTATACATTGTGGAACGTACTCATATTGTATGACCGGTTTAAGGGGGGAGGAGGTATCCGATGGTCACAGGGGAGGGTTTAGGTCACTGACACGTAGTTTTAAAATAAGCATGCGATTCATCCGCGAAACTAGAGTAATTACAATCGGGGCAACTATACCCCTGGGGTAACTATTCCGGTTTTACCCTATAGTAAAATTTTAGATTGGGGAACGTACTCGTATTGTGTGACCGGTTTAAGGGGGGAGGAGGTATGCGATGGTCACAGGGGAGGGTTTAGGTCACTGATACGTAGTTTTAAAATAAGCATGCGATTCATCCGCGAAACTAGAGTAATTACAATAGGGGCAACATCCCCCTGGGGCAAGAGTCCTGGTTTTACCATATAGTTAATATTTAGATTAGGGAACGTACTCGTATTATGTAACCGGTTTAAGGGGGGAGGAGGTATCCAATGGTCACAAATTACGAGGAGCTGAAAATTTGAATAAAAAGTAAGAAACAGCGCGTCTCTTTAAAGAGTTGATTGCAATAGTAACTGCCGTATGGCGCTCCATGGGTGTTGTAAGAGATGAATAAAGCGTTAATGGTTAGTCCATTCGCTTCACACCATGAGGTCGCGGGTTCGATTTCCGGTGGGGTCAACTTTTTAAGACTCGGTTTGGTTGGTGGTAGGGTATTTTCTAAACCCGCCTGGCTAGCTACCACCATCTTATCTAAATCTTGCGCCAAACATCAGTGTTAACAACATTGATGTGTTCCGGCATGAAGATAAGATAGCCAGTTCTCCATTGCATTGGGGAATCTTGGTAAGCCCACTTCCATGTTTGGCATCATCATCACTTATTATCAGGTGAGATGATGCCAAGGGCTTACCAATTGTGAATAAAAAAAAACTAAACCGAAGGATTGTTACAGCATAGCGTCCTTTCCGCGTGCTGTGTCAGCACATCGCACACTGCGGCGATCGCCAACACGCCTCCCGCCTGCCAAGCGTGGCGATCACGGCAACACCCCCCTACTCGGGCCTATGTCCAGCAGTGGACGTCTTTTAGCCGATGTCATGAGTAACTATTGTATTAAAAGTCAAATTTTAAACCTTACATTATACTTGTGCGTAATTTTGCGTGTTTTTTTACTATCTAAAGAAACAAACTCTGTCCTCATTACAGCCTTCTACTCGGTGGGCCGACGACCTGGTGAAGGTCGCGGGAAGTTTCTGGTTGTGGGAATCCTTGGGGGAGGCATTTGTTACGCAATTGAAGTGTTTCAGCTGATATGATGACGATGATTTCACGAGGATCCTTAGAGAATGTGTTATAAACTATGTATCACATTGTAACAAAGTTGGATCTTTTTACGAAACTCACCTAATATCGTATTTCAGTAAACGCTTTGCCTGCCTCAGATAAACTAAAGTTTAAATTGAGTTACCTAGGTATCTAATTAATCAGCATATCACAGACGCATTCAGGCTATCTATAGATTATGCATTGCATTATTATTATCCATTGCATTATCCGTTGCATTATCAATTTTAGGTACTAAAATATCTAGATTTGGTTGATAAAAACAAATAAATTAAATTAGGTATTACAATGAAATGATTTCCTTGTATCGGAACAAAACCTAAGGCCCGTTCGCCCTAATTCGGGATAGGCTTGAGCCCCTCGGTGGAGACATAAATATGAGCTGGATGATGATGATGAACAATAGGAGGCATTTGTCACGCAATGGAAGTCTTTCAGCTGATATGATGATGATGATTTCACGAGGGTACCACCACGCTCCAATCGTATTGCAATAGAGGAGGGATGCGGGGCATGTGATAAAAAAAGGAAAAAGTATAAATATGAGTAAAAATAATGACATTAAGACCTTTCATATTGATTGAACACATTTTTTATAACGTATTTTAAAGTTTTTAAAAGTACCTAATCAAAACATTTAAAAATTGAGAATTGGGCGTTAGGTTTCAATGTAACAGCCACGCTGAAGCCCGCATTGATTTGAACTTATAAAACTGTATTTGAGATGGGAAAAAACCATTGAACTCGCAACACTGTAACCTGTAATGTAACCGACACCACCAGGAACACTCGGAAAATCAAAACTTATAAACTGTAAAAAGTTTTCACCTCTCACGGCACTCCTGGAGTGGTCAGGTTTTTTTTTTATTAACGGGTATAGTTGAATAATCTTAAAAAAAACTATTGTACGTTTGCAAATAACACTTTTACGATAAATGATTTGTTTACAAAAGATTTTATAACGTTTCTGTTAAAATTACAACCTAAAGTTACAGGCTAAATCGTTATTTCTGGAAATCTTAAAATAATTATAAATATTTTTTTAAAGATGAGAAAAATAATTTACAAGACAAATTATAATGGCTTTCTTTGTGTAATGGCCGACCGACCTAAGATGTGTATTTGGACTTGTAAAAAGTTCATCGTTTCTTCATGCAAAATTGTCTAAAACAACTGCAGAAGGTATTACTTTTATTTCAATGTGGTTTATATTTTGATAAGGCTTCGAAATCCTACTTTTTGCGTGGTTCGATATATTTTTAGTTCCAGGGTCCCCAGGAGGCTCGAAATTCCATACGTACGTACTTCTGCTTTAATATAAAAACAACATGCTGGATTGTATCCAAGCTTTCATCTTAAGCCCGCTTTCATCTTCGGCATCATCTCACCTGGTAGTAAGTGACGATGATGCCGAAGATGAAAGCGGGCTTACCAAGTCTTCCCAACGCAATGGGGATCTGGCAATTCTGTAAACACTGTTGTTTGGCGGCAAAACTTAGATAAGATGGTAGTAGCTAGCCAGACGGGCTATGACAAAACGAATCTTACAAAGTCGCCCCCGGGAATCGAACCCAGGACCTCCTGGTGTGAAGCGAATTACGCCACGGAGGCGGAATCTGTAAAAAAATAAGTTTCTAAGTCAACGCAATAAAAAATATGGTCATTTATGCTGCATATTTCGAAACTGTAATCCTAAGACCTAGAATCAACGAATTTGGCGAGAAGCAAGGTCTGACAAAAAAAAACGCTAAACACGTTAAAAAAACCGACTTCCATCGCAACAACATTTTATTAATTTTGGTTTTTGTTAATTTTTTAATAAAGTACTACATCGATTTTGATAGCTTTCAAATAAAAAATAATCATAAAAATCGGTTAACCCAGTAAAAAATTCTGACGTAACACACATAAAAAAAAAACATACAGACGACTTGAGAACCTCCTCCTTTTTGGAAGTCGCTTGAAAAGCAAGGTCTTACAAGACACGTAAATCGAGGTATGGGAAAATATTTATTTAAACCACAAGTGAAGTTTGTTTTTCATTCCGACTTGGTTTTTACCCAACTGCGCCAGAAGAATGGTTATGTTTTTCGAGAGTGTGTATGTTGTTTATTTATTTCTTTGGTTCGCCCTGTAACCTAAACGGCTTGATAAATTTTGGGAGTTCGAGGTGTCGTTAGATTCGTATTAACCCCGTGAGTGACACAGGATACATTTTTAACCGACTGTCCACAAAATAGAAGTTAAGTTTTTATATCGGGTTTTTAATTTTTAATATACAACACAAATATATTGTGTTGTGTATTTAGACGCACTTGAATACTTTTTAGGGTTCCGTACCCAAATGGTAAAAACGGGACCCTAATTACTAAGACTACGCTCTCCGTCCGTCTGTCTATCTGTCCGTCTGTCACCAGGCTGTATTTCATGAACCGTGATAGCTAAACAGTTGACATTTTCACAGATGATGTATTTCTGTTGCCGCTATAACAACAAAATTAAATACTAAAAAATAGAAAAAAAAGGGGGGACTCCATACAAAATACGTGTTTTTTCAAACGTGAAGAAACTAGTGCCATCTAGTATGATGCTACGGAACCCTGTACTAGCGCCATCTAGTATGATGGCACGGAACCCTTTGCACTAGCGCCATCTAGTATGATGGCACGGAACCCTTGTTACTAGCGCCATCTAGTATGATGGCACGGAAACCTTTGTACTAGCGTCATTTAGTACGATGCTACGGAACCCTTTGTACTAGCGCCATCTAGTATGATGGCACGGAACCCTTTGTACTAGCGCCATTTAGTATGATGCTACGGAACCCTTTGTACTGGCGCCATCTAGTATGATGGCACGGAAACCTTTGTACTAGCGTCATTTAGTACGATGCTACGGAACCCTTTGTACTAGCGCCATCTAGTATGATGGCACGGAACCCTTTGTACTAGCGCCATTTAGTATGATGCTACGGAACCCTTTGTACTGGCGCCATCTAGTATGATGGCACGGAACCCTTTGTACTAGCGCCATCTAGTATGATGGCACGGAACCCTTTGTACTGGCGCCATCTAGTATGATGGCACGGAACCCTTTGTACTAGCGCCATCTAGTATGATGGTACGGAACCCTTTGTACTAGCGCCATCTAGTATGATGGTACGGAACCCTTTGTACTAGCGCCATCTAGTATGATGGCACGGAACCCTATGTGTGCGGTTCTGACTCGCGCTTGGCCGGTTTTTGTTTGTTTGTTGATAAACCTTCCCACCTGCTAATTGCGTTAACACAGTCTATAAACTTCCTGCATTATGTTCGAGTACATTCTAACAGAGACAATATTGTCTGTGGTGTTAATTACGACTTGGCTAGTGCTGAGTGTAGTACGATTGGTGTGGAATTCCTTGCCTACATCAGTGTTTCCCGATTCCTACAATTTGGGGGGACCTTCATGGCGAGAGTGAATAGGCAATTTTTTATTACCCGACTGCGCCAAAAGGTGGGGTATATTTTAAGAGTGTATGTATGTATGCATATACGTATTCATGTATTGTATGTATATATGTATGAATTTAACACGAAACTGGGCAAATGAAGTGATGGTGAGCTGAGAGTGGGGCAATTTGGATATGGAGAGAGAAAAGCAAGTGGCCAGATGCTGGCCGACTTTATGGAGATGGAGGGCCTCTTCATGATGAACTCCTTCTTCAAAAAGTCTAAACAGCGAAAGTGGACATAGTTGCATCCCAATGGCGTAACGAAGAACGATATTAATTTCATCTTGTCGACGTGAAGGCAAATATTCAATGATGTCTCCGTGATCAATTCAGTCAAAACAGGAAGCGATCACCGGATGGTCAGAGGCACATTGAATCTAAAGACCAAGCTAGAAAGATGTCGACTGATGAAGTCTACGCTCCGACCAGCGCCCATCCAGCTCTAAAACCCCGAGAGCTTTCATCTCGAGTTGCACAATCGCTTCGAATGCCAAGGAGACTGCGAAAATGTGGACGAGTATAACGACAGGTTCGTAGAAATTGTCCAAACGGTCGGGTCTAAGATTTTTAAAACTCGCCGTTCAAACAGAACCAAAAAAATCTCGGTCTTCACCAGTAATCTCATGCAAGAAAGACGCAGATTGGTTTTGCAGTCCTCTGAAGACGCTACTAAGTATCGGCAACTAAACAAGCAGATCTCTAAGTCTCTGACTCGCAATTTGCGCCAGTACAATACAAATTGTATTAAAGAGGCGATTGAGAACAACAAAGGCTCAAAAGTGTTCGCGAGAGATCTGTCTATTGGACAAAGCCAACTGACCAAGCTGAAGACTGAGGATGCCAGGATCATAAATCGTCTAAGACTGAGTTGCTGGAAGAAGTTGAGAAGTTCTACGGACAATTGCACACGACCACACGTCTGCCTGTCAGCGATCTGGCTAAAGACCCAAGAGCTAGACTTACCGGACACTATACCGAAGATATCCCGGACGTCAGCCTGTACGAGATTAGAATGGCTCTTAAACAGCTTAAAAACAATAAGGCACCTTGTGATGAAGGAAATTACGGCAGAACTTCTGAAACCAGGCTGAACACCGGTACTTAAAGTTCTTCAGAAGTTATTTAGTTCCGTTATACTTGAGGGACAAACGCCTAAGGCATGGCACAGATGTGTGGTAGTGCTTTTCTTCAAAAAGGGCGACAATACCCTGCTGAAGAACTACAGACCCATCTCACTTCTGAGCTACGTCTACAAACTGTTTTCGAGCGTCATTACGAATCGTCTCGCACGCAGGTTTGACGACTTCCAGCTTCCCGAACAAGCCGGTTTCCGAAAAGGATTTAGTACCATAGACCACATACATACGCTGCGGCAGATTATACAGAAGACCGAAGAGTACAATCAGCCACTATGCTTGGCATAGACCATAGACCACATACATACGCTGAGGCAGATTATACAGAAGACAGAAGAATACAATCAGCCACTATGCTTGGCGTTCGTGGACTATGAGAAAGCCTTCGATTCGTTCGAAACTTGGGCTGTGTTACAGTCTCTCCAGAGGTGCCAAATTGACTATCGATATATCGAAGTGCTGAAGTGTTTGTATGAAAACGCCACCATGTCGGTTCGCCTCCAGGATCAAAACTCGGAACCTATCCAGCTGCAGAGAGGGGTGAGACAGGGAGATGTTATATCTCCGAAACTGTTCAACGCCGCCCTGGAAGATTTTTTTAAGCTTTTGGACTGGGATGGAATGGGCATCAATATCAACGGCGAGTACATCACCTACCTTCGATTCGCTGACGATATCGTAGTCATGGCTGAGACTATGGACTACTTTGGCACAATGCTCGATGGCCTCAGTAGAGCCTCTCAACAAGTGGGTCTTAGAATGAACATGGACAAGACGAAAATTATGTCAAACGTCCGTGTCATACCTACTCCTCTGAAAGTTGGAGGCTCTACACTCGAAGTTGTTACCAAATATGTATACCTGGGACAAACAGTCCAGTTAGGTAGGTCCAACTTCGAGAAAGAGATCAATCGTCAAATCCAACTCGGCTGGGCAGCGTTCGGGAAGCTTCGCAATATCTTTACGTCCCCGATACCGCAGTGTCTTAACACCAAGGTCTACGACCAATGTGTGTTGCCAGTGATGATATATGGAACTGAGACATGGTCGCTTACTATGGGCCTCATAAGAAGGCTCAAGGTCACCCAAAGGGCAATGGAGCGTGCTATGCTCGGAGTTTCTCTGCGTGATCGAATCAGAAACGAGGAGATCCGTAGGAGAACCAAAGTAACCGACATAGCTCTCAGAATTGCTAAACTTAAGTGGCAGTGGGCGGGGCACATTGCTCGTAGAACAGATGGCCGTTGGGGCAGTAAAGTTCTCGAGTGGCGACCACGCACCGGAAAACGTAGTGTAGGCAGGCCTCCTACTCGGTGGACCGATGACTTGGTGAAGGTCGCGGGAAGCCGCTGGATGCAGGCAGCGCAGAACCGGTCGTCGTAGAAATCCTTGGGGGAGGCCTTTGTCCAGCAGTGGACGTCCTTCGGCTCATATGATGATGATGATGATGTATGAATTCAATCAAAATCAATCAAAACAATTTATTTCAAATAGGTGTTTACACACACTTTTAAATAGACAAAACAAAAAAAATAATGTATATTACGAATAATGTCATGAATCAGATTACAGTCTCAGGTAATGGTATTTGTTATAGAATCAACATTATATCTTTGTCATTTACATACTCTATTATTTTATAATATCCTCTAGAGCACAAAACTTTTTTGACATGAGTCTTGAATTTAATCTCTGACAAATTAGCTACATTTTCTGGAATTTTATTGTAGAATCTTATACTTTGCCCCACAAATGACTTTTTAACCTAACTCAGTCTCGAAAAGGCTATATCTATTTTATTTACATTTCTCAAATTCAAATTATGCCTGTCACTGTTTTTAGGAAATAAATGCAAATTCTTACGAACGTACATGATGTTTTCATATATAAATTGACTAGCAACAGTTAAAATATTGATTTCTTTGAACTTATTCTGTAACGAGTCACGTGATCGCATCTGATAGATTGCGCGGATAGCTCTTTTCTGCAGGATGAAAATAGTTTCTATATCAGCCGCATGCCCCCACAGTAATATGACTTATGACATTATACTATAGAAGTAACTAAAATACACTAGGCTCGCAGTATCTACATCCGTTAACTGTCTTATTTTCTTAACGGCATAAGCAGCTGAACTAAGCCTTCCCGCTAAAGTTTCAATGTGTGGTCCCCATTGAACTGAAACATCCAAAGTTATACCAAGGAACACCGTGGTATTTACAAATTCTAATTTATTACTGTGTATTAATATTACACTATTATTGACCTTTTTTACATTTGGCAAACAAAATTTTATACATTTTGTTTTCTTAGCATTTAATAATAAGTTGTTCACAGTGAAACAGTTCAGTATCTTTGAAAGAGTGTTGTTTACTTCGTCAATTTCGTATTCTTTCCTATTCACTTTAAAAATAAGAGAAGTATCATCCGCAAACAACACAATATTTGGCACCATAAAAGGCAAATCATTTACGTAAACAAGGAAAATAAAAGGCCCTAATATGGAACCCATTTTCACTTTAGATCCAGATGAGTTCGTGCCATTCACTTGTCCTTTTTGTGTTCTGTTGTCTAAATACGAATTTAAAAGACTGAGAGCCCCTTCCTCTACATCATAATGCTTTAATTTCATAAGTAATGTTTGGTGTTCAACACAATCAAAAGCCTTAGATAAATCACAAAACACTCCAATTGCATTCTGCGATTCCTCGAAGGCATCATATCCTGCTACTCTTGCATCGGTTGTTGATCGTCCTTTAGTGAAACCGAATTGTTGGTTATGCAGTAGTTTGTTTTCTGTAAAATATTGTAGCATTTGGTTATGCATAATCTTTTCAAACACTTTACTAAGAACTGGCAGAACAGAAACTGGTCTGTAGTCGCCTGGATCAGTTTTTGAACCAGATTTATATAAAGGTATCACTTTACTAAGCTTCATGAGATCTGGAAAGACGCCACTATCAATGCTAATATTAAAAAGACAAGCTAAATATGGCGCTAAAGTATCAATTACATTACTGATCAAGCTTACCGATAATCCCCAGAAGTCTTCGGTTCTTTTCACTAAGAGATTTAAAAGTTTTTACAATAGATTGTGGTTCAATTACTCTGAAGAAGAATTTTTGATCACAATTACTAACATTATTCTTTAGCAGCCTTTGAGCATACATAGGTGATGAGTTTAGGGCTTCAGTAGTCTTAAGTGGAATATTTGTGAAAAAAGATTCGAATTCTTTGGCTAAATCGGCATTCGAACTAATTTTACCTTGATCTGTTTGCAAAACATATTCTTTGTCGCGAGGTTTGACTTTACCTGTTTGTTTGCTAATGATATTCCAAACAGTTTTTATTTTATTATCTGTCAATTTTATTTTTCTAGCCAGATAATTAGATTTAAAAAGGAAAAAGAAGAAAATCCAGAAAAAACTCGCTTGGAGAATTACCTCGCTCTTCGGTTGCGGCTCTCATTGTACCAGCAGCTGTTTCATTTGACACCGCCCCTATGCATCGGTTCGCCGTTCCACTGCATCTCACCCAGCGGACCTGCGAGAACCTCTCAACTAGCAAATCATCAACCACCTCGGAACTTGAGGACCACCTCGCAACTTGAGGACCTCCATCTACCTCTCAACTAGTGGATGATCTCCAGATCTGCTCATCGAAGATCTACAGAAGCGGCAGCCACATTTTTTGGTCCTTCGAGTGCCGGATCGTCATTGGAACAGCAGCATGGTGGTGACACGGAGCCACACCAAGGAAACACCATCAAGTGCAGCACTGGACCTGGATGAAAGAGCAGTTGGACACGTCGAAGTCCCCCAGCCGACTACGATGGCTACGGTTACTACGACAATTGCTACGAGTACTACGACAATTGCTACGAATACTACGCTGACTGCTACGGGCTACGGGTCGGGTGCTACGGGTACTACGCCGACTGCAACAAGCTACGGGTCTGGTGCTACGGGTACTACGCCGACTGCTACTGGCTATGGGTTGGGTGCTATGGGCACTACGCCAATTGCTACGGGTACTACGACAATTGCTACGAGTACTAGGCCGACTGCTACGGTTACTACGCAGACTGCTACGGGACTGCTACTGCTACTGGTACTACGACAATTGCTTCGGGTACTACGCTTACTACAAAGGATGCAACGGATGCTACGTCGACTACGGCAGATAATTCGGGCACAACAGACGACGGCCGACGGTGAAGGAGATAATCAAGAGGTGCATATCGTTCCAGCTCCGGAAGAAGAAGCCAACCTCTCCATCAACAGGAGACCTCCCAGCAGCCCGTCTAGCACACCACGCACGGCCCTTCACCTACACGGGTCTTAATTACTTCGGGCCAATCGAAGTCACTGTGGGACGTCACAGAGAGAAACGCTATGGAGCACTCTTCACCTGCATGACTTGCCGTGCAATTCACATCGAAGTGGTCTACTCACTGAGCGCGGACTCCGCAATAGCAGCACTCCGCCGGTTCATGGCCCGACGAGGATGTCCCACAGAGCTCTGGAGTGATAACGCCACCTGCTTCAAGGCCGCTGAAAGGGAGCTAAGCGAGGCAGCAATAGAAGCTCTGCAAGAAGAAGCTGCAAATAGTCAAATTACTTGGCGCTACATACCTCCTGGAGTACCATTTATGGGAGGAGCATGGGAACGCATGATCCAGGCGGTAAAAGAAGCTCTCCGAGTGACCAGGCAGGACAAGTATCCGAGCGACGAAATTCTCTTGACTCTCCTGACCGAGGCTGAGAATACAGTCAACTCACGCCCTCTGACACACGTCGGCTCCGATCCAGAGGATCCAGAAAGAATCGCGCCTAACCTTATCCTCATTGGACCAAATAACAGACTTCCCACTTTCACACGCTACGAGGACAAAGACATCACGCCGAAACAACAATGGAAACGCGCCCAGATGCTCGCGGACATCTTCTGGCGGCGATGGGTGCGCGAGTACATTCCTTTACTTCAGTCTATTTAAGTTTAAAATGTAAATTTATTAAGTCTCTCTAATGATAAATAAAGACAACTATACCTTTAGAGTAGGATAGCATGAAGAAAACTGTAGGTTAATTATTTGTTATGTAAATATGATAATAACTTTAAGGGCTAATAAGCTAGGGTGTTTTAATTTTCCCAGAACAAAATAGGCTTAGTTAGGGTTCTTTTAATGCTAAAACAAATAAGTAAGCCCAGATAGTTTAGGAGTTATTAATATTTCAATTTTGAAGTTTAAAGCTAGTTTTTTCGTAGTAGTTTTACTGAAATCTCTAAATAAAGTTGTTTATTTTGTAGATATTATAAAAGATTTAGGCACAAAAAATAGGTACAAACCTAGGGATCTAGGTATTTAGCTCACAAAAGTCGCAGACCAATTGAAAGGCTCTCCGCTTAGGGCGGCATATTTATAAACCTGAGGCGGGGGGTGAGGTAATATAAATATGAAAAATAAGGAAATTGCGATTCAGTCAAAGACTAGACGTGATAGGGATAAGACCTAGATCTAGGAACACTAGAAATAAGACCTAGAATAAGGATTTGAATGAAAATTGTAAATAAAACTAGGTTTAAGATATAATTTCAATAAAAACGCACTCCAGGAGTGAGGGGTTTACCAAGCGAGTTTGCTTATAAAGGGCGAAAATAGGGATCGCTGGCCAGCAAAAATTTGTATAAATACAGGGCCGGTTGCCGGTTCCCGACACAGTTAGCACCCGACCGCCCTAGCAGTAAAAAAGGAAAATGAAGAAAATCCAGAAAAAAACTCGCTTGGAGAACTACTTTGCTCTTCGGTTGCGGCTCTCATTGTACCAGCAGCTGTTTCATTTGACACCACCCCTATGCATCGGTTCGCCGTTCCACTGCATCTCACCTAGCGGACCTGCGAGAACCTCTCAACTAGCAAATCATCAACCACCTCGGAGCTTGAGGACCACCTCGCAACTAGAGGACCTCCATCTACCTCTCAACTAGTGGATGATCTCCAGATCTGCTCATCGAAGATCTTCACGACTTACGATTATGAAGGAGCAACATGACCTAAAACAGGTTTCTAGGAAAGTTTTATCACTTGTAGTTATATGCCATCATTAGACTATTGTGAGTAATGATAATACCAAGAAGTATGAACAAACAAGTTTTTGTAACGCCCAAGATATTCAGGAGTCAAAGAAATAGACAAATAATACGCATAAATAGGTAAAATCGTATACCATAAGTCTTTAATCATCATAAATTATAATGCCAAACTTGTTTTTCAAGACTGAACCATGCATAATCAATGAACCAGAATGAATTCGTACAGTTGTGAACAGTTTGAAATGTCGCAACAATCAACATTTATAATTATTTGTATTTGAAATCAGCGGAACGTTGCAGGGACGGCTTGATGAGGTCAAATAATCCTGACCTCTTTGGTTGTTTATGTACAGGGACAGATAACCTTCGATAAGAAAGTGACAAAACAAATCTAGAAGCGATAAGTCTTCTTGTTTGGCCACAGATCTTCAAAGTCTGTCTCAATTATCAAAGATCTGGATGCTGAACTTTCCCAGGGGGACCAGCAAGGACCTTCTACATCCTTTGGAGTGACTAAGAGACCGAATATAGTTACAATGCTTGAGACCATACGACCGATAGTTTCTAAGATAGATCAATATACTCAGATATTCCAAGTTTTCGGAAAACTTCGCCCAGTTTTTAGAGAAGACCATTGACCATCACCTTAATTGTCTTATAACAAAAATTAAAATGCCTGCTGTAACAACCAATGAATTGATGCTAGAAAACGTTAAAACTATACACCAACTCATGAGTGTGTTTTTAATGAGAGTCCTTACAATGACTGGCAAAATAAAGTAAACCAAAGTGTAAAGAAAATGTGTTCTACTTAGTGAATTTATAAAACTAGTTCTTTAGCATCGCTATGCGTCTGTACAAAAAATATATTCTATGCGTCACGTGTACTGTTATTTTTGTGACCTTATTTCAGAGCAAACTGTATATTAACAGATAACATATTGTTCGCTTGCTACCTTATCGACTGAAGGACTATGTTTATTCTATAGTCAATAGCGCTAGCTACCGAGACCGAAATAT
The DNA here is from genome assembly GCA_947284805.1 of Coleophora flavipennella. Lineage (NCBI taxonomy): Eukaryota > Metazoa > Arthropoda > Insecta > Lepidoptera > Coleophoridae > Coleophora > Coleophora flavipennella. The sequence goes on from OX369253.1 coordinate 2,548,287, forward strand.
ACCAAAGTCTCCCCAGCGTAACATTTCTCCACGCCATAGTTGTCGATTATTTATAGTCCAGAAATTTCGCGTTATAACCAGAGTGTTTTATTACATTGGTGTGGGCCTTTATTGATCGTAAAGAGAATAGACCAACGTAATATGACTTCCTCTCTCTCTCTCATAACAACGCGTTGGGTGCCCTTGGTATAAAAACTCACATACAAAGTTTCTGATAGTAAACCGCGGCCGGCGGGCGTACGATGCAAACGTGCTCAAGGGGAATTGAACGTTTTTTTCACATTTATGAGCTTATTGTGAGTCAGGATAGAAACAATACTACAACGCCGCAGTGCAGGTGAGCGTACAATGTTGAATCTTTACATTATTTAACTGAGAATCTGTATGAGGCCCGTAAGGTGATTTCAAGGCTACTTCAAGCGCTGCGTCACTGATTTCACGCACAATTATCAGTTTGGTCTATTTAATTTTCCAGCTGGATGCCAAAGAGTATCAATATGCAGTAGTCCGTTTTTTTGAACAACCTTGTGAGGATATAAATAAAGTGTGACACATGTGCTTCAAAAATCGAAAGGATACGAGGGCAGTTTGACAACTCAATGACTTTAAGGTTAAATAAAAACTTTTATAATATTTTTTTTCTCATATTTGGAAACTTACAACGAAGCGCGCATGCCGTTCTTTTTTCAAATTTGGCGCGAAAACAAGCTTTTTAGAAACAAAAAAGTTAGGCGACTTCTAAGTATTCTTTGAAAATGGAGAAAAGCGAGTTTCGAGTGCTAATTAAACACTATTTTTTACGTGGTAAAACTATTAAGCAGACCAAAGACAAATTGAAAAAGTATTATGGTGATTCTGCGCCTTCTCATGGGATGCTGAATTTCGTTGTGAACGTACTACTACTAATGACGCGGAGCGCCCAGGAAGGCCGATTGAGGTCACTACGGAGGGCATGGTTAATAAAATACATGATATTGTTTTGGCAGACCGTCGAGTGAAGATACGCGAAATAAGTGATGCTGTGCACATCTCGACTGAACGAGTTTTTTATATTTTGCATAATATTCTGGGCATGAAAAAGCTTTCTGCAAGATGGGTGCCGCGTTTACTAACAGTCGACCAGAAACGAAATCGTGTAACAGCTTCTGAGGAATGCATAGCCATGTTTAATCGCAATCCGAGTGAGTTTATGCGTCGGTACATAACAGTTGACGAAACGTGGGTCCATCATTATTCATTATACACCAGAGACTAAGCAACAGTCGAAGCAACGGACTTCTACCGGGGAACGTGCCCCAAAGAAGGCAAAAACTGTTTGCTCGGCTGGTAAAGTGATGGCCACAGTCTTTTGGGACAGCCAAGGGGTTATTTACATCGATTTTTTGGATAAAGGCAGACAATAACCGGAGCTTACTATGCTGCATTGTTAGACAGATTCAATGAAAAGTTGATCAAGAAACGACCGCATCTAGCAAAGAAAAAAAATATATTTCATCAGGATAATGCACCGGCCCACTCGTCTGCAATCGCGACATCAAAAATTGACGAATTAGGATACGAATTATTGCCACACCCTCCGTATTCGCCAGATTTAGCCCCCTGTGACTTTTTTCTCTTCCCAAACATGAAGAAATGGCTTGGCGGGCAAAGATTTTCGTCAAACGAAGAGATGGTAGCCGAAACTGAGGCCTATTTTTCAGGGTTTGACAAAAAATATTTTTTTGATGGGTGTAAGAGGTTGGAACATCGCTGGACTAAGTGCGTAGAGTTGAAAGAAGATTATGTAGAAAAATAAAAATATATATAAGTAAAAAGAGTGTTTCTTCTTTCCAAAGTCATGGACTTATCAAACCGCCCTCGTATATTTATATTTTCTATCCTTCAATATTTTCATCACCCAAACTATAAAATAAAATACCTTGTGAATACTGATTCTCTCTTTAAAACCCATCTCGGGTAAGATCATCACACCAGCTCATATATACGTCCCCACCGGGGGGCTCGAGCCTACCCTGAATAAGGGCGATCGGGTCTTAGTCGACCACGCGGGCCCAGTGCGGGTTGGTCAACTTCACACACAACCTTCGAGTTTCTTCGCAGGCGTGTGCAGGTTTCCTCACGATGTTTTCCTTCACCGTAAGAGCGTCGGATAAACGTACATATGAGATCGAAATTCGAAAACACATTGGTTGGTATGTGACAGGACTCGAACCACGGTAAGATTCATTTATGTTTTTCTGCGATTTGTAATATTAGTTTAACGTGTGAAGTCCTTAAATAATTGTTATGGTAGAACGCCGATTATCCGAAATAATTGGAACCGGGGTGGATTCGGATAATCGAAAATTCGGATAATCGGACATAGACTGGTAACAAAGAAAAACGATCTGTCATACATAAAAGAAACTTAATTATATTAAGTTTAACAAACACAGTTCTACAATAACGCTCACTTGAACATCTCGATCAGAGTAAGTTTGCGACGTGAGTTCCAACTTGTTACAATAAAACAAAACAAAAAAATTGGTTGTCTTTAAAGTCGGTTTACAGACGATAGTTTAACGTGACAACGTCATAAAGTAACGGGACAATGAGCGTAACAGGACAATCAGTCGTCCTTTTTCGTGCGTGCAGCCGGCGTCCATCGATTTATTAGACGTTGGCACGTCAAAAATTTGTGTCTGTAAAGTCGGTTTACGGACGATAGTTTAACGTGATAACGTCATAACACAACATTGATGAAATGATCGCATACTTTTATGACGAGTCAATGAGCGTAACGGGACAATGAGTCATCCTTTTTCGTGCGTGCAGCCGGCGTCCATCGATTTATTCGACGTAAACACGTCAAAATTACTTAGTTTTAATTTTTTATAGTACGCTTAACGATGTGGTCCAGATCGAGAGTGTTTCGACGAGGGTAGCGTAACTTATTCTCCGAATTACCAAACGGTATTCTCTGAAAGTTATTCAGGTATATGCACCGACCGCACAACACTCTGACGACGAAGTTGAGCTTCTATATGAGGATATCTCTAGAGCTCTACATAATAGCTCCCGGACCCAATACACCATTGTTATGGGGGACTTTAACGCGATACTGGGCAAACGAAGTGATGGTGAGCTGAGAGTGGGGCAATTTGGATATGGAGACAGAAATGCACGTGGCCAGCTGCTGGCCGACTTTATGGAGAAGGAGGGCCTCTTTAAGATGAACTCCTTCTTCAAAAAGCCTACACAGCGAAAGTGGACATGCTTGCATCCCAATGGCGTAACGAAGAACGAGATCGACTTCATCTTGTCGACGAGAAGGCAAATATTCAATGATGTCTCTGTGATCAACTCAGTCAAAACAGGAAGCGATCACCGAATCATTAAATCTAAATACCAAGCTAGAAAGATGTCGACTGATGAAGTCCACACTCCTACCAGCGCCCATCCAGCTCCAAAACCCCGAAAACTTTCAGCTCGAGTTGCACAATCGCTTCGAATACCTAGGAGACTGCGAGAATGTGGACGATTATAATGAAAGGTTCGTGGAAATTGTTCAAATGGTCGGGTCTAAGATTTTTAAAACTCGCCGTTCAAACAGAACCAAAAAAATCTCTGACTTCACCAGCAACCTCATGGAAGAAAGACGCAAATTGGTTTTGCAGTCCCCTGAAAACGCTACTCAGTATCGGCAACTAAACAGGCAGATCTGTAAGTCTCTAACTCGCGATTTGCGTCACTGTCATACAAATTGTATTAAAGAGGCGATTGAGAACAACAAAGGCTCAAAAGTGTTCACGAGAGATCTGTCTGTTGGACAAAGCCAACTGACCAAGCTGAAGACTGAGGATGGTAGGATCATATCGTCTAAGACTGAGTTGCTGGAAGAAGTTGAGAAGTTCTACGGACAATTGTACACGACCACACGTCTGCCTCTAAGCGATCTGGCTAAAGACCCAAGAGCTAGACTTACCCGACAATATACCGAGGATATCCCGGACGTCAGCCTGTACGAGATTAAAATGGCTCTTTAACAGCTTAAAAACAATAAGACACCGGGTGATGATGGAATTACGGCTGAACTTCTGAAAGCAGGTGGAACACCGGTACTTTAAGCTCTTCAGAAATTATTCAATTCCGTTATACTTGAAGGACAAACGCCTAAGGCATGGCACAGAAGTGTGGTCTCGTGCTTTTCTTCAAAAAGGGCGACAATACCCTGCTGAAGAACTACAGACCCATCTCACTTCTGAGCCATGTCTACAATCTGTTTTCGAGGGTCATTACGAATCGTCTCGCACGCAGGTTTGATGACTTCCAGCTTCCCGAACAAGCCGGTTTCCGAAAAGGATTTAGTACCACAGACCACATACATACGCTGCGGCAGATTATACAGAAGACCGAAGAGTACAATCAGCCACTATGCTTGGCGTTCGTGGACTATGAGAAAGCCTTCGATTCGGTCGAAACTTGGGCTGTGTTACATTCTCTCCAGAGGTGCCAAATTGACTATCGATATATCGAAGTGCTGAAGTGTTTGTATGAAAACGCCACCATGTTGGTTCGCCTCCAGGATCAAAACTCGAAACCTATCCAGCTGCAGCGAGGGGTGAGATAGGGAGACGTTATATCTCCGAAGCTGTTCACCGCCGCCCTGGAAGATGTTTTTAAGCTTTTGGACTACGATGGACTCGGCATCAATATCAACGGCGAGTACATCATCCACCTTCGATTCGCTGGCGATATCGTGGTCATGGCTGAGACTATGGACGACTTAGGCACAATGCTCGATGGCCTCAGTAGAGCCTCCCAACAATTGGGTCTTAGAATAAACATGGACAAGACGAAAATTATGTCAAACGTCCGTGTCATACCTACTCCTCTGAAAGTTGGAGGCTCTGCACTCGAAGTTGTTACCAAATATGTATACCTGGGACAAACAGTCCAGTTAGGTAGGTCCAACTTCGAGAAAGAGATCAATCGTCAAATCCAACTCGGCTGGGCAGCGTTCGGGAAGCTTCGCAATATCTTTACGTCCCCGATACCGCAGTGTCTTAACAGCAAGGTCTACGACCAATGTGTGTTGCCAGTGATGATATATGGAACTGAGACATGGTCGCTTACTATGGGCCTCATAAGAAGGCTCAAGGTCACCCAAAGGGCAATGGAGCGTGCTATGCTCGGAGTGTCTCTGCGTGATCGAATCAGAAACGAGGAGATCCGTAGGAGAACCAAAGTAACCGACATAGCTCTCAGAATTGCTAAACTTAAGTGGCAGTGGGCGAGGCACATTGATCGTAGAACAGATGGCCGTTGGGGCAGTAAAGTTCTCGAGTGGCGACCACGCACCGGAAAACGTAGCGTAGGACGATCTGGTGGAGATCTCAGGAAACCGATGGATGCGGGCAGCGCAGGACCGGTCGTCGTGGAAATCCTTGGGGGAGCCTTTGTCCAGCAGTGGACATTTTTCGGCTGATATGATGATGATGATGACATTTACCATTACAGGTTTAGCATAGCCTGAGACAGTTCCGATGGATCTAGTGAAAACTCATTACCAGGCTCGCGCACGTCGGCGTCGCAACGGAGCAACGGATTGACGTGATTTTTTTTGCATAGAAATAGTGGGGTGGGAAATGACATAGACTGATAATCAGAATAGCCAGATATAGTACCCGAAGGGATCTTTCGATAACTTTTGCTTACGCTCGCGAGCCGCTTGCATCTCGCGCACCACTCACCCTCAAAAACAGTCTTATAAAAACCGGCCAAGTGCGAGTCGGCCTCGCGCATGAAGGTACCATTTTCTATAAAAATCACGTTCGTGAATTTATATTAATGTCATTATTTATTTTTATAGTGAATATATAAAAAAATATTCTGTGAATATTTCAAGCGTCTACTTATTGCCGTTATCAATGTTAAGCAAAAACGAGCAAAAAAAATCTCGTTTGTTGTATGGGAGCGCCCTTAAATATTTATTTTATTCTGTTTTATGACGTGCCAAAGTCTAATAAATCGATGGACGCCGGCTGCACTCACGAAAAAGGATGACTGATTGTCCCGTTACGCTCATTGTCCCATTACGCATGATTCAATTTTATTCATAAAAGTATGCAATCATTTCATCAATGTTTTGTTATGACGTTTGCACGTTAAACTATTATTCTTAAACCGACTTTACAGACAACCATTTTTTGTAAGTATTTGTTGTTGGGTGTCAATTAAATGGTTAGCATAGTATTGTTATTTCTGTGAGCAGAAAAATATAATCGGTCAGCAGAAATAGCTAATCGGTCAGCAGAAATAGCTAATTGGTCAGCAACTCATGGTCAGCAAACATTTCAAAATCAATCAGCAATTTATGTCATTCTGGATGGCTGTAATTATTTTAAACATCCCCGTACTACACTCTTCCTACAGTGTTGAGTGGTAGACGGAGCCCCTTCGGGGCTCCTACTTCTGTGTTCTCATGTTAAACCTAACACTACGACTGTGCGGGGAGGCGAGCTTAGCTCGCCTCCCCGCACAGTCTCCGAACCTAACGGATCCGAGTCGGGGTGCTCCGCAAATCCGAGCTCGCTTCGCTCGCTCCCGCTTCCATTTAGAACTCCCCGTACCACACTCTTCCTACAGTGTTGAGTTGCTGCTTATAGACATGTTTTTCTGCCGCTCAATCATGAAATCTTGCCGCTCAAGTAGTTATTTTGCGGACCGAATGTTTATTATGCCTTTAAAAAATATAATATATTTCTTTGTTGTTATACCGGCAACAAAAATACATCTGTGAAAATGTTAACTATCTAGCTATCACGGTTCATAAAATACAGCCTGGTGACAGACGGCCAGACAGACAGCGAAGTCTCAGTAATTGGGTCCCGTTTTTACCCTTTGGGTACGGTACCCTAGAAACGATGTACAAACGAGCAAATACGCGGGCAAAACCTAGTCATCATCATCATCATATCAGCCACAAATCGTCCACTGCTGGACAAAGACCTAGTATTATCAATAAATATGTCTATGTCTATTTTGCGGTGATACAGAACCCTTCAGTGCGTAAGTACGCCTCGCACTTGGTCGGGTTTTGGACATTGAAATTAATCAATACATATATATATATATATATATAATGAAACAGTAACGGGGCCGTGTCTGTACATGAAATATTTTTGGAAAATAATATATTATTATTATCTCAATATATAAACCTAAGCTACTCTGCTCACTTGGCACGAGGCAAAGTGGCAGGAGCACCTCCAGCGGAAGCACAGTCGGCTGGAGTTCAGAGCGACGGGGAGAGAAAGCGTCGAACTATCCGCGCGTTATCGAGGAGGACTGCTTTCTGCATTGCTGCAATTATTGGTCTGCCTCGGAGATCCAGCCGTCTTAGGTGACGTTCAAAGTCGGCTGGAATTAACCCGTTCACGGATAGGACTACCGGGATGATTTCGGTGGATTCCACTCGCCACATATCAGTAACGTCGTGCACCAGGTCCAGGTACTTGGTCCTTTTTTCGGCATCAGCCTGCACGAGATTTTCATCGTATGGGAAAGTGATATCCACCAAAAACACCCTTGACTGCGCCCGATCCATCAGCACGATATCAGGTTTATTCGAAGGAATAGTCCTGTCCGTGATAATGGGTCGGTCCCAGTAGAGCTTGGCGCGATCATTTCCGAGAACCGGCTCCGGCGTATACTTGTAATACGGCAACCGTCGAGATATGAGGCCATGCTTAAGAGCGATCTCTTGGTGTTGGATCCTGGCTGCTTGGTTGTGCCTGTGCAAATACTCAGTGTTGGCAAGCATGGAACAACCGGAGGTTATATGACGCAGGGTCTCCCCTGGTTGACGGCACAACCGACAAAGGTCCAAGGTGCCGTCTTTTATTATGAACCTCCTATAGTTGTTCGTCTTGACAACCTGATCCTGTATTGCACAGACAAAACCCTCGATCTCCGCAAAAAGGTCTCCGCAAAAAGGTCTCCGCAAAAAGGTCACCGAAGCGCAGCCAGTGCACGGAGGCCTTCTGGTCTACGAAAGATCCACAAAGGGCCTTGAAGAACCTACCGTGCAGCTCTTTGTCTTTCCAGATGGCCTCTCGCTAACTCGCTAAGGTTTATGCAAGTCACTAACGACTTCCGTCAGGAAATAACTTCGTAGGCTGCATATCTCGCGGTTGTGCATTTGTTTGGCACTTAAAAGGCCACGACCGCCACTCTTCCGTGGGATGTACAGCCTCATCACTGACGACCTCGGGTGATGCATCCTATGGAGTGTCATAGTAGTGCGGACTTTTCGATCCAAGGCGTCTAGTTCGGTCTGTGACCATCTGAGTATGCTGAAGGTGCACAAAAGAACAGGCATGACCCAGGCGTTGAACGCTCGTATCTTGTTAACACCTGACAAATAGCTCTCAAGAACTTTTGTCAGGCGCTCCCAAAACACGTCATAAACCGCCTGTTTCACCCCTGCGTCGTGAACACCAATACTTTGCGACATACCCAGATACCGGTATGTATCAGTTTCAGAGAGGGTGCGGATGTTCATAGAGTCGATATCGATTCCGCCTGAATGTACGACCCTACCCCTGTCCACATGAAGGATCGCGCACTTATCCACTCCTAGCTCCATGTTGATGGAAATTCTAAAATCACAAGTGATTTTCAACAGCTCCTCCAACCGTGTTGCATTTGGAGCGAACAGTTTGAGATCGTCCATGTAGAAAAGGTGGGTCATGCGTGAATCACCTCTCCGAAACTGAAATCCCGTCCCTGATTTCTCGAGCAGACAGCTGAGTGGATTAAGGGACAGGCAAAACCAAAGTAGACTCAGACAATCGCCCTGGAATATTCCCCTCTTAATCCAAATCCGGTCCTCCGCATTCGACAACCGCTGACCATGGAGACTAAGGAACGTACTCCATTGCCCCATACACGATTTGAGGAAGTCTCGAACTGTTTCATCTATCTTGTACAGTTCGAGGACCCTCTTCAATCATGAATGGGGGACCGAGTCGAAAGCCTTCTTATAATCAATCCAGGCAGCGGAGAAATTGCGTCGATTGCGGTTCACCAATTTACCCACGACCGCATCAATCAGAAGTAGCTCCTTCGCACCGCGACTACCGCCCCGACAGCCATTCTGAGTTACCGCCATGATATCATTCGCCTCAAAAAAGGCGTCAATTTTGGCCTTCAGAATTGATGTCAGTGTCTTGTAGGTGATGGAAAGACAAGTGATAGGGCGGTATTGACTAGGGTCAGCGGTGTTATTCGACTTAGGAGCTAAATGAGTGATCCCAGTTGTCAAGAAGTTCGGGACCTGACGCTGCTCGAGTGCTTGCTGGAACTGGCTAGCCAAGGTCTCGTGACTCGCATAGAACCCATTGAGCCAATAGTGTTGCAGTCCATCGCTCCCTGGAGTTTTCCAGTTCGCAGCCTTACGGACCGCTTGTAACACATCATCGGCGCTTATGGTCACGGGGTTCATAGGTTCGATGCGAGCACACGCCTCCTCCAGCTCAGCCGTCCATTGCCCCTCGTTGTGTTGCATAGGCCGGGACCACAGGTTGCGCCAAAAGGCTACAATTCATTTATTTTCAGGCAACTTAGTACTAAAGTACAGGCCCATAGATATATAAAAACTTATAAAAATAACATGACATAGATACTATAAATAAAATACATTATTAGGCATGTTAGTATCTACCTTAATCTATGTTAGTAATTTTTGATGACTAATGGACTGTGTTCAGTATTAAACTGGTAAAATTATAGGAGTGAAATGATACCGCCGGTAGTTCGTTATGCACTGCCTTTTAATCGTCATTCAGATACCCTCACACAATATACATAACATTCCCTCCACTGTTCAACCGTTATCGGTAAGTTACTATCTCCTTCTAGCACAAAGTTGATGTAAGCTGCTGACTCCTCCCCCACACCGGCGTCGGCGCGCCAGTCGTAGCTTTGCAACTCGGTTTCCGGCAATGTGGCGCGTGAAAGGAAATCCGCGCTGTTGTTCTCGCTCCTAACAAATTCTATTTCGTAATTATATGCAGATAAAAAAATTGCGTATCTTTGCAGGCGATTAGCCGTTATTTCCGGAATTCCACGACGATGGCCAAAAATGGATATTAAGGGTTTATGGTCTGAGCGTAAAATAAATGGTTTTGATCTGCCATATAAAAATTGGTGGTAACGCCTAACTCCGAAAATAATAGCCGTCGCTTCCTTTTGTATCTGCGAATAATTTTTCTCAGCGGAACTTAAGGTTCTTGAAGCAAAAGAAATCGGTCTTTCACAGCCATCAGCATCAACTTGTGATAAAATTGCCCCCAATCCCTTTGGTGAAGCATCTACAGTAAGAATAATTTTAGCCTTAGGATTAAAATGGGCTAACACTTGGTCAGAAGATAATAGAGATTTAATATCTCTGAAAGCTTTTTCGTGATCTTCTGTCCAAGACCATTTTACATCCTTCCTTAACAAATTGTACAAAGGACAAAGCACTGCCGAAGCACTAGGTACAAAGGTCCTATAATAATTTACAAGTCCTAAAAATGACTGCAATTCGGACATTTTTTTTGGTACAGGGGCATTTACAATAGCCCTTACTTTTTCTGGTGATTTATTTACCCCTGACTTATTTATTATATAACCCAGGTAAGAAATTTCACTCTGAAAAAATAAGCATTTATCTCTTTGTAAAGTTAACCCAGCATCACGCAGACGTTGAAACACTAACTTGAGTCTATTGGCATGGCATATTTTATCTGGCGCAGTAATAATAATATCATCAAGAAAACATTGAACACCCTCTATACCAGCTAAAACACTTGAAATCGCTCGCTGGAAAATGGCCGGCGCCGATGATAAACCAAATACCATTCTGTTAAACTTAAATAAACCACGATGTGTGTTTATAGTGGTAATATTTAATGGATCCTCCAAACAAAATTGATTATAAGCCATGGACATGTCCAATTTGGAAAACTCTTCACCGCCATGCAACCTTGAAAAAAGCTCTTCAACAGTCGGCAGTGGATATGTTTCAATTAACAGCTGTTTATTTACAGTCTGTGAATAATCCGCGCAAAGACGAACTGAGCCATTCTTTTTGAGGACCGGGACAATAGGTGATGCGTATTCGGAATGTTCTATTGGAGATATTATGCCTAACTCAACTAACCGGTCTATTTCTTTGTCTACTTTGTCTCTTAAAGCAAAAGCTACCGGTCTTGCTCGCATGAAAATCGGTCGGGCATTCTGTTTTAAAGGTAATTTAACTTTATATTTCGTAAAACAACCTAATTTATCAGTGAAAACATCTGAGTATTCTAGTAATAAATCATCGATGCTATTTTCCTTAGTTGAATTTAAATGATCGCAAAAATTAATGGGCGCTATTTGTAAATTGAACGTATGAATAAAATCTCGACCGAGCAGCGGCGGCCCGCCTCCTCGCACCACGTGAATGTCCAAGTCGCGCGACTGCCCTGCATACGCCACAGATACGTGAATAATCCCGATGCAATGTATAGAACCTCCCGTATAATTTAGTAATTTTTTCTGAACGGGCAACAATGGCACATTTGAAAAATGAGTAATATAGGTAGACTCAGATATCACTGTAACGGCCGACCCACTATCAATTTCAAAGCGAAGTTGAGTACCACAAATAGTAACTGAATCGGTCATAGGCGCTCCATTATAACAACGTATATTGAATAACTCACCGTCATCGCCCTCGCTCACCTCACCCGATTCCACATATTTAACTTTCGCAGTACACATTTTCCGTAAATGACCTTTAACCTTACATTTACCGCACTTGTAATTTACAAATCGACACTGCTTAGTATCGTGATTTTCACGGCCACACACGGAACACTTTTTAATTTCCGAACCCACAAATTTTGATTTAGACGATGTTCCTATTTTAAACACCGTCTCGTTGATAACACCGCCACTGCCGCTGGTGCCGCTGCCACTCACACCGTCCGCGCCTGGCGCTGCCGCGGCGCCCGAGCGCGCGCAACGTACACTTTCCGCGAGGTCGACCGCCTTCGCCAGAGATAAATCGCTGATGTCCTGCGCGAACAACTTTTCACGCTCACGACTAGGCTGCATGCCCATCACAAATTTGTCCAACAGCGAGTCCTCCAAGTGCTTAAAGTTGCAGTGCGCAGCCAGCCCTCTCAAACGTGCCGCCCAGTCCGTCGGGCTCTCACCAGTTTGTTGTGCCGCCGCGTAGAAATGATAACGTTCCGCGAACCCGCAACGCTTCGGTGTAAAGTGTGCATCGAGCAGACTATTTATCTCATCGAACGATTTTGTTTCTAATTCCCCAGGCAACGCGAGATCACTGGCTAGTTGATAGGTATTATCGCTGAGTGCACTAAGCAAAATTGCTCTTCTACGAATACCGGCTTTGTCAGTCGAGTCGTCGATCTCACTTGCGATGAAGCCTTGTTTAAGCTTCTTGATAAACGTCGACCACTTTTGTTTTACATGGTCAAAACTTGGCCACATTACACCACTCGAAGAAGACAACATTTTCACATGTAATACGAGATAATAGCGTAGGTAAAAACGATTTCGTCGCCAAATGTTCAGTATTAAACTGGTAAAATTATAGGAGTGAAATGATACCGCCGGTAGTTCGTTATGCACTGCCTTTTAATCGTCATTCAGATACCCTCACACAATATACATAACAGACTGGCATGGTGCCTCGGAAACGCCGAAACACGACGTCCTTCGGCCAGAAGTCGGTGCTGGTGATGGTCTCTAGTAGAGGCTTCGGCACGCGCACCACGTACGACGTGAAGTGCACGTAGTGGCGCGACTCCAGCGGGAACACCCGCAGGCCGTAGCCGCACTTCTTGCGGACGTACTCCGTCACGTCCTTGGCCGTGACCGAGTGGTGCAGCCGTGACACGTAGAGCGCGACGTTCGGTATGGCGGCGCGCAGCACGGAGCCCTCTTCCGGTGCGGCCGTACCACATAAGCTTCTGCGGGGTTGCCTGCGGGATTTGCACTTCTTCTGTACCAAGGTGAAACCCTCCTTATCCACCCTGGCATTAGGGGGCTCGCTCGATGTTGGTGGCGACCTTGGTTTACCGGACGCCTTAGGAGGCGCGGGGCGCCGGCGGCAGCTTTCGGCGGCGGTGACGTCACGGTAGCCCATACCACAGTATATATATTAGTACTAACCCATACGAACCGGTGACGGTGGGTTGGCGTTAACAGGCGCGCGCGGCGGGGGCTGCGCGGGTGCGCGGGCAGCGGTTACAGGCGGAGACACAGGCTGCGACGGCAGCGGTGAAATCGCTGACACTGCGGAGCCCGACGTCGGTAGGTTGACGTGGGTTCCACGTAGCGCGTCAATGTAATTTGACGCCTCAGCTGGCCTAGTTACAGTGCTGCGCAGCGAACGTACTTCGTTATGCAGTTCGGCAATGGTATTTTAAGAGGCTTCAAATTTCACCTGCATGTCGGCCAGACTCTTTTTTAGGGACACGATGTCCTTCAGCAGGCTGGTGACGTCGACGTGGTCGAACGTGACGGGCGGTAGCTTGGCCAGCTCCCGCGCCACAAACGACGGCACGTCGTCAGGATCCGTCTCCTTCAGGATCTTGATGATTTCTTGAAGGGTCTTCTTTCCTTGTTCATCGCCTCTTCTGTGAGGGGCAAAGGTGCCGCAAATCTTCAGCGACCGGTAGAGCACCTCTTTGGCGCTGCAGATATCACTCACACTGAAGTTGCTGGAGCAGATCTGGATAGCCGACAGCTCGTCCATCACGTCCAACTTCTGCTGCAGGAACGCCAGGAGCTCGTTGACAATGAGCGGCGCGTCGGCGGCGCTCATGATGACGCGGGCAGCGTACAGCGGTGCTAGCCGCGCTCGACAATATAACTGTGGTGGACATTAATAACGATATAGAGGCCGAAACAACAACTTTTGGAATTTTTGTCTGTCTGCCTGTCGTTCTGTCTGTATGTTCGCGCATCACGCAATAACTACCACTCCGATTTTGATGAAATTTTGTATGGTGGTTCCTTATAGCCCGGGTTAACATATAGGATACTTTTTATCCCGGAATAGTCAAGAGTTCATATTAAAATGCACAGCTAGTTTATATTAAACTGTACTGTATGGAGAACTTATCTTCTCGCAGGAGCGTCTGACATTATTCATATTTGTATGGGAGGTACCTTTTTAGGGTTTTCCCATACATTACACTGATGGCATATATATTTATATATAGACGCTTGTAAGATTTCTCGATTGCGTTAATCTGATAAATTTACTTAGAGCCAATTTAGAGAAAAAAATGTTTTAAAACTTTTTTGTACGACAGATACGATTTTTGGAGTTTGGCAAAAAAAGTTAAAAAAAACTAAAAACCGACTTCAAAATGAAATTCACTCAAAAGTATGAAATAATATTATTATAAGTACTTAAATACATAACATTAACTTTTTTTTGTGGTCGGTACCAGCACACAGTTACTTACGTATCAAATGTTTTAGATTCGATGGTTTGCTGACACCGACCTCAAAAAAATTTAAGCCCCTAATTCGTATCCACCTTTGATTTCGTTATTGTTGGTTAATGTTGTGTATTTAAGTTAAATAATATTATTTCATACTTTTGAGTGAATTTCATTTTGAAGTCGGTTTTTAGTTTTTTTTTTAACTTTTTTATTTTAATTATTTTAGTGATAATGCTCTCTATCTAACAACGTTAAACCCAATCACCTATACTCACAAATAGGAATTATCAAATCATAACATGTGTTTTGTTCACAGATTTGGATAGAAGGATCCGCCCGTCCCAATATTATGCTCAGATTGTCTTCATACAAGCAATAATTGAAAACGCTAAACACGTTGAAAAACCCGTCCGTTTCCCACCTTACTACCAGACCTTACTACTAGTAGTAAAGGGGGCAAATTTTATTACCCACCTTACAACCAACGCTTGCAGTAGTAAGGTCGGGGTTTTTTATTCACCGTCCTTACTACCAGGTAACCCGACTCTAATCTCCTTAAATTTACTGTCAGTAAACGACAAAAAAGAAAATTGGAAAATAAAAATACAGACGAGTGACGTTTCGAAATTAGCTATTTATATATTTAATTTGCATTTCATGTGAGTAAAATAATACTTAGATAAGAAGGTGATTTGTGGGCTAGATTTCTAATTTATCTGGCATTATGGACACAGTGGAGGATATAAAATACATACGTAGAAATGGTGGTAATGTCATGCTTGCTGAGGGTCAGCAATATTATCAATTAAAAGTATACAAATGTGGTTCTGTGATCTGGTGATGTAAATCATATCATACAAAAATTAAGTGTTTCGGAAGTGTTACATTAAAAGTGAGTTTTCTGTATTAATTATTTTATACAAAATAAAAGTAGGGTGGACACTATTGTCAGAGTCCTGACTCACTTATAGTTAATTTTGACGAGAATCTGATTATCGTCTTATCGAGGTTCGGAATAGGTGCGGCCTCAATTTTCATTGTGTAGCGTGCAAAACTTACTGTAGCTAAACCAACATATTTACGATAATATATATGTCGGAGCGCAAGGACGTGGCGCCATCTATGCATCCGTCGAAGCACCGTGTGTTTTATCTTGAAACGTCAAACGGTTAGCTAGGGTAGTAATAATAGTCATCTTTGGCCAAGGCGTGGTCTGTGCGAGACCGGAACCCGGAAGTTGGTAGTGTTGGTACTTGTTTGTTAGCCAATCAGAATCGTTGTAATTATCGAACCATTAAAGACAATGCAGCCTACCTACACAGGCTACGACAGAGGCGCCAATTATTTTACGAGCACTTTTGATCGAGCAGCTGAACTGTCAACTTGGGAAGCCAGCCCCGTGCCGAACTCATCGCAGTCTATAAAATAATCGGTTTTCATCCGAATCATCGTGAAGCCTCGTGTTGCAAACGTGTGTGAATATTGATTATACACTCCAAAACTTCTCGAAGACGAGTTTATTTCTTAGATACGGCCAAAACCCTTCTGATGATCCGAAATATATATATATTGTGCACGATGGACACTCAAAAACGTAGTTACTTGTTGATAAATTTTGTTGATTGTAAATTTGTGTATGTCTTAAAGTGCGATACGTTTTATTTTTGAATTGTTATATGTACATAGATATAGATAGTTAAGTTGTAGTTTTTAAGTTATCTTGTTTTATAAGCCTTTTGTATGTTTTCTAAATAAATGTGTTTTGTAACTGTGTTTTGCTTGGGGAGGCTTAGAGGGAGGTCTAGGTAATTAGTTTGGTAAAGGTGGCGAGATGGAAGCCTGGTAGAACCCCTGAGGATAGGTAAAAGGTTTTTTGGTAAGCAGCGAGCTGCCTCCGCGACCGTTATTTCAAAACGGCGCGGCGCGGAAATTGGTCGTAGGCGGCTCTCTGTACGGTATTGCTCCAAAGGGGTGGGTAAGTGCACCATCTTCCGTCTCGCTTCCTCCTATGGCGCCATCCCGCTCTGGAAATTGAATATAAATATAGCGTAGGCGTCATAGAGCGTATTCATTCAAATTCAACATTTTCGACAAGCCACCGAGTAACAACGAGACCTCCCTCGAGCTCCCATAAGCAAATCAACCACTGAAATTGTTCAAGACTGAAGATATCACGGCTGTTTTCCTTGTCTCTACAACCTCCGCGTCGCCCTGCATTTCCTGTACCATCATCGAAGGGGATCAGCAACATTTTATGGTCCTTCGTGAAGCCGGATCCCTGGACAACATTTTATGGTCCTTCGTGAAGCCGGATCCCGGGACTGAAGAGAAAAAAACCTGAAGAACTACGTCGTTGAGCCACGCCGCCATGACGAGATCCACGCGTTCCAAGACCGCGTCCAAGCAGGCTGCCCAAGAGACGACGGATTCTGAAAATACCACAACTGAAGGTACGGGAAACACGACTTCGGGAGAAACAGCGACCTGGAGCCACGGCACTACGCAAACTGGGGAAACCGTAACGGAAACTACGAACACCGAGGCTGACGTCACGGTTGTGGAGACCCGACCTAAATCAGTTAGGTCAGACCGCTCCAAGGCTTCTCGCAAGAGGTTCCTCGCGGAACTGGAAGCCAAGGAGAGGCTGGCTGAGCTGGCGGTCAAAGCAATCGCGGCGGAACGGGCCTTAGAGGAGGCACATTTGCGGAGAATTATGGAGGACTCTGACCAGGAGCTGGACCCTGCAGATGAATCGGCTGACGAAGAAGTCAGGCAGGGCTCAGAGCGAGTGGCTGAATGGATGGAAAAGCACACAGGAGCGAAAGGACACGCTCACACCCAACCGGGGCCTGCGGTGACCGAACGACTGCGGCCTGCGGCCTCACGAGAACCCGTGGGGCAGGGTGGGGAGGAGTCCGCGAAACCGGAGAGCACCCCTCAGAAAACCGAGCCGGCTGCGCCGCAAACCGACATTGCGGCCCTCGCAGCGGCCCTACAGAGCGTCATTCGCACATCGGCGAGAGGGGCGCCCAGATATCTCCAGGAGCTGCCTGGTTTCGACGGGAGAAGTGATAGCTGGCTTGCATTTAAGACAGCATTCGTCGAGACAGAAACAAATTTCACAAGAACAGAAAACGTCGCAAGAATTCGAAAGAGCCTCACCGGAGCAGCAAAGGAAGCTGCCAGCTGCTTACTAATCAGCAGCACGGAACCCAGAAAAATCATCGAGGCTCTGGAGCGGCGGTTCGGACGAGCAGAAGCGCTAGTCCTGCGCGAGATTGAGAAAACCCGCGCGCTATCCCGCATAGGAGACAGCCCACGAGAAGTGTGTGTTTTTGCGAACAAAGTAGCAAATGTTGTGGCCACCATCGAGGCGCTGCGGAGAGACGCGTACCTATGCAATCCCGAGCTAGTACGCACAATTCTTGAGAAGATTTCACCGATACTCCGAAACAAGTGGTATGACTTCGCAGCGCGAGAAGACAACACGCCAGACCTCAAAAAACTGGCATCTTTTCTCAACGAAGAGGCGGACAAATGCGGCCCTTACGCTCCGGCTGAAACAACACCAGCCGAGACGCCACGAGAGAGAGCGAGAAAGAAGATCGTAGAGAAAAACTTTGCTGCAACGGCAACTACGCGTACAACCACGACATGCCCACAGTGCAGCGGCAGTCACAAACTGTTGGAGTGCCGACAGTTCGTCGAGGCTGATGTCAACGGACGCTGGGACCTGGTACGCCGGCACCGCCAATGCTTCCGGTGTGTGAGGAGCAACCACAGACGCTTCAGTTGCCGAGCGAAGCCGTGTGGAACAAACGGCTGTCGCGCTCCCCATCACTCGCTGCTGCATTCAGAGCGGCCGAGAGAAGAACCCAAGAAGGCGGAAGAAGTCGCGTCGGCCCTCGAGTTCGCCCACTCCACTCGGGCGGGCTCACGCCGGGCCTACTTGAAAATCGCGCCGATCGTTCTCACCGGTCCGCGAAACACTGTCGAGACGTACGCGCTGCTGGACGAGGGCAGTACTATCACCATCATTGACGAAGACATCGTCGAGTCCCTCGGCCTGGAAGGGCCCACTAACAACCTGTGGGTCATAGGAGTCAACGGCACGCGGCGCAAGCACGAAAACAGCAAAACAGTCGACGTGCGAGTGAGAGGGAAATACTCACTCGATTCTTACGAACTGCAAGGGGCACGCACGGTCGAGCGACTCGATTTCACTACTCAGTCGCTCGGCGAAGAAGACCTGGAGGACTGCCCACACCTGGAGGACCTCAGACATGAACTGATGTACCAGAATGCCAAGCCGAAAGTTCTCATCGGGCAAGATAACTGGGAACTCATCGTGTCGCGCGATGTGCGAGCAGGACGGAGAGACCGACCCGTAGCCTCACTCACACAACTCGGGTGGGTGCTACACGGGTGCCGCTCGTCGCACACAGAGCCCGTTTCGTTTTGCGGGTATCTGTCTACCAAGGAGGAATCCAGCGACGAAATGGAAAATGCTATGCGAAGATACTTCGCCCTGGAGTCGCTGGGCGTTGAGCCAAGGAAAACGCGCGATGACCCGGAGCAGCGAGCGCTACGCTTGCTAGAGGAGACAACCACACGCCTCCCAGATGGTCGCTTCCAAACTGGCCTTCTATGGAAAGAAGACAACACAAGAATGCCCGACAACTATGGCAATGCAAAGAAGAGGCTGCTCAACATCGAGAAGCGCCTAGATCGAGATCCTGATCTGAAAACAAAGTATGAAGAAAGGATGCAGAACCTCTTTACCAAGGGGTACGCCGAGCCCGCCACGACGCAGCCTACACCTGGAAAGGTGTGGTACCTACCTCACTTCGCTGTGGTCAACCCAGACAAGCCGAAGATACGTCTTGTGCACGACGCAGCTGCCAGAACTGAGGGGAGAAGCCTGAACGACGCGCTGCTGCCCGGGCCCGACCTACTACAATCTCTGCCCGGCGTAGTTATGCGCTTCCGGCAGAGCCCGTACGCTGTGACTGCGGACATTCGCGAGATGTTTATGCAAATACGCATAAAACCAGAAGACAGAGACGCCCTGCGCTTCCTGTGGAGAGGGAGCGAGAGAGGAGATGTGCCGCCGTCAGAATACCGAATGACGAGCGTGGTGTTCGGTGCGACCTCATCGCCGTGCACAGCTCTCTTCGTCAAAAACAAAAACGCAGCTGACTATGCAGAACAGTTCCCGGAGGCGGCGCAGGCTATAGTGAAAAGTCACTATATGGATGACTACATCGCCAGCTACGGGACAGACGGAGAGGCCCTCGAGACAGCCACGGCGGTCGAACACATCCATCGGCAGGCCGGCTTTGAGTTGCGCGGGTGGGCATCCAACTCGCCCTCCGTGCTCCGTCACTACGCTACGAACGAGGCGGAGGCTACCATCCCTATCGGCGGGAGCGAGACAGAGCGAACACTGGGCCTGCTCTGGGAAGTAGGGCCGGACAACCTAGGCTTCAGACTCAACCGCAAGAGGGCGCCACTGGAAGTCATCGACGGGCTGCGCGCGCCGACGAAACGAGAGGCCCTCAGCGTGATCATGTCCCTATACGATCCGCTGGGGCTAATAGCACCTGTAACTACGCCGGCCAAGCGCATCATGCAAGACACCTGGCGCTACCACACTAACTGGGACGCCGATCTGCCAGACGAGCTACACGAAAAATGGTACGAGTGGCTACGCACGACTACGACGCTACGAAGCCACGCCCACCTGCCCGACGTAGCGAGATTTTCACGCTGGACACGCCTCATCCGAGCAACAGCGCGTGTTCTACAGTTCGTCGAGCGATGCCGAGGCCGCACACAACACATTGCAGCCGCGAAGAGGAAGCGAACTGCCAAAAATGAAAACAGAGATCCTACGTGGGGAGAGGCTAAAAAGAAAAAGAAACTGAAAAAAAGCCTTTCAGTCGACACGCCGGACCGCTTCATGGGAATCGAAGCGCACCTACTCATACGCGCAGAAAGGCTATGGGTGCGAGCAGCGCAGGAAGACTCGTATGCGAGAGAGAGACGGAGAATCGAGAGAGGAGCCCTACCTACCGGCGACGATAAGCTAGCCGCCCTAAGTATTACGGTGGGCACCGACGGAATCCTGCGACTCAAAGGACGAGTGGAGAAGGCCGTCGACATATCAGAAGAAGCTGCAAGCCCCGCAGTGCTGGACGGCAGGCACCCCTACACCCGCCTGTACCTGCAACACCTGCACGAGCGGCTGAGCCACGGTGGAGTGCGAGAATGTGGTAAACTCGAGACCGCTGACCCACGTGAGCGTCGACTCAGCGGAGCCCGAGGCGATGACCCCGAATCACATCCTGGTCGGGCCCAACTGTCATGTGCCAACCCCGGGCACGTTCACTCCCGAAGACATCAACGCGCGCACGCACTGGAGGCGCGCACAGCTGCTAGCCGACAACTTCTGGCGGCGGTGGGTGAGAGAGTACCTCCCCACACTCCAACACCGGCGGGAGCCCAGGGCCTCCGGAGAGGCCCCCAAAATCGGTGACCTGGTGGTCATCGCCGACAGCAACCTGCCACGCAACTGCTGGCCCAGAGGACGCATCACCCGGACGTTCCCGGGCGAGGATGGCGAAGTGCGCGTGGTGGAGGTGACCACGAGCCGAGGACGCGTGCTGAGGCGGCCCACCAAGAAGATCATCGTGCTACCAGTGCTGGATCACGAAGGTGACGGCGGGAGAATGTGCACGATGGACACTCAAAAACGTAAAGTTACTTGTTGATAAATTTTGTTGATTGTAAATTTGTGTATGTCTTAAAGTGCGATACGTTTTATTTTTGAATTGTTATATGTACATAGATATAGATAGTTAAGTTGTAGTTTTTAAGTTATCTTGTTTTATAAGCCTTTTGTATGTTTTCTAAATAAATGTGTTTTGTAACTGTGTTTTGCTTGGGGAGGCTTAGAGGGAGGTCTAGGTAATTAGTTTGGTAAAGGTGGCGAGATGGAAGCCTGGTAGAACCCCTGAGGATAGGTAAAAGGTTTTTTGGTAAGCAGCGAGCTGCCTCCGCGACCGTTATTTCAAAACGGCGCGGCGCGGAAATTGGTCGTAGGCGGCTCTCTGTACGGTATTGCTCCAAAGGGGTGGGTAAGTGCACCATCTTCCGTCTCGCTTCCTCCTATGGCGCCATCCCGCTCTGGAAATTGAATATAAATATAGCGTAGGCGTCATAGAGCGTAGGTCTTTCACCGTCTATCGCTTGCGGTGGACGTGTGCTAGACAGTCTGCTCTCGGCGCCACGCCGCCGCCCGCTATCCGCGCTACTCTCGAGTATCTCCGTGCGTCGTCGTGCCCGTCCGCCGGCCACGCCCCCGCACACTGCCGACATCTGCCTGCGCCGCGCGCATCGCTGCCAGTCGGCCATCCCAGCCCAGCCACGTGGTGTTTACACGACGCGACTACGGCCAGTTTCTGACGTTCGATACAAGTCTCCTCGCGCGTTTGCTAAAACCACCGT
The DNA here is from genome assembly GCA_947284805.1 of Coleophora flavipennella. Lineage (NCBI taxonomy): Eukaryota > Metazoa > Arthropoda > Insecta > Lepidoptera > Coleophoridae > Coleophora > Coleophora flavipennella. The sequence goes on from OX369253.1 coordinate 2,570,294, forward strand.
TTTACGTGGTTGTCCGGTGCACCTCTTTAAGAGGAAGGCTGCCTCACGGCGCTGCGCGTCAAAGTCGGACAGAGTGTGACCCAAGCCCTCACGGTTCCCTACTGGGAAACGGAAATTCTTGGTTGGGTCTGGAACCACCGGCTTTGGGGGCTTCCCTCGCCGACGCCAGATATCTCCCTCCCACCCTACCCATCCCCTTTCCTATTCTTGTTGTGTTGTTTGGGCGTCTGCGCTGGTTCCAGTTCGCACAGGCTACCCTCGACACTTCAGGCAGCTAGGGCCGTTAGGCTACCCGATCCCATTGCACTAGGGCTTGCCCAGGGGTGACGGTTAGGGAAACCTAGGGCTGTTAGGTCCCAACATGGCGGGTGCACTAGCACCCGCGCTACCCGCCTCCGGCGTCTCTACGCCGGAGCTAACACAAGAGCTCTTAGCTCGTCTTAGGTCCGACCCCCACTGCATCGGTGCAGTCATCCGCGCTCTGCCTCGCGAATTGGTTTTAGCTAACCTACAAGACACTATCCCCGACTCGCCCGCGTCTCCCGAGCCGCCGTCGCCCGCGTCTGTCCCTGAGCAGGCGTCCGAGGTCGACAACGGCAAGGACGATGACTTTATGGACGCTGACAACTCGTCAGTGTCCTCCTCCCGCCCTCACAAACGAGGCCGCCCCGTCGACTCAGACATGTCCGATACATCAGAAGACACCGTTACGGGTGATTCCGAGTTCGTATCCACAAACGACAAAAAGGCCGCAAAAAAGGCTAGAAAGCTTGCAAAGCGACAGCTAGCCCAACGCGAGAGAGCAAAGCTAGAGTCGCTAGCGCTGTCTCGCTCTACCGTGCCCAGCCCTCCCGCTAGTTCCGCGCCGCCGCCAGCCGCAGCTACCACCCCCTCCACCCGCGCCGCCCCGCCGCCCGCGGAATCGAGCCAGTCAGGCAAAAATACCACGGCGACTAAGCCGAATCGGTGCGCTCCGGTCCTACCGAGAGCCAAGCCCCCACCTAACGTGTTCCTTAGAGATAAGAGCAAGTGGCAGACCACTAGCAATCTCTGTAAGGAGCACAACGTCAGGTATACCAAAGCGTCTAACTTAGGTGAGACGATAAAAATCGAGGTCCCTACGACCGACGATTTTAGGAATCTTACCAGGCTCCTACTCACACATAAGATACCTTATCATACATACGCTCTCCCTGAAGAGCGCAAGATTCGTGCGGTCCTTCGCGGTGTCCCACACGAATTATCCAACGAGGAGGTATTCACAGACCTCACTCAGTTAGGATTGCCAGTGGAGGGTGTGCACAAAATGCACAGCCGCTCCGGCAAAAACTTCCCACTCGCCCTCGTAGTCTTGTCAAACAAGCCGGAGGCGAAAGACATTTTTAAAATGGGTAAGCTCACCATCTGTGGGCTATCCAATGTAAAAGTGGAGCCTCCGCACAAACGCGGCTACCCCGGGCAATGCCACCGTTGCCAGCTATACGGTCACGCGGCGGCCAATTGCACTGCCACCCCGAGGTGCGTAAAGTGCCTAGGGCCCCACGGCACTAAAGAGTGTACGCGTGACCGCGCGTCTGACACATCTCCCCCAGCCTGCGTCCTATGCGGCCAGGAAGGCCATCCGGCCAACTACCGTGGTTGCCCGCGCGCACCAAAACCCAAACCGCCCACACCTCTAAGAGGTAAACCCACCCCGCAACCCAAACAGGGTTCGAAGTGGGCACCGGCCCCAACAGCGGCAAATTTCCCCGCGTTAAGGACCCCTAGGGTCCAACCTAACACGGCCCCCAACAATGCCTGGGGTAGGGCTATCCCAACAGCCCCCTCTAAACCGGCTCCTAAAGCCACCCCTCCCCCCCCTCAACCGCGTCCCCAACCGGGCGGCTCTCAGCCGTCCCTTAAGGACGATATGCAAACGGTGGCCGCCACCATTGCAAACATCGATATCAGCGAAATTTCGGTTTTAGCTGGTAAAATACGCGCCTCACGCACTCCCCAAGAGCGCTTACTCGCTCTTGTGGAACACCACCACCTCCTTAGCTTGTTCTAATAATGCCCTTAGGGCAAAACAACACCCCAACGTTAAGTATCAATACCGGTCGGATAAAACCCAAAGGGCTGTCGCTCATCACTTATAACACGCGCGGACTATATAACAATATCCCCGAGCTCAAAGTATTCGTTAAAAGTATGCACATTGACATACTAGCAGTGCAGGAAACTCTCCTCAAACCCAAAATAGATAAAGGCCTTAGCATCCCCAAATTTAACCTAATCCGTAACGATAGGCTTAACAAGGGATGGGGCGGAACAGCCATATACTATAGGAGAGAAATCCACTGCTCTCAAATCCCCACCCCCCAACTTACCAACATGGAAGCCACTATAGTCAAACTAGCTATGACAGGACACCAGTCAATAGTCATAGCTTCAGTCTACATCCGTCCCCAAGACATTCCCTTACAAAGCGATTTTGAGGCCATCCTAGCCCTGGGCGGGTCCACCATTATGATTGGAGACTTCAACTCCAAACATACTGACTGGACCTGCCTTAAAACCAACAACAATGGCGTAAAGCTCCTCCAAATCACTGAAGATCTAGACTTAACAGTATACTCCCCATACGCCCCCACCCACTACCCGGATAACCCGGACCACGACCCTGACATACTCGACTTTGCCATAGTTAAGGGTGTTTCCCTTAACGTATGCGCAATTGACACACTTGACGAGCTAGGTTCAGACCACCGCCCAGTCTCCCTGAAACTAGGCCCCCAAAATAGCACACCCGCCCCCACGACAACAAAATTCACCAACTGGGACGGTATCACAGACTCACTGACCTCAGCCATTGACGCCCCCAACTCCGCATACGCTTTCTCGCCCGACTACCTTGACAGTACTGACAAGATAGACAGCGCAGTTAGTAGTATCACCCACTTAGTACAGACTGCGATTAAGGAGAACGAAAAGGTCGTTACCACCAAAGACCGCAAACTCCCGCGTGAGACTAAACTCTTAATCGCAGAGAAAAGAGCAGCTCTCCGTAGAGCCGCAGACTATCCCACACCCGACAATAGGAGGGAAGCCAACTCCCTACAGCGTAAGCTTAGGAAGCATCTTTCCGAACTGAGAAACTCCAACTGGAGTAAACTCATGGAGGATATCACCCCCTCCCACACTGCCTACTACAAAGTAGCCAAGGCTCTCCGCGTAGACGCAATCACGCACACCCCTCCCCTAACGCGACCAGACAATACAATAGCATTTGAGGACATAGAGAAAGCGGAATGCTTCGCAGACAGCATTGCCGACCAATGCTCACCCAGCACACAAGAGTGTGATCCCGATCATATAAAAACAGTGGAGGATGAGGTACGTAGTAGGAATTCGCTCCCCCTAACTGCGGACCCCATCTCAGTATCAACTGACGAACTACGCTCCATTATTAGAGGTCTTAAACCTAAAAAAGCCCCAGGAGCAGACGGTATCTCAAACCAAGCTCTTAAATACTATCCGGAACAGTTACTTGCACTGCTAGCTATTATCATCAACGCCTGCTTTGAACACTGTTACTTCCCGACAGCATGGAAGGAAGCAATAGTAATAGGCATCCCAAAGCCAGGCAAGCCCCTTAACATCCCCGCAAACCACCGCCCCATAAGTCTACTCAAGACTATGGGGAAGCTCTTCGAAAGAGTCATACTCAATCGAATCAAAAGTCATATCTTCCCGCCGGACAAACCTCCCCTCATAATTAACCACCAGTTTGGGTTCCGCGCCAAACACTCGTGCCCTCAACAAGTCCACCGCATTGTCGAACACATACTGAACGGATTTTACCCCAGACGCGAAAGGACAGTAGCAGTCTTCTTCGACGTCGCAAAGGCCTTCGATAAGGTCTGGCATGCGGGACTTGTATACAAACTCTACCACATGGACCTCCCAGACCGTCTAGTTAGAATAGTGGAGTGCTACCTCCAAGACCGTAATTTCCGTTTTAGACACGAGGGGGTACTTTCCTCTCCGCGTCCCATTAGAGCCGGGGTCCCCCAAGGGTCCATACTCTCCCCAACATTGTACACTCTGTACACTAACGACATCCCCATCCCAAAACAAAGCAAATCAGGGCCAACAGTACAGCTCTCCCTATTTGCGGACGACACCGCCCTCTACATAAGGGGGCAGTCCATATCTCTATCACCACTAATAGACAAGCTACAAATCTCAGTTGACGAGCTAGGTAGATGGTTTAGGAAATGGAGAATCGAAGTAAACCCGAGCAAAAGCTCCGCGGTCCGCTTCGACTACCATAATAGGCTAAACCAACCCGCAGACTCGATCCGCATGCTAGGCACCCGCGTCCCCTGGCAACGTACAGCCAAATATTTAGGAGTCACCCTCGACTCCGGTCTCACTTTCGGACCTCACATTACAAATGTGACCCGAAATGCCCGCTTCTACCTGGGCAGGCTAAACAGCATGTTAGGTAGGCACAGTAAAATGTCCCCCATTAATAAGCGAACACTCTATAAGGTTTGCATCCGACCGGTAATGACATACGCGGCCCCCGTATTTGCACACGCGAACCCAAATAAGATGAAATTGATCCAAAGGGTCCAGAGCATTTTCTGCCGTAGGGCTCTGGACGCACCGTGGTGCGTCAGAAACCCGGACTTGCATAGGGACTTAGGCTTACCCACCACCCAACAATTCCTCAAAGGCCTCTCCGAGAACTTCTTCAAGTCCTCGGAGTCGCATCCCAACCCTCTGATTCGCGAGGCAGCGAACTACTCCCTACGTCCCGTCTTAACTAGTAACATGGTCCGCAGACCAAGAAATGTCCTCACCGATCCTCCCAATAAAATATCAGCCGACCTGAACTGCCTCCTGGCAGCTCAGGGAGACTGCTAGTGTTATTATTTGAATAACACCGTCCCCTCACTTGCACACTTAATGTGATAAACCAATCGGCCCTCCCCTCAGGAGCTCGCCGCGCTGTTCTTAGGTTAGCGTGTATTTTTCGCACCCCCCCCCTCCCTAGGGGGGGGCGTCGCTCCGATGTACTTTTAGGGTGGCTCTGCTGCCAAAGTTCTTCGGGGGGTGTTAGTGGGTAGTGCGGCTCGACAGCTGTGAGTCCCACATAACCGGTGCTAGCTTTATCGCTGCACAGGTATACGTAAACGTATTCACCTCTCTCCCCACCAACCATCTTTCGGGGAAAAAAAAAAAAAAAAAAAAAAAAAAAAAAAAAAAAAAAAAAACATAGAGCGTATTCATTCAAATTCAACATTTTCGACAAGCCACCGAGTAACAACGAGACCTCCCTCGAGCTCCCATAAGCAAATCAACCACTGAAATTGTTCAAGACTGAAGATATCACGGCTGTTACAGTTAACTTAGACTTAGCTGTTACAGCTAAGTCTAAGTTACAGGCTCGGCCTAGTTTAGATGCTAGTGGTCATTGAATATGTACAGTGAAAATGTATGTTATCTACCATAAAAATTTCAAAATTAGGATGTAAGTTATATTTAACTACCTTTATATTAATTCCTAGCCTTATTAAGTTCTAGTTATTCACAAAGTTTTTATTATTATTATTATTAATAAATTCAGATCGGATTCATAAGACGCATGGACTTGTATTTATACTTACAAAAACTGTGTTATGTACTTATAATTAATCTAAGTTTTGAAGTTATGTACTTACTGACTAAACTAAAATACACACTTACTTAAACTAAATTACTTACATACTGAAACTGAGTTATGTACCTATAAATATACTAACATTAAGTTAGATAATTACTTATGTACTAAAATTAAGTTACGTACTTACATGTATATGTTACTGTTTGTTTTTTACAATAAATTCTATTCTGTTTTCCTTGTCTCTACAACCTCCGCGTCGCCCTGCATTTCCTGTACCATCATCGAAGGGGATCAGCAACATATATATAATTCTCGTGTCACAGTGTTAGTTGCTATACTTGTCTAAAACAGCTGGATGCATTTCCATGAAATTTTCTGTGTATATTCGGTAGGTCTGAGAATAAGTATAGAAATTTTTTCACAGGGATCTGAGCGGACAAAGCCGCGGGACACAGCTAGTTGTTACATATTTTATTTACCATATGATAGCGCGTGGCCTTGCTCTTACGGATCAGTACCTATATATTTTATTTTGGATGACAGCTGTGGGGGTTCTATGCGTGGACTGTATTGTTGAATGAAACTCGCAGGTTGCAGGTCGAAGGGAAGGATCGCTTCCAGTTTTCTTTATTCGCAAATCTTCTTAACTGTTCCGAGCTATCGAGCTAAATAAACTACCAAACTACGAACTAACATACAAATTGTGCCTATTTACATATAAAATTTACACCTCGCAACTAGTAGGCTTCCTAGTGAGGCCATGCTAGAAAGAGAAAGGTATATAAACTAATCGCTGCGTCCTTCTTGCACGTCGTCCGTTACATCGCTGCGTCTTTCTTGCACGTCGTCCGTAACATCCTCCCCCCGTCGCAGATCTTCGGAGACTCCATCATCGACGTGGAGGACGACGAGCTTCCTCACCGGCCGCCGTAGAAGTCCTCCTCGGGTGCGGACCTCGGTATTCCGTACGATTCCGTCTGGTCCAGGGAAGACGCGTGTCACCACTCCGCGGGGCCATGTGTTGCGCGGCAGTGTTTCGTCCGCGATGATAACAAGCGTGCCTTCTTTTATTTCAGTGGCTTCGGTTCTCCCACGGACGCGCAGCATTCCATCGACTAAGATGGGATCCAACTTCGCTATTCTGCTGGAGGGGTTTATGGATTGCCCCTTCTCGAGCTTCTTGACTTCTTCGGCGAATGCGTCGTTCTGCATCTTCTTCCACCAGTGACGTTCCGCTTCCTCCAGATGACGTAACTCCATCCTGGTTGCTCGCCGCCGACAGATGTCCATGAAGGCAAGAGCCCTTGCTGTAGCCCTTATAAGTCGTTCGAATGATGAGAAGCGGGCTAGGTCCGGGAGCCAGTGGTCCTTCTGGTTTGCATCCCCTTGCTCTGTTTCCTCTTCTCTCGTGTGCATTATCTGGCTGGCTTTGCATTCTCTCGGCCAGGCTTTTTCTTCCTCGTATAAGAACGCAGGTCCGGTGAACCATCGGTCTTCACGGGTCTTAGAGACGAAGTTCGCTCTTGTTGCTTCATCCGCTACATTTTCTTCGGTAGGTGCCCAGCGCCATTGGTCTCGTGTGGTTCTCTCCGAGATTTCTCCCAATCTGTGCGCGACGTAGGGAGAGTATCGCACTTCGTCGTTGCGGATCCATTGCAGCGCCGTAGTTGAGTCTGACCAAAACACCGTCCGGTCTGGTTTTATCCGGTGTTCTCTCGTGATGTCGTCCGCCAGTCTTGCTCCTATCAGGTTGGCTTGTAGCTCCAGACGTGGGATGCTTTGCGTCTTAATAGGCGCTACCTTTGCCTTTGCCGCAGCCAGGGTCACCTCGACGGAGCCGTCTTCGTATTCGAACCGCCAATACGCCGCGGTCGCGTACGCTTGCTCACTTGCGTCGTTGAAGATGTGCAGTTGTCGTTCTTGCACTCCCCCCGTGCAGGAGTAGCGTCTCCGGAGTCGCAGGTGCCTCGCTTCGTGTATCGTTCGCATCCAGGTAGCGAACTCCTTGGCGGCTTCCTCTGGCAGCGCGTCGTCCCAACCGATCTTCTTTTGTCTCCATAGATCCTGAAGGAGAATCTTCGCCGTGATGGTGAGATAACTCAGCAATCCTAAGGGGTCGAAGATAGACATCACCGCGCTGAGTGCTTCTCTCTTGGTCGGTGGTCGCGCCAGGATCTTCACTTCATTTGGCACACGTGGCATGTCGGTGTTGAAGAGCAGTACATCGGTGTCGGCCGCCCATATCAGGCCCAGTGTTCTGCCATTTTGAGCGGCTTTTCCCATCTCCTTTGGTGCTCTTGCGCGCAGGTCCCTTGGTACATCTCTGAGTACTTCTTCTGCGTTGGAGTCCCAACCGGCGATGACGAAACCCGCTTGCTGGTGTACATGGCGTACTTCGGCTATGGTCGCGATGGCCTCGGTTTCGGTCGCGTAGCTATCTACGTAGTCGTCCATATAGTGGTTCGTAGTGATGGCCTTCAGCGCCAGTGGACATTCTGGACCATGTTTTCGTGCGTTGTGGTCGCGCACGCTATGCGCTAAGAACGGCGAACTCCTTGCTCCGAAAATCATGGAAGTCATTATGTACTCCCGGATGTCTTCTTCAGGGTTGTCGCGCCACAGGAACATTTGTGCTGGCTGGTCGTCTGGTCTTATCTTCACTTGCAGGAACATTTCGCGGATGTCTGCTGTGACCGCTATTCTCTCCTCTCGAAATCTGTACAGGATCCCAGGCAACGATCTCAACAGATCAGGTCCATCCAGAAGCCGGTCGTTGAGGCTGACCCCGTTGGCGCGAGCCGCAGCGTCGAAGACCAGCCGTAGTTTCCCTGGCTTGTTGGGGTTAACGACGCCGAAGTGTGGCAGGTACCAGTTTAAGTTGCTGTTCCTATCATGTCCCTTCGCCAACTCCGCATACCCTTTGTCCAGTAGGTTCTTGACTTGCGCCGAGTAAGCCGTCTTGAACGCTTCCGACCTTTGCATCTTCCTCTCTATGTGACTCAGCCGCTTCTTTGCCATGTCGTAACTGGGTGGCATCTTCGTATCGTCTTGGATCCACGGCAGTCCAACTTCGTATCTTCCACCGACTTGCTTTACGGTGGTTGCGAAGATCTGTTTCGCGCGTTCATCAGACTTCCTTGGTCGCGTTGTGATGGATATCCCAAGGGAGTCTATCTCGTAGTGGGACTTCAGTAGGTCCTCTATCTTCTCATTTTCGTTTGTGAAGACTGTCTCTTCTTTTCTTCGTGTTGTCCTTAAGTGGAGGACCGTGCCGTCTTCATCAGCTCGCCCTTTAGGAAGAGTGCCATGAAGTGTCCATCCAAGCAGCGTGAGTGAAGCCACTGGCTCGTTTCTTTTCCCAGTGAGTAGCTTCCGTGACACTATGAGGTGCCAGTTGTCAGCCCCGATGAGCAGTCTAGGCGTCGCTTGCTCGTAGACCATGTCTTGTACCGGCAGTCCTTTCAGATGTGCGTAGGTGAGGCTCTCTCTGTCCACAGTCTGTGAACCGGCTTTGAAGTTCTTCATGGTGTAAGCCTCGATGTCATACTCCTTGTTGCCGCCTTGTCCTCGCAGGTTGAGCCGTACTCGTTGGCTTATTTCCCGCTGTGATGAGGTGACACCGTGTATGTGCAGCGGAAGTGTCGGGCCTTCGGCGTGTAGCATTCGTGCCAGCTCTTCGTCGATGAGCGATATCGTTGCCCCCTCGTCCAGCAGCGCATATGTTTCCACTTGCAAACCTCCGGGTCCTCGTACTGTCACCGGGCATACTTTCAGGAGCACCGGTCCTCTGGCTTGCATGGTTGTTGCAGACATCACCAGCTCTTCCTTGTTCTCCGCCTTCTGTGGTGCTGGCTCCTTTGCTGGTGCCTGTTCCGTGTGAAGGAGTGCGTGGTGTCTCATCCGGCACTCTCCGATGCCACATCGCTTCGCCTTACAGCGGAACTTTCGGTGATCCCCGTGCAGGCAGTTGAAGCAGACTTTCTTGTCTTTCACCCAGGTCCAACGGTCGTCTGTGTTCATTGCTGATAACGTCGGGCATGCGTATATATCGTGCTCTTTCCCGCAGCACAAGCATTTCTTTTCTTCTTGAGCGGCTGTGGCGGTGTAGACCCTCTTCGCTTCTTCTCTTCTAGTTTGCTGTACTGGCCGCGGTGCTGGCTTCTTTGCTGGTGTCTCTTTCCCTCCAGTTGTTGTACAGTGTGAATACGCGTAGCGAAGCATTCGATCTGCCTCCCGCATAAGGAATCTTGACAAGGTTTCTATTTCTGCTTCCTTGTTGCTCGGGTTGACGCAGGACGCCTCGTACTCGTCTGCGAAATCGCACCATCTCGCTCTGATGTGTGGGCTCAGCTTGTCCAGCACCTCTCTGGTCAACATCGGGTTGAACAGATATCTCCTCCGGTCAATGTTGTACAGCACGCATACAAGGTTCTGCAGCTTGACTGCGAAGTTATTCAGTTCTTCAGCGCTGGTACCAACGCGCGGAAGCCTTCGTATCTCTTCAAGTGTCTTGTCCATGATGGCTTCGGGGCGACCGAAGCGTTGCTCGAGTGTTCGCATGATCACTTCTGGGTCGGTCGCCGTGTACAGCAGCGCGGCAACTGCGTTCCTCGCTTCACCACGCAGGCAGCTCCGTAGCCGTGCGAGGTTTTCTGCCGGTGTAAACTGGAACAGGTCAGTCGAATCCCGTAGAGCAGCTTTGAAGGGCATCCACTCCACCGCTTCCCCATGGAAGAGTGGCAGCTCTTGGGCTTGACGCGGCGGTGGTCTCCTTTTCACCATTGACTCCAAAGCTTCGGCTAGTCGCTCGATGCCACGGTCCTTCGATCTTGCTGGTGTGGTCGATCGCCTTCTTTGTTCCTCCCTGTAGTGCGGCGATGGTGTCCTCTGCCTGGTTCCGACAACGCGCGCTGCTTGCTGGGCCTTGTCGTTCTGATATCCGAGAGTCGCTCCTCCAAATGTAGCCTCCAACTCAGTTGCATCTGCAGGCCGGTTAAGCTGGGGTCCGGTAGGCCTCGATGCGCCTCGCAACTCGTGGGTATCTGCGCCATACGAGGGTGCTTCCCGCTGGTGTCCGGTAGGCATCGATGCACCTCGCAACTCGTGGGTGACTGCGCCATACGAAGGTATTTCACGTCGGCGATCGTCAGGCATGGATGCGCCTCGCAATTCACGGGGGTCCACGCCAGGCAGTTCATCGGCCGGCGGCGGCAAGTGTTGACTGCTTCGGTGAAGCCAATCTTCAACGCGCCGTTCGTTACTTGGTAGGCTGCGACGCTCCTCTTCTTCATCTTCCAACAATGCGACGTCCAGAGCGAGTTGCTTCTGAATCAACGCGGCCTCCATTTCAAGTTCTCTCTTCTTTAGCTCGGTGAGCCTCTTCTCAGCTTCAAACTCGGCGAGACGACGTCGGGCGGTGATGCTGGCGGCGGTCCGCACTGAGCCAGAGAGCGACGGGTGCGGGCTGCGGCGCGGTGGTGCTCCTCCAGCCGTAGATACTATCGGCGGTGTCGGTGCGGGCAGCCCGGCTGCGGTTGCCTCCATTCGCGAGGCGGTGGTGGCTTGTGCAGAAGCGGACGCAAAGCCCAGGTCTTCCGTGATCTGCACACTCGTGGGTGGCATGATTGATCTCGTCATGGACGGAGACGCAGGGGGCGAAAGGAAAACGCGTGACGGTAGCGCGCTTCCATTCGCTGTCTCATTTCTGTCCTTCATGCTCCTGGTAGTCGGCATCTTGTACAGCTTCGCCTCCGTGGGCAGACTTCAAGCTTCAGTGACACCGGTATCCGGCCAGGTGTCACCAGCGGCTGCGCAGATCTTCGGCAGGCAGCAGTACGGCTCTTCGATTTGCTGAATTCTTCTTCGGCTGCAATCCGGCGTCGATGGACCAAAATGTGGGGGTTCTATGCGTGGACTGTATTGTTGAATGAAACTCGCAGGTTGCAGGTCGAAGGGAAGGATCGCTTCCAGTTTTCTTTATTCGCAAATCTTCTTAACTGTTCCGAGCTATCGAGCTAAATAAACTACCAAACTACGAACTAACATACAAATTGTGCCTATTTACATATAAAATTTACACCTCGCAACTAGTAGGCTTCCTAGTGAGGCCATGCTAGAAAGAGAAAGGTATATAAACTAATCGCTGCGTCCTTCTTGCACGTCGTCCGTTACATCGCTGCGTCTTTCTTGCACGTCGTCCGTAACATCAGCTGTCTAATTTAAAACAGCCACAACTCGGAAACTATTGATCCTGGACTACTAGTTTCATGAGAGAAATTTTAGCTCTTCGAGATCTTCATTTTGGATGACGGCGGTCTTAACGCTATAATTCGGAAAGTATTGATCATCGTACTAACGAAAAGCTAAACTTCTAACAACACCATTTTTTATTTACGTTAATTATTGCATTTTTTTTGTAGGTTAACAAAATATTGAGGAAAATGCCACATGTTTGTGAAGCAGATTTTGCTGGAAATGAAATAGCTGTTTCTTTATCAGATTTGAAAGTCACTGAAAATGACAAGCCCATACCAAAGTTACTCAAAAAAGCAATGAAAAAACTAGAGGATGATGGTATCCACCTAATCGCAAATATACCATCGTTTTCTAGTGTACAGCATTCTCTTTATGACGAAAGTAGATATAATAAATGACGATTATATCCGCAACATTCAAATACAATTAATCAATGAAAAAATTCTTTTGAAAAACTCCGTTAATCTGCAATTTAAAAGCAATAAGATAAAGGCAGTTTTAATAGATCTTTGTGTAGTAGTAGCGACATTTTTATCCCGCTTTTATTAGCTTCACCTGTATGTTTGTATGTAACCGACTCCTTTGGACTCGATTTTGATCCACTTTAAACAGACAGATTTAATTCAAACTTTGTAGACTTATCAAGAATCAGCGACAATATAATAATTTCATAAGTTTGAACTAAAAAATAAATAGAGTTTAAAAAAACTAAAAAAACACGCTTTTAAAGTACATCAGACTAAAAAGTAAACATCAATTAGTTTAAAAACTAAATAACACGCTTTTAGTAAACACATTAAGTAGTTATCTTGGATGTCCACCATGTTGGATTTAAGTCACGTGATGACTATTTTTTCGTATTCCTGACAGCAAACCCTTTCATTTGATACCCATATCATGGGGGTGCATTTCAAATAGCCTGTCCGCCTGTTTCTTAGCTACTCATGTAATGTCATTGGAACTCACGCGTGTGCAAAATTTCATCCTAATCGAAGACCGGAAAGTGGGTCAAATTAAGATTCGAAGATTTTCTTATATTATACATAGTTACAAGTGAAGCTAATAAAAGCGTGCTAAAACGAAAAGCTAGTTTATTGTAAAAAAGTGTGGGTTGCTCGATAGACGAAATAATGGCACAGAGCGCCCCACGCTTTTTCACAATAATAATAGTTTTTTGTGAATAATTATTTTCAACTTATATATTAAGAATTATTTTTTTACTTTTTAGTCTGATTTACTTTAAAAGCGTGTTTTATAGTTTTTTAAACTCTATTTATATTTTAACAGTAATATGAAGATTTTTTTGTTAAACATTAAACAAATGAAAGTTTAACTCTGTTTTTTTTGGAAAAAGTTTGTTGTCAGTTTATGTAAGAAGATTAAAGTAGAATTACATAGTAGTAAGGAGGGTAAATAAAACCCCGACCTTACTACTGCAAGCGTTGGTTGTAAGGTGGGTAATAAAATTTGCCCCCTTTACTACTGGTAGTAAGGTCTACCGACTTCCATCGCAACAAATTAGTACATTTTTGCATTATTATTTTTGGTTTTTGTTAATTTTCTACTAAAGTACTACACCGATTTTGATAAAATTTATATGGGACCACACGGAAAGCACTAGCTTTCAAATAAAAAAAGAATCATAAAAATCCGTTCACCCAGTCAAAAGTTCTGAGGTAACAAACATAACAAAACAAAAAAAAACATACAGACGAATTGAGAACCTCCTCCTTTTTGGAAGTCGCTTGAAAAAGTAGCGCCATCTAACATTTCTCGTACGTATTAGCATGAGCGTGAGTTGATGCATTAGGTCTGACGATGTAACCTTGTACGCACGATACGTATTTTTTTAATTAAAATTTTCAAGTAAGTTTAGTACAGGCGAAAACGACATGTATTTCAAGGTATACAAATAAAATACAGTTCTTATATTATAAATCAAACAATTATATTTTTGGTATCAATATAAGAACAAACACAAAATCATGGATAAGATTTTTCTTAATTGTGTACAAAAAGCAACTATGTATTTAAAATCACTCTTATTATCTAGCAATATAAATTTTTTTTTCAATACAGTTGCTCGAAAAGTGGTACTTTATATGCTAGTTAACTGTGCGCGAAATTGATTTTTCCGCACACGCGTCTTTTCTTTGGCACTTTTTTTTAATTTGTAGCTTTGAGAAACAAGATATTTCTAGCAAATAAAAAAATATAATAACCAAAGATACTTCTTTAAGACTATAGAATTTTAAAAAAGATAGGTTGTTCCTTCGTGAGGTTAGTATGTACATAACGCTAGCTGATTAGATTCTCTTTGGATCATATCTTTGTGAAGAAAGGAGAGTAATGAGTAAATGAACCGCATAGGTCACACAAAGGAATGGGTCATCTTTTTCAAGGAGGTTTTAATGCTTACAATAGTTTTATCCCAAGCCTTATCATAATCTGTTTATGGATTTATTTTAAAAAAACTTACACATGCGTACGTGTGCCTATCTAAATTAAATATGGCATAACTATAGGCCCATCTCATTGGCTGCCACGGTGGCGAAGGTGTTTGACAGTTTGCTTGATCGTATTTTAAACAGACATCTGCAGTTAAATGACGCTCAATTTGGTTTCCGAGCTGGGCTGTCCACAGAGACTACGATACTGTGCCTCAAGCATACTGTTCAATATTACACGGACAGAAAGACTCCGGTCTACGCATGCTTTTTGGACCTATCGAAAGCCTTTGATTTGGTGTCTTATGATGTGCTCTGGCACAAAATGAGGACAGAAACTGGCCTCCCAGAAGAGGTTGCTTGCTGGGCCTTGTCGTTCTGATATCCGAGAGTCGCTCCTCCAAATGTAGCCTCCAACTCAGTTGCATCTGCAGGCCGGTTAAGCTGGGGTCCGGTAGGCCTCGATGCGCCTCGCAACTCGTGGGTATCTGCGCCATACGAGGGTGCTTCCCGCTGGTGTCCGGTAGGCATCGATGCACCTCGCAACTCGTGGGTGACTGCGCCATACGAAGGTATTTCACGTCGGCGATCGTCAGGCATGGATGCGCCTCGCAATTCACGGGGGTCCACGCCAGGCAGTTCATCGGCCGGCGGCGGCAAGTGTTGACTGCTTCGGTGAAGCCAATCTTCAACGCGCCGTTCGTTACTTGGTAGGCTGCGACGCTCCTCTTCTTCATCTTCCAACAATGCGACGTCCAGAGCGAGTTGCTTCTGAATCAACGCGGCCTCCATTTCAAGTTCTCTCTTCTTTAGCTCGGTGAGCCTCTTCTCAGCTTCAAACTCGGCGAGACGACGTCGGGCGGTGATGCTGGCGGCGGTCCGCACTGAGCCAGAGAGCGACGGGTGCGGGCTGCGGCGCGGTGGTGCTCCTCCAGCCGTAGATACTATCGGCGGTGTCGGTGCGGGCAGCCCGGCTGCGGTTGCCTCCATTCGCGAGGCGGTGGTGGCTTGTGCAGAAGCGGACGCAAAGCCCAGGTCTTCCGTGATCTGCACACTCGTGGGTGGCATGATTGATCTCGTCATGGACGGAGACGCAGGGGGCGAAAGGAAAACGCGTGACGGTAGCGCGCTTCCATTCGCTGTCTCATTTCTGTCCTTCATGCTCCTGGTAGTCGGCATCTTGTACAGCTTCGCCTCCGTGGGCAGACTTCAAGCTTCAGTGACACCGGTATCCGGCCAGGTGTCACCAGCGGCTGCGCAGATCTTCGGCAGGCAGCAGTACGGCTCTTCGATTTGCTGAATTCTTCTTCGGCTGCAATCCGGCGTCGATGGACCAAAATGTGGGGGTTCTATGCGTGGACTGTATTGTTGAATGAAACTCGCAGGTTGCAGGTCGAAGGGAAGGATCGCTTCCAGTTTTCTTTATTCGCAAATCTTCTTAACTGTTCCGAGCTATCGAGCTAAATAAACTACCAAACTACGAACTAACATACTTTTTTTTTTTTTTTTTTTTTTTTTTTCCCCCCTGTTAAGGGAGAGCGGAGGTGAATGCGTTTACGCATACCAGGGGAAGCTTCGGCCGCAGGCCGAAGCTGCCGCTGGTTATGTGGGACTCAGAGCTCTGCGCCTATATGCATACGTCCCCGTTACACTCGGAAGGTGTATGAATGCGTATGCACAGGCCCAAAGACCCCACTACCCACTAAACACCCCCTAACTTTGGCAGCATAGCCACCTTAAAAGTGCATCGGAGCGACCCACACCCTTAGGGAAGGGTGGGGTGCGTAGGTAGGGATGGGGTTGCACCGAACGCACCGAGTAGATAGCCAGTGCGCCCAGTACAGGGGCCCCTCCCGTGGTGATGTGCCATACGGGGATGGCACATGAACTGAGAGGTGGGAGAGAGACGGCAGGGATCGCAGTAAGCTGCCTTGAAAAAGGCGGCCCGAAACCAGTATGTGCCGCAGACCGACGAACAGTTCCCCGACGACGAATGGCGCGCGAAATGTCAGTGTACAATCCTCCACATGTGGCCGGGGACTTAGGCGGCATGCTTCTGGGCACGGGACCTCTTCACACGCAAATTCGTCGCCGGGGTACGCCATCCGAAGCACGCGGCACGACGGTACTGCTCGTTCGAAGCCGTGGGGCCGCGACGTGTATGGCTACGTTGGCTTCCCGACGATAGACACGCTGACCGAAGCCTCGCCACGATGTTTTATCCCATCATTGCCATCTTTGATCGAACGTGCTTCCCCATCGCCGTGATACACCTCCGAAGCACACGACGACCCGCGATGACGGTGAGTTGAACGTAAAGACGGCCTTGAAAAAGGCGGCCCAGAAACTATTATGGTCTAGCACACGTCCACCGCAAGCGATAGTCGGTGAAAGACCGAACTAACATACAAATTGTGCCTATTTACATATAAAATTTACACCTCGCAACTAGTAGGCTTCCTAGTGAGGCCATGCTAGAAAGAGAAAGGTATATAAACTAATCGCTGCGTCCTTCTTGCACGTCGTCCGTTACATCGCTGCGTCTTTCTTGCACGTCGTCCGTAACATCAGCTGTCTAATTTAAAACAGCCACAACTCGGAAACTATTGATCCTGGACTACTAGTTTCATGAGAGAAATTTTAGCTCTTCGAGATCTTCATTTTGGATGACGGCGGTCTTAACGCTATAATTCGGAAAGTATTGATCATCGTACTAACGAAAAGCTAAACTTCTAACAACACCATTTTTTATTTACGTTAATTATTGCATTTTTTTTGTAGGTTAACAAAATATTGAGGAAAATGCCACATGTTTGTGAAGCAGATTTTGCTGGAAATGAAATAGCTGTTTCTTTATCAGATTTGAAAGTCACTGAAAATGACAAGCCCATACCAAAGTTACTCAAAAAAGCAATGAAAAAACTAGAGGATGATGGTATCCACCTAATCGCAAATATACCATCGTTTTCTAGTGTACAGCATTCTCTTTATGACGAAAGTAGATATAATAAATGACGATTATATCCGCAACATTCAAATACAATTAATCAATGAAAAAATTCTTTTGAAAAACTCCGTTAATCTGCAATTTAAAAGCAATAAGATAAAGGCAGTTTTAATAGATCTTTGTGTAGTAGTAGCGACATTTTTATCCCGCTTTTATTAGCTTCACCTGTATGTTTGTATGTAACCGACTCCTTTGGACTCGATTTTGATCCACTTTAAACAGACAGATTTAATTCAAACTTTGTAGACTTATCAAGAATCAGCGACAATATAATAATTTCATAAGTTTGAACTAAAAAATAAATAGAGTTTAAAAAAACTAAAAAAACACGCTTTTAAAGTACATCAGACTAAAAAGTAAACATCAATTAGTTTAAAAACTAAATAACACGCTTTTAGTAAACACATTAAGTAGTTATCTTGGATGTCCACCATGTTGGATTTAAGTCACGTGATGACTATTTTTTCGTATTCCTGACAGCAAACCCTTTCATTTGATACCCATATCATGGGGGTGCATTTCAAATAGCCTGTCCGCCTGTTTCTTAGCTACTCATGTAATGTCATTGGAACTCACGCGTGTGCAAAATTTCATCCTAATCGAAGACCGGAAAGTGGGTCAAATTAAGATTCGAAGATTTTCTTATATTATACATAGTTACAAGTGAAGCTAATAAAAGCGTGCTAAAACGAAAAGCTAGTTTATTGTAAAAAAGTGTGGGTTGCTCGATAGACGAAATAATGGCACAGAGCGCCCCACGCTTTTTCACAATAATAATAGTTTTTTGTGAATAATTATTTTCAACTTATATATTAAGAATTATTTTTTTACTTTTTAGTCTGATTTACTTTAAAAGCGTGTTTTATAGTTTTTTAAACTCTATTTATATTTTAACAGTAATATGAAGATTTTTTTGTTAAACATTAAACAAATGAAAGTTTAACTCTGTTTTTTTTGGAAAAAGTTTGTTGTCAGTTTATGTAAGAAGATTAAAGTAGAATTACATAGTAGTAAGGAGGGTAAATAAAACCCCGACCTTACTACTGCAAGCGTTGGTTGTAAGGTGGGTAATAAAATTTGCCCCCTTTACTACTGGTAGTAAGGTCTACCGACTTCCATCGCAACAAATTAGTACATTTTTGCATTATTATTTTTGGTTTTTGTTAATTTTCTACTAAAGTACTACACCGATTTTGATAAAATTTATATGGGACCACACGGAAAGCACTAGCTTTCAAATAAAAAAAGAATCATAAAAATCCGTTCACCCAGTCAAAAGTTCTGAGGTAACAAACATAACAAAACAAAAAAAAACATACAGACGAATTGAGAACCTCCTCCTTTTTGGAAGTCGCTTGAAAAAGTAGCGCCATCTAACATTTCTCGTACGTATTAGCATGAGCGTGAGTTGATGCATTAGGTCTGACGATGTAACCTTGTACGCACGATACGTATTTTTTTAATTAAAATTTTCAAGTAAGTTTAGTACAGGCGAAAACGACATGTATTTCAAGGTATACAAATAAAATACAGTTCTTATATTATAAATCAAACAATTATATTTTTGGTATCAATATAAGAACAAACACAAAATCATGGATAAGATTTTTCTTAATTGTGTACAAAAAGCAACTATGTATTTAAAATCACTCTTATTATCTAGCAATATAAATTTTTTTTTCAATACAGTTGCTCGAAAAGTGGTACTTTATATGCTAGTTAACTGTGCGCGAAATTGATTTTTCCGCACACGCGTCTTTTCTTTGGCACTTTTTTTTAATTTGTAGCTTTGAGAAACAAGATATTTCTAGCAAATAAAAAAATATAATAACCAAAGATACTTCTTTAAGACTATAGAATTTTAAAAAAGATAGGTTGTTCCTTCGTGAGGTTAGTATGTACATAACGCTAGCTGATTAGATTCTCTTTGGATCATATCTTTGTGAAGAAAGGAGAGTAATGAGTAAATGAACCGCATAGGTCACACAAAGGAATGGGTCATCTTTTTCAAGGAGGTTTTAATGCTTACAATAGTTTTATCCCAAGCCTTATCATAATCTGTTTATGGATTTATTTTAAAAAAACTTACACATGCGTACGTGTGCCTATCTAAATTAAATATGGCATAACTATAGGCCCATCTCATTGGCTGCCACGGTGGCGAAGGTGTTTGACAGTTTGCTTGATCGTATTTTAAACAGACATCTGCAGTTAAATGACGCTCAATTTGGTTTCCGAGCTGGGCTGTCCACAGAGACTACGATACTGTGCCTCAAGCATACTGTTCAATATTACACGGACAGAAAGACTCCGGTCTACGCATGCTTTTTGGACCTATCGAAAGCCTTTGATTTGGTGTCTTATGATGTGCTCTGGCACAAAATGAGGACAGAAACTGGCCTCCCAGAAGAGGTAGTCAAACTTTTTGATTATTGGTACAACAACCAAATAAATGTTGTAAAGTGGGCAGACACTGTCTCCGATGCGTACAGGCTGAAGTGTGGTAAGAGGCAAGGGGGTTTGACCTCTCCTCGACTGTTTAGCCTGTACGTAAACGGGCTTGTTGAGGAACTAGGCAACACTGGAGTCGGCTGTTCCATAGATGGTAAATTTATCAACAACATCAGCTACGCTGACGATATGGTGTTGCTGGGTCCCTCAATAAGCGCTTTACGTAAATTATTACTGGTATGTGAGAGGTACGCCGGGGCCTGTGGACTCAGGTACAATGTGAAGAAAAGTGAACTTTTAGTGTTTCAATCTCGTGGTCACAAAATCACTACAGTTCCACCTGTTTCCCTAGACGGAGTCGCTTTGCCGAGAGTTTCTCATTTCAAGTACCTGGGTCACTGGGTCTCGGAGGATTTCTCTGATGATGAGGATATAGAGAGGGAGCGCCGGGCGTTGGCTGTCAGATGTAATATGTTGGCTCGCAGATTTGCACGTTGCACCAAAGCTGTTAAAGTTGTTTTATTTAAAGCTTTCTGCCAATCTTTTTATACGTGCAGTCTGTGGGTCAACTACACGCAGAAGACAATCAACGCCTTGCGCGTTCAGTATAACAACGCATTCAGGATTCTGTTGGGCCTGCCAAGGTACTGCAGCGCATCAGGCATGTTTGCTGAAGCTCGGACGGATGGCTTTCATTCCATCTTAAGAAAGAGAGCCGCCTCGTTGCTAAGCCGTGTTCGTGGCAGCGGCAACGGTATCCTGAGCGTTGTGGCTAGCCGACCCGGCTGCCCTATCTTGTGGCAATTGGTGCCGCTGCATGTGAAGTAATTTTAATTTTTAAGCTATTGCATAGATTTTATCGCAGGCTTTGAGCGCGGGGACCGAATCCAGAAATTCCGTAACGAAGAAAAACCTGACGCTCGGTTGCCATGGCAACAATATCGGTTGTCAAAACAAACATATAAGAAGATTTGATCATTTTCGGAGAATAATAAAACTCTTTTCATAAACTGTATATACCTCCATATGACAAAAAATATTTGATTATTTTTTATTTATCAAATGCAAAAAGATTTTATTTAAGACACAGCTGTTTGTATTTATAGAGATAGGTACAAAAAGATTTTATTCCATATTTGGCTGTATAGTTCCAACTACCATTGCTTAAAAAAAAGTACAAAAAGATTTTATTCCATATTTGGCTGTATAGTTCCAACTACCATTGCTTAAAAAAAAACAAAGATGTAAAAAAGCGCGGTTAAGCGAAAATAAATAATAAATATGAATGAACAAAGTGCATTTATTATTAATGAAGAAAGTCACGAAAAAATAGTGAAAGAAAATGAGTGAGTACTCTATATACATACATTTTATTATTATCACAAATGCAGTATTAATTTTGAATTGAAAATATAATACTGCTATAAAGGTGAGCGTCGGTGGCTCAACCGGTAACGACTCGGTCCATCTAACCAGAGGTACCGGGTTCAAACCTGGACGGCCAATGTACCAATGAGTTTTTCAAATAAACTTACGTACATACTTACCGATTGCTTTAACGGTGAAGGAAAACATCGTGAGGAAACCTGCACACGCCTGCGAAGAAACTCGAAGGTTGTGTGTGAAGTCGACCAACCCGCACTGGGCCCGCGTGGTCGACTAAGGCCTAATCGCCCTGATTCAGGGTAGGCTCGAGCCCCTCGGTGGGGACGTATATGAGCTGTAATGAATAAAGGTGACCTAAATTTTTGATATTAAAATGAGCGATATTAAAAGTAGCCCTCTTTTATACACACAAACACACACACTCGTATAGTTTAAATTCTCAATTTAGATTCTCAATATATATATAAATAAATTCATTCTTCATTATGTATATAACAGAAACCATCAAACCAAGCACGTGTACTATTCAGTACCTTTGTTTTTGGTGTATAGATAATGCACATGAATGCCGCGCAGAGAAAGTATATATGATATTATATCTATATAAATGTACATCGCGCGAAATTCGATAATCACTTCTAAATATTGTTATTTATTTAATAAAAGAAAAAAATTGTTTTCTTATCGGTCACCACGCTCAAAAAGTGTAACTTGAATTAATATCAAAGAAAAAGAAATACTGCATGAATAAAATAAATAAATAATTATAATTGCATAAGTTGATACAAAATGCTATGCAATAGCTTTACCGCGGCAGTCCCCGAGTGCCACACGTCTTTTTTAATTTGTGTAACCTTACTAACCCTAATTTTATTTATAATAATTTCTTGTACTAACACTCTATGGATTACGTTGTCCGAAATAAATGTTTTGATTTGATTTGATTTGATAATTTTCGTAAAGCTGAATTGAGTTGTTTTAGTTGTGAATACGAATTAAATTATAAATAGTTAATATATGTGTAATAAAAAAAATACTTAAGTATACGTATAGGAAAAACTAGGATTACTCCCCGGACATATAAAATGAGCCAC
This sequence comes from Coleophora flavipennella, assembly GCA_947284805.1. Classification (NCBI taxonomy): domain Eukaryota; kingdom Metazoa; phylum Arthropoda; class Insecta; order Lepidoptera; family Coleophoridae; genus Coleophora; species Coleophora flavipennella. The sequence goes on from OX369253.1 coordinate 2,592,587, forward strand.
AAGTCGCGTAAAATTAACTTTGATTGCCAAAACCTTGATAGGTATAAACCTATAATATAGTTCTTGATAACAAAAGATATGCATGTACTCGTGATTACAAACAACTTTCCCAAAGAAACTATGAGTCAAATCAGGAAAAAAAAATGTTGGTCCTCGATACAAAATGTTATCAAATCGGCACAAAATGTATAAGACATTTTTTTTTCCGATTTGACATATAGTTTCTTTGGGAAAGTTATATGTAAACACGAGTCCTTTGCTATCAAGAACTAATTAAAGGTCACCCTATACATGTATATATTTTTCAGTTTTTAGTATCATTTCTAAAATAATTTCTGTAAAAATTATAATAATTAATTTTAGTAAGCAAAATTTAAAATTTTAACCGCCTCCGTTGCGTAACCGCGGGTTCGATTCCTGGCGGAGTCTAACTTGCAAGACTTGGTTTGGTTGGTGGAAGGTATCTTGTAAACCCGCTTCTATCTTCGGCATCATCGTCACTTACCAACAGGTGAGATGATGCCAAGTGCTCATCGATTGTGGATAATAATATAATAAATAAATAAATAAAATAAATAAAACAATTATTATTATTATGAAAATAACCGTGAAGTTCGCGGGAAGCCGCTGGACGCGGGCAGTACAGAACCGGTCGCCATGGAAATCCTTAGGGGAGGCCTATGTCCAGCAGTGGACGTTCGTCGGCTGAAATGATGATGATGATGATCCGTCAACAAGTCAAAGGAAGCAAAAAATAGCGCATTGAAATACGCGGTCTTGTTATAATAAGAATAAAAATAATAATCAGAAACTAAACTTCAATAATAACGAATGAAAGATTGAATAACGTTATCAATTTATTCCAAAATTAAATTACACATACCTACATACATACACATCCGAAAACATTACCATCTTAAATGGGCAGTCGAGTAAAAACGCATTAAGTAATCTATGTTCTTAGATCAAACAATACTTATTTATAAATCTATCTATATAAATAACAATCTGTTTAAATAATAATAATATGGTTGGCCATTTCCAAACAGACAGATTTTAGTTAGGTACTCAATGCATATTTCCACTTCAAAATATTAAACAAATAAACGACGACGTCCATACAAGGTTAGTTCGTTCAACATTAGCGCGTTACTTGACCGCCACATAAGAAACTTGTATAGAAGTCATTGACCTTGGTAGATTTGTCGCTTTAAAATGCGTTATTTAATTTGTTTACAAGAAAAAATACAATGAAAGGTTACTTACCGGTGATACGATATCCCATGTTTCTTTTTAACCTTTCTTTAGTGATTTTTACAGCCTCTAACAACACAGTAAGGCATTATATATGGATGGCATTTTATATTCATTTTCGCACCAATTCGCCGGGGACATTAGACGCGCGCGTTAGCCGGGTCCTTACGCCAGTAATATAGAAGTCATTGGTTTTGTTAGAATCCTCTAGATCACAATATAAATATTTACAATGGCAATTTTATTGTATTGACGTAGTCGACGTCACATCCTATTTCATTAGCCTTATGGTACGTTAGTACTGATATACACCGTGAAATTTTATTCATTTTATTCCCGTGGAATAGAGCTTAGGTGAAAGCAGTACAATCGATTCGTAAAGTCAGTTGTAATTTTAAACGATAAATAAAGAAAATAAAAAAGTGAAAAGGCTATCCCAAAAAGTGAGTTGAAATCGTAGTAGCGACTAGCGAACGCCCCACAAGCAATGTTCATTCAGCTCCTGCCTCCTGCGCACCTCCACGCCGCCGCGCCGTCTCGCCCCGCACGCATGTCCGTTCGGCAAACGGCGCGGCGTCGGATCCTTCAAAGCGCGTCGGCTCCTTCAAAGCGCGGCGGCGGTGCCTTTGCTTTAAGTTGTGCCGTCGCATGTAAAAATAGCAGCCAATCTTCCCTTCATACTTGAATCACCTTGAATGGGCTTAGGACCATCGTACCTACTTATCTACTGTTCAATGAAACGCGTAAGTAAAGTAATAATGTAGTGTAGAAAGGTAACGTAAATTGACAGTTTGACACAAAGTAGGTAGGTACTTAATTTTGATAGAAAATGTAGGTAATTAAGTAAGCCGTATTTAAAATACCTATTGGAATTTATTTACAATAATTAAGTAGTTAATCAAAATACAAAGGTAGTTTACCTGTCACAGATGAGATACTCTTCGACTGTACTGTTAGACACTACGCACTCAAAAAACAGATGAGATACACTTCGTCTCAAAGTCTCCATGCACTACAAATACCAGCACTTACTTACACTTCGCGATATCTCAGTAATTGTTCAAAGTGCTGGCCATTTCGTTGAATGCACATTCGTGCTCGCCGAACTAGATTTTCTTTTAGTTTTATCAACGTGTATCTGTCTCTTTTAATCGGATAAAGTTTAATCATGGCAAGATACTCCACATTGGAGAATCTGTGTGGTCGACTCATGATCGGCACAAACTCTCGCGTAGGTAAAACACGTGCAACATGTATCGCTCGCGTCGGTCAACTGAACTGGCGAGCGGCGGGCGCCGCGGGCTGTGCCTGCCGTAGAGTGCTACTACTTGTTCTCACAGCTTCAAGTTTATTTATTTTTTATAATTAAAAAAAATGTTTAATTTAAGTTTCTAAATTTTTTAAACCCTATAAATCGACAGTACCACTGATACATAGTCGCTACGCTTCGGGAACAAAATCATTAAAATTTCACCCTTTATATACTTTGCTTATGGCTGCGTGTGGGCACGCACATTGGCTCGCCGTCTGCCGTCCCGGTAAGACGTGTGCGCCCAGTACCCCCGCTCTTGGCGCCCCGCCGACAGCCGCCCTCGCTGCGCTTCGCGATTCGTCGTGCGTCTTCGTGTTCTGTCAGTTTTCCGACAGACGCGCTGCGTACGTCACCCGGCCCCTGCGTCTCGCAACTCTGTGCGCCTCGCAAACACCGGGCTCCCAGCCAGCCGCACGTGGTGTTATTCACGCTGCGGTCCGGCCAGTTTCTGACGATTTTTATCCGTTCCCTCGCGCGTTTTCCAAAACCACTGTTTGGTAGTTGTCCGGTGCACCCCTTTAAGGGGCAGGCTGCCTCACGGCGCTGTGCGTGAAGTCGGACAGGACGTGACCCGAGCGCTCTCGGTTCCCTCCTGGGAAACGTGAAACTTGGTTGGGTCTGGAACCACCGGCCTTGGGGGTGGCCCCTCGCCGACACCAGATATCTCCCTCCCACCCTTCCCATCCTTTATCCTATTCCTGTTGCGCTGTTTGGGCGTCTGCGCTGGTTCCAGTTCGTGCAGGCTACCCTCGGCGCTTCAGGCAGCTAGGGAACGTAGGACCCGGATCCCATTGCACTGGGCTTGCCCAAGGGATGCGGAAGGGCACACCTAGGCTAACTCACCCCGCAGCACAATAAGACTGGCTCGGGACACACTATCTACACATACACGGCAGGCACACATGCTACCCAACTCACCCCTGGCCTCACCCAGCCGGAGGATCTGTCCCCCGTCCACCGCGCGTTTTTCTCGGCCATCACGGCAGACTCGCGCTACCTACATCAGCTTATTCTAAGCATTCCCCCGAACGTCTTGGCCCAATATTTGCCATGCCCGGCTCCGGAGCCCGCGTCCCCCGCCAGCCCTCTGCCCGCGGACGACTCCACTCCGCCACCCGTGGTAATAAACGCCGGCGATGACTCATCGTCGCTGGTGTTTGACCACTCAGCCAATGACACTAGGACTGAAATAGACAACGCCATGGACACACAGGATGTCCCTACCGCTTCCGACGGCGCTACCGACAACGACGGTTTTACACTCGTTGAGAAGCGCGGTCGTAAGCGGAACGCGACATCCTCGGACGACCAAAACGCCAAAAAGGTTGCATCCGTAGGCAGCGCCCCCGCCCCCGCCCCGTCCCCCTCGCAAGTAGGCTCCGCCCCCGCTGCTTCTCAGCAGCCTCGCAACTCGCGACCCCCGCCCCTTTTTATTCAAGACAAGGCGAGATGGAACAACGTTTCATCTCTCCTCAGGGAACGCCATATTGCGTTCACTTCAGCCCGGACCACCCAACAAGGGATTAAGGTCCAAGTCCCTACCTCTGACGACCACCGTCGTCTAACATCCACCCTGAAAGCCGAGAAAATCGGCTTTCACACATACGCCCTCGAAGAGGAACATGGCGCAGGTACACGCTTTTGCTAAGGAACTCCGCGCTTCCCAAAACAACAAAGAAAAGCGTTGCATCGCAATGCTTAAGCACTCGCGTCTCATCGCAACCATTTCGGAATTTAATGCTATCTCCCCATAATGGATTTAAGCCCCACAAAAGGTAGACTCAAACCCCGCTCCATTTCCGTCGCGTTTTTCAATGCCGACGGTATCCGCTCCCAGCGGCAGGAAATCATTGAATTCCTCCGCGAACACTAAGTCGATGTGTTTTTAGTGCAAGAGACCCACCTTAAATCTTGCCATCGAGGGCCAAGGATCCCTAACTATGACTTAGTGCGTAATGATAGAGCCCACTCTGAAAAGGGTGGCACTCTCATCTATTACAAGAGGTCTCTGCACTGCATCCCCATCGACACCCCCCCTCTAACCCACATTGAGGCCTCGGTCTGTCGGCTAGCCATGACAGGACACCAACCCATCACCCTTGCCTCGATATATCTCTCCCCCAGTAGAGATAAGCCACTGCTGGAGAGCGGCATCGAGACCCTCTTCAAGCTAGGAGGCGCAGTCATTCTGGCTGGCGACCTAAACAGCAAACACGTAAGGTGGAATTGCACAGTCACCAACACCAAAGGTAGGGCACTAGACCGACTCGTCGACCGACACAACTTCGACATCATAGCCCCCATGACCCCGACTCACTTTCCGTATCAAGCGGAGTACACCCCCGACATTTTAGATATATCACTTCTAAGGAACATTAGCCTCCGGTTATGTTCCATAGAAGTGCATCACGCCCTCACTTCTGACCATCGGCCGGTCGTCTTACAGCTAGGCCCCCCACCCCCACCGCCCCGCCCACTCGGACGATAGTTGACTGGGACAGACTCGAGGAAAAGCTCCAAGCTACCACCTCACCCGACCTCGACACGATACCCGACCTAATCAGGACCCCAGACAACGTCCGCGGTGCAATCGATGCCCTCAGCAGCCACACACAGACCGCCGTCAAAGAATGCTCCTGACAGGTCCCAGTGTTGCCTGAGCACCGCTGGAACCTGCCGGAAGATGTGAGAAGACTGCTGACGGCTAAGAATGCGGCCACCCGCACTTACGACAGTTTTCCCAGCACCGAAAACCGCACTCGCATGCAAGCTTTACAGAGGGACGTAAAGCAGACCATGATAGAGCTGCGGTCGAATCGCTGGGATAACCTTCTTGGGGAAATCGCCCCTTCCCATCTCGCGTACTGGAAGCTGGCGAGAGCCCTCAAGAAGGACTGCGAATCCCCGATGCCCCCTCTCAAGCGCCCCAACCAACCAGATGCCTTTGACGACACAGAGAAGGCCGAATGCCTGGCCGAATGTCTGGCCGAATGCCTGGCCGACAGCCTAGAGGCCCAATGCTCCCCCAGCACCCTCCCTGCCGACCCCTCCCACCTGCGCGAGGTGGATGAGGAGGTCGACATGCGAGCCACCATCCCTCCGACCGACCCTCTCCCCCTAGTTACACCCCATGAGGTAGAGACGGCCATTAAGAAACTAAAACCCCGAAAAGCCCCCGGCTCTGACGGCATCACCAACAGAGTCCTCAAATGCTTCTCCCCCAACCTCATTCTACTCCTGGTTAGCATATTCAATGCAGCCATGGAAAACTGCTCCTTTCCCGACGCGTGGAAAGGTGCAGATGTAATAGGTTTTAGGAAACCTAACAAACCCCCCTCTGAACCCTCCAGCTATAGACCCATCAGCCTGCTCAAGGCTCTTGGCAAGCTATATGAGCGTATCTTTTTAGCCCGACTTAATGACGTAGTGCAGTCTAAAAACTTACTCCCCAACGAGCAGTTTGGCTTTAGAGCCGCCTAACGGAGCACATAATAAGCGGCTTCGTCCGCATACAGTATACAGGAGCCCTCTTCTTTGATGTAGCGAAAGCTTTCGATAAAGTCTGGCACAACGGCTTGATATACAAGCTATATCAGCTGGGACTGTCAGACCGGCTCGTACTCATCCTACGAGACTTTCTCAGGAATCGGAGCTTCCGCTACCGCCTAGAAGGAGTCTTCTCATCCCCCCGACCCATCAGAGCGGGAGTCCCCCAAGGCTCCGTACTTGCCCCCACGCTCTTTTCGCTTTACATCAGCGACATGCCCCGATTCCCCAGTGTCAATCTCGCGCTTTTCGCAGATGGCACCGCACTTTATCTATCCAGCCGATCCGCGACTCTTATAGTAAAAAGCTTCCAATCCTCAGCCCAAGTCTTAGGGGACTGGTTTAGGAAGTGTAGGATCGAGGTAAACCCACAGAAGAGCGCAGCGATTCTGTTTACCTTCAAACGGCTCAGTTCTATCACCAACCTCATCGACCGCAACATCACTATGTTCGGTAGCCCTATCCCTTGGGAACGCTCGGTCAAGTATCTGGGGGTAACCCTAGATAGTCGACTGACGTTCAAGGACCACATAGAACGAGTTAGAAACAAGGCCGCGTTCGTACTAGGCCGTCTCTAACCCATGACCAACAAGCGGAGTAAACTGTCCCTTAGAAATAAGGTGACACTTTACAAAACTTGCATCCGTCCCATCCTCACCTATGCCGGTGTAGCTTTCGCTCACACCAGTCCCCGTCTCATTCGCCGACTTCAGCTAATCCAAAATCGCTTCATGCGTAGAGCCACGGGCTGCCTGTCTCCATTGCGATTTAGAGCTCCTCACCATAGCTCAATACCTGAAGCAGGCTTCCATCCGATACTTTAAGTCTGCCGAACACCACCCCAACCCGCTACTCGTAAACGCCGCCGTTTACGAGCTACCCGCGAACCCCATTCGCGTAATCCGACGCCCCAGACATGTACTCACTGACCCCGACGACCCGACCACGCTAGCCGTAGCTGCCCTGACCCCGCCCCCTAACCCACAGAGAAACACTGCACCGACATTCTGCCCTCGCCGGCGAGGGCGGCGTCCCCCGCTTCTGGCGTTTACCAGCGCTACCGGCATATACCAGGCCGCTTCTCTCCAATCCTCCCACGTCCAAGCAACGACCTAAGCCGAGGTCCGTGCCCACCTGGGCACCTTAGGCAGTTGCATCTTTTTGCTTTGCACTAGGTTGAGTGCCTTCCGTACTCGCCTCCCCTGCCCGGTGAAGTTGTAAAGGCCCCAATGGCCAACAACAAGCTTGTCCTTTCGAAAAAAAAAATGCGTGTGGGCTATTGAATAGAATAGAATAGAATAAATGTTTATTCAGTGATAAGTACACACAAGTGAAATATTTCGTAGCTTTTAAAATACAAAAGTTTGTACCTATCACTGAAAAGGTAGCAGCTCAGCATATGCTGTCGTCACAAAGATCACAGCGCTGATTTTCAGCTACTACCCCTTCAGGGAAGGGGGGTGGACCTAAACGAAGTACACATCATAAATTTAAACAAAATAAAACTTTAAAAATTGCTACAAGCATGGTACGAATGTATCCTAATTTAAAAAAAAAACTAAAAATACAGTCCATTTCATAAATTTACTGAAGGGTATTTTATTATTAGACCAGCACCCTTCAGTTTCATTAACAGATACTGTGGCTTCCATCATCATCTCAGCAGCATGAAAGTTAAGGAGTTAAATCGTCCATCATCAGCTCATCTGAAATATCCTGAAAGAATACAACTATCGGTCTATGCATACCTACGAGTACGTATATATCTACACTAATATTATAAAGAGGAAAGATTTGTATTTTTGTATGTTTATAATGAATAAACTCGAAAACTACTGAACCGATTTTAAAAATTCTTTCACCATTAGAATGCTACATTATCGCTGAGTAACATAGGCTATATTTATTACTAGAAAAAATAAGGGATCCTTGATAAAACTTCAGTAACGTGAACCAAGGTGTAAAAAATTGTTTAAAAATTTCTTTTATCGCATCGCTACTCAGAATTTATTCGGATCCAAAAGTAAGGACTTAACTAAACTCGACGAGATTTTCTGTGAGTGCGCATCAAAAGATTAGAAGAAAACAACTAGAAAATTCTTATAAAAAATTTAACCATGCGCACTGTTTATAATTGTACAGGGAGCGTTAAATGAAACACAGATGTTATCCGAAATGATTTATTATGGCTGAGTAATGGCATTTTCGTAAACAAGACATCACATCAGGTTCATAACATATATTCAGTGGATTTTGATATTCTAAAACATGTAGGCGCTAAAGAATGACCATTTATTGTGTTGAATGGCTATCGTTCTATGCTGAATCATAATGGTTGATAAATAGTGAATTTTATGGTATCTGAGAGCTTACAAATCTGTGACTAGTTCGCAAATTTTGTAGCTTTTTAGAGAATGAACGAAAATACACATCAAATGTCACAAATGAAGTCTATACACTCTATAAAAACTTAATGAAGATAATGTCTAATTACACATATAAAGTTTCAGAAACAAAGAAGAAACCTAAATTACTCTATAATTATATCTATGACCTATTTCTTCTTAAGTAAAACATTAATTACGAAACAGTAGCTCTATGCATATCTTTATACACGATCCTGAACTATATAAACTTATCTACGGTATTAATGTCGCATATTTTAAATTTGCATAACTTTTATGTATTTTTTTTTACATTTTCATTTCCTAAGACCCTTAAAATTAACCCTTACCTCTAAATTAGAAAGAAAAAGACTATTTTACTTATATTATTTGACCACGAGGTGGTGTCATGCAATTGCCAGAAACCAATAGCAGTACCGTACTTCCGTCGGAATTTCCCTACTCTCAAAATAATACTTTGTCCTGTTAGATAACGACTGCAACATACATATTATTAATATAAAAAGCACACGGAGAAAAAAATATAGTCAGAATAACTATTCAAAGTTATAGTTAAATTAGTTAAATGACGTATCGTTGATGTAGTCAACTGTTTTCTAGAATTGAGGATCTGTATAGCCAATTCAGCGATACAGATCCTTAGTTTGACGAAACAGTTGGCTATATTAACGATACGTCTTTTAACTAATTTAACTATAAACTTTGAATAGTTATTCTGACGATATTTTTTTCTCCGTGCACCCTAGGTCAGTCGGGCCAATGGAGAAAGAAAAGATAAGAGAGAGAGAGGACCTACTTGGAATCTGAAGATTGTCTGAAAATTTCATCGAAATCGGTCCAGCCGTTTTGGAGTCTATAAGGAACATTTTTTTTTCCTTCACATAGCACAGAGATAGACTGGATTCAAGTGCTAATAACTACAGCCTCCCTGATATAATAAAAGGATTTGAATGTAAATCACATGTTAAACGCTCATAAGAATTAGAAATGATTTGAACGATTAAAAATTATTCAAAATGATTACAAATCAAATCATTTTTAATCCTTTTTAATGATTTTGTTTAATCAGGGCTGTGATTAAAATAACTAAAAAAGAGATTATAAGGTTTTCTTATTTGTTTACTTAGCTTAAGTAATAAAAATATGTATCGTTTATTTAAGTAAATAAACTTTAAACAAAAAAAAATGTTATGAGGACAGGTTATAGCGGTGAATACTTATAACCTGTTTTGTCCGTTAAATTTGGAACCATATTAAAATAAATAAACTCATGTGAGTCCAACTATGTAACTTAATTAATTCATTCATTAACTTTAATTATCTTAACGTTAGTTAAAAAACACTATAATATTAAGAAATTATAAAGTCACATGAACAATGCGTTCATAAATCTTATTATTGGTCAACTGACAGCCAAAACCGTGTGCTAACACTGGTCTTATGTACAGTTGGTAATATTACAAATTATACAGTCAGTCATTCAAATCACCTACCCAGATAACCAGGGTTGTCAATTTTGAACTACATAAATATAATCATAAAGTTTAAAAGACACTTACAATTACAAATTTTGAAATTACATGAATACAAACGCAAATTTAAATTTCCAACTAATTAACCAAGAAAGTGTAACAACGGTACTTTTTAAAGATTATTTTAATTTAATTAAATCATGGTAGATCTTATCTATGGTTTCTGTATCTTTCCTTTTATTAATTAAATCTTGATGCCTCTCCATTTACATAGATTCCATAATCAGACGCTTTTTATAATTATGTTCTGTATTTAAAATTTTTAATATTTTAAGATTTTAGCCTGCTTACCCTCGAGTAGGCTTTATCATTACAAAATACAAAAGCTTTAGCTCAACCTTTTTTTTTAAAATAAAGACAAAAATAATATAAAACTCATGGCATTTAAAAAAACAGAAACAAAACGATTTACAAAAAGTATTGTATCATATAACACTTGACAGCCCTACCAGCACATCACACACCAGAAACTATGCACTCGCGACTTAGCTTGCTCAATAGCAAGTAAGTGGTTGTAGCATCGTCTTGAATTCATCCAGGGAAGCAGCAGTTGAAACAGCAGGTGGCACAAAGTTCCAGAAAGCAACTCCAAGGACAAGAAAAGAGCTCTTGTACATTGATGTACCCGGAATCGGCGATAACAGCGTATAGTCCGGTTGTTCTCAGATCATTGCAGAGTCGGATCGATAATAGCTTCCAGGTTCTTGAGAATACTAACTTACTCAATATCTTTACCAGCTAACGACAGCACTGGCTTCTCACTGCTATCTATGAGGATAGTACGTTTAGACAAACACCAAAAAAAATGTTAGACACGAAATTCATGATGTGTGAACGGAAGATTAACACTTATTTTTTTTTTTTTTTTCTTCTCCTCGATAAATTTATTTATTCCGCAGTCTCTGCACCACCTCCAAAATGGGCTGAAATCGTACACTCGGCCACAATTGATACATATTTTTTTTTGGGACTCCATTTGACCGGAATGGTTGCAACAATATGAATCATTTCGACCCTCCGTCTCCGTTTAAATAGCAATGCTTATCAAAACTAGGGCTACCACTTTCTCATAACATTTTTTTTTGTTTAAAGTTTATTTACTTAAATAAACGATACATATTTTTATTACTTAAGCTAAGTAAACAAATAAGAAAACCTTATAATCTCTTTTTTAGTTATTTTAATCACAGCCCTGATTAAACAAAATCATTAAAAAGGATTAAAAATGATTTGATTTGTAATCATTTTGAATAATTTTTAATCGTTCAAATCATTTCTAATTCTTATGAGCGTTTAACATGTGATTTACATTCAAATCCTTTTATTATATCAGGGAGGCTGTAGTTATTAGCACTTGAATCCAGTCTATCTCTGTGCTATGTGAAGGAAAAAAAAATGTTCCTTATAGACTCCAAAACGGCTGGACCGATTTCGATGAAATTTTCAGACAATCTTCAGATTCCAAGTAGGTCCTCTCTCTCGCTTATCTTTTCTTTCTCCATTGGCCCGACTGACCTAGGGTCCTTTTTACTTTTAAATTGCATATTTTTAAAACCGTTTTTCAAACAACTATCAAATGTCCACGTAAGCTATTTATCTCTTGTTATTGAAGTGTGGTTTTCCTTAATAAATGCGATGTACCTATGCTGACCACTCTTATCTAAAAAGTTTTATGTTTACATATTTTTAGTTCGGGAATTCACATGACTAATATAATGTGTGTGTTACAGTCGTTATCTGACAGAAAAACATATTGTTTTGAGAGTAGGGAAAATCCCAAAGTTCTGTCATCCACGGATTGTAAGTACAGTCACCATCAACCAACTGATCTATCTCAACTGATCTATCTCAACCAGTTCACGTATTTTGGGTACCAAGAAGCTAGAAGCTAAGAAGCTAGTGGGTGTTTGATAGACATAAAATTAGCATATGATTTGACTAGGTTAGGGATCATCTATTTTGAATGGAAATTATTTATTTAAAAAAATGGTCAGATTTCAGACAAGTTTTGTCATCAAATAAATCCTATGCTACGGAAACTATTGATGATAAAACAACGGAATGTTCTTCAATATTAGAGAACCTAACAATACCTACAAAAAACTTCGCGATACTATATGTCCAACTATTGTAGTTATTATACTATAACCACTTTTTACATTTTAAAAGTTAATAAAAAGCTGACCAAAATCTATATAAGTCACTAGCTGTTTCACGCGGCTTCACCCGCGTGGACCGCGTTTCTATGACTTTTCGAGGGTGCGCAGTGCGCGAGCCGCAGGCGGCTCGCGAGCGTGGTAATAAGTAGCCTATGTCTTAATCCAGGTCCTAATCTGTCTACCTACCAAATTTCAGCCAAATCCGTTCAGTAGTTTTTGCGGGAAAGCGTAACAGACAGACAGAGTTACTTTCGCATTTATAATATTAGTAGGGATTGCCAAAATCAGACAATGATAACCATACCTTAGTATGAACCCTTATCCAAATAAATAATTTCTTATTCAAAAATGTTTCGATACCTATAGATAACCTTTTGAATTACTTAAATCGGACATTCCATTCAGAAGATATTAAGAATTTATGATAATAAACACGGCCACCGCGCAACGACCGGTGTGGCCCCAAGCAATGCAGCCGTAAAGAGGATGGATTTGTTTGTTTGCATTGAACAGGCTCCGAAACTACTGGACCGATTTGAAAAATTCTTTCACTGTTGGGAAGCTACACTATCCGCGGTTGCTATCAATCAATCAATCAATCAGTTGTTCCCCCAATGCTGGGGATCGTGACCGTCATGTCATCGAGGGGGCGCAGATTGCTCTCCACCGGGTTCTGTCACTCGCTGCGTGCACTGCTTCGTGTAGCTGCAGAGTGGTGGTGCTGGTGACTTGGGTGCACCACTTGGCAGGCGGTCTTCCCCGAGCTCTTTTGCCCTCTACCTTTCCCGTCATGATTTGGTACTCTAGGCTGTTGGGACGGCGTGCACAGTGTGGCAGTGTGTGTATGTGTGTAGCGTGCGGTTGCTATAGGCTATATTATATTTTCAAATACGGATCGTTTCTAAAACTGTAACCCAAGGTGTGAAAAGATTACCTAAAAATGCCTGCATTATCTACAAAAAGTAGTTTAGTGTAGTGTGAAAAGTGTAGTGGGGGGTAGGGTGTAGGGATAAAGATGATGGGTGAAGTGTGTAGGGTGTAGTGTACAGTGTGTAGTGTAATGTAGTGTAGAATAGTGTAGTTTAGTGCAGTGTAGTGCAGTGGAGTGCAGTGGAGTGCAGTGGAGTGCAGTGTAGTGCTGTAGAGTGCAGTGGAGTGTAGTGTATTGCATTGTAGTGTAGTATAAGGCAGTACGAAGTTCGCCGGGACAGCTAGTCTATGTATAAAATTAAAAATAATTTTCCTCCAGTTGTACCTTCCTACATCAGCTTATCAACATGAGATTATGACTAACAGACGCAAGTATTTGAATAGCTTTAGAAAACATATGAATCACGTAATTAGTGCCTTTAAAATTTGAGGGTTGCTCCCGATTTCCCTGGGATCCCATCATCAGATCCTAACTTGGTGACAATGGGACCCCCTCGGAATTATACTCTTTCGAATAAAAAAAGAATTTTGAAAATCGGTCTACAATTGACGGAGAAATCGGTGAACATACATTAAAAAAAATGACGCCCAGCATTTGACAAAAATCGATATCAATGTACTTAAGTGCGTCTTAAACTAGATTTATTACGCCATTAGATGATAAAATTAATAAAAATAAATGTTTAAAAAACTTAAAAACCTACTTCAAAATGAAATTCACTCAAAAGTATGAAATAATAATCTTATACTTAGATACACGACATTAACCGACAATAACGAAATCAAAGGTGGGTACGAATTAAATTAGGGGCCAAATTTATTTTTGAGGTCGGTATCAGCATACAGCTACTGACGTATCAAATGTTTTAGATTCAATAGCATTGCTGACACCGACCTCAAAAAAATTTTAGGCCCCTAATTTAATTCCTACCCACATTTGATTTCGTTATTGTTGGTTAATGTCGTGTATCTAAGTATAATAATATCATTTTATACTTTTGAGTGAATTTCATTTTGAAGTAGGTTTTTAAGTTTTTTAAACATTTATTTTTATTTTATTTATTTTTAGTGATAATGCTATCTATCTAACAACGTTATACACAATCACCCACTCGCCAATAGGAACTATCAAATCATAATTCACAATGCATGTGTTTCATTAACAGATACAGATTCCTGTGGCTTCCATCATCATTTCAACAGCATGAAAGTTAAGAAGTCAAATCTTCTATCATCAGCTCATCTGAATAACCTGAAAGAATACAACTATCGGTCTACGTAAAATTTATAAAGAATTATCCTCCAACTCCTAACCGTTAAGGAGTTGTACCTTCCTCCAGCAGCTCATCTGATGATGATGAGATGATGACTACCAGACGCCACAACTTAAATAGTTTTAGGAAACACATGAAACACGTAATATGTGCCTATAAAATTTGAGGGTTGTTCTCGATTTCCCTGGGATCCCATCATCAGATCCTGACTTGGTGACAATGGGACCCCCTCGGGAGTATATTCTTTCAAATAAAAAAATAATTTTGAAAATCGGTTCACAAACGGCGGAGATATCGCGTAACAAACATACAAAAAAAAACATACAGTCGAATTGAGAACCTCCTCCTTTTTGAAGTCGGTTGAAAAATAATGAACGTACACTGGCGAAGAAAGTGAGTTCGCTGTTAAAAATTGGACAATTTGTTTTTGTTCTTTTTGAAGTTTACTCTTTTAGAATTGATTCATATATGGAGCAGCGAACGGTACGCCTAGCCCACGCAGCGTGTCGTCATGCATGACCTTGTATTAGTCCTTGTATCAGAATTAAATGTGTTAAGACACCCTTTTACTCACATCACACAATATTTTGATAAGTTAGTTTTTAGAACATTATCATATCAGCTCAAATTATTATATTCATTTGAATAATGTGTTTTTTTCGGTTGCCGGGAGCGGATCGAGGAGATTTCGCTCATAGAGCACATACAGGGTGTCCAGTAAGTATAAGTCAATATTGAGACTGGAGGTAGATCAGATCGTGAACTTTCAGAATTTAAAATTTGATGTCATGTGAAACCCGAACGCTATGTTTCCGAAATGTGGTGTTTTTTTTTAAAAAAATCATAAAATTGTTATCTAATATATAAAAATAAGTCGGGTTTTCCTTCCTGACGTTATAACTTCAGAACGCACGAAC
Organism: Coleophora flavipennella; assembly: GCA_947284805.1. Classification (NCBI taxonomy): domain Eukaryota; kingdom Metazoa; phylum Arthropoda; class Insecta; order Lepidoptera; family Coleophoridae; genus Coleophora; species Coleophora flavipennella. The sequence goes on from OX369253.1 coordinate 2,607,916, forward strand.
CGATTTGGCTAATTCTTTTTTTGTCGAGTTCGTTATTGTCAGAAGAAGGTTCTTATGTAGGGTAGGGTAGGGTAGGGTAGGGTAGTGTAGTGTAGTGTAGGGTAGGGTAGTGTAGTGTAGGGTAGGGTAGTGTAGGGTAGGGTAGTGTAGGGTAGGGTAGGGTAGTGTAGGGTAGGGTAGTGTAGGGTAGGGTAGTGTAGTGTAGGGTAGGGTAGTGTAGGGTAGTGTAGTGTAGGGTAGTGTAGTGTAGGGTAGTGTAGTGTAGGGTAGGGTAGTGTAGGGTAGTGTAGTGTAGGGTAGTGTAGTGTAGGGTAGTGTAGTGTAGGGTAGGGTAGGGTAGTGTAGTGTAGGGTAGTGTAGTGTATGTAGGGTAGGGTAGGGTAGTGTAGTGTAGGTTAGTGTAGTGTAGGGTAGTGTAGTGTATGTAGGGTAGGGTAGGGTAGTGTAAGATAGGGTAGGGTAGTGTAGTGTAGGGTAGCATAGAGTAGTGTAAGGTAGGGTAGGGTAGTGTAGTGTAGGGTAGGGTAGTGTAGGGTAGGGTAGTGTAAGGTAGGGTGTTGTAGTGTAGGGTAGGGTAGTGTAGGGTAGGGTAGGGTAGTATAATGTAAGGCGGTACGTAGTTCGCCGGGACAGCTAGTCTTTAGTAATTTTTTGGAATACTACAGCTAGAATAAAGGAATTTTGAGATTTTATTTTTCTGTTTTATGTTACAGCAGTATCAGGCTATCAAATGCATACCAAATGTTTTTTTCGAAACTGACACAATTTTTTTTCCATTTTAGTTTTAATCTATTCAAATTTTAATGGCGCAATTTTGGCAGGTTATATGCTGTAAAAGAATTTACTACGCTAATATGGCCCATTGCTTTAAAAAGTTTTGTATTTTGTGTAGATTCTGAAATAGTACAACACATAACATTTTGTATTACAAAAAAAATGCTAATTGATTGCAAAAGTAGCCCATTTTGTAATAATTTCTTAGATTTAATATCCATATAAATGTGATCTTTGACCTATTTTTACTTTTTACTTAAGTAAAGGCTATTTGGAAGATAAAATAAATTAAGATACAATTTAGAGTATCTTTTCAACCGACTTCCAAAAAGGAGGAGGTTCTCAATTCGACTGCATGTTTTTTTATGTTTGTTACTCGATATCTTCGCCGATTGTGAACGGATTTCATAATTCTTTTTTTATTCGTTTTTAAAAACGGTAAAAACGTTAAAAAACCAACTTCCATCGCAACAACTTAGTATACAATTTTGTATTATTATTTTTAGTTTTTGTTAATATTCTAATAAAATACTACACCGGTTTAATTATAACAGCTGTTGCGCTCCGCGATCTAGTAATTAACATATTTTTTTATTGAAAATTTGAGTGCGTTTGACTGCAACTCACCAGATGGGAAGTGATGATGCAGTCGAGGATCATGGTACACGCAAACTCAAATAATGCCTGTTCACTCTTTCCTTTAACATCTCCAAATTATAGGAATCGGGAAACACTAACGCAGGCAAGGAGTTCCAATCCTTCGCTGTACGCATAATAAATGAGGAAGCGTAACGCTTCGTGTGAAAAGGTGGAACATCTACAACAAAGGGGAGCAACCCCTCCCTGCGTCTTGTTGACTGACGGTGGAATGGAGCCAGGGGAATAAGGTCGTGAAGTTCTTCCGCACACTCTCCGAAAGAATACCGATAGACAGGTGACTTTGTGGTGATGGTCAAGGCTTTGAAGCTTGACATATACTTACTTTCGAAAGTCGAGGCATTACGCTGAGTAGATTATAATAAGATATACCAAGGAGCGTGCTATGCTCGGAGTTTCTCTGCATGATCGAATCAGAAACGATGATATCCGCAGGAGATCCGACATAGCTCTCAGAATTGCTAAACTTGAGTGGCAGTGGGCGGGGCACATAGCTCGTAGAACAGATGGCCGTTGCGCACCGGAAAGCGTAGCGTAGGTAGGTCTCCCACTCGGTGAACCGATGACCTGGTGAAGGTCGCGGGAAGCCGCTGGATGCGGGCAACGCAGAACCGTTCGTCCTGGAAATCCTTAGGGGAAGCCTATGTCCAGCAGTGGACGCCCGTCGGCTGATATGATGACCAAAGAGTAAAATTCCCTGCCGTATTCCCCGATTCGTATAACTTGGGTCTCTTCAAGTCGAGATTGAATAGGCACTATTTGAGCTTGCGTGTTACATCCTCGGCTGCATCGGCACTTACCATCAGGTGCAGTGCAACCAAATGCAAGCAAATTTTTATTAAAAAAAATACAGTTTCAAAATGCACAAAAATATTAAGTAGGTCTACACCAAAGAGTGGAGAACGCTAAAGCTACACCAACTTAATTACAGCCTGTAGTGCTTAAGTCCCAAAACCAGACTTTGGATAAAAAATCTCAATAATTACTATAAATTTGCCAAACTATATTCAAGGCCTTCCAGTTTGATTAACAGCTTTTAATCTTGATCTAAGTAAATAGGTAACTATATAAAAATATCTTTATTTCAAACCTAGAGTGCAATGTGATAACTTGTTCGCAAGTCGCAAACTGTGTGGTGTTCGTTCATTTGATAAATTAAAGTTAATCAATAGGGGTTCTAAGTAGGTAGGGTAGCTTATTAGGATATTTAGTTATGACTCAAGCGCCTTTTCAAAATAAGTATATTTACGTTTACCGGTAGCTATTTTTTTTTAAATTTACAATTTTTAAGCCCTTGGCATCATCTCACCTGATGGTAAGTGACGATGATGCTGAAGATGGAAGCGGGCTTACCAAGATTCCCCAACGCAATGGAGAACTATCTTATCTTTAAGCCGGAACACATCAATGTTGTTAACACTAATATTTGGCGGCAAGACTTAGATAAGATGGTGGTAGCTAGACAGGCGGGCTTAGAAAATGCCCTACTACCGAGTCTTACATGTTGACCCCACCGGGAATCGAAGCCGCGACGTCCTGATGTGAAGCGAATGGACTAACCATTACGCCACGGAGGCGGTTAAAAGTTGGTTGCGTTGCACAGGTAGCTCGTAGAACGGATGGTCTTTAGGGCAGTAAAATTCTCGAGTGGCGACCACGCACCGGAAAACGTACCGTAGGCGGGCCTCCCACTCGGTGGACCGATGACATGGTGAAGGTCGCGGGAAGCCGCTGGATGCGGGGTAGTGCAGAACCGGTCGTCGTGGAAATCTTTGGGGGAGGCCTTTGTCCAGCAGTGGACGTCCTTCGACTGATATGATGATGATGATGATGATGCACACGTTCGTATCTAATAAGTGCAACACGAGGCAACCGCCGTCTGTGCCTTGGCTAGCACGGTTCATTGTGCCACACGATATGAGAGAGAGCAAAAAAATTACAAAAATTCTGTCTACGATTAGATCACTACTATTATTAAAAACAAGCTTTTGTCCGCGGCTTCGTCCGCGTGGATATGTGTATACGTGAAGTAAAATTGGGAAAAATGTCCGGAAAATTGATAAATTAGAGAAAAACTAAAAACTATTTTTTTTGTTTGTTTCATTAAAAATCCCAAACAAAAAAATAGTTTTTAGTTTTTCTTTAATTTATAAATTTTTCGAACATTTTTCCCAATTTTTCTTTACTAATAATAATAACTTTATTACTATTACGAATAAAAAAAACACATTAGTCCAGCTTTTCTGAAGTGATGCGCTTCTAATAAATAGCTTTTTTTTTTAATTTGAGTATAGATTGGTATACACCATACTTCAATAACGCCTAGTTACCTCCAATTTACTATCGCCTCGGGCGGTCAGGCGCGTGGAAGATTCCACCCCTTTGTCGTTAATGTTCCACCTATATAGGTATAGGTAGAACAACCATGGAGTAGAATTCCCTGCGGCACCTGTGTTCCTGATTCGCATAATTTAGGAATCTGAAAGACGAGAGTGAATACGCACTATTCAAGCTTGCGTGTTACATCCCCGGCTGCATCGGCACTTACGATCAGGTTAAATTTTTTTGCTCAAAAAAATCCTTGAAGGTAATTGCAAAACACTGACGCAGACAAGGAGTATTAAAATACACAATGGGAATGCTATTTTTATAAGTTGGGTAAAGATTAATAAAAGAAAACGGGTAAAGTGCGAGTCAGAACCGCGCACAAAGGGTTCCGTACCATTATACTAAATGGCGCTACTAACGTCACGTTTAAAAAAAACACGTTTTTTGTATGAAGACTTTAACTTTTTCTAATTTTAAGTATTTGTCGTTATAGCGGCAACATAACAGAAATACATCATCTGTGAAAATATTAACTGTCTAGCTATCACGGTTCATGAAATACAGCCTGGTGACAGACGGACAAACGGACGGACAGCGGAGTCTTAGTAATGAAATCCCGTTTTTACCCTTTGGGTACGGAACCCTAAAAATTGACCAGTTCTACGATTAGTTGTTTTTGATGTGTAACATCTTTGCTCTCGCTTTCCTGCAATTTGTGGGAGTGATTTCGTGAAATGGGACGGAAATGTGTCCCATGGGACGGAAATGTGTCCCATTGTAACAGGAAGTCGCGTTTTTTCAGGCTTTTAAAGCGCGGAAAAGGCAAAGGTATCTATGACCATACAGCCTAGTCTGCCGTATCTTTGCCGTCCTTTTTTCAGGCTTTAAAAGCGCGGAAAAGGCAAAGGTATCTATGACCATACAGCCTAGTCTGCCGTATCTTTGCCGTCCTTTTTTCAGGCTTTAAAAGCGCGGAAAAGGCAAAGGTATCTATGACCATACAGCCTAGTCTGCCGTATCTTTGCCGTCCTTTTATAAAGTATTTTGTCACATGTTACACATCATATGCGAGTACTGTAGGTCTCGCTCGAATTTTTTTTTTAGGTTTTCTCTCCGAGCGGCAGCTTTATGTGAATGAAAACGGCGCGAAATGAAAATGGATACAGTGACAGTTCAGGACGGCGGCGTTGCCAACATACCGCGGTTCTACGCCGGACGCGCGGTGTTCATCACAGGAGCTTCCGGTTTCATGGGGAAGGCAAGTCTAGTGTTTATTCTTTAGAGTTCATAGCAAAGCATATATTTTAGTACTTACATACAATATGGACACTCCCTCCGCTCTCTAGATTGCGACCTCACCCCCTCGGCACCCAGATTGATACAGATTGGTTACAGTTTAGTTGTCGAACGTATAGGATTTGGCCGCCATTTTGTTTGTTCCGTCATTCGTTTTATGAAATATAATTTCTGGTCCGTTGTATGAAGTGTCCAGGGTGTATTTATAGTGTGTTATCTGCGTATCGCGGGGATACTGTGCATGTTGTTGTCATATCTACACATCTATATACCTATATCAGATGACAAAATATTTAGGCGCCATTTGAAAAACTTCTTGTTGAATGACAAATAGTATGCAATTGACGAATTTTTAAAATTAATGTCTGACATAATTCAAAGTAATTTAATTACTATTTATTTACTCATTGTTCAGTTTATTTTTTGTAATTTGACGTTTTTTTTTGAGAATTTGTAAATTATTTTTTGACGGTCACCTAAACATCGACATATTTTACAATTTGACATGAAGTGCGATGAATAAATCTAATCTAATCTATCCATCCAAAATTGATCCAATTTTTTTTTTATTCACAATTGGTAAACCCTTGACAACATCTCACCTGGTGGTAAGTGACGATGTTGCCGAAGATGTAAGTCCCCATCGCAACTTCGTAAGTTAGACCTCATTAAAAGATATTGTTATCTACTTACCTACATTGTATTTATTTAACCGTTTCAGTGGCGCAATGTTTAATCCATTAGCATCACATCAGGAGGTCGCGGGTTCGGCTCCCAGCGGAGTCTATGTGTAAGACTCGGTTTGGTTGGTGGTAGGGCATTTTCTAAGCCCGCCTGGCTAGCTAGTACCATCTTATCTAAGTCTTGCCGCCAAACATCAATATTAACAACATCGATGTGTTCCGGCTTGAAGGAAAGTTAACCAGTTCTCCATTGCGTTGGGGAATCTTAGTAAGCCCGCTTCCATCTACGGTATTATCGTCACTTATCTACCATCAGGTGAGTGAAGTGATGCCAATAGGGCTTACCTACCAATTATCTATAAAAATCACGTTTGTTGTATGGAAGCCTGCCTTAAATATTAATTTTAATTTAATTATTTATTTTTAAAGTGAATAATACAACTCAATATTCTATGAATATTTCAAGCATCTACCCGTTTCCGTTATCTAGATCGAACAAAAACGAGCAAAAAAATCACGTTTGCTGTATAGGTACCCTCCTTGAATATATTTGTTTTATTTTCATTTTATAATTTATTTTTAAAGTGAATATATAAAAGAATATTCTGTGAATATTTCAAGCGTCTTCCTGTTGCCGTTATCAATATCTAGCAAAATCGAGCAAAAAAAAATCACGTTTGTTGTATGTGTGTATATACCCTTAAATATTTATTTTAGTAAGTATTTATTGTTATAGCGACAACAGAAATACATCATCTGTGAAAATTTCAACTGTCTAACTATCACGGTTTATGAAATACAGCCTGGTGACAGATGGACAGACAGACGGACAGCGAAGTCTCAGTAATAGGGACCCATTTTTACCTTTTGGGTAGGAAACCCTAAAAATGTGGTTAGTGTAAAGGTATAAAAAAATCACATCAATATAACATTTTTCGCAATATAACATGACATTTTTCGCACCGGAATAAGACATTTTTCGCACTATAATAAGACATTTTTCGCACTGGAATAAGACATTTTTTGCACTATAATAAGACCTTGTTCGCACTATAATTAGACATTTTTCGCACTATAATACGTCATTTTAAGCACTATAATAAGATATTTTTAGCACTATAATAAGCAGAGATAGGAGTAGGTAGGGCTCTATTAAGTCATGTCCCTTATCCCGGTACACATGTCCCGGAAAAAAATATTGTAGAAAGGAAGTCTCCAATTTTCGTCTCAGTTCCTCGAAGTTTAGTTAAATAAGCCCTACCTATTCCTATGTCTGATAATAAGACATTTTTCGCACTATATTAAAAAAAAATTTCACTGGAATAAGGGGACCCCTAACGGGTCAACTGAGCAACTTTTCACAAGACGCCGAAAGCCTTGGTCAGTTAAGTTTTGACTTCCAACACAAATTTGACCCTCCATCTGATGGCCAGGTGTTGTTGGAGCGTTTGCTGTCCACGTGTCCAGACATCGGGCGGATCCACCTTCTCATGAGGGAGAAGAGAGGGGTCAACCCTGAGCAGAGGCTGAAAGCGCTGAAAGAATCACAAGTAAGTAAGATTTTGCATTAGTGAGCACTCCTTGTGTGAAACGGGACTTCAGCAAAGAAGTTTGACCAAGTTTATGCACACATGCAGGGTCGAACTGGCCGTATAGTCGAGGTGACGTTTATCAGCCGGGCCCTAGCCTGCATGGCCCCCGCCACGGGCCTGGCTTGCGGGGCTTGCCGCAAGCCAGGTGGTAGATAAGGTAAGGGGCTAGCGCAGCCAGGGGACCTGCTCTTGTGACCTACATGTAAAGTGGATAATTCGTAAATACTTAGAGAGAAATAAAATAGAAAAACTTGAAAAATGGTTGACCCTGAACAGAGGCCATCCTTGAAACTTGTTTTTTGAAATTTATTGTGACATAAAAAATCCCGGGTATAGCTTACATTCTGTACGGTGTGATGTGACGCATATCACCTTTACTTAGCACATGAGGGTCAACAGAAGGCTCGAGTTCCCATACTGACTTAGTTGAGCTTTTATTATAATAAATAAATAAAATAAATAAATGAATCTTTATTTCAGGCACACTAGTACATAATATTACGCACACAGTTTTACCCATAGAAGGATTAATGTCAAAACATTAAAATAAAAAATGTCAAAATAAAATAATAAAAATGTTATAACAATAACATAATTAATACAATAATAGTTTAATAGCACAATGTCAGGTTGAAATGATTCGTATTCATATAAATGGTGCGGAACACAGCAACAATTATACTGTTCGTACATTTGATCAATCTTATGTGGAATGATGCTTTAGACCTACGCAACACAGCATAGAAATCGTCAACCCTATTCTCCGCGAACATACCAGACGCACTACACCGCCAGGGCAGATTGAGCATGGCCGGAATTTTTGTCTATAATTTTTTCTTTACATTTAAAATGAATAAATATTTAATTTAATTCTGGCATAAATTCTTTTTTTAAGTCGGTAATATTACAGATTTTCGTTATTTTTGACGTCAATTACTCCTAGACGATAGAAAATCCAAGGTTAAAAAAAACCCTTATTGTTGATGATGTCTCGTCTGACTCGTTGGCTCAGTGGTCCTGCTCTTGACTGCTGATCCGAGAGTTGTGGGTTCGATCCCCACCCAGGGCAAGCATTTGTGTGATGAACAGATTTGTTTGCTCTGTGTCTGGGTGTTAAATATCTATATATGTATGTAATTAAACGTATATAAGTATTTATATCAGTCTCTGGTTCCCATAACACAGGGAATCCTACTTTGGGGCCAGATGACTATGTGTGATTTGTCCCAGAATATTTATTTATTATTTATTTATGTTCCTTAAGGTCAAAAACTATTAGAAACACGATTGAGCAGGTTTGTCTCGATAGAAAAAAAACCTAAAGATAGGTCTACACCGTTGCTTTAAACTCTAGTTATGACTAATATTTTGAAGTATAAATTTTAAAAAATATACTACTATATTTGGTTATTATTTTTTATACTTTCATTGTAGTTTTAGATTGAAAAGTAAAAGTGTGGTTATTTTCTTTACTCTTCACACGTAATGAAAAAGACAGATATATATCTGTCTATAACGTAACAAATATTGTTGTATATTTTTTTATTTATACTTCAAAATATTAGTCATAACTAGAGTTTAAAGCAACGGATAACTGTTCCAATCAATAACTATACATGCCTGATTAAATCCAAACTTTGTATAATAATATATTTTGAGTAGACACATATCGATGTTTGTAATTTCTAATTAGTTATCGATGTACTAATATAAAACGGGAAAAAATAAGAGCAGTATCAAACTTTCAGTACTAAACTAATTTAGCCTTTGTTTACTTATGTTTAAATTAACTACGATTCAAACTAATTACAAACATCGATAAGTGTCTACTCAATATATTCGCAAAGATTGTATTCAATCCGGCATGTAGTTTTTGTATTAAGGCGGTACTACGTTTGTATGGAAACTCGAGCCTCCTGGGGACGTGACATATAATTGATGGCTCGCTATGAAGTTATGAACATTCAGTATACGATGCGTGTATCACTGAACATTTGTGTACGTCCTAAAGCGCCTAAAAAGTCTAACAAACATTACGGTCTTATTATATTGGGAAATGGGACCCACTGGAAAAGCGTCCAAAAAAATGTCTAAGAGCTATAGCTGGCAAGTCATCACGAGGCTCCTGTAAGCCACTATTTAAAGCACAGATCTACTAATTCAATAGATTAAACATTGATGACGTCAAACCGTACCACCCTAATTGTCAATTGGATAACTATGGATATCTGTCCAAGCTACCAAATAAAGAAGGCACTTTTAGCCCAAAGGGTAACAAGCATTCGGAGTCCTTTTAAATTTTGTTGCGTTGTCATTTGCGTCGGTCATATGGTGCCTAGTCGGACGAAAAAGGTTTTAAACAATCTTAAAGAAATAGTTAAGTGTTTATTTTTGGTTGTGGAATAGTGAACAATACATGGAGAATGTCGTGCATTGTGCGTGGTTGCAAATCTCATTCGAGAAATAGAGAAAACTCGAGTGATAATAGCAGTTTCCACACGTGAGTAAAAGAAATACGTTTTCTCGTTAAATGAACCACGAAATGTTTCGATATCAATGAGACAAGACTTTCATGAAGGCTCATTTTACAAATCTAAATGAAACTATAATGTTAAGAGTGAAAAAAAGAACAAAAATTATAAAAATAAACAAAACTGTTTTTAGGTTACTAGTGACGTGAAAATTATGGTCGATAAATGTGCGTCACTTAGTCATCATATCAGCTGAAAGGCGTCCACCGCTGGACAAAGGCCTACCTCACTTAGTAATAGTAATGGTATCTTACATTTTAATTATTTTCTTTAAGGTTCCCCCAAAGTGATCAATTTCGCTAGCGGTGGTTTGACGCCATTAGCAAAAATGAGAAGCAGCATAAAAAATCTTGGAGATTGTGCTCAAGACACTTCAGCCCCGAGTGCTTTGTACGAGGAAACTTATTGCAAGTACGAGAAGATGCCGCACCCACTTTGAATTTACCCGATAAGACAGCAGTTGTGGTAAGGAACTTTATAGTATAAATTATAGATTACAATTTTAGTTTTTATTTGAACAGAGTTTTTTATGCTCAAATGAATATAAAATGGCAATTGCCATGACAGATATTTACAATATTTGATATGTGTATATGCTGTCCCCAACACTGAAGGACTTGTCACACTGGATGCGGTCTGTGGTCATGACGCTGTGTTCGCTTTGACCTGACTGCTGACCGCATACTAAGCAATGCCTGTCCTGTGAGGGATTGAAATAAAAATTTACCATTTGAATATGGCTATAGAAAACATACATTCAGCTCGGGGCTTTGCCATACAACTCCTAAGAATATACTGGAATGCCGGCTAAAATGTATGGATTGATACAACTCCTAAGATTATACTGAGATGCTGGCTAAAATGTATGGATTGATACAACTCCCAAGAATATACTGGGATGCCGGCTAAAATGTATGGATTGATACAACTCCTAAGAATATACTGGGATGCCGGCTAAAATGTATGGATTGATAGGTATGTGACCAGTGGCATAGTATGTAGGTGGCATATTTTTGTAAGAATTCATAGTACAGATGTCAGAGGACATCAACTATTAACATGTTTTTATTTGTTCGTTCTGGGTGGAATTTTGCATTATTACATAAACTAAAATCCACATTTTTATTTGCCTTAAAAAGAATAAAATAACGCTTCATGGGTCTTGATGATCCAAGAGGACATACACACATAAAACACACACAACTACCACGTACATGCTAACAAGTGAACTTGGAAAATATGGGGCGCATGAAACTTGATGAATGAGAATATGAAAATTTGAGTTTTAATATCTTAGTAGAAACATACATCTAACGTTTTTCGAGTTTTTCTTACATCACTGTTTTATCCGCACATACTTTCTATGCATACAAGACACTACATTTACTTATATCATTTCTGTTTATTATTTTATCACGTTTTAAAGTTTGATATTTTTTTTCAGGATTTTACGATCTTGCATGGGGCTACGAAACCAAGTATTACTAATGACACTTTTTCATCTATGCCACAAGCAACCATAACCATGGTAAGCATCTGACAAGAACATGACACATGCGTTCCATTTTTAGGGTTCCGTACCTCATAAGGAAAAACCAAACCCTTATAAGACCAGTCACGTGTCCGTCCATCCGTCCGTCACGCTTGTTTTTCTCACCGACTGTTTAACGTAGAAAGTTAAAATTTGACGTAACTATAGTTTTAACCCACACATTTTGCAACAATAAAAATATTTTTTGGGGAATTTAGGAGGTGGCAAGTTTGGTGATCACAAAAAAATATATGAACCCTTACGTGTTGAGTGTCGTTTAAAAAAGGTTACTACTAAGCATTCATATAGTATTTCTTCCAAATTTTACCTTTGTTTGTTTTGGAGATATTGCTCAAAATATCTGCCAAAACACTATTCGCACTCAAAACCGCTGAAGCCAAAATTTTGAAATTAATACAGTTTACTACAACTTAGATCACAGATTACTTGAAAACTGCCTGGAATATCGTTATTATCATAGATTTTCAAAAAATAAATAAAAGCATTGTCCAGTAAAAGCAGATCTCTGATTATGTGAGACAATGTATGTAATTAGAGGTCTTGTTATACCGGTCACAAAAATTTTGATACGGAACCCTGTTTGTGTGAGTCCTACTTGCGCTCTTGACCAGTTTTTCAATTAACACTACTTTTTTGTTTATTTTTAACTATGGTATCTCAATGTTAAATAAACTTTTTTTCAGGATTTCCCGATGTTAAAAGCAAGCGAACCAAGAAGTTGTAGTGAGCCTTTTGTGCCTAGGCTACAATCAAACACAACCGCGGTAAATTTCTTGACAATAATATAGCACATGCTTTCTATTTTTAGGGTTCCGTAGTCAACAAAGATTAACCCTTTAAGAAGATCCCTTATAGTTTCGCAATGTCCCCCCTGGCTTAGCTAAGTCAGAGACTTTTAGTAGGTACTAGAAAGCTGTAATTTGGCAAGGGTATATAAATTAATGAAGTGGTAGAGTAAAAAATCGAAGGAAGTTTTCTCCACAATTCGAGCACTTAATGTATTATAACTTTTTTTTACAAAATCATAATAAATACTAGCTACACTTCTATTTCAGGACATGTGGAAAAAAATGGAAATAGTAGGATATATAATCAATTTAAAGGAAAAACTATCACAGCTAAGTAGGCTTTTTTAGTTTAGGAGTAATAGTCGTCCAACTTAAGATTTATAAAAAGATTTGTTGGCATATTAAGCAGTTCGATTTATAAAAAGTTCATGGATTTTCCATACAAAATGTTATATCAGCAACTAAAAAAAAAAAAAAAAAAAAAAAAAACATATTTTCAATAACTACGGAACCCTATTTTACGCGAGTCCGACTCGCACTATGCCAGTTTTTTAATGTACACTTAACTTAAAGTTAGTTGTTTTCTGTTTATGTTTTATCGTATTTCAAAGTCTTATATATTTTTCAGGATATTAACCATGTCACATGTAGCTAACGAACTAAGTAGGACTAATGACACTTTGCTGCCTATGCCACAAGAAACCACAACCACGGTAAGCCTTTGACAACATCGCACGTGCTCGATTTTTCAGTCTACATACTCGTATAGTCATTAAAATTTCTGTTTTGTTTACATTTTATCGTACTTCAAAGTTTTTCTATATTCCATGTCACATGTAGCTAGCCAACCAAATGACAATAATGCCAATTTTCTTCCTACGCCACAACCAACTGCAACCACACTCACATACCTCAAAAGAAAAAGCAGAACCCTTACAAGATCACTTACGCGTCTATCCGTCCGTCTGTCACGCCCATTTTTCTCAGATACTTTTTAACATAGAAAGTTTGATTTTTTTTCAGCATTCCATGCCACATATAGCTGGCGATCCAAATAGCATTAATGCCACTTGCCTGCCTACGCCACAAGCAACCGCAACAATGGTAAGCTAATGACTTTTAGGGTTGTATACTTTCCTTATGGAAAAACAGAACCCATACAAGGTTACTTACGCGTCCATTTGTCCGTTTGTCACGCCCGTTTTTCTCAGATACTGTTTTACGTAGAAAGTTTGAATTCGACATTGTTATATATTATACTAGCTTTTGCCAACGGCTTCGCTCGCGTGAACATAGTTTCATGACTGTGTTCGAAGGTGCGCAGTGTGCGAGCCACACGTGACTCGCGAGCGTGGAAAAAAGTAGCCTATATGTTAATCCAGGTCCGCATCTGTCTACCTACCAAATTTCATCCAGATCCGTTTATCTGTTATGGCGTGAAAGAGTAACAAACATCCATACATCCATACAAACTTTCGCTTTTATAATATTAGAAAGGATCATACTGGCTGTGCCCGCGATTTCGTCCGCGTGGAATAATGTCTTTGGGTAGCATTTTTAATTATTTAGGCTAATTATTTTACAAATAAGATACATACGTATAAATAATGAGCGATTTGCAGTGTTTCACTGCAAAGAGCTTATTAAATTATTTAAGTACATATATGTATGTATATTAAGGTGTAAAGTATTAATATGAGTTTATTTAAGTACGTTTTTATGTCATAGTTTTCCCAAAAAACTAAAAACCATAGTCCAGCATAAGTAGTAGATAGTATATTAGACAATGTATTACCGAGAGGTCTTGTGAAATTGGTGTTACGATTAATTCGATAAACGCACATTCACATTTTTGCATTGATTGAAGTAATTGACAAGTTTAACTTTTGCCTTCAGGGATTATTAGATGAGACTACGACAACGAGTACCATCATTGCAGTGCAGGAAGGGCGCATTGCCAAACCAGAAAAAAAGATTTAAAAAATGGAGAAAATAAGGGGGTCTCCATACAAAGAAATGTGTTTTTTTTATAGGTCTTTAGAGGTTTTTGATTTAGCTCTATTGTAAAAACGGTAATACATTAAAAGCGTGATACTTGGTGTGATTATAGTACTAATACTGAAGTAACACAACAAATAATAAAAATTTGGCAAGTGTGAGTCGTACTTGCGCTAAGAAGTCCGAACTGAGTGACAAAAAAAGCATACATTTGTCGCTCGCGTTGATGTCTTTTGATTGTAATGTGAATAGGTATCATTTCGTTATACTATGTAGTTGTGTGGAGACGTGGTGGTACGGAACCCTCAGAGTGCTTATCGGAATCGCACTTAGCCGGTTTTTTATCTTCATTTGGTTAAGCCCTTTGCATCATGGCAACCCGGCGTGGATGAGGTCGGGTATCTCATAACCATCAATTCATAAAACACTAAATATTTCTAAACTCCGCGATTCCTGGAACTCGGCTGGCTCGGTAGCCGGAGGAGGTGCCGCGAGGAGTGATTTTAAGGGATTTTTTAACATATTTAAACGTTATCTAGTGAACTACACTTGCGAAAACACAGGGGGTACGTAATATGCGACCTCATAAATGAAGTTATTAGAATGTTTTATGTTGACTTTATGTTATATTGAAGCCAAATTATATTACACAGATATATTTTTTAATTTTGTGTGCACAGTAGTCAAAATATCTGTTTTTTAGATAGTAAGTCATAGTTCCTAAATATTGTTGATTTTTGTATAAAAAAAATATTGTTTATAACATCATTCAATTTACAAAATAGTTTACAGTTTCTGAATACTTCTTTTAAGGAATGTTAATAACTGCCTGTGTCAGAAGTATTCGCCCATCTTTACCAAAAACATGGATACATAAATAGTTTTTTGATACTCTAAGTCAGATTAAAAATAATAATAATTAAATTTAAATTATATATAAAGAAGGCGCGAGCTCGCGTCTGAGTGTTTGTGTATATGTATGTGTGTGTGCGTGCATCAAGGAAAGAGATAGTGAGGGAGTAAATTTGCAATTGTAATTAGGATATGTGTGTAAGTAGATCTTCTACCTCTTTATAGTTTAGAATTTTTAGCCATTCAATCACGTGTTTTTTTGCATTCATAGTAAGTCATAGGGTAGATATTAAGTTTTTTTGTTCACAGTATTATATAAGAAAGTTGATAACGTATTGTACTGGTGCCTTGCAAAACTAGTTCTAATGGTCTTGGAATAAGTCTTATTTTACTTAATAAATACTGGTTAAAATTGAGAGATTCATGTTTTTTCATTATGATATTTATAACATACAATTTACGAACTATCATTAGTCACGACCTCATAAAATAAGTTATTAGAATATTTTTTGTTGATTTTATGTTATCTAGATGTATTTTTTTAATTTCGTGTGCACAGTTGTCAAAATATCTCAGTTTTTTAGATAGTAAGTCATAGTTCCTAAATACTTTTGATTTTTGTGTAAAAAAACACTACTTTGTTTTTTTATAGAAATATAAATACTTTTATAACTAGAACTCGGTAATTTTATCATTTTACCTCACGTACCTAATGTAAATTAATATATTACAGTAATAAGTAGTCATTTCAGTTATCAAAATCGACAACTTCTATATTATGTATTTGCGTATGTCACACCCACCTCACAGTTGGTGTAACTATTTTTCACCTCATTCACATTAATTTACATTCACTTGGCATGTACATAATGATAAAGGTTGAATTATGTTTACAATAATTATTAATGACTAGGTTTTTCCAGCGGCTTCACCCGCGTGGACTCCGTTTTAATGACTGTCTTTAAGGGTCATTAGTAAATTATGTCGTTTCCCAACTACTTAACCATCTCTGTGCAAGAAATCACAACAATCGAGTAATTTTTCAGTTCCCTCAGGAACTGCATCAGATTATGCTATTTTCCCGGGATAAAAAGTAGCCTATATCCTTCCCCGTGACACAGGCTACCTGCATGCAAAATTTCATAAAGATTGGTCAAGGCGTTGAAGCGTGAAAAGGTAACAAACAAACACATTTTCACAATTATAATATTACTAGCTTTTGCTCGTTTTTATGACTGTCTTAGAGGGTGCGCAGTGCGCGAGCCGCAAGCGGCTCGCGAGCGTGGACATGAGTATTCTCCAGATTACTCGCGAACTATGTCAGGATATTCTTATTAGTAAATCACGTCATTTCCCATGTTAGATGGCGCTAAAGTAGCAAAATGTTGATATTTGTTGACAATTTTTTTTTAAATAAAAAGTACCCTATGTTACTTCTAGTACCTCCCAGAATATGTGTACAAAATTTCATGATTATTCGTCAAGTAGTTTTTGCGTGAAAGCGTAACAAACATCCACGCTTTCACATTTATAATATTATTATATATATATACTAGCTTTTGAGGAAACCTGCACACGCCTGCGAAGAAACTCGAAGGTTGTGTGTGAAGTCGACCAACCCGCACTGGGCCCGCGTGGTCGACTAAGGCCTAATCGCCCTGATTCAGGGTAGGCTCGAGCCTCTCGGTGGGGACGTATATGAGCTGTAATGATGACTAGCTTTTGCCCGCGGCTTCGCCCGCGTGGACATTGTTTTTATGACTGTCTTAGAGGGTGCGCGGTGCGCGAGCCGCAAGCGGCTCGCGAGCGTGGACATGGATTTTCTCCAGTGCCACATATCCTGACATAGTTCCCGAGTGATCTGGAGAATACACATGTCCACGCTCGCGAGCCGCTTGCGGCTCGCGCACTGCGCACCCTCTAAGACAGTCATAAAAACGATGTCCACGCGGGCGAAGCCGCGGGCAAAAGCTAGTAATATTATAAATGTGAAAATGTGTTTGTTTGTTACCTTTTCACGCTTCAACACCTTAACCAATCTTGATGAAATTTGGCATGCAGGTAGTCTGTGTCACTGAGACGGACATAGGCTACTTTTTATCCCGTGAAAATAGCATAGCATAGTCCGATGCAGTTCCTGAGGGAACTGAAAATATACTCTTTTATTTGTTAGTTTCTTTAACATTGCAACGGAACAATGGATTGCTGTGATTTTTTGCACAGAGATGGCTGAGGGGTTGAGAAATGAAATAATTTACTAATTAGCAAATCCTTCCATGGTTCCCGAGGGATCTGGGGAAAACTCATTTCCAGCTCATGTCCATACTCATGTCAGCGTCGCAACGGAGCTACTACTTCAGTGTGTTTTTTTTGTATAGAATTGGTTGAGGACTTCTAATCAGAATATATATATTAGGATTAGGATTAAGGATAGTAAGGAATAGTACCAATGAGTTTTTCAAAAACATCTTGAGGAAACCTGCACAGGCCTGCGAAGAAACTCGAAGGTTGTGTGTGAAGTCGACCAACCCGCACTGGGCCCGCGTGGTCGACTAAGGCCTAATCGCCCTGATTCAGGGTAGGCTCGAGCCCCTCGGTGGGGACGTATATGAGCTGATATAATAAATAATAAGTAAGAATAGTAAGGATAAAACATGCCCATAGCTAAATTATGGTAGCTGCCAGCTTTTGGGTTCTTTCGATATCGATTAAATCTGTACGGCACATCCCTGGTGGCCAGAGTTTGACATTTAGGGCTGTACGGGGCATGAAATCGGCATACTGACAAGAATAGAGTCATCTCCTTTTCTCATATGGAGGGTTAGTTTGCGTAAGCAGCACAGCAATATCGTCGCAGGTTTATTTTAATTTGTGTTTAATCTATTGAATTAGTAGATCTGTGATTTAAAGGCTTGGTCTGTTGCCACTACCCGCGCTCTATATATTTGAGCTCTGTGTGTTTGTGAAGCAACATCTTAGAGAGAAAAAATATTATAGCTTGACTGAATACCTCTGTGACAAAAACTAACTTGTTGACATTTGAATTTTTAAAGTTTACGTGACATAAAAATTATCCTTACTAATGTTATAAATGTGAAAATGTTTTTGTTTGTTTGTTACCTTTTCACGCTTCAACGCCTTGCTTGACCAATCTTTATGAAATTTGGCATGCAGGGAGCCTGTGTCACGTGGAAGGACATAGGCTACTATTTATCCCGGGAAAATAGCATAATCTGATGCAGTTCCTGAGGGAACTAAAAAAAACTCGATTGTTGTGATTTTTTGCACAGAGATGGTTGAGTAGGTGGGAAACGACATAATTTACTAATGAGTAATCACCCTTAAAGACAGTCATAAAAACGATGTCCACGCGGGCGGAGCCGCGGGAAAAAGTTAGTAATCTATATTAAACATTTGCATGCCTTGCACAGGCGAAACATGGTTGCACTACAAAATTATATTTGACATTCTACTACCATGGTTGATGCAAATAAATTATCTTTTATTTCTCGATTTTTTTTATCATTTACCTCTCCTGAGTCTCAAATTCAGGGACAGACAAGGCGCGGGGTGAAACTTTATATCTCTACCCCACAGGTGTTTGATGATCTTCGCGCGTCGCAGCCTAAACAGCTGGATAAGCTGGTTCTAGTCGCAGGTGACGTCACCGAGCGACAGCTGGGCCTCTCGGCGGAGTCACTTGCGCAACTTGCGGAGGTGAGAGCTCATATAAGCCGTGCAGATAAAATAACAATCTGTAAATGGCGCGGCGGTTACTTCCGGTAGAGTCAGCTAAATAGATTGTCAAGTAAAATATTTTATTTATATTAATTTATTTTAGACATAGACATAATTTATTAATAATATACATTACACGTCAAGAAATTAAAGAAATATTATAAAATAAAAATTATTAGGTTAAATTACATAAAAATGTCATTTACATATAGCCATAACCAAGTTATGTTATTTACAAAAAGAAAATAAAACATACAAAATAGTAAAATTTTCCAGCTGTGGGTCATTAATTAGTTAGAAAACCAACAGTTTAATAAAAACTCAGCAAAAACAAGAATTAAATATAACCAATAACAAAATAACGGTAACCGAAATGCAACAATCGAAACAGAGTGCGTCAAAACCAGCGTGAATGCTGATCTAGACTGACAGATTTTTTGTTGTCCACAGTACCGCGCTGTGTGAGTATAGACATATATATGTGTGAGTGAGATAGAATGACCACCGGCCGCTCTATACAGATTGTTTATTTATCGGCACAGGTTATACACCAGCTTCTGCACGCACATACACAGAAATGCGCTAAAATACACGTAGGCACCTAGTGATATGATCTTAGGAGTATAAGCAAAACGCTCTCGCGCGGTTTGTTCCATCCCGTTTATAAAAAACTGCGGACGCTGCAAAAATTGAGTTTTTATTGTATTTTCCATTCAATTAATGATTTACACAAATCATTTCAAAAATGTATTTAACTACTCTCATATCGTAAAGTTCGCATTATCAACTTCAAAACGAGTTTATATTGGCATACTTTATAAACAAAATACCGTATTTTTTTTAAAATACATTATAACATTATTTTGTTAGAGAAATAATGTTATAATGTATGTTTTTTCCATTACGATACAAGTTAAACCAAAGAGAAAATATCACCAACGAAGTTCCATATCAATTTTTTTTTATTGGAACCCACATACGGTTCGCGCCATTTTTACAGCAATACAAAAAGTTTTCATTCCAATTTTTACTTGTCTGTGACAGCGCCCGCTTTAACGCATGCGCGGTGATGTGTTGGTTTTTCATTGAATTTTGTTGTGGATACTGAATTTCGTGGATAATTTTCATTCTTGTTTAAAAATGTCTGAGATAAGTGAAAGCATTGTTTTTACCTGTCTGTGACACCGTCCGCTTCAGTGCAAGCGCGGTGATGCGCTGGGATTCAGCGCTATGACACGTTTTGTTGTAGGTACTTACTGAATTTCGTGGGATTTTTTTCTTACTCTTAACTTTGATCTTTGTATTTTAGTTGATTCAATCCCAATGTATGAGATTAGATAAAGTAGTGTATGAAACTGCACATAATTTGGTCTTATTATGCAACAGTTTTATAAACTACTATATTACTTGTCCAATTTAGTAAAAAGAGATAGATAAATAAATAAATAAATATTCTGGGACAAATCACACATGGTCATCTGGCCCCAAAGTAGGATTCCCTGTGTTATGGGTTATCCCCATTCCCCTACTTCGCAACTGTTCCATTTGATCGGGCATCCTGTACGTCTCTTGTCTATGAGCGGATCCTATAATTTCACTTTGGTACCACCAGGTGTCGCTAGTGTTCCACTCGGCTGCTACGGTACGTTTTCACGAGGAGCTGAAGATGGCCGTAGACCAGAACCTGAGGCCGGTCATCAGTCTGATGGAGATATGTGACGCGCTACCTAATATTGAGGCAAGTTCCTGAACAATCGTACACCACAGCTTCTTCTTACTTTGCACAGTACCCGAATGATACGATTCACAATCATTATCATCATATCAGCCGAAAAACGTCCACTGGACAAAGGCCTACCCCAAGGATTTCCACGACGACCGGTCCTGCGCTGCCCGCATCCAGCGGCTTCCCGCGACCTTGACCAGGTCGTCTGTCCACCACGTGGGAGGCCTGCCTACGCTACGTTTTCTGGTGCGCGGTCGCCACTCGAGAACTTTACTGCCCCAACGGCCATATCTGCACTACGGGCTATGTGCCTTGCCCACTGCGACTTGAGTATAGCGATTCTGTGAGCTACGAGTATGTCGGTTACTTTGGTTCTCCAGCGGATCTCCTCATTTCTGATTCGATCGCGTAGGGAAAATTCAATTCACATGTTATGATTCAAATCCATAGAAATGATGACAGAAAGATTTTTCCCAGTGTCATTTAGATAATAAATTATTTTTTAACTGATTTTAAAAAAGGAGGAGGTTTCTACTATGTTCTACTATGTATCACCGATTTCTTGGTCAATTGTGGAACATTATTCGAAATTCATTTCTCCCGAGGTGGTTTCATTGTCACCAAGTCAGGATCTAATAATGGGATCCCCGGAAAATCGAGGGTAACCCTCAAATTTTATAGGCACGCATTACATGCGTAGCTCCACCCATACAAAAAAGCTTCGATTGGTCCACAATGTTTCAGAACATTCCACAACATTCGAGAGTGTTCTGAAATGCTCCACTATGATCTAGGATGTTGTTGTGGATTGCTCTCGAATACTCTCAAATGTCTGGACTGTTCTAGAAATTTGTAGAGGGCGAAACTTCTAGTTAATATATCTTTAAAATCACACACGTCAGGTAAAAACGGGAACCTTCTTCATGGATGGGGGATAGAGGGCTACCACACCATGTAACTTCCTTGATCGTACCGGGACTCGTTTCAGAGTTTTAGCGCCACGCACATTGTAAATTTTCTTCTATAATATACTAGCTGTCTCGGCAAACTTCGTTCGACACTACACTGCCCTAAATACACTACACTACCCTAAACTACCTTAAAACCAATTACATTATGACTGTAATTTTTTTTTATTGATGAATATCATGTTTTAATACTTGTTATCCTATTCTGGACGAAGACAAATGCAAAAAAACAAAAATCATGAAAATTGGTCCAGCTGTTCTTGAAACAGTGGTGTAACTAACACGACTTTCTTTTATTTAAATAGATATCTATATCTTTATATATATAAGGTCTAACAAAATTAGCTGAAACTATTTTAAGGGCAAGTTCAGTAAACGAAACTGAACAACTTTTTCTTCAGCGACCATACTGAAATCTAAGAAAAAAAATCTTCAATAAAAAAATAAGAAATCTTAATAAATGCGGCACTGGCCATCGTACCGTAACTCGTAGCAGCCGCAGCCCACGTGCCTCCGCCACAGATGATAATAGTAGCACAAGCCTCCGCCTATTTAGTAATCTGTGCCTCCGCTCCGATCATTCCGACCCTTTACCCGCAGCCTTCCTCCTTACATCCCAAACCTGTGGTTACAAACTTCATAGCACACCGCCATGTCCAAATACTTTTGTACGGCATTTTCACTACGAAACACTTAACTTAGTCACAATACAAAAATTGTATTGTGACTTAGGCACTTAGGTCACAAAATGTCATAGGTTAGGCTTTGAGCAACGTAACTCAATGAGTGCGCGAGAGTAACTGGGATATTTATTTACTTCACAGTTGCTTGTAGGCGCTTGCTCGTAACTCGTAGGTACATTTCGCGTGGTTCGTTCAACGACCTCAAACGCCTTAAAACGCCTTCAATTTCAATTTCTTCTTTTTCGTAAAGTGTTAATACCTGTTAGGTTGTATTTTACTACCTACAGCTAAAAGGAACTGTAAGGTTTTAAGTATTTTAAATAAGAATTGATTGAGTGAACTAGCAAAGGTCAACGGCCGGGCACAGTGCACAGTTACGTTAGTACTAATATATATACTGTGGCACAGTTTTGTTGCGACACGTCACGAGTCCAGCGATGTAAACAAAAACCAGGACCGTACTACGAGAATATTATTTATTTAAGTAGGCAGTAATGGAATGTGGCGATTTTTTTTTAGAATTCGGTATGGTCGCTGAAGAAAAAGTTGTTCAGTTTCGTTTGCTGAACTTGCCCTTAAAATAGTTTCAGCTAATTTTGTTAGACCTTATATATATATATAAATCTTCTGTCCGTGTGTTAGTCATTGAACTCCTCCTAAACGGCTGGACCGATTTCGCTAATTCTTTTTTGTCGAGTTCGTTATTGTCAGGAGAAGGTTCTTATATAGGGTAGGGTAGTGTAGTGTAGGGTAGGGTAGTGTAGTGTAGTGTAGGTTAGGGTAGGGTAAGGCAGTGTAATGTAATGTAAGGCGGTACGTAGTTCGCCGGGACAGCTAGTTCTATATAAATGAATTGCTGTTCGTTAGTCTTGCTAAAACTCGATAACGGCTAGACCGATTTGGCTAATAAATTGCTGTTCGTTAGTCTCGATAAAACTCGAGAACGACTGGACCGATTTGGCTAATTTTGGTATTGAATTATTTGTGGAAGTCCAGAGAAGGTTTAAAAGGTAAATAAATATGAAAACGCTCGGATTTAAATAAAAAAAAATTATTTTGGTTGACTTCACACACAACCTTCGAGTTTTTATACATATATTAAGTATATTTTTTGCTGTTCGTTTGTCTCGCTAAAACTCGAGAACGGCTGGACCGATTTGGCTAATTTTGGTATTGAATTATTTGTGGAAGTCCAGAGAAGGTTTAAAAGGTGAATAAATATGAAAATGCTCGGAATTAAATAAAAAAAAAACAAAAATAAAAATCAGTCAAAAAATAATTGGTTTTAGCGTAGGGTAGTGTAGTGTAGGTGTAGGGTAGTGTAGGGTAGTGTAGGGTAGTGTAGGGTAGGGTAGGGTTGGGTAGCGTAGTGTAGGGTTCGGTAGGGTAGTGTAGTGTAGGGTAGTGTACGGTAGGGTAGTGTAGAGTAGTGTATGTAGAGTAGGTTAGGGTAGTGTAGTGTTGGGTAGGGTAGTGTAGGGTAGTGTATGTAGGGTAGGTTAGGGTAGTGTAGTGTTGGGTTAGGGTAGGTTAGGGTAGTGTAGTGTTGGGTAGGGTAGTGTAGGGTAGGGTAGTGTAGTGTAGGGTATTGTAGTATTGGGTAGGGTAGGGTAGGGTAGTGTAGGGTAAGGTAGTGTAGAGATGGGTAGTGTAGTATATGGTAGTGTAGGGTAGGGTAGTGTAGTGTAGGGTATTGTAGTATTGGGTAGGGTAGGGTAGGTTAGGGTAGTGTAGTGTAGTGTAGGGTAGGGTAGTGTAGAGTAGGGTAGTGTAGGGTAGGGTGGTGTAGGTTAGGGTAGTGTAGGGTAGGGTAGGGTAATGTAGTGTAGGTTAGGGCAGTGTAGTGTAGTGTAGGGTGGAACGAAGTTCGCCGGGACAGCTAGTTGATTATAAAAATGACGCACCTTTGGTCCAGGCTCTGGTCCACGTGTCGACGGCGTACAGCAACGCTGAGCGAAGCTACATCGAGGAGAAGGTCTACCCAGCGCCGATGGAGCTGCAGGAGTTGCTGGACTATGTCGACAGTAGAACTGACGTAGAGGAAGACGATACTTTGCGGTGAGCCTTTACCTTTACGTACAGCAACGCTGAGCGAAGCCACATCGAAGAGAAGGTCTACCCAGCGCCGATGGAGCTGCAGGAGTTGCTGGACTATGTCGACAGTAGAACTGACGTAGAGGAAGTCGATACTTTGCGGTGAGCCTTTACCTTTACGTACAGCAACGCTGAGCGAAGCCACATCGAGGAGAAGGTCTACCCAGCGCCGATGGAGCTGCAGGAGTTGCTGGACTATGTCGACAGTAGAACTGACGTAGAGGAAGTCGATACTGTGTGGTGAGCCTTTACCTTTACGTACAGCAACGCTGAGCGAAGCCACATCGAGGAGAAGGTCTACCCAGCGCCGATGGAGCTGCAAGAGTTGCTGGACTATGTCGACAGTAGAACTGACGTAGAGGAAGACGATACTTTGCGGTGAGCCTTTACCTTTACGTACAGCAACGCTGAGCGAAGCCACATCGAGGAGAAGGTCTACCCAGCGCCGATGGAGCTGCAAGAGTTGCTGGACTATGTCGACAGTAGAACTGACGTAGAGGAAGTCGATACTTTGCGGTGAGCCTTTACCTTTACGTACAGCAACGCTGAGCGAAGCCACATCGAGGAGAAGGTCTACCCAGCGCCGATGGAGCAGCAGCAGTTGCTTGACTATGTCGACAGTAGAACTGACGTAGAGGAAGACGATACTTTGATACGGTGAGCAGGTTTTTTACGAGTTTTACATGCCTTAATAACTTATTTATTAACTTGTCTTGTTAGTTAGTTTGGGACAAACTTGGAAGCTAAAAACATAACTCTCCCTTTTTGTAGTCGGGTAATTAGAACACTTCCCGGTTTCCGATTGAGCTGAAATTTTGCATACACGTTAAGTTTGGAGCACAATGCGTGGTTAGCTAACTGACGTCATTCTAAATCCAATATGGCGGACTCCCAAAGATGGCGGACCAGTTATGAAAGGTTTTACTGAGAATAATAAGAAATAATTAAAATTATTTTCAAATTAATGCTTGTACCTAAAAGTTTTTACGTTTTTCGAAAATATGTAATTTAAGTATCTGTTTTAAGAGGAGAGTAACCTACAAACATCTCCGTGGCGTAGTGATTAGTCCACTCGGTTCTCATCAGGAGGTCCTGCCTGGGTTTGATTTACGGCAGGGTTTAACTTTGTAAGACTCGGTTTGGTTGGAAGTGTGGGATTTTCTAAGCCCCCCTGGCTAGCTAATACCATCTTTTAAGTCTTGCCACCTAACATTAATGTTAACAGCACCCATGTGTTTCAGCATGAAGATAAGATAGCCAGATTGCGTTGGAGAATCTTGGCAAGCCCAAAAATTGTAGTCCTCTAATTTGATTCGTACCTACCTTTGATTTAACTATTGTTGGTTAATTTCGTGTATAAAAATATCTTTTCATCATCATATCAGCCGAAGGAAGTCCACTGCTGGACATAGGCCTCCCCCAAGGATCTCCACGACGACCGGTTCTGGAGATCTTTTCATACTTTTGAGTATTTTCTTTTTGAAGTCGTTTTTTAGTTTTTTAAACTTTTTTATTTTTTTACTTTTATTGATAACTAGCTGTCCCGGCGAACTACGTACCGCCTTACATTACATTTCACTGCCCTACCCTACCCTACCCTACACTACACTACACTACCCTACCCTACCCTACACTACATTACCCTACCCTACACTACCCTACACTACACTACCCTACACTACACTACCCTACCCCACCCTACACTACCCTACCCTACACTACCCTACCCTACATACACTACCCTACACTACCCTACACTACACTACCCTACCCTACCCTACACTACCCTACCCTAAAATAAAATAGATGTTGGCCTATTCTCAGACCTACTCAATATGCTCACAAAATTTCATGAGAATCGGTCAAGCCGTTTCGGAGGAGTAAGGGAACGAAAACTGTGACACGAGAATTTTATATATTAGACTAGCTTTTGCCCGCGGCCTTCGCCCGCGTGGTCATCGTTTTTATGACTGTCTTTGAGGGTGAGTGGTGCGCGAATAAAAAATGGTTATTGTGGGTTATCCCTAAGAGATAGACATATACCATCGCGGACTTTTTTGTAGACCTTTTTAAGTTGCACAATACTGTAGTACATTATTTTGATCTATCTCGTAGGGTTGATCCAGCGTTGGCAATGTAAGTGCAAAAAATGTATTTATTTACGACATCACATTAGAAACCGCCAAAATAAACAGTGTTTCTCTACTACATTATGCATATATTATACATATAAACCTTCCTCTTGAATCACTCTATCTATTAAAAAAAACCGCATCAAAATCCGTTGCGTAGTTTCAAAGATTTAAGCATACAAAGGGATATAGGGACAGAGAAAGCGACTTTGTTTTATACTATGTAGTGATGATAGTGATGATGATGCTATCTATCTAACTACGTTAAACCCAATCACCTACTTGCCCATAGGAATCATCAAATCATAATGCATGTATTTCATTAACTGATACAGAATCCTGTGGCTTCCATCATCATCTCAGCAGCATACAAGTTAAACAGTTACACCTTCCACCATCAGCTCACCTGAATAAACCTACTTATCTACGTATAATATTTAAAGACCCAAATACTTAAATACCTTTAGAAAATACACAAAAAAAATTAAAAACGTACTAGTCGCCACTACGATTTTTGAAGGTTCCCCTCGATTTATATGGGATGCCATCATCAGATTCTCGTTTCCTTATCATGGTACTACCCTTGGGATATCTCCTTTCCAAAAAAAAAAGAATCATCAAAATCGGCTCATTAAACGAGGAAGTTATCCACGAACAAACATAAAAAAAAATATACGGTCGATTTGAGGAACCTCCTCCTTTTTTGAAGTCGTTTAAAAATGGCCAAGTGCGTGGCGGACAACTCGGAAAGTAAGGTTCAGAAGACTTATCAAAAAATTAATGTATAGGTTATTTTTGCAGATGATACATCTTAAGTTAGTAGACCATTACTCCTATCATTGTTATACTTGTGTGAAGAGGTGGTGGGGGGGATGCGGAGGGGAGGGTGGGGGGTGTTACGGAACAACTCGTACTTTCGTACTTGGCCGGTGTTTAAGAAAATATAAAAAATAACAGCCAGATTTCTCTTTCTCTTATCGTGTGGCACAAAATTAACCGTGCTATTCAAGGGATAGACGGTGGTTGTTAAGAAATGGCCAAGTGTGAGGCGGACAGCTCGGAAAGTTATGTATAATTTAAAAAAAGTGTGTTATTTTTGCAGTTTGTATTGAACATTTTGTAAGAATTAAAAATCTATGAGCATTTTACAAAGCCAACTGCACTTCTTAAGTTAGTAGACCATTACTCCTATCGGAGGTACGGAACGACTCGTACTTGGCCGGTTTTCAAGAGAAAATAAAAATCTTAGCCAGATTTCTCTTTCTCTTATCGTGTGGCACAATTAACCGTGCCATTCAAGGGATATACAGTGGTTGCTTATTGTTGTACTTAGAATCACCCGCGGTCACGTGTAGGACATTTAAGATTTACACCTACGGACGTATGCAACGCGACCTTTATACACATCTGCGATGGAATCAGATGTGCTGGTTTCCTCGCGATGTTTTCCTTCAAAGTATTTTATTTTTAAAATTTCATGTCTACCCTAAGTGTTATCCTATTCAATGTGTAAAGTACTTAGAGATATATGTAACTCAATAAATATATTCTTATTCTTATTCTTAAAAAAAAAAAGCAATCGGTAAGTAAATGTACGTAAGTTTCGAAAATCTCATTGGTACAGTCGCGGAATGAAAAGGTTGGACCACCTTAAGATCTGTTTTTGCTTGCTCAGTATAAGTTATCAGTATCTGATTTATCGACCGAGCGTGACACATACATAACCAGGACCAGTCGTTACCGATAGAGTCACCGAGCCTGATTTCCTTTCTAACCGACTTTAAAAAAAAGGAGGAGGTTTCTCAATTCGACCGTATATATATTTTTTTATTTTCTTGTGTGTTTGCGGATAACTTTGTCGTTCATGAACCGATTTATATGATTCTTTTTTTGTTTGAAAGGAGATATCCCAAAGGTGGTACTATGATAAGGAAACCGGGATCTGATGATGGCATTCCAGAGAAATCGAGAGGAACCTTAGTTTCCTGTTTGAAGTCGGTTTTTTTTGTTCAAAATTATTTATTAACAACTGTGTAACCGTTCACAGAATCATATCACCGAAGCCCAACACTTACACGTTTACGAAGGCAATGGCGGAGACGGCGCTTGTGCAGCGAGTTAACAGACGCTACCCGGTGGCCATTTTCAGACCTACCATAGGTAAGCTTAAAAAGTCTCACACAGAATCACAACGTGATTGTATAACAGTATTTATTATTCATTTATTTATTTTCGAAAGACGAAACAGCGTCGGCGGCGCAACTACAAGGGCCGCTACCACATATTCTAGAAGTCGTGGTTCGAGTCCTGCCACGTATCAATGTGTTTTCCAATTTCGATCTCATATGTACGTTTTATACACGCCTGCGAATAAACTCGCAGGTTGTGTATGAAGTTGACCAACCCGCACTGGGCCCGCGTGGTCGACTAAGGCCCGATCGTCCTAATTCAGGGTAGGCTCGAGCCCCTCGGTGGAGATGTATATATGAGCTGATGTGATGATGAACAGCTAAATGTTGACAGTACAGTATGTGCGGCAAGAACGTGACCGGTATAATTTCCATTTTAAGACTGTGACACAGAAAAAAAGTACTGGCTGAATAGCATGGTCCTCTGCCTACAATGCTTCGTAAAAAAAAAGTTTGACAGTTTCCCGCCAATACCACATTTTCCGATGAGTTTTTTGGCGGGATTTGTGGTAGTCGCATTCGTAGTTTTATTTTGTTGTTTTTTCATTGTTTTCTGCTAGGATTTTGTTCAAGAAGTGGTGCATTTTGGAGAAAATCGTCTAGTGCACGTGAGCAATGTGGAGAACAAGAAAATAAAACGAAGGAGGACGTGAGAACCCAACTTGCTCTGGGTGCAGTTTTATAGACGCCCTACAGCAACTGGGTGTTCCACCTAAGAATGTAGCTGCTGTAAATGCTGTCAAGAACTTCAGAGAAGATTTGTAATGCACCGGCACTAGCATTACAAATCAAAAAACTAAAGGAAGCTTAAATACGTCAGACCTGGCTGTATGGTGTAAGTCACCTTTGCCTTCTTCGCGCTTTTCAAAGCTGGAGAGAAGAAACCAAAATAAGAAAAGCACATTTTTTTTACAAAATGAGTGCCGTTTAAGCTTCATGCTTTGAGGCCGTGTTCCTTTGTAAACACCCGAAATGACTAAATCGAAGGCGTTCGTAACTAAGTGGGTGAAGCGATACAAAAACAAAAACCGGGATTGGAACAATGTAATTTTTTCCGATGAAGCTTCTTTTTTGGGCAGCTAATTACTCGACTCGGCCTTGGTCTACGGCGGAAAATAGAGTGCTCGTGCGGACCGTGACACACCCAGTAAAAGTGCATGTTTGGGGATGCTTCTCAAAGCAGGGTTTTGGCCATTTGCACTTGTTCACTGGTACACTCGACGCCCAAAAAATGAACAAAATTTATGAAAAGGCATTGTTGCCATCCGCTAAAAAGATGTTCCCAAGGTAATTTATAATTCATATTGATTAATTTATTCATAAT
Source organism: Coleophora flavipennella (assembly GCA_947284805.1). Taxonomy (NCBI): domain Eukaryota; kingdom Metazoa; phylum Arthropoda; class Insecta; order Lepidoptera; family Coleophoridae; genus Coleophora; species Coleophora flavipennella. The sequence continues at coordinate 2,637,821 of OX369253.1, forward strand.
ATCTAATAATTACATGTCAAAATAGAAAATAAAATAAAAAAAATATACAAAATATGTCAACGTCAAATACTCAAAATATTATGTCAAGTTATACAACATTATTTACTAATTTAAGGTTACATACGAATATGTAGTCTAGGAATACAATTTTAAATTAAAAAAATCGTTGATATTATAAAACGCCTGCTCGACGAGTCAACGTTTTAGTAACGACTTGAAGCTCCTCAGACTGGGGGCATTTGTTATGTTCTCCGGTAGTCGATTATAAAGTTTAGGGCCCATAACATGCGTTAATTTTCCGGTATAATGCTTCTTGGATCCTGCAAGAGGATAATGACCCTAAACACCGAAGTCGGCACTGTACTGCGTGGAAAGCTGAAAATGGCATCGATGTTTTGGATTGACCCTCACAATCACCCGACGCCAATCCAATTGGAAACGTTTGGGCTTGGATGAATATCAAATTACGAGGAAAAAATACTGCTGGCATTGCGGAATTATCTCGAGAACTGAAGTCCCTGTGGAGGTCTTTACCTCGCAGTTACGCTGAAAATTTGGTGGAAAGTGTACCCCGAAGATGCCAAGCAATTATAGATAATTCGGGAGACTGGACACCTTATCTATATATATAAAAGAAAGTCGTGTTTGTTACAACACTTATAACTCGAGAACGGCTGGACCGATTGTCATGGTTTTTGATTTGTTGGATTTGTTTCCGTCCCGAATAGCAGAATACATCTTAAAAACAATGAAAACGGGTTTTCCTTCCTGACGCTATACCTCCAGAACGCACGAACCGATTTCGCTAATTCTTTTTTTGTCGAGTTCGTTATTGTCAGGAGAAGGTTCTTATGTAGGGTAGGGTAGTGTAGTGTAGTGTAGGGTAGGGTAGTGTAGGGTAGTGTAGTGTATGTAGGGTAATGTAGGGTAGTGTAGTCTAGGGTAGTGTAGGGTAGTGTAGTGTAGTGTATGCAGGGTAAGGTAGGGTAGTGTAGGGTAGGGTAGTATAGGGTAGTGTAGTGTATGTAGGGTAGGGTAGGGTAGTGTAGGGTAGTGTAGGGTAGGGTAGGGTAGTGTAGTGTAGGGTAGTGTAGAGTAGTGTAGGATAGTGTAGGGTAGGGTAGTGTAGTGTAGTGTATGTAGGGTAGGGTAGGGTAGGGTAGGGTAGTGTAGTGTAATGTAGGGTAGGGTAGGGTAGGGCAGTGTAATGTAATGTAAGGCGGTACGAAGTTCGCCGGGACAGCTAGTTAAAAATAAAACATTAATGGCTATTTTGAAAGCTATTTGATTCTAGTTTTTCGCATAATAATTCTTTTTTTTTTCTTTCAATTTTACTGGGCACGCTCTTATCGTACATAGTGTATTTAAAACTTATAAATAAATACAGTTCAATATATAGGTCTCCGCCGATAAGTACGCAAGTAGAAGCAAAAACATCGAAAGCCCCCGGAGCCGACCAAGTTCCTAATAAAGCCCGAGTTCGGTTCACAAACTGCCTCCGAAACGACCTGGCGACGCGCGGGGCATTTATGTAGTGTCGATTTTTGAAAGTACCTACGGAAAAAACCGGGAGTTAGTTTAAATTACCGGTTCTTAGGTTACCTCAAAAGAACCGGGAATTCTCGGTATTTTCGAGACTGGGATTTCCTGCTTCTATGCTGTAGTGCTTAATATGTACAATTATTGTAGGTAAAATATTTTTTTATATGTTGAAGTGAGTTTCTTTGGGTTGGACGTTTCTTCTCGTTGCGCTATTAATGTCACTTACCGAAAAGTTCGGTACAAGTTCAAATAATTAATAAGAATTTTGTATAAAGTAGAAAAAATCTCTGGCTTGCCATAAGGCTGCCTATTGTATAATATTTCTTCTTTTTTATATTGTGATGCAATAAAGAATATTGTATTGTAGGTAGGCCAACCTGTATAAGGTGTTCTCACAATACCTTCGCTGCTGCAATACTGATCAACTCACCCCAGGGAACCGATAGTTGATTCGCAAAAAAAATTAGGCTCTTTATACAAATTGACCAATTAACTATTTTTGTATGGAGGCTCCAATTTTTTTGAGAATGCAATTGGTTGTAGGGGATCGTGTTTAGTGTCACGTATAGAAGCGGTACTTAGATATTATGAGAGCACTCTATGTACCCTGTAGGATGTAAAAAAATGGTGCAGGACCAGTTAACTGGGGTTTCTACTCCTCATACAGAACAACTTTCCCCAAGGAACCCATAGCCAATTCTAAAAATAAAATTAAGACCCTCCATACAAAAATGCACAAAATAGGCCGATCAGCTGGTCGATTTGTATGAAGAGTTTTAAAAAATTGCGGTTTCAGCAAAGTCATATTACAATGATGAATAGAACCCCTAGTCAACGGGACCTACAACAATTTTGCACCCTGTACACCTAGAGGTTATTGTCTGTGTTCGGATTTTGAAAAACCCTTTATATATGAGGAGCATCGGAACAAAGAACGATATATCCAAGTTAACGTATTTTACACAAATTAGAAAAAAGTTTGTAACTTTTTTAAAGTTACAGCTGTGGAAAAATAAATTATGTCAGCAGTTAAAAGGGACCCAGATTGATTTGTGAAACGAAACGGAAGGTAGATACATAATTTGGCGAGATATTGAACACGTTTGGATATATCGGTTCTTGACGCGATCATTTGGGTCGGTTTTTGAAATGATTAAAATAGATTTATCGGGTTTTGGTAAAACCAAATCATATTAACTGCAAATTAGTTTTCAAATTATGTATACCTACATGGTATAAATTTGAGAATTACAGTAAATTAGCCTTGTTTTATGTAAAGTAGGTACTTAAATAAAAACAGATAGGTAGATATTATATTATATTATATAAAAATGAATCTATTTCCTTTTGTCATCGCATCACGCGTGAACGGCTGGACCGATTTCGCTAATTCGTTTTTTGTTGAGTTCGATAATATCAGGAGAAGGTTCTTATGTAGGGTAAGGTAGGGTAGTGTAGTGTAGTGTAGTGTAGTGTAGTGTAGGTTAGAGTAGGGTAGGATAGGCTAGGGAAGTGTAGGGTAGTGTAGGGTAGGGCAGGGTAGTGTAGGGTAGGGTAGGGTAGGATAGGGTAGTATAGTGTAGTGTAGAGTAGTTAAGAGTAGGGTGTTTAGTGTAGTGCAAGGTGGTACAAAGTTCGCCGGGACAGCTAGTTACATATATTTAACAACTGTAAACACTTTAAAAATCCGAGATCAATCGCAATATTTAAGTGGAATGTTGTGACTTTTTGTTTTCTTAATTTTCTAAAAAAAAACCAGCACTCAGCTGATATTGATACAATGTATGTGGGACAATTCTAGAGAAATGTTATGACCTATCAATCTATATATATTTCAATAAAAATCGCATCACGCCTGAACGGCTGGACTGATTTCAATAATTATTTTTTTGTTGAGTTCGTTATTGTCAGGACAAGGTACTTATGTAGGGTAGTATAGGGTAGAGTAGTTTAGGGTAGTGTAGGGTAGTGTAGGGTAGTGTAGTGTTGGGTAGTGTAGTGTAGGGTAGTGTATTGTAGGGTTGTTTAGGATAGGGTAGGGTAGTTTAGGCTAGGGTAGGGTAGTGTAGTGTAGTGTAGGGTAGGGTACGGTAGGGTAGGGTAGGGTAGTGTAGTGTAGGGTTGTGTAGGGTAGGGTAGTGTAGTGTAGGGTAGGGTAGGGTAGGGTGGTACGAAGTTTGCGGGGACAGCTAGTTACTTAAAAAAAGAATCATTAAAAAAAATCTCGAGCCTAAAAGTTTTGAGGTTATTCGAAAATTATTTGAAATCGATTGAAATGACCTTGATCACATTCGATTCCAGTTGTGTCGTCACTGCAGCACCCATTCCCCGGGTGGGTGGACAACCCATACGGCCCGACGGGCGTGATCGTGGGCGCCTCCCTGGGCCTGCTGCGGGTCTCCTGGACCCGTGCTGCGGCCGTGGCAGACCTGCTGCCCGTGGACCTTGCGATTGACACGCTCATCGCTGTGGGCTGGGAGACTGCGGTTGACAAGTGCGTCATTCTTAACTCATGTATGCCCAGAACTCTGCCCAAAACGTGTACCATATTTGCCCCTTGATTCAAAAACGAATCAAAAAATCGAGTTTTCATTCGACGTCTTTGACCCTTACACTTCGCTTAGAAACGACATTCTAACGCCATCTATGTCACGAGAACGGAACTTTTTTCGAAGGGAACTAGGTTCTGTAGGACAACTCTTTCAATTAGTCCTTTGAATTATCAGTGCAAGTTGTGACATGATTTCAGTTGGCAAAAATCATGGCGTCTTCACGTAAAAAGTAAGTTTTATCGGAATTTAATAATATTAAACGAATAATTTGTATTAACAGTTCGAGTTGGATAATTTTAGTATGTGTAAATGTAATTATAATTATTCTTTTTTTCTAATTTGATACTAAAAATGGCCTTATAACTTACGTGATTCGAAAACGATACAGTGGGCATATATGTATTTTTATTACAGACGGTGTAAGCCACTGACAACAAACCAAATTGTCGATATCGAAAACGATTGGGATTCGGAGGAAGAAGCTACGGCCGTCGACATCAACATAGAGCCTCCTGGTGACGGGTTAGTGTCGGACTCAGATTCGGGCGACGGGACAAATGTGAGTTTTGAGAACTTATCAAGCAGACAACTTCTGGCACCCGCTGAGCTGGTTGTCCACCGTGTTAGCAATGAAGACGACAGTAGCGACTCCGAAGATGATATACCCCTCTCGGAGTACCGATCTAGAAAGAGCTCATCGCAAACACCCTCATCGAGTAGCCAAATTATACCAAACGGCAATAGCACTGCAAATGGCGATAATAGCTCTACGCCCGAACGTGCCGTGCCACCTAAAAGAGTGCCACCAAAAAAAAAAGTAAGTGGGTGAAACGAAATCTACCTAAAAGAGATGATGAGTAGATTGCACCGCTCCCACGATCAGTGCTGACCCTATCAGAAGATTCGGAGCCTCTTGATTTCTTTGAATTATTTTTTAGTCCGGAAGTAATTCTTCATATCGTTCGTCATACTGTCATTTATGCAGTGCAAAAAGGAAATATGGGATTCACTTTATCCGACGATGAAATGTATGGCTTCATTAGAATTCTCATATTGACAGGCTATAGCCCACTGCCACGACGACGTGTGTATTGGGAGGACAATGAAGATAAACATAACATATTGGTGGCGAAATCTATGCGAAGAAATCGGTTTGAAGAAATATTCCGCTACTTTCATGTGGTAGATAATTCAAACTTAGCCCCTAATGACAAAATGGCCAAAGTTAGGCCACTCTTTGACATTCTCAAACAAAAATTTATGCAATATGAGTGCTGTTATTGAGAAAAACATCAGCGTAGATGAATCTATGATTCCATATTATGGCCGGCACGGCTGTAAACAGCACATAAGAGGAAAACCTATCAGATTTGGTTTCAAAACATGGATAGCGGCTTTGCCACTAGGATATTGTTTACATGCTGATCCCTACCAAGGCAGATCGGAGAGAATTGACACTGGGTTAGGCCAACATGTCGTGCGCACACTAATGTCGGAGGTCAAGTCCATTTATGAAGATACAAAGTTTTCTATTTTTATTGTCATTTTTTTCACAGGATTGCCCTTGATTACAGAAATGAAGGAAAAAATATTTTCGTTACTGGTACTGTACGCAACAACCGAATCGAAAAGTGCCCTCTCAAAGACGTAAAATTATGCAAAAAAGAACAGAGAGGCTTTCACGATTATAGGCTGGATAAAGGCGATGGTATTTCTGCTGTACGTTGGCACGATAACAGTGTGGTTACGTTGCTTTCCAGCGAGTATGGCGTGCAAGCGATGCGAACAGCAGTAAGGTACTCAGCTGCGCAAAAAGCTAAAGTGAATGTGCCACAACCTGACGTTGTATATCAATACAACCGCTACATGGGGGGAGTGGACCGTTTAGACGCCAACATAGGAGCATATTAATACAACAAGTAGCTGTGTTTACACATACAAATATTTCCCTTTTCCAAACGAGGATAACGAATAAAAAAATTAACCTTAGAAGTAATAGATAAAGCGGTCGTCTAGCAACTGTGCAGCACAAATTAAAAAAGAGCGAAAGGTCGGTTTATGTCATGGGACTAGCCGTATATAACCGGCTTCCCGATGGCATCAGGGATGCACCTTCCGTCCACTGCTTCAAGAGTAAATTAAAGGAGTGGCTTCTTGAGAGACAATTTTATGACGTAAAAGAATTATTAGAAACAAAACTCCAGCCTACGTAAAGTGTCAGCAATGTTATATTTCGTTATATTTATTAATGTTATATTTTTATTACAAGACAAATCTAAGTTACTTTTTTTTTGACATTGAATTATAAAATTAGTACTACTACTAATTATCATTATTAGATGTATGCGTATTAATAATATTATTAATACTACCAATTACTTTGTACTTCAATTATATTTTAAGTACATTAACGTGCAACAGAACATGTTGTCAATAAAATTTTCATTTTCATTTTCATATCCAATTGCAATACGCGGCAAGAAATGGTACTCTCCAATATTTTTTTGGCTTATTGATGTGGCTGTAAATAATGCAACGCTTCTGGCTAAAAGTTACCGCAGTGATGTTGATACGCTTGAATTCCGACGGAGTATTGTTAGGTCTCTACTCCACAAGTATGGTTCTGATATGCAGCGATCAGGACTCTCCAGAAGGGCTTTTCGAAGTGTTCCCAACTCTCTGCGAAAGCATAATGTTGATCATTTGACCAGTAAAGCTAAGTGGCGACTGCGTTGCGCTTACTGCAAAAATATGACAGTAACTTGTTGCCAGAAGTGCGAAGTTAACTTGCATTCAAAATGTTTCGTTTTATTCCATTCATATTTTTTCCCATAATATTAGCGTCTAAAATTTCATTAAATAACATTAGAAATAAATAATTATGTAAATATCGTTGTTTATTTTATTCTTAGTAAAAGTCGAGGATTTGCCCAATGATTCGTTTTCGAAACCTTAAAAAAACGTACTTGTCTAACATAACATACATAGCTCGTTTCTACGAGCTATGTATGTTATGTTAGACAAGTACGTTTTTTTAAAGGTTCAGTAAAGTAATTATGTTCTCATAGGGCCGTTGGGGCAGTAAAGTTCTCGAGTGGCAACCGCGCACCGGCAAACGTATTGTAGGTAGGCCTCCATCTCGGTGGACCGATGACCTAAAGTCCAGCAGTGGACGTCTTTGGACTGATATGATGATGATGACATACTTGCTCGCTTGCGACTCGCGCTCCCCGTACCCTCTAAAACAGTCATAAAAACGATATCCAAGTACCGCAATACACTCAATTAAAGTGTATTGTGGCTGTACCTACCTACAGTCGGATGCGTCATATAAAAATCTAACATAATGGCAATACGGGTTTTGTGATTTATAACATTTCCTTGCTCCGCCAGGTTAAGCGACGTCCGAATTTACAACTGCAGCACACAGAATAATCCTTGCACCTGGAGAATGTTGCAGAAAGCGTGGAACACCAACCTGGTGACGTTCCCCGTTGACAAAGCAATTTGGTATCCGCACTTGATTGTGGTGAACAACACGTAAGAATTTCACACAATGGAAATACTAGATGTAAATTTGCATTTAGAGCCTTTATTTTAATAATTTCATGGCGATTTGCAAGTCGTGGTTTCAAAGCGAGACGATAGTTTAGTAAATCGCAACATTTTGGTATATAATAAGAGAATGCAACGAACTATAGCGAGAAACTTTGTAGACGAGATTATTGTGCACCCGCGATAATATTACTACGTACCAACGTTGAGATCACTGTGTACCCACGACGGTCAGATTACTGCGCACCCACGGTGAAATTACTGCGCACCCACTGTGAGATGACTGCGCACCTACGGTGAGATTACTGCGCACTCAGCTAAATAGTTGTTTACTGGAAATTACTGCGCACCCGCGGCGGGGGAAATTACTGCACACTCTCGGCGAAATCCATATATTAATTACGTGAGATCCTCCAAATCAAATACTCCACCTCCCCTCCGCTTGGTAAGATTTGGTAAGATATAAAGAGATCCTCCTCCCCCTCGCGTGGGACTCTAGCTAAAATATAAATCTCTTCTATATTTTCATCTGTTTTACTTCTAATCACTAAGAGTTAATATTGATAGAGTATCTAATATATTCTTCTTCTTAGCGAGTCGATTCACTGGCTCAATTTTAGAGTATCTATATTCTTCTTCTTAGCGAGTCGATTCCGTGGCTCAATTTTAGAGTATCTATATTCTTCTTCTTAGCGAGTCAATTCCTTAGCTCAATTTTAGAGTATCTATATTCTTCTTCTTAGCGAGTCGAATCCTTGGCTCAATTTTAGAGTATCTATATTCTTCTTCTTAGCGAGTCGAATCCTTGGCTCAATTTTAGAGTATCTATATTCTTCTTCTTAGCTAGTCGATTCCTTGGCTCAATTTTAGAATATCTATATTCTTCTTCTTAGCGAGTCAATTCCTTAGCTCAATTTTAGAGTATCTATATTCTTCTTCTTAGCGAGTCAATTCCGTGGCTCAATTATAGAGTATCTATATTCTTCTTCTTAGCTAGTCGATTCCTTGGCTCAATTTTAGAATATCTATATTCTTCTTCTTAGCGAGTCAATTCCTTAGCTCAATTTTAGAGTATCTATATTATTCTTCTTAGCGAGTCAATTCCTTAGCTCAATTTTAGAGTATCTATATTCTTCTTCTTAGCGAGTCAATTCCTTAGCTCAATTTTAGAGTATCTATATTATTCTTCTTAGCGAGTCAATTCCTTAGCTCAATTTTAGAGTGTCTATATTCTTCTTCTTAGCGAGTCAATTCCTTAGCTCAATTTTAGAGTATCTATATTCTTCTTCTTAGCGAGTCGAATCCTTGGCTCAATTTTAGAGTATCTATATTCTTCTTCTTAGCTAGTCGATTCCTTGGCTCAATTTTAGAATATCTATATTCTTCTTCTTAGCGAGTCAATTCCTTAGCTCAATTTTAGAGTATCTATATTCTTCTTCTTAGCGAGTCAATTCCGTGGCTCAACTATAGAGTATCTATATTCTTCTTCTTAGTGAGTCAATTCCTTAGCTCAATTTTAGAGTATCTATATTCTTCTTCTTAGCGAGTCAATTCCTTAGATCAATTTTAGAGTATCTATATTCTTCTTCTTAGCGAGTCGATTCCTTAGCTCAATTTTAGAGTATCTATATTCTTCTTCTTAGCGAGTCGATTCCTTGGCTCAATTTTAGAGTAACTTTATTCTTCTTCTTAGCTAGTCGATTCCTTGGCTCAATTTTAGAATATCTATATTCTTCTTCTTAGCGAGTCGATTCCTTGGCTCAATTTTAGAGTATCTATATTCTTCTTCTTAGCTAGTCGATTCCTTGGCTCAATTTTAAAATATCTATATTCTTCTTAGCGAGTCGATTCTTTGGCTCATTTTTTTCAGACCAGTACTCTGCCACTAAGACCGCATTGTATATTTTAGCTCAATTTTAGAGTATCTATATTCTTCTTCTTAGCGAGTCGATTCCTTGGCTCAATTTTAGAGTATCTATATTCTTCTTCTTAGCTAGTCGATTCCTTGGCTCAATTTTAGAATATCTCTATTCTTCTTCTTAGCGAGTCGATTCCTTGGCTCAATTTTAGAGTATCTATATTCTTCTTTTTAGCTAGTCGATTCCTTGGCTCAATTTTAGAATATCTATATTCTTCTTAGCGAGTCGATTCTTTGGCTCATTTTTTTCAGACCAGTACTCTGCCACTAAGACCGCATTGTATATTGCATCGTACAGACCCTAGCGCGTACAGGTGCTGGGACACGCAGGGCAGGACAGAAGGTGTGCTGTAGTCTGGGGAGAGCCAGCCACCGTACTCTCATGTATTATCCCAGCATTCCATCTGCATATGTCCAGAGTATATTAACGTGAGATGTTTGTTGACCCCACCTCCCCCTTTAATGAGACTTAACTGGACCCCTCCCCTCTAATTTAACCTCACGTATTTAATGGTTGTTCCCTAAAGCTCGCTGCGCAACTACTCGCAAATTGCTAAAGTGCTAAGGTCCTTATTGGGGTTAAATAAACTGAATAACGTTTCCTAGAACTTATCGTGTTTAACAACTTTTAAACAACCGCTTATTATCTTACATATTATATAGGGTTATTTTATCTCCTTAAGTTAATTCGTCTGTCATTTTCTTATCGTTGTTTTATATCCTTACGGTGTGGTGAAAATAAATGTATTTCCTTTTTTTCTAAATTTAAGCAAAATGGAAGAAGGTACAAAATCTTTGCTTAAGTCAACTCTGTATACCAGACTAAAAGAAAAATAAACTGTGATTACAGATTATTGTTCAAAATTTTGGAGCTACTGCTGAATACGATTCCACATCACTTAGTGGAATACATTGGACGGTTGCTCGGCTTCAAATCAGGGTATGTCAGCTTCGGTTATAATTTATTTTTTTAATGTTCACTCACTTCTGTGAGTCTCCCAAATCCCACAAACGTGTCAAAATACCAGAATTTTATTCGGGTTTTAAGCAGTAAATTAGGTAAGTACTAATAATATACTTATGGTTTTCTTCTTTCCAGCGTTAACCTCATAAGAGCGAGTGAGAAACTCAGTAATTTAAATAAGGCATTGAGCTACTTCAGCCGGCGGGAGTGGCGGTTCGCGGATGGGAACGTGATGCGCCTGCGACGCCGGCTGTGTCGTCAAGATAGAGCTATTTACAATCTGGATTCAGAGACAATTGAGTAAGAATAACTTCTCTTTTTTTTCACTTACATTGGAAAAAAAATAAAACTTTGCTGTGTATGCAGTTTTTAGCGACCGGTTTTTAATTCAGATTCTGACTGATAGACATTTGAGTAAAATAAAATTTTCACACATTTTGTTTCTATTATTCACGTATTCCACAAAAAATTAAATAAAACTTCACATATGTTGTAGCTGATAATTAATTACAATGGTATAAAATAAAATTTTGCTGTGTATGCATTTTTTAGAAACCGGTTGTTAATTAGTAGTATTAGAGACATTTGAGTAAAATCAAATTTTCACACATTTTGTTTCTATTATTCACGTATTCCACAAAACATTAAATAAAACTTCATATTATTTATCGTCACTTACCATCAGGTGAGATGATGCCAAGGGCTTACTAATTGTGAATAAAAAAAAATATGTTAAAGCTGAAAATTATTAACAATGTTTTACTTTAATTATAGCTTTACTTTAATTTTATGTGGAACAGATTAAAAAATGGTTAATATGAAAATACCTATGTTTATTGTTTCACTAAAAACCTAAAATCAAAAAGTTTTTTTCTGCCACTAATGAAATTTCAAAAAAAAGACACCTATCTATCAGATATCTCGTAGCTTACTCACGAAACAAAACAACTTTTTATAAAGACAGAGATTTCGATACAAAAAACGCCTCACCCTCCCCTTGAGAAGTAAAAAAAAGTTTTTTTTTTATTCACAATTGGTAAACCCTTGACAACATCTCACATGGTGGTAAGTGACGATGTTGCCGAAGATGGAAGCGAGCTTACCTAGATTCCCCAACGCAATGGGGAACTGGCTATCTTATCTTTATGCCGGAACACACCAATTTGATTGATATTTGGCGGCAAGACTTAGATAAGATGGTGGTAGCTAGCCAGGCGGGCTTAGAAAATGCCCTACCACCAACCAAACCGAGTCTTACAATTAACCCCGCCAGGAATCGAACCCGCGACCTCCTGTGTAAAGCCAGTGAACTTTGCCTCTGAGCTACGGAGGCGGTTAAAAATACTTTCAATAAAGTTTACTTACAGGTAGATTTGTCATTAACATTAGGTAGCTAAAGATAATTTAACATTAAAAGTAAAACACGGATTGTACAACTTGATCCAGCCCTAGATCTCGTTTTTCTCTCTGTTAAGCTCTCTCTTGTATCTAACATTTTTTGTGATATGTCTACAGCTGGCAGGAGCATTTGGCTAATTTCGTGAAAGGAACAAAGAAGTACATTTTGAAGGAGAAAGACCAGGATTTAGAAAAAGCGCGGAGACGAATGCGAAGGTCAGTATCAAAAAGAATACCATCACTATAATATATCTTTAAGAGACGGGACTTCATAGAGCAAGTTTTAATAACAAAATGTTAAAGCGAGATGTAAGTAGAAAAAAGCCAATAGAGCAAGTGAGAGAAATATTGTGCGCCATGGAAACGCTACTAAACTTCATACAACATAAGTTTTTTTCTTCGAAGTTGCGGCAGCCTGGTCAGTGGTATTGTCACAGTGTAAGATACATTTTACAGTAGTCCATCGCCTTTGATAATTGCGTCAAAGCCGCCGTCTCTAGTCATCGGGCTCGCGGTCATTACCCGCAATGAATTCTCCCGCTGGCTGCTGGACTGAACAAATGAAAAATGACTAGTGGACCAGCGGGATGTACCCGCCCCTCCACTCCCGCACGATTGCCCTGTCTAACGTCTCCGTTGGTCGACTGTATGGATTCTTTCTTAGACTGTGGTATTGTTTAGGAGACGGCACTTTACTGCTATGGATCGTCGTATTAGCTCATATACGTTCCCACCGAAGGGTTCGAGCCTACCCAGAATTAGGGCGATCGGGCCTTAGTCGACCACGCGGGCCCAGTGAGGGTTGGTCGGCTTCACCTACAACCTGCGAGTTTCTCCGTAGGCGTGTGCAGGTTTCCTCACGATGTTTTCCTTCACCGTAAGAGCGTCGGATAAACGTACATATGAAATCTAAATTCGAAATCACTTTGGTGCGTGGGAGGATTTGAACCACGACCTCCCGGACAGGAGGCGCGGCCCTAGCCGTTACGCCACCGACACTATGGATACTATGCTTACTTTATTATTACTGCTATGGATACCCTAACATTATTTTTAAAAAAATGGCATATTCAAAGGCGTGTCTCCTCTGCGTATTTTTTTTATACGTTAAAAATAGTCATCATCACCACATGTAATAGGCAATTGTAGTAGTTACATATTTTTATTAGTTTTTTTGTTGTTTTTACAGATTATACCACCGTCACAATGCAATGAAGATCGTATTACTATTCTTCCTCGGAGCAAGTTTATTCTCGATATTGCGTTTATTTATATTCACAGGACTATGAAGATTAAGTGTCCTCTTTTTAGTTACCTAGAAGTAGAATCTATCCTGTAAAATAAAACGAGCCTTTTCAGTAAGCCATTTTCATAATCTCACTGGTAATAAGTAACGACCGTGTCCATAATGAAGGCGTGAGCTTCTTCAAGTGCGAGTGTGACTCGCGTACTGAGGGTTCCGAACTCAAACACCTTTGATTACGAATCCCTATAAACATCAACGAGTACAACTATCGGATTGAAGGGCGAACTTTACTTTATATTTGAAAACATAATCTCCAATACATCGATTGTATCTTTTTTTTTCTCTTAAGTTGTGCAATAAAGTGTTTTCAATCAATCAATCAATCGATATATGGCACATTCAATTCTCCAAATTGCAAATGTAGGTAAGTTTGTGTTAAATAAATAAGTTTATTTCATTACCAAAACACAGTTAAACTATAATACAGTCCCCACACTAGGCTAGGCCTGTATCGTGGCGGCCGAAACAAAAACTTTACCTCTAATAAAAAAAAATGTAATCACAAGCCTATTGACGGATTTTTCCTTTACTTATGCTGTAAGACATTTCATCTTGAAAAATTTCACGATTCTAGATCAACTACCTACTACCAAAGAGTAAAAAATATTACTTTAAAAAGTAAAGAGACATATTCTACTACCGATCCTGTATGTTTTAATTTGTTTGCAAGTACCGCCTCCGTGACTTATTGGTTAGTCAATTCGCTTTACACCAGAAGGTCACGGGTTCGATTCCCTGTGGGGTCAACATGTAAGACTCAGTTTGGTTGGTGGAAGATCATTTTTAAGCCCGCCTGGCTAGTTACCACCATCTAATCTAAGTCTTGCCGCCAAACATGAGTGTTAACAACATTTATGTGTTCCAGCTTAAAGATACGATAGCCAGTTCTCAATTTCGTAGAGGAATCTTGGTAAGCCCGCTTCCATCTTCGGCATCATCGTCACTTACCATCAGGCTTACCTGATGGTGATGATAATGCCAAGGGCTTACAAATTATGAATAAAAAAACCCATCAAAATGTGTGACAATAATGGTCGCATATTTTTACTAGTTTGACTTAGACGCTTGAATTTTAACAACCCTAAGGGACCGTAGATCTAAGTATGTATTTGATCATGATCCTTTGTCGCGTTCCTCAGATAATTGAAAACGCTAAACACGTTAAAAAACCGACTTCCATCGGAACAACTTAGTACATCTTTGCATTATTATTTTTCGTTTTTGTTAATTTTCTAAAAAAGTACTACACCGATTTTGATAAAATTTAAATAGGACCACACGGAAAGCACTAACTTTCTAATAAAAAAAGAATCATAAAAATCGGTTACCCAGCCCAAAGTTATGAGGTAACAAACATTAAAAAAATACAGACGAATTGAGAACCTCCTCCTTTTTGGAAGTCGCTTGAAAAATAGTCTTGACCTACATACAGACAGACGGTTTAGAAGTAATCCTATGTTTTTTTGACGTTCGGAACCCTAAAAGTGGTCGCAATACGCGCAATCTAGGGTCATTGTATGTAATTAGTCAAAATATTTTGTTACCTGCTGATTGATTTTATTACTAAACTTAAAGACTTTGGCTAACTACTTTGCTCAAATAGTGATTTAAGGACTAATCCTATAAAAAAAATAGCTCTAATCATGTCATTTTTTCGTTTGGTAAAATTAAAGAATAAAAGTTGTTCAGTTTCTTCTTGGTGTCTTAACGTATATGTTAAGTAGGTTATTTATAGTTGTAGATACTTGATTTGTAACGAATAATTGTAATTAATTATAATAAATTTATTTTATTAATAATTTATTACAGTTTTTTTGTTAAGTGCTAAGTTCAGTGACAGTATTTATTAAACATTATAAACTCTTAATTAACAATTTAATAAGGTATTGTTTAGTACTTTAATAAATAACATTATTTTTTTGTGATTGCTTTTATTATTTCTCAATATTTTGGTACCTATCTAATTATTTTTACACAGTTATTATTACATTGTTCACATGGTAATATGGGTCACCTTTGCTTGTCCTAATCCCAATCAAGCAATTAAAGAATGAAAACAATTATTTTTTATAAAATTTCATAGTGGTGATATAAAATGTCAAGGTGGAAAACTGTGGAAAACAATACTAAATCCCATAATGTAATAATAGCAGTCCAAATGCAACACGATTCACAAAGGGTTTTTTGCGGGATTTGTGGTAAACGCAATCGTAGTTTTGAATTTCAGGGTTTCAGCATTGTTTTCCGCTAGAATTTTATTTAAGGAAGTGGTGCATTTAGATGAAAATCGTCTGGTGCACGTGAGCTATGTCGATAACAAGAAAGAAATATGAAGAATAATGTGAAGACCGAATTTACACTGAATGCATTTTTATGGACTACAACCAGTTGTTTCACCTCAGAATGAGAAATACTGTCAAGAACTCCAAAAAAGATTTGAATTTTTTGTAAGGCACTGGCACGAGCACTGCAAATCAACAATGAAAATAAGTTAAATCTCAAAAAGGCTTGTACCCAGAGTCGTTAATATATTCTTAAAAAAATATAATTTATTGTATTTTGGTTTGGGTCATCACCCGTGGTACGGTTGGGTTGTCCGTTTGGTACTAGAAAAAGATTCTCCTTCTACGATTTTGGTAGTTTTTGGTAACGTAGTGTATTATATTCTCTTTGGTTTTTGGACGATCGTTTCGTGGTCTGTACCTTAACTCCAAAAGGTTTAAAAGCTGAAAAATCTTTCAGTAACTGAAAAACATTTTTTTTTATTTTAACACACACTATTCGTAACGCATTCAGTAAGGAATGATTGACATATGAATTTGGGCCAGACGACGAAACACCTGAAAACTTTTGTGTTCGTTTTTAGCGGTTGTTGCCCGTGGTCCACCTGTTTGGTTCACCCAGGCGTAGCATGAGGTCATAGACATTGTGTCGCGCGCGACGAGAGAAAATTATCTCTTTCTACGGGCTTTTGTCGCGTGTGCGAACATGGCGTTACAGGTAGAGAGTGTGTATAATAGAGCGAAAAGTCGCGGCGACATAGCAGTTTGATAGGCGACAAATCTATTTATGATTTTATTTTGTTGTTCGCAAATTGCTTAGTTTGTATTTCCAAAAAGAGACAGAGATATGAAAATTTGCTTGATTATGTAATAATTTGACACAAAAACAACTGTTATCGTTTGTGAGGTGAGCAAACGTAGTGATTATATGCTCTTTGGAGGTGAGGCGGCTGTCTGGCTCCGTTGGTTTTCATGCAAGTTTCTGAGACTAAAGCAAAGGAAAATAAAAGGTAAAAGTAAGTACCTCATTTGATAATTGATTGTAAAACAATAATAAAACACAAAAATCTATAAACAGTCGCTAGAAGTTTGTCGACGCCTAAAGGGGGTGCCGACATATATGTCTTCAATCAAACGTCAAAATAAGCCTATTCCGATGCGTTCATGCTCGGCACGAGATAAAAATCTCTACACACTCTCTACAAATGACAGATGAGAGCGAGACCAGTCTTATCTCGCGAGGGCCATGCTCAGTGTCGAGATACAACCGTTTTGTCGCGCTTCGAAGTCTACATTTGACATTAGTGGGTAGACAAAATGGACCTCATGCTACGCCTTCTGGGTAGTCGTTTAGCTTTTTCCCAAGCAAATTTGAAGGTTCAACACGCGTCAAGTTTCAAACGTAACGGTGTCGGCATAGTTAGTTTGTGTGTAGAGTGTCTACTTTTTCTGTAAGCAGCCCGCAAAAATTGAACCCGTCCGTTCAGGTGTCAATTTTTCAGGTGTTTCATCGTCTGGCCCATCTTCTTTCGCTAATAACTCCACCTCACTGGTCAGTGAAAATTCCGGCCGCCGGAAATGACACTTTTCCGTATCTGTGAGTGTGGCCGGCCGCCGGAACAGTCAAGTGTTCTCATTTCAATCCAAATCTAACGTATAAAACAGCTCGTATCCTTTCTAACGCGCCACAAAACGAATAAGAAAGAGCAGGACAGCTAAAACCCACCGATTTCGAACACTTTTAGAATAAAAAATACGAAAAATGCGTCAGTCAAAATACAACAGCATTTTGTTAGTTTATAAACATATGGTGTGTAAAAAAAATTATAGTGACATGTGATGTTTGGTTCTCAATTTATTTAAAACGTATTATTGTCTAAATAAAATACAATATAAGTAACAATAATTGTTTTATTTTTGTTTGCAATCAAGAAATGTAGTAAACTTTTAGGTGCCACATATTAAATTTTGAATTGTAGGTGCAACTCAATATTATTGTAAAAATAATAAAATAGAAATAGATAAAAATATGCTCTATCTAGATTATTATTTTAGTAAAAAACATACAAGAATCCTATTAGATTCTTGGAACTCCCTCCCACATAACGTCTGTGATTGCCCATCACTGAATGTCTTCAAAAGAAGAGTAAAAGAACATTACCTTTCTGTTTAGTCATATTATATTTATTTGTGTAACATAAAATTACTAATAATCTTTCCTAATTACGTAGGTTTATGTATTATTTATAAGTATAAAGGTATATATTAATTATTATGTATTCCATATTATATTCATATTAGGTATACATTTTTTTTCTTTTCTGGGACAACATTATGTCAGTTATATATTGTTTAATTATCTGTGTACACGCCAATTCAACCCTGACATCTCATTTTTCATCGCCTATCTATGGTATGTAGAAAGAAAACTCTTACAGAGTTATTCATGCCATTTGTACATTTAGTTTGTAAGCAACTGTTTACCTCAACCACAGATTACTAATTAGTTACTACGTAACAGATACTTCACTCAGTAGTAAATTTCCAATACCTACTGCTATAATAGCCTACTCCATCGTGTCAGCAACCGCAGTACTTGCTTCACACCGCGCGATCGCAGGGCTGCCTCTTCGATAAAATTAAATTAACATAACTTTTTGTGTCTATGTTATTGAGAACTGTGAATATGTTTTGACTTATAGGTGGTAGTTTAAAATTGTATCATTTATCTATCTATCTATAATATAAAAATGAATCGCAAAATGTGTTGGTAAGCACATAACTCGAGAACGGCTGGACCGATTTGGCTAATTCTTTTTTTGTCGAGTTCGTTATTATTTTCATACCTCTACGCGGGCAAAGCCGCGGGCAACAGCTAGTAAAATATATTTTTTTTTATAAATTGGTGCTGACTGTGCAATACAGTCATCTAGATAACACATAATTTTAGAGGTCAGTGTGTAAGTAAAATGAAAAAAATCTTTAAGAGTTACATGTGTTTTATTTTTATATATTTTTTTATTAATTTCTTACCCTTTCTAAATTCTCGGTTATCAAATTTTAGTGTAGCAAAAATCCTGAATCTTCTAAAAAGTTTTATTAGATATTGTTTTGGGAAACAAGGGCAGGGAGAGTCAAAATGTATGTCATTTAAAATTTCATATTCAAGTTCTCTTACATAATTATAAAACGCATCTGTTGGTACTTTTAACTTTCCATAAAAAGACGATGTTTTGTTGAATGCTTTGCTCGTTGTTGAATGCTACAGCACATAAGGCACCAGATGGCATCGTAGAGGTACGCGTACGAACGAACGAAACGATTTAAATTGAAATACGTGCGGGCGCTTCGTTTGTGAAAACCGCACTGAATTGGGTCCGCAAACGGCCCGAGAACGCTCGGCCGGGCGGTAGGTTATTATAGCGCGCAAGTACATGGAGTGACGGAGGCCTGCCTCAACTGTGTTGTACAGTAAATATATAAATAGAAATATAAATAAATAGATTCTGCAAAATCTTATTATATTCAAAACATTACCTCTTCAGAAACCGGTCTGTGAGACTTCCGGCTGCCGCCACACAGATCTGCAAAATCGGAAAATGACAGCGCACTGACAAGCGGTTAACGAAAGCGGTGCGATTGATATGAAGCAAGTATTTCTCAATGATTTTTCCGGTACTCCAGCTTAATAAACCTCTTTAGTCTCTAAATGCAGTAATTATGGAGAAAACCGGTGATAAAAAATTTATGTAGATCATGAAATCATCATTACAGCTCATATACGTCCCCACCGAGGGGCTCGAGCCTACCCTGAATCAGGGCGATTAGGCCTTAGTCGACCACGCGGGCCCAGTGCGGGTTGGTCGACTTCACACACAACCTGCGAGTTTCTTCGCAGGCGTGTGCAGGTTTCCTCACGATGTTTTCCTTCACCGTTAAAGCAATCGGTAAGTATGTACGTAAGTTTTTTGAAAAACTCATTGGTACATTGGCCGTCCAGATTTGAACCCGGTACCTCTGGTTAGATGGACCGAGTCGTTACCGGTTGAGCCACCGACGCTTTTCGGTTGAGCCACCGACGCTTTTAATAATATTTTGTAACCGGAGGTTGTTAATTTTTTTTACTCAATTGGACCATGTTGACGAAATTCCACTAGTTACATGTTTTGTGAAATGTATCAAATGCAAAGTTGAAAATAATGTAAATACTTACTGTTGGGACGGTTACAAAGAGCAGGTACGTTTTTTTACATTCTTGCACACACATAATGGCTATCTTTTGTCATTTATTGGAATATTGGAGTTAGCACTTCCATATGCCAACAAAATGTCCGCATATTCCGCATTGGTAAATTGAGCCATTTTAAACCACAACAAAGTCTTAACAAAACGTCTGATAATAACAAAAAGTGACAAACAACAAAAAAACTTAACAAAATCACAAACACAGCAAAGTGAAATTAACGAAAACAAAAAAAAACGTTAACGTTATTAACGTTTGTGATTTTGTTAAGTTTTTTTGTTGTTTGTCACTTTTTGTTATTATCAGACGTTTTGTTAAGACTTTGTTGTGGTTTAAAATGGCTCAATTTACCAATGCGGAATATGCGGACATTTTATTGGCATATGGAAGTGCTAACTCCAATATGCCAATAAATGACAAAAGATAGCCATTATGTGTGTGCAAGAATGTAAAAAAACGTACCTGCTCTTTGTAACCGTCCCAACAGTAAGTATTTACATTATTTTCAACTTTGCATTTGATACATTTCACAAAACATGTAACTAGTGGAATTTCGTCAACATGGTCCAATTGAGTAAAAAAAATTAACAACCTCCGGTTACAAAAAAGATACCGAAACAAATTACATACCATTCAAAAGCCTAAGCTTTAGAGATGTTTTAAAAAAAACAGAAGCCTTCCAGCCCCATTTTTTTTTTTTTTAATGCATCGCAAAGTTGACTTTTAAATTTTTGTTCAACTTTTTTTTAAGTTCGGGGGCCCACATTTTTGTTTTTAGCAATAACTTGAAACAAACATAGTTTTTTTAGAGCCAACAATCTTATAAAAGTCTATTAAAAAAAAGATTTTGGAGCTAGCTTTAAAAAACAAAAAGTTACATGTGTTCAAAGGTATAAAAATGGCAAAATTTCTAAAAAAAGGAAAAAAAATCCTGTAAAAAAAATTACAAGTCCTAGATTTTTTTTAATTCTCAAAATAGGTGGGAGGCGACCCCACCTATCCCCCATTTTCGTATTTTCAACCATCTGCCGAAGACCCTGTATAACGAAATTTCAAGTACACTTAGCTGTTAGCAAGACGGCTACTCTATGAAGTGTTTTCGAGTGAAACTACTTTGCTTCAAGAGATATGATCAAACAGTCACAGTTTGACGAAGCTATTTTTACAGGCACGCACTAAAATATTTGGAACAAATAACAGGAAAATAATTATAACAATCGAATACACATACCAAAACTTGTTAAAATAAATTTGAATGTATCACTGCACATTTTGAACATGATAAATCACTCAATTTAAATAACACTGATGATGATGTAGTGTTCATGCGTCGGATGTTCTGCGGCATCATCGATGATTTTGAACAAAATCGCTGCAGCTTGGTAATTTTGGGAAACCGCCGTCACGCTTTCCAAAGTGGTCTATACTCCGGTCAGGGTTTGATGTAGGTTACAGTACTCCTTCAGGTTGGATTAGACTATGAGAGCAACCAAAAAGTCGTGGTAGTAGTCCCAGGCCTTAGGTATAATGCAGCACAAGTAGACCATTGTCTCCCGATTGAGTGCGGCGGCGAATGTTAACACAATGAAGTAATTCTTATTTATCGTGTCTACACAGGGTGCAAAAAAAAATGGTGTAGGACCCGTAAACTGGGGGTTCTACTCATTATACTGAACAACTTTCCCCAAAGAACCCATAGTCAATTCTCAAAAAAAAATTGGACCCTCCATACTAAAGTGCACAAAATTGGTCGATCAGCTGATCAATTTGTATAAAGAGTTTTTTTTTGTGATTTCAGTAAAGTCGTAGAACAAAAGTTGTTCAGTATGATGAGTAGAAGCCCCAGTTAACGGGACCTACACCATATTGTTACACCCTATACATTTCCCCCGGATCTTTGTTTATTTTTCTCAAGAAAAGTGTCTCAAGTATGAACTATTTTTACACAGATGGGGTATTCTTAGGTATAGCTTTTTGAATAATGACCAAAAAATGCAACAAATGATGCAAAAAAGCATATGTATAATAAAAATTCAATACATTATGATTTTTTTTATTATAGCTATAAATTTGTTAAAACATACTCGTAGGTATCTTTGAAGAAAAATAAAAAAAGTTTCCTAATAAACATTGATTACTGTGGCCGCCGCTTCTGTAGATCTTCGATGAGCAGATCTGGAGATCATCCACTAGTTGAGAGGTAGATGGAGGTCCTCAAGTTGCGAGGTGGTCCTCAAGTTCCGAGCTCGTTGATGATTTGCTAGTTGAGAGGTTCTCGCAGGCCAGCTAGGGGAGATGCAGTGGAACGGCGAACCAATACATAGGGGCGGTGTCAAATGAAACAGCTGTTGGTACAATGAGAGCCGCAAACGAAGAGCGAGGTAATTCTCTAAGCGATTTTTTTCTGGATTTTCTTCTTTTTCCTTTTTCACTGCTAGGGCGGTCGGGTGTTAACTGAGTCGGGAACCGGCAACCGGCCCTGTATTTATACTAATTTTTGCTGGCCAGCGATCCCTATTTTCGGCCTTTATAGGCAAACTCCCTTGGTGAGCCCCTCACCCCCTGGAGTGCGTTTTTATTGAAATTACATCTTAAACCTAGATTTATTTACAATTTTCATCCAAATCCTTATTCTAGTTCTTATTTGTAGTGTACCTAGATCTAGGTCTTATCCCTATCACGTCTAGTCTTTGACTTAATCGCAATTTCCATATTTTCCGTATTTATATTACCTCACCGCCTCAGGTGTATAAATGTCGCCCTAAGCGGAGAGCCTTTCAATAAATTGGTCTGCGACTTTTGTGAGCTAAACACTTAGATCCCTAGATTTGAACCTATTTTTGGTACCTAAATCTTATTCTAGTTTGTAACATCTACAAAATAAGCAACTTTATTTAGAGATTTCAGTAAACCTACTACGAAAAAACTAGCTTTAAACTTCAAATTTGTAATATTAATAACTCCTAAACTATCTGGGCCTACTTATTCGTTTTAGCTTTAAAAGAAGCCTAACTAAGCCTATTTTCTTCTGGGAAAATTAAAACACCCTAGCTTAATAGCCCTAAAGGTTATTAACATATTTACATAACAAATAATTATTCCTACAGTTTTCCTCATGCTATCCTACTCTAAAGGTATAGTTGTCTTTATTTGTCATTAGAGAGACTTAATAATTTTAAACTTAAATATTTCAAAAATACTATCGTCGTGTTCAATTACTATTATAAAAACATTTACAATTTAATATTCAAGATATTGCAAGAAGAGAAAAAAATAATTCTTGTGTACGACATATTTCTTCTAAGATAATATTATGTTTATATTAATACAGTAGCTAAATGGATAATTACATACTATTATGAACCAAAATGACAACCATGGTACTATAATAGCGCATGCTAAATTATCATAACTTGAATTGTCGGTCATTATTTTTATTATTTTACACACTGTCTCCGTTATTTGACACTCGTTATTATGTTTGTACCAGCGTTATTCCACCTGCCACTTTTTTAATTTAGCCTAAGTCAACCTCGAAGTTTCATCAGAAAGAAGAAAACTACTTTGCCTCATTTTCTTCATTGGCCTGTTACAAGTGCGATAAAAGTCAGTTTAAATTTTGATACATGACTATATTCAATGTTTGCAGTCTATATAATGGCTACAAATCATTAAATGTGTTCTAGTGACTCAGTAAACCAATTGAAGTAAAAGTTACTCAGAGTTACCAAGGTTTATTCACACATCCGTTGTCGGAATCAGAAAAATGGCCCCAATTTTGAACTTTTTAGTTACTGAACTGATTGCTTCCAAACCCGATATCTGAAGTCCATGATCAGGATTGAAGAAACTGGCCGCCATTTTGAATATTTTAGTTACTGGACCGATTGCTGCCAAAATCAATCCCTGAGTCAGAATTGAAAAAAGTGGCCACCATTTTGAACTTTTTAGTAACTGGAATGAATGCTTCCAAAATCGATATCTGAGGGTCCCTGAAGTCCCTAATAACGAATCAGTTGTTAGAATTGAAAAAGTAGCCGCCACTTTAAACTTTTGTGTTACTGGTCGGATTGCTTACAAAATCGATATCTTATATAGGGGTTATTGAAGTACTCATCAGTCATCACGAATACGTTGTCAGAATCCAAAACAACTCTACCGATTACAATGCGTATGTATGCATGCCAGGGAAAGTCCAAGACCAAAAATATCCGCAAGTCCCTAGCGGCTCGCCACCGTGCAACCTTGATGTTCACGCGGGCGGAGCCACGGGCAACAGCTAGTACTTATATTATAAATTTACTAAAACTTTATTTTTATAAAAAAATACATAGGTAATAAAAAAATATGATAAAACAATAAAAGCATAACAGTACGGATGGAAAATATAAAATAGGAATTAGATGAAGTAAAATCACATTAAAATTTCAAATAACAATTATGTATTAAAAATAAAATAATAAAAAACTATTAGAAACATAATGACAAAGTGAAGATTAAATGAAAACACATATGTCGATGAACCAGCAACATAGATCGAAGGACATTTATGGCCGTTGAGGCACTAAAGTTCTCGAGTAGTGACCAGGCACCAAAAGACGAACCGCACACCACATTGGGAACGACCGGTTCAGCGATGACGTATCCAGCTGTTTCCCGCAACCTTCAACAGATCGTTCGGTTTATCTAGTGGGAAGTCTGCCTACACTACGCCTTCTGGTGCATGGTGTTAATATTTACGCACAATTGTCTTCTTACAATTGTATTGAAAAGCTTCATAAAGAAGGAGAACAAAAAAAAGTGTTGATACGAATGTCGATAACTTTCACGCACTAATATTAGTTTAAAGTAAGCTCATTTACCACGAAACCAAAGTCTATATTATATTAGTACTAACATACAGTATGGACACTCCCTGCCGCACTCTAGATTGCAACCTCACCCAGATTGATACAGATTAGTTACAGTTTGGTTGTCGAACGTATAGGAGTTCGCCGCCATTTTGTTTGTTCCGGTATTCCTTTTTTGAAATTCCATTTCTGGCCCGTTGTATGAAGTGTCCAGGGTGTGACGAAACCACGAAAGCTAGATATTCCTCTGAAAATGGCAAATATCGCGAACTCCCACGCGACCAATCAAATTCCTAACATTAAAATGGACGTTATAGCCAATCAGCACGCTAAGAAAGATTTTGGCAGATTTGGAAATCTACAAAGTCTTTGAACCATAAACTCAACTTGCCAAGTAGTGTCAATAACGTTAGCGAACCCGAGTCGATTGCGAAGGAGTTCGCAAGACATTTCAAGGTTGAACCGCGGGCCGCGGAGGACGAGCTCGGTGCTGGGCCACAAGACCCGGAACCGGCCGGTGAACCTATACAGTTTACTCCATCTGCGGTGGAACAGGTTGTAAGGACGATGCAGCGGGGAAAATCGCCGGGCCATGATGGCCTCAGCATTGAGCACGTTCTCTACGCCAGTGATCAAATATTTATTGCTTTGAGTAATCTATTCAATAACTGCATTAAATTTAGTTACTTACCTAAGGCATTAATGAAAACGATTGTAGTCCCGGTGACTAAGAACAAGACCGGTGATTTGTCCAATATGAATAATTATAGACCAGTATCCTTGGGAACCGTTGCCGGAAAGATTTTAGAAAGGCTGCTACAGCCCGAGTTAATGAGAAATGTAAGTATTAGTCAAGCGCAGTTTGGTTTTCGTGCTGGTGTCTCAACAGATTCTGCGATACTCTGCGTAAAGCATGCCATCAATTACTATAAAGCGCGAGACACGTCTGTCTATGCGTGTTTTCTTGACTTGAGTCGCGCGTTCGATCTCGTAAACTATAAAATCCTCTGGAGACGAATGAGGGCGTCGAACATACCTGATCATATCGTAGAGCTGATGAGGTACTGGTACGAGAACCAAATAAATTGTGTGCGGTGGGGCGACGCACACTCTAGTGACTATAGACTAGAGTGCGGCGTACGTCAGGGTGGGATTACCTCTCCGGACCTGTTTAACCTGTACGTGAATGACCTGATCGAGGAGCTGAGAAGAACCAAAATCGGTTGTCATATAAACAGTGTATGTTTCAATAATATAAGTTATGCGGATGATATGGTGCTTCTTAGCCCCTCGATCAGTGGCTTAAAAAAGTTATTGGATGTTTGCGAAAAGTTTGCCGCAAAAAACGGCATGAAATATAATGCCAAAAAGACCGAACTAGTGGTTTTTCGTGCAGGTGCAGGTCCGGATAGGGTTCCTCCAGTCCATTTGGATGGCTCATTGGTTCAGATGGTCGATCAGTTTCGTTACTTGGGACATATCCTTACTGAAAATATGTCAGACGACCTAGATATCGAGCGGGAGCGTCGGGCCCTGGCTGTTCGGTGTAACATGCTCGCGCGTCGTTTTGCAAAGTGCTCAAAGGATGCTAAAGTAACCCTGTTTAAGGCATTTTGTCAATGTTTTTATACTTGTCCATTATGGATCAAGTATTCAAGGAAAATTTACTCCACCCTTCGAGTACAGTATAATGATGCGTTTCGCATCATGATGAAGCTGCCACGCTGGTGCAGTGCGTCGGGCATGTTCGCTGAGGCCAGGGTCCCGGATTTTTTCGCCATTATGAGGAGTAGGGCGGCCCTTTTTTGGAAGCGAATACGTGACTCAAGTAACGAACTACTGCGTGTGGTGAGCACGGACCTTTTCGGCAATGGTTTCCTGACACACTGGTTATTGTTACACCAGAGTGCCAATAAGAAATAATTTGCTGTTTCAATGATTTTGTAAACTATTAATGTATAATGTGACTATTTATTGACCTTATGGGTTTTAACCTGAAATAAAGATTTTATTATTATTATTAAATTCCGTTTCTTGTTTTGGCCGTTAACTAAGAAGAATTGAGTTACTTTATGTAAATTTTGGAAATTACGGCGCAATGTATTTTTTTACGAAGCACAATCCTGTATGACCATCCGCTCGAACTGTGAAACGATCTTGTGAAATGAGTTATAAACGTGTAAACCTGTTGGACCACAATTTTTCGACAGTGGGGAATCACCTGTAAAAGCTATTCAAATTTTATTTCTCCTAGCTGCTGCATTAATGCTCTTAACAACTATATAGAAGATTTGTAATGCACTCCTGCACACAGTTATTAAAAAAAAGAAATGAAGATTTACAAGCAGACTGTCTCAAAAGGGCTTGTACCACCCAGAGAAGTTAAAATATTTTAAAAAACGAAGCTGAAAATGTCAAGTGAAATTTATAATCACAGATCTACTAGATCTGTGTTTATAATGTTTTTAATTTTGTCTATCTGTATCTCTCTCTCTCCTCTTCTTTCCTCCATTTTTTTCGACGTTTTCTTTTCGTTTACCGCGCAGCTACTGATCAATAACTAGGCTAATTTTTTTACAATTTCGCGTTGATATTGCCCTAAAATGTCAGCGACAATTATAGAAAGTACTTTAGCAGGAAAATTGGATCCTAGTTTACTTGTGAAATGGCTCAATAACGATTCTTTGGAGGTATAACCTACAAGTTTTGTTTCGTTATATTTTTGAAAGAAAGGTCGATGTTATTCATGGTTTATGATATTTTCAGGATGTATCAGAAGACTGTGAGTTGTTGTGTTGCAGCAGAAGTGAGTTTGTGACACATTTTCTGTATTATTTGAGGAGTCAAACAGACAGGTCAGTCGATAAGAAATCACTTTTTGTAAGTACGTTGTATTGGTAGGTACGTATGTATTCTGTTCAGTGTCATATTTAAGCTCATGTGGATTGAACGTCTTTAGCAGTGTGCAGAGCACATAGCTCGTAGAACAGATGGTCGTTGGGGCTGTAAAGTTTTCGAGTGGCGAAGCTGCACCGGAAGACTTAGCGTAGGATGATGCATCCCACACGGTGGACCGACGATCTTGTGAAGATCGCAAGAAGCCGCTAGATGTGGGTAGCGCAGGACCGGTCATGGTGAAAATACTTGGGGGAGGCCTTTGTCCAGCAGTGGACTATGATGATGATTATATCTTAATAGGCTAGCAGCTTCAGCTGATGTGCTTATATCTGTGTTAGTGTTTCAAAAATTGTCCAAGTCCACACTAAATTAGATTAACCGCCTCTGTGGCGTAATTGTTAAGTCCCTAACTTCACATCAGGAAGTTGTAGGTTGGATTCCCAGTGGAGTCTTAACTTTGTAAGACTCGTTTTGGTTGCTGGTAGGGCATTTCCTAAGCCCGCCTAGCTAGCTACCATCATCTTATCTAAGTCTTACTGCAAAACATCAATGTTAACAGCATTGGTGTGTTCTGGCTTGAAGATAAGATAGTCAGTTCCCCATTGCGTTGGGGAATCTTGGTAAGCTCGCTTTCATCTTCAGCATCGTCATCACTTACCATCAGTTGAGATGATGCCAAGGGTATACATGGGGTTTGATATTTCGATTAAAATATATTTTTTGCACCATTTGCCCAGTCTCTTTTTAAAAACAGAGGGAGAATTAAATAAAATCGAACTAAAATATGAGCTTCTTTTGAGGCATGAATACATCCTCTGAAGCAACAGAGAAGTTGTGAATTGGCTACACGCAGTGCGGCTAAGCAACCCTGCCTGCTTCACTGCAATCCATTAAGACCCAAAGTTGTGGCCGAGATGTAAGGATACTCAGTGACTCTAACACAACTCATTAAAATGTCTTCTCATTAACAAGTTTAATAGCCCATTACATACCAGCACTAAGACTTTTTTCCAAACTACGGTAAGGTTGGATATAATCATCTAAAGATGGGGTCAAGTCTGGATAAGTGGATTATGTAGGGCTACTGGCAAATCCTATAGTGAATAGTTGTAAAGCAGGCACCATATTAACAACAGCCAACAAGTTGCTACAACTAAAAGTGTGCTGCAAAGCACGAAACCAGTCAAGAGAAATGCAAGTAACAGTTAAAACCCTCTACAATGTATTCAGGAAAAGTTGATAAATGTTACGAGACCACCTCACAATAGTAACTGTCACTTGAGTATTGAAATCTGTGTTACGGGTGCCGCTTATTGCTGTTCGCACAGAGTTTTCTGGCAAGAGACAAGCATCATTGCTGTCCTCCTTTTGTATTTCTCATTACTTTTGATTGGGTAGCATGCTTTATTTTTTGAAATGACGAAGTAGTAATGATCTTAAGATAGCTCTCCAATAAAAATAGTGTCTAATGCCTTTAATACAATGCTTCATTTTTTCTGTCCGTAAAAAGAAAAAGAGGGTCGCTGTTAGTAATGAATTTAGAAACCCTGTTTTAGGGTTCCATAGTACAACAAGGATCCCTTATAGTTACGTCATGTCTTTCTGTCCGTCTGTCCGCAGCCTAGCTCCTAAGGGGACTTTTTAAGGGTACCTCCCCTACAAGTAAAGTGGGGATGTTTTTTTTTGTCAAACGCAGTCATGTTTGGTATTGTTGGTCAGAGCTTAAAAAATAGTCTAAGACCATTTTCGAAAAAAACATGCTTGAAAGTGCAAAATTTTATTGGAGTCCAGTGTCCCCACCCCCCTAACAACTAAACCGCTGTATTTGGAAATTTGAAAAAAATTAATGAAAGTGGTCTATATATAATGAATTTAAAAGGATAACTATCACGGCTAAGTAGGCTTTCTTAGTATAGGAGAAATAGTCGACCAACTTAAGATGTGTAGTTAGATTTGTAAAAAGTTCATAGATTTTTCATACAATATGTTGTATTACCAACTGCAAATAAAATTTTGTTTTTTTTAAAATAAACATTTATATTTTTAAAAGACTACGGAACACTACTTTGCGCGAGTCCGACTCGCACATGGCCGGTTTTTTTAATGAACTCTTTGAACAGACTAGGTAATTTGACCATGCATAAGGTCAGTTCATTAGCATGTTCGTAATGACCACACCAGTTACTGATATTTTCCATTTTGATCTGCAGCATTCTACAAACAAACACCAGTGCATTACAAGTGCTCCAGCATTCAGGAACACCAGAGAAACTGCTCACCTCACGCAAGCACCAACGATCCATCAGCGACCCAACTTTCGAAACTGACAGATCCACTGACAAACCCTCTGTCAAGGAGAAACAATGCAGCCATGAATCACCAAACCGAGATAAAAAACGTGCCGCCCGAAAAGTGAAAACAAAGCTCTTCTCAGATGAGAAAAGCAGAGAATCAGTTTCTTCTGAAGATTCAAAGCTAAATGCGAGTTTTGATAGGATAGCAATATCAAGTACACCAATGAAAAATGGCTTAAAGCCATCAGAGTACCCAAATCTATCATTTACTAGTCCGGTGAATCTGCACTCAAAAAGCTATGAGCGATGTGATACACCAAAAATATCTCACAGACATTCCAGGTCTCAAGAAAAGACTTGTTTGGGTGACTACTTAGCATCTGCACAGAAGAGTTCAAAAAAAAAACGCGCCTCGAAAAACGCATCTGACGACAGCGAAATTAAGATGGATTTGGATTTAAGCAATTCAGATATCTTTCCAGAAATTGGTGCGAGAAAGTCTAGCTCTCTGAGATCTGACAAGCGTAGAATTAAGCCAACAAATATAGATCGGAGTAAAAAGAGTTTGTCGCTAAATAGTTTCAACTCAGAATGCTTTCAACAGCCCTCACCATTAGCTTTAGAAGACAATGCCGCTTTCAAGCAACAGAAATTGCAACCGAAAGAATTATCAAACAGTTTTGATGTTGAACGTAACATTTTGAAGCAAGAGAGACATAAATTAATGGAGAAATTCAATATTCTCAATACAGAATCTCCAAAACAGAGTGTAATGCCACAAATAAAAATAAATCTGAAGGAATCATGTGATAAAAATCTGAATTTCGTCAATGCGGAGCCAACAAAAGTGATGTACAAAGAGAAAATCGATATTTTAATTGAAATTTATGATGCTCTATTGAAGAACAATCTAATTTTAAGCATGAATACCGAAATATACTTCTTGATAATGATTTTGTTATCCAAGCAAAACGAAGAGGATTTTAACAGCTCTGAATCTAAACTAAAGGATGATAATTTAAAAAACTATTTATTGAAAATAATTCATAATAGCACATACTTTGCCGTGAAATCATTATGGCACCTAAAGGGAGTACTAGAGTTAATACTAGAAAAAACTTCTTTAAAATTGCTTGGTGAGAACAAAAAAGTACGCAGTTTCTATCCAGAGTTAGCTAAATTCTTACTCAACTCGTATGGTCTGAAATGTGAGGCCGAGGGTAACACAGAACGCAGGAGTATTTCGGAACCAAGGAGTTCGAATGGAGTGATTTGCTTCAACCAAGAAACAGACAATGTGGAGAATTTCCCATCCATCATGAGCTTCCAGAATTTTAAAAAGCAACGGGACATGTTTTATGAGATATTGCGGTGAGTTTTTATGTTTGTTATTTACATAAAGCTCCATTGTCGCTTTGAGGCTTTTTGTCCACTGGAAAAGTGGAAACACAATAAATGTGTAGGATAGTGTCTATATTATGTTACGCTGTACTAAGCAAAGCAAGGTCATCCAAAGAGCAATGGAGCATGCTATGCTCGGAGAAATTCCCTACATTGTCGAATCAGAAACAAGGAGATCCGTAGGAGAACCAAGGTAACTGAGATAGCTCTCAGAATTGCTAAATTTAAGTGGTAGTGGGTGAGGCACATAGCTTGTAGAACAGATGGCCTTGAGTTGCGAACGAGCACCGGAAAACGTAGCGTAAGGAGGCCAAGTACAGGCAGTTTCTCCGTAGACGGATGACCAGCTGAAGTTCCCAGGAAGTTGCTTGATATAGGCAGAACAGTACCTGTGGTTGTGGAAATCCTTGGGGGAGGCTTATGTCCAGCAGTGGACATCCTTCGGCTGATATTATAATGATGATTAAGCAAAGCATGATTCAAATAACAACGAAATGAAAGAACATAAGAACGAGTTTAGCACAACTAGTTTACACCATCTTAAATGAGAGTCAACTTCAGAGTTTTCTTTTTGCATACTTTGAGATAAATTAAAATGATACAATGCCTGAATATTGTAACACAATACACTGCTGGACAAACGCCTCCCCCAAAGATTTCCACGACTACGGGTCCTGCGCTGCCCGCATCCATTGAACAATACACACACAAGACACAATACTTAGTTTCAAAATATTTTATAACACCAAAAAAGGGACCCTTATGGTTTCGTTATGTCTGATCGTCTGTCCGCGGCTTAGCTCAAAGCCTATAGAAAGCTGTAATTTGGCATGAAGTACGACTATACATTCATCAAGCTGAATCTTGAAAATAGAATCTTTTTTTTCGGATACTACCCATACATGTAAAAAGGGGGTGATTTTTTTGTTGGTGATGTTCCCTATCGTGTGGGGTATCATTGTATATGTCTCTTGAAACTACTGAGGGTTTTCTAACACCATTTTTTGGTTCAGAGTTCCGTTCAGTTCAAATATTCAGCTTTATAATTCTGATTTTTGTTAGAGTCGAGTGTCGTCGTCCTCCTTCCCCCCCCCCACCGCTACCATCTTAACTGCTATTTCAGGGCATCTGAAAAAAAACCGGTAAAGTGCGAGTCAGAGCCGCGCACAAAGGGTTCCGTACCATCATGCTAGATGGCACTAGTTTCTTTATGTTACAAAAAAATGTTTTTTTTAAATGGAGTGTTCCTATAAGGGTTCCGTTTTTCATTTTGAGGTATGGAACCCTAAAAAATATTAAAAAAACTACGCATCTTAAGTTGGTTGACTATTACTCCTAAACAAAACTAAGAAAGCCTACTTAGCCGTGATACTTTCCTTAATTGATTATATTTGCTACTATTTTCAATTTTTAGGGTTCCGTACCCAAAGGGTAAAAATGGGACCCTATTACTAAGACTCCGTTGTCCGTGTGTCTGTCTGTCTGTCACCAGGCTGTATTTCATGATACGTGATAGCTAGACAGTTGAAATTTTCACAAATGATGTATTTCTGTTGCCGCTATAACGATAAATACTAAAAATTAGGAAAATTGAAATTCTCCATACAAAAATCGTGTTTTTTTAACGTGCAGAAACTAGCGCTATCTAGTATGATAGTACGGAACTGAAGAAACTGGCGCCATCTAGTATGATGGTACGGAACCCTATCTATAATGTGCGGTTCTGACTCGCACTTGGCCGGTTTTTAAAATATGCGTTTGTATTTTGAAAAGACGAAGGAACCCTACCTTGCGCGAGTCCGACTCGTACTTGGCCGCTTTTATTTTTCTCTAAACTAATCAGATAAAATTTGTAAAGAAAATATGTGTAGAGACTCGAGCCTACCTTGAATTAGGGCGATCAAAATTCAAAATACATTTATTGCGTAGCCAAATGTAAAACATAAAAACGGTCTTAAAGATAATAAATAAGTCCTCTATGGCCTACCTTAAAAGGTGTGCAACATCATTCTTGAATCTAAAACATAAACATTTTCTTGGTCTATTTTTATATCATTGTCAAGTAAATATTCGTTAATACTATAATAGCATATTATGTTCTTTAAATATAAGTGTAATTTTAATTATTTATTGTTTAATTCTTAGTTAGTTTAAGCCTTAGTCGACCACGCGGGCTCAGTGCGGGTTGGTCGACTTCACACACAACCTGCGAGTTTCTTCGCAGGCGTGTGCAGGTTTCCTCACGATGTTTTCTTTCACAGTAAGAGCGTCATATAAACGTTCGTACCACGACCTCCCGGACAGGAGGCGGCGGCCCTAGCCGTTACGCCGCCGACGCTCTTATATGCATGTACTAGCTGTTTCCCGTGGCTTCACCCGCGTGGACAACGGTTCTATGACTTTTCGAGGGTGCGCAGTGCGAGAGCAGCAAGCGGCTCGCGAGCGTGAAAAAAAGTAGCCTAAGTGTTAATCCAGGTCCTAATCTGTCTACCTATCAAATTTCAGCCAGATCCGTTCAGTAGTTTTTGCGTGAAGAAGTAATAAACATACACACACAAATTTTCGCCTTTGTAATATTAGTGTGATAGCTAATAAATGATGTCCCTCATTAAAGAGCGTCGGTGGCGCAACGGCAAGGGTCGCTACCTCCTATCCGGGAGCTCGTGGTTCGAATCCTGCCACGCACCATTGTGATTTAGAAATTTAGATTTCATATGTACGTTTATCTGACGCTCTTACGGTGAAGGAAAACATCGTGAGGATACCTGCACACGCCTGCGAAGAAACTCTAAGGTTGTGAGTGAAGTCGACCAACCCGCACTGGGCCCGCGTGGTCGACTAAGGCCCGATCGCCCTAATTCAGGGTAGGCTCGTGCCCCTCGCTGGGGACGTATATGAGCTGACATGATGATGTCCCTCACTCAGATGGTACAACGAGAGCCAGCCGGCCGTGTCGCGCACCACACTGCGAGCTCGCGCCAAGTCCCTCCTCTCCGTTGCCACTACCGCTGCCAACCATGCGCATCTTGCTTCGTTGCTGGTCAGCCATATGCTGGCCCAGTGTCAGCCTCAAGGGGATTGCGGACAAAACCAGGTCAGTCATCATCATCATCATCATATCAGCCGAAAGACGTCCACTGCTGATCGAAGGCTTCCCTCAATCCACGAGGGCCGGTCCTGCGCTGCCCGCATTCAGCGGCTTTCCACGACCTTCACCAGATTGTCGGTCCACCGAGCAGCGAGGTTTGCTTTCGCTACGTCTTCTAGTACTGCCGCCACTCGAAAACTTTCAATGCTGGACTCCGCCGGGAATCGAACCTGCGTCCTCCAGATTTAAAGCCAATGTGCTAACCATTTTGGAAGGGGGTTGGAACCTTGCATAATATTTGAGGAGTGTAGATGACGGTGTTTCAGCGGTTAGCAATCTCTCCTGCTGGGAGGGTAGTGGGTTCGATTCCCACTGAAGGCAAACAATCGTGCGTTTTTTTTTTAAATATTTTTTTTAAACACAATTGGTAAGCCCTTGGCATCATCTCACCTGATGGTAAGTGAGGATGATGCCGAAGATGGAAGCGGGCACATCAAGATTCCCCAACGCAATGTGGAGCTGGCTATCTTATCTTCAAGCCGAAACACATCAATGAACGGGTTTGGTTTATTCTTTCTCTGGTTTTCTAGGTGGTTTCTAAAATAATGTGTTGTCCATGCCTACGTTTTCAGGAGTCCCGCCTCAGCAAGCTTCAGCGGCGACTCACGCGGCCGGCCGCCGCACAGCCGACACCCACCGACTTCCAGCCACACGAGATGTTCTACAAGTACGTACTGTTCTATACAGTTCTATTCATTCATATCAGCTCATATACGTCCCCACCGAGGGGCTCGAGCCTACCCTGAATTAGGGCGATCGGGCCTTAGTCGACCACGCGGGCCCAGTGCGGGTTGGTAGACTTCACACACAACCTGCGAGTTTCTTCGCGGGCATGTGCAGGTTTCCTCACGATGTTTTCCTTCACCGTAAGAGCGTCGGATAAACGTACATATGAAATCTAAATTCGAAGTCACATTGGTACGTGGCGGGTTCGAACCACGACCTCCCGGACAGGAGGCGGCGGCCCTAGCCGTTACGCCACCGACGCTATAGAGTTCTATAGGAGCTTCTTAACCGCCTCTGTGGCGTAATGGTTAAATCCACTAGCTTCACATCAGGAGGTCGCGGTTCGATTCCCGGCAGAGTCTTACATGGTTTGGTTTGAGGAAGGGCATTTTCTAAACCTGCCTGGTTGCTACCACCGTTTTATCTGAGGCTCACCGCCGAACATCAATGTTAACAACATTGATGTGGTTCGGCTTGAAGATAAGATGGTCAGTTCTCCATTGTGTTGGGGAATCTTCGTAAGCCCGCTTCTGTCTTCGGCATCATCGTCACTTACCATCAGGCGAAATAATGCCAAGGGCTTACCAATTATGAATAATAAAAAAAACTGTTTTTTTTTATCAAGGAGCGCGTAGTCAAATCTCAATAAAAAAAATCTCTTTTTTTTTACTAAAAATTTGAGTGCCTTTGACTGCAACTCACCTGATGGTAAGTGATGATGCAGTCGAGGATAGTACACGCAAACTCAAATAATGCCTATTCACTCTTGCCTTGAAGATCCCCAAATTATAGGAATCGGAAAACACTGACGCAGGCAAGGAGTTCCACTCCTGCGCTGTACGCATAATAAATGAAGAAGCGTAACGATTCGTGCGAAAAGGTGGAACATCAACAACAAAGGGGTGCAACCCCTCCCTGCGTCTCGTTGACCGACGGTGGAATAACTCGCTATAATATTGATGTTTGGTCCGAATCTCAATTTAAGGCGTTAAGAAGATTCAATCCGAGCAGCTCGATCAGTGATAAAATAATATGGAACATTTTTTTTTTTTTTTTTTTTTTTTTATTAACAATTGGTAAACCCTTGACAACATCTCACCTGGTGGTAAGTGATGACGTTGCCGAAGATGGAAGCGGGCATACCAAGATTCCCCAACGCAATGGGGAACTGGCTATCTTATCTTCATGCCGGAACACACCAATGATATCAACATTGATATTTGGCGGCAAGACTTAGATAAGATGGTGGTAGCTAGCCAGGCGGGCTTAGAAAATGCCCTACCACCAACCAAACCGAGTCTTACAATTGACCCCGCCGGGAATCGAACCCGCGACCTCCTGTGTAATGCCAGTGAACTTTGCCTCTGAGCTACGGAGGTGGTTAAAACATATCTCTATTCATTTTTACCGACTTCAAAAAGGAGGAGGTACTAAGTTCGACTGTATATTTTTTTTTTATGTGTGTTCAGCGATTTTTCCGTCGATTGTGGACCGATTTTCAAAATTCTTTTTTCATTCGAAAGAGAGGGTCCCATTGTCACCAAGTCAGTATCTGATGATGGGATTCCAGGGAAATCGAGGGCAACCCTTCAAAAATAATGAAAAGTTTGAATTTTAAAGGCACTAATTACATGATTCATATGTTTTCTAAAGTTATTAATATACTTGCGTCTGTTAGTCATATTCTCATGTTGATAAGCTGATATAGGAAGGTACAACTCCTTAACGGTTAGGAGTTGCAGGAAAATTCTTTTGAATGTTATACATAGATATATACGTAGGTATGCATAGACCGATAGTTGTATTCCTTCAAGTTATTCAGATGAGCTGATGATGGACGATTTAACTTCTTAACTTTCATGCTGCTGAGATGATGATGGAAGCCACAGGACTCTGTATCTGTTAATGAGACACTTGTATTATGATTTGACAATTCCTATTGGTGAGTATAGGTGATTGGATTTAACGTTGCTAGATAGATAGCATTACCACTAAAAATAAAGAAAATTAAAAAAAATTAAAACCGACTTCAAAATGAAATTCACTCAAAAGTGTGAAATAATATTATTATACTTAAATACACAACATTAACCAACAATAACGAAATCAAAGGCGGGTACGAATTAAATTAGCGGCTTAATTTTTTTTTGAGGTCGGTATCAGCACACAGTTACTTACGTATCAAATGATTTAGATTCGATGGTTCGCTGACACCGACCTCAAAAAAAATTAAGCCTCTAATTTAATAAAGCTTCTAATTCGTACCCACCTTTGATTTCGTTATTGTTGGTTAATGTTGTGTATTTAAGTATAATAATATTATTTCAAACTTTTGAGTGAATTTCATTTTGAAGTCGGTTTTAAGTTTTTTAAACTTTTTTTTTGAGTTCAAATGAATGCGGGCTACAACGCGGCGGTTACGTTGAGACCGAACGCCCGGTTCTCGATTATAACATGTTTTTTATAACTTTCAATAATAAATATTAACTTCTTCAGTTTCAAGTTTAGTTTAAAAATGTGTTCAATTAAAGTGGAAGGTGTGTTAGTGTCGCCGATTTTTGTGTGTCGGTTTCGTTCAAGATCAACTGTTTGTTTTTGAGAAGTTTTGTAAATAATGCCAAAAACGGGGTCTACTAGATATTTTTATTTATTTATTTACACTTATAGTACACCAAAACAATTTCGTAAAGCTAATACAATATAGTTTTTTTAGTTTTTCACATCAAAAGTCGTAATAGTTTCACAATATTATATTAAATAAAATAACCAGAACGTCGTGGAAATCCTTGGAGGAGCCTGTGTCCAGCAGTGGACGTCCTCCGGCTAATATGATGATGATGATGATATTCAATGAAATCGTTTTTTTTATTATTTTCAGTATCTATATTTATACTAATATTATAAAGAGGTAAAGTTTGTGTGTTTGTATGTAGGAGATAATCTTCGAAACTGTTCATCCTTTTTTTTAAAAAAAAAACATCTTGAATATTTACAATAAAAAAAATCAGGATGAGCGTAGGCTAAAACAAAACCCCGCTCACTCTCGATGCCCACGGGGGCGAATTCGCGGGTAAAAGCTAGTATTTTATATTTTTTCTATAGTGATAGCTTCACGCAGTCTTTTAATAATTTTAATTGAATATTGTAATTTGACCCATGTTAGGGCCTTAACGGGTCCTACATCAATTTGTTACACCCTATAGATAGTATTCTAATTTAGTTACACCCTATAGATAGTATTCTAATTTCGTTACACCCTATAGATAGTATTCGAATTTCGTTACACCCTATAGATATTATTCGAATTTCGTTACACCCTATAGATATTATTCGAATTTCGTTACACCCTATAGATCGTATTCGAATTTTGTTACACCCTATAGATCGTATTCGAATTTTGTTACACCCTATAGATCGTGTTCGAATTTCGTTACACCCTATAGATCGTATTCGAATTTCGTTACACCCTATAGATCGTATTCGAATTTCGTTACACCCTATAGATCGTATTCGAATTTTGTTACACCCTATAGATCGTATTCGAATTTCGTTACACCCTATAGATATTATTCGAATTTCGTTACACCCTATAGATCGTATTCGAATTTTGTTACACCCTATATATCGTATTCGAATTTTGTTACACCCTATAGATCGTATTCGAATTTCGTTACACCCTATAGATCGTATTCGAATTTTGTGACACCCTATAGATCGTATTCGAATTTTGTGACACCTTATTGATCGTATTCGCATTTTGTTAAACCCTATAGATCGTATTCGAATTTCGTTACATCCTTTATATCGTATTCGAATTTTTTTATACCCTATAGATCGTATTCTAATTTTGTTACACCTTAAAGATCGTATTCTAATTTTTTTACACCTTATAGATCGTATTCGCGTTTTCTTACACCTTATAGATCGTATTCTAATTTTGTTACACCTTATAGATCGTATTCGAATTTCGTTACACCCTATAGATCGTATTCGAATTTCGTTACACCCTATAGATATTATTCGAATTTCGTTACACCCTATAGATCGTATTCGAATTTTGTTACACCCTATATATCGTATTCGAATTTTGTTACACCCTATAGATCGTATTCGAATTTCGTTACACCCTATAGATCGTATTCGAATTTTGTGACACCCTATAGATCGTATTCGAATTTTGTGACACCTTATTGATCGTATTCGCATTTTGTTAAACCCTATAGATCGTATTCGAATTTCGTTACATCCTTTATATCGTATTCGAATTTTTTTATACCCTATAGATCGTATTCTAATTTTGTTACACCTTAAAGATCGTATTCTAATTTTTTTACACCTTATAGATCGTATTCGAATTTTCTTACACCTTATAGATCGTATTCTAATTTTGTTACACCTTATAGATTGTATTCTAATTTTGTTACACCTTATAGATCGTATTCTAATTTTGTTACACCTTATAGATCGTATTCTAATTTTGTTACACCTTATAGATTGTATTCTAATTTTGTTACACCTTATAGATCGTATTCTAATTTTGTTACACCTTATAGATCGTATTCGCATTTTGTTACACCTTATAGATCGTATACTATATAGTAGTGACAACAAAAGGGAAAATTACTGACAATAATACAATTAACAATCACGAATCTGACATAAATAATACTATTAATGTTATAATAAAATGGCTGAACATGAATAACTTACAGATTAATATTTCAAAGACAAACTACATTAATTTTAACAATAGGTTTCGTAAATTAGAAATAAAACATGGAAGCATAAAAATTGATGAGATGTATAACACGAAATTCTTAGGCCTCAAAATTGACAACCAACTAAACTGGAAACCACAACATGAGAATGTAAGTGAGAGACTCAACAGATTTGTGTACGTCCTAAAGCGCCTAAAAAGTCTAACAAACATGCCCACTGTTTTGTCTGCCTATCATGCGTGTGTAGCTTCGGTGCTCCGTTACGGTCTTATTATATGGGGAAATGGACCCACTGGAAAAGAGCCTTTATAGCACAAAAAAATGTGTAAGAGCTATAGCTGGCAAGTCATCACGAGACTCCTGCAAGCCACTATTTAAGGAGCTTGGTCTGTTGCCACTACCAGCGCTATATATATTTCAGCTCTGTCTGTTTGTAAAGCAACATCTGCAATTATTTAAAAAAACCAGTGACAAAACCACAAGAACCCTTAGAGATCCATACAGGCTAGTTTTTAACGAAATCTCATTGACTGAAATGTATAGCCGAAATTGTGTGTGTATGAGCGTTAGAATATATAATAACCTACCAATTGAACTACGAAAGCTTGAATCGGAAACCTTTAAGACAAAATTGTTGAAATGGCTTATTGACAAAAATTATTATAGCGTTAATGAATACCTCTGTGACAAAAATAAACTTATTGACATTTGAATTTTTAAAGTTTACGTGACAAAATAATTATAATCTATGTTAAACATTTGCATGCCTTGCACAGGCGAAACATGATTGCACTAAAAATTATATTAAACATCCTACTACCATGTTTGATGCAAATAAATTATCATTTCATTTCATCATTTCGCATTTTGTTACACCTTATAGATCGTATTCTAATTTCGTTACATCCTTTCGTATTCAAATTTTGTTATACCTTAAAGATCGTATTCGAATTTTGTTTACTACCGAAATCTGCGTCTACCTTGAAATAGCCCGTTGCGTATTCCAGGGATCTGCTGGAATGTGCGGAAAACGACAGTTTCCGCACGCACGCACGCGATGCGCTCGCCTCGCAGCTGTGCGCGTTGGACGCATCCGCGCTTGCCGACGAGAGAACCACTAAAGGTATGTTTGATTTTGGAATATCTACGTATTGCCTTATATAATACAGGATGTCCTATAAACAGCGCCTTGGAGGTGATAGTCGTGAGCTATCACGACCTATTAGTATGAAGAAAATTATGTTTTGAAATTGTCGATAATATCTACCTTGCATCTAATGGTAATGGTAAGGACGGGCTGGTTTCCGCAACCAGGCGCCCGAGCGCCCATTTTGCGTGATTAGCTGGCATCACTGCCAGCTCAGCTCCTCCAGGAAGTCCAGTAGCCCCCGCAGGTTGCCGACGACTTCCGGGAGTGTCCTCATACCTTGCATCTATGTTTTTGTAGAAGTTACAGCAAAAACATTGATTCAAGGCAGATATTATAGACAGTTTCAGAAAAGACTGTATTACTCCAAAACCGTAACACTTGTTAACCGACTTCAAAAAAAGGAGGAGATCCGTATATATTTTTCTTTTTTTTATGTGTATTCGCGGATAACTTCGTTTATGAACCGATTTTGATGATTCTTTTTTTATTGGAAAGAAGATATCCCAAGGGTGGTACCATGATAAAGAAACCAGGATCTGTTAATGGCATCCCAGAAAAATCGAGGGGAACCTTAGTTTCCTGTTTGAAGTCGGTTTTTTTTTGTTCTAAATTATTCTGAAAATGATTTCCATAGGTCGTGAGCCAAGCTATTAGATTAGGAGGTCATGACAAGTTTGATAACGATAACGGAAATGAATAAACTTAGGTTAAGTTAAATGCCACCCCTTTTTTTTTATTCACAATTGGTAAGCCCTTGGTATCATCTCACCTGATGGTAAGTGATGATGATGCCGAAGATGGAAGCCGGCTTACCAAGATTCCCCAACGCAATGGGGAACTGGCTATCTTATCTTCATGCCGGAACACA
This sequence comes from Coleophora flavipennella, assembly GCA_947284805.1. Taxonomy (NCBI): domain Eukaryota; kingdom Metazoa; phylum Arthropoda; class Insecta; order Lepidoptera; family Coleophoridae; genus Coleophora; species Coleophora flavipennella. The sequence goes on from OX369253.1 coordinate 2,679,634, forward strand.
CCAATGATATCAACATTGATATTTGGCGGCAAGACTTAGATAAGATGGTGGTAGCTAGCCAGGCGGGCTTAGAAAATGCCCTACCACCTACCAAACCGAGTCTTACAATTGACCCCGCCGGGAATCGAACCCGCGAACTCCTGTGTAAAGCCAGTGAACTTTGCCTCTGAGCTACGGAGGCGGTTGAAATCCCCCTCTTATGCTAAATATGTCGGTCTGCCTGCGCAAAGTGGTTGCGTTATGTACTTATAGCGTCTTACTTATATATATATATATATATATATATACTAGCTGTCCCGGCGAACTTCGTACCGCCTTACATTACATTACACTGCCCTGCCCTACCCTACACTACCCTACACTACACTACCCTACCCTACACTACCCTACCCTACCCTACATACACTACACTACACTACCCTACCCTACACTACTCTACACTACCTTACACTACCCTACACTACCCTACCCTACCCTACACTACCCTACTCTACCCTATCCTATCTCTCAAGTTGGATTGAACTGCACATGGTGTGCGAATTTTATTATAAGTGGTTTAGGAGTCCATTGAGGACAAACATTGTGACACGAGATTTATATATATTAAGATAAGATAAGATATATATGAAAAATTAGTTATCGTGATCAAAAAAAAATGATGAGGGAAATGGCTCTGAGTAAGATGGAAAATGAAAGTACTAGTTGTACTCATGAAAATTAAGCAAAAACTGACCAAATCTTCGGTTGCGTTATGGAGCAACGCCCGTTAGTAGCAGGAATAGCGAGTTTTCTGTACCAGGACTCCACCCCCCCCCCCCCCCTGCCGGAGACCCACCATAATCGTAATCTGACCATTTTTAAAGTGAAACTTATTACTTCGTCTCATTTTTTTCCTTCTCTGTGTTGCATGTCGCGTGATGGTCGCTTTCGTCTGAAGGCACGATCGTTTCGTCCTCTGTACCGTAGCGAGAGCAGCCAGGATCGTTTCGTCCTCTGTAATGTTTCACTTTTACCGTGGTTTCATTTTACTTTTTTTTGTAAATACACAACACAAATATATAGTTTGTTAGTACGGAATCCTCGGTGCGCGTGCCCGACGCGCACTTAGCCGGTTATTAATCCTTTTTTTTTCTTTTGTTAGCGTCCACGGACATCGCCAAAGATTACCTGATGGCGTGTCGGCAGCTTCGCGCACTGGCGCGTCTACTGGCGTTGTTGACAGCCCTACCGTACGCGCCCGCCGGGGACCGCGCGCCGCCCAGGGAGAGGGTCCTCGATAACTATGTGGCTATAAGGAGTTATGTGAGTCTACACTCATTAGATCCGCAGGAGAACCAAAGTAACCGACATGGCTCTCAGAATTTCTCGATAGTTAGAGTAAAGTTCTCGAGTGGCGACCGCGCACCGGAGAGCGTAGCGTAGGCAGGCCTCCCACTCGTTGGACCGATGAACTGGTAAAGGTCGCGGGAAGCCGCTGTATGCGGGCAGCGCAGAACCGGTCGTCGTGGAAATCCTTGGGGGAGGCCTATGTCCAGCAGTGGACGTCCTTCGGCTGATATGATGATGATGATGAAAGTCATTTTGCACGTGGCCTGTAGTGCGGCATTGTGAGCGTGGAGATTGCTCTACAACCGGCTTTTTTTTTCAAGCGACTTCCAAGAAGGAGGAGGTTCTCAATTCGACTGGAAGGTTTTTTTTACCTCAGAACTTTTGACTGGGCGAACCGATTTTTATGATTCTTTTTTAATTGAAAGCTAGTGCTTCCCGTGTGGTCCCATATAAATTTTATCAAAATCGGTGTGGTACTTTATTAGAAAATTAACAAAAACCACAAATAATAATGCAAAATTGTACTAAGTTGTTGCGATGGAAGTCAGTTTTTTAACTTGTTTAGCGTTTTCAATTTTTTTTTGTTTATTCACAATTCGTAAGCGCTTGGCATCATCTCACCTGATGGTAAGTGATGCTATCACTCGCTGCGTGCACTGATTGATGAAGCTGCAGTTTGATGGTGGTGGTGACTTGATTGCACCATTCAGCAGGTCTGCTTCCAGCTCTCTTGCTCTCTATCTTCCCCGTCTAAATATGGTATTCGAGGTGGTTTTGGGTTTAAATGTTAGTGGCATTTTTCTCGACCGTTTCCTTGTTTTGCAAGGCACGTCATATTATAAATTTTACCAAAATCGGTGTAGAACTTTTATAGAAAATTACAAAAACCAAAAATAATAATGCAAAATTGTACTAAGTTGTCGCGATGGAAGTTGGTTTTTAAACGTGTTTAGTTTTCCAATGATATTTGGTATGATTCTGGAATATTTTCCAAAATTTAGGAAGCTGTATATGTTTTTTTTTGATCATCATATCAGCTCATATACGTCCCCACCGAGGGGCTCGAGCCTATCCTGAATTAGGGCGATCAGGCCTTAGTCGACCACGCGGGTCCAGTGCGGGTTGGTCGACTTCACACACAACCTTCGAGTTTCTCCACAGGTATGTGCAGGTTTCCTCACGATGTTTTCCTTCACCGTATAAGAGCGTCACCGAAGCTCTTGATATTTGGTATGATTCTGGAATATTTTCCAAAATTTAGGAAGCTGTGCATGTTTTTTTTTACGTAAAAAAATATATTTTTTTTACAGAGCCAGCCGACGATAGACTTGAAAGGCATACTGACGGAAGCCTATCAGAATGGCCGCCTCACCATCACTATACCCTGGCTAGTCCAATACCTTTCACTGCTGGACTACGCCTCCCTACGAATAAACTATTACCAGCAACTTCTCAAAATGATATTCCAAATCTACGCTAACAAACTAACAATAAACGAAAACACTCTAAAGAAAAACACAGTGATATTCCTCAAAACTGTATTGGGATCACTGTTCTCGCTCCCACATTTCCCACAGGAGCTGTTCTACGAGAAAAACTACAGTGTTGCCAGTGGTGAATTGAAATTGAATGACAGTCTCAGTGTTGCCAGTGAAGCGAATCAAGCCATAGACAATTTGGAGTTGATCGATGAAGTAGTTTTGTTTGAATTGTGCCCAAGTTTGAAGGAAGTTAATAGTTTGTTATTGACGTGCAAAGTAGGGCAGGAGCAGAAGGGGATGGGTAGTTTCCGACATATTACACCCGTCTCGCTCTGTCTAAACACAGAAGAGAAGATGAGGAACAAGGAGAGAGAATTGCAGGTGCGTTATATATTGCTCTTATCATATTTTTTTTAATTTGAAATTTGAGTGCGTTTAGCTGCAACTCACCTCGTGCCAATGTAGCAGAGAATGTAACATGCAAGCTCAAATAATGACTGTCCACTCTCGTCTTGAAGATTCCTAAATTATACGAATCGGGAATACAGACGCCGGAAGGGAATTCCACTCCGAACTTACGAAGCCGAATGACGTCCACTCTCGTAGACCTCCGCTCAGCCCATGCATCCAGCTGCTTCCTGCGACCTTCACCAGGTCGTCGGTCCGTCGCCTGCCGTCTGTGTCTCGAAACCGGCACCAACGGCTTAACGTGCCTTGCGAAGCACGGAAATGGTCGTCGAGTAAAATGCCACTAATAGTCAAACCCATCCAGGCAACGACCATACTTAAGGTCAGTTACGCCACGAGACAGACCTAGCCTAGTGTGGGGTCACAGTTAACCAGTATATTAGGTAAGCTAAATTCGTGAAATATTTTTTTTTGTCGTACTAGCTTTTTCCCGCGGCATTGCCCGCGTGGATATCGTTTTATGACTGTCTTTGAGGGTGAGTGGTGCGTGAGCTCGGCTTGCGAGCGTGGACATGAGTTCTCTTCAGATCCCTCAGGAACTATATCGGGCTATTCTGATTAGCAGTCTATGTCATTTCCCACCCCCTCAACCAATTCTATACAAAAAACCACTTCAATCCGTTGCGACGCCGATGTGCGCGTGCGTGGAAAGAAGTTTTCTTCAGACCCAGATCCCTCTGGAACTATGTCAGGATATGATAATTAGTAAATTATGACATTTCCCACCCCCTCAACCACCTCTGTGCAAAAAATCACAACAATCCATTGTTTCGTTGCGATGTTAAAGAAATTATCAAAAAAAAGAGGAAAGCTGCCTCAGAAATTGCATCGGTTATTGCTATTTTCACCGGATGAAAAGTAGCCCTTGTCTTTCCCAGTAACACAGGCTACCTGCATGCCCAATTCAATTAAGATTTGTCTAGGTGTTTAAGCGTAAAAAGGTAACAAACAAACAAACACATTTTCACATCACACTAATATTATAAAGGCGAAAGTTTGAGAGTGTGTAAGTGTGTATGTTTGTTACTTCTTCACGCATGAACGGATCAGGCTGAAATTTGGTAGGTATACAGATTATTAGGACCTGGATTAACACATAGGCTACATTTTTTCACGCTCGCGAACCGCTTGCGTCTCGCGCACTGCGCATCCTCGAAAAGTTCTAGAAACGTTGTCCACGCGGGTGAAGCCGCGGGAAACAGCTAGTTTACAATATTAGAAAGGATATCAGTTAATCCGTGTGATCGTCTCAACCACGAAAGTCCCACTGAGCTACAACCTCTTCGACTTTTGACTAGTCATCATCATCATCATAAACGTCCATTGCTGGACAAAGGCCTCCCCCAAGGATGTCCACGACGACCGGTCCTGCGCTGCTTGCATCCAGCGGCTTCCCGCGATCTTCACCAGGTCGTCGGTCCATCGCGTGGGTGGCCTGCCCACAGCCCTGCTAATCAGAATAGTCTTTATTAACTTTACTGCCCCAACGGCCATCTGTTCTACGAGCTATGTGCCCTGCCCACTACCCCGACTGGTCTCATCATGATGATAATATGTCATCAATCGCCCCTCTCCAGGCTCGTCTAGAAGAAGAACTCCTCAAATCTCAACCAGCGTCTACCCGCCGCGCTTTGGACGTGGTATCCGAGCGCTGCCTCGCGGCCGCCGCGCGCCAGCTTGCCAAGGAGCGCGCCAATGCCAGAATAAGCGCGTATAGTTCGGCCAAGGAGTTTATGAAGAACGCCGGAGCCAGTGTAGACCAGGTTAGTCATCATCATCATCATCATATCATCCGAAAAATGTCCACTGCGACCTGCCTGCCTGCCTGCAGGTTAGTGTCGTTGGGGAATCTTGGTAAGCCCGCTTCCATCTTCGGCATCATCGTCACTTACCATCAGGTGAGATGATGCCAAGGGCTTATGAATTGTTGATGAAAAAAAACCGGCCAAGGGCGAGTCGAACTCGCATACGGAGGGTTCCGTACCATCTTACAAGAAAATATATGGGGCCCCTTTAATTTTTAGGGTTGTTTGTCCGTCTGTCCGTGGCTTAGCTAAGAGACTGTTAGTAGTATTTGGCATCAGTATACACATTAATCACGCCGACAAAGTGGTAAAATAAAATCGTTAGTAATTTTTTTAGGGTACATCATTCATCATTACAGCTCATATACGTCCCCACCGAGGGGCTCGAGCCTACCCTGAATCAGGGCGATTAGGCCTTAGTCGACCACGCGGGCCCAGTGCGGGTTGGTCGACTTCACACACAACCTTCGAGTTTCTTCGCAGGCGTGTGCAGGTTTCCTCACGATATTTTCCTTCACCGTTAAAGCAATCGGTAAGTATGTACGTAAGTTTTTGAAAAACTCATTGGTACATTGGCCGTCCAGATTTGAACCCGGTACCTCTAGTTAGATGGACCGAGTCGTTACCGGTTGAGCCACCGACGCTTAGGGTACATCATTATCATTATCATTATAAATTGATAAATACCTTCAAACAAACAATATTCCCTTGCCCACAGGCCACCCTCCTCCAATCAATGGAAACAGCCTACACAGACCAGCTGCAAAAGCTCAGAGAGCAAGCTTTACAATCAGCCATAACGAGTACCTGTAGCCGAGTCACAGCGGCGTTGGCAGCCCTATTGCCTCACGCACCGACTCAGGCGCCTCTAGTGGCGATCGCTTGCACCAACGTGACGTCACGGCTGCACAAGTGGATGAACACGCATTGGAATAATACCGGTAAGCTTGTGTAATGATATTGAAATACGTCAACCCGTAGCTGAGTTCCTGCGCGTTGGCAGCCCTATTGCCTCACGCACCGACTCAGGCGCCTCTAGTGGCGATCGCTTGCACTAACGTGACCTCACGGTTGCACAAGTGGATGAACACGCATTGGAATAATACCGGTAAGCTTGTGCAATGATATTGAAATACGTCTACCCGTAGCTGAGTTCGTGCGCGTTGGCAGCCCTATTGCCTCACGCACCGACTCAGGCGCCTCTAGTGGCGATCGCTTGCACTAACGTGACCTCACGGTTGCACAAGTGGATGAACACGCATTGGAATAATACCGGTAAGCTTGTGCAATGATATTGAAATACGTCTACCCGTAGCTGAGTTCGTGCGCGTTGGCAGCCCTATTGCCTCACGCACCGACTCAGGCGCCTCTAGTGGCGATCGCTTGCACCAACGTGACGTCACGGTTGCACAAGTGGATGAACACGCATTGGAATAATACCGGTAAGCTTGTGCAATGATATTGAAATACGTCTACCCGTAGCTGAGTTCGTGCGCGTTGGCAGCCCTATTGCCTCACGCACCGACTCAGGCGCCTCTAGTGGCGATCGCTTGCACTAACGTGACCTCACGGTTGCACAAGTGGATGAACACGCATTGGAATAATACCGGTAAGCTTGTGCAATGATATTGAAATACGTCTACCCGTAGCTGAGTTCGTGCGCGTTGGCAGCCCTATTGCCTCACGCACCGACTCAGGCGCCTCTAGTGGCGATCGCTTGCACCAACGTGACGTCACGGTTGCACAAGTGGATGAACACGCATTGGAATAATACCGGTAAGCTTGTGCAATGATATTGAAATACGTCTACCCGTAGCTGAGTTCCTGCACGTTGGCAGCCCTATTGCCTCACGCACCGACTCAGGCGCCTCTAGTGGCGATCGCTTGCACTAACGTGACGTCACGGCTGCACAAGTGGATGAACACGCATTGGAATACTACCGGTAAGCTTGTGCAATGATATTGAAATACGTCTACCCGTAGCTGAGTTCCTGCACGTTGGCAGCCCTATTGCCTCACGCACCGACTCAGGCGCCTCTAGTGGCGATCGCTTGCACTAACGTGACGTCACGGCTGCAGAAGTGGATGAACACGCATTGGAATAATACCGGTAAGCTTGAAATGAAATGAAATGAAAATTTATTTGCATCAAACATGGTAGTAGGATGTTTAATATAATTTTTTAGTGCAATCATGTTTCGCCTGTGCAAAGCATGCAAATGTTTAACATAGATTATAATTATTTTGTCACGTAAACTTTAAAAATTCAAATGTCAACAAGTTTATTTTTGTCACAGAGGTATTCATTAACGCTATAATAATTTTTGTCAATAAGCCATTTCAACAATTTTGTCTTAAAGGTTTTCGATTCAAGCTTTCGTAGTTCAATTGGTAAGTTATTATATATTCTAACGCTCATACACACACAATGTCGGCTATACATTTCAGTTAATGGGATTTCGTTAAAAACTAGCCTGTATGGATCTCTAAGGGTTCTTGTGGTTTTGTCCCTGGCTTTTTTAAATAATTGCAGATGTTGCTTCACAAACAGACAGAGCTCAAATATATATATAGCGCGGGTAGTGGCAACAGACCAAGCTCCTTAAATAGTGGCTTGCAGGAGTCTCGTGATGACTTGCCAGCTATAGCTCTTAAACATTTTTTTGTGCTATAAAGGCTCTTTTCCAGTGGGTCCCATTTCCCCATATAATAAGACCGTAACGGAGCACCGAAGCTACACACGCATGATAGGCAGACAAAACAGTGGGCATGTTTGTTAGACTTTTTAGGCGCTTTAGGACGTACACAAATCTGTTGAGTCTCTCACTTACATTCTCATGTAGAATAGAATAGAATAAGTTTATTGAGACACCAGGCACATAATATATAGTTAATGGTACATAGTTACTGTTATTTTAAAAATGAACATTTAACTTACACTAGACAGACATGTCAATTTTAAATAAACGAGTAGAAGTAAATACATATAAAAATAATTTAGGTATAAGCCCAGCGACATCAAAAGGTCCCAGCTCAGCATATGTAGCAGAGACAAAGCCTCAGCTACGCTGGTGATTCTGCTGTAACATGTTGTGGTTTCCAGTTTAGTTGGTTGTCAATTTTGAGGCCTAAGAATTTCGTGTTATACATCTCATCAATTTCTATGCTTCCATGTTTTATTTCTAATTTACGAAACCTATTGTTGTTAAAATTAATGTAGTTTGTCTTTGAAATATTAATCTGTAAGTTATTCATGTTCAGCCATTTTATTATAACATTAATAGTATCATTTATGTCAGATTCGTGATTGTTAATTGTATTATTGTCAGTAATTTTCCCTTTTGTTGTCACTACTATAGAAATGTCATCAGCGAAGAGAACGCACTTGTGCTGAGTTACATGAGGGATGTCATTTATATAAAGTACGAAGAGAAGGGGTCCAATTACGCTTCCTTGAGGAACTCCGCATCTATTGTATCTGTAATCAGAGGAATATACTTGTGCAATGATATTGAAATACGTCTACCCGTAGCTGAGTTCCTGCGCGTTGGCAGCCCCACTGACACACGCACCGACTCAGGCGCCTCTAGACTGCGATCGCTTGCACTAACGTGACGTCACGGCTGCACAAGTGGATGAACACGCATTGGAATACAACCGGTTAGGGCACGGGTTTCTTCCCCTCCTAGGGGAGGGTTTGGCCATACTTCACACACGGGATGGTTGGAGGTTGTAGGACTAGTGGCGAACCTCACTGTCATTAGCTTTCAACCACCATGTAATACCGATTCACTCTTGCCTTGAAGATCTCAAATTATAGGAATCGGGAACCATTGACGCAGGCAAGGAGTTCCACTCATTCGCTGTCCGCGTAATAAATGAGGAAGCATAACGCTTCATGCAGAAGGGTGGAACATCAAAAACAAAGGAGTGCAACCCCTCCCTGCGTCTATTTACCGACGATGGAATAGAGCTGGGGGAAGGAGGTCCGTTGTGAAGTTTTTGCGCGCACTTTCCGAAATGAATTCGATAGAACACCGATAGACAGGCGATTTTGCGACAGGAGGCTTTGAGGCTTGTTGTTGACTTGCTCATCGTCACCAATGAGTACCAAATAATGTTATTTGTTTTTTTGTATCCCTTCTCCTATTCAGTATTCTTTATTGTGTATAGAAATAAAGTACAAATATTTACAGGTGGTATACATTTAAACAAGATTTATTTAATTCTACCATTGCAGGCATATACATAGTCGTATTTAACATTAGCAAAGACTATTTACTACGTAAAAGAAGGTTAATTCCGCAAAATCATTTGAATGAATGGCGACTCTCGCTACGACACAATAAAGTGCAAATTCAGGTCGCACAGCGCTAATTACCTACAATTATATTCACCTACAAGTTGCCTCTCTTTCTATTGCGTAACTCTTATCTCTTCTGACTACTGAATTTGCACCTTGCAAGGGGCCGCGCGGCTTGGCGCCGTGTAGAGCGCTGCGTAGGTACATTTTTAACATTTTCATACCCACAGCGCAGAGTGCGACAGGCCTGGCATTAAATAGGTCTTAAAAATACTACATTTTGTAGTGCGATAGGTAGGTACGGTAGGGCGTAGGTTCTTAAAAATGCCGATGCGTGCGTACTTACATTTAGTTTATTGGTAACAAAAAATAATAGTAAAAGACCTGAAAACAACATAAAAATTAGGAAACAGTATACACTGAAATTTACAACACAATTCATAAAATACAAACGAAAACTTATCCAAAATGGGTATTTTATAAGAGACAATTACTAACTTATTTAATTGAATTTATTGAAATATGAAGGATGATGAAAATATTTTGATTTTTGAATGAAACTGTCACATGGCGTCAACGCATGCTCGGAAAAGAAATAAATGGAATGAAAAGAAGGTCGAATGAAAGGAGAATGAATAACTGCGCACCGCTCTACAATTAATATTGTAATTACCAAATGTGAAGATAGAGGCACAGATTACTAAATAGTTATGATAGAGGTCGCATAAGATGCATTCGAACACAGGAATCATAGCAACAACAGCGTTTCTTCTGTTCTCCCGAAAACATCCCAAAAATCACAAGCTCGTATATTATATCATTATCATCATATCAGCCGAAAAAAGCCCACTGCTGGACAAAGTCCTCCCCCAAGGGTTTCCACGACGACCGGTTCTGCGCTGCCCGCATCCATTGGCTTCCCGCGATCTTCACCAGGTCGTTGGTCCACCGCGTGGGAGGCCTTCCTACGCTACGTTTTCCGGTGCGCGGTCGCCACTCGAGAACTTTACTGCCCCAACTCGTATATTTTTTTTATTCACAATTGGTAAGCCCTTGGCATCATCTCATCGGATGGTAAGCTTGGAAAATGATGGGTGGTGCTAGTGAAATTGTCCTGTATTGGACAAAATGTCGCAGTATTGAGGTCTGCGACTGTATTTCTTGATAAAGTTCTCGAGTGCTAACCGCGAAGACGTAGCGTAGACCTGATGAAGGTCGCGGGAAGCCGCTTGATGCGGGCAGCGCGGGACCAGTGGTTGTAGAAACTTTTGTCCTGCAGTGGACGTCTTTTGGCTGATATGATGATGATGACGATGATGATTGTGAAATACCCTATTGTTTCTCAACAGCAGTGCTCAGCACGGACATAGAATCGGAGATGAGATCTCTGCTGGCGCTCGGTGAAGCGGCTTGCTCCAAGCCTAATACTCCTGCATCATCTGCGTCCAACGCGACAGAGCCCATCAGTGCTGCTGCCGCCATCATAGATCTCAAGGTAAAGTGATCTACAGATCACATCCTATACAGGTGTAAAAAAAATGGAGTAGGACCTGTTGACAGCGGATTCTACTCATCATACTGAACAACTTTCCCCAAGGAAGCCATAGTCAATTCTCAAAAAAAAATGGGCCCGATCAGCTGATCGATTTGTATGAAGAGTAAAAAAAAAATTTTTTTAGTTTCAGCAAAGTCGTGGAACAAAAGTTGTTCAGTATGATAAGTAGAAGACCCAGATTACGGGACCTACATCAATTTTACATCCTGTATATAGCACGGCGTGGAAAATGATGGGTGGTGATGGGGAAATTGTCCTGTATTGGGCAAAATGTCCCATTACTGAGGTCTGCGACTGTATTATGGTACATATACATTGGGTTTGGTTTTTGTCAGAAAGCCTTATTCAGAGGTGTGAATATATGACACTGATGAAAATAATAAATTTTAAAAAAAACCTTCCGTCCCGTATTACCCTTTGGGAACGGAACCCTATAAAGTGACTAAATCCTGTAACTTCTGTAACGAGATTTGTTCAACCAAATTGCAAGTTAATTAATTACTGGTTTAATCATATGTTTGAGATCATGAAGAAATAATAATCACGTGTTTTGATACAACGGCTCTCACTAATATTTACCCCTAAAACAAATGCCCTCTGTAATTATATATTTCATCATTGAAATTTGTTTTGTTGTCCATCACTATACTAATAAAAACAACCGCCTCCGTTGCGTAATGGTTAGTCCATTCGCTTCACACAAGGAGTTCGCGGATTGGATTCGAGGTGGGGTCAAGTTGACTCTGTTTGGTTGGTGGTAGGCCATTTTCTAAGCCCGCCTGTCTAGCTACCACTATCTTAAGTCTTGCCGCCAAACATCAGTGTTAACAGCATTGATGTGTACCGACTTGAAGATAAGATAGCCAGTTCTCCATTGCGTTGGGAAATCTTGGTAAGTCCGCTTCCATATTCGGCATCATGGTCACTTACCATCAGGTGAGATGATGCCGAGGGCTTACCGATTGTGAATTTAAAAAAAAACGTCTCCGTTTGACATCTGCATGGATTCTTCAGACGATTTTTTTTATCAATTTCCCAAAATCCTTTTTTTTTAGAAGACATTTTTCCGTTAGTTTTTTTTCCTTGTGCTTACGGGAATATTCCCAGTCGTCACTACTGGCTTTGCCGCCACTGGGGACGAATGAGATTTTTTTAAGGGAGAAATGTTTTAGGCAGTCGTGTTTTGTTAAATTTTATATTTTTTTGTGTTGATTGATTATAAATTGAAGAAATGATGGGAAACAAAGCCATTAAGAGGATTGTGAATCTGCGACTTTTCATACAAAGGCGGTGTTAAAGATTTTCAACTTTTAAGTGTTTACCGATTTGAACCAATTTTTGATAGGTTGTCAGTCAGAACTTGTTTTTTCGATAAAGTTAATAAGTTGTCTGCAATCTCAGTCATAACTTTTTTCTGTCCCGAGTCTGCTGGAAGAAATCTCTTTAGAAATATGCTGTACCCTTTGTGTCACCTTACTGTTTAAATTCTGTATTTTATGTATCCTGTGTACAATAAACTATTAAATAAATAAATCAATTTTATTTTATTGTCGTTCACGTGTTTTCATACAAAAGTAATTTCGGCCATTTTTGTTTATGGACTCGTATAATCAGTAATTTAAAAAACGAAACGTATAAGCCTAGCTTTTGTTCTGTCTGACAACCTATCAAAAATAGGTCCAAATCGGTTAACATTTAAGAGGTGAAAATCGTTAACGCCGTTTGTATGAAAAGTCGCAGCTTTACAATCCTCTTAAGGATTTTTTTTTAATTTAGAAGCAGGGCAATTTGGGGATCATTTTGTTTGTAATTTATTTTTGATGTAGACAATTACCCCACTAGTGGATAGCTATAATAAAGATTTCTGTCTCTCCCCAGGAGCAAATTTGCCTAATTCTCGAAGGCGCCCCCACACCTCTGCTGAGCAGTGCGCTCGCCAACAGCTTGGCAAGCTGCTCGCCGCGCAACCCTGTGTGCCGCGCGCCCACACAGCGCGCGCTCATGCAGCTCAGCCTGGACCTGTGCCTCGCTGTGGGTAAGTAGACTTTTTGGAAAAAATTGACGTAATGGGATAGAAGACACTCCGGATATTAGATTAATTAGATTCGTGGCGTAATGGCTAGTCCATTCGCTTCACACCAGGAGGTCGCGGGTTCGATTCCCGGCGGGGTCAACTTGTAAGACTCGGTTTGGCTGGTGGTAGGGCATTTTCTAAGGCCGCCTGGCTAGCTACCACCATCTTATCTAAGTCTTGCCGCCAAACATCAATGTTAACAACATTGACGTGTTCCAGCATGAAGATAAGATAGCCAGTTCTCCATTGCGTTGGGGAATCTTGGTAAGCCCGCTTCCATCTTCGGCATCATCGTCATTTACCATCAGGTGAGATGATGCCAAGGGATTACCAATTGTGAATAAAAAAAAATATTCTAAAGCTGGGGAATAACTTGTAATGACCAGTGTTTATTTACACACGTATTAACAAAATCGTTTCTCATATAAACTTAAAATTGTTCCTTGTACATAACGCTAGCTGATTAGATTCTCTTTGGGTTACATCTTTGTGAGGAGAATAAATATGAATGAAGCGCATAGATTACACCAAGGAGTAGGTCATCTTTTCCAAGGAGGTTTTAATGCTTACAATAATATTATCCCAAGTCGTATTGTAATCTATTAATGGTAAATATTTAAGAAAAAACTTACGCATGCGTACGTGCGACTAGCTAAATTAAATATGGCGCAATTTACGTAAAACTGAATTGAGTTGTTTTACTTGTGAATACAAATATTATGAATAGTTTATGTATGTGTAATAAAAATAAAGTGAGATTACTCCCCGGACACTTAAAATGAGCCACATGTCGCGTGAAATGAACTTTGTTTGCCGAAACCTTGATAGGTATGTCATGAGTACCTACTTTTTGTTTTTCTGTCACGGTCGTTTTAGGGTTCCGTACGCAAAGGGTAAAAACGGGACCCTCTCACTGAGACTTCGCTATCCGTCTGTCTGTCTGTCTGTCTCCAGGCTGTATTCCATGAATCGTGATAGCTAGACAATTGAAAATTTCACAGATGATGTATTTCTGTTACCGCTATAACAACAAATACTAAAAAACAATAAAATAAATATTTAAGGGGGCTCCTATACAAAGAACGTGTTTTTTTTTTGCTTGTTTTTGCTCAATATTGATAACGGCAACAGGTAGACGCTTGAAATATTCACAGAATATTGAGTTGTATAATTCACTTTAAAAATAAATAATAAATTTAATATTTAATTAATATTCCATAGAAAGAATGTTGAATAACAGCTTTACCGCGTTGCACCATCCACAAACAAATCCAAGAAGTTTATTATGTTAGTTATTGGTGATATATATTTCACCAAAGAGATGACATCAATTATTTTCTTATTATGGAACGCATATGCGGGATGCGCCATTTTTATAGCATTACAAAAAAATGTGTTCTGGGGCACAAAGTAGAAGTGAAACCTCAACGGACAAGTGGCTGTATCAGATTTTTTAAATGATACATATTTTACATGTTACCAAACGTTGAATAGATATTTAAAAAAATGTCGACGGGGAGTTTGTGTGTACGAAGGGTGAGCCAGGCTTAGTACCTGCTTTATATCTCCATCTCAACTTTCTCTATCTATGAATACAGCCGTTGCACTCTCTCCGCCGCCGCCGCCAGCCTTTCTCTGTCTACCCTCTCCACGCTTACGTAACGCTTTTTCGTGACAGAAAAAAATCCTAACACCCCCCCGTCTATAAAGAAGTTTCACTCCAAAAGTTTTTGTTGTAATTTTTATCCATCGACCTTTTTTTTCGTCATCGTTTTTTTCTGTCTGTGACAGCGCCCGATTCACTGCATGCGCGGTGATGTGCTATGTTACGTTTTGTTGTGAGTACTGAATTTCGAGGAATTATTTTTTTTACTCTTTTAACATTGATCTTTTATTCAGTAGGTTCAATTCCAATGTATGAGATTAGCTGTAAAAGTAGGTATTGTATGAAACTGCACATAACTAGGTATTATGCAACAGTTTCATAAACAACTATTCTTATAGCATTACAAAAAAGTTTTGATTCCAATTTTTACCTGTCTGTGACAGCTCCCGCTTTAGCGCTTGCGTGGTGATGTGCTGGGTTTTGGCGCTATCATTCGTTTTAACTCAATTGTACTCAATTTCCTGTGTACATTTTTTATCTTACTCTTTTATTTTTGATCTTTTATTTAGTAGGTTTAAAACCAATGTATGAGATTAGTTAAAGAAGTGTATGAAACTGCACACAACTAGGTATTAAAATACTCGTATGGTACAGTGAACAGCACATGCAGTTGGACATAATGGCCTTGAAAATGTTAGAAGTTGAACAGAGCGAATGCGAAAAAGAGATAGTAATTGTTCTCTTCGCATTGTTTTCAATGTGCGCTGCCGCTTACCGCTGGCCGGTGCGGGTAGGCGGGGTCGGGGGAGATCGCGTTCGTCCGAAGATTTTACATACATACTTATTGATGGAAATTCCGATTTATTTGTGAAAAAGACTAGACTTTTAAGAAAAAAATATTATAGGTAGTGGCAAGGTTTGTTTATTTGTTTGTTAACTTTAGAATTATTGAACCGAATCTAAAATTCTTTAACCGCCTCCGGGGCGTAATGGGTAGGTAGTCCATTCGCTTCACACCAGGAGGTCGCGGGTTCGATTCCCGGTGGGGTCAACTTGAAGACTCGGTTTGGTTGGTGGTAGGGCATTTTCTAAGCCCGCCTGGCTAGCAACCGCCATCTTATCTAAGTCTCGCCGATAAACATCAGTGTTAACAAAATTGATGTGTTCCGGCTTGAAGATAAGATAGCCCGTTCTCCATTGTGTTGGGGAATCTAGGTAAGCCCGCTTCCATCTTCGGCATCATCGTCACTCACCATCAGGTGAGATGATGCCAAGGGCTTACCAATTGTGCATAAAAAAAAGCAGTAAAGAATGAGACGGTGTACGCTCACAAATTCACAATAAATGCTATCTAATATCTATGCGACTGGACTTGGACTGACAAACGTAGTAAGTATTGGTGACTTATATTCTCTTTGGACGGGACAAGACGGAGACGGATGAGTGAGTGACTTTAATATACTGGCAGTGTTGCCGTTATGACAATCTTATTTGTGGTTATTAAAATGAAAAAGTGGCCAATTTTGTAATAAGGATGTGGGTTTAATTAAAACAGTATCTAATACATGTAGAAAAAAAAATTGTAGGTCTACAATGGCCTCTGGTAATTCTGAAATCTCTACGTCAACGTCAATCGATCGGTGATGATGATGTAGATGGGTTTCATTTTTTTTATTGCTTTGTCCGCTTCTGTAAATTTGTTTAAAACTTCAGGTGGCAAAACATAGTCGTGGCATTTTTATTATTTATTTTAATTGACTTTTAATCATAATTATGGAATTAAGTGTTAATGCACACATTTTGTTTCATAATTTATTTTTCAGTGTGTTCATGACACTTAACTACTTACTTCCGCATTAGAGTAAGGAAGACAAGACCGCAGTAACTAGGTCAAATATTTGGTCAACTGTAAACAGTAATTATCAAAAACATAATTACCAAAAGTAGCTAGAATCGTTTGGTTAGCTAAAATTATTTTTGGCTAAACCGTTATAAATATGATAGATCTAGTCACAAAGTGGCTAAAACGGCAACACTGCTTGCTAGCTCGTGTCACTGCGCGGATGCTTGGTTTATTAGATCTGTGGCGGATGCTTTGTAAGGGGCGTGGCTTATGATTTGTCAAAAGCACAGATCTGTGGTCATAAGTTTGTGTGAATTCGTTATTGGTCTCAAATAGACGCTTATTTAGAAAAGAATATCGATTGGTATATTTTCGTAAAGATGACGAATTCTACCAATCACCGATGTGTGCGAGTGTTCAACTGTTAAAAATCGGTCGTAGTTATATGTGTGTATACTGTCCATCGCCACGTGCTGGCCACTGTACTATTAAAAACATAGCCAAGGCTCGGTTTTTAAATTTATACTCGTGTTTTAATACCCCTCATTATGCAACAGTTTCATAAACTACTATTATTGCACACCAGATAAAACATTACAAAAAAAAGAGACCTACAGTACTCGCATATGATGTGTAACAAATCACTGTTACACATTTCCGTCCCATTTCACGAAATCACTTCCACAAATTGCAGGAAAGCGAGAGCAAAGCTCATTCGTCAGATAGAATAGCGCGCGCTTTCGCGACTTCCTGTTACACATGTCCGTCCCATGTTACACATTTCCGTCCCATGTTACACATTTCCGTCCCATTTCACGAAATCACTCCCACAAATTGCAGGAAAGCGAGAGCAAAGATGTTACACATCAAAAACTGAACTGAATGGAGAAAGCGTGAAGCGTCTCCGTTTCAGCTTGGTCAAAAATGCTTGCGTATTTCTTCCGGCGGATGTCCGGCTGTTCTCATCTACAGGTCGCGTTTCTCAACCGATTCTCATGACAGTTTGTAAACAGGTTCGATAATTATACAGGTGTAACAAAATTGGTGTTGGTCACGTTAACTGGGGCTTCTACTCATCATACTGAACAACCTTTGTTCTACGACTTTGCTGAAATCGCAAAAAAAATGTTCTAATCTTCATACAAACTGATCAGCTGATCGACTAAATTTGTGCATTTTAGTATGGAGGGTCCAATTTTTTTTCGAGTATTGACTCTGAGTTCCTTGGGGAAAGTTGTTCAGTATGATGAGTAGAAGCCCCAGTGAACGGGTCCTACACCAATTTTTGTTACACACTATATAGATTTTTTTGTCGATTCACTTTTTGTAATTTTTTATTATGGCGGAGCCTTAGGGATTGAAAACGTAAAAACATATATTTCAACCATTCCGAAAAACTCTCGAGGTCAACTACTCACAGAGCCACTAGTTTTCATATGTACAATGCAAAAGTGGCCTTATCGCTTTTACTCTAATTACAAATTAGTTTATTATTTAAATATGTACAATGCAAAAGCGGCCTTATCGCTTTTACTGTAATTACAAATTAGATCGCTTTTACTGTAATTACAAATTAGTTTATTATTTAAATACGTACAATGCAAAAGCGGCCTTATCGCTTTTATTGTAATAACAAATTAGATCGCTTTTACTATAATTACAAATTAGTTTATTATTTAAATATGTACAATGCAAAAGCGACCTTATCACTTTTACTGTAATTACAAATTAGATCGCTTTTACTGTAATTACAAATAACGTTATTACTTTCTTTCCAGTGAGCAGACGTCCGAAGGACATATCCGAGCCTTTCTTAAACCAACTGCACGCGATCTGGGACACATGCTGCCCGGACCGCCGGCGACGCTACCCTGACCCTGAGGACCTGCTCCCGGCTAGGAGACCAGACCTGTCTCCGGAGCTGCGGAACATTGAGGACGACAGAGCCCCTACACCTGTATCCGACGAGGAAAATCAAGAGGTTTGTTAAAAATATCGCACAAGCCACCGACTTGGTGTCCGACGATGTGGTGAAGTCCTTGGGGAAGGTGTTTGTTCAGTCTTTCGGCTGATACGATGATAAAGGGACACGTCTTTCGGCTGATACGATGATAAAGGGACACGTCTTTCGGCTGATACGATGATAAAGAGACACGTCTTTCGGCTGATTCGATGATAAAGAGACACGTCTTTCGGCTGATACGATGATAAAGGGACACGTCTTTCGGCTGATACGATGACAAAGGGACACGTCTTTCGGCTGATACGATGACAAAGAGACACGTCTTTCGGCTGATACGATGATAAAGGGACACCTGTCACCCGAAACGTCGGTGACACTGCTCCGACCTTGAACAGTTGCTCCCGGCTAGAAGACCATACCTGTCTTTTTAAGTACGGAACTTTGATGACGATAGACCTCGCAAGCCAATATCCGACTAGGCATACCAAGAGGGATGTACTCTTGTAGCACGGCAGGTAGGTAGGCACGGTAGTGGGCGTGGGTTTTAAAAAGACGTGTGCTTACAGATGAAAGGAGTTTAATTGTGAAATAAAGACCTAGAAAGAAATATATAAGAATTACAGAAGGATTAGGTCAGCTCATACACGTCCCAACCGAGAGGCTCGAGCCTATCCTGAATTAGGGCGATCGGGCCTTAGTTGACCACGAGTTGGTCGACTTCACACACAACCTTCGAGTTTCTCCGCAGGCGTGTGCACGTTGCCTCACGATGTTTTCCTTCACCGTAAGAGCGTCGGATAAACGTACATATGAAATCGAAATTCGAAAACACATTGGTACGTGGCAGGATTTGAACCACGACCTCCGGACTGGAAGCAGCGGCCCTAGCCATTACACCACCGACGCTCACATCTATAATAGTAAGTCACATTTATATAAGGTGTAACAAAATTAGCTGAAACTATTTTAACTGGTGCTTCTACCCATGAAACTGAACAACTTTCCCCATGGAACCCATAGTCAAATCGCAAAAAAAATTTGACTCTCCCATACTAACTCGATCAGCTGATCAGCCAACTTAGTATGGGAAGTTCAATTTTTTTTTGAGATTTGACTATGGGTTCCATGGGGAAAGTGGTTGTTCAGTTTCATGGGAAGAAGCACCAGTTAAAATAGTTTTAGCTAATTTTGTTAGACCTATATAGTAAGGATTAAATAAAAAATTTCATTTCCAGATTATCCAAGGCGCGAGCAAACCTCAAAAAGTCATCATAGCTCCACTGACACCGACTCAGGAGAAACAAAAACCATTACTCTCACCTTTGCCGAAACACAACCCGAAGAACGTGTCAAACCTCCGCATAACTATCGGTGTTGCCACCTCGGTGCCTATAAAATCTCCCATAACTATCGGTGTTGCCACATCGGTGCCTATAAAATCTCCCATAACACCAAACGATGTGACGGTTATAGACGAAAGTGGACTATTAGAGTATTTTGACAGGGTTCTATGTCCGAGAAATATAGTTTTGCTGTCTCGGGGTGAGGATCCGAAGACCACGTGGGAGGCTATGGCGGCGGTGTTGGTGTTTTTGCTGAAGAATGACTACCTCAGTGAGGACAGCTTGACGGAGCAGTGCCTGGCTGTGTATAGGCAGGACTGGCCGCAGGTGAGCATTTATAATTTGTCTCTCTTAGTCCCGCTAATATGGTAGAGGGGAGCGATGACTGACTCTCGCGTTATACTCGTGAACGGGTGCTGTCCGTGTGAACTGGCCTACTCTTGTCAAAGGCATTGACATCAGCTCATATATACGTCCCCACCGAGGGGCTCGAGCCTACCCTGAATTAGGGCGATCGGGCCTTAGTCGAATACGCGGGCCCAGTGCGGGTTGGTCGACTTCACACACAACCTTCGAGTTTCTTCGCAAATGTGTGCAGGTTTCCTCACGATCACCGTAAGAGCGTAAAGTGAGATGTTGTCAAGGGTTTACCAATGGTGAATAAAAAAAAAACGTACATATGAGTCAAAACTCAAAAACACATTGGTACGTGGCAGGACTCGAACCACGACCTCCCGGATAGGAGGTAGCACCCTTGCCGTTGCGCCACCGACGCTCTTTAAAGGCATTAATGACATTCAATGATTTTAATGTATAACTCCTCGTGTCGTTATTGTTTTCATGTTCTAATGACATAATTTGTTTTATATCAATGATTGTATTTTGACGTTATTAAGCCATCGTTATATGTTTTATCTATCTAATTACTATTTCATGACTATCAGAAAGAGTGTAATTTGCACCTATTTCGAATAAACATTTTAAATCTTAAGTTCAGGATGTATCAGAAATGAGATCTGTAGGAGAACCAAGGTAACAGACATAGCTCACAGAATCGCTAAAGTTAAGTGGCAGTGGGCGGGGCACATGCTTGTGGAACAGACGGCCGATGGGACAGTGAGGTTCTCGAATGACGGAAAATGTTGCGTAGGAAAGCCTCCCACTCGTTGGACCGACGACGACCTGCTGAAGGACGTGGGAAGCCGTTGGATGCGGGCAGCGCAGGACCGGTCGTTGTAGATATACTTGGGGAATTCTTTGTCCAATGTAACTGTTTAAACTGTGACGATTATTCATTATGACAAATTCTAAGCGGGACTTGGCGTGATTGTCTTAACATTTGTCCAGCAGTGGACGTCTTTCGGCTGATGTTTTGTGATGATGATAATGATACAGGGTGTAGCAAAATTGGTGCAGGAGCCCTTAGATTGAATACAAACTAATAATAATAGGTCATCTTTGGTACTAGTTTCGTTTCTCAAGTGTAATGATGTTTTTATACTCATTTTCTCTTCACAATAAAATTCAAGACAGACAACACGTCTTTTCCTTTAGTTAGAGCATCAGGCAATTTTAATTAAGTTGGTCTCCTACAGTGATATTTGGTGAGGTTCTTGGCTACTCCCCCCCCTCTCCCCCACAACCTCACGTGTATTTTTCATCAATATGTATGTATGTATTTCCTTGCCCACAGCCGACACTGGAGCACCTCTCACAATGCATGCGAGCCGTCTCGTCGGCCTGGCGGTCGTCTCTCGGCAAGTTCACACTGTTTCTAGACTTCCTCGCTGAGTACTGCGGGGATATGGATCTAGAACCTGTTTATGAACAATGAGGCTACAAGTATTAAAGTGTTTGCTAGTTTGGCAAGTTTTAGTGCAAGTTGGGCAAGTTTTAGCGCGGACTCGGCGAGTTCAAGTGCTTCCTCGGAGACTTCTAGTGCTGGTTCGGCAAGTTTTATTGCTAAATCGGCATGTTTTGATGCCAGCTCAATATGTTTTACTGCTAGATTGACAAGTTTAATGCAAGCTCGGAAAGCCTAAATGCTGTCTCGACAAGTTTTAGTGCTAGATTGACAAGTTCAATGCTAGCTTGGCAAGTCTAAATGCTGTCTCGACAAATTTAGTGCTAGATTGACAATTTTAATTCTAGCTCGGCAAGTCTAAATGCTGTCTCGACAAGTTTTAGTGCTAGATTGACAAGTTTAAGGCTAGCTTGGCAAGTCAAAATGCTATCTCGACAAGTTTAGTGCTAGATCGACAAGTTTAGATAAATAAATATAATGCTAGCACGACAAAATTTAGGAAATATTTACAGCTTTTATTGCTAAAAAAGGTCGCCAAGTTTTAGTGGTATCACTTGGCAAGTTTTATTGCTGTGTGGCAACTTCAGGCCAAGAAACTGACTACGCATATAGGTTGAATACAATTGGCTGTGATTTCGTGCAAAAAAAAACCTTAATTGAAACACCAAGACATTGATTTTTTTCTGATAAAGTATTAAATTAAGAAGTATTTATACTCCAAAGTTTCGGTACCGTTTAAGGTAGTATTTAAACGAAAACTACTTTTAGTATAATAAAAGAATCCCAATTGCCATTAAAGAGATTGATTGCACAGCAAAATACTTACCTCAAAATATAATTAATTAAGCAACAATTTTGGTTCGTGTCGCTCCACCATTTACCTACAAATATAGTGTTTATCTGGTTTAAGCAAAACTGTTTTTCGTAAGTCAGATCCGCCACCCAGGAGGTATAATCAATCAAACCTAACCGAACCTATTATCGCTCGCTTCGCTCGCTCAACTTAGTCCAGTTGAGAAGGATAGATAATTTTATGTGGAATCAGTATTTTTTATATGATTGTCATAAATAAATGATGAAAATAAATAGATAGGTGATTAGTTGTTTAATGAGCAACTAAAAATATTCCTATATTTAATAGCAGCGCAGGGCCGGTCGTCGTAGAAATCCTTGGGGAAGGCTTTTGTCCAGCAGTGGACGTTTTTCGGCTGATATGATGATTATATTTAATGGTCGGTAGATATATACTGATAATTTTTAACTCTTCAAGATCGTAAATATATAAGGTGTAACAATATTAACTGAAACTATTTTAACTGGTGCTTCTAGCCATGAAACTGAACAACTTTCCCCATGGAACCCAAAGACAAATCGCAAAAAAAAATTGGCTCTCCTATACTATCTCGATCAGCTGATCAGTCAACAGTATGGGAAGTACAAATTTTTTTTTCAGATTTGACTATTGGTTCCATGGGGAAAGTTGTTCAGTTGCATGGGTAGAAGCACCAGTTGAAATAGTTACAGCTAATTTTGTTAGACCTTATATATACAGTGTAAACTCTATATAGCGACACTCAAGGGACCGGGCGTTTTGTGACGTTATTGGGAGTTTTCGTTATACAGAGAGACATTAACGTTAAAGTAAACCAACTGGAGCCAGAAAATTTTGACGATTCAAAGAGTGAATCGTTATATCGAGTGACGTTTTACAGAGTTTACACTGTACTTACATAGAGGTTGTAACATAGCGGTGCAGTGATACGTTAAGGTAGGCTTGTACTCATCAAACTGAACAAATTTTGTTCTGCAACTATGCTAAAAAGGCGATTTTTTTTATTTTTCATACAAAACCGGCCAATCAACCAACCGATTTGTATGAAAAATCAAAAAAAAATCGCGATTTCAGCAAAGTCGTGGAACTAAAGTGATTCAGCCCACCGTAAATTGTCTCTGCACCTCTATGTTACATCCCTGTATAGTCGATTCGCAAATAAATAATTTTGACTCCCCATACAAAGAGATCAGGCGATTATCCAACTTTGTATTGAAAGAAAAAAAAACGATAATCGAATATGGGTAAAGCTAAATATCGAAAACAATGTAACTTTGTAATCAGGAATTTAATTGTTGTAATCAATAATTTACAATATAAGCTTATCAAATTTCTTTTCAAAAATTTAAAACCTGACTGCCTCACTTTCCTTCATTATTTTTTATTCACAATTGTTAAGCCCTTGGCATCATCTCATCTGATGTTAAGGCGCTAAGGTCACTCAATCCGAGTAGGTTGATACGTGTTTCAATAATATCGAACGTAAGTCTATTCATTTTAAGTTCAAATCAATGCGGGCTTCAACGCTGCGGTGTCGTTGAAACCGAACGTCCAATTCTCGATTTTAACATGTTTTTATTACTTTTCAAATAAGTTTTTAAAAAAATGTAATATTTTTAAAATTGTGTTAAATTAAATAGATTTTTTATTACTTAAGGAATATTATATATATTTTTCCATGGTGATAGCTTTACACTAAATTGATTACATTACATTTGAATTAAAACATTGTCATTTGACCCATCATAAGGCCTTAAGTGGCGATGATGCCGAAGATGGAAGCGGGCTTACCAAGGTTCTCCAACGCAATGGAGAACTGGCTATCTTATCTTCAAGCCGGAACACATCAATGTTGTTAGCATTGATGTTTGGCGACATGACTAAGATAAGATTGTGGTAGCTAGCCGGGCGGGCTTAAAAATGCCCTACAACCAACCAAACAGAGTCTTACAAAGTTAGCTACACTGCCGGGAATCGAACCCGCCTCCTGATGTGAAGCTAATGGCCTTAACCATTACGCCACGGGTTCAATTCCAGGTGGGGTCAACTTGTAAGACTCGGACTGGTTGGTGGTAGGGCATTTTCTAAGCCCGCCTGGCTAGCTACCGCCATCATATCTAAGAATTGCCGCCAGACATTAGTGTTAACAACATTGATGTGTTCCGGCTTGAAGATAAGATAGACAGTTCCCCATTGCGTTGGGGAATCTTGGTAAGCCCGCATCCATCTTCGGCATCATCGTCACTTACCATCAGGTGATATGATGCCAGGCGCTCATCTCATCCTAGCTTAACCAGTAAGTAAGCAGCTTGAGCAAAGAAACAAACATACATACATACATATGTACTTACAACATAGCCCACCTTCTTGTGTAGTCGGGTATATTGGTATTTTGTGTCTTGTGTTATCTCTCGATCTAAATTTTTGATTCCTTAAATCTAACTAACAAATGAAAAAATAGGTTTATGTGATAAACTGATAAAGCTTGATTTCGTGAAACCATAAACGGATTATGAGAAAACTTAAAACTTCATGTTCCTTATCAAAGTAAAAAAAGACGAAAGCAAACTTTACAAGTTTAGTAAAAAACAAATAAAAATTTTAGTTATTAAAAATGTATCAATTTAAGAATAGAAACTCAAAGAAATGTTGACCTGTGAATTACTAAGGTGTAACAAAAGTAGCTGAAACTATTTTAACAGGTGCTTCTACCCATGAAACTGAACAACTTTCCCCATGGAACCCATAGTCAAATATGAAAAAAAAATTGGCTCTCCCATACTAACTCGATCAGCCAACTGAGTATGGGAAGCTTAATTTTTTTTTGAGATTTGACTATGGGTTTTATGGGGAAAGTTGTTCAGTTTCATGGGTAGAAGCACCAGTTAAAATAGTTTTAGCTCATCTTGTTAGACCTTATATACAGTCTAAACTCTTTATAACGTCATTCTTTTATAACGATAAACTCACGCTAAATATTCATTTGCTCGTAGAACAGATGGCCGTTGGGGCAGTAAAGTTCTCGAGTGGCGACCACGCACCGGAAAGCGTAGTGCAGGCAGGCCTCCCACTCGGTGGACCGATGACCTGGTGAAGGTCGCGGGAAGCCGCTGGATGCGGGCAGCGCAGAACCGGTCGTCGTGGAGATCCTTGGGGGAGGCCTATGTCCAGCAGTGGACTTCCTTCGGCTGATATGATGGTGAAATATTCATTATCGTTATTATTGTTTATGTTATCTTATCAGGTTAGAAAAGATGCCGACTAAACCTTTGAGGCCCCGAAACTTCTGAGGTAGTACACACAGCCGTCTTGCTTTTGTCATTGTTAATTTGATCACGTGCATCATTATGCCTGGTTTGATTGGATGATGGAACTAAACACACACACCAGGTACCTATCGTATTATCAGTCGCATACCAATTTGAAACTTATTGTAAAAATTACTGTGAATTTTGTTGTTTTTTTTTTCTTTACTCTATATAACGTTAACTCTCTATAACGATAAAAAAGCCTTGGTCCCTTGAGTTTCGTTATAAAGAGTTTACACTGTATAATGATCTTTTTTTATTTGACGATAAGGATGTGATTATGTTAATTTATTGATTTATGTAAATTAAGTTTAACCTTTTAAATATTAAGATTCGACAATAAGACCTTCCGAAAATAGCATACTTATGTGAAAAACTGCCATTTTACAAGAAATATGGATCATGCCATGATTATAATAGTTAAGATTAAACATTAATTTATTTCATTATATTAATGTCAAGTTTACCATATTAAACATAAAAAATAGAAAAATTACAAATTAAATTTAAATAAAATTAAATACATAATAATTATTGTGTGCATTTTGAAGTCCACAGTTATTTGTAGTTAATTACAGAAAATAAAAACCTCTGCTTAGATTTAAAAAACTTAACATTTTTTAAGCTATTGCATAGATTTTATCGCAGGCTTTGAGCGCGGGGACCGAATCCAGAAATTCCGTAACGAAGAAAAACCTGACGCTCGGTTGCCATGGCAACAATATCGATTGTCAAAACAAACATATAAGAAGATTTGATCATTTTCGGAGAATAATAAAACTCTTTTCATAAACTGTATATAGGGTGACCTCAAATTAGTTCTTGATAGCAAAGGATATGAATGTACTCGTGATTACAAACAACTTTCCCAAAGAAACAATATGTCAAATATGAAAAAAAAATTTTCGCCCTCGATACATAATAAGTTATCAAATCGGCAAAAATGTATAAAGGACCAAAAATTTTTTTTCATATTTGACATATTGTTTCTTTGGGAAAGTTGTTTGTAATCACGAGTACATTCATATCCTTTGCTATCAAGAACTAATTAAAAGTCACCCTATATACCTCCATATGACAAAAAAGATTTGATTATTTTTTATTTATCAAATGCAAAAAGATTTTATTTAAGACACAGCTGTTTGTATTTATAGAGATAGGTACAAAAAGATTTTATTCCATATTTGGCTGTATAGTTCCAACTACCATTGCTTAAAAAAAACAAAGATGTAAAAAAGCGCGGTTAAGCGAAAAAAAATAATAAATATGAATGAACAAACTGCATTTATTATTAATGAAGAAAGTAATAAAAGCGCGGTTAAGCGAAAATAAATAATAAATATGAATGAACAAAGTGCATTTATTATTAATGAAGAAAGTCACGAAAAAATAGTGAAAGAAAATGAGTGAGTACTCTATATACATACATTTTATTATTATCACAAATGCAGTATTAATTTTGAATTGAAAATATAATACTGCTATAAAGGTGACCTATATTTTTGATATTAAAATGAGCGATATTAAAAGTAGCCCTCTTTTATACACACAAACACACACACGCGTATAGTTTAAATTCTCAATTTAGATTCTCAATATCATTATGTATATAACAGAAACCATCAAACCAAGCACGTGTACTATTCACTACTATTTTGTTTTTTGGTGTATAGATAATGCACATGAATGC